>CM060902.1:1125206318-1127706318 GCA_030737815.1 Allium fistulosum | reverse complement strand
GCAACATAAGCTATCAAACCCACTTGTATAAACTTACATCAAAATTTACTTTCATGAAGCACAAACCAAAAGAGATCATAAATCATAAAAATGTTGAAATTACATAAAGTTAGAGAGTTGCCTCTAAATTGAAAGGGTTTAGCTACTCATTTGTGTTATCAAATCAACATTTGTAAATTTCAACATTTAAAAGCAAAGAAATAGAAACTAAGAAAAGGAAAAAAAAGATTAACTACTAACTACTTGCATAAAAACAAAGCTACACTACTTGCATGAATGTAAATTTAATCTACTAATAAAGAAAAGAGAAGAGCATAGAAATAAGCATAAGCATAAAAGAAAATAAAAACAAGTAGAAAAGAGAAGAGAAAGAGGTTAGGAAGCCATTTTTATTTCATGAAACATAGAGCTTAGAACTTTCATTTTGATTTCCTAACTAATTTCAAAGAGTAGAAGATCCTTTACATGTTTATAAGAGGGCCATTTATACATGCATAAAGCCCTAATTCAATTTTTAGGGTATTTCTCAAAATGCTTTTTAGGAAGTGTGACCACCAAGTAACAATTAGTCACTAATTAATCCATCATTAAATGCGCATGAAGCTTTAACCTCCACTTAGTTGTCTATTAGCTTCTAATTGTAGATTTAGGTAAGTGGGTGGGATTCTTCATGATCATGAACTTGAGTTATTTCCTCTTCATTCCTTTGTATTCCCTTGTGCATGCATATATCTTCATGAATCCCTCTTCCATATGCATCAAAATTTCCTATAAAAATCATAAAAAATGTTAAGTAAAAATTTTCAAATTGACACATGCACAAAATGACCATTTTGCCCCTGAATGAAGATGAATATATGATGATTTGAAAATAATTGAATTTTGATTTTAAACATGTTAAAATGCCCAAATATGACTTTTATTTAAATAAAAATAGATAAAATATGGATGTAAATATATGTACATTTACGTGCACATCAAAATCTAATAAAACAACTACAAATTTTGTTTTACAAACATTTGCATATTCAAGTGTTTGTTACTTGAAATACGGTTGCAAAGTGAAGTATGTTTTTGGATTAGTTTGATAATTGCAACCCAAAATTCTTCCTATATTTTGTGCATAATTTTTGATCATTTGAACAGATTTGTGTAAATTTTAGTTTTCTAGAAAGATAATTAAAATATCTAAAAAATTCATTTTATACACTTTTCTAGGTTTGGTCGTTTACTACCTAGAAATGTTGTTTAAAGTTAAGATTATTTTCGACAAGGATGTCAAAAGTCAACCTAGATCATTTGCTGTATTCAAGTCATAACTTTTGATCCTTTGAATAATTTTCGATGATTTTAGACTTTCTAGATATTTATTCATAGATGTACAACTTTTATTTACAACACTTTTCTCAATTTTTAAGATTATTGTCTTTAAAACCTATTTCAACATTGCGAATACTCTCTGGGTTGTTTTAAAGATTCCAAATTTTTACTTTATTTGAAGAGCCATAAATTTTGCCTCACGCTATATTTTTATCTATGGTATGATTTGGAAATGTGATTTGGTGTATTAAAACTATCCTTTTGAATCATCTTACTAATTAGGTGATTTATAGCTTCAAAAGTTTGCAAGAATATGAATTAATTTCACTTTCGTGATCTAACTTTCACGAAAGCATTTATACACAACATTTAAAGATATCACTAAACCAAAGCATCATCAAATGAACCTTATTGTTAAATATTATCTTGATTGAATTAGAAAATTAACAACCTTGATTCTATTGAATTTGAATATCATGGTACGACACGTAAATGCCGGTATAGATTAAACTTGTATATGTATTAACTAATGTTACCGTAAAGTGTGACACTATCTTATGTGAACCTGTAGCCTTATGATTATTGATAAAGGACACACTAATAGCATAAATATATTTACCATAAAAAGCAATGTTGACTTATGATTTTAGGAATTATATGGATTATGTCTAAAGAATATAGTTTGGTGGAACTTGGATATCCATTGAAAACTTCGTATTACCACTTTAATGGAATTGTGTACTCTGTTTGTCGATGTCGTTAACTCTTTTTTATACACTTCAAAGAGGATAAAGTTGATTAGTAACTTTAAAGAGTTGCTGGATAAAGCATGAATGATCATAAAGTACGAATGGCAAATTTATTGAATGAATGACTCATCGATGATAAAGTATGAATACCAAATTTGTTAAAATAAATGAATTGCCGATGCTTTGTAACCTAATGAAAAGTTTGAAATCGATGATTGACTGATTCCAAATGTGCTCATCGGATCATTGCTTTTATGCCCTAAAGCAACAGAGTCAGCAGTCTATATGTACATGTCATACCTTATATCAGGTTTATAATGAGTGCATGGGACAGACCGAGTGAATTTGGAATAGCTCAATAGTTCCTTAGAATGGAAGGGTGAAATAATGAAAGAATGAAATGATGTCTTTTACTGGTACGAGTCAAAGGGAAGATTGACTTTGAGAGACTAATTCAATAAATGAAACACTAAAAAATAATGTGCAGGTAGCACAAGTAATTTGGACATTTAGTTTTCTTATGACATGCTGAAATGAAAACTTAGTGAAATGCATTGGTAAGAGTTGAGACCTGAGATCACTTCATACTAGTAAAATGATAGGAGCCAATAAAAGTTTAAATTGGCTATCTTTAGTGAATATATGGCATATGTACCCTATTTTAGTGAAATGACGGTTGAAATTTGGTCCGCACATCCCTACGTGGGGCAACGTTACCATTGGTGCTTTGATACCATGTTGAAATTTGGTCCGTACATCCCTACGTGGAGACAACATAAGAGTTTGGCCCACACCTTTTAACAAAAGGAATCCCTTATTGTTACATGTGACCAAACTCATATATATACCACATCACCTTCATTATTTTTCACGATGTGAGACTGTTCTTTTTCAATATGCGCTCATTACTCAAACACAATACGGGACACCCCAACAATGACTATACTCATGAAAAACTCTGTATAAAACTGTTACGTGTTTTAATCGATGTGATTGCAAATTATAGGTCAGGTATGACTTTTTACATTGTTTTAATACAATACTAGTGAGGGGAAAACTCATTACGTTCTACAACGTGGTTTCGCGATGTTTTTTTATGAAAAAATTATCCTCAATTTGAGGTGAGCACTCATTATTATTATTATATATATATTAAAATGAGTAACCAAAAACCATCAATAAGTATGATGGGTGAACATACATAATAATGATAGATTGAAATAAAATAAGACATCATCACCTAGATGATGAACTGGTACATAAGGAAAAGTAGTAACTATACAACAACGTAGAGTATAGTACGTTGGCCGAGCAATGAGTCTAAATCAAAGCGTTAAAACGAACAGTAGTGATGCAATATCCAAGTAGAGATAACAAGGAGCATAGGCTATGAAGTGTACTACCGATAGTGAAATAAAGCTAAGAAGAAGACTATTAAATTCTCTATTGAATGTTTCGGACAGTTGCATGAGGGAAGGAAAGAAGCAAGTGCGCCAAATGAGGGTTATAGCAAAGAGGCTCCTATGTAGACATGAAATGAGGAAAATCTCCACTAGTCTCCCGATTGATTTTCAAAGAGAAGCAGACGAAGACCGTTGTGTGGTGAAGTGTCACACGCAATCTGATCAAGACAAGATTTCAACTCTGTACGTCTACTGTAGACTCTTATTCAAAGTGAAATATTCCACGCAATAAAATATAAAATAGCAGAAGGATTTCAATATGTGTTGAACAGTCATTGATTTCTATCATTTCAAAGACAACGTCTAAAAAAATTATGTCCAAAAGTTTCTTAAGAAAATAGTTATATTTAAATCTAATATAGGTCCAATATTCAAGTACAGACGGATACTGGTATTAATGTCAAGATTTACATATAATATGTTGAGTAAATTAACATTCGAAGAACAAGCTGGTGGTGGTTTCAGGTGCTAGGTTGCAAAAATAACAAGGGTTGTTGTGATTGTTTATTAGTATAGCATTTAGCCTAGTAACGGTGTTTAGCTTATCGTGCAATACAATCCACATATGAATTTTAATTGCAAGTGGCGTGTCAATTTTCTAAATAGGTTTGAAATATTGTAGGATTGAGTTTTTAGAAAAAAAAAATTAAAAACCTATACATAGATTTTGAAGTGTATTTCTCCTTTTTATCCTGGTACCATGTCAAATGGTCATGATGTTCATCCATATTAATAATATCAATAATATTAATAAGTCTTTTAAAGTGTCTAAACACGTTTCCTATTAAATTTTGGACAAATTTGATATTCCAATTAAATATATTGTGGGGTCTAAATACGTCCATAATAAGATCACACTTGTTGTTAGATGCTAAGTATAGTTCAAGAAATACGTATTTCAAGGCGATCAAGGAAGCCCAGGGATCATTCTAGAAGGTATTTTTGTTTCCTGAGTGAATATTCAATTGAAGGCCCAGTTTAATTGAGTAGAAGAAAAGCAGTTGTGTGTTGAGTTTATATAAATTTTTAGAGCCATTGTAATAAAAATTACTAATTATTTCTTCTCATGTTGTTGTATTATTGTCTAGAAATTTTCAAAGTCGCTTAGGTAAAAGGGGGTTGTTTAAGAATTTTAGATTTGTGATGCCTAGACTTTCTTGGATTTTGGGCTAGCAGACTATCACATTTACTGAGACATTTTAAGTTGGAGCATTCTGAACCTCATTTCCATAAGAAGTACCTTTTGATATTATCAATTTTGTTAGTCATCCAGTTAGGGAAGTACTAATAGGCAATCCAATAGATCAGAATTGCCATAAATATTGAGTTAATAAGAACCACACTTCCCGAACTCGAATGACAGTTGGTTTTCCAAAAGACTATTTTTTTTGCCAACTTTATCAATGACAATGTTTCGAACTTTTTTTGTGGTTTAGTTTGTCCGATAGGTATACCTAGGTAGTTAATAGGGTAATCCATGGTTTAACCATTTAATGTATTCGCCGCCTTGCTTGCGTCATTTTAAATGGTGTTGATGACTAATACCGAGCTTCTATGGAAGTTAATTTTAAGGCCCAAGTACAATTCAAAGTTATATAAAATAAGTTTAACTGATGCAATATGGTAGGAGAAGTAGAGAAAAAATAAGAGGGTATCGTCTGCATATTGAAGAGTATAAACCGCATCAAAGATAATGTCTCTCCCTAATCTAGATAAGATGTTATTATTTAGTTCTAGTTTAATTATTTTATTAAATATGCCTACCGCTAAGTTAAATGGTAAGAATCAAAGAGGTCGCCTTGACGAAGACCCCTTTTCGATTGTATTTTATTGGTTAATTTACTAAATAACTGCTCGTGGTTAGTTAATTTTACTCATACCGGGTTAATGTATAACCTGAAGTTTTTGTTTTTTCCCTTAAACTCTCAAGTACTCTTCGAAGTAGGTTGAGAGTTAAAGGTTTCATGATTTTACTTTATCCGTATTGCTTTTGGAGATGCTGCAAGAGTCAGAATATTCAGTTATTATTTATTCTTTATGTATTATCATGCAACTCTAGTTGCTCTCTTTGTATACTGACCTTGATCATACATGGTGACATCGTTATATATCGACCATGTGGTACTATCTTTGTATATTATATTTATCTCTACGATGGGTATCAAATGGGTAAAAGGAAATATAATATTGTAAGGAAAATATTCTAAGTGGAATGCAAAATTTAGAGCTCTGTTTACTTTGTTGTTTGAAAAAAAATTAATCTTATTTTGTCACTTGACAATATGGTTAGAATGACCAGAGCATTCCAATATCTTTTTTCGGGTCTCAAAATGGGAAATGTTACAGTAATACTTAGTTTGCTTATAAAACCAAGCCGCATGTGACTATGACACTTTTAGCCCCATAAGAAGATTTAAATGCCTGAATACATATTCATAGAGTTCATCAGCACTTGCATTTATGTATAGATAACATGGATTAGCTAGTCGTATTGGTGTTAAGAAGATCGCATATTATCTTTGTTTGTTGAAGACCTGAATATTTGAGCACTTTCCATGATTCATCCTTCTGCAAAAATTTACAACGAAAATTTACCTCGTACCGCTTGATGAGATCCATCTTTAGATAGTAATGTATCAATTGAAGATACATATATTTCTTTATAATATTCAGATTGACCAGGTAATTATTTTCATTTAACGTCCTGTCACAATTAGTGCTCGATGATGAACAACATCCACCACATACACTCGTGTATCATCAATTTTTAGATAATATATAACAGCATTGGTATCATCATGTTATTGCAGAAGGGCAGCGATTGATACCACTTAATCAGTCTTCTTTGAGTTTCACGTATGATTATAACGAGTGATATAAATGTTAATGTAGTAATGGTTCAAAAACCCTCTTTTTTCTCGATAATATCTTGCAAGGAGCGCCACATTCTCAGCCAAACTATGAGCAATTGTATACGGTAAAATTTAATATAATAGTTCATTTATGTTTCAATGATGATAATCCAAAGTTACTTAAAAAAATTTCTTCATTACATACTTTTAAGTGACGTGCATGGTTTGTTGAAGCAAACAATTAGGCTAACCCGAATGCTTTTGGTGATTCCATTCATGGTGCTCGATTCACTAGTGGAGTCACCAGTCCAACAAACAAATAAACCTGAATACATTGGATATTTGCTTGTTCGACTGTGCTCGAGTCTCTAGTGGCTCTATGTGGTAGGTAAAATTGTGGAAAAAGGATTATTGCAGAGTCGAACAATTGCACTGGCTCAATACTTCTCAAGCACAAACATTTTCACATTTGGTCCAACTTTTCTCAAAAGCAAACATTCCAATTACATCGAGTCAATATTTCTCAAATAAAGTACATTGTTTCAATATTACACAAAATCAAACAATTAAAGTACATTGTTTTAACAATACACAAAAAGCAAGTTAATTCAACATTTTATTTCCACTCCAAAAATTGAGTTTTTTCATCTCAAGCTTGTCTACGATCACTATAAACGAACTCCCAAGGACTTACATCTATATGACGAGTCATCAACCATTTTGCAAAAATAGGTGGCACCGGACGTTTTGATTATAATTTTACCTACATCTGAAAAGGATAATTTAGTACATTAAACAATTGAGTTAACGATAATGAAAAAGGGATTAATTTCGTACTTGCACAAAATTATCATCATTAACAAATACTATTACTATTTTCGAATGTTGTATGGAAGGTGGTACTTTCCCTTTTAATGGTGGTATGGTTAACATGAGCCTTTCACTTATGCTAAATACAATTATGTTAATATCTAGTCGTAATAACATAATCGATTTCCAACATGATCGTCGGTTTCTCTCACAGTGCAAAATCATCACCTTTGTGTTGTAGGTGCATAAGTGTCACACCTACCATGTTCTATGAACACTCTCCCATAAAGTTCTTGATTTCCACACCCCTCCTCAATAAATTCCCATCGAACTTGAGGCCAACAAGATTCTCTCATTCCAAGCAATATTGAGATACAACACAATCCACAATTACCGTTCAATTGAACATCAATATTGCAGGAATGGTCTTTTCTTCAATGAGATTTGACTTAAATACCCTCTCATATCAATGGTACAATTTTCCAACTAAAAATAAATAAAAAAACATTAGTAAGGATAATAATGCAAGAAATAATTTGACAAACCCTGTTTTTTTCCTACCTATATCAGTTTACGAATTTAAACTTATCTTTCTTAGATTTGTTAACACTACAACTATATTGACCTCATGAGTTTTGAGATGAAAGGTTATCTAACTCTAAGGAAAAGGATATTCTTTTTGTTTTCTTTAATTTTTACTTTACTTTTTGTGAACCAAGAATTGAAGTTTGCGGCTGCACAGCTTCCATCATTTTCTTATAAATTTGAAGTTAATATGAGGTATCCATTTTCTAAACATCATTTATTAACATTTCCATTTTTTCAACTGCACCAACATCTTTTTTCCCACTTCTTTCTACTAGATAAATTCTCATCCAATGAACATCAAGCAATTCAAGTGGTATTGATGCTAATGGATCAAGATGAGCTAACTAGTGCGCACATGAAAGTTCATGTGTTTATGAATGACACAACCACATAGAAATTCATCTTCATCAACGGCTTTTACTCGAAATAGCTTCGAATGAAATAAGTCAAGAACCGCAGTAGAAACAACACCACATATCGCTCCAATTAAACTTTGTTCAAAAGAAGCTTTTAATTCGATGAAGGATAACTCTAACAATGAATGCATTTTTGTCCAAGCTGTCTTAAAATTGCATTGACAAGCAACAAAGTGTTTTTCAACTTCGAATGAGCTGCTTCAGCCCTACATTTAACAAACAAATTTTAAATAACTTTTTTAATAAACTATTTAATACCATACTTATCCATATTTTTAGTGAACAAAATGAATATTGCCTATTTGATATATAGTTTCTGAAATGCATATACTCGTCGGTCATAGTTGCACAAATCGATCCTTATACTAATCCAACCATTGCTCATGAACATAATTCAATAACAATGTATACTGACCATACTTTTCATGCAACAAATATAAATTTTCACTGTACATAATATTATTTTTCGAGCATACAAGTTCATTCCAATAGCCCAAAGAAGATTTCCTTCCTGCAACGTCCATTTCTTTTACATCTTCTTCTTTCCCGTAAAAGTAAGAATGTTATTCTTGATATGCTACTTACATAACATATAAGCAAAAACATTACATCGATAGCATTAACAAACGCCAACTCTATCGCTTATGAAAACATTAGACATTTCCACCTCAAAATCAGCTAAATAAATTTCAAACGCTACGAATCTCAAATGTAATTTTCTCACTTTCCGCAACTATGTAGGCAATCACAGTACAAAATGTGTGATCTGTAAAGCTTACACCAACAATCTTAAGTAATAATGGCATTTTATATCTGTTGGTTTCATATGCACAATCCAATATGATAACTCGAAGAAAAATTCGTAAAAATTCCAAACTAGTTGAATGTGCCCAAAAAATATCTTTGATAATATCGGTTCCATGTAAAGTCTTTCAATATAATTAAAAGTAACCAAACTCTTTTAGTTTACTTAGAAAATATTGCACTTGAGAGCAACCAGCTCGTTTGATTGCATTTTGAGCTTAAAATACATAGTGTACGGTTTTGATGGTTGTACAATTCGAATGATCGTTTCTTTTTAATGTATGCAGAATTTATTTAGCTTTAACTAAATTTCTATGCATTTGAATCATCACTTTGATCTCTTCGTTGCTTAACCTACCGACATATAAATGACCTTCACCATTCCAACTCAGAATGGATACGTACACCATTCACAACTACCAAACGTCAATCATCCAAGGAAGGAAGCTTCACACCTTTTAGTCTAGATGAAAAATTACTCTTTTTGGTACTAGTATATATTAGTAGGGTTTTTAGTTCAACTTCTCTTATAAACGCCGCTACATTCACACCCATACATTATTTTCGGTTTCTTGCTCGAAGAACTGGTGTCCGATATCATTATTATGGTTACAAAACCAAGATATTTGTCAGTTTTATAAACTCATTTAACCAATTTTGACGGAATAGATATATCTTCAAAAACATAAAATCATATTACAACTGTTTACTACATATAAAATGTATAAAAATACATATAACTTCCATCGAAAGTTGTAAATTCGTTAGTGTAATCCAACAAAATTTCCCTACCAACATTTTCTTCGCTTGAATATAGTATAATCAGTAATAATAACACAAAAATAGGCCGAGCTTACAATACTGCAGTAGGCGGTTGTTATCCCGCCTTTTGGCAAGGCCGTGACACCAAGGAATTGACTAGTAACCAATGACGTTCCGTCCTAGAGATCGGTTACACACAGGCTCACTATGGATATCGACGAATTTTGTCCGAGTCCGGATAGAGCTAAAATTTATATGACACGACAAGCGAAGCTATGAGAGGGAACATTCCAAATTTCAAGTCAATCCGAGTTCGTATGCTCAAGTTACGATCGATGCAAAATTGAATAAAAACAGCATCGCGTTCGAATCCATTGAATAACCTCTGTTCGACTCGCTCCGCTTCGCATCCATCAGAGAGCATCTGGTCAACTCGCTCCGCTTCGCATCCATCAGAGAGCATATGTTCGACTCACTCCGCTTCGCATCCATCAGAGAGCCTCTGTTCGACTCGCTCCGCTTCGCATCCATCAGAGAGCATCTGTTCGACTCGCTCCGCTTCGCATCCATCAGAGAGCCTCTGTTCGACTCGCTCCGCTTCGCATCCATCAGAGAGCCACATTTCGACTCGATCATCTAATGTCCACTTCATATCCACATAACAGAGCATAACCATCGATGCGAACTGTGCACCTTTCATCAATGTGAACAGAGTCACCATCATCGATACGAACGAACCACCTCCATCGATTCGAACAAGGCATGTTACAGATCGATGCGAGGGAACAAGCTGTTGATCGATTCGAACTGGGCAACAGACTTCGATACGAACAAGGCAAGGTCCAAGAATGACTCAGCCAACTCGGCATCAAAGGCGGAGTAATCCAGAGATTCAAGCGCCACGTCATCGAGTCGAACGAGAGCGAGTCGAAATGATGGAGTCGAACGAAACAGCCAACCGAAAGTCCTAATTCGTATCGATCATATCTCCTAATCTACAACTCCAAATGCTATGAAATTTTCATAGAAGCTTGTGTGCGTGATAAAGAATGCCCATGCCAAATTTCGACTCCGTTGGATGAAATCTTGGTCAATACGAAATCCATTCGTATCAATCACGGATCGGGCCGAAACTTCATGGGCTTAGGCGCACGGGCCTAGTCACGTGCCAGTGGAGCCTCCCGAGATCTGAGTGAAATATCAGCCTCCTACACCTATAAATAGAGCCCCAGGGCATACAGAAAAGGGGCTTCTTCTTCTTTGAATTCACCAACATCCAGACTCTGCCGGATCAAGCTCTGACCGCCATTGCTGCTGCTACTAACGAAATTCACTGCTGCAAATCATAATTATCTGCTGTAACTTATTGAATTCACTTGTAATCGTCAAAGAAACATCAATAAAGCAAACAACTTCATAGTGGACATAGGCAACACGCCGAACCACTCTAAATTCTTGTGTTTCTGTGTGTTCTTGTTATTTTCATTATCTGATTTTGGAGTTTTTGTTAGATAATCCTCTTTTTCCATTTAATTTCTTCACTTTATCTCTTCAAAAACTTCCGAAGAGTGTTGTGCCCAATTTTGGTACAAACACTTTGGTGCTTTCACTGAGAACAAACCCAATTTTTCTCCTGCTCCTTGGATCTCCTATCGATACCGGATTGCATAAATCCAAGAAGAAGATCCAGATCTAGAACTTTGAAGCCCTTCCATTCTATTCAGATTTGCATCAGATCTAGGAAAGGACTTCACCACTTCACCATGGTAAGTACACGGACTACCTCTACAGCTGCTGATCCGGGAGGACGGGACAGGCAGAATCCCGTGCAATTGCCTCCATCCAATCAAGATGTCGCCGGACCTTCAGATCCGTCAGGCCCGGTTACCAGACAAGAGTTTCAGATGCTGCTCCAAGAACTGACCCAGAGTTGGCAACAGCTAACTGAACAACTGCGCGCCAACACGGAGTTGTCCAACCAGCTAAATCGCCAAAGGCGAAGAAGATCCAGAAGAGGCCAAGGTTCTTATTCCTCCATAGAGAGCTCAGCCTCATCTGACGGTCATCACAGATCCACACGCCCACGGCTGGATGTAAGCTACACTCAGGCCACAGGGCACCAACCTGCTTCAAACCTTGGACAACCCAGAACTGGACCATCCACTAGTCATCATACATGACCTTCATCTCGAGGAGGTGCTGCCCCTTATCATGTCACAGGCAACATTGCTACCACCACCACTACTGAACAAGGGGTTGATGCTGGAAACCAAACTGATCCTCATCGAAGCCAGCGAGAGCATACTCCAGAACCTTATGTCCTTGAGAATGTTGAACCAAGGAGGCGAGGCACGGACCGTCGACCGCGTCCAGTCCAGACTCGCGTTGTGGAACCCGAGGTTCTTCAGGAAATTCCGGGTGAAGAAAGGAATATCGAATTGTTGTTGACGGACCGGAATCTCAGAATTCTTGGGTTGATTGGGCGGAGACAAAGCATAAGGCTCGATGGCGTACTAAAGACTGTCTCCAGAGAAAAAGTCAAGCGGAAGAGACCTAAGGTCGTAATGATCGAGGAACCTGACTCCGAAAAAACTCATACCGATGAGGAGCCGTTGGTCGGGCCTGCTGATGCAACCCCGGATTCCGATGATAAAAGAAAGGGCAAAGCAGTGGCCTTTAAACAGGCTAAATCTGGGAGACGGAAGTCTATGGTCTTAAACCGTTCTCCTTCGGGAGTTAAAATCTCGGAATGCCGGATATACCAACGATGATCCGCTAAATGATCCGTGAAAGTCAGGGTCTCTCTAATGACGACTGGGGAATCTCCCGGAGTCATACCCCTTTCACCGATGACATATTGTATGCTGAACCACCTCGGCGTTTCAGGATGCCAACTTCACCAGTTTATAAAGGAAGTTCTGATCCTAATCAACACATCTTGAAGTATGAATGGCTAATGAATGCCGCGAGAGCTGATGATGTAGTAAAGTGTCGTAGTTTCCCTATTTCCCTAGGGGGCATTGCCACCATGTGGTTTACTCGTTTGCCACCACGACCCATCTCTAACTTTGACCAGATGGCCACCAAGTTTGTTGAACAATTCTGTATGCACGTGGCGAGGCCTAAAGACATTAACACTCTGTCTAGTGTTACACAAGCTCCCAGAGAAACACTTAGACGTTACTTGGAGCGATTCCACGCTGCATGTGCAGAGATAAGCAATCCCAATGATAACTCTATCCTGATGGCATTGACTAAGGGGATTGATGCTGATTCCAAATTCGGAAATTGGTTAGCTGGGAAGCCACCTGCGTCATTGGACCGTTTCTATTCCAAGGCAGCCCAATTCTTGAGAAGGGATGATGCAAAACAGTCTAGGAAGCAGGATGATGCAGGGCCCAACATCGAAGGAATTTAGAGTAACAACGCCGTTAAACAATCCGAAGAGGGTTCTGCGAAAGTGTAGTTGAACGTGCAAAATAAACAGAATCAGCAGAGGGACAATGGAAATCAGGGCAAGAAGCGAGATCAAAATCGTGGTCCATGACGTAGGGCTCCCATGTACGATAACTATACTCCATTGAACACGTCATTGGAAAATGTGTATGTGCAGACTTGTAACACCATGCAATACAAAAAGCCTGCCCCGAAACCGTCAACAGAAAGACAGGTTCAGACTGGGAAGTTTTGTAGATTCCATGAGAGTTATGGCCATAACACAAACAAGTGTCGTCATTTACAAGATCTCATTGAGAAACTGATACGTGAGCGAAAATTGGATCAGTATGTGCGGGCACCGCAGTCAGGTTGTGCGGGCCCATCGAATCAGAATCGTGCGCCAAATCCGGAAAGGCAAGAGGAACCCGCTCGTACTGGCGGGAGGTTGGTTATTAATACAATAAGTGGTGGTCCTCACCCAGCAGACCGAAGCTGGAAGGAAATGGAGTCGTATGCCAGCTCTATCAGGCATGCAGACTTCGAATGTTATAGTAGTTTTGATGAAGGGGCTCCGGCCAAGCAACATAAGACGATGACAGATGACATCGTGTTCAGAAACAGAGACACTGATAAAGTCGAAGCCCCCACCATTGATCCACTGGTCATCTCAGCTCAAGTAGGTCCTGCTTGGATAAAGAGGATCTTAGTTGACAGTGGAAGCTCTGTGAATATTTTTTTTAAGCGAGCTTATGATCAAATGAGAATGGAAGCTACGGACTTGAAACCTTGTCAATCCTGAATCCATGGTTTCAACGGAAGTGCTACTATACCCACTGGAATGGTGGAACTGCCAGTGGAGTTGGGAGTTGGAGAACGTCGAAGAGTACGGATGTTACAGTTCATTGTTTTGGACATAGACTCCCCTTATAACTCTTTCCTGGGCCGACCGGCCCTCGCTGAATTCAGGGCAGCCATCGCCCCGTGGTGTTTGACTTTAAATTTTCCCACTGATCATGGAGTGGGAATCATTCAGGGAGATTAGGCTGCTGGAAGAGCCTGTTATGTCGCAGAGCTGCGGGAGGCACAACGAAAGGAGAAAGGAAAGGGCATGGAGGAATCTCTCTGCGTCCGCTTTGCTGATAATTGACAATTAATGCCCGGGCCTAGGCCCGGGCACCCCAGCCAATTCCAAAGGGATCTTGACCCAAGAGAAACTGAGGACGAAGAAGAATCTAAAGAAAGTCAAGCATCCCCGGCCGAACTGACGATCGATGTCCCAATTGACCATGATGATGATACGAAGATGATAAAGATTGGGTCTCAGCTAAGCCAACAAACTCAAGAGGAATTGGTAGAATTTCTACGGGAGAATCTTGATGTATTCGCCTGGACGCACTCTGATATGTGTGGGATCTCGCCGGTCATCGTGAGCCACACTTTGAACATTGACCCGTGGCATGTCCCGGTCAAACAGAAAAGGCGCGGTATGGATCCAGAGAGATCTGCCGCCCTTAAAGAAGAAGTAGAAAAGCTTAAAGTGAATGGGTTCATTCGAGATGCATTGTATCTAGAATGGGTGTTGAATCCCGTGCTCGTCCGAAAGTCAAACGGAAAGTGGAGAACATGTGTCGACTATTCCGATCTGAATAAAGCTTGTCCCAAAGACAGTTTCCTGCTTCCCAGAATTGATCAGCTATTAGATTCGACAACTGGGCATGAGCTCTTATCCTTCATGGACGCGTATTCTGGCTACAATCAGATACCGATGCATTTACCCGATCTAGAACACACCAGCTTCGTAACCAATCTGGGACTTTATTGCTACAAAGTTATGCCATTCAGACTCAAGAATGCCGGGGCTACTTATCAGCGATTGGTCAATCGAATGTTTGCCAATCAAATCGGGAAAACCATGGAAGTATATGTAGACGACATGCTTGTGATGTCACGACTCTCCACTGACCATGTTAAAGACTTGGAAACTATGTTCAACATACTTCGAGAGTACAAAATGAAGCTTAACCCACTGAAATGTCATTTTGGGGTCGCATCCGGAAAATTCCTTGGGTTCGTCGTCAATGCTAGAGGGATCGAGGCTAACCCTGAAAAGATCTGGGCTATCAGAAATCTTGAAACTCCGAAAACTATAAAGCAAGTCCAGAGTCTCAATGGGAAAGTAGCAGCATTGAGCAGGTTCATTTCAAAGTCCACCGACAAATGCATTCCCTTCTTCGATTTGATCCGAAAAGGAAAACAAAACCTTGAATGGACCACAGAGTGTGAGGGCGCATTCCGAGCACTAGTTCAGCATCTATCCACACCGCCTATCCTGTCAAAGCCTATCGATCATGAGAAGTTGTACGTATACTTGGCGATATCAAAAAACGCTATCAGCGCTGCCTTAATCCGAGAAGAAGACAAGATACAGAAGCCAGTGTACTACGTCAGCAAACGATTGACTGGAGCTGAAAGGAATTATCCGAAACTAGAGAAGTTGGCTTATTTCCTGATTATTGCATCATGGAAGCTCCGACCATATTTCCAGGCACATCCTATTATTGTGTACACCGACCAGCCGTTACGATAGGTCCTTACGCGGCCTGAGACGTCTGGTAGGTTACTCAAGTGGAACATCGAACTGAGTCAGTTCAATATTACTTATACTCCAAGGCGAGCCATTCAAGGACAAGTCCTAGCCGATTTCATAGCAGAATTTACCGTTCCAAAGGACTTGCCCAAAACCAGTAAATCCCCCAAATACGTCTGGAAGCTGTACACTGATGGTGCATCAAACGATCGGTGTTCAGGCGCTGGCGTTGTACTCGAAACCCCCGAAGGCCGATCTATATGCTATGCTTTGAAGTTTGATTTTCATGCAACCAATAATGAAGTTGAATATGAAGCCCTCTTAGCCGGACTAAAGCTTGCCAGAGATTTGAGAATCATCGCTGTGAAAATTTACTGTGATTCACAGTTAGTTGTGTGTCAAGTACGGGGAGAATATCAAGCAAGATATCGAAGGCTGGCTGCTTACTTAGCTCGAGTTCATGAAGTACTAAATCAGTTTGATTATTATGCCATTTACTGTATACCTCGAGAATGCAATCAAAAAGCCGATTCATTAGCAAAGTTAGCCAACACAGGTGAAGCCCAGAAAATGGGACTCGTTCCCGTAGAGACATTAACTTCCCCAAGCATTGACCGGGCAGAAATAGACTGGGTATGCGAAACCATCCCCGAAAAGGATTCATAGACGACTCCACTCAGGAGTTACATCGAGCACGGAACCCTGCCAGAACGCAGGAGTGAAAAGAGACAAGTCCTTCGGAAGGCCTCACGATTCACCATCCAGAATGGAATCATGTACAGAAGAGGGTACTCCGTTCCTCTACTCCGGTGTATCGCTCACGATGAAATTAAACAAGTATTGCACGATGTACACGAGGGAGAATGTGGCGATCACACCGGGGGGCAATCACTTGCCAAGAAAATACTTCGATATGGGTATTACTGGCCTACTGTGAATCGCGATGCGTTGGATTACGCAAAGAAATGTAATAGATGTCAAAAGCATGCTCGAATTCCTAGAGCCCCTCCTACTGAGATAAAGTAAATGGTCAGCCCATGGCCATTTGCAATGTGGGGCATCGACATTATTGGTACCTTACCTCTGGCAAAAGGTGGTGCGAAGTATGCCATCGTCGCAGTTGATTACTTTACAAAGTGGGCTGAAGCTGAAGCTCTTGCTACCATAACGACGAAGAAAGTAATCAACTTCGTAGTCCGCAACATCATATGTCGATTCGGTATCCCACACACCATTATTACAGACAACGGGACCCAATTCGATAGTGCTGAATTTAAAGATTTCTGCAAACTATTTCACATCCAAAAGAAATTCTCTGCAGTTGCGCACCCTCAGGCGAACGGACAGGTCGAAGCGGTTAATAAAGTTATAAAGTCCATTCTGAAAAAATGACTGGAAAAGGTTGGGGGCAAGTGGGTCAATGAACTTCCTATGGCTTTATGGGCTTACCAAACAACCCACAAGTCTGCGACCGGTCACACTCCATTCTCTCTCCCTTATGGTTTAGAAGCCGTTATTCCTGTTGAGCTAGAAGTACCTTCTCATCGTGTGACATACTACGATCCGAAGACAAATGCCATATTACTTGCTGAATCTCTCGATCTACTAGATGAGAAACGTGAAGAGGCTGATTTGAGGGCAGCCGCGCACCGAAGTCGAGTCGCCCGATTGTACAACGCCAAGGTCCGCCCGCGAACCTTCGAACTAGGTAATCTTGTCTTGAAAAGAATCTATTCGGTCCCTTCGCATATGAAGCCAACATGGGAAGGATCGTATGTTATTGAACGAAGGCTCGAAGATGGCACATTCAAATTATCGACCGTTGACGGTCTTACTTTGCTTAGAGCCTGGAATAGCGAGAGTCTTCGCCGCTACTACACATAACAGGCTATGTTTATCCATTTAGTTTATTTTCCATTTCGCAATTTGTTTCTGCATTTCGAAATTAGAATTTGTAATAAGGCAATTGACTTTGCCATATTTTCTTATTTCAGCAATAAAATGCAATCTCTTCGAGCCAGAGCTGCTTCATATGATCACCACTATACACGGAGAGCTAAGTTTCACCATACGGTGGAATTTATTCAAATAGGGAGTGACTGCGATGCAGTCGGTCACTCACTAAGTGAAACCCGAGCTCGGGGACAAGCCATCACATTAAGGCTAAAAACGGTTTGATACACGACAATCCCTCACTTAACTCCCGATTCCCAGAGTGCGAACTGGAGTACTGAAATACGTCTACGAAGAGGGTGGATCCGTCCACCTAACGACCTCGTCCGTATCTACAGCAAGTTTGAGGAGGGTGGACCTGTCCATCTAACGACCTCACTTGTTAACTCAGGGTGGATGTGATCCGACCATCCATGATCCTGATACGCCTTTTGTTCCCAGAGTGCGAGAAAAATCCAAAAACATACAGCAGATGTGACTGACCGCCTGCTTACCAACTCCAAACTCTCAGAGCGCGAAACGGAGTATAAACATCAACTCCGAACTCCCAGAGTGCGAGTAGGAGTATAAACACCAACTCCGGATTCCCAGAGTACGAAACGGAGTATAAACCTCGACTCCGAACTCCCAGAGTGCGAGTCGGAGTATAAACATCAACTCCGGACTCCCAGAGTGCGAGTCGGAGTATAAACATCAACTCCGGATTCCTAGAGTGCGAAACGGAGTATAAACATCAACTTCAAGTTCCCAGAGCGTGAATTGAAGTATAAATGTGAACTCTGAACTCCCAGAGTGCGAGTCGGAGTACAAATGTCGATTCTGAGTCCCCAGAGCACGGACGTATGATTTAAACTTAAGCCGGCGTGACCAACCACCCATAAACAAATAAAAATCCCCGGAGTGCGGATATGATAGTCAACGATCGGACAAGCATGAATAAACCACTCAAATCTCTGCTTGTCTCAAACATCCGTTCAGTGGCACTAGACTCAACATGTTATAAGTAAGAAGCGATCGCTGATTGATGTTCCACAACTCACCCCCAAGACTAAGGGGGCAGGACTTAAGCATCGACCATTGACTGAAGTAGTGCGACGTAAAAATTCAACTCGCCTCCCCGGTCGCACACCATGCCCACAGTTTTCGAACTTGGCGAACAAAAACAAACTTGATTCGGGAGATGAAACTTCACAAGTGTGCTTCAGATATTAAATCACTTAAGCAAATACACAAGAAGCTAAGGAAAAGAAAAGTTTCATTTCTACTATTTATAAAAGAAGTCCACATACAAGTTTGTTCCCAAAAAATTCCTACTTGCAGGGGCCGAACCCGCATCTATACACGGCCGACAAAATGCAAATAAAAAATAAACCGAGTAGGTACCTCTAGTCTTTCTTCTTCCTCGGCTTCCTCCTCGGTGTAGACCCGCTGGAGCCACCACTACCCTTCCTCTTTGAGCCTTTGCTTTTCGGTGGTCGGTCTCCAGGCGAGGGCATGATTTCAACATCCTCCTCCGAGCTCGAGTGGATCGGGATGCTTCCTACAGGTGGAGTCGGAGGGACAGGATCCAGTGTAGGAGGTGGAATGGGCGCACTGGTAATGAAAACTGTACCACCAGGAGATATCATTCTGAGCAGAGCTGGACCGAGCGTCGCCATCCCACCTCCAAAACTGCCGCCATGAGCCGTTGCTGCCATTTCAGCATCGATTTGTGCGAACATCTCCTCTTCAGTAACCGCTCGAGCCTCGCTGGGGGCATCAGTAGTTGGCATTGAAGAACTTGTAGCAGGAGCGCCTCCACCCATGACGAATGGCAAGTCGGCTAAAGGATCACCATGACGGCGAAAGAGTTCTTCCATCAGCTGCTCATCAAACACAAGCGTGCTTCCCTGCGCATCGTCAAGTGGGGCAGTTGTAGTTACGGTGATTGCTTCGGTCACGATAGCCTCCTGCGTCTGATGTGATTTTTGAGTAGCAGGAGGCATGGCCGGTGCAGCATCGATCACTGGACAAAAAAACAAGAGAACTGTTAGAATCTAATTCAGATAAAGATTCCGACCTAAGGCAGATATGTGAAATGTTCAGAATACCTTCCTCAGTTTGACTTGTCGGTAGCAGAACGGCTTCAGTCACTTGCGCTGTAGCCGGAGACATCTGCGGCTGATCCTGATTGTAACCAGGAACAGCTTGGGGATCGACCACAGACGAGGATTCAGGCTGGGTTGACACTGGAACTTCAAGACTCACCTCATGATATTCAACCCCTGAACCCTCTCCTATTTCAAAGTGCTGGGCGCCAAGTCTTTCCTTTTCATGCAGAATCATTGACTCGTGAAGAATCTTCCTTTCATCTTCATTCAGAATGCGATTCTCGAGTTCAAATTCATCCATAGACTCACCTAGATGTGCCTCCTTCTCTTCTTCAACTAATCGGCCCCAGGCGTTGTATAAGTGCGCCAGATAATCATCAAGCCAGGCTAGACCCCTGTGCCTCAGCACATTAGCGTTGTAGACAACGAGAAGGTCTTCAATATCAGCCTCTAGCCTGGACTCGGCCGATTTCACTTTCTCCTCGACCTCAGTCTCCACCTTGCGGACTTTAGCCACGGCCGCATCCCGTTCACCCCTAAGCAGAACAGCTTGTTCGCACGCCTCCTGGGCTGCGTTGTTTGCATCATCCTTTTCCTTGGTCATGTTGGAAAATTTAGCTTTTAGCTCATTAAGTTCCTTGACCACCGCATCCCGCTCGGCAGTGACTGTGGTATTCCGGTGGCCCATCTCCTCCACCAAGGCAACATGTGTCTGCCTCAACCTCTCCATGGCCACATTCGCTTCGTTAGCTTTTTTCGTGGCCTCAATTTCAGATTTCTAAGAAGACTCGGCCTCAGTAGTGAGCACTTGAATGATCTGATCCCTCTGAACGAGTTCGGTCTCTATTTTCTCAAGCGCTTTGGCTCGCTCAAAGGCCACCTTAGAAGCTTTCTCTACAGCCTTCACCCACTCTCTATATTGGGTGTAGATGTCATGAACGTAATCATGCATCGTATTTTCCACCCCTGATGGAATTCTTTTTAAGTATGGTGGGAAGACATAGCCATCAAAGCAAATATTCGGAAAATCCTTCCTCATCTGAGCCAACTTAATGGCCCATTCTCCTGTGGGCTCAGTGGGAACCTGCTCTGCAATTATGGAGGCCGTGGTCTCAACTCTCTGAAGATGAGTCTCGAATCTAGAAGTATGAGAAGATGGCATGTGATGAGGAGGCTCTGGTGGATGTGGAACAAGAACGGGAGGTGGAGATGGAAGTCTAGGAGGAGGAGAGCATGATCTAGATCTATGCATGTATTCTCTGTCCCTGTCATGCCCATACCTATCTTGGTTAGAGTACTCGCGATCGCGGTCTCTATCAGAGTCTCTCCTGCTGGAATCATAATAGGTAGAAGATTTCCGGGCCGAGCGGAGACTCCGGAGCATTGATCCTCTTCCGAAAATTGTACCTGAAAATGAGAGACGAAGGAAAAGTTAGTGATTTCTTAAGTTGGACGATTTACAGTTATGAATCATGTAGTGCAGTGAAGTGTATGCATGTGCAACCCCCCGACCAACCGGAACTGTCGGCCGCACTCATAGCAAGCGACCCGCTCAGTTCGAGAGCATTATCAAGCTCCTACATCCTGGTGTCGTGTTGAAACGACACATAGTCCGGAATCGGAATATCAGCAAGCCCTTCAAAAGGATTCTCTACTTGCGGGGGAGGAGCCTCCAAAATTCTAATCCCCTGAACCGGCAAAGACTTAACCACAAATTTCAGTCTCATTGATTTAGAACGCTTGTGAGCAACGGCCTTGCCTTTTCTCCTACCTCCTGAATCCTGGACGTCAGAAGAAGGCCCACCTTGGAGCTCGTTATCGGTGGGCGTTCTATCCGGATCAACTTCTTCGGCTATTACGACTTCGGGCGCTTTGCGCTTCACCCGTTTCTTCGAGACCACTCGAAGTGTCCCTTCCAACCGTATGCTCTGCCTCCATTCAATCAGCCCGACAGTCCTCAAGTTTCTGTCGGTCAGAACCAAGTCGATATGCCTCTCTTCGTCCAGAACCGTTTGGAGAATCCGAACTAGCTCTCTGAAGTATGCATCGTCAGGTCGAGAAATTGCGGCTGTAGAAGAAGAGAAGTATGTCGGTTTGGAAGACGGTTATTGTTATCTCGATAATTCAAGAGAAAGATTGCAACGCTTACGTCTATCCAACCATCGCCTAGCAAATCCAAGGGGGCACCGAACGTAGAACCATTCAGTTTTAAAGTAACTTAGCCTTCCCCAGGAGCCCATTACAATATGGAAGTTCCCGACCGCTTCCAAGAAGGTGAAAGGACTGTCTCCATGACTCTTAACATTAAATAGATATCTAATCTCGATCGGCTTTGGTGGTTGAAAGAGAATCTCCATAAACAAAATAAAGGTGCTATTCAATAGGGCGTATCCGTTGGGGTGTAGCTGAGATGGAGCTATTCCAAGGAATGATAACATCTCCCTTATATATTGGTTGAAAGGAGGAAGTGTTCCCGCCGTACATGCATGACGGTTAAAAGCAGTAAAACCCTCCGGGGGATCATGCGGCCTGTCATTCGTCCCAGGCAGTAGCACGCCATCAAGCGACAAGCCGTGCCTTAAACAAATCCGTCCCAGCATATCTTCGGAGATACCGGACGACACAGAATCTTGTGGACGACAAATGAACCAGGCACCTGGACGCTCGTCCGGAGCTGGGTCTATAACTTCGGCCTCAATGACCGGTATTTCGATGGTTGAAGGAATTGAACTCGGGAGTTCCTGCTGCTGAGAACTTGAAGGTTCCATGACTAGCTAGCTTATGAAAAATCAATTTTAAACAGACAATAACGCTCGTGCATCCCCCAGTGTAAAGTGTGTGAGTGTGTTGTGTAGTGCAGTACTGTGTATCACTTGAAAAGTTCCACTGAGTTGGAGAAAACATGAAAACGATGAGACTTCGAAATTCAGTCGGAAGGACCGTCATCGTTGACCGTCACAACCATGCCATCCAGTTATTAGCAATCAATCCGAGTTAAAGTTTGTTAAATTTTTGTTAGAGTTGCAGTTCCATCGACGAGCTTTGAAGGGAAATTAAGTATGCAATTCAACGGTAAAGTCCAATTATGCCGAAATGAAGCTCGTCGGAATTAGATGTTCAAATGCACAAGGGTTTTCGATATCATCGAAGGTAGGCCCATTGCCGATCGTTAAAGTTCAAGTTTACATCGATCTATGTAGTAGTTCGTATCCATCAGGGGAACGAATTCGAATTCGTATCGATCGATCAAAGACATTTTCGTATCGATCCCATGGCTCGCTATTCAAATCGATCGGAGCTTATTACTTCGTATCGATCGGAAAAGCATCTACTTCGAATCGATCAGAGAGCATCGATTTCGTATCGATCATAGGAGGTCAATTTCGTATCGATCACCGTCGATTGAAACTGCCATTGCTAGGCAACTGTTCTGTGACCGATACGAAGCCCAAGGCAAGACAGTGTTACGGGATTACAATTCTGGGATCGACATGAAGCAAGACACTCTCTTCCTCAATTGATATGATATTGTGGCCAAAAGACTGCCCACCAACCATTTCGAATCCGTTGTTTCGTCTTCTTCCCCAGATCGATTCGAACTCCATTCCTTCCTTCTTCGACCTCGCACGTTACCCACTTCCACGAGCAACGTTCGGACACGAGCTCGAATGGAGTAGAATGGTGTGAGAATCTAGATCTCGTCGTTTTAGGACTGGTTTTGTCCATTTGATTACCTGATTTAGATAACTGGTTTGAGGAATTGAAGGGTTTGAATCGATTCGAAGTCGAGCAGTTTTCCTTTTCTTTGGAGCGATACGAAGGCAAGGCAAAAGAACAGAAGAGTGAAAAGTGGAAAACGACTAAGTCCACAATATTTATATGGACTCGAAAGAAAAGGAAAAAAATGATTCGCATCCTCGTAGGTTCGACCGGTTGCAAAACATCACCCCGGGATCGATTCGAACAGGCCCTTCGAATCCATCAACCTTCAGGTGACTACTATTTCGTATCGATCGTGGGACTTCTGTTCAAATCCAATGAGTATTTTGCTGTTCGAATCCATCTACATGAGACTTTATCGATACGAAGTTGCCAACGGGGGTTTTTCTGTGTCACCCAAGTCCATCGATACGAAACCACAGTTCGTATCGATCACCTTCGACTCCGTCTCCTGTGCAGTTCGAATCCATCGAATCACGGCTCTCAGAGGCCAACTCCATCGATATGAATTGTCTGCTCGTATCCAGTGACTCCAGGTCCATCGATTCGAAATACACAACATGGGATGTTCTGAAGGCATTGAACTCCATCGATACGAACGACCGCTTCGTATCCTTCAAACCCCACATCTGTCGATTCGAAATGCTCATTTCATATCCATCAGTGAATACCGGGGAAAAGACAATATTTCAACCCTTCACATCGATTCAGGAGAGGATCGTTATGAAGGAACATTCAAAAAAAAAACCATCGAGCATTGTTACAACGAATTTCAGGTCGATTCAGGAGAGGATCGATACGGAATTCAACACAAGATAAATTGACAACGACTCGTGAATGTCAGCGAAAGTCAAATTAACATATATGCATATATGTCGGACTAATATTCAATATTCCAGATTTATAGGAATTGGAAACTCATTTAATAACGATTACAACAACAAACGGCTAATCACTGTCATACAACAATTAGTTTCAACAATATAGGATGCAGCAGTTGACAGTCAACAGTTTACATTATCAAGAAAATTAGTCAAAGATTACAACTTCCATCGAAAAGACGATAACTATTCAGTATGAAGATTGCGGCACTTCAAAGCACATCATGTTTCCACAAGACGTATTTTGGGGGGCAAATGTTATCCTGCCTTTTGTCAAGGCCGTGACACCAAGGAATTGACTAGTAACCAATGACGTTCCATCCTAGAGATCGGTTACACACAGGCTCACTATGGATATCGACAAATTTTGTCCGAGTCCGGATCGAGCTAAAATTGATATGACACGACAAGCGAAGCTATGAGAGCCAACATTCCAAATTTCAAGTCAATTCGAGTTCGTATTCTCAAGTTACGATCGATGAAAAATTGAATAAAAACAGCCTCGCGTTCGAATCATTGAATAGCCTCTGTTCGACTCGCTCCGCTTCGCATCCATCAGAGAGCATCTGTTCGACTCGCTCCGCTTCGCATCCATCAGAGAGCCTCTGTTCGACTCGCTCCGCTTTGCATCCATCAAAGAGCCTCTGTTCGACTCGCTCCGCTTCGCATCCATCAAAGAGCCTCTGTTCGACTCGCTCATCCAATGTCCACTTCGTATCCACATAACAGAGCATAACCATCGATGCGAACTGTGCACCTTTCATCAATGCGAACAGAGTCACCATCATCGATACGAACGAACCACCTCCATTGATTCGAACAAGGCGTGCTACAGATCGATGCGAGGGAACAAGCTGTTGATCGACTCGAACTAGGCAACAGACTTTGATACGAACAAGGAAAGGTCCAAGAATGACTCAGCCAACTCGGCATCAAAGGCGGAGTAATCCAGAGATTCAAGCGCCACGTCGTCGAGTCGAACGAGAGCGAGTCGAAATGATGGAGTCGAACGAAACAGCCAACCGAAAGTCCTAATTCGTATCGATCATATCTCCTAATCTACAAGTCCAAATGCTATGAAATTTTCACAGAAGCTTGTGTGCGTGCTAAAGAAAGCCCACGCCAAATTTCGACTCCGTTGGATGAAATCTTGATCGATACGAAATCCATTCGTATCGATCACGGATCGGGCCGAAACTTCACGGGCTTGGGCGCGCGGGCCTAGTCATGTGCCGGGGGAGCCTCCCGAGATCTGAGCGAAATATCAGCCTCCTACACCTATAAATAGAGCCCCAGGTCATACAGAAAAGGGGCTTCTTCTTCTTTGAATTCACCAACGTCCAGACTCTGCCGGATCAAGCTCTGACCGCCATTGCTGCTGCTACTAACGAAATTCACTGCTGCAAATCATAATTATCTATTGTAACTTATTGAATTCACTTGTAATCGTCAAAGAAACATCAATAAAGCAAACAACTTCATAGTGGACGTAGGCAACACGCCGAACCACTCTAAATTCTTGTGTTTTTGTGTGTTCTTGTTATTTTCATTATCTGATTTTGGAGTTTTTGTTAGATAATCCTCGTTTTCCATTTAATTTCTTCACTTTATCTCTTCAAAAACTTTCGAAGAGTGTTATGCCCAATTTTGGTACAAACACGGTGAATGTGGAATCATCCACAACCACGTAGTCATAGTGTGTGGTAACAACTCTAACCACACACCATCCCTGCGTGATTACAATGATATCCACGCACTTACTCTGCATGGTTATTTTATAAACCACGCACTTTGAATGCATGATTTTCTACTCAACCATTCAGCCAAACTACTTCAAATTGTAGACCTTTAAATTTAAAATAAAAAATTAAAACAAGATAAATCGTCATTAAAGTATTTCATTTTATTCTTATCTCTTGTCATTTTTTCATTTTATTTCCATTTTAAAATCAAAAATGAAACCTTAGTTTATATTAATTTCTCCTAGAATATATACAACCAATAGACTAAAATGGGCATCTTCAGCGAGAAGAAATATAGAAGAAAATATTACATATAAATAGATTAATATAATTTTATTAATAAATTTAATATAATATCATCAAAATATTTCACTATGAAGAATACATTCTTTTGTTATATAATTGTAGAATTATTTTAACATTTAGTTTATCCAATAATGATACATTAGTGCATCATATTTTTAATGACACATTAATGCATCATACTTTTTAATGATATTTGAACTATACCATATTTTTGATGATGTTTTCATTTATAATACTTTTGATGATTCTTTAACTCATCTTAATTTCAATGATACCTTAATGTATAATTACTTACTAAATTATATTCAATATAAAATCTTTAAATGAACATCGTCTAGATAAT
Source organism: Allium fistulosum (assembly GCA_030737815.1). Taxonomy (NCBI): domain Eukaryota; kingdom Viridiplantae; phylum Streptophyta; class Magnoliopsida; order Asparagales; family Amaryllidaceae; genus Allium; species Allium fistulosum. The sequence goes on along the minus strand of CM060902.1, from coordinate 1,127,679,494 downwards.
TATATTGAAATCCAATATATATTAAAGTAAACAATACAATCTCTACTAATAAAAAATTATTATCATTAAGAATGAATTTTGAATCCATGTTTACTAGAATAAGCTTTGAGATATATGCTGGCATATTTTTGCACATGAGAATACTATATAATGATTTCAGTTTTATAGCTTAAAACTCCTTTACTTCATGGCGATAGTCATCAATAATAGATGAAGAAAAGCTTCCATAATTGAGAACTATTATAATTTGATGGTTCATTGAATGTGTGTGACTTGTTTGTTTTCATGAGTAAAAACTAAAAAGTTTGTGTTTCTAGCAGTTGCAAAAGAATATGACAATTTTCTTATTCGTAATATCTTGAGCATAATGATATTCAAATGTATCATAATAGTAAAGATACTTAAGCGTGGCATAGTGTTAATGATACATCAATGTATCATAAATATCATGAAATTTTAAAGTATCATAATAGTAATAATACTTTAAAATATCATTATTTTAACGAAGTGATATTTTAACGTATCATCTTTACTACTAATAAAGAGAATTCATTGAATAGATTTACTCGGTATCATTTTAAATTTCCAAAAATACCCTTATTCCCACCATTCCCGGTACGCACTCTTGCGCTTCTTCTCACCGCATCCATTCCCCTCATTCTCCCTCTTCGGTCCTTCAACCTAATTCACTGCCTCCTAAATTCATCTACAAAATTCTCGCTTCTATTAATCCCCAAATTAAATCTCACCATTGCATAGCTTCGACGACAACCTCCATCAACGTTGATCTCCCTTAACTGCGAGACAAAAAAACGAATTGAAAACCAGTTGTAAGCAATGTCAATTCTGGTATATGTTAGCTTTATTACTGATGCCAGCATTAATATGCGCTGCAAGGTATTTTGTAATAATCATCTCTACTTATGTTTTCATAATATTAGACTCTATTATATTTCTAAATCACAAAACTATCATAAAACACCGTCAATTTAACCTTAAACTGTGGGCTTTAAAATTTTCGTTTCAAATATAAGTTTATAGAATCATAAATACTGATGATTTCATCCTTTGTCATAGTTGGATTTGATGGATGAACTATTTTCATGATCATATGTACGCTATGTATTATTTCCACTTATATTTCAATTACAACGTGCAGCTTGATAACGTTTATCTTAAACGATGTTATGGCTTTGTGAAAATAAACATAATATAAATCATTGTGTTGAATACATTTTATGTTCCCCTTAAATTAGTTGTATGATATGTTTGTAAGTATTGGCGTTCAACAACTTTTATACTTTTTCATCCATGTTTTTGTGCTCTTTATTTATGTATTTCTGGCTAAGGAATAAGTGAGTGACGGAGATTAAATTGGTCCACCGAAACATCGAGACAGAGTGATCATCGAAAATTGGATAGAGTGGTCATTGAGTATTTTGAAGGTACGCTGTTGTGAAACAATTTATTCTACTTGGGGATTGACCAAAGTATCAGTCAGTATATGATCATTGGACTGAAGGTATGAGGGGTGTCTATTTGACAGTGCAATGCCATTTTATAATGTCCGTAGAATATGAAGCGATGTATAGAAAGTGTAGCGTGATCGTTCAACTATGGTGATAAACCACCATCAAGAATCATGATGAGGGATATAAGTAGTAAGCTTCAGGAATTCAAACGGCCAGGCTTACGGCTCATCAAAGCTCTTCATATAACTTTCACCTACCTATTTTATGTTTCATTTTCTACATATATTGAATTATTTCTACCTATGTTTTCAACTAAGTTTATTGAAGTGTACTTGAACAATCTATATACAAGTGCTTAGTTTGTAACTACCAATGTAAAAGAAAAAATGTACTAAACTATCAAAGTTTGGTACTGCTTTCAATTAAACACGTCTCCTACCAACCTTACAGTTGTTTATGTTAAGGTTGTCGGAAATTTTTATTTTAAAATGAATTGTTAAAATAATGAAAAGAGTATAGAATAGCCCTCTTATTGAATGATCCCACACTGTGGAGAACTATAGAGTGGTCCTATTTAAATATAAGATTCACAAAAGAAAGGATGGGCCCTTTAGATACCCAATGTTTAAAGTTTTATGTTTTATGTTTTATTATAGTTTTGATGATATAATTTATTATACTTTGACCAGTGCAAGTGAAAGATCGTTATCAATAAAAAAATGCAAGGCATAAATTTTGCGTTCGTAGTTTTATAAAAATAGAAATATATTAAAATATAGCTCAAAATTATTATTTCACCTAAAATACTAATAAAGACAATAACATAAATTAAATTTAAAATACTAGGATAAAAAAGCATGGTAGTATGCCCGTAGTGAGTTTGACACCGTTTAATGTCTCTTCACCGATCATTCACCTGAAAATCATACAGTAACAGATGAAGTTAGCTTCCATAGACAAAACATTATAATAAAGCTATGAATGGAAGAAGAATCACTCACATGCAAATGGAAGTAAATTAAAATAAGAGAGTGCAAGTGTAGCTATATGAAAGAGTGACCCCATAGGTAAGCAGAAGTTGAAGAGTGAGGGGGCAAATAGTGGTTCAAATTAAGCAACTTGAGTTTAATGGTGGTGCAGAAACAAATAACAGCCTCGATCCCAATCAATCCCTACAACAGCGGACGTCACTGGTTGACCATCGAGTTGCCTAACTGGATGTGGACCAGCCTACCTAGCAAATACACGCATGCACACACCTTCAATGATGTCTTGATTCTCCGTTTGAATATTATTAGTTGTGTATATATTTGTGATATATGCTTGAGAAAATGAAGAAAGACAGAAGGGAATAAAACTTCAGTTTAACTAGAGATGTCTACAGTAAATGGAGCTAAAACCTACACCTTAAATAATGAATCTACTTTCATTATGCAACGAATAAAATAAAACTAAGGTAGCAAATAATTTAGAAATTATTTTCCATGTGCTCTTCAGTTATTCAATACATTGTTAGTATCATCCATTATTTTAGAATGCTGTGGTTGAGATGAAAAACTGGTAGTTAATACAGTTCTGTGTGGTCTAGGAACCTAAAGAGCAGTGACAACATCGTTGAGAAATTTCTTATTTATATAAGTGCATTGTACTATTCCAAAAACATAGTGCATCCTTAATTCCTAATTATGATCAAACCTATTAAATCTCCTCGATTGGGGAGCAAATGCAAATTCAAACTTATTATGAAAGTTTATTCAATTTGTATTTAATAACATGCATCAATTGTTTCCAAAACTAAATTTTTCAATAATTATGTAATACCAGTGCATTGCTTTATTAATTTATTTTTTCCGTATGGTTTTATGCTATATTATAGAGTTGGTAGGTTGTTAATTTTTATCACCTAAATCTGCTATTTTCATTTGCATCTTCTATCGACTAGCACTTATCCTAACATTTCTCCTTTTCAAAACTTATTCTTCGTTGAATCTAAGGTACATATTCGTCTTTTTTAATATTATTCATACCAAGGCCGATTTTATGGTTTTATTATTAATAAGAATCAAAAGCAATTAGTGACTTTAAATTTACTTATATATATATACATATATATTTTCAGTAAATATTTCTATTGTAAATTATTTGAAACGCTATAGGTCAAAAAGATGCATCATCACTGCTAGGATTTCTAGAATTGGTTGTTATTTTTGTATTTATTTATGGAACTTAGATGTTAATCCAATTTTTAGTGCAAATTGTATCAAATTCAAGAAAATATGTTGTTAGCCTAATTTTTATTAAACCGTTGAATAAAATTGTTAGATACTGGCACACAGTTATTGAAAGTGCAATGATTTTATCATTTTCATTTCTCTCAGATTGCTTGGATTTGATAATTTTGGAGCATTTAATTATGTTAACTATGCATTTTATTTTTCCTATTGCCACTCATGATTGCGTTGATTAAGCTTGTGCCATGAATAAGTATAAACTGCACTTACAGGCATCCAATAGCTAGAGATTTTTTAGTTTAATAAAAATTATCGGACAAGTGAATGTTATAAGTGCAAAAGCTTTGGTAGTCGTGACACTTTTATTTCAAGCAGTTTTGTTGGTAGTGTCGGTGAAAAATTGATACTGAAATTCCATTGATGGATGGTCAGAAAGAAAATGATGGAGGAGGTTGCAAACCGATAGCGAGATGTTGTTCATGGATGAAGGTATTTTTGAAATTCCAAAAAGACACGGTGAAAATCGTATTCATTGAATTTTCGCTATTAATAGAAGAAATGAAGTGCTGTGAAATGATCATGTATTCGAAAACATTTTCATTCAAATTTCAAATTAGTATATAGCATATGCATGTAGAAGTACAAGTATTATTTCCATTTACAGTAGTACAAAAATTAACTAAAACAAAAGAAACAAATGGTAAAACTTTAGTATTATAAAAAATTGGTTTTACGACTGTTCTTCAGTTGTCTCGGTCTTCTCGGAGACTGTTTCAGGTTCAGTTTATGCTGGCAATATTGCTGTCAAATCTACTTTTGAGGGAACATGTAACGACCCAGAATTTTGGTCATTGGTTTTAAACGTTTAATTAATTTTTAAATGTTGAATTTGAAATATTAATTGATTTTGAATATGAAGATTTTGGTTGAATTAGTGAAATGGTTTAAAATTCAAATATAGCAATTAAACGGATTTGGAGAATAGTAACTTTAATATTTGAAATTGGGTAAATATGTGAATCTGAAGTTAATTGTGAATGGAAATGATTTCTAAAGTTAGTTTAAACTCTTTTTGAATTGGACTGATGACAGTGGACTTTTGAATTGAATTAAAAGTCGATAAACTGAAAATTTAAATTTGATATATTTATATTTAATAGTGAAAAATAGAGATCTAGGGCACAGTCTCAAAATTTGATGAAACTAGTTCCATTTGATCCGTAATAGTGTATTATCATCGGATTTCAAATTTCATAGCAATCGGATTTATCGTTTGCTCGTGGGAGCCGAAAACGCTTAAAAATTAATTTAAGGACTTTAATTTAAAATCAGTCGTTCAAAGCCGTAACTCCCATATACTTTCGAATTAGGTCTCGAAACATGTTCCATTGAGTTCGAAATAAGCATATAACATTATAAATGCCTGTCGGCATGCATCGTTTGGAGATCAGGAACATTTAAGTGTGAATGGGGTTTTTAAACAATAAAATATACGTGTGTGTGTGTGTATACGTTCACCCAAACCCTAGCCTATTTCTTTACGCAGCCGCAACCCTTTATTGAATGGCCGAAAATTGATTGCCTTCTTCATTAAAAATCTATTAATCCATCGATTATTAGAGGAAATCACCAACATGAAAGTTGAAGAGCTCATCAAGCTCTACAAGTTGAACAGTTGTGATCGAATTTAGTCGAGTAGATCGTCGGCAATTCTCGTTTGAAGGTGCACGTTCATTCATGTTTTTCGAGCATATAGGAAGCCGAGCTTGGCGAGATTCCAGGTGTAGGTGAGGCATGGGGCGGGGCGCTCGTGGGCGGTGGTGGATCAACCTACGGCGAATCGTTGATGGCGTGGTGTTCGGATTTTGAAAATGTTGGTGGGTTCGGCAATATCCTAGAATGAACGCGTTTGAGAAGAAGCAAGGGAGTGGCCTGATTTTCCAGAAGCAGATTGGATAGCCAGATGTTGATTGAGGGTAAAATAAAATTAAAATTGTAAATTTATTTATATTTAAATTGATGAAATCTTTAAAATAGCATAACTATTTCATACGAGGCCGAAATTGGACGAAACAGACGATGCTGAAATCGTAGCGACGAATACTACGTTCTGGAATCGATTTAGAATTGATTGGAGCTTGTTAAAATTTTAGTTTGAATAGAACTTCGTTCGATTTGATTTAAAATTGAAAATTCAAGGTGAGTTAAACTTACTCATTTGGTTTATCAGCAATGTTTTATAGCAAATAAAATGTATTTATGCTACTTGGATTGTTGAAATTGGTGATTGTTGAATTTAATTTAGGATGACAGTATAACATCTTGAAAGGCTATTAGATTGATTGAACGGATCTTGGGTGACGATATAGCATCTCGAATTGCTATTAAACCGTTTATGTTTATTTTTAAGCTTAATCCCAGTATTTGATCATATATGTGAGAATTTGATAAATGGATTGTTTTTGAATTACGTTGTTAAATTATAACGTAAATTGAATTGAAATATATATTGGTGTGATATATTTGGCCAAATAAACACCATTGAATAATAAATGAAAGAGTTTGATTTTGAATGATAATTGGTTAGCAGAATTGATTTTCATTTTGCTATTTGATTAATTTGGATACTATCAATGTAAATGGGATTTATATCGGAAAATTAATATGTTAAAAATTGATTGTTTAAGTGTGGATTTGATTTACATATATGACTATTATGTAAATGCTTGTAATTTAACTTTGATAGTTAAATTTAATTAAATGGTAGTTGATAAGTACCATTGGAATTTCCGAGCCTTGGTTATACATATTGTTTTGGTGTAAATCTTTATTTACAAATGTTTTGTAAAACCATTTATGTAGTAAAGTTAATTATGTTTTTTTAAAATTAATTGGTTAATTGATTTTGTTTAAAGATAATAAATTACTTATTATCATTAATTATTTAGAACTAGAAATTTATTTTAGTAATAATATGATTCAAAGGTTGATAAAATTTATTGAAGGGTTGATTTAGCTTATTTTATTAAATCTTAAAATGTTAAAGGATTATAATATTAAAAAATGTTTTTAAAAGTATCTTTGTATTATCAAAGATGGCTGAGATGTTTTTGGGATGTTTGAAATCTTATTTATTATAAGTATGTACTAAATTATTTATAAAGGAAAACCCTTTTGAAAAGGAATTTGTTAAAGGAGTTTATAAGTTTGAAGAGGTTAGAAAATTAAAAAGTGAAGTTTTGTAAATGGTTCGAAAATTTATATGAGAATATGTTTCTAGATAAATCATGGGAATTTATATAGAAGTCATATAAGTATTATTTTGGAATATTTATGAAATAAAGAGATTTTTGGGAAGTAATGGTATATTTTCATAGCGTAATTCGAGGGCAGAGATTGTCGATAGTTTGGGATGTTTTCGCTGGGATAGCGACGTAACCATTGTGAAAACTGCGACCTATGATTGATTTCATGGCTGAAATCGGGAGGCAGAGATTGCCTAAGTTAAGTTTGGTTTTCTCTGGGATAGAGACGTAATCATCGAGCTATGATCCATGGTCGATACCAAATGGTACTTCCATAACTATTTTTATAATATAGTTTTCAAGTATTTGAAAGAGATGATTTGTGAATATTCTTATTTCGATGAAGTAAGTATACGAATGTTTTAATAAGAAGATTCGATTTATCGAAAACAAATTTAAATGAGGCTTAGTAATTTCAGTGGGAAATGTGATATATGGTTGAAGGTTTGTTTATTTGATAGTTAAATAACCGACTATCAAATCATGGCCCAAATATGTAATCCTTCTTAATTTTGGTGGTAGGAGACGATTTTCTACTTAACACCGAGGAATTTTAACTCTGGAAAAATCTAGGGGAAACACGGGAATTATATGGTACAGTTACCATTCAAGGTGCTATACTATATAAACTCATTGTTCTTCTAGGATAAATGATAAGGAGATCCATCCACTTAAATGGTTAGGGGGTGATCCCCGCTCTTATGTATTATCTGATTATTTCCTAAAGAACGGGTCTTGAGCATTCCGGAAATCGGCGAATGGTTTTTTTAGGAGCACCCAGGAAATGGATAGTGTACTCTAAGAGATGACTCGGAACCCATGACCTACTTCGAAAACCATATATAGTTAAATAGTGGAGATGCGTTATATTTTGGAGTTTTGAAATTCATATGTGGTTCTGTGACTCGTTGGAGTGTGGGAATCTGTGTGAGATTCCAAGATCTATTGAGATGTGGGAATCTGTATGTGATTCCTAGGTCATTGTGGTGTGGGAATCCATATGGAATTCCGTGATCTATTTTTGGAGCGGTGTGTATGCTAGAAGGCCGGACGTAGCCTCACTAGCGGAAATGACTAAAACTAGAGATAGATGGCATGGCTAGTAGGGTTGGAAAACCCATAGGGTATACTCGGCTCCTTTCTAGTAATTCGAATACCTTCAATTGTTTTTGGCATGCCGGAGCGATGCACTTGGTCTTAACAAGACCTATGTTTTTCCTATGATACCCCGGCTAGACGGGTATGATGCTTCGGAAGGATAACTCTGATCCTTGTGCAGGAAGATCGTTCTCAAAGTACTGAGGGTACCTCCATGAAAATCCTACACAATTAGCGAACGAGCCTTATCGAGTTTTGATTTTATATATAGTATTGTTGTGATGCACACGACACAAGCATCACAGCTACTTGGTTATTATTATTTTGACCGTTAGACATTATTATAATATCACTGGACTTTCCATAGAAATATTTTAGTGATCGTAAGGTAAAAACCCACCGTGTTTATGTGTGGCGTGGTCTTACGATACCTTTATTTTGAAAGGTTTTATAACTTAATAAATAAAATTGAGTGTGTGTTCTCACGCTGGTTTACTAGAAAGATCCGTGTGTTATTATTTTATAATAATGCTCGGGTCAGACTGAGCATATTACAGATTTAGATTGGACTACTTTGGAGCTCAAAAGACGAGCTGGAGATTGAGACGTATTCACGTACTTGTTTATTCTGCTGGGTGTTTTGTTGAAATTACCAGCAATTGTGAGAATAGGCTGTTATAACTGTCCAGGCTGGTAATTATTGATTTGTGTACTCTGATTTGAGATATGTATATTACAGTTTTGATTTGTGTAAAGAGCTATTGATATTATATATTATTCAGTCCATTGTGAGATTCTATATTTTTTTAGTTCTTTCTTTCTTCTACCTTCTTTCTTTCCTCTAACAATCTGTCTTTCAGGCACTCGATTGTTCGGCATGCTATACAGTGAACGTATTGATGACGATTTTTGAGGGTCGAAAAATCAGGTCGTCACACGTGGTATCAGAGCATAGGTTGGCGATACCAAAGCTTTGGTGGGAATTACTCATTAGAGATAGAGTCAGTGGTACTCTAGAATAATTTTGAGTGTATTAATAGATATGAGCGCGTATTTGTTAGTGAATATAAAATGTTTAATATTGTGTTGGTTTATCGGTTGAGTGTTTATGAATTCCGGTCGGTACGGGAAGTACAACCGTATCGATAGGGGTTTCTAAACTCTTAAACAAGGTAAACTGACATAGTATCGTTTTGAAGTGGATAAATGAAATTTTTTTACCCAGACTATATTTTGGATATAAAAGGAATAATTTTCTGAAAATATTATATACATATAGGGATGTTTGGATGATATTATTATAATCCAATCAAGACTATAAAATTTGAAATGGTTATTATAACCAAATAGAAATTGTATCGGTATGGTTACACATATGAGTTATAACTAGAAGTGGATCCAAACCAGAATTTGGAAATTTAAATCCTGGAATTTTGGGAAATGTTTTAAATGAATTTGAACTAAGTATTTGAGAATTTTTTTTAAATCTTAGAGATTATGGAAAATTTTTCCAAAGTGATTTATGAGGAATAATGGAATGTGATTTTTGAGATATTAATGAATAGAAATTGTTTTAAAGTGGATTTTGGAAGTAAGAAAGCATTGAACTCACCTTAGTCGTTGGAAAATAATTCTGGTGATGGCGGGTGCATCATCAGTGTTCATTTTCAAGTTTCTAAGTGACAGACTGTAACAGCCGGGAGATTTTCGACACCCGAAAATCGACACTAATACGTCCACTGTATAGAGTGCCGAACAATCGATTGCCGGAAATTCTAGGTTGTTAGGGTTTAAGAAGAAAAGGAGATAGAATAAGAAACAGCAGCACATAATCTCACAACCGCAGCGGAACAGAATATAATATACAATAACAGCATTTATACAAAGAAAAGTTGTAATTGTTGATATATACAACAAATTATCAGAGTACAATCATCAACAAATAAATATGGACAGTTATAATAACTTGTCCCTAAATGCTAAAAATACAACCCACAATACACAACGGAATATAGTCAAATACGTACGATACGTCTCTGCCATCCAGCTCGTCTTCTGAGCTTCAAAGCGTCCTAACCAGAAATTCTGTAACACTCGGTCTAACCCGAGCGTTAAAATAAAGTAACACTCGAGTCAAGCTGCAAACCAGCGTGAGTAAACCCACTAAAATTGAAATACTGGAGTTATAAAACTTCTTTGAAGCCAAGGTAACTCGTACAAACATGACGAGCTATCATCTATTTTTGACCAAAACACTTTTCAGAAATCCATCGATATTTCTAACATTTTCTAAGTACAATTACTTATTAAAATAACCGAATTTATTAAATTAATTAAATTCCAGCCTATTAGGATCCAAAATCAAAACCGTAAAGGTTCGTAGTGGTTTTCAAGTCGAAGTGGTTCCGGATAACACTAATATCCGATTCCGGCCTCTTCGAAAAAAAGTCGATAAATTTTAAAAAGGTAAATTATTTAAAATAAACAATTTTTATTTAGGGTGACTATATTCACATATGGAAATTCATTACATATGTTTATTTTCAAATAAAACTTGTCAGCGTTTACCCTAGCACTATAATAGGTTTGGCTATTGAATGACAAGGATAAAGGAACAATTTAAATAATTATCCAAGAGCCGTAAACCAAAGCTTAGGTCATCAGCAAATTTAACGATTTTCAACTCATATTAACGATTCATAATGGGAAATTTAATCAAATTAAAATTAAATTAAATATGCTTATAATTTTTAATCCAAATTTAATTTAAAACAAAATTAATATTTTCAAATCCTACTTACTTATAATTAAAATTAATTACAAAATTATCTATTATTAACTTAATTAAAATTTGGAAGTTCATCAATAATTATTTTATATAGAATTAACATAGGATTTTATCAATTTAAAGTTTAAATTGTTTTATTTACATTAATTATTAAAAATTAATTTAATTCCATATTAATAACTTAACCTAGAGTACTAGGCCAATATGTTTAGGTGATAGGCTAAGGTACCAGTTCCTACATTGTTTAAAATTTAAGAAAATAAAGCTTAAAGGTTAATATTTTTAAAGGAAACATTGTTAACATTATATTTTTTCTTTTTTAAAAAAAAAACAAGAGCCAGGCCCATCAGCCCAACTAAAAAACGAAAGAAAAACCCCTCCTTCTCTTCTCTTTATTATCCACTGTTACTTCCCTTCTTCCTCTTCTTACCATTTCCTTTTACCTGCACGAATACCTCGCCGTGCACGTGTACACTCCGACGATGACTCGCCGACCACCTCCGATCATTCCCCCATGACACTTCCGACCTTCCAAACCACTGGCCACCCTAGTTTTTCCACGTCCAGCCCTAAAACGGAATCTCGAACTCAAATCCACTTCCAGGAAACGACCCCGACTCCTTCATCCGCCTCGTCCTGCCACCTCCGACCACTGGCGTTCACCTAACTTCGCTAGAAGCTTCTCCACACCTCCCTCCTACTTTACCCCGTACGCCGCAACCCTAGAACTCCACCTGGACGCCACCATCACCATAAAACCGACCATGACCAGAAACTTACCTTAAACCCTACACTTCCTCCGACCAACCACCACACACGCTAATAAAATCCAACACCATTTTCCCACGCTACCCATCTCTGCAGCCTTCTTCTGACCCAACGCCGACGCCCACCATCGACTGGTTCGCTAGAAATCTATCAAAGACCAAAAACGTTCAACTTCTAATATCTCATCATATACGCAACTAAAAATCATGAAACGACCACCAAAAATCATCATTTCGTATTGCGATCATGTTTATATAAGCAAAAGATCAAAACATGATATTCGAAATTTTACAAAAATGGTTTAACTTACTGTAAATTATACTTTTCGACATTTATACTTGATAATATTTCACGAGACCATTTTTAAAACAAATAATAATCGAAAACAAACAGATTTTCTTTAAACATCATAACCTAAAACTAATTAGGGTGAGAGATAGGGATTTTTGAAGTCAAATATAACATTTCTTTAAATATGCAGAGCAGTGTTAGAAGCAATGGTGACAGGTCTGTGTTTTCTTTGGTTATATCCTAACATATATTCACATACAAGTGTGTATATATATATGTTACTATATAAGTATACATTTCAAATAGCACTTCAATTTCCATGACCAAGCCTATAACATAAACTTCCAGTACAAATGAATTTAGTTTACTCACCTTTTTCTTTCTTTTGAACAAAGCACTGTTTCTTTGAAAATATTTGTTTTCTTTTTGGTTTTGATCCTCCTGTACTTGAATGTTTCTGATTCCCTTTAAGTTGTAATGGCAGCTTGTATTTTATTTCTTATCTTGTTCGAATGCAAGAAAAATGTGAAGCAAGGCAATGCCTATATATAGACGAAAGGGAGGGAGCTGTAGCTACTTGTGTACAGTAAGTTTTCTCTTTTTTTTGTATATTTGCTTGATTTGAGATTATGACCTGATTTTAAAAAAAATCAGTTTGACTTGATTTGATTATTTAAAAGAAGATTTGATGTATTATATGCTTGAGGGGATATGCATTTAATGCTATGTTCCCTTGTATGTTTACATGCATATATATATATATATGTATGTATATATATATATCCTTACATATATTCATATCCAGCTTGACCCTATATACATGTATATAACATAGCTTTATTTACCATATGGACACATTTTTACTTATGCAACATATATATTTTTTATTTTAAATTATATATATATATATATATATATATATATCTATGAAAGCTAAGCATACATACACAATTATATATATATATATATATATAAAATTACATCTTGTAGTAGAAAAGTGGAGTTTTTATTTAGATATTTTCGAGGGATTAAAATTTTTGATTTTCAAACCATAGCTTTCCAAATATATATATATATATAACTAGAATTTATTATTATTGGCTGATAACACTTATATTATCAATAATTAAAATCGGTAAATTATCCAAATAATAGTGTCAAAAACCCCGGGTCGGTAAACTCATCTATTTGACTTATAAAGATTAATGTTTCAATAATTAAAATCAATTAATTTTCCCGATATCCGATGGCTAAAAATCCGGGTCGTCACATTCCTCCCCCTTTAGAACTTTTCATCCTCGAAAAGGAACGAAGCGAGAATTTGAATTTTGATGTGTATTATTAATCAAATCATTTTTAAACATTTATCTCCTTCCTCTTCTATTATACAATTTAAAACACTTTAAATTTCATAGTATTACCAAGCTAGTTTTATATAAAAATACTTTTCATAACTCGATGTTTTAACAAGTCCATCCTTGTTCTTACAGAAATTTAGTCATACGTTGATCAGGCGTAGGACTGAAAATCTATGAGTACTCAGTAGACCTGTTTTCAACACCCAGTGAAAATACTTGAAAACCTCTTTTCAAAAATGCTATGGAAAGTATCACCCCACCCCCTCCCACCCCCCCCCCCCCCCCGCACCACCATGGGTCACGGTTAACACGATGATTGCGTCGCCATCCTGGCGAAATCCATAAGAAAACTATAGGCATCCGCACCTCTCGACTTTCGCCATGGGAACTGCACATATCGCAGCTACACCCAGGGTTGCATTGCCATCACAGCAAAACCCATATAACTGTAGGCATTAGCGCCACTCGAATTACGCTGCCAAACGAAACTTTACCACATAGATCGCAGACCACACAAAGTTGTGTCACTATTCCAATGGAACCCAGTGTAGACTGTAGGCACTCGCTGCCACACGAATTACGCTATGGAACCAAACCACATAGATCGCAATCTACTGATGTTACGTCGCTATCCCAGTGAAATCAAACGTAGATTGTAGGCAATCACTGCCACCCAACTTACGCTATGGAACGGTGATAGATCGCAGTTACGTAAAGGTTACGTTGTCATCACAGCAAAACCCAATGTAACTGTAGGCATCAGCACCACCCGACTTACGCTACCCAACAAATGATCATTAGGAACTCGAGTTTTGTCTGGACGTCCTCTGGGATCCCAATTTCATTGAACGCGCCCTTAGGGTTCTAGGAAGAACCACCCAGTGGATCTCCTACTATAAGTTTCGACTCTCATGGGGGTGCCTTTTTCCCATACCTTTCTCAAAACATATCATACTATATACATATATAGTACCTTTCAAATCATACTCTTTATATGCATCACATATAAACTTCATTTATACAAAATCGATATCTTCAAAATCGATAATCCTCAAATTTAGTTTACCAAATTTCCAAAATTGACTTTTTTTCCAAAATCAAAAGCTTTTAAAATCAATGGTTTCCAAAACCTTTTCAGTTTTATTCTCATATACATATAAAATTATTCTTTTCAACTCGAATAATTTTCAGACCAAAAGTTTTGAGTCCACTTCATACTTATATAAACTTTATTTAGCCTTCCAAATATCTTTCAAAGAACATTTCTTCTGGTTATAAATTCAAAAAGGGGAGTTTGAATATATAATTAACATTTATATTCTTTTTAATGCCAAATCAAAATTTTCAGGTTCGATTACCTTTTCAAAGTTATTTGTAACATTACTTACTTCTTATAAAGTGGGTTTTAGTTATAGTACTATCTAATCTTCATTTTAAAATCATCATATTTTCCCAAAATATACTATTTTACTTCAAAATCATTTTTACCTTAATATTTTGATTTCGGTTCCAATTCAAAATTGCTTCAAATACCCATTTGGGTTATAATTTCAATTTATCTCAATTCGTATTTAAATCCATGATTCAAATATAAATATTTTCCACTCTGACCAGTTTGAATTTAGAAAATAGCTTGAATAGTTTTAAAATAGTTAAATAGCTAATATAAGATGGTTTTGAGTTTTTAAAAAGAATGGTTTGTATAGTAAATAGCTTGGAAAATCAAAATAAATTTGAATGTTTAAGAAAGTAGATTTTAGACAGTTTATATTAGAATAATTTATTTGAAACTAGTTTAAGAGTCAAATTGATTCAATTCCCAGTCTCCAATTCAAATAAATTTTCAATTTCCACTTCCATTTCAATTGATTCAATCCAGATTCCAATTTGAATTAATTTCGATTCCTATTCCAATTCAAAACAATTCCTATTTTGAATTCGAACTAATTCAACTTCGATTACAATTCCAATGAATTCGATTCAATTTCAATTTTGAATTAATTTCAATTCCATTCTCAAATTTTGAACCATCTCGATTTATATAAATTCGAGTTCGGTTTTCAATTACCGATTAAATTACTTAAATCAAATTAACCCTTAATATTTAATTTAACAGCTCAAGTCTTTAAAATAATTCAATTCCGAGCCCAAATTTCAAATATTCATTTTAATTACCTTTATTTAAACTTATTTCAAGGTTCAAGTGAGAGTTCAAATCTTTTAGAACAAACAAATTTTTGGAATTCAATTTATTTCCCAATTATAACTTCAACCTTTAAATCTGATTCTTTAAAAAAATTCGATTGACAAGTTCATTTTTAACATTTCAAACTTAAGTTCAAAGTGATTCCATTTCCATAAATCCGATTTTATTTCTTAAAATCAAAATCATTTAATAATTTCAAATCAAAGTTGTATTTCTATTTCATTTCAGGGATGGATATATCATTTCAATCCACTTCTTAATTTATTCGAAATAATCCAATTTACAGTTTTATATACTGTAAATAACAAACAGGATGATAACAAGATATATCAAGGTAAATAAACATCCAAATTACCTAAAACACCAATCAATAGCATCCATCACAAATTTCCAGAATTCGAAACCCGTTTTATTTCAAAAATCGTTTTGAAATCATTTACACATATACATTCTTCCTTTGAAACCCCCATCAAATCCATACCTTTTCTTTCACAATTTAATTCATTTAAGTTCCACAAGTTAAATCTTAATCCCATCTTGAAATCTCCCATTTCAGGCTATAAGTTCAAAACTTATTTAACTTGCCCTGAGTTAATTTCCTCATTCTTTCAATCCATTTAAACTTTAATCAATTTAAATTCTACATTCCAAATTTAAATTTCTTATCAATATCACTTCCCACTTATAAGTTCAAAAACTTATTTTTCTTTGGGTTATACTTCTCGATTTAAGGGGGTTCCAGATTTCAACTCCCAGTATTTATTTCAAATAAACTTTGAAACCATATATGTCCACACACACACACACACATATATATATACACACACACACACATTTATCCCATTCACACACCACGTCACACTTTAAATTTTAACTTACTTTGGTTCTTAATTTAAAACAAATTCATTTTCAAACAACTCATGTTCTAAAACAAATATTTTTTATATTCAAAATATTCTAAATAATATTATTTATTATTTCCTTAAACACTTTGAAACAAATTTTTAAAATTTCCGGGACTAGATTCAAAACTTCACACTTAAGATCCATTTTTAATTTATAAGTCATATTTATAAATTCAGCTTATATAATTTCACTTCCCTAAACATTTCACTTTGTTTTTCATTGTTTATTCTGTAATAAACATCCTTTATTAAGACACAACAACCAATTTATGATAAAAATCAATATTATCATATTCAGGGACCAAACACACCATATATTTCATAATAAGTTTCTGGAAGGATTATCTAAAACAAAATTAGGGTAAACTTATTTCATTTCAAAACACTTTGAAAAACACTTCTGCAATTTGCTGAATTTTAAATTCTGATTTGAATCCATTTCTAGCTTAACTTACTTGTATAGTTCATTCTTATCAAATTGCCATTTGGTTATATACATATATATAACCACTTAATTCTTATGATCTTATTTGATTATAAAAATGACAATCAATCACCTTGGTATGCTATAATAATCTACATAAATTATTTCTTTTATATCAAAATATAATCTTATATAGAAATTATTTGAAAATCAATTTTTAAAATCATTATATATGAAAATAACAAGTACGCCCACATATATAATACACTCAACTCATTCTAGGGTATTGTTGACCCTATCTCTAATGAGTAATCCCCACCAGAGATAAGGATCTCGCTTAACCTTCAGCTCTAATACCACGTGTAACAGCCGGGAGATTTTCGATCCTCAAAAATCGACACTAATACGTCCACTGTATAGAATGCCGAGCAATCGAGTGCCGAAAATTACAAGTTGTTAGGGTTTAAGAAGAAAAAGAGATAGAATAAGAAACAGCAGCATATAATCTCACAACCGCAGCGGAACAAAATATAATATACAATAACAGCATTTATACAAAGAGAAGCTGTAACTGTTGATATATACAACAAATTATCAGAGTACAATCATCAACAAATAAATCTGGACAGTTATAATAACTTGTCCCTGAATGCTGAAAATACAGCCCACAATACACAGCGGAATATAGTCAAATACGTATGATACGTCTCCGCCATCCAGCTAGTCTCCTGAGCTCCAAAGCGTCCTAACCTGAAATTCTGTAACACTCGGTCTAACCCGAGCGTTGCAATAAAGTAACACCCGAGTCAGGCTGGAAACCAGCATGAGTAAACCTACTAAAATTGAAATACTGGAGCTTTAAAACTTCTTTGAAGCCAAGGTAACTCGTACAAACATGACGAGTTATCATCTATTTTTAACCGAAACACTTTTCAGAAATCCATCGATATTTCTAACATTTTCTAAGTACAATTACTTATTAAAATAACCGAATTAATTAAATTAATTATATTCCAGCCTATTAGGATCCAAAATCAAAACCGTAAAGGTTCGTAGTGGTTTTCAAGTCGAAGTGGTTTCGGATAACACTAATATCTTATTCCGGCCTCTTCGAAAACAAGTCGATAAATTTTAAAAAGGTAAATTATTTAAAATAAACAATTTGTATTTAGGGTGACTATACTCACATATGGAAATTCATTACATATGTTTGTTTTCAAATAAAACTTGTTAGCGTTTACCCTGGCACTATAATAGGTTTGGCTACTGAATGACAAGGATAAAGAAATAATTTAAATAATTATCCAAGAGTCGTAAACTAAAGCTTAGGTCATCAACAAATTTAACGATTTTCAACTCATATAACGATTCACAACTGTAAATTAAATCAACTTAAAATTAAATTAAATCTGCTTATAATTTTTAATCCAAATTTAATTTAAAACAAAATTAATATTTTCAAATCCTACTTACTTATAATTAAAATTAATTACAAAATTATCTATTATTAACTTAATTAAAATTTGGAAGTTCATCAATAATTATTTTATATAGAATTAACATAGGAATTTATCAAGTTAAAGTTTAAATTCTTTTATTTACATTAATTATTAAAAATTAATTTAATTCCATATTAATAACTTAACCCAGAGTACTAGGCCAATATGTTTAGGTGACAAGATATGGTACCAGTTCCTATATTGTTTAAAATTTAAGAAAATAAAACTTAAAGGTTAATAGTTTTTAAAGGAAACATTGATAACATTGTATTTTTTCTTTTTTTCTTTTAAAAAAAAAACAAGAGCCAGGCCCATCGGCCCAACCAGAAAACGAAAGAAAAACCCCTCCTCTTCTCTTTATTATCCACTGTTACTTCCCTTCTTCCTCTTCTTACCTTTTCCTTTTACCTGCACGAATACCTCGCCGTGCACGTGCACACTCCGACGATGACTCGCCGACTACCTCCGATCATTCCCCCATGACACTTCCGACCTTCCAAACCACTGGCCACCCTAGTTTTTCCACGTGCAACCCTAGAACGGAATCTCGAACTCAAATCCACTTCCAGGAAACGACCCCGACTCCTTCCTCTGTCTCGTATGGCCACCTCCAACCACCGACGTTCACCTAACTTCGCCACACCTCCCTCCTCCTTTACCCCCTACCCAGCAACCCTAGAACTCCACCGCGACGCCACCATCACCACAAAACTGACCATGACCAAAAACTTATCTTAAACCCTACACTGCCTCCGACCAACCACCACACACGCTAATAAAATCCAACACCATTTTTCCCACGTTCCCCATCTCCACAGCCTCCTTCTAACCCAATGCCGACGCCCACCATCGACTGGTTCGCCAGAAATCGATCAAAGACCAAAAACGTTCAACTTCTAATATCTCATCATATACTCAACTAAAAATCGTGAAACGACCACCAAAAATCATCATTTCGTATTGCGATCATGTTTATATAAGCAAAAGATTAAAATATGATATTCGAAATTTTACAAAAATGGTTTAACTTACCGTAAATTATACTTTTTGACATTTATACTTGATAATATTTCACGAGACCATTTTTAAAACAAAATATAATCGAAAACAAACAGATTTTCTTTAAACATCATAACCTAAAACTAATTAGGGTGAGAGATAGGGATTTTTGAAGTCAAGTATAGCATTTCTTTATATATGTGAGCAGTGTTAAAAGCAATGGTGACAGGTCTGTGTTTTCTCTGGTTATATCCTAACATATATTCACATACAAGTATATATATATATATATATATATGTTACTATACAAGTATACATTTCAAACAACACTTCAATTTCCATGACCAAGCCTATAACATATACTTCCAGTACAAAAGAATTTAGTTTACTCACCTTTTTCTTTCTTTTGAACAGAGCACCGTTTCTTTGAAAATATTTGTTTTCCTTTTGGTTTTGATCCTCCTTTACTTGAATGTTTCTGATTCCCTTTAAATTGTAATGGCAGCTTGTATTTTATTTCTTATCTTGTTCGAATGCAAGAAAAATGTGAAGCAAGGCAGTGCCTATATATAGAGGAAAGGGGGGGTAGCTGTAGCTTCTTGTGTACAGTAAGTTTTCTTATTTTTATTTTTTCTTTTGTTTGTATATTTGCTTGATTTGAGATTATGACCTGATTTTGAAAAAAATCAGATTGACTTGATTTGATTATTTAAAAGAGAATTTGATGTATTATATGCTTGAGGGGATATGCATTTAATGATATGTTCCCTTGTATGTTTACATGCATATATATATCCTTACATATATTCATATCTAGCTTGACCCTATATACATGTATATAACATAGCTTTATTTACCATATGGACACATTTTTACTTATGCTACATATATATATATATATATATATATATATATATATTTTATTTTAAATTTTATATATATATCAAAGCTAAGCATACATACACAATTATATATATATATATAATTGCATCTTGCAGTAGAAAAGTGGATTTTTTATTTAGATATTTTCGAGAGATTAAAATTTTATATTTTCAAACCATAGCTTCCCAAATATATATATATATATATATATATAACCAGAATTTATTATTACTGGCTGATAACACTTATATTATCAATAATTAAAATCGGTAAATTATCCAAATAATAGTGTCAAAAACCCCAGGTCGGTAAACTCATCTATTCGACTTATAAAAATCAATGTTTCAATAATTAAAATCAATTAATTTCCCCGATATCCGATGGCTAAAGATCTGGGTCGTCACGCAGATTGCTACCGTAGTGATTGGCTATGATTATTTGATTTGAACTTGTTTGGTAAACAAGTCTTGTTTTAGAAATTCCGGAGGGTATTTTTTTGGGCAGAATCAAGTTGTTTTAAAATTCCGAAAGTATGATTTGATATACAAAAAGTGGGTATATGTATATTTATGATTTCAAAATGATTTGAAATAAAAACTGGGTGATTGAATTCTGGGATTTCCATTTTAATGATTTGTGAAGACAGGAGAAAATCAGTTATCGAACTTATAATTTGGAATTGATATAGATAAGAAAGGAAAGTGTGAATTTTAATCCTGGAATTAAAATTTAACTTGGGTAAGTTAAAATGAGTATTATAGGTTGATTTTAACCTAAGATAAGTTAAATAAAATTGAATTGAATTTGAATTGAATTGAATATGAAGTTTAAAATGTAAAATGATTATATAACTATGAGTTATGATTATTAAATGGAATGGATACACTTAAGCTATAAAGGGATATATATATATAATCCAGAGTTATGATTATAAGATGTGAATGGACACAAGTAAGCAATATGATATAGATTTTTAGTAAATAAGCTCTTGAACTTATGAAGTGAGTAAATTGAATATAAATCACTTGAAAAATGAGGTAATGAAGCGAACTCCTGAAATGAGTCAAATGAAATTGATAGTGATTGAAATGAAAAAAATGGAATTATTCCTTAGTGATATAGTATGAATGTGGATATACTAAGTAATGGGAAGTGAATAAATTGAACGAGGATCAATTTGAAATGAAATGGAATTTGATTGCAATGGAAACTTAACTTAAGTGATTGTTAATGAAATGATTCATGAATAAATTAACATGGATTGGAATATTGTTTAATATAAAATGAAGCGAACAAAGTTTGGTGAATAACTTGAATGGGAGTCAATGGAAAATAGATGAATTGATTTAGAATCAATGTAAATGGATAAATTGAAGCTTAATAAGATGGATACAAATACAATAAGTGTGAATGTGAATAGAATGCAATTGAATAGTGTGAATAAATTTAAATTTGAGTAAATGGTATGAAAATCAATTTGAAAGTGTAAAATTGAATGTTTGAACCTTGTAATTGCATATGCATTCTAAAAAAACATAGTGTGACATGATTGTTTTATGAAACTTGTATTTAGATTGCTGAAATGGTTGTATTGTTATAAAAATTTCATTGTTTTTGAAACTTATGTGTTTCATTCGAGTAAGTACAGGTACAGGGAGTTGTTCGGATAAATTTTGGTTGCGTAATTGCATATAAAGTAAGCTCGCTCGCTTAATAACGCTAATATAAGGTATGCTTACGCATTTAAAAGCGAAAATGAGATAATTATTGATATATATTATTTTTCGACTGTGTGGGTCGATGATATCATTTTTATTATATTTGTGATATTGCAAAAGGCTCTCCGTACAGGGGAGACTCTGCCAAAAAATTTCGGAAATTTAGGGTGTTAGAAAAATTTTGTTAACTAAAATAGGGTTTCGAATTATATTTGAAATAAAAGGGCTTTGGTTTAGAAATGGAAAACTAATTGTTTTGGTTGGAACCAATGGATTTGGAAAAGTGAAATATCGAGTTTTAACTAAGTGGGTTTAAATCACAACCACACATCCATACTTCCATGCTCTTAACATCACAATGAAATACACATATAATCATAAGGTTATATGCTTACTAACCCTACAACATAACATTCAAATCTCAAATTCAATACCAAACATAACATCCATCAAATCAACATCGACCAATATAATAACCATTCAATTTTCTCATCATATTATCACCACAATAACACATCATAAGAAAGTCAAAATCTTTCCAAAACAAAGTAGTTTTACTCACCGAAAATCTTTGAAACCTGAAATGCCTTAGATGCACCAAAAATCACCCCAAAAATATGTCATCTTCCACTTGATTTTTGGACATGGAAAAGTGATCAAAAGAAAAGTTTTAGAAAATTCATTTCTCTACAATTTTAAAAAAAATCACTCAAATCAGATTTTGTTTGAGGTAGATATGGTCAAAAGAAGAAGAGCTATTTTCGGACCTGAATTTCTGAGTTTAAAAGTACACTGCAAAGAAATGAGATTTTGACACACCTAAGTTTGAAATTAGAAAAAGTGGTAAAAAAAAGTTATAGCTACTGAAATTTTATATGATTTGAAAAGAAGAAATTCTTGATTTGGTATAAAATAGAAAAGGTTATGGCCGAATAAAGTGGGGGAAAAATGGAGAAGAAAGAGTTTAAAAACAAGTTTGCATCTTTAAAACAATTTAAATCTTTTGATTTTTAACTTTAAACTAACATAAGAAGCCATGAAACATGAAGAAAGCTTTAGGGAAATGGAAATGAAGAAGAAAATGAAATATGGTGAAGAGGATGTGTATTTATAGATGAAAGAAAGTAGAGAAATTACCATTTTATCCTTAGTCTAAAATATCCTAACATGTCATTATTTTGACAAGACACATCATCATCTTCCTCCCCCTCATATGTCATGCCCCCACCCCCTCTAGTCACATCCTCTAGGTCATGGTGGATAATAATAATAATGTTAAGGTATGACAAGAGATAATGATATATACTTATATATATAACTTATTATTTTTAAAACCATGACTTATCAAATCACTTGCTAAACATAATTAACATAAGATAATATACTATTAGTGTATTATTATTATTTGGTTAATTAACTCTTATATATGTGTGTGTATAGTGCACAAAGACGAATAACGTTAAGGTATGACAAGAGATAATGATATATACTTATATATATAACTTATTATTTTTAAAACCATGACTTATCAAATCACTTGCTAACATAATTAACATAAGATAATATACTATTAGTGTATTATTATTATTTGGTTAATTAACTCTTATATATGTGTGTGTATAGTGCACAAAGACGAATAACGTTCCCGACAACTTTCCGGCGTCGAAAAGTCGAAATTCCAAAAAATGTTATTCGGTCATATTTTCTATTTTTTTACGAACTATCTATTTTGGTAAACAAATTTTAAAAACTATTTTACCATCATTATTAAATAATTAAAATAGGTTTATTTGTAAATAAAAACCCATTTATTTAATATTTAAACTTAACTTGAATTTCCGAAAAAATATATAAAACCGGTGATATCAACTATCGATGTCATAAATACATTTTATTTTCTAAAAATAAAATAAATTATTTTATTTCATAATCTTGTTTGAATACATATATTAGTGTATGAATCTAGAGTTGTGCACGATCCTTATTGTTTAAAAGTAGCTTTATTGACAAAATGATTTCTGGCTGTTTTATCGATATTTTACCTAGTACGATATTTACAAATTATCAATATTTTACCTCGGTAATTTGTCTGTAAATATTTTTCCCAAACAAAATAACTATTATTATTTACCACTTAAAACATGATTATGTCTTACTTTTAAACTCATATCTAAATATTTTAAAAATAAATATTATTTATTCAAGTGATAAATTTGCGGGTTGTTACATTCTTCCCCTCTTAAAAGAATTTCGTCCCCGAAATTATACCACAACCCTATTGCCGGAAATACTTAAAACTATTCATCAATCCGTATGATGTACATATATCATTCCTATGTGAAAATCCAGTTCGATCACTCACTTGAACACATAACTTTCCTTCCGAACTAGTATCGCCCACTCGACTTCCTAGTGCGGACTTTGATCAGCCTTCTTAATTAGAAATCTTTGTTCTCCTTGCATAGCCATAAACTATGATAGACAACCTTTTCTTCCACATAAGAACCCTCATCAACGCTCGCTGTAAAAAAAATTGGGCGATAAATCCCTATGCAGAATGGTGTGAAACGCCTCGAGTCATGTACTCGAATCTTGGATCGAGAACTATGTGAAAAAGAGAAATGATCTACGTACAACCTACGTACTAATCTCATTGGTTCCTAATTCCCAAGATTATCATTACCCTTTTTAAAGAATAACCATTTTACTTAAGAAAATTTCTTAAGTTTATTAACATTCTATAACTCAAATTCATTTTAGTATGATACTCTTCTATATCCAATAGAGCATATACAATTTCAAATCTTAAATTGGTTTTACTTAACCTAGGATGTTCAACAAATTTAAAACATTATTTATTAACCCGCTCTTAATCAGAACATCTTTCTTTTAAGGGATTCGAGAACACAATATCCGGGTTTTATTTCAAAAAACCTTTTGAAAGCATACATATAGCCCGAGTAACTCTAAAATGATATCAAGAAACCAGGTACTACCAATTAGTATCATATATTCTTTTACTAAGTTGGAAAATACTCAAGAGAAGTGTTTATCATCCGAACACATCTCTTACCTATTTTTAGTCATTTCCAAGACACTCAAACTAGTTAATCATAAAAATGTTTCTTTCTTCACAAATTCCCTTTTGAAACAATACTATTTATAGGTAAATAGTTTTTTAATAAAATCATCCACTAGCTTCGGATTCATTCGGATTCGAACTCATTTCGATTGTACAATGACAAAGAGGATAATTTACTAAGTGCACTATCATATCTGCCTAAGCGAACATTCGATTGTCACTTAAAAGATTATTCTGATTATCACAAAACAGATCGAAACTCCTTCCCGAACTGTTTAAAAGAAAACTTTACTTTCAAATCCATTTTAAAATATTTATATCTTAAAATCTCTTTTAGTACAATTACTACAACTTTTCCGAAATCATTTAATTCTTTATCAAAGCTACCGGGATTTATTCTCACAATCTTTTCATTTTTATAAGGTCATCTAAAAGTTTTCTTTTAACTAAACACATTCTATTCTAAATCCAATTTTAACCCTACATCTCATCTATAACCATATAGACTTTTTAAAATCATTCCTTTATATATAAAATATATCCTAGGTAATTATTTCATTTACCAATTTAAAATAATATTACGCCAATTGGATTTGTTCAAGTGTTTAGAAAATCCCTATCGATAACGTTGGCCAAATGCATCGACCAGAATTCTTAGGCCACTCAACAAATCGAACAACACAATATAATTTTTTTACTCATTAACAAATACACACTCATATTTATAATACACTCAGGCTCATTCTATGGTCTCACTTACCCTATCTCAAATGAGTATACCTCACCAGGGTCAAGATTCTCGCTTAACCTTCAGCTCTGATAACAAAGGTAACGAACCGGATTTTCGATCCTCAAAAATTGACACTAATACGTCCACTGTATCACATGCCGAACATTTAAGTGCCGAAAATACCGATTTGTTAGAGTGAAAGAAGAAGGTAGAAGATAGAAGAGAACTAAACAACACAGAATCTCACAACGCAGCGAATAATATATAATACAACAATGATCTTTACAAAAAAGAAACATCTTTATTCATATGTACAACATTAGAGTACACTAAACTAATTCTAAATTTGGACAGTATAGATACATGTCCTTTCATTGACAAGCATATAAACTCTATAATACAACGGAAGAAAAATATACGTGAATACATCATGACCATCCAACTCCTCTCCAACTCTAAAGTATCCAGCTAAACCTGTAAAAACATGCTCGGTCTGACCCGAGCATTACATGGAATAACGCCCGGGTCAGTCTGGTAAACCAGCGTGAGTAAAACTCGATAACAAGTAATAACCAAACAAATTTCTACATTTGAAACTTTTCAAACAAAGGGTATCTCGTCAGATCACACTGCACATAAAAACGGACGGGTTTTTACCTTACGATAACCAAAACATTTTATATCAAAATCCACTGATATTATCATAGTGTCTAGGTTTAAAGTAAATACATAAAATAGCTAAATTGCTTCCATCTCACATTCCAACATACTAGGCTCTACAATCGAAAACGTAAGGCACGTATTGGAGAATGGATTCCAACAAATGACTGGGCAACTGGGGTACCGTCCGCTACAGTACACCTCTAGAAAAATGTATCGAGGTCGTACCTAACGACCCTTGCCAACACAGAACGGCCTATCCTTTGTCGAATAGTAACGAATATATCATCACCCCGGTTGCTTTGCAACCTTTAACCGAGCGCTCCCATGTACACAAATTCATTGATGATTGTGTATATATCTAGAAGGGTGATGATATACCCTAATGGGTGCGACCCACATAGCCCTGTTGCATATCCTCTTTTTTAGTCATTTCGGGTTGATGAGGCTTGAGACTACGTTTTACCTTTCTGAATAGCAATCCATCTTGGAATGCTAACATTGCCCTCCAAGCGTCAATGCAATGCCAGCATTCATCCATACAAGTTCGTTCTGGATCTGAACGAAACCGAAGGCACTTACTCTACTACATCCATTTTGGAATGACCCTCAGGATTAGTAGCAGTAGCCCTTGCACTTCAAAGAGCACTATCTGCAATCATCATCAAGATGCCTTCCACTCGAACGTACATGTTAGTTCGGAGTGGTTTTCGGATATAGATTCAATCCCGATCCCTCCGTATCAACAACCGATAATTTCCAGTTGACTCATTCCCGGTTCTTTGGGAAGTAAGTTTTCGAGTCCTCATCGGGGAACTCGAATTTATATTCATACTTCCTAAGTCAAATTGGGTCAAACTTGATAGTCGGTTATTTAACTATCAAATAAACAAACAACCAATTCCATTTGAGATTTATTTATCCATAGCAACCACTAAGCCTCAAAACATATCTTTGTTTAATAAATCTCTTTCAAAAACATTCATATATTTATCTTTCTGACATAAGTATATTCACTAAACATTTGTAAAATTTCTCATTACCAAATCTCTAAATATGATTTAACTACATTATTTAAATTGGAGAAAAGAATAATTCTAGCACTATTCCTTCGGTGTAAAGTGTGGAACGGATGTTACATACCACCATTTTTTAAAAGGTCAGCCTCGAAAAACACAAACCTCGAATTCTTGTTGTAATTATCTTCAGTAAATCCTTTTATAAATTTCCCTTACCCATGAAATCCTTTTTGCTTTAACCCAAACCCGTTTACAAAACATTTATCAACCTCCATACTCATTTATGAGACTCTTTATAAATATTCAAACCCGGTTATATAAACTTCTTTATAAACTTTCAAACCTTGTATAAAACTTCCCTTTATAGACATCCAAACTCATTTATAAAATCTTTTTATAGACATCCAAACTCATTTATAAACTCTTTTTATGAATACCCCAAAATTATTCATAAACTTCTTTATATAATATTCAAAACAATTATCAAATCATTCTTCAAATATCTTGTTCAAAATAGAATAACCTTGAAGACCATTTTAAAAGAAAATGAAATATTAACTTTCCAAAACCAAACGGAGGCTTAATGATTACAATGGATCATTAAATTTGGGTATACTTATCCAAGTTATATCATGAGTATTGCCTACCATCAGTTATGTAAGGATACACATTACATACAATCAATCATAGGTAGATGTCCAAGTTACAAATACAGATACATCCATTATCGGTGTAATTTTTTTACTTATAGAAGTATATTCCATATGCTTAAGTTATCACGACCCGCTTATTGAAATTAACTTCCTTGTGTCTATCACATTACCGATATTCAACGTTTATGCTAAACACAAGTCAACATACTTCTCATAAAACGTGTCAACGTTTTATAATCACTACTTTAATTCATTTGGCTACTTAATGGTCCAGACGAGAGATCCTTTGATTTGAAATTAATTAACCTTAAAACGAAAACCGATTTCAAAAATAACCGATTAAGTTTATAACAACCTTTGAAAAGATTAAACTATATTTAGTTGGCTTAACCATAATTATATCTTAATTAATCATAATTAAATAAAGATTAAATCATAATAAAACTTTAATTAACTTAATGGACTTGGTTAAGTCCTAATTAATTTCCTAATGTATCTTAGTTAAGGTTTAAACAATTCATTATTAGTTAAACCCTAATTAATTAAAAATTAATTTAATAATCACTTAATTAAATAATAATTAATTACCCTACTCAACTTAATTAAATAATAATTAACCATTTAATTACTTCTTATCTTCATTAATCACTAATTAAAAATTTATTAATCACTAATTAATCATTAATCTTCCTTAAGTGTTACTTAAACCATAATTACTTACTTAATTACCAATTAATTATTATTAATTACTTTTAATTAATTTATTAAATAATCTAAACTTAATCTCTTTTTAACTTACTAATTAAGTTTGGAAAACTTTTGCAAAACAATTCCAAAATGAATCAATTAAAGATAGAAATCGTGAATTTTTTTGTCGAACTGCATTCATAGCGACTATCGTTATGAGCGCAGTTCGCTCTATCTTATTTTAAGTGAAATACTTCACTTAAATTCTTGCTCCTACATGTTTTGAAATAATATGTAGAAAGTTTTTGAAATCTTAAACTAAGATAAAACTAGAAATCATAGTTTTGATTCCAAATCGAACATCACGTCCGTCGCAACATACAAGTTGTTAGCTTTATTTCAACTCAACATACTCGATTCTTAAATCACAACCATACATTCATACTACCATCCTCTTAACATCACAATGAAACACACATATAAATATAAGGTTATATGCTTACTAACTCGACAACATAATATTCAAATCTCAAATTCAATACCAAACATAACATTCATCAAATCACCATCGACCAACATAATAACCATTTAATTTTCTCATCATATTATCACCATAATAACACATCATGATAAAGTCAAAAACCTTTTCAAAACAAAGTAATTTTACTCACCGAAAATCTTTGAAACCTGAAATGTCTTAGATGCACCAAAAATCATCCCAAAAATATGTCATTTTCCACTTGATTTTTGAACATATTACTCTCGGATTTTGGAAAGTGATCAAAAGAAAAGTTTTAGAAAATTCTTTTCTCTACAATTAAAAAAAAAAAGAATCACTCAAATCAGATTTCGTTTGAGGTAGATATGGTTAAAAGAAGAAGAGCTATTTTCGGATCTGAATTTCTGAGTTTAAAAGTACACTGCAAAGAAATAAGATTTTGACACATCTAAACTTGAAATTAGAAAAAGTGGTAAAAAAGAAAGTTGTAGCTACTGAAATTTTATATGATTTGAAAAAAAGAAATTCTTGATTTGGTGTAAAATAGAGGAAGTTGTGGTCGAATAAAGTGGGTGAAAAATGAAGAAGAAAGAGTTTAAAAACAAGTTTGCATCCTTAAATTAATTTAAATCTTTTGATTTAAAAAAAACCTTAAACTAACATAAGAAGCCATGAAACATGAAGAAAACTTTAGAGAAATGAAAATACAGAAGTAAATGAAAATATGGTGAAGGAGATGTGTATTTATAGATGAAAGAAAGTGGAGAAATTATCATTTTATTCTTAGTTTAAAATATCGTAATATATCATTATTTTGACAAGTCACATCATCACCTTTATCCCCCTCATATGTCATGTCCCCCCTCCCCCTTCTAGTCACATTCTCTAGGTCATGATGGATAACGATGATAATGCAAAGATATGACAAAAGATAATAATATATACGTATATATATAAGTTATTATTTTTAAAACCATGACTTGCCACATCACCTGTTAAACATAATTAACATAAGATAATATATTACTAGTGTATTATTATTATTTGGTTAATTAACTCTTATATATGTGTGTACAGTGCACAAAGACGAACAACGTTCCCAACAACTTTCCAGTGTCGAAAAGTCGAAATTCTCGAAAACGTTCTTCGGTCACATTTTCTATTTTTCTACGAATTATATATTTTGATAACAAATTTTAAAAACTACTTTACTATGATTATTAAATAATTAAAATAGGTTTATTTGTAAATAAAAACCCATTTATTTAATATTTAAACTTTAACTTGAATTTCCGAAGAAATATATAAAACCGATGATATCAACTATCGATGTCGTAAATACATTTTATTTTCCTAAAATAAAATAAAATATTTTATTTCATAATCTTGTTTGAATACATATATTAGTGTATGAATCCAGAGCCGTGCACGATCCTTATTGTTTAAAAGCAGTTTTATTGACAAAACGATTTCCGGCTGTTTTATCGATATTTTACCTAGGACGATATTTACAAATTATCAATATTTTACCTCGGTAATTTATCCGTAAATATTTTTCCCAAACAATAAAACTATTATTATTTACCACTTAAAACATGATTATTTCTTACTTTTAAACCCATATCAAAATATTTTAAAAATAAATATAATTTATCCATCGTTACAAAATTAGAGCAAATGGAAGGAACTCACATAATAGTCGTGTTGTTGATCAACATTAACGTTTTCCAATAACAAAATATAGCATCCATGTCATTCCGCTTTGTATTCCTGAAATTATTTGGTATGGCTAGCACAGTTACAAAATCGGTTGATAATAGCTAGGTCAATTGAATATTAACTTAAAACGTGATGAAAAATTGGTGAGCACGAATCACACAAGCTTCATATTTTACGTCTAGTGCATGTATTGACTTTTTCGTTCAATACAATTTTAACTTGACACATAAGAGGTAAAAATGACATGATAAATTTACCATCTACGTTTTCCCAATTTGAGAGATTTTTCTTTACAATATTTCAGGTTTATTAAATGTGCAAGTTCTTCGTATTTCGCTATCTTATTTAGCCGGCTTATTACATGGCTTTACGTTTTCCCATTCTGCAATATTCATTTAGATAGACTAGAGAGCTTATCCGATGAATATTTACAAGCAATTGTGGATATACATCCAATCTAACTTCTCTTAACTAGAACTAACTTATAGCGAAATATGATGCAAATGTTGTATGCCGAAAAATAAAACGAACTCTAAGTAACAAAATATGCATGATCATACAATTACAACTTATCCTTCATGTGTTGTATAATAAAGTTCTGATAAGGCAATTAACAAGAAAGGTTTCTTACCTCTATAACAGTGAGAGCCTCCAAGCATCTTGCAACATGGTGACCCAAAATCCTAAAATTTAAGGAAAAGTGAATTCTTTTGAGATCAACCCACTACAATTTAAAAACCTCCCCTCAGAATTTTATACTTGCACAACTTCTTATGAAGCTCAGTAGCCTCATCAATCATCCCCGAAGCAGCCAATGTTTTAACAAGAGACTCGAAAATTGCTTTACTAGGTCTACTATAGCTTCTCACCATCGAATCCAACATTTCTATTGCAGCTTCAATTTTCTTTTGCCTACACAGAGCTTGTATCACTAAGCTGAATGTTACACCTCGGATTCTGCATTTTGATTCATGCATATCCTTCATCATTTCAATGGCTTCTTCGACCATATTGTTCTTAGAAAAACCCATCACTAATGAACCATAAGTAATGTCATCTGGTTTGAATCCATCTCTAACCATTTCAGCAAATAGAACCATTGCTTTCTTGACATCACCCTTCTTTGCTAAAGCATCGATCACAGTGTTGTAGGTTATTAATACTACTGGAAAATTATTGTTTCTCATATAGTACAGTAGATCAACTGCTTCTTCTGTCAAATCTTCTTTACACATTGCACCTAAGAACGTGTTGTAAGTGACTATATCAGGGGAACAACTGTCAGATACCATCTTATAAAGAATATCAATTGCTCGGTCCAAAAGTTGCTGTTTGCATAAGTTATTAATCAAGATATTATAAGTAACAACAGTTGGCAGAAACCCAGCTTGACCCATAAGTGTAAGAACACCTTCAGCTTCAGACCATTTCCCATTAGTGCAAAGACAATGAAGCAATGTATTATATGTGACAGCATTCGGTTCCAACCCATGTTGTAAAAGACTTGGAATAATGATATTTGCATCATCGTAGTTTCCTTCTTTACAAACAACATTTATGAGAGAGTTAAAAGTCACTATATCAGGATGACACCCTTCTAATGCTAGCTCTTCTAATGCTTCCATAGCTTTTCTAACACCACACTTCTTGCATATGAGTTCAAGAAGAACGGTATTCGAAATCAAATATGGGGGATGACCTTTTCTCAACTGTTTTTTCCAAAACAAAACCGCTTCATCATACTTCCCATAATCGCAATATCCACGAATCATAGTATTAAATGTAATCACATCAGGAGGGCAACCATCAAAACTCATGTTATCTAAAATCTCAAGGGCATTACTAAGTAGACCCATTCTACAGAGACCACCAATCAACTTATTGTAAGTGATGATATCTGGAGTACCACCCGACATAATCATTATACTAAGGATGTGGCTAGCTTTCTCCATTTTATCAGTGTTCACCAAACCACGAACTACATTTACACAAGATGGGAAATCGGGTACTTGGCCTAATCGTGCCATGACATGAATCAAATTGGTTGCTTCCATTAACTTTCCATTCTCTGCATATCTGCGGAGAAATTTGTTATTTGTTTTTTCGTTGTAATCAACATAATACCCATCTAAACTAAATGATTTCACTTTGGAGTTTGCAGGAGTAAATGACTTCGATTGGATAGATGGCAAGCTCTTTTCAATGTTATAGGCTACATTCTTTCTATTTAGTTGTATGTTTGCTGAACCAATTCTTTGTTTTAACGAATAACTAGCTTCGCTATCCTGTTTGCTTGGATAGTCCACATGAACTGAATGGAGCTGGGTCTTCAAACGTGAACCAGGATTTGAATCCAGCACTGTGTAAATATTTCCATCACTTAAGAACTGCTGAACAAAAGCCATATTGCAAAAACCTTTATTGTTCTTAATGGAAACACTCTATAACTGCAGTACAAATAAACAAAGTGTCAAAAAAGGACCAAATAAACTCAGCTTTATATTATCAATCAAGTATCCATCTATTCGACAAACTAACAGGTATATGTTTAATTGTGTGAATATGAAAGGAGAACCCAAATATAAATAACTGTATCGTACAACTGAACCAAGCAAACCGACCGCATACCTGAATATGGCACAGAAGAAGATTCAGCGTCGATACGAGGAATGGAAGATTTAAGAAAAAAATGCAGCAAACAGAATAGTTACCCAAAATAATTCTGAAATTTCGGGTAAAATTCAATACCGGAATGTAAAGAAGTGAGAAGAAAGTAGGGTTTTCTGCTCAAAACCCCGCGGTAGCCTGCAGGTGTAGCTGTGCGATTGTGATTTGATCAATAGATCTAGTGAACGGCTCGATTTACAGTCAAATAATCAAATCCGCTGGCAGTCGTTGGTACAGTTCGGCGAGAAAAAAAGGCCCGTTACCGTTCCCAGGCCAAAGGGCCCGTTGAGAAATTTTAGTGCGTTTGGATTAATTCAAGATAACGAACGAAAATGAGGTGTTTGAGCGAGAAAGATTATTGAACGAAGAATGTGTTTGCAGATACGAACAGGGTATTTGAGCGGAGCATTTAGACGGAACATTTAAGATGTGATTTTTAATTTAATTGAATTATAATTTATTATTTGTTTTTTAATAAATTATATGTCAATAATTTGCAAAAATAAATAAATTGAAAAATTATAAATTGCTTCGATTCAGTTTAAACCAACTTCATAATATAAAGCACTTTGATATGATCACAATGCTAGAAACGATATCACAAACGGACCTCATTTGCAAAAGTTATTAATTTTAGAAATTTATAAAAGTTTAAATTTATTAATTAACATGATTAAAAGAGCCAATGCACCACAAACCATCGTTCAGCTGAACGAGGCATTTGGCCCATTTCCATTCTTAATGCGTCAGACGCGTCAAGAAAGGGAACTGGGTAAAAAAGGCTAGAATGGTGCCTTAATGTTATTTAAATTTTCTAAAATTAATAATTTGTGCAAATGAGGTCCGTTTGAGATAAAGTTTTTTGCGTTGCGATTGTATCAAAGTGTTCTATATTATGATAGTTCGAACTGAATCTGAACAATTAAATATTTTAACATTTATTTATTTATTTATTTTTGCAAATTATTGACATGTATTATTCATTAAAATACAAATAATTAAGTAATTAAATATAAATCAATTTTATTTTAAAATACACATTTGAAATACTCCGCTCAGATTCTCCACTCGCAGCATATAAACACATTCCTCATTCACTCAAATTCCTCGTTCATATGCCTAGCTCAAATTCCCCGCCGCCGTTCACCGAGAACGGACCTTAGAGTTGTGTGTTTTTCGATTAAAGGATAATTAACTACTCCCACATAGTTTAACAAAGACTCAAAATCTAGATATGAACGGGTTTTCGGTAGATGTGTTTTTTGCTATGAGGTCACTGCGCATAGTGTAAATATTTTTCTCGATGGTGTAACAACTCATTGCCGAGAAAAAATAAATTAATAATTTAACAATAAAGATTAGTTAATGATCCTCTTTTGAGTGTTTTGATTAAAAATGTTATTTAAATATTTATGGATGAGTATTCAAGCTTTTGAAAATAAAGTATTCATACTCAGAGTAATTATAAAGTTTTGGATATATTTTGAATAAATGAAGATCTCTTTCTATAATATGAAAATTACAAATATGGTATAATTTAAAGGAAAATGTTTTATTTCTAATTAATTAGAGTATAAAGTGAAGATTTTGAATTATATTCTAGGGCTTGAAATAAATATAATTTACTTTGTAATAGAAAATTATGAAATAGTTTTTATAGTTATTTTTAATTTGTAAAGTGATTTTGAAAGTTTTGAAAATATGTATATAATGATTTGGATATGAAATATAGTACTTGAATCTTTATATTGGGATTGAATAAATAAAGTGAATATATTATTCAATTTAAGTGGTTTAAAAGTTTTTACTATATTCTGAATATAAAATCGATTTAGGAGGTTTGAATTTAATTAGTAAATGGCTTTAGACAAATGATTAAAATAAGTAAATAAATTATGGACAATAATTTTATGAAATGTTAAAATGATATATTAGAAATTTAGTGTAGATATTCTGATGTGAAAGTGGGCTTGGAATTGTAATTTATTTCATGAACTAAAGTTAGAAAAGAAAATAAAAGAAGAAGATAATTCACTAACAAAGCAAAGCCCAACATTGCTTAGCCTAAGCCCAAACCCTAACCTTTGTATCTTGATTATTCTTAGCCCTGAACTTTCATTTTCCCGAGGCTTCTCCTCTAAATACACACACACACAAGCAACCTACATATATTCATTTCTTGGCTTTAGAAATTCACCCAAACCCTACCAATCTAAAATTCCAAATAAAATCAAAATAAATTCTATAAATTTCTACAATCGAAATCATAGCTTCTTGACAATCTCTAAACCACATAGCAAGCTTGCGATCTAGGTTTCGTTCATCATTTTGAAGAAGAAGCAATTTACAATAAGGGAGAAAAGAGGAGTAGAAAGGAGCTAGGTGTGTAATTGTGTTTCCTCCGATCAAAGTCCAAGACATTACTGGTTTAGGGACGATGAGACCAGCTTGTGATTCTTTGATCATGGTGGAGACTAGTTATTCTATGGTGTAGTATATTATTTTGTTTTATATAGCCTCATTGTATGTATGACATTGTGATGTATATTGGACCTATATATATTTAGTATTATATATATTATCGCTACGATTCTAACTGTGTACTCTTATATTCATTATATATATTATGTATCGTTCTATCCTGCAAACGCACGTGTTTAATACTTTATGCCAATAGTGTGTACATTTTGAGATGAGTTATATTCGATGTTTTAAATACGTACAAGTGTTAGCCTAAGGGAATATTCATGTGTGTACCCCATATCGCCTCATTATCCATGATAGTATTACTTAGTAGTACTTTTGGATAGTATAAGTATAAAGGTAGGGGTGTTACAAATAAGGTCCGACCGAATTCTTTTGCCACCTTATATCCAAAGTGGAGTCTCTTTAACAATGACCTTTTTATATTTCGGTAAAAACAAAAAAAATAAAGACATAATCATGAAAACTTGGAAGATTAACCATGCACAATTTAATGTCGATGCTAGATCGATAAAATCTACACCAGCTCTTGACATAATGCATCATGATATATGTTCTCCATGAGCTTATGCTTAGAGTTCCTCATGTGAGTTCTACTGCTTTACAGACTCAATTTGGTGTATTTTTCATGTTGTTATTGTATTATTTGTTAGTATATTACATAGTTACTATATCATATATCATATTGATCATTACATAACTTCTTATATTATGTTATTGTGCCTATTATATATAATCTTGAAATAATACTAATATATACTTATATGATTATATTAATTAGCGTGCTATAAAATTATGTAGAATTTGTTGTTATATCTTATATAGTAATTAAACATCAATTATGACATCTACATTTATCAAATAGGTAAAGTACGTTAATGTTCGGGGTTGTTGGTCCAACTAAGATTATCATTTTATGACACACTTCCCCATGCAATATTCAATAAATAGTAGATGAGTCCTCTCTTTCTATCCATTAGGTCAGTACAGTTCTACGAATGATGTTTGCTTCAGGCATTGTTAGAGAGATGGTGGCTCACCACCCGCACCTGTCACTTCCCAGATTTTGAGTTAGATGTTTTCATGTTGATACCCTACCTCATTTAGGTTATATTGTTGATGATTTTTGGACTTATGCAATGATGATAAGGAGGAGGAGGATGATGATAGCAGTGCTACAGTATCTTTATATGGTAATTGTACAGAGAATCATTTTTATTTGACATGTGTTGACTTCTAATGTATGCGTGTTATGGACATGCTTAACGATTTGTCTCATTTTACATATGTGTGATGTTAATTTATATGTTTACGATTATGCTTGTACTATATATTCTTGTCTCATTTTACATATGTGTTTGTGGATCTGAATACAGACATGCTTGTACGATATGTTGTTGTCTAATTTCACATATATGTGGTGTTTAATCTAAATAAGGATGTGCTTTTACGAAATATTGTTGCTCATTTTACTTATGTATGATGTTTATGTATTTGATTATTAAAATGCTATAAAAAGCAGAAGTAAGTTTGTTTAAGTAACGTCGACAATTAATGTAACGACCCTGAATTTAGTCGTTTTAACTAGGCAATTATATATATTTTATATAGTCAATAAATAGTTTTTTATTAATAAATAAACTCATTTTAATTAATTAATAATGAGGGAAAAATCGTTTTCAAAATTTGTTTACCAAATTAAATAGTTCGTAGAAAAATAGAAAATATGACCGAAGAACGTTTTCCAAAATTTCGACCTTTCGACACTGGAAAGTTGTCGGGAATGTTGTTCGTCTTTGTGCACCATATGTACATAAATATAGTAGATAATTAACTAAATAATAATACACTTAGGAATAGATTATCATATGTTAATTATAATTAATAAGAGATGTGACAATTCATAACGTTAAAAATAATAAACTTATTATATATAAATATATATTATTAAGTGTTGTCATATCCTAATATTTTCATAATTAGACATCATTATTCATACTTATTATGAAGGTGATGTGACAAGAGAAAGGGGTATGAAGGTGATGTGACTTTTCAAATATCATGACATATTATGTTAAATCATTAAGGGATAGTTTAGTAATTTTCTCCAAATCTTTTTGCCTATAAATATACATCCACACACACACATTCTCATTTTCTTTCTACTCTTCACTTTCTAAAACATCCTCTCCAAAATATTCATGGCTTTCGTAGTTTGTAAAAGTTAGAAAAAAAATCAAGTTTTTCCACTTTAAAATACATTTTCCTTAGCTAAAACCCTTCTCTACCACCTTACACACCCTCCTCCATCAAGCAACTACCCACGATCCCACCCTACACCCCATGTCGAACCAATAGACCATCAGGTCGTGCCCATTAGTAGCCGAAAATCTAAGAAAGCAACTTCCTTTTCAAGCTCTAGGGTCATTAACAAGGTCTAGTGAAAGTTAGAGTTGAATCCGTGGAATTTCGGTGAGTAAACTACCTTATTTCGAAAAAGATTTTTACTTTATTATTAAGTCATTATTATAATGATAATATAGTGTAGAAGTTGAATGGTAGCCATGTGGTTTGATTTTGATTTGGATGGTTTGTTTTAGCTTGATTTGGTTATGGAAATCGATGTTGTATTATCAAGTTAGTAAGCATGTATATATGGATGTATACTTGCAACCTACGATGAAGATGGTTTGTGTTAGTAATGTGTTGATTGTAAAACATAAGCTATGGCATGAGTTTGGTAAACAAAGTTAGCTACTTTGTGTAATTGCGACGGATTTGAGATCCGGTTGGAATCGAAGTTGTTTTTCGAAGTTTAAAGTTTTGCAATGGATTAAAGTTTACAGCTTTTGTTTCAAAAGTTTGTTTTCTTCTAAATTTTCTAAAGAATGTTTCAAACCATGAAAAAAAAGTAAGAGGTTGTGAAGTGGTTCGCTAAGAATATGTTAGAGCGAACTGTGCCCATAGCTAGTCGCTATGGATGTAGTTCGACGAAATTTATCGATTTTGGTTTCAAGTAGTTTTAATTTGAAATTGTTTTGTAAAAGTTTTCAAAACAAAATTAATTATTAATTAAAAAGTAATTAAGTTTTTTAATTTAATTATTTAATTAATTATTTAAATAATTAAAGGTAATTAGCCTTAATTAGTAATTAAGAATGTAATTAGTAATTAATCAACACTTAAGTTAAGTTAATGACTATTGTTTGGTTAATTAAGTTTTAATTGGTATTTAACTTGGTTAAGAAGTAACTAATGGTTAATAATTATTTAATTAAGTTAATTAGTTAATTAATTATTATTTAATTAAGTGATTATTTATTTAATATTTTAATTAATTAGGGTTTAACTAATAATGATTTGATTTAACCTTAATCAAGATGCATTAGGAAGTTAATTATGGCCTAACTAAGTTGATTAAGTCTAACTAGAGTTTAATTATGATTTAATCTTGATGATTAAGATTTAATTAGGGTTTAAATTAATATTTATTTAATTAAATCTTTTCCAAAGGTGATTTTAAATTAAACCGAATGTGTTTTAAACCAATATTCTTCTCAAGGTAAATTGATTCTAAACTAAATGATCTCTTGTCTGCACCATTAAGTAGCTGAATGAATTAAGGTAGTGATTGAAAACGTTGACTCGTTTATGGAAAGTAAGTGACTTGTGTTTAGCACGAATGTTGGATATCATAATTGTGATAAACATAAGGAGCTTAATTTGGTAAGCGGGTCATGATAACTTAAGTATGGATTGTGTTCCCATATGTTAATCTTCCACCTGATAGTGAAGTAGTTAATTATCAATAACTTGACCCGTTTAAATTATCGAATGTTGGTTTGAAGAGATTGGGATCAGATGACAAGCTGTTATCCGAAAACCACTTCAAACCAACGTAAACGTTTGAATTAGAAGTATTGAAGTCATGATCAAGATTCAAGACTTAAAGTGCAAGGGCTATTTGCTTCTAACCTTGAGGGTGATTCCAAAACGGGTGTAGTGGAAATAGTACCTTCGGTTCTTTCATCTGTTGAACGACTTGTATGGACGGATGATAACATTGTGTCAACATTGGAAGGCAATGTTAGCATTCCAAGGGGGAAGTGCTATTGAAAGGTAAAACATGGCCTCAAGCCTCATCAACCGGGAATGACTAAAACAGGGGATATGCAGCAGGGCCATGTGGGTCGCACCCATTAGGGTATTG
Source organism: Allium fistulosum (assembly GCA_030737815.1). Lineage (NCBI taxonomy): Eukaryota > Viridiplantae > Streptophyta > Magnoliopsida > Asparagales > Amaryllidaceae > Allium > Allium fistulosum. Next base: position 1,127,639,140 of record CM060902.1, on the reverse strand, counting down.
ATCATCTCATCTAGAACGAGTCCCTATTCATAATTCAGTCCCAGAATGGTTGCTGATCCCAACTAAGGGGATGATCATATTTGGAACTACCAGTAAAGGGTAGGTCAGTCCTATGTTAGCAGGGGACGTTAGGTACGACCTCAGTACATTTTCTAAAGGTGTACCGTGATGGGCAGTACCTCGGTAGCCCAGTCATTAGTTGGAATCCATTCTCCAATACGAGCTTTACGGTTTTGATTGTAAACCTAATATGTTGGAATGTGAGATGCAAGCATTTCACCTATGTTCTCTATTTACTTTAAACCCTTAGACATTATAATAATATCATCGATTTTATATAGAAGGTGTTTTAGTTATCGTAAGGTAAAAACCCATCCGTGTTTATGTGCTACGTGGTCTTACGCGATACTCTTGTTTCCAAAAGAGTTTTCAAATCAATATTCTATTGTTTGAGTTTATTCGCACCAGACCCATGTCTGATCCAGAGTTTATTTTCTTTTCCCTAAACTCTTGGGTACTCAATTTTTATGAGTAGTCAAGTGATCCAGGTTTCTCTCGAAAGCATGATGGAGGAGCTGGAGCAGGTGGCTTCATGGATAGTTATTAATATTATTAAGTATTCCGCTATGTATGTATGTATGTATGATTTGTGTCTTTTGTGGACAAGCGGTTGTAATTGTCCTGGTCTAGAACTTGTATCATTGAACTTTGATGTAATATTTTGGCTTGACTATGTAATATACTACATTATATATTATATGTTGTTACATGCGTGGTAAGATTCTGTGTTTGATTAGTCTTTCTCTTATCTTTCTTATTTCTTCAACCCATAATGATTCATCTTTCAAATGCAAGAAAGGCGGTTCGTTACATTTGGTATCAGAGCTTAGGTTATTCGAAACACCTAGGCTTTGGAATTGAGAGTCAACTTCGACAGTTCATATTTGTAATTTTTATTCATATACCTATATATATTCCTGATGGTTAGATCAACTTGATAGGATTAATTAGTACCATTCTTTAAGATTATCTCGTCAAAGTATCTTAAGAATTATCTTGCTATATCCAGATAGTAAGAAAATGAGCAATAGAGGCAGACGAGGTAGGGGAGCTAACAACACTATGACCACCAATGGTCAGACTCAGACTGGAAGGGTTGGAACTATCGAAGAGCCAACATTAGGGCAGCCAAGGGTGAATTTTGCAACTTTATATAAGGATTACACAAATTTGCGAGGGAAACCGTTTAAGGGAACCGAGTCTATCGTAGAAGTTCAAGCTTGGTTGTGCACTTGTGAAAAGATTTTCAAAGGTCTGGATCTATCAGATGAGCAGAAGAGATTTTTAGCATCATAGCAATTGCAGGAAGGAGCCGCAACTTGGTGGGACTCACTCACAGCCAATGTTCCAGAAGAGGAGTTTACTTAGGCTCGTTTTAAGAAAGCATTTGAAGATCAGTTCCTGCTTGCAGCTGGTAAGACTCAAATGTATAGAAATTTCTTGGACTTGAAACAGGGAGATTCATCTATGGCCGAATATGAGACAAAGTTCAACGAGCTATCTTGTTTTGGATCGGAATTGATAAACATCACACTAAAGAAAAATGAGATGTTCGTTTTGGGAATGAGGGAGAATTTCCATGAGAGGATGACTGCCCATGTTAAGGGTTCATTTATGGACTTGGTAGACATGGCATTAAGGTATGGAGTCTTAGACAAGAAGAAGTGTACCTAGTAGCAACAAATGATAATGCCGGTAGAAACAATTCAAACAAAAGGAAGTTCAACCCGAATTGGAGTAAGCATGGTAAAGGAAAGGGAAATCCAGGAGGAAATAAGGGGAACAAGCTTAAGGATACCACTTGTTATCTCTGTAAGCAGAAGGGTCATATTGCCATATTCTGTAAAGACTCTGAAACTTCCAAGCAGCTAGCAGGACCTATCTCTCTAATAGTTTAGATAACATTATGCTTCAACTGTCACCAGCCTGGACATATGATAAAGGACTGCCCACTCATGAAGAAGGTGCAGCAGGTTAAAGTGTATGTGGTTAAGGACGAGCCATCAACTTCAGGAGATGTGAAGGGAAAGGGCATTCTTGAAGGTACCCTATTAATTAATGGTATTTTTGTTTGAGTTTTGTTTGATATCGGCGCCTCCCACAGTTTTATTTCTTTAGAAGCCGTAAAGAAATTTCATTTTATCCCAATTAATGTAGAAAACCATATTTGTGTATCTAATCCTATAGGGGTGTAACTCATTTGAACCTAGTATGTGAGGGCGTGCCAATTTCCTATCTTTCCCATCATTTTACTTGTGATCCATATATCTTAGATTTTAAAGGATTTGACCTTATTCTTGGTATGGATTGGTTATCGATGTATGGAACTATCTTAGACGTTAAAGAAAGAACTATGACATTAATGACAAAATTAGGAGGCATTGCTAAAGTACCTTATGAAGACCTTGGTATTTATATGTGTAGTTTCCTGTATGCCATGAAAGCATCTCAAGAAGGGTTAGGATCAATAGAGGTTGTTAAGAAGTTTTTCGATGTATTTGAAGAAGTTAAAAGTTTACTCCCTCATCGAGAGATAGAATTCCGCATTGATTTAGTTCCTGGTGCAAGACCAGTGATTCAGCCTAAGAGAAGAATGGCTCCGAGGGAGAGAGAGGAGTTAGTAAATCAAACTCAGGATTTACTAAGGAGGGGATTGATTAGACCTAGTCAATCGAGTTGGGGATTAGCAATTGTCTTCGCGGTTAAGTCGGATGTATCTTTAAGATTGTGTGTGGACTATAGAGAGTTGAATAAGTTGACTATTAGAAATAAATATCCGTTGTCCCGTATCGATGACTTATTTGACCAACTTCATGGAGCTACGGTATTTTCCCAAATGGATCTAGCTACTGGATTTCACCAGTTAAGGGTTGCTGAGGATAATATACCCTTAACTGCCTTTAAGGGTCCAGACTTTTTCTTTGAATGGTTGGTTATGACGTTTGGGCTAACCAATGCACCTGCATATTTCATGGATTTTATGAATCATGTTTTCCGAGAGGTTCTAAATAAGTTCATGCTTGTTTTTATCGATGACATTTTAATTTACTTCAAATCGAAAGAGGAAAATAGATATCACTTGGAAGTAGTTTTAGAAACCCCGAGGAGGCATGATTTGAAAGCAAAGTTTTCTAAATGCCATTTTTGGCAATTGGAGGTAATATTTTTAGGGCATATTGTATTGAGAGATGGTATCTCAGTGGACACGATAAAGGTGGAAGTAGTACGGGAATGGAAGCGACCTCGAACTCCTGTCGAAATTCGCAGTTTCTTAGGTTTGGCGGGTTACTATAGAAGATTCATTTAGGATTATTCTAAAATCTCCTCACATTTGACTAAGTTGACTAAGAATGGTGAAAAGTTTGAATGGACTCCAAAATGTGAGGAAGCATTTGGAGAACTGAAGAAGAGATTAAACAATGCGCCAGTTCTTGCTGTCCCAGATGGGAGTGGTGGATTTACGTTTCATACCGATGCATGTGAAGTGGGATTGGGTGCTGTTCCGATGTTGAATGAAAGGGTGATTGCATATGCTAATAGACAGTAAAGCCTCATGAAAAGGATTATGCTACGCATGACTTGGAATTGTTGGTTGTGGTCTTTGCGTTGAAAATGTGGAGGCATTATTTGTTAGGTAAATTCTTTCCTTCTTCCCGATTTTCTTGTTTCTTGTTTCTTTAGATATTCTAGTAAGTATGATTTTCTTCTTCTTCAATTAGGTGAAAAATTTGACCTCTATACTGATCATAAGTTCCTGAAGTATCTTTTCATCCAAAAAGACCTGAATCTTAGACAGCAAAGATGGTTAGAGTTCTTGGCGGCATACGACTTGGACAATCTTTATACGTCGGGAAAAGCTAATGTAGTGGCAGACGCCTTAAACAGGAATGCAGTTTTGTCTCTTTTGGAAGTTACCCCGACTCTTTAGCTAAGGATAATGGAGAACCAAAGGAAGGATAGTGCTATGGAGAAGTTGATTCGAGGGGTCAAGGAAGGTCGTTGTACAGATTTTGAGATGGATCACCAAGGTGTTTTAAGAATCAAGGGAAGATTGTGTGTTTCGGATATAGATGGACTAAGACAGGAAGTGTTGTCGGAATGTAACAAATCTTGATTTAGTATTCACCCTGGACTCCATAAGATGTATAAGGACATAAGGAGAGTCTTTTGGTGGTCAGGAATGAAGAAGGATATCTCTACCTTTGTGAGCAGATGTGCGAGTTGCCAACAAATTAAGGGAGATCATCAGAAAATGGCCGGATTACTTCAACCTTTGGAGATCCCTAAGTGGAAATGGGAGATGATATCAATGGATTTCATAGATGGTTTACCTAGAACCAGGAAAGGAAACGAAGTAGTGTGGGTCATTGTGGACCGGTTAATGAAGTGTGCACATTTTATCCCGATCAAGCCAACTAGAACGGCAACTTCATTGGCAGAAATTTATATGAGGGAAATAGTTCGTCTACATGGAGTTCCAATAAGAATAGTAAGTGATCGAGATCCTATCTTCACGAGCCAATTCTGGGGAGTCTGCAAACAACTTTGGGAACGAAGTTAAGTCTAAGTACTGCATACCATCCTCAAACCGATGGCCAGACTGAAAGAGTTAATCGCATTTTGGAAGACATGCTGAGAGCTGTATTCTTGACTTCGAAGGATCATGGGAGGATCATATTCACTTGGTTGAGTTCTCTTATAACAATAGCTATCAAGCTAGCATGGGAATGCCACCTTTTGAAGCTCTGTATGGGAGACCGTGCAAAACGCCTGCGTATTGGGTAGAATCTGGAGATTGTTTAGTGCTTGGTCCAGATATGATTTGAGAGGCGACGGAGAAAGTTGAAATGGTTATAAGAAGGATGAAGGAATCTTAGGATCGTCAAAATAGTTATGCTGACAAGAGAAGGAAGGATTTGGAATTCAAAGTCGGCGATTTTGTGTATGTGTAGATAACTCCCATCAAAGGAGTCATTCGATTTGGAAAAGTGGGGAAGTTGGCACCTAGATACATTGGACCATTCAAGATTATAGAAAGAATTGGGTCACTCGCTTACAGAGTTGAGTTACCCGAAAGGTTGCCAGGAGTCCATAATGTGTTCCATGTCTCCCATTTGAGGAAGAGCGTGCATGATCCATCTTCAATGGTAGAAACGTCAATTCATGATGACTTTGAAATAGAACCGAATCTGACGGTAGTAAGACATCCAGTTAGTATTGTGGATCAAGATGAGAAGAAATTGCGAATAGGGTGGTACCACCGGTTAAGATTCAGTGGAGCGAGGATTCCCGAGACTGCACTTGGGAAACCGTGGATCACGTAAAGGAAGCGTATACTAGATGGATGCTAGAATAGTTGCTGTATTATTGTGTCATGTATGTATTGTTGTCATAGGTGCTTGTATACCTTTTGTACGAATTTTATGGCATGAATATATGATTCCTTTGAGTTAACTCTTGTTAGTATTTTCGAGGACAAAATTCTTTTAAGTGGGGTAGAATGTAACAACATTGAATTTGGTCGTTTTAACTAGGCAATTTATATATATATATATATATATATATATATATTATATAGTCAATAAATAGATTTTTATTAATAAATAAACTCATTTTAATTAATCAATAATGAAGGAAAAATCGTTTTCAATTTTTTTTTACCAAATTAAATAGTTCGTAGAAAAATAGAAAATGTGGCCGAAGAACGTTTTCTGAAATTTTGACCTTTCGATACCAAAAAGTTGTTGGGAATGTTGTTTGTCTTTGTGCAACATATGTACATATATATAGTAAATAATTAACTAAATAATAATACACTTAGGAATAGATTATCTAATGTTAATTATAATTAACAAGTGATGTGACAATTTATAACTTTAAAAATAATAAACTTATTATATATAAATATATATTATTAAGTGTTGTCATGTCTTAATATTTTCATAATTAGACATCGTTATTCATCATGAGCTTAAGGATTTGGCTAGAGAAGGAGGGGTGATGCGACTAGAGAGAGGGGTAGGAAGGTGATGTGACTTTTCAAATATCATGACATATTATGTTAAATCATTAAGGGATAGTTTAGTAATTTTCTCCAAATAGTTTTGCCTATTAATATATATCCACACACACACACATTCTCATTTGCTTTCTACTCTTCACTTTCTAAAACATCCTCTCCAAAATATTCATGGCTTTCGTAGTTTGTAAAAGTAAAAAAAAAATCAAGTTTTTCCACTTTAAAACACATTTTCCTTAGCTAAAACCCTTCTCTACCACCTTACACACCCTCCTCCATCAAGAAACTACCCACATTCCCACCCTACACCCCAAGCCAAGCCAATAGACCATCAGGACGAGCCCATTAGTAACCAAAAATCCAAGAAAGCAACTTCCTTTTCTAGATCTAGGGTCATTAGCAAGGTCTAGTGAAAGTTAGAGTTGAACCCGTGGAATTTCGATGAGTAAACTACCTTGTTTTGGAAAAGATTGTTACTTTATTATTAAGTCATTATTATAATGATAATATAGTGTAGAAGTTGAATGATAACCATGTGGTTTGATTATGATTTGGATGATTTGTTATAGCTTGATTCGGTTATGGAAATCGATGTTGTATTATAAAGTTAGTAAGCATGTATATATGGATGTATACTTGCAACCTACGATGAAGATGGTTTGTGTTAGTAATGTGTTGATTGTAAAACATGAGCTATGGCATAAGTTTGGTAAACAAAGTTAGCTACTTTGTGTAATTGCGATGGATTTGAGATCCGGTTGGAATTGAAGTTGTTTTTCGAAGTTTAAAGTTTTGAAACAGATTAAAGTTTGTAGCTTTAGTTTCAAAAGTTTTTTTTCTTTTAAATTTTCTAAAGAATGTTTCAAGCCATGAAAAAAAAGTAAGAGGTTGTGAAGTGGTTTGCTAAGAATATGTTAGAGCAAATTGCGCCATAGCATCGCTATGGATGCAGTTCGACGAAATTTATCGATTTTGGTTTCAAGTAGTTTTAACTTGAAATTGTTTTGTAAAAGCTTTCAAAACAAACTTAATTAGTAATTAAAAATTAATTAAGTTTTTTTATTTAATTAATTAATTATTTGTTAATTAGTTAAATAATTAAAGGTAATTAGCCTTAATTAGTAATTAAGAAGGTAATTAGTAATTAAACAACACTTAAGTTAAGTTAATGACTATTGTTTGATTAATTAAGTTTTAATTGGTATTTAACTTGGTTAAGAAGTAATTAATGGTTAATAATTATTTAATTAAGTTAATTAGTTAATTAATTATTATTTAATTAAGTGATTGTTTAATTAATATTTTAATTAATTAGGGTTTAACTTATAATGATTTAATTTAACCTTAATCAAGATGCATTAATTAGGAAGTTAATTATGGCCTAACTAAGTTCATTAAGTCTAACTAGAGTTTAATTATGATTTAATCTTGATTTAATTTGGATTATTTAAGATTTAATTAGGGTTTAAACTGATTTATTTAATTAAATCTTTCCCAAAGGTGATTTTAAATTAAACCGAATTTGTTTTAAACCAATATTCTTCTCAAGGTGAATTGATGCCAAACTAAATGATCTCTTGTCTGGACCATTAAGTGGCCGAATGAATTAAGGTAGTGATTGAAAATGTTGACTTGTTAAAGTAAGTGACTTGTGTTTAGCATGAATGTTGGATATCAGAATTGTGATAAACATAAGGAGGTTAATTTCGATAAGCGGATCATGATAACTTAAGTATGGAATGTGTTCCCATATGTTAATCTTCCACCTGATAGTGAAGTAGTTCACCATCAATAACTTGACCTTTTTAAATTATCAAATGTTGGTTTGAAGAGACCGGGATCGGATGACAAGCTGTTATCCGAAAACCACTTCAAACCAACGTAAACGTTCGAATTGGAAGTATTGAAGTCATGATCAAGATTCAAGACTTGAAGTGCAGGGGCTATTTGCTTCTAACCCTGAGGGTGATTCCAAAACGGGTGTAGTGGAAATAGTACCTTCGGTTCATTCATCTCCTGAACGACTTGTATGGATGGATGCTGACATTATGTCAACATTGGAAGGCAATGTTAGCATTCCCAGAGGGAAGTGCTACTAAAAGGTAAAACATGGCCTCAAGCCTCATCAACCGGGAATGACTAAAATAAGGGATATGCGGCAAGGCTACGTAGGTCGCACCCATTAGGGTATTGATCATCCCATCTAGAACGAGTCCCTATTCTCATAATTAAGTCCAAGAATGGTTGTTGATCCCAACTAAGGGGATAATCATATTCGGTACTATCCAGTAAGGGGTAGGCCAGTCCTATGTTAGCAGGGGTCGTTAGGTACGACCTCGGTACATCTCTGTTTGTCATTCATCTTTCTTTGTGATTTGTTAACAATGTTTTTTTCGTTATGTAATTATTTACATCATCCAATCCGGTAAATATGAAACACAATTGAAAGATGCTTAACCTTATGTAATTATACACAACCATATATGACCTCATGTAATCATACTTAACCTTTCATTACATATCATACTTAATTGCACCTAATAATAAACACAAAAAAACTTAAACCCATAAAAAATAATATACAAACATTTAAAGATCATTATGTATACACTGAATTTATAACATAGGTTGATTATGGAGAGAAATTATCTTGTTTTCGAGCACTATAGACCAATCCTAAAATGAAGTTATCTAAAACTCTAGTTCCATAGTGTACTCAATTTCTCGTTAGGGAAAAGGGTCGTCAATTCCCAAAACCCACATCCATTTGGGTATGGAGCATCATCGATGATGAAGACTTATTTCATTTGTACTTCTAATGATTGAAAATGCAGCTACCCATCCACATCCACATTAAATTGGAAATGATTCCACTTCTTATTATGTTTTCGGTTGCTAGATTTTGATAGAGTTAAAAGTGCGCCATAAGGACAATTATGTGATTTGATTATGTATCTTAACTCTTTTAGAAATCTTATTTGAAATGAAGTATGCTTTTGATTTTACTTCTCTATTAATTAAATTGTTATATTAGATATAGATAATGTTTAATATACAGTAAATACATACAAGTAAAAAATCCTTAGGAAAAGTTTTTAATTAATTGTAGTTGCAAATGGTTCGCAGCCATGAGTGTTGAATCATGTTTAATAAATACTTATCCTTAAAGTTCCATGTTCAGATGTATCGAGGAAATTATATTTATACATCCAATAAGAAAATGTAAAGTGAGAGTTGTTCTTACTCACTCCATTTTTTATTGTTTAAAATTATAAAACATGTTTTAGAAACACTGTAAAAGTGCATTTTTAAAAAGAAATAGTTTGATATAACAATTGAGTTTTTAGAAGAAAAACTTAATAAATGGTTTGAGTTAAAAATCCCAATTTTTAAGGAATAAAAGTTGAAAAAAAGTCTTTAAAAGGAAAATATTAAAAATTTAATTGTGGTTTTAAAAGTTAAGGCAGTAAGTTATTTTTAAATTGGCTAAAAGTTTTAAAGTTGTACTTTTAAAGATAAAAGTTTTGGGATTAAATACTTCAAAATTTTTAAGTTTAAGTTTTGAAGAAAAATTTACAAATACCAAAACAAAAAATTTAAATATGGAGTAGATATGAATGATTGTTTAGGTAAGACGGGGTAAAAGGTAAGGCTATGAAAAAAAATAGCGATGACTACTCATAAAGTAGCAATAAGAAATCCTCGTAGAGTGTAAATAATATTTGTGAGGACGTAGGAATGTTTCGTTAGACATGTGTGAAAGATATAAGAAGAACCCACAAAGGAATGATAAATGATATTAACGTACCCTTCTACGAGTACTAGTATATGCTCATATGAAGGATCAAGGATAAAGAAAGTAAATACAAAGATTTGAGAATACTATCATGAGATTTGAATTAAGAGAAGATGGTAACAAAGGGTAATGAGATGGCAAAGACACATAGAAACATTAGTAGAATCAAAGTTAAGGAAAGCAATATAAAAGTTGGAAAAGTTCACTACAACAAAACAGTCTTTTTACAACGGGCAATGCCCGTTGTAATATGGTTTTCGCGACGGGCATGTGCCCGTTGTAATTGGCCTCGTTGTAATAGACCCACCACATTTTACAACGGGCAAAGCACGTTGTAAAAACCATTACAGTATACCTTTTTACAACGGCCATAACCCGTTGCAATATACCTTTTTACAACGTGTGTTCACCATTGTAAAAATCTTATATAACAACTTGCATTGACCGTTGTAAAAAGCTCATATAACAACGCACATTGCCCGTTGCAAAATAAATGCAAATTTAAAAAAAAAATTACTGCAGCATCCATGCATTACATCCATACTAATACTAAATATTGTCGTAAAATAATTAAAATCACATACGAAAAGACTAAAAGCTAGAGTCATAGAATTCTAACACTCCAAATAGTTAGATAAGTTTACATGCCAAATACATAAAGCACTTTTGCAATACACAGTTCACCATACTGACATCCTGCATACATACATCACTTTTGTAAAACACAGTTGAACCCACTGCCGTCACTTGCAATACCTTCAACTGCCAAATTCCTTAACCACCATTCATTTACCATATCCAACCAGCATCATTGCCCTGCATATCCTTCTCATCTTCATTACTGTGCTAGTGTGCACATATCTGTGCACAAACCCCTACAACACTTCACAACTAGCAACCAGCAACCACAAGTCTTCATCAACCACTACCCATCCTCCGACAACTCCATACATCATCTTCACAAAAATAACCCATACAAAATCTACCACAAAATCACTGACATACACCTCAACTTGCCAACATTTACAAACATCTGCACATCACCATACTGACATCCTGCATACATACATCACTTTTGCAAACTGCACCATCATCAATCACCACAACTTGAACTCAACTTACTGCCAGCAGAACCATCACTGTTCTGCCTAACCCCCTCTACAACCAGCTACGGCACCTTCGCACTGCCTTCCCTGTCAACAACCAAAAGTGTATAATGAAATCGGAAGTAAATATCTGAAATGTCATTTCTTCAAATTGATTAGCTTACAGGAAGCACTCAAGTGAAGAAAATTATATGTGAACAACTTACAGGATGGCCATCTAAAAGTAACATTAAAACTGAATGCAATCCTTTTAGTATGTTAAATTCAAGGACAATTATAACGCATATTCTTAATGGGGTACGATGCAAAATCAATCAAAAAGTCAATATGGTCAAATCTAACATAGATAGTCATGAAAAATAAAAATTTCCATATACAAATGCAAAAAATTACGAATTTGATGTTATAGTCACGAGGACAAACTCCCATCACTCGATCTCAAGTGGCTCCAACATTTTTCTCTCTAGATATCAATTAAATCTTTGCAAATCTGTAGTAACATAACTTGCATTCTAGTACATCTAAATATAATGACTATTATATTTGGCTTTTCGTCTAGTTAAGTTTTAATCATTCATCAAACAAACAAACGAGCCATTTATTTTTCTTTATTCCCGTAAATATAAATAAAAAGAAAGAACAAACTAAGATAATAATTTGACACCTAGTTAAGGCTTGATTATGGCAAACTCAAACATAGGCGCTGCTGCCACAAAGGAATGGAATGTTTTTACATTTTAGAATAAGTCAATTTATATCAATATTTTTTAGTAAATTGATATAACTAGCAAGGAATGAACTAGTTATTTATATGCTGATCGAGCTTTGCACTACTTCCATTTTTTGAGTCCTTTGTTTTTGCCGCTGTCTTGTTTAATCGAAAAAAATTAATATATGCAAAATATAGTTTGAATCTTCGTTTAAATTTTTCATATATTTGACAGCAAATATGCACAATATAATATGGTATCAGCCTTATTAAAACAAGAATCTAAGTAAAAATGGAGTTTGATAATTAAACTGGTTACCAAATGATTACACGCTTCATAATCTTATTAAAAGGTGAACAGAAAAAAATGTTAATTTAATATATTTATAACTTTATTTTGGCAAAAGTAAATAAATCAGTTGTCTACAAATTTGTTTAAACAAACTAGTATCCCCAATGACTTTTCTACATGTACAATGTATCTTAAATGATGTTTAAACACCTCACTATCATTAAAAAAAAGGAAAAAAATAGTAGTATGCTAACTTGAAAGAGAAAATTTGTTTGAAAATTATCCCAAATCTATAACAAAAACAAGAAACTAGGGATAAAATATGATTCACGACAGTTAACTAATATTAGAGGGCAAAGCAAACCTGTTGTGTTTGCTTGAGCTTGAGAATGCAGCGTTCACATCAGCTTCTGAGGATTTGCCTATGCTAATCATTTGCAATATCAAGTGTAAGCACATATATATTGATCATAGGCTAAAAGTTGACAATGGTATCATTAGTGATATAAGCTTATAGTTACTAATGCAAAAGTACCTTGTCAAAATCAATTTTTGCTTCATCAGATTCTCTAAGTAACATGTAAGACATACCAGAGGAAGTTGCAGTTGCAGTAATCAAGTTGACAATGGTATCTTCAATATCTGCATAATTTTTAATGTGGTATCGGAGCCACGAAAAGTCTAACGACTGTCAATTAGTGTTGTTCTTTCCTCTCAGATCTTAGATTTGCAGTTGCAGTAATCAAGTTATCATCACAGAGGAAGTTTATTCTTTTACTCCTTTATCTCATATTTTTCCTTACTTTCATTTTTTCAATACACTGAACACATCATCGAGCCATACCAAGAAAAGCATCAGGTTTCTTTTTCTTTCATCATCTGTTTTTTTATTGCTCTCAGTATTCTTTTGATTTTTTCTATCAAACTAACATAATACTTCTCTTTAACCATCATAATAAGCCCTACCTAGAGAATACATTCTCTGGCTGCTTACTATTTTTTGAAATTCATCACTGAAATTATCAACAAATCAGCCAATTCGTCATTCCAATTCCTCCCGCCCTTTGATTATAATCCAATCATGTATGCAAGTAGTAACACACTGATAATTTAGCTAACACAAATAATGTTTTTGTTTTAATCACCGTTATTAACATACACAACACAATCAACTCAGTTGAAACGAAATGTACTGAGAATCCAAACAAAACGAGCTGAGTACCCAAAATTCAATTAATTCTACCTGTTAACAAAGGAAATAGGCTTCCCATTTGCAAATAATCAACTTCTCAATCGAATGAGTACAGCTTTTCACGGATGAACAAAATACAAAATGAAATCGTGAAATCCAAATCGCAAAAATCCAAACCGCGTGTCGAAAATCCAGAACAAAATACAAATCCAAATCGCGAAAATCCAAATCGCGAAAGTAGGGTTATACAAAAAGGAGATTCGTACCTGAATAATGAGGAGGTGGAGCGAAATCGAAATCGCGAAACTTGATTTGATTTCGCGTTCCCTAGGAGAAGAAATGATTTCACGTGCACAAGGAGAAGAAATGATTTCGCGTGTCGAAGCATCAGCAACAAATTGAAGCGGCAACTCAATTCTCAAAAAACCCTAGTTTTGGCAAAGAGGACGAACGCCATTTTTCACAACGATGCGGCCGAAGAAATAAAAGAAAAGGGGATAGTGATTTATTATTTGATGTTGGCCCGGCTAAAATTTTATTACAACGGGCATGTGACCATTGTAAAGTTGGCATCTATTACAACGGGCCTGAATGGACCGTTGTAATAGCCTTCTATTACAACGGGCAACCAATGCCCATTGTAAAAAGGGTTTGTATACGACATCTTTTACAACGGGCGCAAATGGACCGTTGTAATAGCCTTCTATTACAACGGGCAACCAATGCCCGTTGTAAAAAGGACGTTGTAATAGGGTATTTTTGTTGTAGTGGTTATTCCGCCAAGCCAATTTGCCAATGGGTAATTTAAAATGTGCATAGTTTGTATTTCTTGTCCACTACAGTGTGGGGATGCATAGTTTTTCCATAATTGGGTGTGGTAATAGAAGTAATGGGTAGACCTTATTCATTAGAAGTCATATGGGAAAGTTAAGATATGTGGGTTGGAGAATGATGACACATTAGAAAGGTCTATTTAATTACTGGTAAGAAGTGATAGAGCCACAACATCGTTAGTCAGTTGATGTTGAAGGGCAGCTTCCAGCAATAGTTTTTGGAGATTTGGGTTATAAGTATTAGTTGTTTCAGTTATGTTAAAAGACATATGATATTTGTGGAAATGTTCCTTTTTATGCATTTTTTGCATGGATGCGATATCATGGGGAAACAATAAGGCAATGAAATTTCAGGAAAGACACTTAATTAATGCAAAAGAAAAGAAAATAGCAAAAGGCTGGAAGTATAAAATAAATTAAGTGATTTTTTCAATTAGGTACTAAAGTAAAAGAAATAAGATTTAAGTCCCAAAAGCCTAAAATTTTGGGAAGATAAATTTCAACGATGGATAGGGAAGTTTGCTACGAAGCTAAAGGTCAAGATCCCTGTACTTTAAAAGCTGAAATTTATAAATGAACTTGTGTGCCGGTTGTTATTATAAATAAAATAAAAGTTTTTAAAAAGTTGTAATTTACCGCGTAGTTAGATAGAGTCCACTATGGACATTAAACTATTGACAAAACCCTGATTCCATGTGGTGTAACATAATTTGTTTTGAAAAAAATATGTATACTTTAATAAAATTCAAAATTCTTAATTTCGGAAAATAAAATACATTTGTGAAAAGATTTTGAAAATTTTTGCGATGAAGTTTTTTATAGTTTAAAATCTTTACCGATATTTCAAATCCTTATATATATAAAAGATTTTAGAGCAGAAAATGAAGAAATTCCCTAATTTTCGAAATGCCATATACTTAGCATGGGAGAATAGTTGATTGGTTAGCTAGTGTGCATATTATGGCGCGATAGAAGTGATAGTAAAATAAAATATGGTTAAAGACGAGGAAGCTGTTTTAGCCATGGGATCTTTTCCTTTATACCCTGTCCATAGGTGCAATAAGTGGATTTCTAAATAACTATGTTTTCAAACATTAAAATAGATCTTAGTATGCAGACTATACGTGGAAATGTTGAAAGGAGATATCTAGGCAAGTGAGAAGGTTTCGAAGTACAGTGGGAAGTTGGGTACCCAAGAAAAAAAAGATGGAAATATATAATTTCCCATCTAAAACCTTTTCCTGGCATAAAGAAAAGTAGGTTTAGAAAATTGGTTTTTTCAAACATGGATGATAGCAACAGTGTGCTAGGATTTTGGATGGTAGGAATTGGATAAAAAATCGGTTGAACTACGCTTTTATTCTTAGAAGTGTGGGAAATTTTGGATGCAAAACAAGTTTTTGGTTTTCAAAAGCTGCATGCATATGGAACTGCCAGTATATTTAGGATGTTTGCATCATATTTCAAAATTGATTTAAAGGAATGCATTCATATAAGAGGCGCCAATTAGGATTATTCTGCATACATATCATATATATTGTGATACATTGTGCACTGGTACATGATTGGTTGTAAAATTGGTTGCACACTAATTGATTGGTTAGTTAGTATTGGTTGTAAAATTGGTTGCACGCTAATTGATTAGTTAGTTAGGATTGGTTGTAAAATTGGTTGCACACTAATTGAGTGGTTAGTTAGGATTGGTTAGTTACAAGATTTAGCCCTTAAGGAATTTCAGGGATAAAATTCTTTTAAGAGGGGAAGAATACAACACTCCGTAATTTTATGACAATTAATTAAAAGAAAACTAATTAATAAATGAGAACGCTGAAAAATAGAATTTTTATAAATGTCAGAATTTGGTTATGGAACTTGCTCCATTGTGTTTGTGGCGATTTTATAATCAACTTTCATATATAAAGCTTTCCGATCAGTGTTCAAACGAAAAGGTTATGAACGTTTGAACTGTTTGAATCAAAAATAATTATATGTGTATTTGTGGTAATAAAAGTTAATTAACGCTAATTAACAACGTTAACGAAAACTTGGATGTTAAGAAATATTAGCGTTAAATCAAATATGGAAAGTGAGAAACAAATTGTATCGATCGGCTAAACAAAGAATAAAATTAACCAAATCACGACAGCAAATATAACATTACTTAAACAAATGGAAGGTTGACCCAAGATGCATCTAAGTCGACCAGTAGCATTCGACCCTTGGCCAAGAAAGGTTGACCATTTCTAGAGTAAAATCGCCAGTAAATAATAGCCTGAACGACCTTGATTTAATCCAGTTTTATCAAACAGCTGGCATTGATTTGAACCCCTATAAATATAGACCTAGACCCTCACTTTTAAACTAATATTTTCAAAGTGACGCCAAAGCTCTACCATTTTCTCTTCTCCTCCAAAATTCTAAATTCTTAGAAATAGATCTAGTTTATACGTATATACAATTGGAGAATCAAATAAGATGATTGAGGAAGAGAATAGGTTCAAATCAAATTGCCAAAGCCAAGGTAAACTATAAATCTAGATCTAAAATACAAATCAAAATTAAAATCTCTTTTCTAATCCAGATTTCTAATAGCTCTATATACGGATGCGGTGTATAAATCTGAATTGGGAAAAGGTAATCAAACAGAAATAACAGGGATTAGATCTGGAGATTTGAAAAGTTAAAAAGGTGAGTGGAAAATTATATAATTTTATATAATATTAGATTTATATCGTTGTAGATCTACTCTTGCATGCCTGAAATGTGAATTGGATTTATAACTTAAAAATTATATACTTGAAATAAAATGATAAATTAAGTTATCATAGTAAAACGAAGGGATTTAAGTAGTATTTTAATTATTGGATTATATAGCGTGTTTGCGATGTGAATTCCTATACATGATCAAGCTTTAGATATTTAAATAAAAGTGTATCGGTTGAAATAACAAGGAATGCACCTAAAAGAAAGAGATGTATAAAATAAGGATATTTGCTGTATTTTGCACTGTCTATTTTAATAATTATGAAAAGATAATTCCTTTTAATTCCAAATGTAACACAAATTCCCTTTTTCGATAAGATATAGAAATTTACAGTGTTAACCGTTCCATTTGAGAGAAATGTAATTCCAATGCATTAAAATACAAAAAATCCCTAAGGATAAACTAAAAGAATTATGAATGTGACAAAAAAAATTTAAGAAAAGAATATGTGTGATATAAGTAAAACGGAAGTGAAATAATAAGAAAGGAAAAGATAAATAAGTTATAATAGTCCTCTAAAACAAGGTAGGAAATCAAATGTTAAAAAGCAATAAAAATAGGAAGTTAAATAATGAAGGAAAAGAAAAGTAAACGAGAAAAGATATTTAAAAGAAAGTGAAAAATGACTTTAAATTAAATAAGATGTAAACGCATAGAAAATAAAGAAATATTGTTAACAGCGAACAACGGAGGCACAATAATTAAATAAGAATGAATGAAGATACACACACACATACACACACACACACACACACACACACACATATACACACGTAGCCTCAAGTATGCGTTTATCGTGGGTGTGAATTATATAAGTATGTAAATAACTTAAATGAACAGTATGACATGGTCATTTGATGGGTTGGAATGCGAGGTCAGTAGTGTTATACAATAGAAGTCTACCCACCGCAAGGTTCTACCAGTACCTGTAGTTGTATATACATTATATTGATGTTAGACTTATCTGACCGTAGGACCCATGGAGTAATACGCTTGTGTGTAGATGAAGCAATACCCTGGTAGAAAGTAGAGTCTTCTTAGATGAAGCAATACCCTGGTAGAAAGTAGAGTCTGCTTCAATAAAATGGAAAGTGGGGGTATTGCCTTGATTGCAATAGGCAATCTAAATAGGATGATGAGCGAAGAACGATGCTATGCCAGTATGTTGGTATCAAATTAAGGAGTAGGGGCTGTATAGAGGTCGAAAACGTCATAAATCCTGAGCGATCAACAGGAAAGAGAGGGGTTACCCCTAACGGGCTACACTACACTCCCTACTAGTGTACGGTCCACGTTTGGTCATCCACCATCACAGTTGTTTGATAGTTTGTGTTTTAGGAGGCAAGGCTAGCTAACCCATTTAGAGAGGTCTTTCAAAAACATATAGGGTAGTCCGTGGAGCAAGTTCATAGCCCGCGGCACTGACTCCATAATTATTTATAGTTCGTAGAGCCGATTCTACAAATTAGGAAGCAGACAAGTTGAAAATCCCCAAAAGCGAGGTAGAGTGGGGCTAAAAAACTGAAAAGCCATTATTAGGCACTGTGGGAGTTCCTCGGTATGTGCGGCGATGAGAGCATGATACAGTGAGGGTGATGGATCCTGATGAGGTTTTGAATTATGGATACTAGTAGGGATAGTATTTTGGTCAACCATGGTACTTATACACACACACACACACACATACATACATATATAGCAATAGTCTACTATGGGTAGACGGGGCAAATCATACGTGTACATGATGTCAAGACGACTACGAAAAAATAAAAAGACCAACATGTAATAGAAGATAATCGACATAAACTAGTATTATGTATACGGCGTATAATTTACCAGTCACTAGAACACCATTATGTCCTCCTTCTTATTACAATCCATAGGATAGCTAGACAGATAGGTACTATACAAGGTGGGACTAATGAAAGGACGTGTTCCTAATGCATGCTCGACGCTTTACAAGGAGACTTGACATTGGAAGTGTCAATCTTAGTCGGTAACTATGTGACTTAGTATATTTTATTATTCCGATGTGAGTTACACCATTAGTGTTTGATATGCATTCATTTATCCGATATACATGATGTTGAATATGCTAGTATATGATTTTTGTTTGATGATAATAAACATATATATATATATATATTAATTTAAATGTATTTGTTATTGTACTATTTTATTTTCACACAATTAAATAAATATTTGCTGAATAAAATAAATAACACATAATTTAAATTCAAACAAATATTTTATTCAAACAAATATTTTATTACAATTTTGAATAATACAAATTTGAGCTCTCACTATATACACAATTTTCATTACAATACAATTTCAAACTACATCATAATTTTTCACTATACAATTATCATTTACATTTGCACCTCACTACATATCACTCATTCACTCGCATTTAATCTTCCATTGTATTCCAATTTGTATCCAGCATCTGAGTTATCTGCAAAATAAAAACTGACGTGGTAAAATTGAAAATGAAATATTTTTGCAGTGTCAAATAAAATGTGTTTTTGAAAATATTATATGCCTCAGTTATTTGGGTTGTTCATTATCATTTAATTTCGAATTCATCAAACACGAACAACTTGTGACATGCACAGTGTAACACTGTACAAGCCACAAGGCCGTGCACACCAATGTACACTTGATAAATTACAGGGACAGGTGAGCACAAGGTCAAACCCAAGCCAAAGCTAGGTTCAACTCAAGTGCAATACAAATACAGTCACGATATGAGCACAAGGTAAAACCCGAGCCAAAGCTAGGTTCAACTCAGGTGCAATACAAAAACAAAAATAAAATGGTCAAGTTTTAATGACCGGAACAAGCCTCGACCAAAAACACAATTGTGTACACATGAATAAAATTCAAGTCAGTGCACATCATTAATGACTGGAACAAGCCTCGACCAAAACACAATTGTGTACACATGAATAAAACTCAAGTCAGTGCACATCAACTCAATGCAAACAAAGAAATATCAAGATAACAGTGACACAGTGCAAAAGTGATGAACAACACACAAATGGAAGCAGTTCAATATGCAGCCACCAGACTACATGAAGTCTAACTGACTCAAGGCTGCAAATACCAACATCAATGGAACATGTTCAATTAACTAGTCAGAGCAACCTATACCAGACTTATATACCACACATGCCAGTAAAGAATGAATGCAAAAAAACCGAAATGAACAAAGCCTCAATAGTACATCTCAATGCAAAACAACTACCAGTGAAATAGAGGCTCGAAGCATGTATATGGTCAAGCACAAGTCAAGATAGTGGAGTCATGAATGCAAAGCTTCCACCAGACTTAAGAGTTCAGACATATATATTTGTGGTAATAATATGAGATGCAGTGAAGCATGTAGACATGTTTCAAATTTTAACATTTCAGTGGAAACCAGACCAGTTCAATATGCTATGTACAAGAACAAGAAACTTAACCAAACCAAGAACCGACATGAAACCAGACTTCAACGTGAAGTGGATTCAAGGCAAATGGAATCAGTGCACATGAAAACAGTACTACAAGCATACATATATACATATGCAAACACACACACACACACAGATATATATATAGTGCACATCATGGTGCAACAGCCTCAACAACAAAGACCAGTGAACAGCAAGTAGAACAAGACCACCGAACCAGACTTGGCAACATGAACTACATGAACTGGCTCGAAGACTAGATACCGTAAAAACTGTGTAGCCGTAAGAAAACAATTCCCAAATGACCGAAGTTCTAGGTGGTAGCAAGTTCAAACAAATCAGAATCAAAGTCAACTGAAAACACGTATGAGCGAGTCCAGATAATATCGCAAGTACAATAAACAAGTCAAGATAAATCAACATCGTCAAAGCAATTCAAAGCCATCATAATCAAGTAAACATAAAATATACAAATTGAACTAGTCAGAAAACATCACCAACACTCAATTACAAATCGAACGGTAGAGCAAATTCATTGAAGAATTCAAACAATATCATGCGAATGAGATTATAGGATTTCGAATCCTATTTAAACCCAATCATCATCAGCATGTAAAAAAGGATTCGTGTACAAGCAAATCAGAGATCTAATCAATGAAGTAAATCAAACAAATAACTCGAATCTAGGTCGAGCATAATCAAAGTCGAAAAGGAATATCATGTACCAATTTTAAACCAAGTACATGCGCTCGACAATTTGAAGCAGCCGTGTGCAAATTGAAGAAACGATCGATCGACAAGCAAGGAACGCGAAAACTTTTAATTGATCGATCAACTGATGTCGACGGCTTCAAAGAAAAAGCAATGCCTTAATTGTTTGGAAGAGGAACGAACAAGCATGGGAAAATAGGCAGATAACTTCACGAAGTAAAGGACATGCCAAAGAAAATAAAGGGGGACATCTTTTCTTGTGATTTAAAATAAAGTGGCCGACCTCTATATATTATTTGGGCTTAATATTATATAGGGTTTTGTAATTGTATTTAATTTGTATTTGCTTTTCTCTTTTTTAAACATTTGTAAATTCTAGTCGTGTGACTGTGGGACGAACTTCGGTGGTGTAGTTCGGGAATTCGCAACTCAATAGCTGAGTTGTGGCAGGGTTTTGAGCGTAGAGTTAGGTTAGTCGATAGCGGGTGTCGTGAGTTTACATGTGTAAGCATCTGACTACTTAATTTCTAGTAGAAACCTTAGGGGCAATACGTAGGCAGGGTTTTGCTGAAGTTGGGTAAATTTATGTTGTTCTATTTCTGCTTTTATATTCTGCTATTATCTATGCTGCTATTATTCTGCTATATCTGTGTTGTGATTATTTTATATATTTCCGCATTAAATTTTTATAATTATTAGTATCACCCTATTCACCCCCTTCTAGGGTGAAATCGATCCTACAAGTGGTATCAGAGCAAGGAACAAAAGCCATTTTTGTTTTAAAAATTTGATTTTTCAAAAACCAATTCTTGTTTTAAAAATTTGAATTTTTAAAATGGCTTCTTTTAATAATTCTTTTGCTGAGGGTCAGTCTAGTATTATTCCTCCTATTTTTGACGGAACAGATTTTTTAAATTGGAAATTAAAAATGGAATTTTATTTAAAATCTGTTAATTTTAAATGTTGGGATATTATTGAAAATGGGTGTGATATAATAGATGAGAAAAATACTTCAATTAATGCTCTTGCTATGCATATACTATATTCTCATATTAATCAAGATAATTTTAACTTTATCTCTCATTGTGAAAATGCGCAGGAAATCTGGAATACTTTTGATGCAATATATGGTGCAAAAGTCAACAACGATGAGAAATCCTCCACAATCGACTCAGTTAAAGAAATGTCCTTAACAGAAGGCAGTAGTGATGGAAGATTCAATAGCTGATGAGGTAAGTGATTTTCCATTCAATGATTTAATTCTCTTGTGCCAAAAATTAATTGAAAATAATAAAGCTCTTAAGTTGAAAAATAATAAGTTGGAAAGGGAACAAGCTAAACTTCATCAGAAAAATAATGATTTGGAAAATGAGCTTAAAAATATTAAGAAAAATAAAAGTTATAACTGCAAAAGGTGTTTGGGCCATGAAAAAGAATTTGCCCGTTTTCATGAAAACTTTCAAAAGTTAGAAAATGAAATTTTAATGCAGGAGAAAAACAAAACTGAGTTGATTTGTAAAAACAACATTTTGCAAAAAGAGTTGGATAGCTTTAGGAAGTCAGAAATTTCTAAATGTGCGATTTTTGAAAAGAAACTAAATGAGATCAACGAAAATTTCAAAACCCTTGAAAAAGAAAACGTGATTTTGAGCAAATCTAAAATTATTTGACTAAACCACGAATTTGAAAAGGAGATTGAAAAAATCAAGGATTTTGAAAAAATTGAATTTAAAAACCTCCAACCTTTTGAAACTGAGATGCTAGAAATTGAGAATAAAATTAGAGAGCTTCAAAATGAAAATATGCAATTAAAAATG
This sequence comes from Allium fistulosum, assembly GCA_030737815.1. NCBI lineage: Eukaryota > Viridiplantae > Streptophyta > Magnoliopsida > Asparagales > Amaryllidaceae > Allium > Allium fistulosum. Next base: position 1,127,616,383 of record CM060902.1, on the reverse strand, counting down.
AATAGTTTTGAAAAGAGAGATAGTACCATTAGTTGTTGTTCGAAGCTAATAAATGAAAATAAACTTTTAAAATCCAAAGTTAATAAACTTGAGTTGGTTACTCGAAAAAATTTCACTAGAGATAAATCATTTAATATACTCTTAGAAAATCAACTCATCGAGAATAAAAGGAATTGATTTGGATTTGCAAAAGTGTCAAAATATGAACAAACAACTAATAACACTATTAAGGGGAAAAGTGTGAGACCCAAAAACGAGAAAACCATTCCAATTTGGGTTCCAAAAGGCATGAATATAAAATCTCTCAAAGTCAAACAAATCTGGGTGCCGAAAGGAACATGTACAAATAGTTTTGGGTCTACACAAACATATTTTTCAGAATCAGTTGCCACTAACAACCATGGACCTATAAAAACAAATAGGTCACAAAAATCTTTTCTCGTGTAGGTGTGGTGGCAGGCTAAGTAACAACAACAGTGTTACCTGGATTCTGGCTGTTCTAGGCACACAACGGGCGACAAATAAAAGTTCCTTAGCCTAGTATAAAGGTGGAAGAATCAAAATGAGTAACAACGAAAAATTATCGTGAAGGTAAAATAGGTAGCGGTATATTTATCTTAAACGATTTATTAAATGTGATAATATGCACCATAATCTGATTTAATTCGGCCAGTTATGTGATAATGAATGTTGATTATGATTCCGACTTATGAAAATTGTTGGCCGAGAACACTATAAGTACATCTAGGAATCTCTGGACTAGTTCATATAGATTTGTTTGAACTAATGATGTTGTTTTATTGATTGATGATTATTCTAGATACACGTGGATATATTTGCTTATCTTACTGCTTCTGGATCTGACACTATGTTCACTGTTTGTTTATTTGCACGATTTCAATTCAAATCCAAAACAATTTCATTTAAAAGCTGGAAAAATATTTTAAGGCATTTGTTGCAACTTCACGGTCTGGTCTATAACATCCAACTAATGATAATCTTGAGTCTAAGAGAAATTCAGATGCGAATTACACTGGTAATCTAGTTGATAGAAAAATTACTAGTGGAACGTGATTTATATTGAGACATTTATTAGCTGCATCACATTTTCAAAGGAAATATCTGCATATTTTTCATTTTAAATAATTTTCAATTAGCAGACATTTTTCTTTTATAAAACCTCTTCCAGAAAATAGTTTTTTGTTGGCCTTGTTTCAGATTAGTCATTTTAGAAAATTTGATTTTATAATTATTTTTTGGATTTGATTTTAAATGACTACATTAACTAATTTGACTCCTTACTAATTATCGAAAAGATAAATAGTAATTGAAAAAGTGACGAGTGTTGATATTAATCATATATTATAACTTGAGACAGTATATCTAGTAAATTTCTTTAAAAACTTTAAACAAGATTTATAATAACTTTTGATGGGTAAAAATTCCATGACCATCTCTATTGCTATCATATTTCTAACGACCATCACTCATCAGAATCCAATATAGTATATCAATATGTGGTATTTTAAACGGGAAATCATTCGTTTTTTCAATTTATTATATTTTTAGCAATAAAAACATCCAAAGTATTCACTCTCATTTAAAAGTCCTCGCGGTTATGCATGGGTGAATTACTTGGAATTTTTGATTATGTGCTTTCATGCTCATTTAAAAGTCCCCACGGTTATGCATGTATGGAACACATATCAAAATTGATTAATTAAATAGACAAGTTGATTCTAATCCCATTTAAAAGTCCTCGCAGTTATGCGTGGTTAGAAGATACTTGAATTCATTTTTTTTATAAAAATTTGGAATACTACTAATCTCATTTAAAAGTCGTAACGGTTATGCATGGTTAGTAGATATTCAAATTCCTGATATAAATATACCACAAATAGACACGACTATATGGTTTTATATGATGACATCATCCCTATCATTCTAAAGTGGAATATGCGCCTAACAAAGTATTTAGGATTTTTGTTTGATTTTTTATTGAATTTAATATTTATACTCATTTGGGTATTAATGTCTATCACTTATCTCTATTTTTCTAACACTATTACTCTTTTGCTGATAACAAAAGCGGGAGAGAAAAGTTAAGATTTTGGCAAATAAAGGTCAAATATTTTATTTTGTATTTTCAATTTGCATCTAGGTTCATTTGCATATTTTATTTATTTTCATGCATATATGAAGGGGGAGCTTTGTTGTAGAAAGGAAGCATTTAATTAGGGGGAGCAAATAGAGTTCATCAATGATCAAATACATTTAACAAATTCAAAATCTTAAATATATGTTTGTTATCATCAAAAGGGGGAGATTGTTGAATATGCTATTATATGATTTTTGTTTGATGATAATAAACATATATATATATATTCATTTAAATGTATTTGTTATTGTACTATTTTATTTTCACACAATTAAATAAATATTTGCTGAATAAAATAAATAACACATAATTTAAATTCAAACAAATATTTTATTACAATTTTGAATAGTACAAATTTGAGATCTCACTATATACACAATTTTCATTACAATACAATTTCAAATTACAACACAATTTTCCACTATAAAATTATCATTTACATTTGCACCTCACTACATATCACTCATTCACTCGTATTTAATCTTCAACTGTATTCCAATTTGTATCCAGCATCCGAGTTATCTGCAAAATAAATACTGACGCGGTAAAATTGAAAATGAAATATTTTTGTAGTGTAAAATAAAATGTGTTTTTGAAAATATTATATGCCTTAGTTATTTGGGTTGTTTATCATCATTTAATTTTGTATTCATCAAACACGAACAACTTGTGACATGCACAGTGTATCACTGTACATGCCACAAGGCCGTGCACACTAATGTACACTTGATAAAATTACAGGGACAGGTGAGCACAAGGTCAAACCCGAGCCAAAGCTAGGTTCAACTCAAGTGCAATACAAATAAAGTCACGATATGAGCACAAGGTCAAACCCGAGCCAAAGCTAGGTTCAACTCAGGTGCAATACAAAAACAAAAACAAAAAGGTCAAGTTTTAATGACTGGAACAAGCCTCGACCAAAAACACAATTGTGTACACATTAATAAATTTCAAGTCAGTGCACATCATTAATGACTGGAACAAGCCTCGACCAAAAACACAATTGTGTACACATGAATAAAACTCAAGTCGGTGCACATCAACTCAATGCAAACAAAGCAATATCAAGATAATAGTGACATGGTGCAAAAGTGATGAACAACACACAAATGGAAGCAGTTCAATATGCAGCCACTAGACTACATGAAGTCTAACTGACTCAAGGCTGCAAATACCAACATCAATGGAACATGTTCAATGAACTGGTCAGAGCAACCTATACCAGACTTATATACCACACATGCCAGTAAAGAATGAATGCAACAAAACCAAAATGAATAAAGCCTCAACAGTACAGCTCAATGCAAAACAACTACCAGTGAAACAGAGGTTCGAAGCATGTATATGGTCAAGCACAAGTCAAGACAGTGGAGTCATGAATGCAAAGCTTCCACCAGACTTAAGAGTTCAGACACATATATATGCAGTAATAATATGGGATGCAGTGAAGCATGTAGACATGTTTCAAATTTTAACATTTCAGTGGAAACCGGACCAGTTCAATATGCTATGTACAAGAACAAGAAACTTAACCAAACCAAGAACTGACATGAAACCAGACTTTAACATGATGTGGATTCAAGGCAAATGGAATCAGTGCATATGAAAACAGTACAACAAGCATACATATATACATATGCAAATATATATATATATATATATATATATATATATATATACAGTGCACATCATGGTGTAACAGCCTCAACAGCAAAAACCAGTGAATAACAAGTGGAACAAGACCACCGAACCAGGCTTAGCAACATGAACTGGCTCGAAGACCAGATATTGTAAAAACTGTGTAGCCGTAAGAAAACAATTTCCAAATGATCGAAGGTCTAGGTGGTAGCAAGTTCGAACAAATCAAAATCAAAGTCAACTGAAAACACGTATGACCGAGTCCAGATAATATCGCAAGTACTATTAACAAGTCAAGATAAATCAACATCGTCAAAGCAATTCAAAGCCGTGATAATCAAGTAAACGGAAAATATACAAAATTGAACTAGTCAGAAAACATCAGCAACACTCAATTACAAATCAAATGGCAGAGCAAATTCACTGAAGAATTCAAACAATATCATGCGAATGAGATTATAGGATTTCGAATCCTATTTAAACCCAATCATCATCGGCATGTAGAAAGGGATTCGAGTACAAGCAAATCAGAGAGCTAATCACTGAAGTAAATCAAACAAATAACTCGAATCTAGGTCAAGCATAATCAAAGTCGAAAAGGAATATCACGTACCAATTTTAAACCAAGTATATGCACTCGACAATTTGAGGCAGCCGTGTGCAAATTGAAGAAACGATTGATCGATAAGAAAGGAACGCGAAAACATTTACTTGATCGATCAACTGAAGTCGGCGGCTTCAAAGAAAAAGCAATGCCCTAATTGTTTGGAAGAGGAACGAACGAGCAGAGGAAAAGAGGTAGATAACTTCACGAAGTAAAGGACGGGCCAAAGAAAATAAAGGGGGACATCTTTTCTTGTGATTTAAAATAAAGTGGCCGGCCTCTATCTATTATTTGGGCTTAAATATTATATAGGGTTTTGTAATTGTTTTTAATTTGTATTTGCTTTTCTCTTTTTTAAACGTTTGTAAATTCTAGTCGTGTGACTAGAGGACGAACTACGGTGGTGTAGTTTGAGAATTCGCAACTCAGTGGCTGAGTTGTGGCAGGATTTTGAGCGTAGAGTTAGGTTAGTCGATAGCGGGTGTCGCGAGTTTACGTGTGTAAGCGTCTGACTACTTAATTTCTAGTAGAAACCTTGGGGGCAGCACGTAGGCAGGGTTTTGCCGAAGCTGGGTAAATCTGTGTTGTTCTATTTCTGCTTTTATATTCTGCTATTATACGTGCTGCTATTATTCTGCTATATCGGTGTTGTGATTATTTTATATATTTCCGCATTAATTTTTTATAATTATTAGTATCACCTTATTCACCCCCCCTCTAGGGTGAAATCGATCCTACATAGGATACCAAACCAATGATCCATACTTGGTGGACTTGAGTTTTCGATTTAGTGAAAATTTGGACCAATCGAGGTGTGAATTGTTACGCTCTGTAATGTATAAATGTATAGTTGGCGATATGAATACCTGAATCTTATAGTGCACGTAGTAGGTCCTTGGTTCATGATGTTGACATGGCATTCTCCTGTAGTGATTTGAGGCTGGTCCAAGAGTGTTGATGTGGATAACAGTCAAACTGTAGTGCACGTACTGGTACAAGGTGTGAGTTCAGTGCATGATTATCCTTTACCGCACATGGCGAGTCCAAAAAGTATTATACTTAAACTTAAATCATGTAATATCACTGTCACAGTAGTATAGTTTTATTAGATTGGCTTCTCTCATGTAGATATATGTCTGACCCACTCCTATATTTTTTCTATCTATATTCTTTAGGTTGAAGGGGTCCGGAGCCATGTTGGAACTAGAGATGAAACTTGTGTATATTGTATATATTGTAAATACAAGTGTGTATGAAATATTTGATGTGACAGTGTGTGATGATATTTAGTTTGGATTGTACAGACACATGTATTGGTATTAGATATATGTTTGACCATTTTGGAACTTCATTGTTTAGTTGCGAGGTTCTAAAATGATGGGTTGTTACAAAAATACTAGATGATATCAAAAGTGAAAAGTAACACGAGAAATAGAAAGTATTGCCTAGTAAAGAGCTCCGAATAAGCAGTCATCATGCTCTCATCGGTCTCCCAAGTTCAATCGATCTTGCTTTCACCTCACTGGACCTTCACCAACTTCACCGTCTTCCCGCTAAGTTGATTCATGCACAATCCAGATATCAGTCAGTTGATTCAATGTCACCACTACGCCTAATCCATGCACAAGTTTCTGTAAATAAGAAATATGGAAAACATTACTCACAGCCATCATCTTTTGAGTGAAGTCGAGTCTGTATGCTAGTTCATAATCCTCTCAAATATTAGAAAAGGACCTATGAATCTCGTTTCCAACTTCCCCTTGATACTGAATTGAACTACATTCTTCAACGGAGAGATCTTGACAAATACCATATCACCGACAGAGAACTTAAGATCATGTCTTCTCTTACCATTATAGCTCTTATGTTTATCCTAAGCAGTTTTCATTTGTTGCCAAATGATCTTTACCTTCTATGAAGTCTCTCTAAGTATTAGTTTATTTTCTGCTTTCCACCAACATGAAGGAGTGTTGCATGGTCAACTATACAACGCCTTAAATTATGTCATACCAACACTCAACCGATAACTATTGTTGTATACAAACTCAAAAATATGTAAATGATCATCCCACAAGCCTCCAAAGTCAAAAATGCATGTTCGCAAGAGATTCTCTAACATACGATTCACTCTCTTGGTCTGCCCATCAGTTTATGGGTAAGAAGATGTACTCAGATGCAGCTCTATCTACAACGCCTCATGTAATATGTTCCAAAATCCGCTTGTGAATAATGGGTCTCGGTCGCTTATAATGCTATTTGGCACGTCATGGAATTATACTATCCATTTCACATATAACTTGGCAAACTTGGATGCCATCCTATTAGACTTTATGCGTATGAATCGAGCACTTTTCGTCAATCTATCAACTATAACCTAGATGTTATCGCACCCTCTTATGGTTCTTGGAAATTCATCGATGAAGCCCTTCGATATTCGTTCTCATTTCCACTTGGGAACTTAAAGCTGTTGTAGCAAAACACTTAGCTTCTTCTACTCAGCTTTCACAAATTGCCAGTTTATATACTTCAAGATGAATGTCCTAATGTCCTTCTTCATCCCTTCCCAATAAAATGTTTGCTTCATATCATGATACATTATATTGCCTCTAGGATGTATAGTCAATCTTGAATGATGGCACTCAAAGGCACCTTATCCCTTAACCCATCGACGTTAGGTTCAAACAATCTCCCATCCTTACGGATCCAACCATCATGGTTGAGTCCATACTACTTCATCCCTTTATACTCTATTCCTTCTTCTATCTTAGCAATAATCTTCGTCACTCTAACATGTGTCTTTGAATAGTACCGATCTGCTCAATTAGAGTAGGCTTGATAATCAAACTTGCCAACACATCTGGCTCAAGATCACATCGAGGTCTGAACTCATAACCACCAATATACTCTAAACGTGTCCACTCTAGAAACATAGCTCCCAAGCCGACATGTCTTCTAATAAAAGCATCAGCGACTGCATTTTACTAGGTATATAAAAAATGTTAAATCATTGAAGGCTAAGAACTATAATTATCACTATTAACAAAGGTTATAATCCTTTTGCAGGAAGAGGTACCTCAACGATTTGTGCTCGAGGAATTGCTCAAACCTTTCTCCAAGCAAGTAATGCCTCCAAATCTTTAGTGCGAACATGATCACTACCAACTCCAAATCGTGGGTGGCGTATTTCCTCTCATACGGTATCAACTGCCGACTAGCATATGTGACAACTTTAACTGTCTGCATCAATCTTATGCCCAATTTGGTACCATAGCATCAGTGTATATCATTAACTCTTCATTCCCACTCGGAATGTCCAATACTAGTGCACTCGTTGATCCTTCTTTTAGACTTACAAATGCATGCTCACATAGCATGTTGCGAGCAAAGGTCTAATTCTTCTTTGTCAAGTTGGTTAACAGTGCTGCTACCTTTGAGGAGTTGTTTATGAATCGTCTATAATATCCTGCTAATATAAGGAAGCTTATCACATATGTAGCATTCTTGGGTTAATCTCGATCCTAGACATATGCTACCTTCGTAGGATCCATAATGATGCCCTGCTCAAAAAATACATGACCCATGAATTGCACTTCCCTCCTCCAAAAGTGGCACTTTGAAAACTTGGCTCTCAGCTAGTGCTTCCTCAACATCTCTCACACAATCCTCAAATGTGCCTTATTTTCCTCTTTCATAGGTAAATGATGATAATATCATCGATGAACCTAAGCACAACTTATTCCTATAATCTCTTAAAACATGATTAATGAGATCGGCAAAGTATGCAAGTGCATTAGTTAGCTCGAATGGCATAACTAACCACTCATAGAGTCCTGATGGCATACATAACGCATTAATTGGCACAATTTCTCTCATCACTCTCAGTTGGTGGAACCCCATTGCTAAACCCAACTAAGAAAACACCTTATCCATCCACCTTCATGGTAAATAGTATGGGCGCTCCCCACTCAGATATAGAATGAACCCTCTGCATAACATGTCATTCACTTGCACCTCGAGCTCAGGCTGCTCTTTAGGTATCATACACCTCAATGGCATAACTGGTGGCCTTGCATCCTTCACTAAGTCAATGCAGAAGTCAAACTCACATTGTTGAGGCAATTCGATCTCCTTCTTCAAAACTTCTATATATTACCTCACTACGAGTGTTAATGACAATTCTTCAAAGGGAACACGAGCGAATATAAGAAGTTAACCATCACTGCACCTCGGGCATGCAGCTCAATTCCAGTATATGCTCATCATTTATCCCGATTGTCGCCAACAATCTTTCACAGTCCACTATGGCTTCGTATTTCTTCAGCCAGTCCATCCCTAATATGATACCGAACCCTACACAACTAAGTATTAAGGAATCGAATGAGAATACACATCCATGACTGGACAACACTAAGTCGCAACAAACCATACAAAAACTAGTTGAACCACCCATAGGGTTCGTCACTACCGTAGGTCTATCCACTAAGTCAGGTCTCAATCCTAGCTTATCTACTAGGTCACTAGATATAAAGAATCGATGCATCAGTGTCAAATAAAACACAAATACATATGCCATAAATAGAAATCATACTTTGAATAATAAAACCCTTTCCTTTACCTTCGCCAACGGAGAATTCGACGAGGTAGGAATAGCATTAAGAGCATAAGTAGACACCAGCTACTTATTCTTCAATAGCTAGGGACTGTCCTTCAAATGCCCAGCCTTATCTCAATTAAAGCATTTATCTCACCAGTCTTCTGGTTCTTGTAGTTTTTACTAAGTTGCCTCTCTCTTATAGCTAAAGCAGACGGGCTCCCTTTTTTCCTTTCTTTCCCTAGACCAATTCTTCCCCTTATCGTTGTTCTGTTTCCTCTTGCCATGCCCTCGCTCCCTAGATCTTAATCACATATCCAAACTATTCCAAGTGGATGGACCAACTATTTGATACCTATGGAATCGGATGCAAGCGAACTCGCGGCCGGTAGTTGGCTGCTTAGATTCCTATGAGTGAGAGTCCTACTAATATCGGATGCTGGGCTAAGCCATTGATGCAAGGCTCTGGAACCTTCGAGGCCGGCTAGCCAACTAATATACACTGCGCCCTAAATGTCATTCACGCAAAGACTAGTTGCTCGAACTTTGCCAGTTGACTTGACAGATGTCTTTCTCTTTTGACTCGTAAGAAAGTAGGAAAGATATGTAGGTCTCAACAAGCTAGGCCCTTTTGTGGCAACAAAATAAGCTGCAGACTTAGAATAGAGTATCTCATGTTGTAGAGTCTTCTCAACAAATTTCTCAAAGGATCCATCAATGTGACCCACTAGTTGTTCCTTGAGGTACTCATCCAAGCCCATAATAAATTTCTCGTTCTTTTTCATTGGAATATCGATATTAGTCATACCATACTTGGACAACATGTCAAACTCGGCCACATGCTCCAAAACAATCACATCTCCTTAGTTCAAGTCGATGAATTTTCTAAGTAGCATTGACTTCTGAGTAGCCAGTATGAACTTCTCCTCAAATCAGGATTTTAACTTCTTCAAAGTAAATTGATCCTCGGAAGTAGTAATCTTCAAAGCAATAGTAGGGCCTAAAGTTGCCTAGAGTCCGACTTCCTCTTCATCGCACCTTCTAACTCCAAGCCTTCAAAGATGCACTCATAGATGTCCAACCAATCCTGCAATTTCACAGCCTATTTAGTTACAAAAAAGGTTTTCCACCAAGCTAGAGTAATCTTTGTTCAACTAAGCAAAGTTGACTCTACTCACCTGCACTTGAGCACCACCACTGATAGCATTAGGAGCACCCACTTGGATATATTGCAGCATGTTCCACATCATCTCTATGAACATAGTCTGTATATTGAGGTTAGCAACCCCCGAGCATTCTCCATCCTCTAATCCAAAAGAAGAAGTACTTGCGCAATCTATATTAAGAATACGCAGTCTCTCTAAAAGAAAGCTGCATAAGTGGTACTCGTGTATGCAATGCAACTTATACTATATACATTACTATATTATTTTTTAAAACAAAAATATATAACAAGTACTCCCTCTCATATAGCACTCGACCCATTCTAAGGTGATAACTCCTCCTTATCTCTAATGGATCTTGTGTCAACGTAGGCGATATCACAACCTAAACTCTAATACCAAATGTGACGACTTTCCTGCATCTCCGATACACAATATACTGGTATAGTGCATTAGTGAGGCAAGGGTATGCCCTAGTGGTAATTTTTTAATTTATTGTAAAATATTAACACTACAATTAAATTTTATTCGAAATAAAAGTATTTGTTTTCTATTTTGATCATGTTATATTGTAATATATAAGTAATTAATTTAAGTACATTAAAAATGAAAATCCTTAAACGATATTGTAACATCCCTCATACTGAGATCCGAAAATAAGCGCTACTGATGTTGTAGTCATTAATAGTATTATTCTTAAGTGAAAAAATGAGATCAGTTGATAGCATCATTAACATCAGAAGCACAGATATATGAATTTTTTAAAAACATAGTTCATTCATAATTTCCATATCCATTACATGATCCCAAAAAGTTGCCCCGATTCAGATAAAATATAATTATTACAAAATACTCCAAGAGCGACATATGAATATGCCCCCTTGGTTGATCAGAGTTTACTACTAGAAAGATACAACTTCTACCATTACATACATTCAAATAAAATGATAACAACAGAGCGGACATAAATAGACTCCTATATAGCTAGCTCTACCTCCTGCACGTCTTCGAAAGCTATATTCGTCAACCTAAAACCTGGAAACCTTATTCTCGAACTACTCAAATGAGCACCCAAGAGTTAAAGGGGAAAAACAAAAACTTCAGGTCAGACAAAAATTCTGGTGTGAATAATAATATGCCATCTCGATAATAGATATCTTGTGAGACCATGCCACTAAGCGGAACGAGTTTTCCCCTCACCGGTATCTTCTGAAAATATGTCAATCACATTCATGATTCTGCATTTACAATGGTTAAATAAACATAAACAATCATATGCATGCATGCTAACTGGGTAAACCCGACCAATCTGTCACAACTAATTGACCATCTTTCTCTACTTCATAGTTTTTCCAAGGTTACTACAAACCCATGGCTGACTCGGGCCTACCAGATATACCAAAATTCTCCAACTTACCATTAGGAGTAAACTGCATTGTCTGTCCAAACACAATCATCCGAATGTTTACCCGACTGTCTGTCAATCTGGTAGTTTTTCTAGGCTCACTATGAACCTAATGGTTTTACAGGCCAAACAATAACCTACCTAATTTATATTCCTTTCTATGTGTAAACCTACTTTTAGTTTTACCCTTAACAAATCCCTAAGCACTGGAATTGTGGATTAATATCGATTAGGGGCTAACAGTTGAAGAATAGGAAGCTGCCCTACAACAATCCTATTATCGGGTTCTATATACTCTAATCCTTAAGTCAATTTATCCTACCATAATTTATATAAAGATGATAAGAATAATAATCTTTATAGTAAAACCCTAGGTTAATTACTCCTTTTATTTCCTTGAAAGCATAAATCTTTATAATTGATTTAACCCTTGAAATCATACTCAAAAACAAGGAAAATATAGCCCTTTACTTTATCTAAAATATTATGCCAAGATATATATGCTTTTATAAAATGGGTTTCATTAACTTGAAAACTACTAAGAGGTTATCGCACCTCTAAAACCCTTAGGCTATAAGGCCATACATTAAAACCATTTAAATTGATAAATTGCAGCATTAATGGCGTCAGCATGGATTATCGCCCCCCTTCTATATCAAAATCATGTTAAATCATCTAATTTATAAAGCATAAGGCCATGGGGCCAAAATCATTTATGTCGCATAACATAAATATATAGGTTGCCGAATATAAGTGGTATAGTCTTTCGTTTACATAGTATAAAGCTTTAAAACTTGGAAATATAGGAATGCCAACATTGATGACCTTCGACATTAATATTATAGAGTCATTAATATCGTTTATGTCGATATAGAAAATAGGCGGCATCATTGTCATTTATATTGATGTCGAAAGTAAGGTTTATATGCGGCATTGCTGCCTAAAATAATAATGCTAAAATTATATATATGCGGCATCATGCCCTTTAATATCAATGTCGAAAATGCTGCATTACTACCTTATAAAATTGATATTGGTATAAAAACATGCGACATAGGAACATGCAACATAGAAAACTTGCGATATAGAAAACATGCGGCATAGAAAACATATGGCATAGAAAACATGCGGCATTATTAATAGCCGCGGCATAGAAAGATGTCGCCACTAATTAATAATGATGTGGCAATCTCGTAATTAACATAAAAACTATTTTATTTCTTTAAAAAGCAATTTCTTTTCACCAACTCCAATCCTTAGTGAAATTGCTATTGGATAATAAACTTCTTTGTCAAATCCTTTTTAGAAATACTACTGTGAATCATATAACATTCCCCAAAATAATTTTGCAAACCTATATTTATTTTAATATAATTATTAAGCTTTTATAGCATAATAAATTCATAATAATTCGTACACACTTGGGAAAAATCCCCAAAAATCACAATAAATCAAAATTTATATATTCTTTAACATATAAAAATTTCAAGACCAAAAACATTATTTAATTATTTTTAATTAAAACCCAAAATAAATCATTTCCCCTACTTAGGAAATTCATAAAATATTCATACTTGGTCGAAAAATTATGAAATTATAACTTCTAAAATAATGTTTCGAACATCATATCCAAATTTTAAGTTAAATGGAAGTCATAAACTAGGTTTTCACTCTTAAAACCTATTAAATAATTCCACAATAAATCCATAATTCATCATTCAAGCATATAACCAACTAATTAATCATAACATGGCATAATAATAACATATGATTCAGGTTTAGGCACAAAACCGAAATAAACATGCAATATTAAGATGGATAACTATTATTCACCTTGATTTGATGAAGAGAAATGAGATTTGAGTTTAGATTTGATTTCTTCTAAGTTTTCCTCTTGTTTCCTTGCTTTTTCTTTTCTTGAATTCCTTAGTAATGGCCGGCCTTAAGTTTGATAGTGTTTGGGTAAATGTAAATGATGGAGAAGATAATGTAAGAGTTTATTTTTGGAATTATGGCCTATTTCCATTTTGCCCTTCATATTAATTCTTCCTTTTTATTTAAGTTATAATCAACCTGATTAACTTATCAATTTAGGCACGACCTCTTTTAATTTTCAAATCTCATTCCCTTTATCATTATAAATTATTTTATTTATTTATCTAATTAAATATCCTAAATAATGTTAATCAAAATTAGAGGTGTTACAGACTCCACTCTTTGAAGAGTTTTGTCCTCGAAACTACGATAAGGTACATAACATCAAACATAATCATTGACATAAAATTTGGCTGTCCTCTATCTCCTGTCCTCTATCTCCTAAGTACAGTCTTTCTCGTTGTCACTCCACTGGACCTTTACTAATCTGGCTGTCTTGTTTCTTAGCTTCTTCTCATCCTTAGCCACAATACGACTGGTTGCCTAACGATAGTCATGTCCGGTTCCACCACTAAGTCTTCCAACAAGGTCTGAGTGATAGTAGTCTCTTGTTCATGAACACACTTCCTAAGATGAGAAACATTAAAATCATTGTGGATTCCCACCAAACTGCTCAGTAACTCTATCCGATTAGCGAGTTTTTCGATCCTTACTATAATAGGTCCAACATATCTCGATGCTAATTTCCCTGAGTTTCTAAATTGTACCACACCATTCATCGGTGATATTTTAACAAAAACAAGGTCTCCAACCGAGAACTCCAAATCCTTACACCTCTTGTCTGCGTAACTCTTTAACCTAGACTGAGCTTCCTTCATTCTCACTTGGATCAACTCAACCTTTTCCATGGCTTCTCTCACCAAATTTGGACCAAGAACTAGTCTATCTCTAGTCTCTAACCAACATATGGGTGATTTGCATGGCCTTCCATACAAAGCTTCAAAAGGTGCCATCCCTATACTAGTTTGATAACTATTGTCATAATAAAATTCGACTAAGTGTAGATGGTCTTCCCATGATCCTCCAAAATCTAACACACAAGCTCTTAACAAGTCTTCCAACATTTAGTTAAATCTTTCCGTTTGTCCATCTGTCAGTGGGTAAGCGGTACTCATCTTGAGCTAGGTGCCCAAAACCTCTTGTAGACTCTTCCAAAATTCACTAGTGAATAAAGAATCTCTGTCACTGACTATACTACTAGGAATCCAATGTATTCTAACCAATATCAATCATAAATAACTTAGCCAAAACAAGTGTCATCCTTGTCGAGTTAACGGGAATAAAATGTGCGCTCTTAGTCAATCTATCCACTATAACCCAAATACTCTCATTTTCCCTATTCGACCTTGGCAACCCATCAATGAAATCCATAGATATAGAATCTCATCTCCACACTAGTATATCTAAAGGCTGAAGCAAACCACTTGGCTTCTGATACTCGACTTTCACTTATTGGCAATTTAGACATTGCTTTACCCATAAGCCTACATCCCTTTTCATACCTTCCCAGAAGAAACTTCTCTACATGTCCTGGTACATCATAGTTCCTCCAGGTTGAATGGTAAACTTTGATCAATGACACTCCCTAGGAAATTCCTTCCTTAAGTCTCCCACATCTGGAACACACAATTGTCCCTTATTTCTCAACCATCCATTTTGGTTAAGATAAAAATATTTCAAATCATCAATCTCAGCTCCACCTTCGAGTCTTCTGATTCGTTCAACTAATAATGAATCATCTCTCTGTTCATAAGCAATCATTTAGATCATTGCCGGTCGAACTCTAAACAAGACAACATAGTAGTTTTCCGACTAGAACTAGCCATCGACCTTAGCTTCATGTTACAAGTAGTCAATGCTTCTAAATCTTTCCATTCCACAAACATTGCTAATACCGCAGTCTGATATTTACCTCTAAGTGTATCAGCTATCTTGTTTCATTTCCCTGGAGTATACTTAATACTAAAATCATAAGCTACTATGAACTCTAACCACCTCTATTGTCTCATATTCAACTCCTTCTAAGAGAATAAATATATCAAAGACTTGTGATCCATACACAACTCGAATCTTTATCCCAAAAGATAGTGTCTCCTCATCTTCAAAGCAAAGATTACAGCGAATCGTGAGTCGGATAACTAATTTCATATGGTCTGAGCTATTAAGAAGCGTAAGCAATCACTTTACCTCCTTGCATCAACACACCTCCTAATCATGTTCCCTGCACATCTGGGTAAACCACTAAATCCAGATTACCATTTGGTACAACTAACACTGACGCATTGGTCAATAAATGTTTTAGCTTCAGGAATGCCTCCTCACATTTACCGGTCCAAACATACTTCACGTCCTTCCTTATTAGTTTAGTCATCGGTGCTACTATACGAGAGAAATCCTTGATGAATCTCTGATAATAGCCAGCTAATCCAAGAAAACTCTTTATCTTGGTCACCATCTCGGGTCTCTTCCAATTATTAACAGCTTCAAAATTAGCTGGATCTACTGATAACCCTTTTTCTGAAACTACATAACCAAGGAACTTCACTTCTTTCTTCCAAAAATGACATTTTGAAAACTTTACTTTTAATTGATGTTGCCTCAACATCTCAAGAACCATTTTAAGGTGAGTCTCATAATCTCGCTCATTCCTAGAATATACCAGGATATCATCTATAAATACTAACACGAACCTAACCAAATGTTATCGGAAGATCCGATTCATCAAATCTACAAAGAAAGCAAGTGTATTAATAAATCGAATGGCATAAATAATCATACGTAGGAACCATATCTTGTCCGGAATGTCGTCAAAGGAATACTATCTTCCACCACTCTTAATTGATGGAAACCCATCGTCGGATGCAATTGGGAAAATACTTTGGCTCCACTCAACCGATCAATTTAATCATCTATTCTTAGCAGGGGATATCTATTGTTTATCGTCTTTTCATTAAGCATACGATAATAGATGCACATTCTCAACGACCCATCCAGTTTCTTTACAAACACCATTTCTGCTCCCCAAGGTAAATTGCTTGGTCCAATGAAACTCTTTTCTTCTAAGTCCACGATCTACACCTTTAACTCCTTCATCTCAGCAGGTGTCATTCTGCTAGGAGGTCTACTTACGGGTTCAGCTCCAGGTACAAGATCTATTCAAAACTCAATAGCTTATTTTTGCAGTAGTCCTGTAATAGGCTCAAAAACAACTGCAAATTCTCTAATGACAAAAGCTCGATTTAACTCGTCTTCCTCCTCCATTGCACCATTAAAGCACAAACATCAAAATTCGAGTTCTCTACTGAGATATAATTCGATCGTTACTATTAAGGCGTCTTTGTGATGTTTCGGTATCTTGGTAAAAGATCCTAGCATCATATTTGCTTAACCAATGCATACCCAATATAATTCCAAAGCCTATAAAATCAAGCACATGCAAACTACAGGCGAATGTATGACCTAACTACTCAAAATCTAAATGGTCACATCTCATCCCAAGAGTTGCATATCCTCCTATTGGATTCGAAATCTTTATGGAAGTAACAAGGTACAATGGTTCTAAACTAAGCTTATCTATTAAACAATAAGAGATAAAAAAATGTGATGCACCGGTATCAAATAATACTCCAACAGGTATGCCATGAATCAAAAGCGTTCATCCCATCACAGCCTTTCCCTTTTCCTCCACCGTTGGTCTAGGGGAAAACGGTTCTAAAGAAAACACTTTTCTTTATCAATCTTAGCTGGTTCTCTGCACTAATTCTTGTAATGCCATATCTGGTCACAGTTGAAACACGATGTTGTTCTTTTCAATGATCTACTTTCCCTGACCAGTTCGGCACTTATGAGCAAATGTCCTTTCTTATCACACTTGAAGAAGACATTATCAGCTTTTCCTTTGTTGGCATCTCCACCTTTCTACGCTCCCTTATGCTGAAAGAACTTTCTTTTCTGACTTTGACCGTCTTAAGCCTCTGTCGGCTTATTATTACTAAACAGCACAAGCATCTCTTCGTTCCTCAGTGCTATTTCTACTACTAGATCACAAGAATCTCTAAGGTGTGTTAATGTTGCTCTAGCAAGCTCTGGTTTCAATGCTCTAATGAACTTTTCATTCCTCTTAATTACCGTATCTATGGTGGCATATCCATATTTGGATAGCTCCTTAAGTCTGATTGCATATTCAAGAGCTGACATATCACCATGTTCCAACTCAGCAAACTTTCTAAGAAAAGTTGACTTGGCTATTTTAGACATGAATCTCTCTTCAAACCTCCTCCTGAACTCTACACAAATCGAATTCGCCTCTAGTATCCCTACAGTTACACTATTCCCCCAGTACAACATAGCTCCTGGCAATTGCCTGGATGCCAATCTCGTCTTCTGCTCACTGTTTAAGCCTATATCAACAAAAATCCTTTCATAATGCAACAACCAATTCTCAACTTTGATACCATCCTCTATTCCAACAAATGGCTTTCCTACGAGTCTTGCAGAATCCCAACTTAGCATAACATAGTTGTTGACGACTGGAACTTCAGGATTTTCTCCTCCAGCATTACCACCAACTAATCCAGTTGCAACTCCAGCTTTCATCATGTCAAAAAAGAACTGATACATAGCTCCTATATATACCGGCAGTATTCTAGCACCCATATTAGCAGCTTTGTCGACCCGGATTCCTTCTAGTATTGGGCCTGACATTTCCATTGGTTGTGGAGCTCCCTTCACCTGAGATTCACTCTTTCGTTTCCTACCTCCATATCATACTTTCCTGAAATCTGTATCCGAACCCTAGGAAGATATGGCAGAACAGTCTAAGAAAGAGGGAAGAATAAGATATATACTTGTATATTGCAAACACAAGTATGTTACTATAGCATTATCACATACCCTAATCTCATTCTTTAATTCATTAGGATTATATTTTCAAAAACTCTTTTAAAGGTCAATATTTTGGTTTTACATAAACTTTTGCTCTGATACCAAGTTGTAATATCCCTCATTCTAAGGCCCAAAATTAAGCACTATTGATGCTGCAGTCATCAATAATATTATTCATTGGTGATAAAATGAGATCAGTTAATAGTATCGTTAATATCAAAAGCACAGGATTATGAAATTCTTAAAACACATGTCATTAATAATTTTCATATTCATTACATAATGTCAAAACGTTGCCCAGGTTAAGATAAAATACAATTATTATAAAATACACAAAGAGCGACATATGAAGATGCCTCCTTGGTTGATCAGAGTTTACTACTAGACAGATACAACTTCTACCATTACACACATTCAAATAAAATGATAACAACACATATGACATAAATAGACTCCTATATAATTAGCTTTGTCTCCTGCACGTCTTCAAAAGCTTTATTCATCAACCTAAAACCTGGAAACCTTACTCTCAAAACACTCAAATGAGCACCCGAGAGTTAAAGGGGAAAAACAAAAACTTTGAGTGAGACAAAAAGTCTGGTGTTAATAATAATATGCCATCTCGATAATAGATATATAGTGAGACCATGCCGCTGAGTGGAACAGGTTTTCCCCTCACTGGTATCTTTTGAAAATATGTCAGTCACAATTATGCTCCTGCATTCACAATGGTTAAATAAACATAAACAATCATATGCATGCATGCTAACTAGGTAAGCCTGACCAATCTGTCACAAGTAATTCACCGTCTATCTCTACTTCATAGTTTTCCCAAGGTTATTACAAACCTATGGCTGAATCGAACCTACCATATATACCAAAATTCCCCAATATACCATTAGGAGTAAACTGGCCATCCATCCAAACAAAATCATCTAAGTGTTTATTTGACTGTTTGTCAATCTCATAGTTTTACTAGGCTTATTATGAACCTAATGGTTTTATAGGCTAACCAATAACTTACCTAAGTTATATTCCTTTCTAGGTGTAAACCTACTTTTAGTTTTAACCTTAACAAAGCCCTACACACAGGAATTGTGGGCTAATATAAACTAGGGGCTAATAGTTAAAGTATAGAGTGCTACCCTACACCGGTCCCATTATCTAGTTCTCTATACTCTAATCCTTGAGTTAATTTATCCTATAACAATTTATTTAAAGCTGATAAGAACAATAATATCTCTAGTAATATTCTTGGCTGATTATTCTTTTATTTCCTTGAAAACATAAATTTTATAATTTATTTAACCCTTGAAAACATACTTAAAAACAAGGAAAATATAGCCTTTACTTTATCCAAAATATTATGCCAAGATATATATGATTTTATAAAATAGTTTCATTAACTTGAAACCACCAGGAGGTTATCATACCTCTAAAACCCTTAGGCTATAAAGCCATATAATAAAACCATTTAAATTGATAAATTGCAGCATTAATATCATCGGTGTGAGTTATCACACTCCTTCTATATCAAAATCATGGTAAAGCATCTGATTTATAAAGCATAAGGCCATGGGGCCAAAATCATTTATGTTGCATTACGTAATTATCTAGTTTGCCAGATATAAGCGGCATAGTCTTTGGTTTGCATAGTGTAAAGCTTTAAAACTTGGAAATATAGGAATGCCAACATTGATAACCTTCAACATTAATATCATAGAGTCATTAATATCGTTTATGTCAATATAGAAAATAGGCGGCATCATCGTCATTTATATCGATGTCGAAAGTAAGGTTTATATGCGGCGTTGCTGCCTAAAATAATAATGCCAAAATTATACATATGTGTCATCATGCCCTTTAATATCAATGTCAAAAATGTGGCAATATTGCCTTATAAAATTGATATCGGTATAAAAACATGGGGCATAGAAAACATGCAAAATAGAAAACATGCGGCATATAAAACATGCAGCATTATTGATAGCTACGGCATAGATGGACGTGGGCATTGATTAAACATTTTGGTTTGGTTGTTTGATCCTTAATAATTGGATTTGAAAATGACAACTTATACAATCACTATAAAAGGATGTCGGGAAAATGTAACGACCCGTAATTTTATCAATTTGAATTGGAATATTTAATTAATATTAAATATTCAAATATCAGTTTAATAATCACAAATAATCATATTTTGTATGATAAATAAAAATGGTAAACTAATTCTTGAAATTTGTTTACAAAAATAGATAATATGGACTTTCGTCGAAAAAGCGACAAAAATCGGTTTTCGATGAAACTAAGTTTTTCTCAAAAATAAAAGGTAAATAATTCATTTTAATTATTATATAATGATAATAAGTGATTTATAATGATTTTATAAATATATATTTGTTTTATAAATATATACAAACTTCTTTGCATTTTGGCAAATCGACGTCCTATTTTTACAATTGGATTTAAATATTATTTAATATTGTTTTATAGCTTAAATAATCTTGTTTTAATTATTTAGAGATGGTAAGAAATTTATTTTCAAGTTTGGTTTACATAAATAATTAGTTTTATTAAAAATTGAAAATGTGGCTGAATATCTTTTTTGGATTTTTGACTTTTTATCGAACGAAAGTTGTTGCGATGTTGTTGCATACATTTGTACATATATACATTTAACAAATATGAATGTATTTAGCACTAATTTAATTAATTAAACTAAAGTATCATTAGGAAATTCTAGAATATAATTAGTGTTGTTAATTAAGGAAGATATTTTCACAAAAAGCAAACATCAAATCATGTCATTTCATGTCATTACTTAAGTATTAAGAAGGGAACAAAGGACAACGTGATATGCTGATGGAAAGTGATGGAAAAGATGGTGTGTAGAAGATATTTTGAAAATATCTAAGGGTATTTTGGTCCATATGCATGCTTAAGGGCTAAGTTTTCTAATCTTATAAATACGCATCCATACACACTCATTTCATTCACAAATCATCATCTTCTTCTTCTCCAAAGCCTCTCTAATGGCTTCTTCTTCTCTCTTATCTTCTCTCTAACTTCCTTAAACTCATATCAATTCAACTCAATTCTCTTCCAAACTCTACCAAAGTTCTTATATTGCTTAGAGAATATGGTTTAGCTTCTTAGAAGTGAGGAAATAATGGAGATGGGAGAACCTCTTTGGGCTATGAGCACCATGGTAGGAGAGGGGGTAGGCCATGAGCTAGATGATGGTGGAGGAGATGGAGGCCATGAGCTTTATGGTGGTGGTGATGATGGCCATGCACTTAGGAGGTAGGAGAAGGGTTTTGGTGATGCTTTGATGAAGTCGGAGATGTAGTTGAAGTATTGTTTGAAAATGAATATTGGTAGGAAGAATTGGTTAGAAATAAAAGTGAGTTAACCTCACATTTAATTGCTTGATAAATTGCTAGCTAAATCTTTTATTAATATCACTTGAATATTGCATGATTTATCACTTTGATTAAACTATAAACTTGTCAACAAGTTAAGACCAAAACTTATTGAAATATTTCTTGCTATTAGTGATAATATTATCATGGTTATTAACTATGTTTAGAGTGATAATATGGATGATGAATGTTGATTATATGCTTGCTTGTTATGGAAATGATTCATGGTAAACACACGTCAAAATCACACAAAAATAATCACTTCTTTTATGAATTTTATAGACATATACAGCTTTGTTAACCTCTTTAAACATGAATAATATTATCCATAAATGGTTTAAAATGTTTTATAATGGTATCAAAAGTATTTAAAATTGTTTCAGTAAAGTTTTGGAAAATCAACCAAAATGAGCTTGTCGTGTAGCGGTAGTTCTTAATTTCGCGCCGTAAAGTTAAATCAATTTGTAGGATGGAATATAAGTTGGAATTCTTTGGAAAAAAAAATTTCTAGACCCTTATAACTATAATTTTCAAATGGAAAAGAAAAATCAAGATTTCATTAAGTAAAGTTTGGGATATGTCCAAACCAAGTTTTCAAAATCGTCGTGTTTTGGCAGTTCGTAATATATTATTTTCAACTCTTTAAAAATGGATATTTTTTATCCTTAAAAATATAAAATAAATTCCATAAATATGTTAAAATGTTTTAAAGTGATTTGAGTTATAAAAATGGACATATATGTAATGAAATTGGTATTTTGATCTATAAAGCTTTAAAGTCACCATTTACAAGAAATTTAGCAATGGAATTTGGTAATTTTTAAATAAACGGCTTAAAACTTGGGTTTTCTTCCCGATTCTTTTGGAAATGTTTTTCAAATGACTAATCAAATATTTTTAAAAGATTTAGAGTTGTTCAAAATCTAGGTTGGAGTTTGGAAAACCAGTTGCCTGCTCCTCCTAGCTATTCGGACTGGTCCGACGGAGGGGATAGTTAATATGATTTACTCAGACAGTATTTTCTTAAGATAAAAGAAAAGAGATTTGGAGTCTTTTTTCCAAAAAGTTAAACAAAATTTAGGATAGAATTTTGGTGGTAAAGAGAACGCTCTAGTTAAACTCTGTATTAAATTCCGAAGAGGGAACTCATATTATCCATATGAATTTAAAAGGAGATTTCACCTTGACGAATAGTACAGGTTGAATATGGAAATTGGTATTGAGTATAATTAGTCTAATCCCTATGGATCCCTTTTACTCAATACTAATTGATTTGGGTTTATAGTAAATGATGTCTTACATAATATTGTTTTTGACCCATTTAAAACATGTGTAGGAAAATGAAATCTATATTAAGATTAGAATTATACTAATAATAGTATATGGGAATGTTTTTCTACGTAATTAAAGAGGTTTTAAAAAAGGATAGATTTTTAAGGAAATTTCATAAATGGAAAGTTTATATTTATAAAAGAGTATTTATAAAGTGAAAATATATTCAAGAGAAATGATTTGAAAGTGATATTTTAAATGAGGTTTAAACTATATTTTTAAAGTGATTTAAAAAGGTGTTAAGTTGAAGAAGACATGGATTTTGACATCATTGTCTTAAATAAATGTTTTCGAGAAAGTAAGGAAGATATAGACTATAACACTGTTGTTATAGTAAGTGATTTCTGGAAAGAGATGTTTTATATAGTACACGGGATTCATATATATATATATATATATATATATATCCTATATTTGATGTTAAGATTCGAGGTGAGTAACTTATATCTAATTTAAAGTTAAAAATGTCCTCCATTCAAGGTCTGAGAGGTAATGATAACCTAACTTGATCGACTTTATTGTTAACTAATAAAAAGTTTGAGTTCGACGTCGAAAATTAATCTGAAGTATAATTAATCGGATCCATATACTAGTGTTTTTGGGTTGTCGTAACGATGTTTTACGCAACATTCGTTTTGACCCAATAAAGCGTGTTTTGGAAAATATGGAGCTTTCCTCAAAGATTTGTAAATATACTTCTTACAGATCTAAGTATATAGAGGTATTTTCTAAGTGTTGAAAATGAAATGGTTTGTAAATATACTTACATCGTTGAGATAAGTATATAAGTATATTTTCCAAATATCGAAAGGTTAATAGTGGTTTGAGAATATATTTTTGTAACGAGATTTTGAGATAAATATTTGAAAAATGATTTAAACATTTCTAAAGGTTAAAAGAGGTTTTTAAAGGATTCAACGAAAGAGGCTTAACAATCCTGTATACACATCCTTTTATCGACAATTAGTTCGGAGAGACCGAGATCAGATTTGGGTGATTCCTATCTGAAAACAAATTTTAACCAATATATGTGTTCGAAAGTGAAGTCATGTTAGAGATAATAATTTTTGAAGACGGAGATCTTCATAATGCAGGGCTGCTTGCTACTAACCTCTGGGTGACGCCTATATTATATATATGGTGGCAGTAGTACCTTCGTTCTTAAAATCATCGACTTAAAAGAACTACTTTCTACTAATCCTAAGGGTGATCCCCAAATAGAATGTAGTAGGAGGAGTGCCTTTTGTTTGTCCTTCACCTGGACAACTTGAATGGACGATTGTCTGACATTGCATTTCTAAGACCGCGTACATTTATTTTTACAAACGTACATCTGTTTGGTGGTGTAGGAGGTAACCCCTCTTACACTTAACACCCTTCTCTGAGGCGTATGAACTCGGGGGTTGTACTTTTGGGAAAATCAATTAGTATGTTGTTGGAAATGGAAATGTGACATTCAAAGTGGGATTTTTTGTTTTGTGAAATGTAAAATGTTACCTCAGGCCTCATACATCGGTAATGGAAAAAATAGTGGAGATGCGGCAAGGCTATGTGGGTCACACCCATTAGGGTATGGTCATCACCTTTCAAGATTTCCCTCTATATATCGAGTTTGTTATGTATATTATGAGACGTCTCAGATAGGTCGGGAACGACCTGGGTGATGTCATATTCGGTACTATCAATGGTAGAGGTAGGCCGGTTTTGTGATGGTAGAGGTGCATATGCTCGGTACATTACTCTAAAGATGTACTGTACGAAAGGTAGTCCCTTACCTTGTCATTGTTGGAATCCATTCTCCAATACGAGCCTTTACAGTTTTAGTTGTATACCTATTATGCTGGAATCTAACAAATTCAGCTATGATTAATAAGTATTTGTACCCTAGACATTATTATAATGTCCCTAGATTTTATATAGAAATGTTTTGGTTATCATAAGATAAAAACCCATCCGTTTTTATGTGCGGCGTGGTCATATAAGATATTCTTCTTTTTAAAGGTTTTGTTTGGCATCAAATCTGATCTATGACACTATCATATATGTATTTATGATTCATGTTTGTCATGCTGGTTTGCTAGACTAATCCTTAATACTCGGGTCAGATCCGAGTAGTTTCAGGATTAGCTGAAGATGCTTGGAGTTTCCAGAGGAGTGTTGGAGATCTTCATCAACCTATGGTCGTAAATTATATTTTCGCAAAATTTGTTTACTTTTTTGTTTTTAACATTTGTAAGGATAGAGGTTCGTAACTTTCTAGGCTAAGATTAGGATAGACTCTGGTGTATGTATTTAAAATTTGCACTATAAAGATTATTGTTTAATACTATATGTTATTCCATTCGTGCGAGATTCTGTTTTGTCTTTATTTTCTTTTACCGTTAAAGAACCGTCTTTTCAACACTTAGAAGTTTGGCACATGAATATCGAGGGCGTATTAGTGTCAATTTTCGAGGGTCGAAAACCCATTCATTACAGAAAGTCCCTTACAATACACATAGACACCTCATTAAAATGTTTAATATGAAACATATAAGATGGATTCCTTATGCGTTGGAAATAGGAATTATCGCATATGTTATGTAGTATGTTGTATCCTATTTCAGTTATGTACTTAGAACACCATGCGAATATCAAATCCAAATTAATATCATTAAGGCAGCTAAGAGTACTTTCAAGTATTTATAAAATATTAGAGATTTTTTTATGGAAATAACGAACTTCTTATGAAGGATTATTTGTACTCGAACTTCATAAGTGTTATCAAGTATGATATGTTGATCCTAAATTCATGTTCTATCTTTGTTATGGAACTTAAAGTTGGAATTGTTTCAAACAAAAGGTTATGGCTGATTTAATCAAAAGGCTAAGTACTTTGTCTTGAATAATGTTGTAGCAAAAGCTATATATATGTATTGAATAAATTTATAACCAGGCTAGGGATACTTCTAAAATTGAGAATCCCACGATTTTGTTTTGTGAAATCAATGTCGTGGATCGTGAAATAACATAAGCTCACTAGAAATTAAGAAGCATACTCCAAAATTTCCCACGTGATAAATGTAGTTTATCAGCATGAGATAGAGAGTTGTTTGACAGAGTAAATAATTAAGGCAATATATCACATCCATCCACGAAGGACTGACTTGATCTGTTCTGAGCAAAATAATCGAAAGGATGGGATTAAGATTCCATAATTTTCTTTCAAGTGCAAGTGTGAGATTGAGAGAGTTAATAGTATGTCCTAGGGACTATTCTATAATTTATGGTAAATTATTAACTTCGTAATAAAATCTCACCTGAAATAAAAAGTTTTTGTTTTCTATTTATACTTGTTGTATTATGATATATCTACTAAGTAATTAATTTACATATTTTAAAATAGAAAACCCTTAAATGATACGTTATGTGGCAATAATTAAAAGAAGTTGTAATTATGAGAAAGTTATCACAATATAAAATAACTTATTAGTTTTAATATTTCTAGTCAAAATGTTTCGAGAAAGGGTATCAATACATTCGTTGAGACCAAAGTGTGTAATGTTATCCAAATGTTGGTTAGTACATTTCTTATAGATGCTGGAGGCACCAAGGGGTTACATACTCATAGTTATTGGATAGATATAGAATGACTCGTCTGATAGTTTTCTGTTAGTTAATAACAATTTGGTCAAACACGAAATTTCAGGGTGACGATGTCACGGTTCCCTCAACTTGAAAATATTTTGGAACTTCAATGTGAATGCTTAATTTTGATGTGGCACATGATTTTTGAAATAAACATACCATGTGATGGTATGAAGTAGCAAACCATTCTAGAGAGAAAGAAATAGATATGCATGAGATCAAACTAATGGAAATTAAAGAAGAAAGTTTTAAATTAGATGAATGACGAAGGGTTTATTTCTTTAAATAAAAATGAAACTTTTCCCATTAATTCAACATTTTAATAACTTCATTTATTTCATTCAAATTTTCTTTTCTCTCTTCCTTATTATCGATGATCGAAAATTCCATGATCATTTTCTAAAAAATTTCAACTGCAAATCAAATCAAAACATCAAATAAAAAGTTAGGTTGTTCATCCTTCTCTTGCAAAGTTGGGCGAGGATTTGTTTAAAGTTACGAGGAGATATCTCAAATCAAGGTGTTACAAAAGGAAAGACATTTTAGGTTCAATTTTTCTATTTTATTTTATTTATTCATGATGTTAACCGCTAACAAAATTCATATACATATGCATCTGTATGTGTAGATTGCCACTTATTAAATCTTAACTAGTGACTTTTTGGTATTGTTATTTAATTATAAAATCAATTTGTATGATTTATTTGTACATTGATATTGGTTGTTAGATATGAAATCATTAGTTAGTATAAATTTGTTTTGCTATAAAATTAACATTTGTTTTCACAATTCAATTCACTTATAGTTATAGATTTAGTGTTTAAATTATGTATGTATAATGTTTTCAAAAATTGTAAATCAATATCCAGTTGAATATTTTAGTTAAGCTAGTTTCATTTTTCTATTAATATATCTAATGCCTTATTATTTAGTCATTTGTATGTATTTGAAATCTAAATCTTAAATTACAATTTTCGCATGTATGTATATGTATATATGCAATGTTTAAAAAAAAATTAATCATCTTATTGAAGCAAAATATTAATTGTCATAGTAGTTTATAATAATCTTGTTTTCATGTTGAATGTATGTTTTCAGATTAGCAATTTTTAAAACCAAAATATTTTTCTATGATCAAGCAGATAATTCTTTCCATATATATATTGTACCTATTATTGATTAATGTTTGTAAAAGAGGAAATCATAATACCATTAATTCAGTTTCCTATTAATCGTGATTTGATTAGATTTAGATCTAATGAGAATTTTTTTTCCATATTTACTTTTCCATTAAGTATTCTCCTATTTTGAAAATATCCAACTTTGTTATATAGATTTGTCATAAACACACAAATATATATATATATATATATATATATATATATAAGTGGCAGCATAACATCAAATATATGTGTATATATATATGTATAAACTATACATATATAGTACTATAAATATCTTTATACAAACACTATACAAATATGTGTGTGTGTGTGTGTGTGTCCAGCACCGCCTCGGTGGTTAGGTGCTCTAGATTTGGTTCATGAGGTCATAGGTTCAAATCTCATATAGCACATTATTCGAACCATTGAATCTATTTTGACTCGTAGTTTGCTAAATGCTACCTAAGACTTATCGTACAACTAAGTACTAATTTTAATATATACATAAAGTATATATACACACACACTTAGTAATTTATGTTCTCGATATTTATACTGTTTGCGCCAAAAATGGTCACAAACCCCGAATGTAATGAAAGCACCAGTGTTTGCACACAAATCCTTAGTATCCAGTCACAGATCTCAGATCCAGATGATGTAGAGAGTAAAAATGAAGAAATAACAAAATTAAAATGAAAGAAAGTAAGAAAAGGCATGAGATTTATAGTGGTTTGGCTATCTCCGGCCTACGTCCACTTTGAATTGATCCTTTTATTTCCTTTATATCCTGATTACAATTACAATCCCTTGAAATCAATAACCAAAACGACAGAGTCTCGCCAAAAATGAAGCAGAAGGTCCCATTTTAGTTGCCATTCAGATGCTATTTATAGGAGTAGATCTGGAAATATCTGCCCCAAAACTCGGAATACCCTTTCTCACGTGCAGTTGGGCCCACATGATCGATCTAGAGTGGTTTGGGATCGATCCCCAATCGATCCATATGGATTTCGTATCGATCAAGAATTACTCCAAACGAGCTGCGATCGATCATGGTGAAAGATGATAGTGCAAAGTCCTTGCTCTCCAAATTTCATGAAATTCCAGTGTGTAGTTTATGAGATATGATCGATCCAAGTTTCGATCTTCCAATGTTAGCTGATGACTTCGTACCCATGATTCATATCCATCACTTTTGCATCGATCCGAGTCTTCGTATCCATCATCTCGTGTCCATAGCTTTTTCATCGATCTGCTTCTCATGCTATGACCCATGTTCTTGCTCCATCTTGACTATTTCCTTCGTATCGATCGATACGAACTCGATCGATACAAAAATGGCTCCTGAATCTTCTATATCCATCTAGAGCTTTGTTCTTCGTACCGATCCACACACACCTATCTTTGTATCGATCCCGAGTCTCCTGATGAAGCATATGACTTCGTATCTATCAAGTCCGTATCCATCCAAGTCCTGCCTCCTTCGTATCGATCCAAGCTTTGATCGATACGAAGCGTGCCAACGTGCCTTGCCATATCCATCCAATCGATGCGTATTGCATCGATACGAAACCTATCGATCCAAACCAAGGTGCAAAGTGTGTTGTCCATACCCATACCTATCTTGATGTCTCTCAATTGATATAAACCATATCGATGCGCATTGCATCGATACGAAATCCATCGATCCAAAGCAAACAACCGAGTCTACTTCGATCGATACGAAAGTATCGACACGAACTGATTTTCCATGAATATTAATCCATCCATAACTTGAGCATACGAACTCCGATTGACTTGAAATTTGAAATGTAGCCTCACCTAGCCTTTTTTATCATTCTTGATTGATCCCACCTTGATTGGAGCTTGGTCCAATTTTGACGGTATCGATCACAGCCTTGTTTCCAATCGATCTCCAATCCTGATATCCATCCTTTTTAGCAAACTTGTCGATATCCCGGCCTTAACCAAAAGGCGGAATAACATTTTACCCGAAAAACATGCCTTGCAGTAGGAAGGCGTGTTTTGAATAGCTTTAAATCTGACATCCAAAGTCCATATTCCATCCATGGCCATATCTTCTGATCCATAGTCCAATCCATTACACAGCCATTCTATCCAAGTGCCATAGCCATATCTTTATCTGATCTGCGACTGCTCTGAGTTGATATCCCATTCCGAATCCAGTAACCAAATCCTTAGCCAATTCCATATCCATTCGAACCCGACATCCGAGTTCTAATCCATCCATATACTAATCCATCTATATCCAGTAACCAACAACCAAATCAATGACCTCTCCGGGTCGATATCCAAATCCGGGACCACGCCGGACCCTTAGCCAAATCCGAAACCATTCCAGGTTCATGCCTAAATCCCTAACCGTTCATAGCCAATATCTGAATCCACAACCTCTCCGGGTTCTTATCGAGCATAGTCTATACTCGATGACTCGTGTGCCAAATCCTATGTAATAAATACTGGCCTAAGTCCTAGGCCAAACTTGGTCATCCCCGACCCTTGTCGAGCATAGTCCATACTCGATGACCTGAAATAGTAAATGATATATAATATGGGGCCTAAGTCCTAGGCTGAATCCTGGTCTCTTCGGACCCTTGTCGAGCATAGTCCATGCTCGACGACCTGAATAAGTCGATTTCCCACGTTTGGGCGAAGCGACTTACCCCTTGCCAGGCATAATCCACACCCGACGACCATTTACCAAAAACCCGGTAAAAATTCAATCGAAATCCAATCCGAAATCTAGATCAAACCAAAAGACCATAGATCCATATCAAAAATCCAAACCAAGATCCAAACCAAAAAACAAGCATCCAAACCAAAATCCAAACCAGAAAACCAACAAAACCAAGAGTTCAAACCAAACTCCAAAACCAAACCAGAAAAAGCAAATGTCCAAACCAGAAAGTAAAAGCAGATTTGACAAACTAGAGCATCATGGTTTATCATCACCTCAGAGCATGCCTAGTGGCTATCTCCATCCCCGTACATGAGTAAGTGACTTAGCCGTCTGCCCAGAGTTTGCTACTTATTCCATACCACCCCGATCAGTCGATGACCAACCGACCATCATTCCTGGGCCTCGCGCCATCATTGTTTGAGGTAGATGGTGGATGCTCCTATTCCATCGCCGTATCCCGAGTCCCCACATATTGCCGCAACTGACCACTCCTTACGTGTTCCTCGATTATATCCTTTAGATGCCTGTTGATGTTAGTATCATACCCGTCTAGGTCATGAAAGAGACAGTGCCTTCCCGATGCCCTCTTGCGTTCCGAGGGTTCCCTCCTTACCAGCCTTGGATAAGGAAGGCGATCTCGAGTTTCCATGTATATCCGTTCCAATGTTTCATTCAGTCCTGTGTAAGTGGAGAATGTTGGTTCTCCCTAACGCTTCCTTGCCTTGCCAGAGTCGTCATTCGACTTCCTCTTCCCTTTATCCTTATCCTTACCCGATCTTTCACCAGATGGTCCTTTATCCTTAGCCACATTTACTTCCTTTGATTTCACATCCAAGCTTGCATCCTCTTGCCGAAGAAATCTCTCTGCCTCGTGAAAGAATTCCCCGAGATCCATTGGTGGATCCCATATCAACGATATCTTGAAATCCGAATTGTCCCTGACTCCTGACACGGCCGCCATTAAAACCATCAATGGGTCTGGCGGATCCACTGAAGCAATTGCTACATTAAACCGGGTTAAGAAAGTCCTGAGAGGTTCTATTGTCCTCTATTTTACTAACGTCAGCATCAACACATTTTTCGTCCTCTTGATATGAACCTGAAACTGCTTCAGAAACCTGTCTACTAATTCTGTCCATGTCCTAATAGGTCCATCTTCCAACTGCCTGAACCACATAGCAGCTATATCCATCAAGTATAGGGGGAAACACCGAGCCATAACCTCCTCCGATGCCTCCAGCACTTCCATGTGTCTTGTATACCTCATCAAGTGATCGGTAGGATCCGTCATATCGTTATATACTTCCAGAGTAGGTAGCTTGAACTCTGGTGGATTCCTAGCCATCCTGATGTTATGGGCGAATGGACTCCTGTTTACTCCTTCCAGATCTCTATTTGTCAGACCTCCGCGCATTGTTCTCCTGATAATTTTAGCCAATCAAGTGTTATCCACCAAGGGTTGCCTCCCGTATTCATTTCCTAGCTGCCCTCAAGGCCTTGGGGGAATTCTGGTATGTACTCCTCATCATGCACTCCTGTATTCCTGTTGGCGCCAGGCTGTGCAGCATCTCCTGGCATTCTAGATCCGCCCAGATTGATAGTTGTGTGCTGATTGGGGGCTGCCCCCTGCTGAACTGTTCCATCTGATGGCCTGTTGAGTCCTTCTTGTCCAACTCTGTGGATCTGACCTCCTGCAGCTCTTGCTGCCCTAGCCTGTCCAAACTGTTTGAGAAGATTCTGCATTATCTCCTCCTGCCTTTTCAGCAACCGCTCCTGCATGGAATCCATCATAGTCTACATCTCATCCCTTGTGATGTAGATGGATGCCTGATCTGCTATGATCCATATTTTGTGCTCCATTTATTCATTATGCTATGTTGTTATAACATTGATTATATATCCGATACATCCAAATGAACATTTGATTGGATTAATTAGTTTGATTGATTGATAAATGTAATATAAGTTTAGATAAAATATGATTTTATTTAATAGTAGATTGGATCTAGTGCAAATCATTAGACTTCATAGACCTATGATCCAAATAGGGAAAAAATGTAATGTACCCATTTCATATGTTGTAGACCTGTCTGGTTCCTTTAATGCACTACAATGGTACCCGGCTAATGTAGATCAGTAATCAAGGGCAAATTTTCTAATATAAATTAGATCCTGTCATATATCTTATAATGTAGAGGATAAAATATAATAACCAACATAGACATAAAATAGACAAGACAAGTTCGCATAACTAAAATGAACCATAAAAATATCAGGATAATAGGTTCCCAATAGCTATACAACTTAAATATAGTTTATATATCATCAAAATAAACTCTAATACTATATCTAATGAGAACCGAACACTGATAAAAGCTCCATGGTGTTGCACAATGGAACGAAGATAAGGTCTAACTAAAGTATAGATAAGTGCCAGGCTCCTCCTAGTCCCTTGAACCACTCCATGCATTAATCTCAGACCTGTTATATAGTATATTCATTTAAGAGTAACCAATATTATAAAAAAATAAAGCATAAAACCTCCTATCAAACAATGGCCTGGTGTAAGTGATTCATAAACTCAAGATAGTACAAAAGCCGATATAGTAAAAGAGAAACACTAAGTATAAGAAGTCATACCTACCACGTCTCTATATCTAATAAGTTAGTACATAACACAATATACGATACACTATCCATCATATGTGAGTACACCACTAAGTACAATATGGGTGTTAGGGTACCTAACATAGTAATACTAACATCACATGACATTCATCTCAATCTCACAGCAATCAAAGTAAACACAGCAACCATAACACACATACCAGTCACAACAATCAAAGTAAACACAGCAACCATAACACACATACCAGTCACAACAATCAAAGCAAGCACACTCAAAAATGATTTTTTTTGGAGAGGTGCTGCCAACAAGCCTAGTAGGTAACAAAAAAACCCTTACGAAAAAGGAAAAATGGAAAACCCTCCCATAAAAAATAAAAGTAAAAATAAAAATAAAAAATAAAAGTACTAGGGTCAAGGTTAGAACCGACGCAAATAACAGTCAAACAAACTTTGATAAAGACAGTCCAACCTAAAAGGAGGAACCTAAGACATCGGATCTGCATCCACATCCCACTCGCAGTAGCTCCATAGCCTAGACTATCTAATTCATAACAACCTAGTATACCTAAAAACACTCAAAAAGAGATGCAAGTTAAGCACATATATGTATACAAAAGGGGTTATATACATACATATGTGGAAGGAGTAACACGAAGAAGATATGTACCTAAACTGAATTATCCAGTAGATAAGAAGAGTTTGAGAAGTTATCCTCATCAAAAGAATTAATTATGATAGAGTTTAAGGCCATATTATGTCTCCCACTACTGCATTCTACTTTTACTTTAAGTGGTGAATGTGACCTTTTGTCCTGTAAAGAAATTCTTTGAAGAATACATTTTAATCAATTTCTAGCTAGGATTTACAATCCAGTTGTAACTAAACAACGCAATAGTGTAAGTTAGTTTATTAGAAGGAGTGTTGGTGCTATTAAACATTCTTTGCTTTTTTCAGATCATAAGTACCAACAAATGATTATGAAGATGATATCAAGTAAGATTCTTTAATATTTGGTGTATTAAGGTCTAAAGGACATTCTAGTAAAAACCACAAGAAATCAGATTTGTTCATATTAAACTTGAATATAAAGAGAGTATTTACGAACATAGAATTAGTAAAGGGACAAGCATACTATAAGTGTGTTATATCTTTCAAGTTTGAGTTATAGAAAACACGTTTTTATCTATAAGCAAATGTTTTTTATTAGTAATTCAAATGTGTTAATTTCTTATACAGAATTAGTCATATATGTAGCTTTGCTTTAGGGGGAGCATTGGCTTTCCAAATGAATTTCAACATTTTTTGCTTAGTTTTGAAGAAATTAAAATTTTTGTAAACTAAGCTTGATGAGCATATTTTGTGGTTTTCCCAAAACTAACACTTGGTATCATTTTCATTGTCTAGGTTATATAACTCTAGAAGTGTCATCAACTAAGCCAAGGTACTACCTTAAAGTGCACAATCGAAACTTAAATTCCATGGAAAATCATTCTTTGGACTAGAGAGCTCGGAAATTAATGCATTTTTGAAGTATAAATTATCAAAAAATTATTTGAATTCCACTTTTAATAGAATGGCCAAAATCCAACTATCGTATCAAAAGGTCATGTTATTACCGGAGTGAACTATATTATAAATACCCAAACTGAAGTTAGAGGAAATATGATGAAGGTTATAGGTTCTATCATATAATTGAATTGATATCATTTCTTTCCAAATAAGACTTTCATTAGTATTATGAAATTTCCAAAGCCATTTTCCTAGTAACAAGACATTGAGGTTATGGAGAATTATAATTCTTAGGCCTCATTCTTCTTTGGATTTAAAAACTTTATCACAATTAACAAGACAGTTAATATAACTATGGGAATGGTCACCATTCCAAAGAAAATTTCTTCTAGTTTTATATATTTATCAATTACCGATTTTAAAAAATACAATAAGACACTTAATACATCGGAAGGGCCGGTGGTACAAAGTTAATCAAGATGATTCTACCAGCTTTAGCTAGCAGTCTACTATTCCAATACGACAGTTTCCTATTAATCTTATCAATTATCACTTGCAAATTCTCCTTTTTTAATTTGGTTGGCCTAATAAAAAATTATAAATATTTTATTGGGAATTTCATGGTTTTACAGTGAAGGGTATTAAGAAAAATATTTCAACCTTACCTATATCATTGAATACTAAAACCAAGCTTTTTCAAAGTTAATTCTAAGCCTTGAAAGCATTTCAAACATATATAAAATAAATTTAAGAGCTGTGATGTGTTAAGGTAAATGTGCTGAAGAAAGCATGCTATCATTCGCGAATTGAAGAATAGAAAGCTTATTGTTAGTAAAACATATGCTTCTAAATTGAATAGTGGTGGTGACAAAGGATGCCTTGTCTAAGACCACAAATTGAATTTTATTTCTTGCGAACCCATTGACCATTATACTCTAGTTTCTGGTTTGGAGTAAAGTCATAATCCAACATACCCATATAGTGTTGAAACTCCTAACCAACAAGAAATATTTAAGAAAAAAACCAGTCAATTGAATCAAAAGATTTAGCGAAGTTGATTTTAAGAGGGCACAGGTGATACTATTCTTAAAACAATAATTAATAAATTCTTAAACTGCTACGACCCCGTTTGTGATATTTCTGCCTTTAATAAAAATGGAATTAGTATTGTCCATTAGATTGTTCATTTTAGGACCTAGCTTATATGTTAGAATCCTGAAATAATTTTAAGAGAACAGTTTATTTATGAAATAGGACTAAATCTTTGAGCTCTATCGCTCCCACTTTTTTGTGAAGCGGTATGACATTAGCAAGTTAAATCATCCTACTTGTAGATTATTAATGCCAAATTCTTAAAACATTTTAATTAGGTCTTATTTTAAAACAGGAAAATTATTTTTATAAAATAGTATGGGAAAACCATTTGTTCCAGAGATTTATCAATAGGCATATCGTTAATAGCCCTAAAGATCTCCTTTTCCAAGAACAGATTATCCAAATCATCCAAAGCCTTACCGGTGTTCACACAGTATAAATCAACACACCTTGTGTTAATTTAGTTTCCTATTAGTTTTAAAGATGTCTTTATATCCAAAATTTCCATGTTGTTAGTGGGTAAGGAACTTATGGTGTCACTACGTTTATGACAATTGGCCATCTCATGGAAAAGTTTGGTATTTTTGTCCCCCTCGTTCATCCATTGGACCTTTGACCTCTGCTTCCACATTATCCTCATGTCTAATGACTTTGTCTAGTTCTTATATAAGGTATGAAGGTACGTTTTGCTCAAATAAGTTTAAAAATATTATTTCTTCTACTTTGTTTAATTTTAAAATTTCAGAAAGTCAGTTCTCTTTTCTATTTTTAACATTGCCAAAAATGTTGTTATTCCATTGTTTAAGAAATATTCTTAGATCCCTAAGTTTACATACAAAAACTTTAGTGATATTTTCGGAATATTTGTTGTCATCACAACTAATAGTAAACCAATTATTTGTAACTGGATTTGTAAAATTACTCTCTAACACCACATCTTTTCAAATCTAAAAGTGCTATGTAGAAGGCTGTGATTCTCACAAAGAAGAACAATGTGGTAGTGATACAAATAAACAGAAGGAAGCCCCATACATGCAACACCAAGAACTTGTCTTCCATTTCCTCGGTAGTGAAAAAACAATCTAGCAGCAACATCGAAGGGTTTCTCTTGAGTTTGACCAAGTGAATTACTAATTACTAAGTGGTAATTCAATCAAATTACCATTAGTAGTAAACTTCTCAAACACTTCCATTTGTAAAGATGTCATCTTCTCTAGACAAACGTTCTTCTATATATCTTATTACGTTATAGTCGCATCCTACTACCCACGGATCAATGTTCAGGAATCTAAATTCTTGGCATTCTTTCCAAAGGGCTCTTCTATCAATCTTATTATGAGGTCAATAAATATTGGAGACTTTTAAAATTGTCACTTATATTCATGAAAATAAGGTGCATCAAGTGAACGTTAGTTTTCATAAGTTTGATACAGTTATGTTTCCAACTCACCACTAATCCACCCAAGCTACCCCTAGTCGATAGGCAAACCCAATTACTAAGATAAAACCCCCCACAAACTGTTGTAGAACCAGTAATCAGGACATTCTATTTTAGTTTCTTGCAGCAAAGCTAAATCAATGTAATTATCATTTAGAAAAGACCTAACTTTATTACATTTATCTGGATCATGCAAACTCCTATCATTCCAACTAATGTATTTCATGATCTAAGTGATGTAACCTTGTCGAGTTCCTTGTTATTAATAAAATCTATATTAGACCGATCCAGATCAAAAAGGAAACCCAACCTCCTATCTAGATCTAACATAGAAGAAGCAGGAAGTTCATTTAACACAAAAAGGATCGTAAGTGCTACATAGGCGAACAATCATGCATGGGCTAGAGCCCGGCACTCAAATATTTGTAGTTGTTGGAATCTCGTGCATTCGTGTGCTCCTTCTTACCCTCCACTAAGATGAGCAGATCATTTCCTAGAGCATTTAATCTTCTAAATTCGTTTTAAATCAACATTTGATTTTCTAAATTTGTTTTGAATCAATGTTAGGTTTAGATCTATCATAACGAAAATTTTAACATTTGAAATTATTTTGAAACCACATTTTTATATAATTTTAGCAACCATGGTATAGTAAGAGACACAAATTGTAACGACCAACTTTTTCGACCCCCAAATGTCGACAATAATACATTCAAAGTGTTCACGTGTTGAGCATCCAAGTGCTAGAAAGACATATTGTTAAGGTAAAATAAAAGAAAATGAAATAGAACAAGAAATAAGAGAATACAATATCAGAATCTCACAGCGGACTGATAACATATAATGACAAAGACAGTATAAACTGTCAACTAAGTTATATAACATTTCAGAGTTACAATTCTAAGTACTATCATCAGTTTGGACAGTTATAACAACCTATCCTCACAAATGTTGATATGTACAATATAGTAATGTAGCGGAAATAAGAATACTACCATAGGTAAAACATCCAGCTCATCTTCTTGAGCTCCAAAGCATATCTAACTAAAATATGCCTTTTTTAGGCCACTCGAAAGAGCACCCATGGAAATAAGGGAAATATAAAACCATGAGTCAGACATAAGTCCCGTGTGAGAAACTCAAGAAATATGCGATTAACATATAATAGTATTTTCGAGATCAAACAGAATGCCGTAACAGTTATCCCCTCAAAAGAACCACCATCTAATAAGTACATAAGGTGATATGCTAGATAATATCTAGGGTGAAGAATATAAATCAAAAAATAGTTGTGCCACTTGCATCTCATGACACAATAATATTAGAAGTATAACCAAATCGCTAAGGTACGCATGCATAATGGATTTTCCATGGAGATCTCTCCGGGCGACCGTATCCAATCTCCTACACAAGGGTCAGAAACTACCTCCGAGCGTTATATACCTCTAGAGAAAATATACCTTTAGGTAAACATAGCTGGTCTACGATCGAAAACATGATCCCAAATATCATCCACTCTCGTGCACAACATCGATACGCATACTCTAGATATGGAGTTGATATATCCTGTCACAGGTTAGCTAAACCCTAGACTATGAGGCTTACTCCATTTTCTTCCATTTCCAATGCCGAGGTCGCACTCCGCATCTCAACACTCTATTTCCGATCACCTAAATAGATCTCGAATCTCTCTCTAGATTCAACATCTCGAATAGTCCACGAATCTCTACATTGATTCAAGTCTTGAACAAATCTTGAATATTCACATAGATTCCAACATAAGTCCTCCGACGAATGCTAACGATGTCCTCTCACTTGGGATAACACTCAAGATAGACATTCCCAAACAATAGCATCACTCGAAATGTTAATGCTGACCTCTCCCTTAGACTTAACCTTAGGATAGACAGTGCAATTCTATAACATTTTGCTTCCCAACTACTTCCAGAATATAGATCACATATATGGTTTTGAAGTGGTTACAATTTCTAGTCATCTCATATAAATACACTTCCCCCGCTTATTTAATGTTCCAAAACCGATCGATAGATTTCCGGTTAACTTAACCTCGGTTCTTTCAGAAATAAATAGAAATACATAAGGGTGGAGATCATCTCCTATCTAAATGGATTTCCTTATCATTTGTCCTAGAAGAACAAGACAAGATTTATAAGTACAGTATAGCATCATGAAGAAAACTATACCATATAACTCTCGTGTTTCTTCTAGATATTTTTAAATTATTTTGGTTAATTTTGATAGTTGACTAGAAAAATATCTAGTTCTGCAAAGGATTGTAATGACCCAACTTTTTGGATGGTTTAAATCGACAATAAACCATACATGTCAACTCAAACCATTCAAAAGGGAGGATTGTTAATGGGGTAAATAAGAAAATAAGAGAAAAGAAAGAAAAATAAATAAAACATAGAATCTCACAGCGGAACGACAAAATATAATAATCAAGTAAACAGTTCATGAAGCTATTTTACAAATAACATTTGATTACACTTTTACAATACAGATCAGAGTTATACATATAGCAGGAATAAATAAATAATGCAGCGGAACAACATAATGCAGTGGAATAAATATAATAAATAGTAATAATATACTATATCTTCGTCTTCGTCCCCCAGAAATAAGGTCTTCAACACTGAAATGCTCAAGCTGACCCAAGCGTAATGAAAAGACAAAACACTCGAGTCAGAACTAAAAGATCTTATGTAAGTTAAATCAAAATAAGTAAATATGAGTGTAACGGCTTCAGAGATGTTTATGGGATTTTACATCTCCTATCCAGTGTCTAACGTGCGGGCAATAACTTAAGAGGTGTTCAGGATTCCATCTCCTAAGGCTCCGTTAAACTATCTACATATGTAATACAATACGCTATTATAATATGCCTATAGTAAAGTAAAGTATTAATATAGCGTTAAGGCGTTACCCATATCCTCCTTAACACATTTTTATATAAATACCGTAGTCTATACATATACTTTAAGCTCCACCAAACCGGTGGGATACTCAGGGAGCACTCCATAGGTACGATACAAACCAAAGTCGTAGTGGGCTCGATAAGGCATATGACAAGGCACATAAGGCAATGCCCAGGGTAGGATACTATCGTTTTGCAGAACCGAGCTGGTGGTAACGCATTGTAGCTACTACCGCCCACCTCAGAACACACTCCCATAATCAAATCGAAGGTGGCCACCAAATCAATCACAAAGTGACAAATATGGTATCGAAGAAGCATGTCCGATCGAAGAAGCGACCTCATTTGGCCCAGGTCTAGCTCCTGTTTTAGTCATATCAAGATGACCTGAGGGGGTCAGGGCTGCGTTCATACCTCATACTGAAGCGTTCGCCAAACCATCCTACTTCATTCTGGATTCTCCACCACGTACACAGTTGTTAAAGTGGTTTTCGGTATTGGCAAAGAGTATGACAATATCTGATCCCGGTCTCTTCAACAACCAAACGCTTATTTCACACCGGTTGGATCTTTTACATTTCCAAAACCGATTCATAATTGATATCAAAATATCATATTCACTTCAAAATCATATCACTTTCAAAATCATTATTCACTTTAAATCATATTCATTTTCAAAATCATAACCAAAAAAATAGGTTAAACCATCATATCAAAATATTCGCATTTAAATCAATTAAATCCAAAACATAATTGTTCCGACTTTAAACAGTTTGGATATTGAAAGTAGTTTATATATTAGAATAGTTATACATTAAAAATAGTTTATACATTAAAATATAAATTAAAAGTTGTTTATAAATTTAAAATAATATATATATTAAAATAGTTTATATATTAAAAATAGGTTATAGATTAAAATAGTTTATATATTAAAATAGTTTACATATTAAAATAGGTTATAGATTAAAATAGTTTATATATTAAAAATAGTTTATATATTAAAATAGGTTATAGATTAAAATAGTTAATGTATTAAAAATTATTAATATATATTAAAATGGTTATATGAAAAAAATAGTTTATATGTAAAAAGAGTTCGTCTATTAAAAGAGTTTATATCGAAAATAGTTTCAAATTAGAATTGTCTCTTCTAATTTCACAAATCAATTCAAATCAACTTTAGTTCCAGAAATTCAATTTAAATCAATCTCAGTTCAACGATTTCAATCCAAAAGGCTACAGGTTTCAACTCAAATTATCATTAAAATCATTTCAATTTATATTGATTTCAAATCCATGTTTGAACTACAAACTAAACCACTTCAAATTCAATAGGTTTAAAAGTTTAAATATTCAAACATTTTCAATAACTCAATTTTGATAAATTTCATTTATATTCCAAAATTCAACTTTAAGATTCCAATTTATACTATTTAAACAATTCATTTAAACCAATTTCAATTTCAACATTTTAAAGCTTGGATTTTGAAAATAATTTAGTTCATATAAATCTAATTTTATTTCATAATATCATTTAACTGGATTCAAAAATGAATGATTTAAATCATTTAATTTAACCAATCGGGTGTCTGTATATAATTTTCTACCCTATGGTTAAGTGATACGGATATATATCTTTTCAACCCATAATAAATTTAAATTTACGGGTATATATCATTTCAACCCGCAATTCCAAGTAAAATTCAAAATCCATAAAATCGCTTGAGTTAATCATTTCTACCCGTAACGATTTTTTCCTAATCTACAAGACCATTTGGGTATGTATTATTTCAACCCATAGTGATTTTCTAACAATAACTAAGGGAACTTATAGTGTAATAAAAACATATAAAATAAATATAATATCCAATCATCCAAATATCAACAATTAAACATCCATTACAATCATCATTCAAATCAACTAATAATCACAACCAATAAACTAGTTATCATTATCAGGTATTTAACTGGCAATTAAATTTCAATATTAATTAAATGACAATTTAATTCAATATAGATTCAAATTAAATTTAAACGACAATTTAAATACCAAACAGTAATTAATAAATTTCTAATCACATCATAATTTAATTTAACTAACATAAGATAGTTTAGCATTCGTGAGTGGGTTAAATCACTCACCATTGATTTTTAGTCGATTAAAAATCCAACTAGGGCCCAAAATTACAGTCTTAGAATGCAACCAAACTAATGCCATGTCGTCAGTAATTTCGATACGATCGCAATAGCGAAAACCGCGCGTAAATCCGAGCTCGTATGCAAAAGTTATGCAAGTTAGAACATTTAAATTAAAATTTAAAAATAATAA
Source organism: Allium fistulosum (assembly GCA_030737815.1). Classification (NCBI taxonomy): domain Eukaryota; kingdom Viridiplantae; phylum Streptophyta; class Magnoliopsida; order Asparagales; family Amaryllidaceae; genus Allium; species Allium fistulosum. Next base: position 1,127,573,820 of record CM060902.1, on the reverse strand, counting down.
AAGCGAATAGATACCATACACGTCACCCTCTCTTCCACGTGAAACCCCACTGATCAAAAACCAAACCCATGTTGAAGCTTCAGCCGCTACCATTGACCAGCCATCACGCACGCCTCCGACCACCATTCGCTACGCCAACGCCTCCATCGTGCTCCCCTTTCCACGCCGCACCTTCTGCACCCACGCGACCACCTCCAGATCGCCCACGAAGCCAGCGCCGCCGCCTATAATTCGAACCCTAATCGGATTTTAGGTAATGATCTAACCATCGATTCGCAGACCCAACTGCCTGAATGAACTCCTCACACCAATCTCTACATGACTGTACCCTTGAATCGATGAATCGTCGCCGTTGATCAACCACCAAAATCGATGGCCGAGAATGTTTTGGTCATTTCTGGAAAAATCAAACTCAATTGCAAAAACGAACTGCAATAGTAGGTTGCGCTCGTCGAGAGCTTTTCAACGATATATAATATGACATAGTTTGAGGAGTTTAAATTTTCCGATTTGATTTTGATTTGAAAATAAATTTAGGAATTAGGGTTTGATGCTCTGGCATTGGAGAAGGAGGAACAGATAAGAAATAGAAGTACATAGAAAAATAAAATAAAAGGCTGCTAGGGTTAGAGAAACAAAATCTATTTATATAAATAGATGGATAAGAACGAATGGTACAGATTAAATTGGTCGAAACGATTACGCGAACTCGAAAACCCGTTTCGTTTTTGAAACGAAAGTGGGTCATTCAATATATCAAAATATATGTTTTCGGTATTTTTAAACTCAAATGGAACTAGTTTCAAACCCCAATTCCACTGTATATAGAAGTTAGCTTTCAATATCAGATTATATTCATTTAAATTCTTTTAATTGATTTCTACGCTTTTCGAGCTCGCACGTTCAAACGATAAGTCTGATCGCTACGAAACTTGAAATCCTATAATAATTCACTGTTATGGATCCAATGAAACTGGTTTCATCGAAATCCAAGACAGTGGCCAAAATGGCTAATTTTCACGTAAATTAAATAAACTATTATTAAATGGATTTAATCACTTTTAAATTCAAATTTAAAAGTTAACAAATTTATCATTATTGATTAGATGTAATTTTATATTCTTTTAAAATAAATTTTCCATGTCAGATTCAATATTTAAATATTGCACTAATTACATCGTTCAATTACAACCGTAATAAATTCATTAATTATATTAAATTCCAATAAATTCATTTATTTTGATTTACATTCTTATTATTCAATCAACAATACCCTATGGATTTTATTAACATAAGTTTACATTTTATTACATTCATTATTTTACAGTTATCATCTTTTACCATATTAATTATAATATTTCAATTTCATTAATTCCATAAATTTTCAATTTAATCCCTTAATTACAATTATAACCAAATTAACTTTACAATTATTTCAATTGATTGAAATTACAATAAAATAGTTGTCAATACCATTCAAACAACCTTATTAAATCATATTTTAATTATTTTTCTCATTAATAAATCATAAAATTTTAATTTCTCACAATATTAAATTCTAAAATCTTATTTAATTTAATATTTTTAATTATCAAAAAATACGGGTCCTTACAAGGATTGTTTATGGAAATCAAGTTTCGTATACATAATACGTTTCCTACCTTTTTGTGTTACTCCATCCCTCATTCAAGAGTGAAGCCGCTAGGTTAGAGCACTATTGCTTCTAAACCCTACTCGAACATCATTCTTAAATCTCGTAGATAAAACTAGCCTACTTCTTGACTTTAAGTGTAAGTACAGCTAATTACTTTCCATACATAAGTAAACACACAAAGCATGATTATTTCACGTAAAGCACAATGAAGTCACATAAACGACTTCTAATCCCTTTTTTAATTAACAGTTTCATTAATTAAAGCATCTTTTATTAGCAAAAACTTCTTTTTTCTAATAAAAATTCGTCTACCAATTACTACTTCCTTCAGAAGTAAGCAAAATATACGTGGGAGTCCTCCCACGGGGATCTCGTATACATACGTTCTAAAAGAAAGAGACGATTCAAACGAATGAGTCCTCCCCAAGGGATCTCAAATTGCATGAATACTTGATGCTCCTATTCAGTTCCTTTTTCTACTTATATATAAGTTTAAAATACATTTATAAGATATATATATATATATATATACATGTATTTTACTATATCATTATTTATTTGTATTCTTTTCAAAACTTCAAAAAGTATTCATATACTTATCTCAAATGATATAAGTATATTCACAAATTTTTAACAAGATTTCTAACTTTAAACCATTAATTTTTCTATCTTTTTCCATGAGATTCCATACTTGTTATTACCTTTAAAATATCCATTTAAAAGATCTAATTACATTCAAAATCTATTTCAAAAGGGTTTGAGACAAATATTACTTAATCACTATCACTACTAACCCAAACCCATTCCACTTATAATTACCTTTAAAACATTCTTTTAAAGATCTAATTATATTCATAAGTATAATAAAAAAGGGTTAAAAACAAGCGTTGCTTAAACATTGTTTACTATAAACCCAAAAGCATTTATACTTCGCATTATCTCTAAAACATTCTTTTTAAAGATCCAAGTTAACGGGATAATATACTTTTATTTAAATTTCCAAAACCATTCATTATAACATAAGTGTTATAATCCAAAACCACTTATACTTTCATAAAATACTTAACTTACTTTTCCAAAATTACTTATACATAAAAATAATTTAAAAATACTTATTAATAGGTTTTAAATATCTATGTACAATATTGCTTAAAAATAATTAATTTAGAAATTTGACAAAAATCAACCAAAGAATGTTTTATATTTTACAACACTTTACTTTAAAAATTCATAAATAATTATTAAAAATATATTTAAATTTCTACTCTTGTTTTAATACTCAAATCCATTTTATTAGAATTTCCATTAAAAGGTTTCATAAAGAAAATAATTTATAAACCATTTATATCGTGAAAAACTAGTCAAAACGTCGCATTTTAACAAAACAATGCAACATGACCAAAGACATCATTTATAAATGCTGTCAAAAGCTCTAGGTATAGAATCAACATGAAAATGCTTGACCTTTATGGCTGTTTTCACCATTTAAACAAATGATTTAGACTTGAAATTTTTACAGTAAGTACGAAACTTAGGGTACTTAAAAAAATATGAAAAGAAATGCCTCATAATATCTTCCAATTTATTTATAAAAATTCTCAAAAACAAGCTATATTTCTAAGTGCATTTATAGCGACCATTTTACTCTAACTTTAGCCACCTTGTTTGACCAGATTAAATATCTTTTAAACTTTAGTTTTTTTAGTCATAATTACACATACATTAATTATTAAAAATGCAAAGAAATCCCTAAGAATGTCTTTCAATTTATTTATAAAAATTCTCAAAAACAAAGCATTTCACAATGCTCATATAGCAACCTTCTTCTCACTATAAAATTTTGCAACTTTGTTCCACAAGTCAGTTAATGATTTAAACTTCAATATTCTTTCAGTAATAAGTACTCTTATAGTACTTATTAAAAATACAAAGAAGCACCTAGGAGTTCAAGGTTGACTTTAAATATCGTAGAAGACAAGGCATTTTTAAAGTGCATCCATAACGACCTTTTCGCTTCTAATTTTACCAACTTTCATTCATAATTTCTATAACTTTCCAAACCATTTTATTGCTGCCACATACACCAAAATATGTGTAAATAACAACCAAAATATATTATATCGCAATATATTTCCAAAGAATCACATATAACAAGTTTAAACATAAGGGGATTCATAGCGCATTTATAGCAACTATCGTTATACAAACCATTCAATATCCATTTCAAACTCAACATACAATCCAAACAACCATTTAAACATTAATTCAAGGTCATGCCACATGTTATAAAAGGTAATGGAAGTGATATTATACAATATAAAGTTGTCATTTGCTTTCAAAAGCAAGAGGGGTCCAAAGTTTATAATTTTATTTAGTTAATGTCACTGTAACTTTATATTTATACACGATATATACATACAAGATAGTGAGTAAACTCACCCCAAATCCAAGCCGAAAACTTAAGCACATATAAACTCAAGAACACCTCCTACCATATCCAAATATCCAAAGATCCAAGCTTTAGCACACAAACCAAGCCAACACCACCCCCTCCCTTCTCTTGCTCACGGCCCAAAGTGGAACCCTCACTTGTGCTCCTTTTCCTCTACGTTTTCTTTTTTCCATTCTTCCTAAGGTTTTTTAAGGGTATGGTGAAAATTTGATGAATTTTGGAGAATATCTGAATTAATTAGTGAAAGATTAGTGAAGAACAAAATGGATTAGTGCTAATCCACTTCTACTATTTTTGATCTTTTTAATTTTCTCAAGCATTTGAAATTATAAAGTGTACTAAAAGAGAACCCCAAGCCTCTCCCTTAAGCCCTCTTGGCTGGCCACAAGTGCTCCCACTCTCATGCTTTTCCCATATGCACTTTACACCTCATCATTTAAAAACAAATATCTAAAACACTATTCATGAAAATATCTTCTTCCTTAATCTTCTAGAGGACAAAAAATATTTTTAGTTGCTAATTACTCAAACATTGATTAATTGGACAAGCACTTCGGACTACATTCGTTGAGAAAAAAGCTGTTTATTGGTAAAACAATTTTTGGTCACTTTATCAGTATTTCTTTTAACTATTTATTTTTGTAAATATTTTTTAAAACAAGTTACCATCATTAGTTATTACTTGAAGGGGGTAACACGGTTATTAAACCACTTTTAATCAAATATTTAAACAATTCAGATATTTAAATACGAAATGTTCGAAATTCCAAGTCATTACATTCTCCCTCACTTAAAACATTTCATCCTTAAAAAGCTAATATGAGCAATAAAAAGAAATAATCACTTAGCGATACTTAACAGTTTTCAAAATCAGTAGCAAATAAATCCCATGGTTTGCTCTGGTTTAAAAACTCTCTCTTCACACAAGGATAATAAACAATCTACTAAACATACCTTACACTCAATAGCCTATTAGCTGGGATTTTAACCAAGCAAAACAGATTAGTGTCAAGCCAAATAGATGGCTCTAAGCCAAACAGATCGACGCCAAGCCAAACAGAAGTCAACAAAAGTTAGAACGTCAAGATGAAAATGAAATGACTCGAAAAATTGGAAGTGCAATTAGAAAGAATAGAGAAACAACTGGGAAAGGATTCAGAGGAATTGGAACTAAGGGGACAACTCAGTGCCGAGTTGTTTGAGTCAGTGCTGAGTCATTTTTCCTCCGCTTTTCGCCTCCAGAATTTCATACATCTCACATACTACTCCAACTACTCGTAGTCAAGTGGTTTTCCCAAAGTTTGGATGAGCAATTCCAAGGGTTGATGAAATAAAGGCAAATAAAGCAGGAGCATTCAAGTGTTAATGAGAAGATCACTAGAACCAACCAAAACTCAATGGAAAAATACATGGAACGCATCGACTAGAAAAGAGAAGAGCAACACAAGTAAAATAATTTAACTTTCACAAAGAAGAATAGATCAATATTGATCCATTTAGGTCGGTACTGAGTTGTTTTCTCAATTAGTGGGCCTTTGTGTTCACTTATACAACATCTGGCTACCTTTTGGACTTCACTTCAAGCAGGCCTCGAACCCTGTACCTCTGTTTCTCTATAAATACAAACCCATCTGCAACTAAAGAGGGATTAGATTCTCTATTCGCAAAGATTCTACCATTTCTTCATCTCATACCTCCATCACAATAATCACATAGGCAGCTACTCTTGGTAGTTCTAGACTATAGAACCTATCAAGCCCTTGTACTAGTGATTTGTAATCTCGAATTCTCTGTAAACAACAATCAATAGAAACTATAAAGTGGATGTAGGTCAGAGATTTCCAAACCACTATAAAAAATTTATGTCTCTTTGCTCTATTCTTTTTTATTTTCAATATTGTCTACTAGATCTAGGTCTTACAGGTTCCCTACAACTAAATCTTGGGCGTTGATCCATTTTTAACATCAACATTTTGGTGCTTTCACCGAGAAACTGAATCCAGGCTTAGATCTTTCTCTCTACTTTGGGTTGGAAAGATCCAAAAGTTAGATCCATAAAACTTGCTTGAGGAACTTAAGGGTTTGCTATTGGAAGCTTATGGCACCTAGAAAGGAAAGTATGTATCTGGAAGATCAGCAGGAGTGGTAGTTGGTGGTGATGAAGGAAACACTCACCAAATGGAAGTTAATAATGGAAGCACAATACCAGGATCCTCTGCTCAACATGAAGTGTTGACTAGATGAGAGTTTGACAAGACGATCCATGAACTTAACCAAAAGATGGTGAATATCCAAAAAGCTCTAATGGATAAGAATGACGCTTTGCTTAATCTGCAACCCTGAACTATCAGGAGAACTAAATGGGAAACTTCACCTGTTATAGAGTAAGAGACTTCATCTATTTCTAGCCTAAACAAGAGAGATGGGAAGAAAAACAGAAGGAAGAAGATGGTGGAGTTATAGGACTTGCAGGAAGAAGCAGGAGTGCTCTCCTATTAAGAAGACCAACCAGTATCGAGAGAATTTCTCTAGGTACTGAGCGGAATTCTCATGCAAATGATACTCAGGAAGGTGATGCCATGATTGTCTCTGATGAGGATGTGGACTTGTAGCTTGATGATGATGATTTGGAGTTGGATGTTGATGCTAATGAAGGTGGAGTTTAGATAACTGCAGCTCAACTAATCGTACGTCCACCAAATAACGAAGAATGGTACTCTCAGAGAATAGAGCACCAAGACGCCAATTAGCAAACTAAGACTGTTTGTGGAGTCAAACACTTGACGTAGCCCCTGATAGTCGACCTTTGGATAACTATGCCAACGAGGAGTACATCCGTGACATGGTTAAATGATTGGTGGAGGAAAGTAGGTGCAAGAAGGATGAAGACCGGGGTTCTGTGCCAAGTCGAACTCTATTTATTGAGAATATTCTGAGAGAAGAGTGCCCCCTCCCTCCCCAAATTAACAATGCTGACCATGCCATCATATAACGGGACAACTGACCCTCGACGACAGCTATTCAAATACGAATGGCATATAGACAGAGCAAGAGCTACAGACACTATTCGCTTTAGATGTTTTCCCATTTTCCTAGAAGGAGTTGCCTCAATGTGGTTTACAAGGCTCGCACCGAAGTCCATATCGACCTTGGACAAGTTGGCCAAGAAATTCCTAGAACAGTTCAAGCTCCACGCTAATAGACCAAAAGATGTTATCTCTTTGTCTAACTTATCTCAAGGACCTAATGAAACTTTGAAGGCATTCCTAAATTGGTTCAATATCACTATCACTGAAGTCAGCAATCCGAAAGAAGACTTAGTGTTTATGGTCTTAGTCCGAGGCATTCACTAAGATACGGACTTCACTAGATGGTTAAAGATGAAGCAATCACTTCCATAGAAGAATTTCAATGAAAGGCGAATCAATTTCTGCGTTTGGAAGAAGCAGGACTGGCAGAAGAAAGGTTGGTGATGAATAATCGAAGGAAGTAATCCAGAGCAACTTCACAGTAAATTCTTAAAACACTGGTACTTGGAAGAAAAGAAGTCAACACTCTGGTAACGGGCATGACACAAATGCGAAATGTCCGAAGAACTTTGGATTAGAATATTACACACCCTTGAATGATACACCGAAGAATATATATCTTGCCACTCAAGGAACTGAGCAATATAAGAAACTACCAAGGATGGAAGCGACCGAGCAAGATAAATGTTCTAGGAAGTACTGTTGCTTCCATGAAACTCATAGGCGTAACACTAATGAATGCCAACGTCTGAATGTTTTTATCGAGGAGCTGATAAGGAAAAACAAGCTCCAGTAGTATGTTAAAAAACCATAGAATGGTGGAGAAACGACAAGACGCCAGAGTCTACCTGCTTAAGGAAAACCGCCTAGACTCAACGAAGAGGGGATTAGGCGAGCTGATGAAAGACTAGTCATCAAATAATTTTCAAGCTAGTCGGTTTCCTAGGAATGAACCATCAACCAAAAACAATATTATTTCAGTTATCCTTATCTAATTTCCTTCCGCAAATAAGACTCTCGGGGACACTAAGGGCTTTGTAGATAAGCATGACTTGATATTTCTTCTACTCATAATAAAATCTACTTCCTGAACCAATGGGACCGTGTTCCTACCAGTAAAACTCCTGTGTCATGCAGCCAGGAAAACTCTCCTTTGTCCTCGAATGACGGGCGGGGAGTGTGTACTCATAAGCTACCAGATCGATGGGTCGTATCGATCCTCAACCTTCTAAGAAGTGGCACTGTCCCAAGACTGGCAATGTTGGAAAGGTCAAAACCACCTGATCGAAGGGTCGTATCCATCCTCAACCATCTAAGAACTAGCGTTTTCCCATGATTGGCAATGTCAGGAAGGTCCGAACCACCAGATTGACGGGTCATATCAATCCTTAACCTTCTAAGAACTAGCGTTGTCCTAAGATTGGCAATATTGGGAAGGCCAAAACCGCCAGATCGACAGTGCGAGTCATCGGAATAAGGATCTTAAGGCTAAATTAACACTGGAGGAGGATTTATAGTGTTTAATGGATTATATGAATATTTTTAAATTCTTTATGATTTTACTTGGAATGATGTTATTAAAAATCGTAGAAACAATCACAGAATCAAAGTATAGATAAAAGAAACGCAGCAAAAGTAAAAAGGAAAGAACACACTAGGATTTTATATAGGTTCGGAGTTACCCTACATCAAGTCCCCCACAATTCCTTATACGGATTTCTTTTCAATTAGTAAATGCAAATACAATCTCGATTTCAAGGCTATAAGACACACCCTCCAGAATCCCGACCTCTGGGTAGAGTCACTTGATTTCTAGGCTACAAGCACACCCACTAGATTTATGGGCTACTAAGGACACCCGATTGATTTTACAAGTTACAATCATACTACTTGGATTTTAGGGATACCACGCACACTGCAGAGTATAAGAGTATGATTTGATAGAGTTTATAGACTCAGATCTTCGATCATGATTACAATTGATCCTATAACTCTTGAATAGCACTTTGATCCTGAAAGAGATGAAAGAAACCAGAGAGTATATGAAAGAGAATCAAACTAGTAATGATTGAATTTGATTCTGGTTGAATTTCAGCAGAATTTTGGTAAAAATTGATTTAGAAATAAAGAGAGTGAAAAGAGGAGAAAGAATAAGAAAGCAGTGAATAAAAATTCGTTTGGAAGTCTGGTATATATAGGAAAACGACAGCCGTGTCCATTCGCGAAAAGGTACGACGAAAAGACCCTTCCATTCAATTTTGAATTTCGAATTTTACAGCCGCTATGTCGTCGTACATGAATAGGATATGCCAACATATACCTTTGTATTTTGAAAAACGCTTTAAAAATATTATTTTGAAAATCTGTTGCTTTGTAAAATAATTTGATACTTTGTAAAATTATTTAAATATAGTTTATACACATTTTAATTAAAATATAACTTAATAAAACTTTATAAAATAATTTTGAAAGATTTAATAAGAGTATTCAATAATATATATATATATATATATATATATATATGTATGTAAATCAATATAATTATAACTTATTAAAATATAAACAAAAATTCAACATATATATATATAAACATAAAAATACTACAATGATATTTTTATAAGTATAAGATATTGAAAATCATTTTAAGAAATGATTTGAAAAGATTATTTTAAAACTGAAATATTTGAAAAAATAATTTAAAACAAAATTAGAGAAGGTGAGAGAGATCGGGAAAGTGCTATTAAGGTTTAAACATAAATTTTTTGACTCTATAACTTATCTGGAGTATCTTGAAATCTTGATCTCTTCAATACTCATGATCTTAATTCTTGAACTTTAAACTTTATGTCGGCATCTTGTATCTACTCTTCATACTGTACAATCTTCTTAATCAACACCTATCTAATATCCTGCACTATATACTATATATATATTGATAAAAAATTAGTATCTATATTTTATATTGGGTCCTAGTTATTATCCTCAAAACGAATACCTAAGGTATTAACAAACAGGTCGTATCGATCGTCAACCTTTAAAGAAATAGCGTTGTCCCAAGACTGATAATGTTGGGAAAGTCTAAACTACTGGATCAATGGGCCATATCGATCCTCAACCTTCTAAGAACCGGTAGTCTAAACCATCGGATCGATGTGTCGTATCGATCCTCAACCTTCTAAGAACTGGCATTGTCTCAAGACTGAAAATGTCGGGAAGGTCTAAACCGCAGGAGGTTGTATCGATCCTTAACCTTCTAAGAATTAGCTTTGTCCCAAGACGAGCAATGCCAGGAAGGTTTAAACCGATGGATCGATGGGTTGTATTGATACTCAACCTTCTAAGAACCAGCATTGCTCCAGCAATGTTGGGAAGGGAAAAACTAATGGATCGATAGGGAAAGTCAACCCCAACCTTCTGAGAAACGCCGTTGCTCCGCCAATATCAGGATGGTTCAAAACCGCTTGATCGATGGGGGAAAATCGATCACAGCCTTTTGAGAATTGGTGTTGCTCCAGTAAATGTTGGGAAGGTTGAAACCACTGGCTCGATGGAAAAAATCGATCCCAACCAATTTAGAACCGGCATTGCTCTGGCAATGTCAGGAAGGTTCAAATCGCCACGTCAATGGTCAAATCCACACCAGCCTTCTAAGAATCGACGTTGCTCTGGCAATGTGGGTAAGGCCCAAAGCTGCCGGATCGATGGTGAAAATCGACCCCTACCATTTGAGAACCAACATTGCTCCGGCAACATCGGGAATATCAAAGTAACCAAGTCGATGGGAAAATCAACTCAGACCCTTCAAAGTTTGACATCGCCCAGAGATATGCGATAACAAAAGATATTAGCCGATGACCTGAGATAGGCAAGGAGAAATCTTTAGAATTGAACCATTGGTGTGCTAGTTTTCAGAGATATAAACTACTGCATGATCGGATCTCCAACCCCGAACTTCAGGATATTAATTGTTGCTCAAAGATAGGCAGTGTTAAAAAGTAATTCTCAAAATCGAGCGATTAAACCACCGGTTCTCAAAGACAGGGACCGATGTGCATACTAGATTCTGGAGACCGCAAAGAAAGTGGAATCATGAACAACTCACACAAAGGACTATTTGCTCAAAAGAACTCTCCCAAGAGGAAAGAATGAGCAGAAGAAACTTCCTCGGAAAACGCAACGGTTCATGGTACAAGACGAAGTGCTATATGGAAGAGAATTCTTCACCCCCTGCTATAGTTTGTAACTAAGGATGAAGCTTGGAAGATCCTCATGGAAGACCATGAGGGAAGCTGAGGTGATCATATGGGGACATGCATTGGCAAAGAAGGTGCTTTACTATGAATATTTATAACCGACGATAAATCAGAATGCATCTGACAACACCAAACAGTGCGATCGGTTCTAGAGTTTGCAAAAATCCCAAGAGCCCCATCGATGGAAGTTAAACAATTAGTTAGCTAATGGCCGTTTGCAATTTGGGAAATAAACATTATCAGTGTGCAACTGGTGACAAAGAGTGGTGAAAAATATGCTATCATTGCAGTCGACTACCGATGGCAAAGCGGAATCATTCTCCACTATCGCGACAAAAAAGAAAAATAGACTAGTGGAAGTAGTAAATAAAAGGTCTCGTTACCAAGAGGAAACTCTTGTTACCGAACCTCTTGGTACCAAAAGGCTCGGAATTGACTCATTAATATGCCAGTTGCTAGAAATAGAAACTGACACACGACTGGGATTCTAGCCATAACCTTCAGGAATCTGCCTTTGTTTGGAGATGGTCAATATCGGGAAGTTGTAATCACCAGCCTTTAGGAATTCTATTGTTCCCTGGAAATAGACAACTTCAAGGAAGGATAATCAGAATTAAATAATTCATATGCTAGTTTCTGGAAATTGAAACTAGTGCCTGACCAAATTCTAGTGACAATATTGGAGACCAAGCAGAATACGCTCGGTCAAGGATAAGTGAGGATAGGCTAGGATAGTCGTTGAAAATCAAAATCAAGTATTGTTGGACTTTCCCAATCCAAGACCATGATTATGGAAGCACAATCGGACTAGGGAAAATCGAATAATTTTCCTCGCATGTATAACTCACGCGATCTCCCGAACTCGCGACATAGAAACTCCGTGAATAGGATTTAGTTCACAACAGGAACACATGAGTAAGGAGTAAATATTACACATAATGTTCCCTAGAGGTAGGAAGCAAGGCAGAACTTAGACTATATGCAACGAAAGTCAGCCAAGGAAAACTCGACCTGGATTATTAGGGACCTGTCGTTGTATAAAGATAGGAAACATCATGAAGGTATAAAGGTCGATCAGATAGTTCAACCCCAGCTTGCAAGAATCGACTATTTCCTAGAAGTAGGCAACGTCAAGAAGGATGTTCGAAATTTAAAAATCCACATGGTAATTTGCGAAGATCGAAACAAGTGCCCAATTGAACTCCCACGACAATTCTAGTGCTAAGCGGGACATGCTTGGTCGAGAATAACCAAGATTAATTATGGAGAATTTAAGGCAGGCATCGCGGGACTTTTCTATATCAGGATTAGAATAAGGAAAACACACTTAGACAAGGGGCAATTGAATAACTTTTCCCATATCATTTAGCTATTGTTTGTGCCTAGAGACAGGCATTTTGAAAGAAGATAGGTTTCGCCAATAGGATTTAGCTCATGGCAAAGATCACACAAAAAGAGGATGAACATCCCAACTGTTGCTCCAAGATAGTCAAAAGTGGTACAATACTGGAATTCTTAATGAATAACGGTTGTTCAAAAGGAACACGACATATTTAAAGAGGAAACAAAGAGTATGGACTATGCAACAAAAAGGAATACTTACAGGTCAGCAAGCATCGAGAGATTCCTACTTTATCTTCCCTCTTCGTCCAAAACCCGTAAGGCCATGAACTCATTTAGAGGAGGAAACAGATTTAGCAATATCTTTGTAAGAACAATCATGCATTGTAATCTAGTCGTGATTGATTGTCCAGGCATATCAGGAATAGAGGCTGAAGCCTAAGCCGTGGAGGACCCAACCAAGGTTTCAAATCTTGGATTTTGAAGAAACAGTCTAATATCTCGGTTGAAATGAAGGAGATTTAAAACTTTGATAACTAACCAAGCTGTTAAATCTAGGATTTTGGAGAAAATCTCATATTTCTATCTCAGGTGAGAGGAAGGAGATTTAATACCTTGGACCCAACTTCAAATGGAGTAGATGTACCATCACCAGACTTGAAGCGAGATAATCGGCTAGTCATTCTAGAAAAGAAAACTTGACGTTGAACATGGTCAGGTATGTTTTATTATGAAAAATTAAAACCCATTTGACCAACGCCCGGAGTTCAAATGATGTCAACGTATGTCAACCAATCAGATTTCGAGCATTGACCGGAGGAAGTGAGAAGAGTCAATCTATACAATGTGACTCCTATGTTCCATATGCGACGAATGGACCATCCTGTGTAGATAGCTTGATCCTGCTAGAAAACCAAGCTGTGTCGTACAGTGATATTATATGTTGGAACTTACCCGTTATCGATGAATAATCAATAATGGAGCTATTGCCCGAAGCGGTGTGGAAAGCTTTTCTTTTTCAAGAACACAAGGAGTGCAACAATACGGAAAATGTAACGATGGAATCATCTAACATGACCGTTCCTAGAGCGAACCATCTTATTGGGGTTCAAGCAACAATACAAGAACAACCATGCGTTGATAGGAGTTAGCTGAAGATGGAGGGTCAAGCGTATCTCCAAAGCAGCGTGAACACAAACTAGGACAAGCTTGAGATCCACCATAGGTCAAGCACAACTCAAACTCCGACTATCTCCTACCAGATAGCAATTGGCCGCACCACCACTGTAACACTCCTAATTTTTAGTTAACATTATCTAGGACATTCAATTGGATATATTAAATAGAATAATATATATATAATTAGGGAGAATGAGATTTGATTTGTTAGTGTCGTCATGCCAAAATTAATGAACTAAGTAAGATTGTTTATAATTAATTAACATAGAATAATACATGGGAGGGGAAAAATAGGCATAGATAAACCCTTCATCCATTAAACCCTCACCTCCTGCATCATTCTCATATTCACAATAGAAACAACCAAAAGGAAAGCTCAATCAATGCCGGCCATTAGGAAGCCATAAGGAAATTGAAATCTATGATTCAAGGGAAAGCAAGCTTAGGATTAAGGGCTACACAAACTCCAATCATTAATTCAAGGTGAATAATAACACTTATCTTCTCTTAAATATTTGTTTTGATTCGGTAATGGGTAATACCTGAATCTTATGTGTTTGATTGGTTAAGTTAAGATCCAATAATCATTGTATGGATAGAATAATGGTTAATGGGAATTTTTGGAATTTATTAGAAATAGTTTAATTCGATTTTGGGGTTAAATTCAAAGTTTTTATCCTCCAAATGATTAGAAATTTTGATATGTTAAGGAGAACATTATTTTGGAGATGGGTTATTTGTTTCAAAATTTTCCAAATTATAGAGATTATTTTATGAATTTCCTATAGAGGAAATAGCTTAACTACGGGTTTTAATCATTTTAAATAATTAAATGAGGTTTTGGGCTCCAAAATTATATATGATGTAGAGAAAGGCGTTCTCTAATTTATGTGAATTTTGGGATTTTTCCTATGTAATATTTTTATTATAATGAATTATTTATGATAGAATAAGCATATAAAAGTTTATTAATTATGGTTATTATTTATTATTTGAAATAATGTTTTGGATCTTGAAAATAGGGTGCGATAGTTTTTCAGTAAAGAAAATTGATAAAGTTTTGCAAGCCAATAAGCTTTTGACAAATTATAGAGGTTTGGTGAATAGTAATATCTTTTTAAAGCAATCTAGCAGTTTTTAAGTTAATTACACTTTTGCCATGTTGATGTTGGCTATCTCGAGCCATATCTCTTCATCTCAGTGTCATCGACATCGAACAAAACAATGCCGCATGATGTCAACGAGTTTAGCATGCAGCAGATTGGTTTTGAGCCTCGTCGAGCCCAAAGTAATAAAGATAAAAGAGGATAGACCTCGACATAGCGATGTCGATGCTTATACTAGTCAACCTTTATAACATTGATGTCGCAATATTTTATAAGGGACTTCGAGCTTTGGGCCTCGAAGACCCAGATGGTCATCGAGCCTACCCTATAAAACTTTCAACTTATTATCGAGCCTAGCCAGGCCGCTTTTGACTTGTCATCGAGTTTACCCTTTGCCGCTTTTAACCTATTATCGAGCCTACTGCATGCTGATTTTAACTAGTCATCGAGTTTCTAATAGGCAGATTGCCTATGTATCATGAGGATCGATGACTTCATTGTCATCGAGGTTCACGATGCCATATGTTTTAGTAGTTGAGTCTTAAAATAGGCAGAGAGCCTTATGCTTTTACGTTGACATGGTATAGATGTAGAAGTTAATGCATATCGAGCTTATAAACGGTAGAGAGCCATTTGTTGCATGATTTTAATTTCAAACCTTAGGGACACTAAGGTATATCTTAATGAGTTTGACATGAAATCTTTTAGGGGTTAACAATGTATGTCACTATGAAATTTAAATAACTAAGGGAAATAACTTAATTGGGGACACCAATAGAAATAAGTTATACATGTGGATAGCATGGATTAATGTTGAATATGTGTGTAGCATGGAGTAAAGTTAAACATGTAGGTAACATGTGATGAATAGAAACATGTGGATAACATGATTAAATGGCCAAGTGATGGGTTCATAGTCATCCTAGGAAAACTATGGGATGTATGATGGATAGTCTGCATCATGATAGAGATGGATAGTCTCTAATTGGTTGGTATAAGGGTTCATAGTCATCCTAGGAAAACTAGGATATGTGAGATGGATAGTCTGTATCAGTTTAAATGATAAAATGTGAAATGGATGGTCCACATTAGTTTAAGTAAAATAAAATGTGGGATGGGTAGTCCATATGAATATAAGAAGGGCAGTCAACAAGAACTTAGATTGGTAGTCTAATAAATGAGGGATAGGTAATCTGGTATATAAGACATGTTTATACACTATCATATTATTTTGTTATAACCATTGTGGATGTAAGAGCACAGTATATGGTTAAGATGTTTAATTGGGTACTAGTGAGAGGAAACCGTTCCGTATAGCGGTGTGGTCTCACTAGATATCTATTGGTTTGAGATGGTAGATTATTATTCACACCAGACTTTTTGTCTGACTCGAAATTTTTATTTTCCCCTAAAACTCTCGGGTACTCATTTGAGTAGGTTGAAAGTAAGGGCTTTTCAGGTTCCCATTAGATGAATAAACTTCCGGGGACGTGCAAGAGGCAATCTAGCTAGTAAGAGCTATATATCTATTTTTCGGTGTGCTTTGATTCTGTTTTTGTGCTGTATTGACAAGTTGTATTAAATGCCAGATATTTGACTCTGATCATCCAAGGGGGCATCTTCATATATCGCTCTTGGAATATGTTGTAATAATTATATTTTCTCTAAATGTGGTTTGTGAATTGGGATTACATAATGAAATTGAAATGTTATTGTGAAATGAGATGAGAAAATATATTTTAAAAATTGTGTTGAATTTCCGTATTTATGTATTTCTAGTATTGTCAAAGTGATTAACATAGCCCTATTTTGTCACCGAAAATTAATAACTATGGATGACTGTACCATATGTATAACTTAGTTTCAGGCCTCAAAATGGGGGATGTTACAGTTTGGTATCAGAGCATAGGTTTATGTAAACTTAAAAGTAATTTAAACCTAAATGATTTTGGGAACATAAACCAATGAATCAGAGAATAAGATTGGGGTTTGGATAATGCAATAATAACATACTTGTATTTTGCTATATATAGGTATGCATTCCCCTCTCTCTTAGACCGTTCTTTTGTATTTTACAAAGGCTCGTATTCAGATTTACGAGAAAGAAAGGTATGGAAGCGGAAATGGAAGAGTGAATCTAGGTGAAGGAAGCAACTAACGGAAATGCTCGACCCAATACCAGGAGAAAACAGGGTCGACAGACAAATGTTAATCAAAACGCAAATGCAAACGTAGGTGTTGGAGCCCCACCAGTTGATATGGGGAAGATGTATCAGTTCTTCGTTACATTGATGCAAGCTTGAGCGGCTGCAAGAGTAGCTAGAGGAATTGCTGTGAATAAGGGAGGAGCAAATCCCAGGGCGCAAGTTGGCAATAACTATGCCAAGCTGAGTCGAGATTATACCAGTTTGGGTGGGAAGCCTTTTCTAGGGACTGAAGATGCTGTAGAAGTGGAAAATTGGTTTTTGCATTGTGAGAGAATTTTTGCTGATTTTGGTCTGGACGATGAGCAGAAGAGAAGATTGGCTTTGAGGCAATTTCAAGGTGCAACATTGTTATAGAGGAATGGAGTTACCATGGGTGTGCCAGAGGAGAGTTAACTTAGGTAGATTTCTGAAGAAGATTCGAGGAGAGATTTTTGTCCGAGATAGCTAAGTCCGCTTTGCTCAAAAAATTTATGGATTTGGAGCGGGGGAGATGTCGGTGTTGGAGTATTCTGCGAAGTTTGATGAGCTATCCAGGTATGGATATGCCACTGTGGACCCCGTCATTAAGAGGAACGAGAAGTTTATCTGGGGGTTAAGGCCGGAAATTGCTAGGGCAACCATGCCATATCTCTAAGATCCATCAAATGTAGTAGTGGAGATGGCGATTAGAAATGAAGAAATGCTTTCTACTTTCGGGAAGGAGAAGTCAACGGAGACTCAGGAATGTCGTAATAAGAAAAGAAAATTCTTTAAGAAGGGTGCTCAGAAAATAGGAGCAACTAAGAAGGGGAAGGCAGATATTGTCTGTTATAAGTGCGATAAGAAGGGGCATTATGCTAATGAGCATCGCTCGATTGATGAAAAGGTGGTTGTCGGAAAGTAGAATGTGAAGTGCTTTAACTGCGACCAAGTGGGGCATTATAAGAACAAGTTTCCAAAAGCAGCCAAGGCTAAGAAGGGTAAAGTCTATGCTTTGAAACCATTATCCTCTGGACTAACAACAGCTGAGAAGGGAAAATCTAAGACGGAAGGTACGCTTTTGATCCATAGTATACCGATTAGGATACTATTTGATGCCAGTGCATCACATTCATTTATATCTCAGTGTTTGGTAGATAATTTATGCTTAGAACCTTCAAACCTAGTTACTTCCTAAAGGGTTGCGAATCCAATAGGAGGGTATGCACCTCTAAAGATGAGATGTGACCAATTAGAACTTGATTTGTTAGGTCTTAAGTTTGCATGCAATTTGTATGTGTCTGATTTAGGTTTTGGGATCATATTGGGTATGAATTGGTGAGATAGATATGCTGCTAGGATATTTTCCAGGATAGGGAAATATCATCGAGACATTCTAGTAGTAGTGACCAAATAGTATATTCAGTTGAGAATTTGAGTCCAGGAATTTGTGCTTTGCCGAATGCTATGGAAGCAGAAGAAGAGTTGAATTAGGTTTTGGTAGCAAGAGAATTTGTAGATGTTTTTGAGCCGGTCACAGGACTACCATCGAAATGAACTATCCAGTTTCGAATAGATCTTGTTCCAGGAGCAGAACCCATAAGTAAACCACCTAGCAGGATGGCACCTACGAAGATTAAGGAGTTAAAGATGCAACTATTGGACTTAGAAGGAAAGAACTTTATCAGACCATGCAGTTCACCTTGGGGAGAAACCGTAGTGTTCGTGAAGAAACCAAACGGGTCATTAAGGTTGTGTATCGACTATCGTAAGCTAAATAAGAAGAAGATCAAGAATAGGTATCTTTTGCCTAGGATTGATGATTTATTTGATCAGTTGAGTGGAGCCAAAGTGTTTTTCAATTGAATTTTTTTACAGGGTTCCATCAGCTAAGAGTGGCGGAGGACAGTATTCCCTTGATGGCGTTTCGAATGAAATATGGTTCGTATAAGTGGTCAGTAATGCCATTCGGGCTAAGAATGCGCTAGTTCTCTTCGTAGATTTGATGAACCAGATTTTCCGAGAGCACTTGGATAGGTTCATATTGGTGTCCATAGACGACATTTTGATATATTCTAAGGATGAAAGAGAGCATGGGGATCATCTTAGAATATTGTTAGAGACATTGAGACAGCATCAGATGATAGCGAAGTTTTTGAAGTGTCATTTCAAAAAGAAAGAAGTAAAGTTTCTTGGCTGTGTAATCGCAGAAGAAGGGTTATCGGTTGATCCAGCTAAAATTGAAGTGGTTAATAGTTAGTAGAGACCCGAGATAGTGACTAAGATAAGAATTTTCTTGGATTGGATAGATATTACCGAAGATTTATTAAGGATTTTCCTCGGATAGTAGCACCCTTTACTAAGCTAACCAGAAAGGACGTTAAATTTGTATGGTCCGAAGATGCGAGGAAGCATTCCTTAAGTTAAAGCATTTATTGACCAATGCGCCCGTGTTAGCTGTGCTAAATGGTAATGAACGGTTAATAGTATATATAGATGCATGTGGGATTGGATTAGGAGCTATGTTGATGTAGAAGGGTAAGGTAATTGCCTACGCTTCACGACAGCTCAGACCACATGAAGTAAGATATCCAACCCATGATTTAGAGTTGGCTGTGGTGATCTTTGCATTGAAAGTGTGGAGACATTATCTTTTAGGAGAAAGATTCGAGTCGTACAAAGATTATAAGTCTTTAAGGTATTTATTCTCTCTAAAAGAACTAAATATGAGACAGTAGTGGTGGCTGGAGTTTTTAGCAGCTTATGATTTCGGTATAGAGTATACATCGGGGAAAGGTAATAAAGTAGCGGGTCTCTTAGCAGAAAACATCAGAATGTGGTGTTAGCCATGTTGCCAGAATGTAAGGATCATGAGGCATTAACTATGTGTGGTGTGCAGTTAAGATCGACTGCTAGTTCTAATCAGAGTACTGCTATGATAACATTGTTTGGAATTTCGACCGGTTTTGATTGAAAGGATTGCTTCTAAGCAGAAAGATGATCCAATTGTTAGCCGAGAAGAATAAAAGACTTGAGATTGGAACTTTTTTTATGATTTGAGTGGCCTTGGCCAGAAGGGATAGTTGAGAAAGAAGGGACGATTGTGTGTTTCGAATGTTGGGACCCTAAGAAAAGAAGTTCTTAGGGAATGTCATCAATCGAAGTTTACGATTCATCTTGGAGGAACAAGATGTATCAGGATATGAAAGAAGTTTCTTCTAGGAAGGTATGAAGAGGGATGTTGGCTTATAGGTAAAGCAATGTTTGAATTTCCAACAAGTAACAACCGAACATCAGAAGTCGAGTGGGTTGCTTCAGCCTTTAGATATACCAGTTTGGAAATGCGATTCGATATGCATGGACTTTATCGACGGGTTGCTAAGGTCGAATCGAGGAAATGAGTGTATATAGGTCATAAGGGACAGATTGACTAAGAGCGCTCATTTCATTCCCTTAAGTCAACTAGGACGACACCTATTTTGGTTTAGTTATTTATGAAGAACATAGTTAGACTACATGGAATTCCTAGTAATGTAGTCAGTAACAGAGATACATGGTTTAGTAGTGAGTTTTAAAAGAGCCTACAAAAAGTGTTATGTACCAAACTTAAGATGAGTACCACTTATCACCCTCAGATAGATAAGCAGATAGAGAGAGTCAATAAGGTACTCGAGGATTTGTTGAGAGCTTGCGTACTATATTTTGATGGATCATGGGAAGACTACCTACACTTGGTTGAGTTTTCCTATAATAATAGTTATCAGGCTGACACCAGCATGTTGGTTGGAAACCGCAGATAGCTTAGTGCAAGTCACCAGCATTTGGTTGGAAACCGGAGACATGTTAGTCTTAGGTCTAGATTTGGTGAGAGAAGCAAAAGAGAAAATTGAGTTAATCCTAGGTATGATGAGAGAAGCTCGATCTAGACAAAAACATTACGCGGACAGAAGGCGTAATGATCTAAAGTTCACGGTTGGAGATAAGGTTTTATTAAAGTGTGATGACCCGGGATTTTGGGCAATATGAATTTAATAATCAGTATTAATAATTTAATTGGATTTATAATTTTCCTTTATAATTTTAATTTAAATTGGTAAATTTAATCTTTTAAAGGCTAATAAATATTTAATTTGGTAATATTAGATCTTTTCTAACAATTTAAAATTGATAAGGTTTATTCTCCAAAGCTAATAAAATTTTATTCTATATATAATATATATTTTGCTATATATATTGTGAATAGAGAATCTTTTGTTTAAATAAAAGATTGTATTTTCAAATTGTAATATATATATGTATATGTTATGATTTGAAGTTGTATTGAAATTTAATATAATAATTCTCAAATTAATGTTAAAAATATTTTCTATCTAAATATATATGTATATTTGTATATATTGGAATTTTGGTTTGAAAATTTATAAAAGTGTTCAAATTCTAATATATATATATATATATTGTAATTTGGAAAGTATAATTTAATATAATACTTTTTCAAAAGGTATTTGGTATTTTAATTTATATCTCTTAAACAATAAAGATAATTAAATTGGATTTAAAAATATATGTATAAGATTTTATTTGTTTTATAATATTTTTCTTTAATGTAGTTTATATACATATATACTAAGATAAGTGTTATTAATTAATAAGTTAAGTATGAAAAGCTTTATATTAACATTTAAGATAAATAAAATACTTAAGGACATGTGTTAATACCTTAAGACATGTTAGTAACATGTGTAAGATCATTAAACTTATATTTACAATTGTAAGCATAGGAACATTTCAAGTTAACAAGTGGCAAGGTTTTATTTTCTCTAAAAATTTAATAAACAAAAATGTTGTAAAGAGAAGATCCGAATTCATTCTTCCAGTTCTAAAAATTTTACATTTCTTCTTCAAAACAAAACCTATAAAATTCTCAAAGCAAATTTTCAAAAGCCTGTAACAAGTTTTCAAGCAAGCAAGGAAACCTGAAATTCAAAATCAAGCAAAGTTCTTCATAACAATAAAAACTGCAACTTCAACCTGCTATTCAAATAAAGTTCAAGTGCAAGTCAGATCTGTTCAACATTTTAAATCAACAAATCTGTAAGCATGCAAGGGTTTTCATCAACAAAACACTTCAGATATTCAAAGCCTGGAATGAATCAAAACCTGTTCTATGCTCTGTTTTGTTCTCTGTAATTAAATAGGTGAGTAAATCTTTTAAAAATAGTTTTTAATCTTGTTTCATTTTGGCTGATGTATAAAAATCAAGTTGTTTGCCTGATGCTTGGATTAAATGAATGCATGTTTGTTTTGGATGCCTATAAATAAGAATATAGGTTCTGTTGGTTAACAGATTTGATTTTTTCCTCTTTAAATTAAATACCTCATTCTTTAATCACTGTTAGGCTTTAATTTGCAAACAAGAAATGATTGAAATAATGAAACATCACCACCAAAAATCATTTCAGGAATTTATAACAAGTTTTCATTTCGAAATTTGTAAAATAACAGTAAAAAACCAAATTTTCATAATAATCAATTTTCTTAATTTCAATTCTGCATTATAGGGATCGGATTTGCTACAGTACAGCATGATAGGGGGTTCTCGCTTCGCGGTTTGGTGGCGAACGGGAGACTCTTACCCCTACATGTCCCATTGAGGGGTTGGTTGCGAGTCAAGAGGCTGGCCGTAAAAGCAAATTCGAGGTATCACTGTGTGCCACGGTGGGTCTGGGATGGTTGCAAAGCCTACCAGTCGCCACTGCCTCGGGTCGTTTCAGTTGGTATCAGAGCGATAGGTTGAGTGAATACCTAGGCTCTGGAGTGGTATCTATCTTGAGAGAGCGTATTTGTAATTTTTATATAACTATATATATATATATATATATATATATTTCTACCTATTTGTTGGATTATCTGTTCGGGTTTTCCAATATAAGTTATAAAGGTAGATAGGGTGGTGGTGTGTGTAACACGACTACCAAAGGTTGGAGTTTGGATGTTTGAGGTTGGAAGTATATCTGTCAAGACTATAGACCTAATACCGTCTCGAGTGAGTTTTTCTATGGTGTAAGGATTTCATTGATCTCTGAAGGAAGTTTTTTTCAAGGTTCGGAGTCCATCTTTGAAGTTGGGTGAGTAGAGTTTGGATCTGGTCGGTTAAGCTGAAGCAAGTGATGGTATCTTGGCAACCTCAGGAAGTAGTAGCTGTGTGATGAGACGCAGTATCTATGGATGTTCCCGAAGGAGATGTTCTTTTTAGAGCAAGATTAAGAAGAGTAAGTTATTGGCGCTTGGTTTGGAGTCCCGAATTTCTTGAGAGATTGTCTGCCCATCTCAAGGGGTCTTGTGTGAAGTTAGTTGATGGTTTTGGAGTTCGAGGAGCCTATGGATTAGAAGTCTTTGGTTAGCTGTGGTAGCAGTTTCAGCTCGGAGGTGTTTGTGTGCCGACAAGAAGATTTTCTGGCTTAGCAGTGTTCTAGAGATAGAGTTTGGAAGCAGCAGTGTGGCCCGTTTCTCCGATGGTTCAGAAATCTTTGTGGTTCTTCTATCAGCAATCCGGGTAGATGGTGAAGGTTATTTCTTGAAGGGTTAACCTTGTTTGGAAAAGCTTAAGGCTGTTTTAAATGGGTAAAGAGAAAATAGTTTCTTTGGAATTCGAACTAGGTAGGATCGCAAAAGTGACTTGCGATTAGTTTGGGAATTTATCTTGGGCAATCTTTTGTTTGAGATTGAGGCTTCTCATGTGGAAGTAGGAGCTACTGAGGTAGTCAACTGATTTTGGAAGGATCATCTTGTTGATAGGATCTAGAGATCATTTTTGTTCTTGGTCCAGATTTGTTTCAAGGAGCATCAGCGAAGGTTGAGCTGATCAGGAAGAAATGAGGTAGCCCAGAATCATCTCGTGAGTTATGTAGATATGAGACAAGGAGTTTGGAATTCGGAATTGGAGATTGGAAATTGTTTAAATTTTCTCTGATTAAAGAGCTATAAGATTTGGTAAGTCTGGAAAGCTAGCTCCGAAATATTTTGGATTTTCTTGTGTTCTCGAGAGGAGTTGTTCTTTGTCTAAAGGATTGAATAGCCAGTTTGGATATATGGAATTCATTGTATTTCACGTATCTCTGAGGGAGTACGTGTATGATGTATCGCTGGTGGTAGGATCAACAGTTCAGATGGATTTGGAAGTTGAGCTAGACTTGAGTGTGGTCTGATATTTTGTTCAGATTAGTGGATCAAGAGAAGAGAGGAGCTCTGGATCATAGTGGTATTGTTAGATTCTGTAGAGCGAGTATTCCGGTGATTTATACCTGGGAAACTCTAGATAGTGTTAGTGAAGATCTATCCTGATTTGTATCAGAATAGTTAGTTAGGTTTGATTGTTTGATTGGTTGCTTTGGTTGTTAGTAACTGGATGATAGGTATGCTTTGCTGTTTGGAATTAAAATCTTTGCTGGATTATTAAATTATCTTTGCTTTTAATTTCAGGGATGAAATTCTTTTAAGGGGGGAGGAATGTGATGACCCGGGATTTTGGGCAATATGAATTTAATAATCAGTATTAATAATTTAATTGGATTTATAATTTTCCTTTATAATTTTAATTTAAATTGGTAAATTTAATCTTTTAAAGGCTAATAAATATTTAATTTGGTAATATTAGATCTTTTCTAACAATTTAAAATTGATAAGGTTTATTCTCCAAAGCTAATAAAATTTTATTCTATTTATAATATATATTTTGCTATATATATTGTGAATAGAGAATCTTTTGTTTAAATAAAAGATTGTATTTTCAAATTGTAATATATATATGTATATGTTATGATTTGAAGTTGTATTGAAATTTAATATAATAATTCTCAAATTAATGTTAAAATATTTTCTATTTAAATATATATGTATATTTGTATATATTGGAATTTTGGTTTGAAAATTTATAAAAGTGTTCAAATTCTAATATATATATATATATTGTAATTTGGAAAGTATAATTTAATATAATACTTTTTCAAAAGGTATTTGGTATTTTAATTTTTATCTCTTAAACAATAAAGATAATTAAATTGGATTTAAAAATATATGTATAAGATTTTATAATATTTTTCTTTAAAGTAGTTTATATACATATATACTAAGATAAGTGTTATTAATTAATAAGTTAAGTATGAAAAGCTTTATATTAACATTTAAGATAAATAAAATACTTAAGGACATGTGTTAATACCTTAAGACATGTTAGTAACATGTGTAAGATCATTACAACTTATATTTACAATTGTAAGCATAGGAACATTTCAAGTTAACAAGTGGCAAGGTTTTATTTTCTCTAAAAATTTGATAAACAAAAATGTTGTAAAGAGAAGATCCGAATTCATTCTTCCAGTTCTAAAAATTTTACATTTCTTCTTCAAAACAAAACCTGTAAAATTCTCAAAGCAAATTTTCAAAAGCCTGTAACAAGTTTTCAAGCAAGCAAGGAAACCTGAAATTCAAAATCAAGCAAAGTTCTTCACAAAAATAAAAACTGCAACTTCAACCTGCTATTCAAATAAAGTTCAACTGCAAGTCAGATCTGTTCAACATTTTAAATCAACAAATCTGTAAGCATGCAAGGGTTTTCATCAACAAAACACTTCAGATATTCAAAGCCTGGAATGAATCAAAACCTGTTCTGTGCTCTGTTTTGTTCTCTGCAATTAAATAGGTGAGTAAATACTTTTAAAAACAGTTTTTAAAATTTGAAAATTTACTTTGATATAGGTAATGAATTGTGCTGTGATGATATATATATGTTTATATGAATATTGTTTATGAATGCATGTTGGAATTTTGTGAATATGTATACATATCAGTGAGTATATATATGTGTTTATATGAATTGAAGTGTGCATGTCTGTTCTCAGGCAAAAACTTGTCTCTGTTTATAAAAAACAGGGTTTAAACAAAATAGAATATTAAAAATCTCCTCATCCAATCTCTTATAGGATTAGGAATTCAAACAAGCTGTCTATATTTAAACCTAAACTAAGATTTAAAAATATATTTAAGGATGATAGTTTTGAACATCATCTGGGAAAAGAAGATATAACAGTAAAACTAAATATATGTCAGAAAATAACTAATCTTAATTCTTGCTTTGGATTTTATAATTGGATTAGTTATTAGAAATGATGAATTTTAACATGCATTTCTTAATTTTTAAGTTGATATTCAATTGGGAATTTGGGAATGAAGGGTTTCGGCAATTTGATCAATTGCCGATGATAAACTCCATGATTGAAGCTAGAATTTGGATCGAAGCTTGCTTTAGTGTTGTGGATGATGGGAAAAATGCAATTGAATTTTTCCAATTGCTGATTTGTTCGAATTCGAACGATTTAGGGTTTTAGTATGTTTTTATTTCGGCTTGGCTGTAGAGGCATTCGCGACTTGGATAGTGGAACGGGGGTGTTTGCTTTTGGGGAGGATGAAGCTCGTGACGTGGCGTTTCGATGGTGGGGTCGGCGAGGTCTAACGGTGTCTTGGTGTTGGGTCGTGGGTGGTTTTGTGGAAGTGGGTTCTGCAGATTTTCGAGCTTAAGGTTCGAATTTTGTTTTGCATGTATGTTGATGGATCTGGGTTCGTATTCTTGCTCGCGTGTGATATTGGGATCGTCGTCGATGGTCGCGACGACCTTGGTTGGCCGGAGGCGTTTGGGTAGGTGCGCGTGTGCACGTTCGTGTGCACAGGGGAATGGGAGTTGGGGAAGACGAGGTCACTCGAGTTTGGGAACGCGTTTTCATCGTGTTCGACTCGAAGTAGATACGTAGGGGAAGGACTCGAAGATGACTCGGGTTTGCAAAGGGTATGACTCGGGTTGTAATGTTGAGATAATCTGACTTTTAAATAAAGCAATGTTTTTATAAAGGAAGATCAGTTTAAATTTTTAAATGCAGGTTCTTTTAAAATAAAGACAAACTTTGTTTAAGAGAATTTTAATATAATATTTCAAGTTTTGAAATGTTTAAAATAGTTGGGTTTAAAAGTAATTAGCTAAATAAATTTTGAATCTTAAGTCAAGATAGTTTCAATTTAAATATTAGATCATGTTTAAGAAATTTAAACAAGTTTAAATAAGAATGTTTCAAATTAAAGTTATTCAAAGAAATTATAAAGAAATGTTTTAAAATAGATTTCAAATTTATTTTGAATAGATAAGTTTATAGGATATAATAATTAAGATTTCAAAGATAAATATCTGTTTAATTTATTAAACATGCTTTAACAGGGTTTTTAAAAGATTTTAAATATCTAAAAATTTAATGTTTAAATTGTTTGTTTCTTAAGTAAAATTTTATATTTCAAATATATAATTGATTTCTAAATTGGTTTTAATAAAGTTAATGATTGGAATAAGTAATTAAAATAAATAAAGAGTTTATTCTTAATTAGTTAAGTTACGATTAATTAAGGATAATTAATTTTAAGGTTAATTACTTAATTGTAATTAAGGATAATTACTTAATGAAGTAATTAGTAGAAATAAATTAATTAAAGATTAAGTGATGATTAATTGATTAATTAATTAATGTAATTAATTTTAGGTTAATTAATTAGTCTAATTAATTAAGATAATCATTTATGATTAATTAAGTATAATTACTTAGTAAAGTAAGTAATGGATAATTACTGAATGTAATTAAGGAAGAGAATTAATTATGGAAGTAATTAAATGGATGTGATTAAGGGTTAATCACTTGATGTTATTAATTAAAGGATAATTAATATAATTGAATTAAAGTTAATTAATTAATTAAAAAGAGAATTAAGGTTAATTAATAATATGATTAATTACTAGTTAAGGTAATTAATTAAAAAGAGAGTAATTAATTAAAGAAGTAATTAAGGATCATAAATTTATATAATAAATGATGTAATTAAGGGTTGATTAATTAAGATTAATTAATCAATAATAAGTGATTAAAGAATAATTAATTAAGAAGTTAATTAATTAAGGTAAGTCATTACAGGATGGTTAATGACTGTTTATGATTAATTAAGGTTAATTAATGAATGTAGTTAATTAAAGATTAATTATTTAATTAACTAGAAAGAAATTAATTAATGAAGTAATTGGAGGATTATTAATTAATATAATTAATAAAATTAATCAAGGTTGATTAATAAAGTGATTAATTAAAGTATGATTAATTAATTATAATTAATTGAGGATTAATGCAAATAATTATAGTTAATTAATTAATAGAAGCAAATGAAGGATCATTAATTAGTGAAATTAATAAAGGTAATTAAAGATTAATTACTGTATATGGTTAAGGATAATTACTTGAATGTAATTAAAGTATAATTAATCAAGAAAGATTAATTAAGGAAGATCATTAAGAGATGATTAATAAATTGATATGTAATAAATCAATGAAGCAGGATTAAAATAATCCAAGTGATTAAAGGATAGTAATTTATTTAATTAAAGGTTAATTAAATTGATTTGGAGTTAATCAATTCTGCTTTTGGATGATTGGTTAATATTGGATGATAAATATTGGGTGATTGGTTGATACTGGATGATTGGATATGATATCTATGTGACATGCTGCTTTGTGAGATGAATGTTTGATAGGAATTATCTATTGTGATAATGTGATTTATCTATCTGTTTATATCATCCTGAATATAAGTTAATGTTTAAAACCTTTAAACAACTTGGACCTAAAAATACGTTTTGGATTTCGATGAGACCGGGATCGGGTTTCCAGATTTGGATATCCGAAAACCACATCGATCCAAATTAACGATAGGTCGTGAATCTCAATTGAAGTGAAGACTCGAGGTGTAAGAACTATTCTTTGTCAGTATAACTCTATGGGTGATTCCGTAATGAGTTGACGGAGATAGTACTTATAGATTCGAGATGAAAATCAAAGTGCAAGGGTTATTGTCGTTAACTCTGAGGGTGATTCCAAAACGAGTGTAACGAGATAATGCCTTCGGTTTCGTTCGAACCCGGAACGAACTTGTATGGATTGAATGCTTTCAGAACATCGTCAGGAGGGCGATGAGCATTCTAAGATAGATGTGTTCTATAAAGGTAATCGTAGCCTCAAGCCTCATCAACCGGGAATGGCTAAAACAGGGGAGGTGCAGCAAGATTAAGTGGGTAGCGCCCAAGTAGGACGAGATTTTCCCCTGTCTAGAAGTTCCTTTTTATTCGGCTTAGTGTGTGGTTGGTCGCGCCAACTACGGGGTTGTCTTGTTCAGAATTATCCTTAGATGGTTCCGGCCTTGTGTTGTAGGGGATTGGGAGTAATCCTCGGTACGGTGATCTAGGCCCCGTACTGTGACGGGCGGTACCCCAGTAGCCCTGCCATTGTATGGAATCCAAACTGCAATAAGTGATAACGGACTTGATTGTATACCTATGTATGCTGGAATTTAATGAATGTAACAATTTCGGCTATGTGAATATTTATTTGAAAACCCTAGACCCTATTATAATATAACTGGATTTCCTATCAATGTTTTGGTTATCGTAAGGTAAAAACTTTTCCGTGTTTATGTGCGGGAAGTCTTACGAGATACCTTTTCTTTCAAAGGTTTTTCAAAGTTAAACAAATTTTACCCGTTTACTCACACCAGACCCATGTCTGACCCAAGTGTTTATTTTCTGTTTTATTAAACTCTTGGGTACTGAATTTTGTATTGAGTAGTCGAGGGATTCAGGTTAGCTTTGACGAATTCTGGAGGAGATTTGGAGCAGGAGGCTTCAACGTGTAGATATATAGTGATTCCGCTGTGTTTGTATTGAGTCTGTATCTCTGTGATGTTTGAGATGTATGATAGACAGGTGTTTGTAACTGTCTAATATGAGATGTATAAGTTGTGTAACTCTGATGTATATGATACTATGTAATATCTTATGTGATATATTATATTTCATTCGTTCCGCTGTGAGATTCTGATATTGTTGAGTTTCTTCTTTTCTATCTTTTCTTCTTCTATCCCTTTCTTTCTTAAATCATGATGCGTCTTTCTGGGCTAAGAAAGTCGGGTCGTGACATAAAGTATCATGGATGAAGGGTGTGGTACATTTTGGAAAGTCGACGAAACTGGCACCAAGATATATCAGACCATTCCCAGTTATAGAGAGGATCAGAAAGCTCGCACATCGAGTGGAGTTACCGAGCATTTTGGTAGGTGTCCATAACATTTTTCATGTTTCTCATCTTTGGAAGTATGTGCATGATCTAGAAACTACTATCACTCCGACCGCATTGGAAGATTTAGTAGTAGAATCGGATCCAGCTTTTGTTAGACAACCAGTTCAGGTTGTAGCAAGAGATGAGAAGAAGTTAAGGAACAAGACAGTTAAGTTGGTGAAAGTTCAGTGGAGCGACAACGAGAAAGACTGTACTTTGGAGACAAAGGACATGATTATGGAAACTTATCCTGAGCTGTTGTGAGGGTATGTTATATATTTGTTGTATATAGATTTTATGGCAGGTAGGATATACTAGCTTTGGTTGCATTTTGTTTTGCTTATTTTGTAGTCCTTATTGAATTCGAGGATGAAATTCTTAAAGGAGAAGCCTGTAACACTCCTAATTTTTAGTTAAAATTGTTCAGCACATCTTATTTGATGGATTGAATAGAATAACATATATAATTAGGGAGAATGGGATTTGGTTAATTAGTATGGTCGTGCCAAACTTAATGAACTAAGTAAGATTGTTTTAAAATTAATACACATAAAAGAATACATGGGAAGGGAAAAATAGGCATAGATAAACCCTTCCTTCATTAAACTCTCACCTCTTACATCATTCTCATATTCACAACAAAAACAACCAAAAGGAAAGCTCAATCAAGGCCGACGATTAAGAAGCAATAAGGAAATCGAAATCTAGGATTCAAGGGAAAGCAAACTTAGGATTAAGAGCTATACCAAATCTCAACTCCAACCATTAATCTAAGGTGAATAATAACACTTATCATCTCTTAAATATTTGTTTTGATTCGGCCATAGGTAATACTCAAATCTTTTGTGTTTGATTGGTCAAGTTATGATCTAATAATCATTGTTTAGATAGAACAATGGTTAATTGGATTTTTTGGAATTTATTAGAAATGGTTTAATTCGTTTTTGGGGTTAAATCTGAAGTTTTTATCCTCCAAATGATTTGAAATTTTGATATGTTAAGGAAAATTTTAGTTTGAAGATCGGTTTTCAATTTCAAAATTTTCTGAATTATAGAGATTATTTTATGAATTTCCTATGATGGAAATGGCTTAATTATGGGTTTTGTATCATTTTAAATAATTAAATGAGCTTCTGGGCACCGAAATTTTATATGATGTAGAGAAAGGTATTCTCTAATTTCTGTGAATTTTTGAGATTTTTTCTCATGTAATTTTGAATTATGAAGAATTGTTTATACTAGAATAAGCATATAGAAGTTTAATTAATTATGGTTATTAGTTAATTATTTTAAATAATGTTTTGGATCTTAGAAATAAGGTGTAGAAGTTTTTCAATAAAGAAAATTGATAAAGTTTCGCTAGCCGATAAGCTTTTGATATATTATAGAGGTTTGGTGAAAAGTAATGTCTTTTTCATAGCAATTTGACAGTTTTTAAGTTAATTACAGTTTTACCTTATCGATGTTGGATATGTCAAGCCATATCTTCTCATCCTAGTGTCACCGATGTGGAACAAAAAATGCCGCCTGATATCAACAAGTTTGGCATGCAGCGGATTGGTTTTGAGCGTCGTCGAGGCTAAAGTAATAAAGACAAAAAGGGATTGGCCTCGACATGGCAATGTCGATGTTTATACGTGCCAACCATTATAACAATAATGTTGCACTATTTTATAAGTGACTATGAGCTTTGGGCCTCGAAGGCCCAGATGGTCATAGAGCCTACCCCATACCACTTTCAACTTGTTGTCGAGCCTAGCCATGCCGCTTTTGACTTGTCATTGAGTTTACCCTATGCCACTTTTAACCTATTATCGAGCCTACCTCATGCTGATTTTAACCAATCTTCTAGTTTCTTATTGGCGGATAGCCTATGTATCACGAGGATCGATGAATTCATTGTCATCGAGGCTCATGTTGCCACATGTTTTAGTCATTGAGTCTTAAAATAGGCGGAGAGCCTTATGCTTTTACATCGATATGGTATAGATGTCGACCTTAATGCATATCGAGCTTATAAACGATAGATAGCCATTTGTTGCATGATTTTAACTTCGAACCTCAGGGACACTTACTTAGGTATACCTTAATGAGTTTGACATGAAATCTTTTGGTGGTTACCAATGTATGTCACCGTGAAATTTAAATAACTAAGGGCAAATAACTTAATTGGGGACACCAATAGAAATAAGTTATACATATGGATAGCATGGATTAACATTGAACATGTGGGTAGTGTGGAGTAAAGTTAAACATGTAGGTAACATTGGATAAATAGAAACATGAGGATAACATGAATTAAATGGCCAAGTAATGGGTTTATAGTCATCCTAGGAAAACTATGGGATGTATGATGGATAGTCTGCATCATGACGGAGATGGATAATCCCTAATTGGTTAATTTAAGGGTTCATATTCATCCTAGGAAAACTATGAGATGTGAGATGGATAGTTCGCATCAGTTTAAATGATAAAATGTGAGATGGATAGTCCACATTAGTTTAAGTAAAATAAAATGTGGGATTGGTAGTCCACATGAATATAAGACGGGTAGTCAACAAGAACTTAGAGGGTAGTCCAACAAATGGGGGATGCGTTATCTGGTACATATGATATGTTTATACACTATCATATTATTTTTGTTATAACCATTGTGGATGCAGGAGCACAGTATATGGTTAAGATGTTTAATTGGGTACTAGTGAGGAGAAACTCGTTCACCGTATAGCGGTGTGGTCTCATTGGATATCTATTGGTTTGAGATGGTAGATTATTATTCACACCAGACTTTTTGTCTGACCTAAAGTTTTTGTTCCCCTTAAACTCTCGGTTACTCATTTAAGTAGGCTGAGAGTAAGGGCTTTTTTGGTTTCCTTTAGACGAATAAGCTTTCGGAGACGTGCATAAGGCGATCCAGCTAGTAAGAGCTATATATCTATTTTCCATTGTGTTTTGATTCTGCTTTTGTGTTGTAATGGCAAGTTGTATTAAATTCCAGATATTTGACTCTGATCATCCTAGGGGCATCGTCATATGTCGTTATTGGAATATGTTGTAGTAATTGTATTTTCTCTGAATGTGGTTTGCGAATTGGAATTACATAATGAAAATGAAATCTTATTGTGAAATGAGATGAGAATAATTACTTTAAAAATTGTGTTGAATTTCCATATTCATGTGTTTTTGGTATTATCAAAATGATTAACATAGCCACATTTTGTCGCTGGAATTTAATAACTATGGATGACTGCAGCATCTGTAGCACTTGGTTTTAGGCTTTAAAATGGAGGATGTTACAACCACCATCATCACCAACGCCACAACAATCATCATTCCTCCAACCTTAAGCGAATCTTACTTGATGGTAGGGGCGAAAAGCTCTCGAGGGCAACAGAAAAGTAAAATGAAAACAATTCACAGTAAAGAGGGAGCTTGTTTGTCTATGACATGGAACAATCTCCAAAGCATATATCAGATCTTCAGATTGTTGATCAAGCCCTTAACACGAGGAATGGAATTCTACCTATATAAAGCAGTTGAAAGAATATCAATCGAACAATGGCAATGCGTACTCTTTATCTTGATCCAGAACGATCAACCAAAGTCAAGAGATAGGGTATTAGAGCTTGTTCTGATTCCGAGCATGCTTTATTTTCAATAAAAGCATACTCTGGGGAAAGTATTAACCGGGGCTTTAACCAAGCCAAATAGATTGGTGCCAAGCCAAACAGATTGGTGCCAAGCCAAACAAATCGCCGCCAAGCCAAACAGAAGTCAATGGAAGTTAGAACGTCAAATGAAAATGAAATGAGTCGAAAACTTGGAAGTACACTTAGAAAGAATAGAGAAACAATTGGGAGAAGATTCAGAGGAATTGGAACTAAGAGGACAACTTGGTACCGAGTTGTTTGGGTCGGTGCCAAGTCATTTTTCCTTCCCTTTTCGCCTTTAAAACTTCATAAATCTCACATACTACTTACTCCAACTACTCATGATTAAGTGATTTCCTAGAGTTCGGACGAGCAATTCCAAGGGTTGATGAAAAGAAGGTAAAGAAAGTAGGAGAATTCAGGTGTTAACAGGAAGATCACTAGAATCTACCAAAAGTTAATAAAAAAATACTTGGAACACATCGAGTATATAAAAGAAGAGCAAGACAAGTAAAATAGTTCAACTTTCACGAAGAAAAACAGATCGGTACCGATCCATTTAGGTTGGTACCAAGTTGTTTTCTTGGTTAGTGGGCCTCCATGCTCACTTGTATAACATCTGGCTTTCTTTTGGACTTTATTACAAGAAGGCTCCTGATCCTGTACGTCTAGTTCTCTCTAAATTTAAACTCATCTGCAACTAAAATGGGATCAAATTCTCTACTGGAATAGAATTTTCCATTTCTTCATCTTGTAGCTCCCTCACAATAGTCACCTAGGCAGCTACTCTTGGCAGTTTAGGTTATAGAACCTGTCAAGCCCTTGTACTAGTGGCTTGTAATATCAAATTCTTCGTAAACAACAATCAATAAAAATTATAAAGTCGATGTAGGCCAGAGATTGCTGAACCAGTATAAAAATCTTATGTCTCCATGCTCTATTTTCTTTTATTGTCAATACTATCTGCTAGATCTAGTTCTTACAGGTTCCCTATTACTCAATCTTAGGTGTTGATCCATTTTTGACATCAACACAGCCTTAGGTCATTACTTAGTCAATCATTCATGCCACCTCAGAACAAATCAAAGAGTCATTCCCTCAAACTCTCCATAAGCCACAAAACATAGTACACAAATATACTAAACTCGTACAACACACATGAACCATCCATAAGTAATATTCGATCTGATCACTTGCTTGATCACATAAATTTCACTTCCAAACTAGTATAATTCACTTGATCTCTCTAGTATCGACTTCGATCAGGTTCCGTGATTAGAACTTCTTATATAGCCATATAATGTGATACAAAACCTTGAGATCACATCAAGAATCTGTATCAAGTGTTCACTATCAAGGATCGAGTGAAAAATCCTTGCTTGGATCAGTGCAAATGACCTCAAAATCGTGTACTCAAAACCTAGATCAAGAACTGTCATGTGAATAAAATGATCTGCGTACAACTTACGTACTTTATTCCATTGGTTTCTTATCTACACCAATTGCTTTTTATCACTTCCTTTTACATAAATAGTATCTCATTCAATACTCAAATCATTTATGAACCATTTCATAAAAACGTAAGTTCAAGTTGATAAACATTTTATAACTTAAGTTCATACTCGTACAATACTCCACTACATCCTTAGAGTATATATAACACCAAATTCATCTTACTTAACAAAGATGTTCAAAAAAATTAAAACATGTTTAAATTCTACTATCTTTCCGATCAAGATTTACAAAAACTCAACTTTTATATTTTCACAAAAACACTCAGCTTCAAGTACTAAAATGATTCAGAAGTTTCTGACTATCCAAAATCGCCAAAATCTTGTTTTGTTTCCACAAATGAAAACTACCAAACAACATATCATAACATGATTTCATACCACACTATTCTAATGTATAGGATATATGCGTCTATGAAATAACTTAACAAAGTTCCAATTATTTACTAGACACACTTTATTAAAAGAGAAAACATGAAAAGGTTTCATCCAATTCCTTTAAAGAAATACTTTAGAACTAAACATTTGGGTTTTATTCCAAATCATTTTGAAATAATAATATATACATATAAGTTTTGTATATCAAATCATACTTTTGGGATTAATCGAAATCTGTTTTACCCAAACAACCATGTAGCAAACTACTATGGCAACATCCTCCACTTTGAAACCCAAAAATGAACGCCGATGATGCTGCAGTCATCATTAGAATTATTTTCAAGCAACATAAATTAGTTCAATACATCCAATCATGCATTTGGGACTTAACCAAAATCATTTTCGAAGCGGTACTAATACTTCATAAATATTACTAAGTATCCATATCTCAATTCATAAACAAAATTTTCTAATATTTACTTTTAAATAATATTTTTATTTTCTTCAAAATCTTGAAAACCATTTTCAAAGACATCGGGATTTAAGTTCTCAAAATATCAGTTTAAATCCTCAACGTTTATAAATAACGTTTTATAAACCATACTTATATAAAATCTTTTCACAACTATTTATTTATAAAATATATTACCTTTCATTTAGATTATAAAATACATCTTTTATTAAAGTTAACTTCTAACTCAATATTGTTACCAAACGCCTTATAGTCAAACTGTAAAACTCAATTCACAAGGTGTTCGTTTCAATGCATATATAAATACTGTCTATCCAAACCATGCGGTGAAAAGGGCAAATTGCTCATAAACCGATTAAGCACAAATCAATAACCAACAAAATTAATCAATGATCATAAACTGGTCGAGCATAACTAATCTGATCAATAAGGACTAATAATGAACATCATTAATCCCTACACTAATTAAACCATATTTAAATATTTCATATGTATATAAGTTACCTTATATGAGATCCTTTAATTTTCGTAATTGGAATTATCTTTAAGGCACATGTTTATAACAATTACAAATATGCTCTCATATGTATAATACACTCAATTCACGGTAGGGCATTTCGTACCCTATCTCTTAATGAGTCATACTCCACCAAAGCCAAGGTTTTCGCTTAACCTTCAGCTCTAGTACTAACTGTAATGACCTGCCTTTTCGACCTTCAAATGTCAACACTAATACATCCCTGTATTCATGTGTCAACCATCTAAGTGCTGGAAAGATAGATTGTTCAGGTAAAATAAAAGTAAAGGAAACATAACATATAATATCAAAATCTCACAGTGGAACGATAAACATATGATATCAAAAGACAGTACGAACTGTCATTCTAAGATACATAGCATTTCAGAGATACAATTCTAAATACTATCATCAGCCTAGATAGTTGTAACTAGTCCTCATAAATACCGCTACGTATAATATAGTAATGTAGCGGAAATAAGAATATTACGGTAGATGAAACATCCAGTTCATCTCCTTGAGCTCCAAGAATATTTAAATAAAACCTGTCTTTCTCAGACTACACGAAAGAGCACCCACGAAAATAAGAGAAATATAAAATAATGAATCAGACATAAGTTTGGTGTGAGAATCTCAAGAAATATGCAAACAATATTTCCAGTACTTTTAAGACCACATGGAATACCATAACGGTTATCCCCTTAAAAGAACCACCATTTAATAAGTACATAAGGTGATATAATAGATAATGTCTAGGGTGAAGAATATAAATCAAAAAATTGTTTTGCTGCTTGCATCTCACTACAAAACAATATTAGAAGTACAATCAAAACCAATAAGGTATGCACGCATAATAGATTTTTCGCAGAGATCTCTCTGGTCAAGATGAATCCATTCTCCTGCACAAGGGTCTGAAACTACCTACGAGCATCGTATATCTCTAGACAAAATATATCTTTGGATAAATGAAGTTGGTCCACGACTGAGATGTGATCTGAAATATCATCAACTCCCACCCACAACATCGATAGGCATACTCTAAATATGGAGTTTATATATCTTATTGCGGGTTAGCTAAACCCCAGACTATGAGGCCTACTCAGTTTTCTGCTATTTCCAATATTGAGGTCGCGCTTAGCATCTCAAGACACAAGTCTTCATCACTCCAATAGATCTCAAATCTCTCTCTAGATTCCAGCATCTCGAATAAATCACAAATCTTGACATGGATTCGAGCATCTTGAATAGATATTAAATCTCCACATAAAATGTAGCATAAGTCCTTCGATGAATGTTAACGTTGTCCGCTCTCTTGGGATCACCCTCAAGATAGACAGTCTTACATGATAGCATCATTCGAAATATTAACGCCGACCTCTCCCTTAGACTAAACCTTAGGATAGGCAGTGTAGCTCTAAAACATTTCGCTTCCCAACTACTTCTAGGACATAAATCACGTATATGGTTTTGAAGTGGTTATGGTTTCAAGTCATCGCATATAAGTACACTTCCCCGCTTACTGGACGCTCCAAAACCAATCGATAGATTTCCATTAACTTAACCCCGGTTCTTTTATTAATAAATAGACAATAAATAAGGGTAGAGATCATCTCCTATCCGAACGGATTTCCTTATCATTTGTCCTAAAAGAGCAAGACGAGTTTATAAGTTCAGTGTAGCATCACCAAAGATAACTGTACTGTATAACTCTTCTGTTTCTTCTAGATATTTCTTCAGTTTTTTAGTCAATTTTGATAGTTGACTAGTCAACTATCTAGTTCTACAAATAATTTTTTATGGAAATAAAGTTTTGTATATTTAACATATTTCTGACCTTTTTGCTTTAATCCGTCCCTCATTCAAGAGTTAAGCTGGTAGGTTAGAGCACTATTGCTTCTAAACCTTACTCGAACATCATTCTTAAATTTCACAGATAGAACAAGCCTACTTCGTTGGCTTTTAGTGTTAAGTGTAGTTAATTACTTTCTATAAACAAGTAAACACACAAAACATGATTAAGTTACACAAAGCACGGTTAAGTTACATAAGCGACTTCTTATCCCCTTTTTATTTAATTAACTCTTTCATTAATTAAAATCACTTTTATTAGTAAAAAATTCTTTTATCTTATAAAACTTCGTCTACCAATTATTACTTCCTTCAGAAGTAAGCGAACTATATATAGACGTCCTCCCCGAGGGATTTGTGTGCATACGTTCTGAAAGCAATGGATGATTCAGACGAACGAGTCCTCCCTGAGGGATCTCAAACCGTATGAATACGCGATGCTCCAATTTACTTCCTTTTTCACTTGTATATATGTTTAAAGTACCTTTATAAAAGATATATACATGTATTTTACTATTTCACTATTCATTTGATCTCTTATCAATACTTCAACAAGTATTCATATACATAAAACCACTTACCTTTTGTAAAATACTTAACTTACTTTTCCAAACTTGTATACATAAAAATACTTATTAATAGGTTTAAATATCTATGTAAAATATTACTTAAAAACAACTAATTTATAAATTTGACAAAAATAAACAAAAGCATATTTTATATTTTACAACACTTCACTTTAAAAATTCATAAGTAATTATTAAAAATATATTTAAACTTCTACTCTTTTTTCATACTCAAATCCATTTTATTAGAACTTACATAAAAAGATTCCACAAATAAAATAATTTATAAACCGTTTAAATCACGAAATACTAGTTAAAATGTCGTATTTTAACAAAACAATGCTACATTCCCAAAGACGGCATTTATAAATACTATCTAAAGTTCTAGGCATAGAATTAACATGAAAATGCTTGATCTTTATGGCTGGTTTTCACCACATAAACAAATGATTTTAGACTTGAAATTATTATAGTAAGTACTACACTTAGGGTACTTAAAAACCATGTAAAGAAACCCCTAAGAATATCTTCAATTTATTGATAAAAATTCCAGAAAACAAGCTATATTTCAAAGTGCATTTATAACGATCTTTTTACTCTAAATTTAGCCACCTTGTTTGACCAGTTAGAAAATCTTTTAAACTCCAATTTATCCCTAGTTATAAGTACATATATAATACTTATTAAAAATGCGAAGAGACCCCTAAGAATGTCTCCTAATTTAATTATAAAAATTCTCAAAACAAAGCATTTCAAAGTGCTCAAATAGCGACCTTCTTCTCACTATAACTTTTTAAACTTTGTTTCACAAGTTAGCAAACGATTTAAACTTCAATATTTTCCATTAATAAGTACTCTTGTAGTAAATATTAAAAATGTAAAGAAGCCCTAGGATGTCTTTCTAAGTTGACCTTAAAAGTTGCCATACACAACGCATTTTCTTAGTGCATCCATATTGATCTTTTCACTTCTAATTTTCACAATTTCTTTAACTTTCCAAACTAATTCCTTACTTCCCCATACATCAAAATATGTGTAGAGAACAACCAAAATATGTTATATCATAATATATTCCCAAATAATCACATAGAACAAGTTTAAACATAAAGGGATTCAAAGCGCACTTATAGCGACTATCACTATACAGACTATTCCATATCCATTCCAAACTCAACACATATTCCAAACAGCCATTTAAACATCAATTCAAGGTCACACCATATGTTATAGAAGGTAATAGGAGTGATGTTGTACAATATAAAGTGGTCATTTTCTTTGAAAAACAAGTGGGGTCCAAAGTTTATAACTTTAATTAGTTAATGTCACTTTAACTTTATATTCACACACACACAGAGATATATACACACTCGCGCGCGTGCACTATTTTCCCAAAGTGTCATATCTCTCTTTGATCGTCATGACATCTAGTCGATTTCCAATAATATAAATTCAGGATTCTATTCCATCAGTTGCTATCTGTGTCCGGTTCTACGGGGGTAGTAAGCATTGCTATTCGATTCAGTTTCTTTTTTAAAAGCTTTAGGTCAGAATTCAACCTCTATCGATTTCAAAATTTGAACTTTTAGAATATACACATGCACATTCATGTACATATCTTTGTCATCGGCTCTCGGATGTATTTGTACGCTCGCAGGTCATCACCAATTCCTTATAGTTCAATTGCAATTCCTTGTTTATTTTTTATATAATGAAATAGGTGTTGTAATAAGTCACTCGATAAGAAGAGACTTCAAGTTCTACAGGGATAATAGCCTCAGAGCCGTAAGCAAGGGTGAATGGAGTATGGTCAGCCGCAAAGATAAGGAGCAAGCTGGTGTAATACTCGAAGTCTACCAGTAGCTCTTGGACTAGCCAAGATAATGAGCAAGTTGTTGCCCCTAATCTGATAATCTCCCCTGACTTGGCATACTACTAACCGGGAATCACAAAAGATTTGTAAAGTTTTCACTCCCATTTCTCTGGCAAGTTTTAGACCGGCGATCAAGACTTCATACTAAGCTTTGTTATTTGTTGCAGGTGTTTGCGCAAAAAATGGGCAAACACCTCCAAGTCGTATGATTTAGTTGATTTTATGTTGTTTTTAGTGATCTGGGTAATCTATGCAAATATATAAAAAGCAGGGACTAAACTGTAAAAGACACACAGATTTATAGTGGTTCGGCCAGAATGTGCCTACGTCCACTTTATATGTTATTCTCCTTTTACTCTTCAGATTACAAGTACAAAGCTTTTATACAAGTATATGAAAGTTGTTTGAAAGTTCTATCCGTCCTTGAGCTCTCAAACTTGTCTACCATTGTTGTACCCCTACCCCTCTATTTATAGAGTGAGGCTGGGGGTAGGGACCTTGGATGTATATAGCTGTTGGTGGGCCTGGGCTGATGTGATCTGGCCTGGCATTGTTGGTTCGGCAGTGGTTGGTCCGGTGGAGAGTGGTGAGTGCGAATTGGTTCGGTAGTGTTTGGTCCGGTAGTGGTTAGTCCGGTGGAGAGTGGTGAGTGCGAATTGGTTCGGTAGTGGTTGGTCCGGTAGTGGTTGGTCCGGTAGTGGTGGCATTCTTTTGGTTCGGTGATGAGAGGAGTTGGGATTGATTTGGTGGTCTCGGTCCGGTGATGAGTGGGCTCGGTGCGGGCTTGGATCGGTGGTGAGAATTCGCCCAACATTTGCCCCCCAAAGTGGGGCATATGCCTGCATATGTCGCGCTTTATTTATTTGGACACCCCCATTCGGCTCGAGTGCCGAACCAGTTGGTCCGGCTATCCTACTCTTGTCTATAAGTATGGGCTCCATGTCTTCATCATTTCTTACTATTTGAAAGAGCCGATCCAGATTCTTAACTGCCGAATCAGGTGAGGTTCCCCTCTACCGAACGAACCTTATGCTAGAGCTACCGAATGAGTCCGGGGAGCATAAGCGCCGAATGAACTTTTGCCTCATACTACCGAATGACACTTTGGGGAGTACGAGTGCCGAATGGGCTTTCCGCCCCGAACCACCGAATGCACCTTGGGAAGTACGAGTGCCGAATGGCCCCTAGCCTCGAACTACCAAATGTCACTTAGGGAACACGAGTGCCGAATGGACTCCAAGACCGGGACTACCGAATGGTACTTGGGGAACATGGATGCCGGATGAACTCTAAGACCCGGGATACCGAATGATGTTTTTTATGTGTTGAATTCGTCTGTCCACATCCCTTGTTCTGACGATGTGTTTTCTCGTGTTGCAGATAATGTCTCATAAAATAGAAACTCGTTCTGACAAGAAGAAATCCAAGGACAGAGGAGAGTCCTCCATAGTGCCCCCAGTTCAGGCAGAACCAGGACGACATGTACCAACCCCAAGATCGTTATTACACGGGTACGGTCCTCAAGAGCTCTTGAACTCACCGCCTGACTGCTTTCCCAGCTCCCTCAAAGATGAGCAGCTTGACGCTATATCTAGATCCTTTGGGATTGACAGAGCGCATATGAGGTTGCCGGGGAACGGAGTGATGCCGTATAACCCCCCAGAAGGACATTTTGCTTACAGCAGGTATCATTGCATGTGCGGTGCTATCCCTCTGATCAACGCTTGGATAGTCAGCTTCATCACGTACTTGAAGGTGGCTCCTTTCCAGCTTCAGCCCAACTCCTATGCCATCTTGGTGAGTTTGTTCATCATCTTCCAGAGGAGATACAGACGTCCTCCTTCCAATTGGGAGATCCGATACCTGTACAACTTGAGGGGCTACAAGAAGGGGTCTCCATATATTAGCTTAGAATCGGCCGTGTCTTTCAAGCCAGTCCTGGACTTATATTCAAAATTTAGCATGTTCAAGAAGGAATGGTTCTTTGTCAAGGACGACTCTGTTTCTTTCCACCGCTTCACCTCTGGCTGTAAGTTGAATCTTATTTATAATTTCCGTTCTGACCGCAATGCTCCTCCTTATGTGCTTTATTTCTTGCTAGCGACAGGTGGCTTTGCGGTTGTAGAAAATGATTGTCTGGTTCAGATGGCTGCGGAAATAGAAGCCATTCCGGAAGGCGAGAGGGCAGGTTCTTATTTGATCAGGAATGCTACTCTTTTGGGGCTCAACTTAATCCTGCCATGCCAGTCTGTGGTCAAGCAAAGAGACACAGCTGATGAGAGGGCCGCCAAAGCTAAAAGAGGAGCTACGGCAAAGAGCAGTAAAAGGAAACCCTTCTCGAAGCATCCAATTGCCGGGGGGAAGAAACTTAAGAACTCCGATGGACCCTCCCCCAGCACATGT
This sequence comes from Allium fistulosum, assembly GCA_030737815.1. Taxonomy (NCBI): domain Eukaryota; kingdom Viridiplantae; phylum Streptophyta; class Magnoliopsida; order Asparagales; family Amaryllidaceae; genus Allium; species Allium fistulosum. The sequence goes on along the minus strand of CM060902.1, from coordinate 1,127,530,233 downwards.
CCAGATGTCCCGGAGGAGGAAGATGTGGAGGAGGAAAGAGGCGAGGATGAAGGAGGTGAGGCGGAGAGTGGAAGTGGTGGAGAAGGTGATGGTGATGGTCATAGCGATGATGGTGGCGACGGACAGAGCGGTGGTGGTACTGGGGCTTTGTCTTCTAAGCAAGCAGGTGTGATCCAGGAGTGGACAGATGATGCTTTCCGCCTAGCTTTTGAAGGGTCGGAGGAAGGATCGGCTTTAGTGGAGAAGCCTAAGAAAGCTGACAAGGCCGAGATCGGTGCTGATTCTTCTAAGAGCGCTTCAGCTAAGGCAATTCCTGCGATTCAAGGTGAATTTTTGACTCCTGCCGACTCCATTTATGATAAGGATTTAGGAATATTTTATGGCCTGCTCCCATCCTGGAATGAGATTCAGGACCTATTGCAGTATCCTACTCCTCCCCAGGGTTTGTATAACAAAACCGTCTTTTTACTCTTCTTAACTTGATGTATTTCTTGAATTATAGCTCAATGTATGCTTGTAACACTGGGTTTTTATTACAGAAGCGGGTAAGGTGGCCAAGACGTCGGACGTTCGGCACCGTCTTGAACAATACAAACTCCTCAAGGCTTCTACTAAACCAAAGCCTCCGACTAACCGCCCTGGAGACGTAGTCGGCTACCGTCCTCTTCTTGGAGTTATCGAAGAAGATATCCAAAAGAAGAAGAGGAGTCGCTCCTTGTTTGAATCTTCACCTGGTCCTCAGCCCCCAACTCAGCCTCTTCAGGATACCATGGAGGAGAATACTGAGTTTATACCTTCTCCGCACCCATCTGAAAATCCTACCGTTACCCCGATAGATCATCCCGGCTTGGCTCGTAACCCGTTTGCGGGTCATCCGGATCTGGATCCTGGTTCTCATGATATTACCTTTGATGAGGCTACCGGTGAGCACCTTCTCCCTCGCAATCCTATGGTAAGAGTACTAGATGAAGCTAAGTCCCTGGACCTTGATTTGCTTAGCAATCGGGTTGTAACTTTGGGGGATGTAGCTAAGGCAAACATTGACCGGGTTGCCGAGGAAACCAGGAAGCTGATGAGGCATCATGCTCGACTGGTCAAGGCCGGAGAAGAAATCGGCAGTGCTAACATTCGACTGCGGTTAATGGTTTCCGACCAGGCCAAACAGCTCGCTGATCAGGCCATCCAGATCTCTCAACATGAGGCCACCTCTAGGCAATTAAAGAAGACCATGGAAGAGGCCAGCAGGGAAAAGTTACGGAAAATGGAGGCCGTCTGTAAGGAACGGATTGATATGGCTATTGCAACGGTGGATGCGGTTCGGCAAGCGGATCTCAAGCGGGTACATGAGTTATCCGAGAAACTTGAGGCCACGGAGCTTGCTCAAACCAAGCTGAAGGAGGAGATGAAGGCGATGAGGAAATCCTTTCAGGCCGACTACTCGCGATACCAATCGGAGAGGGATGCTGCCATTGCAAAGCTGTTGGCTTCTGAGGACCGAATAAGGGAGTTCGAGGAGAATGAGGGGAAAATGGATGAGATGTTTCAGGATATATACTTTCGCACTTGGAAACAGGGCAACTTATCTTGGATGGATGATTACCCCCGAGTCATGGCCAGGATTTATCTCAGGGCCTTGGAGGAGGCTAAGGCCGATGCAGATAAGGAGGGTGGCGTGGCCTTTAGAATGGATGTGGTTACGGCTCAATTCTCCGAGGAGGAGAAAGCGGCAGTGAAGGAGGGTATGCGGCTGCTTACTGCTGAGGAGGTAGGTGTGCAGTTAGAGGATGATGATCAAGGAGCAGATGCTGGTAAGTCTTCCCTTTTAGCTTTCCGTAACTTGGTTGCTTATTATTAATGAATTCTTTCCTTGATCGGACAGGCGGGATCTCCGGAGCACCAGCTTCCTCTGGTCAACATGCTGAGAGTTCCCACTCCACAGTTAAAGAGATCCCGGAGGGCCAGCAGGACAAGGGTACAACTCCGATGCAGCCGACTCCATGACTTGACCTGGATTTTTTGTTTACTTGACATTGCTGTCTATGTTAGTCTCAAATCAGCAACGCAACTTTTAGGCTGTAATTATGTTACTTGTAACAAACGACTTTATTCGTGGCGTGTAATTTTTAACTTAGGCTGATTCTGTCGTATTTGAATGCTTTCGTTATTTTGATGTGTTGCATAAGAAGTATAGCTGTGCATATGCCTGTGATTCGATCGTGTTTGATGTCAAGTTCTGGCTTAAAATGTAATTTCATACCTTGCAATGTTAATGTGATGTGCGAATGAATTATAGCTACGTATTTATACAACAAAGAAGAAAGTACCGCCCTTCCTGTTTTAGTTGTAGACGGTTGCTTTGAATGTCTTATATGACTGAGTATGGCATGTGGCCGAGTGGCCTGTCATTCAGTTGCGAATTCCTATTCCCATTAGCGAGCGCTTCCTATTCGGTGTCCTATACTTTAGGGATCGTTATAGAGGATAGGAGGAAAGTTCTTTAAATAAAATTGAAATATGAGAAACAGTAAAACTTCCAATCATGGAAGGCCTTCGATGTGCTTAAGTTCATGGCAAACGGGTTTTGCAGTCACTTTCCCTAGCTGTGGGTCTTGGAGACATTTGTCACCCATCTTACGCCTCCGCGGGGAGTTTATCTTTTTTTTTACCACAGCCGTACTTAAGACACATCGGAGCCGAGATCGCGCACAGTAACTACCCGAACCATTATGGCCCATAATCGTGGGTATTATTCGATTTACCGTGGCCGGCTAGCGTGGGTGCCGATCGTTAACCGTGAACTACCCCTGGCTGGCCACACCTTATGTTGGGGCTTAAAGTAGGTTCATGGCTGTCGGCGAGCCGAACGCCGTAATGAGCTGCCTCGGCTATAGTCGGCCTTCTCGGTGGCTTATAATCGGCTCATTACAGTTGGCTTTAAGGGCCGTCGCGAGCAATGAGTTAACCCGCAGCAGAGGGATGCCGGAGCAAAAGTGTCTCATTGGCGAGGGCATAGATTCGCATAGTACTTGTTAGGTCTTGTCCAGGTGAAGTTGCGCTGTGGAGTGCCTTGAATGGAAATGCTTTATGCATAGGATTTTGCTCAACAGAAAAGGATAAAGTTAACAAGTAGCCAAAATACAAAGGAACAAGTAAAAAAAAGAGACAAGTTTTTAAAGTGGTTCGGCACGAAAATGCCTACGTCCACTGATTCTCTTTGTTAATTCACTTCATATGGGCAGTACAAGTTAAGAAAAGTATCGACGAAGGTGTTGGATGTTCCATACCCTCTGGAACACCTCTCCGTCCACTGTTGACAAAATATAAGCCCCGTTGTGGAGATCTTTATGGATTACATACGGCCCGTCCCAGATTGGATCTAGCGCTCCGGGGCGTGGAAAGATTCGTTTGAGGACAAGATCTCCTTCTTGTAAGCTACGATGCTTGACTTTGGAGTTGTATTGCGCTGCCACTTTTTGCTTGTGAGCTGCTGCTTTGAGGGCTGCATCATTTCTTCTTTCCTCAATTAGATCCAAAGACATATGAAGGAGTTCCTCGTTCTCTTCTGGGTTATAGTGGATCCTACGGTGGGAAGGCACTATAGTTTCAACTGGGAGCATAGCCTCTGATCCGTATGCCAGAGAGAAAGGAGTATGCCCCGTTGATGTTTTGAAAGATGTGCGATAGGCCCAATGTGCCGTCGGAAGTTCATCCACCCAAGCGCCTTTTGACTTTTCAAGTTTCTTTTTTATTAGAGTTTTGAGAATTTTGTTGACAGCTTCGACTTGTCCGTTTGCCTGGGGATAAGCTACATATGAGAAGATTTTGTGAATTCCGTGCTCTTGGCACAAGTTGGCGAACTCCTCGCTGTCAAACTGAAGTCTGTTGTCCGATATGATTTTAAGTGGGACCCCGTACCTGCATATAACATTTTTGATCAAGAAGTTAATAACTTTTGCTGAAGATACTTTATTTAGGGGTTCTGCTTCCACCCATTTGGTGAAATAGTCGACTGCCACTATAGCATATTTGGCTCCGCCTCGGCCCATTGGCAGTTCGCCAATCAGGTCAATTCCCCATACTGCAAAGGGCCAAGGGCTGGTCATTTGGGTAATCTCAGTTGTGGGTAGCCATGGAATCTTTGCAAATTTCTGACATCTGTCACATTTTTTGACGAAATCTAAGGCGTCTTTGTTTAAGGTGGGCCAGAAGTATCCATATCGGAGTATTTTCTTTGCCAGAGCCTGCCCTCCAGTGTGATCTCCGCAGCTTCCTTGATGGATGCTGGATAAGATTTCCTTTGCTTCCCTTTCAGCGACACACCTTAATAAGGGGTTAGAGAAGCCGCGCCGATAAAGGGTTCCTTCTTGTATTGTGTAGCGGGAAGCTCTCCTCAAGATTTTCTTGACTTCGTTATGATTGTCGGGCAGTGTGCCGTCTTGTAAGTATTTTTGGATGGGAGTCATCCAAGTTTCCTCTTTGATTGTAGCTATCAGATTCACCTGCTCGAAACTTGGGGTCAGTTGCTCTGAGATGGCCACTGCTCCGGAAATAGTGCCATCTCTCATGCTAGCTTGCTTCGCCAATTCATCGGCCTCTTGGTTCTCTTACCGAGGGATGTGTTTGATTAAATAGTGATCTAATTGATCGAGAAGCAACTTGGTCTTCTTCAGATATGCTATGAGTCGTTCTTCTCGAGCTTGAAATTCTCCTAGTATTTGATTTACAATAAGTTGAGAATCACTATGAAGACACAAAGAATTGGCTCTGATTTCTAAGGCAAGTTCTAATCCAGCTATCACTGCCTCATACTCTGCATCGTTGTTGGTGGCAGCGAATTCCAACCTTAGAGCATAGTGTAGCTTATTTCTCCTGGGAGTGAGCCTTGTTCGTTTGACGCACCATCCACAAAGAGATTCCACTTGATGTCTTCTGCTATTGCCGATTGCTCCTTACCTTCATTGGTGGTGAATTCGGCAATAAAATCGGCCATGGCTTGTCCCTTGATGGCGGTGCGAGGATGGTAGGTGATATCATATTGACTTAGTTCAATGCACCATTTAAGTAGTCGCCCAGAAGTGTCGGGACGATGGAGTACCTGCCTTAGTGGTTGATCGGTCAGAACTATGATGGAATGAGATTGGAAATAGTGATGCAGTTTCCGTGACGTGATTAGTAAACAGTATGCTAGTTTCTCAAGTTTAGGATATCTGGCTTCCGCCCCTGTAAACCTCTTGCTCACAAAGTATACTGGCCGCTGCATGCGTTTGTCTTCTCTCACCAAGGCGGCGCTTAGAGCATGAGATGACACAGCAAGGTATAGGTATAGCTCTTCGCCTTTGTTCGGAGTTGAGAGTACTGGTGGTCTCTGGAGGTGTTCGACTAATTTAAGGAAAGCTGTTAAGCATTCGTCAGTCCATTCGAATTTTCCTTTGTCTTTCTTTAGAGCTTCGAAGAAGGGGATGCATTTGTCAGTTGCTTTAGAGATGAATCTGCTCAGGGCGGCCACCTTCCCATTTAGGCTTTGCATTTCTTTTCGGGTAGAAGGTATCCTGATATCTTTCAGAGCTCAGACTTGTTCAGGGTTTGCTTCAATTCCTCTGGCATGGACGATGAATCCCAGGAACTTTCCTGATGATACTCCGAAGGAGCACTTTAGAGGATTCAGCTTCATTCCATATTGGCGAAGTACTTGAAACATCTCGCCCAGGTGGCTTACGTGATCGTCGGCTTTCCTTGACTTTACCAGCATGTCATCCACATAAACTTCCATAGTTTGTCCTATTAGCCCCGCAAACATCTTGTTGACGAGGCGCTGATAGGTGGCTCCTGCATTTTTAAGTCCAAAAGGCATTACTTTGTAGCAGTACAATCCCCGGTTAGTGATGAAACTAGTGTGGTCTTGATCGGGAACATGCATAGGAATTTGGTTATATCCTGAGTATGCGTCCATAAAAGATAAGAGTTCGTGCCCGACTGTGCTGTCCACAAGCTGATCGATTCGGGGAAGTGGGAAGCAATCCTTCGGGCAGGCGTTATTCAAGTTGGAGAAGTCAATGCATGTTCGCCACTTCCCATTAGCCTTCTTTACTAGTACCGGATTAGCGATCCATTCTGGGTAGATGGCTTCTCGTATGAAGTCATTGGCAAGTAGGTTCTTTACTTCTTCATCAAGGGCTGCTGATCGTTCTGCCCACATACTTCTCTTTTTCTGCTTTACTGGCGCCTTGGTAGGATCGATGTTTAGTATGTGGCATGCTATGTCAGGGGAGATTCCAGTCATGTCAGCGTGTGACCATGCAAATACATCCAAGTTGTGGCGGAGAAAATCAATGAGTTGTTCCTTCAATTCTGCTTTTAGTTGGGACCCGACTTTCAATAGTCTATTCGAGTCATGTTTGTCCACAGATACAAATTCCATAGCCTCTGCAGGCTCGGTGGTGGCCTCCTCTTTGTCCCTGGGGTCTAATTCATTGAAAGGGTCACTGGTATATCGAAGAGGAGGGGCTTTCTTTAGTTGCTATGCTTCCAAACTTTTCGTGCAGAGGGCAGTCTCTGCACTCTTCCCTATATCCTTCCTACGGTTATTGCGGAGTTCAGTTACATAGCAATCTCGAGCGATGTCCTGGTCTCCCTCTACTTCCCCTATTCCATTGTCCATTGGAAATTTCATCTTCAGGCACCATGGGGCCAGGACAATTTGGAAGTCAGACAAGGCTGGTCTTCCTAAGAAGGCGTTGTAGGCCGAGTGGTTTTCTATCAACACAAATGTTTGTTTCTGCACAACGGAGCGGGGATGACTTCCAATTTCAACAAAGAGGTCCAGTCGCCCGAGGGGCATCTTCGCATTTCTAGTGAAACCGTGTAGTGGTTTATTGCAGGGAGAAACATCCTTTATTGACAGCTTCATTTTGTCGAAGGCATGCTTGAATAGGATATTCACTGAGCTTTCAGTGTCTACTAGAATTCGGAAAACTTCGGCTAGACCGAGCCGGGCAGAGATAACCATGGGATCCGTGTGAGGGTAGTGCCTTCCCTCCAGGTCACGCCTACTGAATGTGATGTCATCATCCTCTATCCGCTTTGGGTGGCGTTCTTCTATAATAGAATTAACGCATTCTTCATCGTTTTTAAGTGACTTCCCGTACCTTTCCATCTCTGCCCAGCTTCCGTCGGCAATGTGTGGTACTCCCGAGATGGTATGGACCACTATCTTCTCTTGATTGGAGCCGCTGGTGTTGCGATTTCCTCTGCCTATTTCTGGGGAGGGTAGCCTTGGGTTCTCATTCGCAGGAACTGGAGTCCTGTTCTGACCTTTTACATAGCGTTCTAGTCTTCTTCTTTTGATGTGTTCTTCAATCAAGTCCCAAAGATGATGGCATTCATTGGTATCATGCCCATGGGATTCGTGGAAGCGGCATAATTTTCCAAACTTAATTGCATTATCTGATTCCTTCTTGTGCGGGGGGCGTTTGTATTTAACTTCGTCTTGAGTGGCCAGGAAGATGTTTTCGATCGTTTCATTCAAAGCGGTGTAAGCGTCAAATCTCGGTCCTGGCCGATATAGACGCTTTTCTCCCTTCTTGCCCCCAGCATTGTCTCTAGAGTCATTTCTTCGAACATCCTTTGCTACAACGGGCGTGTTGCCATGAGCTGCCTTATTTTTTTGCCCTGACTGCCCCTCAGTGGCAGCGTCTTCAAGCCTCATATATTTCCCGGCTTCATGGAAGAAATCGGGTAAAGTAGCTGGTTTTTCTTTTGCCAATCTTCTAGCAAATTTAGTATCCGGATGCACACCACTACAGAGGGCCATTAAGATAAGCTTCTCATCGGCATCTTGGACTGCGGCCGCTGCGGCATTGAATCGGGTTAGATATTGCTGCACCTTCTCTCCAGGTTTCTATTTGATACTGGATAAGGAATAAGCGTCCTTGGGTTGCTCCACATGAATGCGGAACTAGCTGATGAACTTTTCTTTCAACATCTCCCATGAGCTGATGGATCCTTAGGGTAGATGGCAGAACCATGAGGTAGCTAGATCTGATAAGAATAATGGAAAGCATTTGCACAGCACTCCCTCTGTTTCTCCGCTCATGAGCATATGCTGTGTGTATCTCTGTAAGTGTACAACGGGGTCAGAGGTTCCCTTGTAAGGTTCCATTGTTGGCATTTTCCATTCTCGGGGGGTGATGGCAATTTCGATATTGCGGGCGAAAGGGCTGGTTACCCTAGCGCCTATCCCTCGGTCTCTTTGATCCTGTTGGACGCACTCTCTGAACAAGCGTGCCATCCTTTCATCAGAATTTGGAGCAGATAAAAATGAGTTCGGTTCTTCTCTGTGGGATTGATTCCGTCCAGATGACCTGTAGGGATGGTATCGTCTATTATTCCTAATATTTTCCAGTGGTTGTCTTTGGTCTTCTGGGAGCATGCTAGGGTCAGCTACAGTTGGCCCTTGCCTTGATCTTCCCCTACTGGGTTCTGATCTAAGCACTTCCTCGGGTCCAACTTCGGGCTGGACTCTAGCTCGGCCCCGTTCATTGGCGTTTCCGTGGTTAGGCAGCATGACAGGCTCGGCTACAGTTGACCTCCGCCTAGTACCTCCCCTGTTGGGTTCGGTTCCACGTGTTTCCTCGGGTCGGCGTTCGGACTGAGTTCGGTCTCGGCTCCTACCACGGCCGCTTCTGTCGTTAGTTTCTTCGAAGAAGAAAGATCTTTGTTGCCTCTGAGATCCTCCAGGCTGGGACTCACACCATGATTCAGTGTTGTGGTTGGACTCTTCAGCATCCCTTAAGCGTGACATGAGTTGGTCCACCAAGGCTTCCTGCTGGGATGTGAAGCGGTTAGTCACTTCAGCCACAACCCTGTCTAGATCTGCCCTAGTAATTGCTGCCGGCTGTTCCGTGGCAGGGGTTGTCGGATTTGCCTAACCTTCATTTGGTACTGTTGTTGGAATGGGACGATTTACTTGATCTGTGACCATTGGATCCGGAATACTACTGGTTGCGATGTTTTTTCCTTTGTTAACATCTTTCTTCTGCTTGGGAGGCATGTCTTCCAAGCAATGAGCGATGCTGTTAGGAAGAAAGTTAAGTGGGAGAAGCTGAAGTCCGAAGTTCAGCTCTCAATGAAAGCACCAAAAATGTTTGCGCAAAAAATGGGCAAACACCTCCAAGTCGTATGATTTAGTTGATTTTATGTTGTTTTTAGTGATCCGGGTAATCTATGCAAATATATAAAAAGCAGGGACTAAACTGTAAAAGACACACAGATTTATAGTGGTTCGGCCAGAATGTGCCTACATCCACTTTATATGTTATTCTCCTTTTACTCTTCAGATTACAAGTACAAAGCTTTTATACAAGTATATGAAAGTTGTTTGAAAGTTCTATCCGTCCTTGAGCTCACAAACTTGTCTGCCATTGTTGTACCGCTACCCCTCTATTTATAGAGTGAGGCTGGGGGTAGAGGCCTTGGATGTATATAGCTGTTGGTGGGCCTGGGCTGATGTGATCTGGCCTGGCATTGTTGGTTCGGCAGTGGTTGGTCCGGTGGAGAGTGGTGAGTGCGAATTGGTTCGGTAGTGGTTGGTCCGGTGAAGAGTGGTGAGTGCGAATTATTTCGGTAGTGGTTGGTCCGGTAGTGGTTGCATTCTTCTGGTTCGGTGAGCAGGGAATTCGAGTTTTAGGGCGTAGCAGATTGATCGTTCCTCAAGGGTCACTAGCACAACTCCGGCACATGAACATTGATCATTGAATGCTCCATCCGTGTACATTTTCTATCGGTTGGTCGGTTCTTCACTGGTCTCCGTAGAGTCATCTAGTGTAGTGAATTCAGGTATGAAGTCCGCCAATGCATGTCTCTAGATAGCTCTTCGAGGGAGATAAGTGATATCGAATTGGCTTAGCTCGATATTCCATCCAAGCAACCTTATAGACGTCTCAGGTCGCTATAGGACCCGTCATAACGGCTATCGGGGTGGACGTTGATGGGGTGAGCCTGGAAGTAAGTGTGAAGCTTTCATGATGCAATCAATAGGTGGTACACAAACTTTTCCAACTTCGAATAGTTTCTCTCATCACCTATCAATCACTTGCTAACATAATATGCTGACCTCTGGATTTGGTCCTCTTCGCATAATAGTGCGGCATGTTAGAACCTCCAAGTTATGTTTCAATGATAACAACTACATAATCATAGATACACACACACACTTTATCAAGATTACAGGTATATGCTACAAGAAGACACCATGCTCGAAGATATTGAGACTCAAAGAGAAACGAAGATTCATCGACCGTACTACTGTTAGTAAGGTTATTCTACTGTAAAAGAGTCTTAGATAAATTATTGTTAAGGTCTCCTTGAGTATATATGCATATACAATCATACTCTATTTCATATGCATGAAAATTAAGTTAGAAAACTGTTTTTATTACCCACAGACGTCTGAAATAAAACCACAAACGTCTGAGACAATTCTCGGGTTAAAATATTCTGAAGTCACAAATGTCTGAGGTTTTACCATAGACGTCTTTCATATATAAAAACTGTCAATTCTGAAAAGACACTTTTGTTTGAAACAAAAAGATATCACCCTTCATAGAAAGGTTACAGCCATTAAATTGAATAGTTTTCTCAGATAGTAACAACTCTTTATCTACACCCTTTTGAATCTATAAATATTGGATTGAGATGTAGAAATCAACTAACTTGAATTAATTTATTCTTTCCTCTCTTGATTTCTAAACACTTTCTTGCATATACGTTGTTCACACACTCTCAATCTATTATAACCAAAATATAATTTTGGTTAAACCACTTCCTACAACTCAAAACATTCATATTCACATACTCAAAGAAGATCATAGGAAGATATGTACTATAAGTCAAAAACCATGTTATTCGAAACACAAGATTGACAGAGATGTACTTTTGTATTAGCCTATTCCTCCGGGTGAAGCGAGGGTAATTTGGTTAAAGGAAATACTGAAGGGGCACTTTGGGACTGGACGTAGGACGCGAGGTCCGAACTAGTATAAAAACTCTGGTTTGCATGCTTTTTATACTTAACTATTTATTGTCTACTATAGCATTAGTTCATACACTTGCATATTATACACAAGTTAGATAATATACGATCCAAAAGATTTTTCACAGCACTTATAGCGTGTACCGACATTGCTAAATAGATGTATAAGTCTTCACGATCTAGTGGCTTAGATAGGATGGGATGTCTCTCTATGTGATCTACCAGAGTTTGAAATGCATCTATGCAATCCTGCGTCCATTCAAAGGTCCTCTTCCCTCTCCTAATCAAATCAAAAAAGGGAATACACTTGTTGGTGGCCCTAGAGATGAATCTGCTTAAGGCGACGACCTTCCCATTAAGGCTCTATACCTGCTTAATCATCTTCGGCACTTGGAATTTTCGAATTGCTTGAATCTTTTGGAATTTGCCTCGATACCATGATAGTTAACAATGAAATCCATAAATTTCCTTGACACAACTCCAAAGTAGCATTTCAAGGGATTGAGTTTCATTCCATAATTTTGGAGAACACTGAATATCTCCATCGAGTCATCGATGTGGTTGTTTGATCGCCGTGACTTCAGAAGCATATCATCCACATATACTTTCATCAATCACCTAATCTGATCTTTAAACATCTGGTTGGCTAGTCTTTGATAAGTAGCTTCAACATTATTTAGTTCAAACGACATCATAACATAACAATATAGCCCTAAATTGGTAATGAAGCTAGTGTGCTCTTGGTCGGAGACGTGCATTGGGATCTAGTTGTATCTGGAGTACACATCCATAAATGAAAGTAGTTCATATCTAGCGGTTGAGTTTACATGATGGTCGATCATCGAAATGCAAAGTTGTCTTTCAAGCATGCCTTGTTCAGGTATGAGTAGTCGACACATGTCCGCCACTTTCCATTAGCTTTTCTCACAAGAACTGGATTGGATACCCATTTCGGGTAGAGAGCTTCAAGGATTAACCCATTGTTTTTAAGTTTATCCACCTCCTCTTTAAGTGCAACTGATCTCTCCAGATCCATGCCACGTCACTTTTGTTTCAATAGGACATGCCTCGGGTCGATATTCAATTCATGGCTCACGATAGTCGGTGAGATAACACACATATCAAAATGGGTCCAAGCGAACACATTAAGATTCGCTCGGAGAAAGCCAACTAATTACTTCATCATTGTTGCACTGAGTCGTGATCTGATCTTAAGGACCTGTGATGGGTCATTGAGCTAATCGTAATATCGATCGTTAACTCAACGGGTGCAGCCTTGGATTCTTTGGGCTCCTCTTCTTCATCTCTCGGTCTATATCTTTACAGAACCGACTGTGGTGTCGTTGCCTGATATTAGCTTTATGTTGTGAGCTGAAAAATGCTTAAGTGGATTTGCCCAAGCAATGGGATTGGTTCTGATCCCTTGTATTGGTGGGACTTAAGAATTTTTGGTTTGACATGAACATACTAGACCATATGAACTTGAAATCGAACAATGGGATATGTCATATATGACTTGCATACTTGAACTAGCATATGGCCTCGATTCAAATTTTTTCCACTTCAGACTTTAATAGATTAGCATGTTTGTACTTGTACGGATTGTAACGCTTGCCCTGAATGAACTTGAATATGAACGTCAGATTCTTATACATCGATAGCAGATCCCTAAATTTAAACTAACTACTTCGTGTAACCATCGATGTGAAATCTGGTTGGAAAGGTCAACGATGACGGTCACTCTGATCGAACTCCTGAGTTTCACTATAACTGCCATATAGTATTGAACTATATTATACTACAAAACACCACACTAAACTATACTTAGCAATGGGGATGTCTTAATTGGATTTGCAAAGTTGCATAGGCAATGGGATCAGTGTTGGCCCCTTGCCTAGGCGAGTCTTATAACTTCAACACTTTGGTGGTGTATGTATGCACGGAGAATGATAGTTGGATTTGATGTCTATCCCCATATTTGAGCATTTCCTCTAATGCATAGGCAATGGAATGAGAGCCGGTCAGGACGGCATGTGATGACGGTCACTCAGGTCGAACTTTTGGATCTCGTTATGAGCTGATGAGTCTGATAGTGATGGGTTCTAGGTACTTTGAGCAGTTATCTGCAATGGTTGAAGATCAGGTTTATAAGCATGTCCAGTAGGGTTCAGCCATGTGTTGTGCGCAGCTGCATAGTTGGCTCTTGCTTTGAGTTTGAATCCACTTGTGTATTCGAGTAACACGCTTTCCATTAAATGTATTCACGATCTGTTGCTCGTCGTTCAAGTTACAATGATGGTTAGTCGTCCATGAGCCTAGGCATTAATCTAATGATTCTATCTCTTAGCATCCTTTTGGTCGTTGCCTCGAGTTGTTGTAAACACTAGGTATGAGTCATAATATTGAGTTATCGCAGTCAGTTTTTTGGATGATTACGATTCTACCCCCCGATCTCAGGTTGATAAATGTACTACATGGATGGTCGAGTCTCATCCTAGTCGTGTTTATACTCCCACCTAAGCTCCAAAGACTTAGAGTTGATTGATGAATAATCGGCTCACATTCGTCTTGATTCTCGCTCGTGCCCTCCATGTAAGGGGTAAACGTCAATAAGTGAATAGGCATGCCACATCTATTTTAACTTTACACTCTTTCCCACCGATTCGTGGGGTCGAGTTAGTTGATGGAAGTATGAGTCGCACCTATTCTGAATTGCATTCTGGCTTTTCCTTACCGGGGGAAGACTTCAATGCCCCGTCGGATTTTGGGCATAAGCTGAGTACTGGACGGTCAATCACATCCACTTTTGATGCAGATGTTGCCATCCTCTAAGAAAGGGCCAATGAATTGATGATTAAGTCACATCCAATCTGTGACTAATGCTCCCCTATCAAACCAAGGGAAAGGATCAGTTTGCGGGTGGTCAAGTCATGTCGATTTTGATTTATGTTCTCTTGTCTGATCAAGCGATAAAATAAGCTCAGGAGCGGTCAGGTCATGCTCATTTGGATTTATACTCCTCCTGATGGATCAAAGGAGGGTGATGGAGAATGAATGGTCAAGTCACACTCATTCATGGTTTATTCTCAAATCCATGCTCTGGTGACCAGATTTATTCGATGAACGTTCAGGTCACATCCATTTATGGTTAGTGCAGATCGATATTGACCCTTGATCCAATGGTATGACATAGTCGGTCACCCATAACTTCGAATGTCGTTCCGATTGGTTTTGTATTAAGGCCTCCCACCAGTCGTTGCCTTAAGTCGTACATAACACCAAGCCGGAGCTATAGTGATCTGTCGTATTCAGCTTTTAGTGGTTTATACTCCTACCCCCAGTTTTGGGTCGGTGGAGTTAGTTCATGGATGGTCGAATCTCATCCATAGTATGTTTATACTCCTCTTGTCGAGTTCAAGTCAGAGTTTATGGAATGGTGAGTGGTCGAACCACACTCATTATTTGTTTATACTTATGTCTGCACTTTGGGGATAATAGTTTGTTGGTGGGTGGTCGAATTGCACCTAATTTCCATTTATACTCCAATCCACACTCTGAGGATTTAGAGTTATTCTGAAAAATGGTTGAACCATACTTTCCTTAGTCATTTCTTCTGCCCCCAAGTTAGGGGTGGAAGTCGAAGAGCGGTCGGTTGTATCACGTTCACTCTTACTTGGAGTTTTTCACGTCAAATCGTGGGAAGGAGCTAATTGGTGGATGGTTAAGTCTCCTCCATTCTATATTTCATACTCAGCCTATTGGTTTATAGGGGAGAGTTAATGGATGAACGGTTGAACCATGTCTATTTTCTACCTGTACTCTTATCCCCACTCCGGGGACCAGAGTTTGTTGATGGGCGGTCAGTCGCACGCATTTGGTGTTTATACTCCAATCCGCACTGAGGGACCAGAGTTATTCGATGGGTGGTCAGTCACACCCATTTGATGTTTATAGTACAGTCTACGCTCTGGGGGCCAGAGTTCGTCGATGGACGATCGAACCACGTCCAACCTTTTGTGTTTATACTTCGGTCCATGTTGCAGGGACCAGAGTTTTATGATGGGTGGTCGGTCACACTCATTTTTTATTTACACTCCACCTGCCAGGTCAAGGTAAGTGTTTTCAAATAAACAGTCGAGTCGTGTTCGTTCTTGGGAAGGAATTCTATACCTAGTGTCGAGGACAAAAGTTGGCGAATGGATGGTTGGTTCACGTCCACTTGGTGATTAAGAGATGGATAGTCGGACCACATCCATGGTATGTACTTGGGTTGGATGGTTAAGCCTCATCTAATTTTCTTTGTACTCCTTCCGACAAGTTAAGGGAGAGAGTTGTTGGGTGGACGGTCAAGTCACATCCACCTTACGTTGCAGTCGTGTCCTCGTGTCGAGGGCGGTGGTTGATGAGTAGACGGTTAATCACGCCTACTTTAAGTCGAGCTCCCAGACTGCCTCCTGTGTCTAGGGCAAGGGTTAATGTGTGGACGGTCAAATCACGTCCATTTTAGTTGGACCTTGGTCTTGCTGAGCTTCGGGAGAGGCATAAGTATTTTGGTGAACTTCAAGTATGAGCTGGTGAGTGGATGGTCAGGTTGCATCCACTCCAAGTGCTTCTTTGGTCTTCAAGTCAAGTGTAGAGGCAGATTAGTGGACAGTCAGTCGTGTCGACTTTGTATTGGATTCTGACCTAGTCGGGCTTTTCCATTTCGAGTCCTTGCCCCCAAGTCAGGGGCATATGGTAGCTAATGAGCGGTTGAATCACACTCGGCTTGATGATCCTCCAAAGGTCCGATCATGGTCCATGGAGGTTGGTTCGTGCCCAACTCTAAGTACTTGGTCACCTGCATCGTTTGGAAGTAGTTTAGTACAAGTTGGTTGTAGTTCACAACATAATTGATATTGAAATAAATCTTATTGATAAGTGAAGCAATGTCATATGCTCGCTATTCCACTGCACCCCATTCCTTCTCTGTTGGAAGTCAACCACGGGCGGTCCAATTGATAATCAAAGTTCTTTATTGATAGGGGTTAGATGTTCCATGCCCGCCATTTCGCGGGGCTTGCACATATTGTTGAAACTTTCCTTTCCGGATCAGCTTTCTGGTCAAATCTTGGAGGTGTCTGCAATCGTCGGTGTTATGACCGTGTGTATCTTGAAATATAAAACATTTCTTGGATTTCTTCTGGGTTTCAATGGACTCTCTCGAGGTTGGTTTCCAGTACTGCTTCGAGTCGTGAATCTCCAAATAGATGTTTTCGATTGAATCATTCAAAGGAGTATATGAGTCGAATTATCGGATTTTGGGTCGTCTCCTTGAATCCGAGTCCTCATCTAAGGCCTTAATGTTGCCCTCGCTTTGAATTCCTTCAGCCAACGGGTATGCATCGTTCTTTCTCCTCATCTGCTCTACCTCCTCCTTGCTTAGATTCTGGTTCACTTTGTAATAGAGACGATCCAAGTTCGTAGGAGGCTCTCTAGCTTACTAGTTGCCAAAGTCTGTCTTGGGATCGATTCCCTTTATCAATGCCGTCAGTATGATATTCTTGTTGGGATTGCTCAGTTTATTGATGGAGACGTTGAATCTCTACAGGAAGTCTTTGAGTGGCTCGCCTGGCACTTGGAACAAATTGGATAATGACACTACATGCTTGGTGTGAGTCGCATGTATCCTAAATTGCTCGATAAACTTTTGATCTGGTTAATCAAATGAGGAGATGGACCTGGGTGGTAACTGCGTAAACTACATGATCGTTATTTCGAGGAATATGGAAAAACATCTGCATTCGATGGCATCCGTCGCTCTAGCGGAATCCATATGCCAGTCCTACTTCATGAGATGTTGTCGGGGGACTATATTCACAGAATACGCAGACATGGTTGGCACATTGAATCTTCTTGGATATTCTGCACGCTAAACGGCTTCTATGAATAGGTTTTGACTGGTGGAGATACTCTAATTGTCATCAGTCCGATCCATTTTCAAGTTACGGCTGCTTGTAATGATTGAGAATGTTGTATGCATAATTGTCCAACATTCGATGGTTGAGAACGCCGATCGAATGTTGAATCGGTTAGTATGCCATCGTGGATCGGTGATTATCCCCATACTTTCACCCAAATGGGGTGCGATCCATATAAGGCAGTAAGCAAAGCCAGTTGAGTTTGCACACCAAGTTTCAAGTCATTTGGAGTCCGTATGTCCGAGTTATGACCAAAACAAGATGGACCGGTATTGACGGATTGGTGATAATTTACTTGGAGTCCGACCTGAGAAAATTTGCTATTTGCTTGGAGTCAGCCCTTGTTTTGTTTGGAGAAAATCTTGGTTTTACCCGGGTTTGACCTTGGGCCATAATTTCCTGGTTTTGCTTTGGGTCGAATGGGTGATTACCTGAGTTCGACTTCAGGTCAGCCTTGAAGGGATTTTTTCGACAAATGTTTTGACGAATTTTGATGGTTTTTGACGACTACCACTCATGACTCGTGTAACGACCCAAAATTTCAATCATTCGAAATTCGGATATTTAGTTGATTTTTAATATCCACAAGTTAATTTTATAAGTCGAATAACTTATATTTCAAATATTTAGATTTATTTGGATAATTAAATTTTATTTAATATTTGAAATTGCAAAAATAATTGATTTTGAATTTTATGTGAATGGAAATGATTTATAAAGTTGAATTAAATTCTATTTGAATTAGAATGATGTTAGTAAACTTTTAAAATTGATTTAAAAGTTAATTTATAGAAATTGGAAATTTTAATATTTAATAATGTGTGAAAATAGTCATTTTTGACATAGTCTCGGATTTCGATGGAACCAGTTTCATTGGATCTGTAATGTTATATTATTGTAGGATTTAAAATTTCGTGTCAATTGGACTTACTGTTTGATTGTGTGAAGCTGAAACGCATAGAAATTTATTTAAGTAAATTTTGATTAAAATAATTCGATTCGAAAACCTATCTTCCAAATATGATGGAATTGGCTCTCGATATATATTCCATTGTATTCGGAATAGGGGTAAAACATTATAAACGCCCGGTGGCACACTTCGTTTGGAGTTCGAAAAATTAGAACGTGAGTAGTAAGATGAATAGTGTTTTGTAAATTGCTATAAAAGGACTCAACTATTTTCTAATTTGCCCAAAACCCTAAACCTAATCAAGCTAGCCGCCACCTCTATTTCAAAGGCCAGAATTTTGCCACTTTCCCCCTCGATTTACTCTCCATCCATCGACTATTAGAGAAAGCTTCCAACTAGGAGATCGAGGAACACGACTAGAGCTTTCCATCCATACGGTGATGATGGGTTTTCAGACAATGACGTGGCAGCGATTGGGGTTTGAAGGTTGGCGTTTGCACACGTTTTTCGAGTTGAGGAGGAAGCCGAGTTCGACCAGGTTGTGGGAGATCGTGCATGTGGGGATGGGCTACACAACGGCGTCGTTCGATCGTCGTCAAAACGCTCGATGGAGGCGCGGCAAGCAATGGCAAACAGTGACCAATTGGGTTTTGTTGCGTTCATATATGCCTAGAAACTTGAACGATGAAGAAAGGGGGCGAACGGGCCTGATCTGCTCTATCGTGATGTGCGGCCCATATTTGTTAGGTTATTAAAAAAATAAAAGAAATTTAATTATATTGATTATATTCAAATGTTTAAAATTGTATAACTTTGTCATACGAGGTCAAAATTGCACGAAACAAGTTGCGTTGGGTTCGCATTCGTGGACACAACGCGATGGAGCTGGATTGGATTGATTTGGAGATGTTAGGAATTTTGGGTAAAATTAAACGTTCGTTTAATTTTATTCAAAATAAAACGCTGCAATGGCTATTGGAAGCAAAGTGAGTACAACTCACTCTTTCTGACTCGCTTGTATTTTTATATAAGTGAGAATAAATTTATTTATGATGATTGATGATTGTTTGGGTGATAAATGATATTATATATATATATATTGGTATTTGGATATATTCCTGCATATTTTAGCGGATGAGACCCTATACGTTCCCTTGTATGAGCTGATGACCCTTTGTACGCACGTCTGCCTCGAAGCGGATATTGTACATATTTTCTTATATGTATATTTGTTGCAGGTGATGGGTTGGAGAGATCCAACTGGATTCCTCACCAGTGTTGACTTTTATTTACATATATTGTTATATATGCTGTTATCATGTGATATATGATGTTTGGATGCCATGATGGATATGATTGATGTGAATTCCCTTATTTAGCGCTTTTGTAGCATTGGGCCATATTTTGGAATTTTAAAAATATTAAAATGATGATTTCAAATTAAAAAGGCTGTTAAGTGATTTTTGGAGTTATACGAGTTTTAATAATGATTTGTAAATTATTAAAAGAAGAAGTTTATTTAAAAGGAATCAAAATATGATTTTTGAAATATGGAGTTAACTATTTGGTAAAATAAGTTAAATAAGAATTTTGAATTTATTATAAATGGTTTATGTATAAGATTTATAAAATTGATATTTTATAAATAAAAGTAATGGAATTATAAACAATGTCTTATAAATATTAGAAATGGAATTGTAATCAAATTTATATATGGATTTGCAATTGAAATTTAGAAATGAATTTATAATGGATTTTATAAATAATAAGACTTGAAAAGAATGAATTTGTAAATAAGAAAATTATAAGTAAATTAACTTTTAATTGGATTTTGGCATATAAATGAGATATAAATGGAATTGGTCAATAAGGGAATTTTATAAATTGAAGTTTTTATAAAATATAAATGGAATTTATAAACATTGTTTTATAAATCCGAAATCAACTTATTTTGATAAGTTAAATATGAAAGTTTATTAAAGGAATTATATTCACGATTTTGGACAGTGGATAATCCTTTAAAAATGTGTAGAAGTATTGAATTTGGTAAGAGAATTATATTCACGATTTTGGACAGTGAATAATCCTTTAAATTAAATAAATGTTTTGGGAAGTGATATTATAAAATGAAGTTTGAATGGTTTGAAAATAAGGTGAATTGTGAATTCACTTATTATTAAAATAAATATATAGAAATGTTTTCCAAATATTGAAATAATAAAATGGTTTTGAGAATATATCTTTTTAAAGACAATTTGAAGTGAATATTTGGAAAGTGATTTAATTAATAAAAGATTAATTAAAAGGGTCGAGTGATTGCTTATGGTGCTAGATAATTTTTATTTGCTTTGATAGTTAAATAACCGACTATCAAATTTGGCCATTTTAGTTTCTCAACTTGATGTAGAAACTAATTAGCCGTACACTTAGTACGTGACTGACTGTGTAGGCTTGATTATCGTTTGTGTTGAGAATGTTGATTCGTGCAGTGCGGAGTGATTACTCCAATGTATCGAGCTTCCTTCTTGGCCGAAGGATGGCAAGTTGAAAGTTGGAGACGTGATAAGTCTATGAGACTTAGTTTCTATGTGAGGTTGAGAAATGCTTTTGCGTTGTTGGTGCGAAGAGACCGGGATCAGGTTTATCTAAAAACCACTTTGGACCAACGTATATGTGTTCGATTGTGTAGGTTATCGATGATATTGATATTTAGGATTTTTATAGTGAAGGACTGCTTGTTGATCGTTTGGGGTTAAAATCCCAATATACATCTAGTAGCAGTAGTCTCTTCGTTACGAGATATCCAGTGCAAGGACTATTCGCTACTAATCCTAGGGATTTCCCTACAGGATGTGGTAGGAGAGTATCTTCGGTTTGTCCTATTCCTGGACAACTTATATGGACGAGTGTCTGACCTAGCATTTCTAAGATTACGTACATTAGTTTTTACAAACGTACATCTGTTGGTGGCGGAGAAGGCAACTTCTCTTAGCTTAATACCCTCCTTGAGACGTACGAGCTCAAGGGTTGTATTTTTGTGGAAGTCAATTAGTAGTCAATAGAAATGGCAATGTGGCATTCAAAGTGATGTGATATGTGATATGTGAAAGGTAATCGTTACCTCAGGCTTCATCAACTGGAAATGACCGAAACAGGGTTAGTTGCGGCAAGGCTAAGTGGGTCATTCCCTATTAGGATATGATCGTCCCCTTCTAGATATATTTCTTTCCGCTATGACGTTCGGGATGTAAATTAATGTGGTTTGTATGCTATGAGGGCCCTTAGAAAGGTCGGTAATGACCAGGGGATGACATATTCGGTACTACCTAGTTATAGAGGTAGGCCGATCTTGTGTTGGTGGAGGAACTTTGTGATGGTTTCTCGGTATGTTCCTCTAGAGATGTACTGCCGGAAGGTAGTCCCTTCACCTGGTCATTTGTATGGAAATCCAAACTCCACTACGAGCTTGCAGTTTTGTTTGTATTGGCGTAATGAATAGCCCCGAAATGCTATATGGGTAACCATTTCGGCTATGATTAATATTATTTGTATACTAGACACTAGTACAATATAACATGATTTGATATAAAAGGTTTTGTTTATCGTAAGGTAAAAACATGTCCGTGTTTATGTGTGGGCGTGTCTTACGAGATATTTTGTTTTGAAAAGAAAAGTTTCGGTAATTTAATAAATTCGGTTGAGTGTGTTTTCTCACGCTGATTTACCAAACTGATCCGGGTGTTCTTCCCTTTCAATGCTCGGGTCAGGCCTAGTATATTTATAGGTTCAGATTTGGTGCTTTTGGAGCTTCAACAGGCGAGCTAGAGATTTTCATGTCGTATAAACATATCTGTTTATTTTCCGCTGCTTTGTTATTTATATTATCAGCAATTGTAAGGACAGGTTATTATAATATCCAGTCTGATGGTTAGTGATTAATTGTTGAACTCTGGTTAATGTATGTATGTACAGTTTCTGTTTTGTAAAGATCATTGATATGATATTATATGTTATTCCGCTGCGATGTGAGATTCTGCATTGTTCTGTTTGGTTCTCTCTTCTTTCTTCTCTTCTCTTCTTCTCTCTTCTTTTCTTTCTCATGACTTTCCGTCAGTCTGTGCTTTTTGGGTCGGACATGTGTGGTTTATTGTCGATTCAAAGGGTACAGATTTGCGGGTCGTCACAACTTGATGATGGAGGTCCCATAACGGTAAGTGATGACTTTGATGAGAGATAGCTATACTTCGAGATGGTATAATAAACGACGTTGGGCAGTCGTCACACAAGCGACGTACCATAGCTGCTAAGTCAAGCATTTAGAAGCTTGTTAGTTGAGAGCAGTCGTAATCGACCCTAGAAGCCTGATTTGGTAACCGATCCCAGTTTGTGGCATATTACCTTGGCTCTTCGGCTTTTGGGAGTACCGTTTGAGTAGCAGTTCTTTGTCCATTCCTTGGCTACAATTTAACAGTTGCCACTTGATCCCCTATGCCCCGGTCAGTCATAGGATGTAAGGAATGCCCCGGTCAGTCATAGGATGTAAGGAAAGTGGATAAAATGCACCGTCTTTAATTTGAGTTTCAAATCCAAAATGCAGCAGCACTGCGCCGCGGCACGGGTTTGGGTGCATGGAACCCAAAAATTTTTTTAGAGCTTATTATTTAGTCACTGATCCCTTGTAACCGATCGATATTGGCTTTAGGATCAGCCATTGAATGGGTATAGGGATCAATTGTAGTGAACGAAGGGTTCGGAGTGAACATGGATCGGTCATTCATGGGATCGGTGTTGATAGGTGTGGAGGGATCAGCCATTTTGGCTCCGAGAGAGGGATCGACTATTTTGGCTTCGAGAGAGGGATCGGCCATTTTGGCTTTGCTAACTTGAGTGCGAAATTCAGCATCCGATCCCAAGAGCTTGCATACATGAGTGAATCCGATCCCTTCCAAATGGACATGAACACATAAACAACTCCAAACAAGAACGTTAGCATCATCATTTCCTTCAACTCTGCTGGAAGTTGATTTAATTCCTCTGACCATGGTTGTCATCTTCCTTTAGATTTCCTTCAAATCTGAGTATAATGGGAAGTTTGTCGATAGAAAGCTGGATCTATCTCCCAAATATGAGAATCCACAAGTCGATAATGAGATCCAATCAAGCTGAGAATTCAATCCTCGGTGAAAGCACCAAAATGTTCGCACAAAAGTTGGCAAAAACACCCAATAGAAGTTTTGAAGAGATATAAATGAAGAACATAAAATGAAAATAGAGGAAATAAGCAATTAAATAGCAGAAAATCAAAGTACAATAACATGAACACATCGATTTATAGTGGTTCGGCTTTGTTTGCCTACACTTTGAATAGATAGCTTTATTAATCACTATGTAAACTGAGTACAATAGAGATCAGATGAAAATCCTTAGTTACAATAGAGTATAAAGAAACTAACCGCATAAAGTCCAAAAAATGAACAACCAAGTCTGTATTTATAGGGAAGACGGCGAAATATCTCATTGAAAATTCGGAAAAGTCTCTCCAGTTACATAGGGGCCCATAGAAGGGATTGCATGGCCCAAATCCCGAGGAATAAGGATCGAGCCCGATCCCAATTTTGGTGGATTTAGGGGCTGCGACCCTTATGAGGGGTTCTTCATATTGAATTATGTTTAGCCTCCAAGTTTCATGTCAATTGGATTAGTAGAACTTGAGTTATTGATCAATCTTTGCTGCAACATGCGATGTTGTTTGATTTAGGCTGATCTCTCCAGAGGGAAGAGGGACGATCCCTCTTACTTCTTCATCTTGGGGTACGATCCCTAGGGTGGACTCCCTAGGTCCCCTCTTCTTGTTTCCAAAGTTTCAAGTGTATTGGAATTCTGGATTTTGAGATATCGATCATTTTCCGTTGAGTTACACTTGCTTAGTTGAAGTAATCTGATC
This sequence comes from Allium fistulosum, assembly GCA_030737815.1. NCBI lineage: Eukaryota > Viridiplantae > Streptophyta > Magnoliopsida > Asparagales > Amaryllidaceae > Allium > Allium fistulosum. The sequence goes on along the minus strand of CM060902.1, from coordinate 1,127,506,390 downwards.
CCTTTGGTAAGATCCCTTTCTTAGGTGAAATAATTTTCTCATAACTTAGCATACAAACTCCAAACAATTTGAGATTTGAAATGTAGCCTCGTCGGGCCTTCCTAGTCACTTTATGTCGATCTTACCTAGTTTGGGACAAAAATTGAGGATATGCACCGATCCCTTGGGGAAAGGAATAGGCACCGATCCCCTGCTGGGGGAGGTACTAATCCGTACTTAGAATATTCTAGGGATGCACATAACCCATATCCAACCCGACCCAACCCACCAACCCGACCCAACCCACATAAACCCAACCCAACCCATCCTAGTTCGGGTCGGATATGGGTTACAATTTGTAACCCATATTATATATGGGTCGGGTGTGTTATTTTGTTCAACCCAACCCTACTTTAACCCAACCCAACCCTATATTAAAAACCTAATTTAATATCAATACACTTAAAATTAGAATAGTCTAATCCTAGAATAATGTTTATGTATTCTGCAGTAAATATACAAAAAAGCATATTTTATGTCAACCCAAACAAGGTAGAATTTGGCAAAGATATTCCAAAGGGCATTTTAATGTATTTTAAAATGAAACACTTGTTCTTCTATGTAGTGAACTAATTTCATATGATGTGTTTTACAATGAAATTTTAATAAAATATATGTTATAATGAATTAGTTAGTTTAAGTGCGTTATGCTAGCTAAAATCTAATATATTATGTTGAACATTTTAATGTTATTTTTTGAAAATATTCCCTTATATTCTCATTTTTTATTAGATTCATGCAACCCAACCCAACCCTACTAAACCCGACCCAACCCATACTTCGACCCAACCCATATCCAACCTCATATAGGGTCGGATACGGGTTGAGCTACCTTAAACCCATACCTATGCGGGTCGGGTGAAATATTTGGTCTGACCCGACCCAACCCATACTTTGTGCAGCCCTAGAATATTCTATAGAGTCTATCTCTTAGTCTCAATTGATTTTCTCTTCATATCATTGCTTGCACTTGATTTCAGGACCTCACAATCATCGCCCTGGGCTACTGGCCTTGATGACGGTCGAGTCTAACTTGTCCAGTCAGTTCGGATATAGCCGGGTCAAAATGTCGGATAACACAAGTTTACCATCATTAGCTTTTACTTAAAAAGGGTATTAAATCACTTTTACCATTTTTATTCAAAGATTCAAATATTTAAATAATTTAGATATTTAAATACGAAGTATCCGAAATTCCGGGTCATTGCACAAATCACTTACCAAAGGGCCCAAATGCACAAAAATTTAGGTAGAAAAGGTCCAACCAAGCAAGCACAAATCTCAATATGCTGATTTTTGATTTCCAAATGTCTCTTCACTAATCCCTACGCCAGTTGCCTTCTAACCACTTGAGTTAGCTAATTAAAGTAAGGATTTATGTGACATTTGGCTAAGGAGATGATTAAGATAGGTTTTAAATAGTTTTTAGAAAGTGTGGAAATAATTAGGTTGTCCCATCAGGTTATTTTGACAAAAATCCCAAAAGGGCGGGCCTAATTTGGGCTTAAGCTAATTGTCCACGATTATGTTCAAAACCCATCTAACTTTAAATGATCATATCTCATAAACCGTAAGTTTAAAAATCTATTATGACTATTCTGCGAAAAGAAAAACTATCATATCTTTCATTTGGAAGCGATTTAGACCCTAATTTAAATGGTATCAAAAGTTATAACCCTTACATGTTTTCATGGTTAAAACCGTCGAACAAAATTTCTTGAGTCAAAAACATCGATACACAACGTTCCCCAAAGTTATAGTCTCATATAACCCAATATGGTATTTTAAAATAATATTTTACAGGTCCTCTAATACTAAAATACATGTCGTTATAGACTTGTGTAGATTATCGTGATTCGAATAGTGACGTGAAAGAACAAGTATCATGTTCTCCGTATAGATGACTTGTTCGACGAGCTCCTTGTTGCAAAGGTGTTTTCTCAGTTGGATTTGGCAACGACTTTCATCAACTAAGAGTAGTTAGGGATAGTGTTTCGATTACCGCATTCTATACACTATCGAGATATTTTGAGTGGTTGGTTATGCCGTCCAGGCTAACCAATGCACCGACATACTTTGTTAATTTTATGAATCGTGTTTTCAAAGGTCAGCTAAACAAGTTCATACTTTTGTTCATTGATAATTTTCCAGCCTATTCTTGGACAGAGAAGGAACCCAAGATGCACTTGAGAGTGGTGCTTGAGACATTGAAGAAGCATCAATTGAAAGTTAAGTTTTCAAAGTCACTCCTATAAGAGGGTAGTGAGATTCTTTGGTCTTGTTATTTTAGATTAGCGCATTGTTGTTGAACTTGCCAAAAGTAACAACAAACCAAGATTATAAAGAAATGTGAGAAGTTTTCTTAGATTAACTGTTCATTATAAAATATTCATTAAGGATTTCTCTAACATAGCCGTCAAATCGACTCATTTGAGGAGGAAGAATCAGAATTTTACTTGGGACGTGAGGTGTGAACACACGTTCATTGGTTTGAAAGAGAGGCTGACAAGTTTATCGGTGTTAGTCATTCCAGACGGGAACAAGGAGTTGGTAGTACACACACGGATGCATGTGGTACTGGACTTATAAAGGTATTAATGAAAAGAGGTAAAGCTGTCGCTTATGCGAGCAGGCAACTAAAACCACATGAGAGAAAATATCCAGCCCACGATTTAGAGTTAACTGATATAGTACTTGCAATGAAGGTATGAAGGCATGTAACGCCCCGTAAAATGAACCATAAATAAATGAAATAAAATTTAATTAAATATAATAAGGTAGAATATGGAAGTTTTATAAAAGTTGGAATTTGACCATGGAAGTTATTCCATTGCATTCATTGCATTCATTGCGAAACTTTGATATATTTCCACATAATATGCTGAAAACGGAGCTCAAACGAAGAAGATATGAGCGTTTGAAGTGTTCAGATTTAAATTAGTTTAGTTTGAATCCAAATTCAAATGAGAAACTAAATGTAGGGTTTAAAATTTAAAATTAGCTTGGGGGCTAGGTAAATGTATTAATTACATATTTACTTGCTTTAATGAAACCTCACTCTAAAAGAAATGGAATGGCGCATTCCACTAAAAAATCTTTTTTTTTCCACGAGGTATAACTAGCAATTCCTATTTAGCTGTTACGAAATCGACCATGGATCAATTCCCCCTTCATTTGGGGATATTGAATACACTCAGAATTCTTAGCTTCATGTTACTCCTTCCAAGAACAATGTCAGAGTCGAGGGCATCCTAATCAGATTGAATGGGATGACAGTTTAGTAGTACAAATCTTTAAAATGCAAATTTCAATTAAATCACACATCGTAATATACTAGGCCTTCTAATTATTTAAGGGGTTTATCCAAAAGATTCACGATATAACTAGGAAGGCATTTCAAATACCACACGTGAGTTACTGGACATGCGAATTTGATGCATTCCATTTGGTTGGACATATGAAAGACTAGACTTTACTACCTCAATTTTTATGAAATTTTGAATCAGGTCATTTGCCCTTACCTCAACCAGAGAAGCATAAATTTCTTCTATAGAACCATTTTTTCTTAGTCCCAATTTAATACTAAGCAAGTCCAAACTAATTGGATACTCGTGTGAAAAATTCCATGAATTGACTTTCTGTTTTCATGATGGATATAACTGACAATTCTAAGGTGGACATTATCTTTTTCCTCCAAGAGGTCTTGAGTGAAAAGTTTTACTAAATTTATCATATCACCTATTTCATAAGTAATTATGGGCTGAACCAAAACAAAATACTTTTTTAATGGGTGTGATTCGTTGGACATAAATCCAATTTTTCAAAAATTTTGATTCCTTCGATTTTTTTCAGTCCCGGTGGTATTAAAATGTCATTGTGTCTAGATACCTTATTTGTCTCTCCAGAAAAATGAATATCCCAAGAAATTTTTTTCAGTTCAATACTTTTTTTAATCTCCAGTCGGACTAATTCATATTATATACATCTGATAAAAAATGAATGCATATTTATTAGATGCTTAAGAAATAAGAAAGGGGTACCCCTTTTCTTTTCTAGGGATATGGATAGGAAAACCTCATCTACTGCTCATTGTAGATATTTATTTTTGTTAGGAATTCCGTACAAAAAAGTCAAATGATCTTGAACTACAGCATCTGACCATATATGTATTACAATAAAGAAGGAGGATTTTCAATGCGGGATATAAAAACATATCTTCAACTTTACGAAGATCCCATTGGATTCCAGAAGCCCGTAACATTGGTCATGATAAACCCCAATTTATTGCCTCCTCTCCACCAATAATGCCCACTCCTTCAACGTGTTCCAAAAAATAGGATTACACATAATAATTTTTTAGTATTCAACAATTCTTGTTTAATAATAATCGCAAAAATCCAAACATTTCTCTATCCAGCCATAAGGAAAATCGATAGCAACCCTCCAATACGAAAATAATTATGCATCATTCACATACCTGTAGCGGCTTCGGATAGATCATATAACATTTGTCTTTCTCTGAAAATATAGAAATAGGGAGTTTGTGTACCGATATCTTCCATAAAAGGTCCAAGCCATAATAAATGAGAAGCTGTACGACTCAGTTCTAGCATATTATCTTTCCTTTTGTTCTTGTTTCCCTATCATCCAAAATAAAAAATAGTAATTAATTACTAGTTAATAGAATAACACAAGACCTAAAAATAAAACTTTTTAATTTTTGTGACAGAAACAATGTTGCAGAGACAGGATTTGAACCCGTGACCTCAAGGTTATAAGTCTTGCGAGCTACAAACTGCTCTACTCCGCGCTACAGAACGAGGAACTAACGAGTTAAGAAAGATTGGATATGACCTCTACCACATCTATAAAAATATAATAGTCTATTTATGATAAATGGTAAAGAGGGCCTCTCCATGATCTATGATCATAGAGATCCATACAAACCAGAAAATATTTTTATACTTATCAACTGGATCTTGTTGTGCCAGGTAATAAATAGCATAAAGTGTTTCTCGAAGTACATGTCCGAATAGTCCAAAGTTTCGATAGTTAGCTCTAGGTCTTCAAGTCAAAAAACAATGTCGATGAAGACGTATAGTTAAAAAAGAAAACATCCATTGAATATAATATATTAAATTTCCTTATTCAATTTCTAGTTTTAGAAAAGAGGGAAAATAATAATGTTCTACCGAATCACATGTTGAGATATTGATAACACACATAAAGTTAATGGTATTTCATAACTGATAGATTGAGCACCAGATCTATGCTTAATTTCAACTCCCCGAAGCATTTCATCGCTTGATACGCCATTCCTCGTCTCTAGGTGCCTAGTTATTCACCGTAAGCCTTTCCTCATTTGAACCCTGCCATTAATGTTAAGGCTATGCCATCCTAAGGTGCTGCTAAATGGAAGGATCTTATCAACGTCCATGAATGAAAAATCATAGATCAAACTGTCGAATTGAAAAAATTGGGTGTTGTCATAGTATCGGCTAAGTGCACGAGCTGCAGATAAGTGGACTCGAACAGCTAACATCCGCCACAGGGTAAACCACTTTCTTACCCCCCAAAGGGAAAGGTCCTTCCCTTTGGGTCGGTTGTGGGCGAGGAGGGATTCGAACCCCCGACATCGTAGCTTGTACCCATGTGCTATAATCCTCTAAGCTACAGGCCTGACCCCATCTCTACTAGATCTGTTCCCAGGAGTACCCTCAAAAAGGAACCTCTCCTCAACTATTTTGTTTCAGGTTAAGAAGATGTGAAAGTGTGTTTTTCTCTAAAGAACGGTGCGCTCTGAGGTGTGGAGGGGAACCACTAATTCATATAGAGCCATTGAATCGGCCCAACTGGAAAGTAGAGTCGTATGCATTATATGGACAGAAAGCAATCAATCGGGAGCATTCAATACGACAGTATGAACATAATACCAAGGCAAACCATGGAGATACCCCTTTCTCAAAGAAAAATAGACACTATGTAACTTCATAAGAAATAAGAAGTAGTAGACAAACAGAAAGTTTTAGATGGGAGTCATTCATTAAGTAAATGGAGCTTCTTCTTATATTATTTAATTAACTTCCAGTTTTAATTTATTTATTTTTCAATATTACTAAAAATTTACTTATTTGGTTGAAATACAACGCGGATTAGAATCTATTTTTATGCATACCTAAATGCTTATTTTTTATTTTATCTTTTTTCTATTTTATATATAATAATTTTTTATTTATTTACCATAAGAAATGTAGAAATGATTTAAAGAATACCTCATCCATTTAAATTATCCATATGATATTGGATTACCCCTAAAATAGATTGATTCCTTCTTCCTTTTGCTTCGTAAGATAAGTGTTACTGAATGCCAGAGCCTCTATTATTTATAAATTAATCAATAGAAAATGCTTCTATTCCATTGTTCAAAAACATTATAAGAAACAAGAGAATATAGTGGTTTGAAAGATCAGAGCAACGAATCTATTTTATCATTTATAACAATAATAGAAAATTTTGATTATGTTGATTAGATAATTTTCCAATTTGTATGTTATGGAATAGACCAAAGTCTCCTGCCACTCTAAGAGTAAGAAAAGAGTAAGAACGTAGCGGTACCTTGCCAAAAAAGGGGTAAGGTACCGCCAAGTTCTTACTTTTTCATGTCTACAATTCGTTTCATTCGATTACTACAGAGATGAACCCAACTCGGAATATGAAATGTAAAAGAAAACACCTACTAAACCGATCGCAAGAATACCATCATACCTATTAGCCAAAGAGGAATCCCCCTAGTAGTACTGGCCATTTCCCTCGCTTTCCACCATATTTCATCAAGTGGTCATACTATAGACAAAAACAGTTATGGATAATTATGAAGATGATATCCTTCCAAATGGGAAAAGAGAATTCCTACGTTAAGAACTAATAAGGTAAGAAATTAATTAAAACCAAAATGCAACGGAAACGAATCATTATTGCCCGAAATAAGGCAGAGCGATCGACCTGCATGGGTCAACCGGTCGACCGTAGCAGTTGACCGGTCGAGCTTAGGTAGTCGACCATCTTCTGATAGTGGCGGCGAGGGTTTTGCATTATTTAACACTCCAGATTTGTTCGTTTCTCTTCCAATTAGATCCTACGGTTCTGGTGCATTTCAACCCCTATAAATAGAGTCATACCCTCTCCACTTTTTATTCATATTATTTTGGGGAATACAATGAAACTCTGCCATTGTTATCTCTCTAAATTAGATTTGGAAACTCCATAGAGAATTCAAGTAAGAATTTAATCCCTTTTCTAATTATTTCTTCTTCTTCCTCCAATATATTCTTCTTTTGTTCTTTCTCTAATTGTTCTAAATCTAATAAAAATATATCCATCTTCCCTATCATGTATATATCAAAAGAGAGAGATTCTGGAGGAGATTGAAAGGCGTGCAAATCCAAGGAAAGCGAAGCTAAGGCTGTTCTATGAGTGAAAACCTTAGTATTTTTTTCGGTAATTGTTTGGTGTATCTCTATGGATTTGAATATGCCTTAGGGATTTTTAGATTGCGATAATATGATAGACAAAATCCCACAAAATTCATTTTTATTTCAAAATGTCAATTACATGTTGAGATTCTCAATTATTTACACTAATTTAATGGAATTTGTTTTGTTTATGCAATTGTTAATAATTTCATAGTCTATTCCACTTCTCCTTCTCTTTTGGTTCAATTTGTGATTCTTCGATGAAATAAGAGGTTTATATTACAGATTTTATTCGTAGTTTTTACTACTTTTTCCGCAGAAATTTCCATCTTATCTATTTCTTTGTAAAAGAGGAGTTGAACATAATATGGAGTTTAGATTGCAATTCCTATTGTTTAGAATATTCCATTGAATTGGAGTAATAAATTGAGTTTTTATTTTATTTACAAGTCTATTATTACAGTTTTGGTTATGAATATTTATTCTTGTTTTGGATATTAGAATCTCTTATTTTGGTATGTTGAAATCTTGGGAATTTGAATAAAAAAGACTTGTAATAGTATTTGGTTAGGGAATTGACATTTAACGCTGGTTTAGGGAGTAAAATTCGTGCATTTAGAATTTATTCGGCATGATTATTTATTTATCTCTATTAGTATAATTAACGTATAATTATTGCATATATGTTGTAGTTAATTAGGTATTTATTTTCATGTATTTCCCCTATTAGGAATGTAATTGATTGTTAGGCGAAAATAAGAGAAAACTCTTATACAGCCTAATTGTTGTTCTAAGGCTAATAAGGAAGATTCCCTATAAGGTCTTATTTATGAAACGGTTGAAATGAGTATTATTATATATATGGAGTGTGTTTAATTTATGGCTATGTCATAAGGATGGGAGGTCAATAAAGTTACGTGACATAAATCTGCCCTTCATTTTGGGGCTACCAACAGTTGTGTACATTTCCTATTGATGTGAGATATCCTTATGATAAATATTTATAATGACGCAAGGTTAGTCCCAAATTTTGTAGGAGAAATCTGCCCAGCTAACCTGACTACCACTTCCTATGAATAGTCAGACTAATGTGAGACATCATTATGAGTATGGGCAATAGTAAGAGGGGCCTGCTTCGGGATCTTGAGGTATTAAGTGGTTGTTTGAGGGCTCGCCTCTTTTCCCTAAATGAAGTATTAAATGGTTTAGGGGACATGTTAGGTGGTATCTCTATAGGGGTCTGCTTCTGGATAAGGTATTAAGTGACTGGTTGAGGGTCCACCTTTCCAAATAAAGAAGTATTAAATGACTTGAGATTCCATATGAAGCCAACTAAATAGTACCATTGAGGAGCATGCCTTGGGAATAGGTATTAAATGATGGGGTCTACCTTTATTAAGGTATTAAACGGTCAAAGTCTGCCTATTCTCTAATAAATGGTATTAAGCGGCTTGGGTACTATCTCTTGCTTCGCTAGTTAATTATAATGTAGGATTTGGGTTATGGGATTTTGGAGACTTGCTTCTTTCCTTAAAAAGAAGTGTTAAACGATTTTAATGGTTTTATGTTCATAGACATATTCATATTTTGAAATATACTTCCCAAAAACTGAAAAAGTAAGACTCGAGGTTTTGATTCACTGGACACTTGTTATTCTGACTCTCTCTTCAATACGACACAGGTTAAAGGACGTTGATGGCGAAGATGATGCTTAGAGATGGAGTTGGTTTGCTTGTGGCAATATTTATCATTTTCACTTGCTTTTATGTGTACCCATGTATCTAGTCCATTCTTGTAATGGATTTATGAAACGATTTGACGGTACATTGTATTTTGACACATTCATGGTTTTGAAATAAATGGGTATACTTTGCTATTATATTTTGTTCCACCCGTTGTGAGTTCTGAAAGTTTATTTATGACTCCATACTGTTATTTTCTTAGTTCTACCAACAACTTACCTTAGATAGATCTAAGTTTCGACGGGCCTTTTCTAGATCAAAATTTAGACCTGTTCCGGGTTGGGTTGTTACGTTTGGTATCAGAGCCTAGGTTACCCAATCAATGGGGAAAAACTATATGTATGAGAGACGAACTTGTTAGTTTGGAAAGGTTTTACATAAAGAATTTTCAAAATTCTTACTATATATACATATATCTATACCCTATTTTGTTTTGAACATATGCATATACACTAGGTAACTCTTTTCTTTTAGCATACAAATACTATCTTAGGAAATTGTCTCTAAAGATTCAACCTACATATAATTGATATGGCTGATAATCAATATTCTTCTAGACAAGGGAACCCTACCCACGGATGACCACCCCTTTATGGAATGCCCGAATAGTTTAGACAATATCTTAGGACAGTTGAGCATGTTCCTATTCCTCTAGCTGTAGTAATGGCACCTACTGCCCCGCCTGTTGACGCAGCACCCTATCCTGCCGACTTTCCTAAGTTGTGTAAGGACTTTCTCAATATAGGAGGGAAGACGCACTCTGGAACTAAAGGACATTCGGAAGCTAAAGCTTGGGTTAGTAACTGTAAGAAGATATTTAGAGAGCTTGGTTGGGATGATCAGCTAAGAAGGAGAATAACAGCTTGGCACCTTAAGGAGGAAGCTTTGGATTGGTGGAACTTTATGACTGATAAGCACCCTGGAAGAATATTCTCTTGGGATGAATTCAAGGAAAGATTTGAGATGAGATTCATGACCAGAGTAGAGGTTAGCTTACAAATGGAAAGGTTCATTTAGTTAAGACAAGGAGGTTTTACTCTCAAAGAGTACATAGCTAAGTTTACTGAATTGGCTAAATTTGGGATGAGCCTAATAAACACACCTATGAAAAAGGACATGAAGTTCGTGAAGGGCCTAAATTCCCCGTTAAGAGAGATATTATAAACCCAAGTGCCTATGGAGGCCACGTATGAGATGGTGGAAATGACAAGGTTGCACATGGCCAATACAGAAGACAAGGAAGTAGAAATGAAGACTGTACCGACCCAAAGTAAGCAGGATCCAACAAGGGAAGCTTTTGGGCCAATAAGAAGTCAAAGAGGAGGTTTAAGAAGGAAGGCAAGGTGTGTTAAAGATGTTATAAGAAGGGTCATGAAATCAAAGATTGTATGGTGAGTCTGATGAAGGTAGTCTTTAAAGGGAAGTGCTTTAATTGCCATGAGGAAGGGCATTACAAGAATCAGTGTCCCAAGATGGATAAGGAAGGATCAATTGGACATGCCTTTGCTATTGAAGTTGTCCCTATTGCTAGTAAACCACCAAGAGACCAAGGGAAATTATCTCTAGAAGGTATAACTCTTATTTTTGGGGTTACTATTCATACCCTATTTGATTCAGAGGCATCACATTTCTTCATAGCCAAGAATGTAGTAAATTTCTTAAACCTTCAAACCCGGATGGTCAATAGCCCAATAGAGGTTTCCTCTCCTATTAGGGGTTCGACCCATCTTTCTCTTATTTGCAAAGACCTTGTATTAGACATATGCGACGTTGATTTCATATGCAATGCATACATTGTGAATTTTGAGGGGTATGGACTTATCTTGGGTATGGATTGGTTTTCATATTATGGAGTCATTCTTGATTATGATAAGAGGATTGTATGACTAAGGAGTTGTGGAGGTTATGACCTAGAGGTTTTTGTACACCCAAATATTTAGTTGAGTTAAGCCATTTATGCTCACTAAGTCAATCTGTTATTAGAGAACCATCATCTGTACCATAGTTTGGGAATTTACTAATGTCTTCAAGGAGGTCTAGGGTCTCCCACCCATAGGGAGATCAAGTTCCGAATCGATTTGGAGAAGGACGCAAGACCCTTTGCCCTATCTTTGAGTCATATGGCCTCCAAAATAAGAAGGTAATTGGATAGGCAAATCTCAGATCTATTGAAGCAAGGATTCATTCATAGGAGTACTTCTAAATAAGGATCCCCCGTTGTTTTTTCCACTAAGGTAGACGGTTCTTTAAGACTTTGCGTCAATTATAGGGAATTAAACAAGTTGACAAGGAAGAATATGTACCCTTTATCTAGGACCGACGAGTTGTTCGACCAACTTGTAAGAGCTAGGGTCTTTCCTTAATTTGACCTAGCAATGGGATTCCATCAATTAAGGATAGCAGAGGAGAGCAAGTCAAAGACTGCATTTCGCACTGCAGACGGGCTCTATGAGTGGGAAGTAATGCCTTTTGGATTGACGAATGCCCCAGCACACTTTGTAGATTTGATGAGTAAAGTATTTAAGGGCAACTCAATAAATTCGTCGTGATGTTTGTTGATGATATCTTGGTTTTCTCCAAAGGCAAGAAGGAGCATAAGTACCACCTTAGGGAGGTATTAAAGACTTTGAGGAAGAAGCAACCCAAAGCCAGATTTTTTAAATGTCACTTTTGGAAGAATGAAGTTAGAATTCTTGGGCATATTATTTTGGATCAAGGATTGGCTATAGACCCCACTAAAGTAGAAGCTGTCCAAGGATGGAAGACTATTAAGAGTGCATCAAAGGTTAGAAGTTTCCTTGGATTGGCAGGCTACTATAGAAAGTTCATCAAGAACTTTGTAAGAATAGCAGCCCTCTTAATACAATTGACTAAGAAGATCCTAGTTTTTGCTTGGGGTGAAAGATGCACTCAGGCGTTTGAGAAGTTTAAAGTCATTAACTTATGCACCTATGCTCACCATTCCCGATGGAACCAAACCGTTCATGGTTTTTACATATGCTTATGGCACAGGATTAGGAGCAGTTTTAATGCAAGAAGAGAAAGTAGTTGCTTATGCTAGTAGGCAGCTAAAAGATCATGAGAAGAGGTATCCAGTGCATGACTTAGAATTTGCAGCTATTGTTTTTGCCTTAAAGATGAGGAGAATTATCTCTTGGGAGAAATGTTTGAGTTATTCACTGACCATAAATTACTCAAATACCTATTTTCCCAAAAATATTTTGAATCTTAAACAGCAGAGATGGATGGAATATATAGCATAGTTTGACTTTAATATTCAGTATACCCCTAGAAAAGGGAACGTAGTCGCCAACACCCTTAGTCGGAGGCATTCTACCCTAGGTACTATATATGAATGGAGACAGTTGGAGTTTCTCTCAAATTTTAACTTTCAACCATCAACATAACCCATCCAAAGTTTTCTAGCAGTTATGGAGATTAGACCTACCTTGATAGATCATATAGGGCATGAGCAAGTGAAGGATGAGAAGTAAGTAGAGATTTTGGAGAAATTAAGGAAATGATAGCATTTTCCCCATGCTAGGAAGTATTCAATTAATGAGAGGGGTACTTGAGAAGAGATGGATGCCTTTATGTTGTAATAATTAATTATTTGTTAAGAAAGGTGCTTATAGAATGTCACCACTCTAGGATGACCATCCATCCCCGAGGAGATAAGATGTATAAAGACACGAAGAGGATTTTCTTTTGGAAATGAAGAAGAGCGCAACTGAGTTTGTTGCTAAGTGTTTGACATGTTAGAGAGTAAAAGCTAAGCAAGGAAAGCCTGGTGGATTATTATTACCTTTGGAAGTTTTGACTTTGAATAACATACTTCAATGGATTTTGTGGAAGGATTGCCTAGAAGTTGGAAAGGCAATGAGGCTATTTGGGTCATTGTGCATAGACTCACTAAGAGCACTCATTTTGTTTCAATTGGGAGAAATAGGACTGCCGCCTCTTTCGCATAGATTTATATCAAGGAGGTAGTTCATTTGCATTGAATTTCTATGAGCATAGTCAGCGATAGTGACCCTTTGTTCACTAGTGAATTTTTGAGGAGCTTACAGACAGCTTTGAGAACTTATTTTAATCTTATCACAAAATATCACTAATAGACTAATGGACAAACAAAGAGGGTGAATAGGACTTGTTGAGAGCTTGTGTCTTGGACTTCGGAGGACATTGGGAACATCATCTACCTCTGGTTGGGTTTACATGTAGTAATAGCTGTCAAGCAACGATTGGTATGACCCCTTTTGAAGCACTTTATGAGCGGCCATGCAAATCGTCTAGTTGTTGGTCGGAAACTGTAACGACCTGGAATTTCAAACCATTCAAATCGATAATCATCCACCCATGTCAGACTTGAATTTCTCAAAACAACAGATTGTTAATTTATATTTGGCAAAACTTAGCATATACAGTAAATAAATCAATCACAGAACCACAGACACCGTGATATAACAATAAGCAGTGGAATAGATAAATAGTAGTTCATGAAACTACTATATAAACATCAGAGTCTGAAGTAAAATACAACAGATATCTCGAATACACAGAAGTTACTAATACAAATGCCAATGACAAGTCTGAACAAAACAACTGGAATAAACTGAAGTAACTGGAAAGCTGAATAGACAAAGACCGATCTTCAAGCGAAACTCCAAACTCCAAAGGTGAGTCTCAAATGCTGTGACACTCAGTCTGACCCGAGCATAAAGAAAAACACAAAACACTCGAGTCAGGATTAACATTCTTATACCAGTAAATCAACTCAAGTGAAATGTCAACTGAAATACAAATAACTTAAAGGATGTTTGGGATTCCCATCCTTTAAGGATCCGTTAAACTATCTACATACATAGTACAATACGCTGCATATATAATGTCTATAGTAAAGTAAACTATTAAAATAGCATTAAGGCGTTACCTATATCCCCCTTAACACATTTTATATATTCCCGTAGTCTATACAGTACCGTAATTCCTCCGTAAACTGGAGGGCTATCAGAGGGCACTCTATAGGTACGGTACAAACCAAACTCATAGAAGACACGGTAAGGCATGTGACAAGGCACTCGAGGCAATGCCAGGGTAGGGTTCTACCATTTGCGGATTCAGACTGGTGGTAATGCATAGCAGCTACTACTGCCCACCTCGAGACACACTCCCATAATCAATGGTGCACCCAATCAAATCACAAAGTAATAGAATGGTATCGAAGAAGCATACTCGATCGGAGGTGCGACCTCACTTGGCCCGACGTGGCTCCTGTTTTAGTCACATCAAGCTGACTCGCGGGAGTCAGGGCTGCGTTAATCCCTCATATAAATGTTTGCCAAACCATCCTACTTCGTTCTGGATTCTCCACCACGTACACGGTTGTTAAAGTGGTTTTCGATATTGGCAGAGAGTATGACAATATCCGATCCCGGTCTCTTTAACAACGAAACGCTTATTTCACACCATGGTCATTTTATAAAATCACTTTTATAATCATTTCATACAGTCCATACTTCATATCAAAATACCGTATTCCTTTCGAAATCATATACAATTTCGAAACCATATATGCTTTCGAAATCATATTCACTTTTGAAAATAATATTTCACTTTAAATCATAACATTTCCAACTTAAACAGTTTAAATATTGAAATAGTATATATATTAAAATAGTTATAAATTAAAATAGCTATATATTTAAAATAGATTATAGATTTAAAATAGTTTATCTATTAAAAGTAGTTTACATATTAAAAATAGTTTATAATTAGAATTATTTCTTCCAATTTCACAAATCAAATTCAAATCAACTTTTAATTTATCATCAAATTCTCATCAAAACCATTTTAATTTATCGATTTCAAATCCATATTTGAACTACAAATTTTAAACCATTTCAAATTCAATAGGTTTTGAAGTTTAAATATTCAAACAATTTACAATAACTCATTTGATAAATTCCATTTATATTTCAAATTTTCAACTTTAATTTTATTTTAACTTGAAATATTCACTTAATCATTTTTAATAACATTCAAATAAAATCTCCAAAATTACAAATTTAAATCGAAATTGAATATTCAATTTCTATTTTATTTAAATTCGAAATATTCGTTTAAATCACCTTTATAAAAAATCAAGTTATCAAATTATAAAATCATCTCCTTAAAATCTAAAAATCAATAAGTTTCAAATCAAATCTTATTTAGACTAAATTACGAACCAAGTTTTATTTAAATTCAATTATTACCCAATTAAATGGAAAGTCCACTTTAAATTTATCTTCCCAACCTCTATTTATAAAAGCTATTACAAAATCTATTTTAAATATTAATATAAATTTTTAAATAAATATTTTAAATATAATATATATTATTAGTAAAATTAAATTCCCAATAAATTTTATTATATTAATTTATTATTAAATTAAATCCTATTATTATTAAATCTATTTTTAAATCAATTTTTAAATCTTATTTTATATATTTTTAAAAGTAATAAAGTTATAAGAAATTTTTTATAATTTACATTTTAAAACTTAACTTATAAATTTAAAATTTCCGAAACATATAATTTTAAAAATCTAAATTTTACACATATATTAAAAATACAATCTTTATATTATATTTAAAATCAATATTTATTAAAACCCAAATATTTTCTATTTGCGCCAAAATTGGTCACAAACACCCAATTGCCGATGAAAGCACCCGTTCACAATCACAAATCACAGATAGCATGTATGTAGAGAATATAAATATGAAGAACACTCAAAATTTAAAAGGAAAGCAGTAGAAACAGAAGATTTATAGTGGTTCGGCGTTGTACCCTACGTCCACTTTGAGGAGTTGATGTTTTATTGATTATAACTCACTGTTTATAGAGGTTTACAACCGTACAACCGAGTTACAACAATGATCTCGGCAGAGTATCAACGTAGAAGAGCCAGAAAAGATCATTTTTTGAAGCTCTTGGATTGCTATTTATAGGTGTAGGCTGCAAATATCTCGCCCGGATCTCGGAAGACTCCTTCTCTCACGTGGGTGGGCCCACGTGATCGATCCCCTGACATTTCGACTCAATCCATGATCGATACATACCAAATTCGTATCGATCCAAAATTACTCATTTTGGGTTGGGATCGATCATGGACATTCTTGAGGTTGTACGCAAGCTCTTGTGAAAATTTGGTGGCATTTTGATGCAAGTCAAGTACTAGGTCGTGACCGACCTAGTAAAAGCTTAAGTCGTTTGGAAACGATAGGTCGTTTACGACCTATCACCGAGGAAGCTATCAAGGAAGTTCGTGAGAAAGTCCTAAGTTGTGACCGACTTAAGGCAACCATAAGTCGTGACCGACCTAGTAGAGAGCGGCGAGTTAACAAGCTAAAGGGACTAAGTCGTGACCGAGAAACGCGAGTTAACCAGCTACAGGGAAAGGCGCTCGCGCGACTTAACAAGAATGATATGGGAGGAGCAGTTGAGAATGCACTAGGGATAAGTCAGATACGACTTAAGGAAAATGATAAGTCGGGACCGAGTTACGACTCAGTTAAGTCGTACCATCTTATGTCGCTGAAGCCTGAAGACCGAAGATCCTTATGCCGCGTTAATCTGAACCGTTGATGCTTTAAGTCGAAGAATGAGTTGCTGATAAGTCGTTACCGACCTAAGTTGAGTCGTATGTCGTCTGTGTCCTAAGTCGTATACTTCTAATGTGTTGTAATTTTTAGGTCGTACCAGGTTAGGTCGGCCATGACTGTAAATCATTGTAAATTGTAATTAGGTCGTCGCCGACCTAAGTTGAGTCGTTCTGTACGTAAGTCTTGAGTCGTATGATTTTAGGTCGAGCATTTATAAGTCGTAAGCCGTTGATATGGTGTTGTAATGTGACTGGGTGTGTTAGGTCATTACTCTTAAGTCGTAAGTTGGAAAGGGGTCTAAGTCGGAGCCGACTTATGAGTTTGGATAGAATTGTGAATGAGTTGTAACGCCTATAAATAGGCCGTGTGAGTCATTTGTAATAGTTTAGTTGATTTGAAATAAAATTCTCTTTGTTAGCTTTGTGCTCTCAATTTAAATTGGTAGTTGAGTGTAATCTCCTATCTCCTCTTTCGGTTAATCGAGTGCGCTCGATTCAACGATTGCAGAAGCCGATTCGCGGAATCAATTGCGCTTGATCAACGCTCGAAGAATTGAAGATCTCTTCTCACGATATCGTGCGCGATCAACGTGTCAGGGATAGATAGAATTCGGTATCTTCGGATCAACGAATTTGGGCATTTCAGTATACATCAACTCATCGATTGCTACTTTCACAGAATTACCATTTTTGTCATTCCGCTGCTGCACCATTTGGTATCGGAGCTTGTTTTAGCCAATCATTGCTAAATCGAGTCCTTGGAACCAAGTCATTTTGAAGAATTTGAAGGAATCAAGTCAAGGCCGAAGTAGTTGAAGTTGTTTGCATTTGTATTGAAGTTTGAAGATCGGATTTGTGTTTTGAGGAGTTTGGTGTTCTTCGTGTTCATCGCGATTTGCAACAAAAGTGGAAGTTTCGATCTATTTCATTTTGGATCAAAGTCCGAAAGGTGTTTGAATTTTGAAGTATTGAAGAGTTTTGTGAATTTTTCAAGTATGCCACCAAGGAGAGCTAATCGACATCAAAACGTAGAAGCTTTGTATCGAAGAGAAGAAGCTGATGAGATGGAGCAAAGAATCAATGAAAACTTTAGTGAAAAGCTTAACGAAGGAATTGGTCGGTTAGAGAAGATGATGTTAGAGATGAATCAAAATCGGAGAAGGGTTTCACCTGAATCTAACCATGGGGGAAGTAGAGTCTCACCACAATCCAATCGAGAAAGAAGTGTTGACAATGATCAAAGGCGTGGGAGGAACGTGGATGATCGTGAACGGAGGAATGTAGATAGAAGGGATGATGGTGGTAGACGTGAAGGTAGTAGAGATGTGGGTGGACGAGATAGACAACGATATACATCTGATTTTGAGGAAGAATATGATGGTGGTAGTGTTCGAGGACAAGGACGAGGACAAGGAAGAAATTACTCTGAGTATGATCACAAGTAGGAGTCGGGGATGAAGACTGAAATTCCCGAATTCAAAGGTGGTATGCAAGAAGAGGAGTTTTTGGATTGGGTGGCTAATGTTGAGGAGATTTATGACTTCAAAGAAGTTCCATAACATCGTAGAGTGAAGTTGGTTGCTACGAGGTTGAGGGGCAGAGCTTTGGCGTGGTGGCAGCAAACCAAACTTACACGTGAACGGATGGGGAAGTCAAAGGTTGAATCTTGGGAGAAGATGAAGAAATTGATGAAAGCAACGTTCTTACCTTACAATTATCAATCTTTGATGTATCAACGTTTGCAGAATTTGAGGCAGGGCACGAAATCTGTGAATGATTACGCGGATGAATTTTATCAGCTTATTGCGAGGAATGATATTATGGAAACGGAAGAGCAGCTGACATCTAGATTCATTGGGGGATTGCGAATGCAGATTCAGGATATGGTTAACATGTTTGATCCCAGATCTGTAGCAGAAGCACATCAGAAAGCGTTGGCTTGGGAGAAACAGGGACGACGAGGAGGTGGTGTGTTTACAAATTCCAACAGTCAAGTGAAGGGTGTTAGTGGAAGTTCTAATGTTTCAAAAGCTGTTGCAAAGCCAGTTGTGAATGAGGTTGGGAAGGAGAAGGTCAATAATGGTTTCAAGTGTTATAATTGCCAAGAAATGGGCCACAAAAGTAGCGAATGTCCAAAGCCGAAGAAGAGAGCTATGATAGCGGAGGTTGAGGATGAGGATGAAGAAGCTGAATGTTCCAATTCACCACCTGATGAGGAGGAAGAAGAAGTGTCGGGAGACAAAGGTTATAATCTAATGATGAAGAGGTCCTGTTTAACACCCAAGCAAGAGGAGGATTGTAGTTGGTTAAGGAGTAATATTTTTCAGTCAACATGTACCATTCTGGGGAAGGTTTGCAAATTTGTTATTGATGCTGGAAGCTGTGATAATATAATTTCTTCAGAAGCTGTGAGGAAGTTGGCATTGAAGACTGAGAAACATCCGAAACCGTACAAGCTAGCTTGGTTGAGGAAAGGCGGGGAGGTGAAGGTTGGACGAAGGGCTTGTGTGAAGTTTTCAATTGGAAAGAAATACAAGGATAAAATCTGGTGCGATGTGGTAGATATGGATGTCTGTCATTTGTTGCTCGGGAGGCCGTGGCAGTACGATAGGGCGGTGCAACATGATGGGCGTTCCAACAGTTACAGTTTCATGTTTGAAGGCACAAAGATTACTCTAGTTCCAAAGAAGCGACAACAGGAGGAAAACAAGTTGGAGGAGATTGAAGAGCTTAAAACTTTGTT
Source organism: Allium fistulosum (assembly GCA_030737815.1). NCBI lineage: Eukaryota > Viridiplantae > Streptophyta > Magnoliopsida > Asparagales > Amaryllidaceae > Allium > Allium fistulosum. The sequence continues at coordinate 1,127,486,745 of CM060902.1, read as the reverse complement.
ATCTTTGAAGGAGTTTGTGAAGGAAGTAGAGGAGGAGCCTGAAGTGTTTTTGTTGATTGGGCGAGAGAGCAGTGAAGAGGTTGAAATTCCGGAGGAAGCGAAGCCAGTTTTGAAAGAATTTGACGATGTATTTCCCGAGGAGTTACCAACGGAGTTGCCACCATTGAGGGATATACAACATCAGATAGATCTTGTTCCAGGTGCTGTGTTTCCACACAGACCACATTATCGAATGAGCCCAAAGGAACATGAAGAATTGAGGAGGCAAGTGGAAGAATTGCTTGAACAGGGGCGTGTGCAGGAGAGTCTAAGTCCTTGTTCTGTACCAGCTTTATTGGTACCCAAGAAGGATGGGACGTGGAGAATGTGCACTAACAGTCGAGCATTGAATAAGATTACTGTGAGATATAGATTTCCGATGCCGAGGCTTGATGATTTGTTGGATTAGTTGAGCGGGGCTACTGTCTTTTCGAAGATTGATTTGAAGAGCGGATATCATCAAATTCGTATCAGACCAGGTGATGAGTGGAAGACTGCTTTTAAAACCACGGAGGGTCTATACGAATGGTTGGTAATGCCATTTGGCTTATCAAATGCACTTAGTACATTTATGCGGGTGATGAATCAGATTTTTAGACCATTCATTGGGAAGTTTGTGGTGGTGTATTTTGATGATATTTTGATATACAGTGGAAGCGCAGAGGAACACTTGCAACATCTGAGAGAAGTATTGTTTGTATTGCGACAAGAACAATTTTATGCTGCAACGAAGAAATGCGTGTTCATGACGCATAGTGTTTTATTTCTGGGATATGTTGTGTCAAGAGAAGGTATCCAGGTGGACCAGAATAAAGTTGAAGCAGTCAGAAATTGGCCACAGCCGAAGACAATAACCGAAGTGAGAAGTTTTCATGGGCTAGCATCATTCTATCGAAGATTCATTCCACACTTCAGTAGCGTGATGGCACCGGTTACTGATTGTATGAAGGGGAAGCAATTTTCTTGGTCGGAGGAAGCAGGGGTTACTTTTGAGCGAATCAAAGAACTTTTGACGTCTGCACCAATTCTAGTATTACCAGATTTTCAGCTAGTGTTTGAACTACATACTGATGCATCCAAGGTTGGGATTGGAGGAGTGTTGAGTCAGAGGGGACGTCCTATTGCATATTTTAGTGAGAAATTATCAGGGGCGAAGATGAGATACAGTACATATGATGTGGATTTTTATGCTGTGGTGCAAGCTATAAAACACTGGAGACATTATCTATTTCAGAAAGAGTTTGTTCTGTATACTGATCATGAGGCATTGAAGCATTTACAAGGACAAGACAAGATTTCAGCGAGACATGCATCGTGGATTGCATATCTGCAACAGTTTACTTTTGTTGTGAAACACAAGTTGGGGGTGACGAATCGTGTGGCTAATGCTTTGAGTAGGAGGAATCATTTGTTGGAAACAATGAAGGTTGAAGTGACGGGGTTTGACATGTTGCCGGAATTATTTGTTGAAGATCCTTACTTTATGAAGTGTGTTGATAAAGTCAAGAATGGAGAGACGAATGCGTTCGTGATGGTAGATGGTTTTCTGTTCAAGGGAAATCGATTGTGCATACCTGATTGTAGTTTGAGAATGAAGATTGTAAAAGAGCTACATGAAGAAGGACATGTTGGGAGAGACCGTACATTACAATTGATTTCACAGTCTTACTTTTGGCCGTCAATGAGGAAAGAAGTGGAGAGGTTTGTTGAGCGATGTCATATCTGTCAGGTTTCGAAAGGAACTGCGACTAATGCTGGTTTATATATGCCGTTACCTGTACCAACTAAGCCTTGGGTTGATGTGAGTATGGACTTTGTGTTGGGGTTGCCGAGAACACAGCGTGGTAACGATTCCATTTATGTGGTGGTTGACCGGTTTTCGAAAATGGCACATTTTATTGCTTGTAAGAAGACGGCGGATGCTGTTCATGTTGCTCAATTATTTTTCAAGGAGATATATAGACTTCATGGATTGCCAGAATCGATTGTGTCGGACAGGGATACTCGTTTTCTAAGTCATTTTTGGCTAAGTTTGTGGAAGATGGTGGGAACGAAGTTGAACTTTAGCAGCGCTTATCATCCGCAAACGGATGGACAGACCGAGGTCGTGAACAGATCGTTGGGAAATTTGTTGAGGTGTCTTGTGCAAGACAATCTGAAGAGTTGGGATGTGAAGTTATGCCAGGCCGAGTTTGCCCATAATCATGTTGTAAATCGAAGTACTGGGTTCAGTCCATTCCAGATTGTATATTCTAGTATGCCAAAAGGACCGTTGGATTTAACGGTAATACCACACTCAAAGGGGACAGTTAAGAAAGCTGCTGATTTTGTTGAGGGGTTGACGGAATGTCATAAAATCGTTCAGGAACGATTGGAGAAAGCGAATGAGAAGTATAAACGTTCTGCAGATCTGAAGCAAAGGTATGTTGAATTTAATGAAGGAGATATGGTATATGCTGTGTTAACAAAGGATCGTTTTCCAGTGAGCGCTTATAACAAATTGAAAGCCAGGAAAATTGGTCCTGTAGAAATCGTCAAACGGATTAATGAAAATGCTTATAAATTGAAGCTGCCGAAGGGTGTGTACACGTCGGACGTATTCAATGTTAAGCATCTCGTACCGTATCATGGGGATGAGTGTGTTGCAGAGGAGGATGATGCAAATTCGAGGACGAATTTCTCTAAACCAGGGGAGGATGATGCAGGTCAAGTACTAGGTCGTGACCGACCTAGTAAAAGCTTAAGTCGTTTGGAAACGATAAGTCGTTTACGACCTATCATCGAGGAAGCTATCAAGGAAGTTCGTGAGAAAGTCTTAAGTCGTGACCGACTTAAGGCAACCATAAGTCGTGACCGACCTAGTAGAGAGCGGCGAGTTAACAAGCTAAAGGGACTAAGTCGTGACCGAGAAACGCGAGTTAACCAGCTACAGGGAAAGGCGCTCGCGCGACTTAACAAGAATGATATGGGAGGAGCAGTTGAGAATGCACAAGGGATAAGTCGGATACGACTTAAGGAAAATGATAAGTCGGCACCGAGTTACGACTCAGTTAAGTCGTACCATCTTATGTCGTTGAAGCCTGAAGACCGAAGATCCTTATGCCGCGTTAATCTGAACCGTTGATGCTTTAAGTCGAAGAACGAGTTGCTGATAAGTCGTTACCGACCTAAGTTGAGTCGTATGTCGTCTGTGTCCTAAGTCGTATACTTCTAATGTGTTGTAATTTTTAGGTCGTACCAGGTTAGGTCGGCCATGACTGTAAATCATTGTAAATTGTAATTAGGTCGTCGCCGACCTAAGTTGAGTCATTCTGTACGTAAGTCTTGAGTTGTATGATTTTAGGTCGAGCATTTATAAGTCGTAAGCCGTTGATATGGTGTTGTAATGTGACTGGGTGTGTTAGGTCGTTACTCTTAAGTCGTAAGTCGGAAAGGGGTCTAAGTCGGAGCCGACTTATGAGTTTGGACAGAATTGTGAATGAGTTGTAACGCCTATAAATAGGCCGTGTGAGTCATCTGTAATAGTTTAGTTGATTTGAAATAAAATTCTCTTTGTTAGCTTTGTGCTCTCAATTTAAATTGGTAGTTGAGTGTAATCTCCTATCCCCTCTTTCGGTTAATCGAGTGCGCTCGATTCAACGATTGCAGAAGCCGATTCGCGGAATCAAGTGCGCTTGATCAACGCTCGAAGAATTGAAGATCTCTTCTCACGGTATCGTGCGCGATCAACGTGTCAGGGATAGATAGAATTCGGTATCTTCGGATCAACGAATTTGGGCATTTCAGTATACATCAACTCATCGATTGCTACTTTCACAGAATTACCATTTTTGTCATTCCGCTTCTGCACCACATTTGGACTTGTAGATTGTGAGATATGATCGATTGAAGTTTGGATCTTCAATGCGGAAGCGAGTTTCATGATCGATACGAACCAAAATTCATATCGATCAAAAATTTCTCTTTTTGGGTTGGGACCGATCGTGGACATTGTTGAGGTTGTACGTAAGCTCCTGTGAAAGTTTGGTGGCATTTGGACTTGTAAATTGTGAGATATGATCAATGCAAGTTTGGATCTTCATTGTGGAAGCGAGTTTCATGATCGATACGAACCAAATTCATATCAATCCAAAATTGCTCTTTTTAGGTTGGGATCGATCATGGACATTCTTGAGGTTGGACGCAAGCTCCTATGAAAATTTGGTGGCATTCGGACTTGTAGATTGTGAAATATGATCGATGCAAGTTTGGATCTTAAATGTGCAAGCGAGTTTGTGAAGCGAGTTTGAGAAGCGAGTTTGAGAAGCGAGTTTGTGAAGCGAGTTTGTGAAGCGAGTTTGTGAGGCGAGTTTGTGAGGCGAGTTTAGGAAGCGAGTTTGGGAAGCGAGTTTGAGAAGCGAGTTTGTGAAGCAAGTTTGGGAAGCAAGTTTGAGAAGCGAGTTTGTGAAGCGAGTTTGGGAAGCGAGTTTGGGAAGCGAGTGAGTTTGGGAAGCGAGTTTGAGGAGCGAGTTTGGGAAGCGAGTTTGGGAAGCGAGTTTGGGAAGCGAGTTTGGGAAGCGAGTTTGGAAAGCGAGTTTGAGAAGCGAGTTTGTGAAGCGAGTTTGGGAAGCGAGTTTGGGAAGCGAGTTGTAGAGGTTTTTCTTGATTTTGATCGGTCAATATCTCGAGCATACAAACTCCGATTGGCTTGAAATTTGGAATATTGGCTTTCACAGCTTTGCTAGCCATACCATATCGATCGTGGCTCGATCCGAACTCGGGCAAAATTTACCGGTATCCATAGTGAACCTATGTGTAGCCGATCTTCGGGACAGACTGTCCTTAGTTTCTAGTTAATTCCTTGGTGTCACGGCCTTGCCAAAAGGCGGGATAACATTTCAAAACGTTTGTCCATCGACTATGCTATATTTTAGTCTCGTGATCATGCTTAATATCTGTGAAAATCTTGCTTTGACCATCGTGCAGTCGATTGGGTTAAATCCGCTTGTATGTTGCCTTGCCAAAAGGCGGGTTAACACTTTGGCCCTCAAAACATGCCTTGCTATAGGAAGGTGTGTTTGGTAGTGCCATAAGCTGGATGTTCGTATCCTGTTGATGACCTGTAAAGAGATTGATAATCTTACCTGGTTATGAATGGTGATCGTTCGAGATCGTATTGCCGTTCGAGGCCATATGTGACCGTTCGAGGTCAGGTGCCGTTCGAGGCGAACGGTGACCGTTCGAGGTTGGGTTCCATTCGAAGCGAACGGTGATCGTTCGAGGTCGGGTGTCATTCGAGGCGAATTATGACCGTTCGAGGTCGGGTGCCATTCGAGGCGAACGGTGATCGTTCGAGGTCGGGTGCCATTCGAGGCGAATTGTGACCGTTCGCGGTCGGATGCTCGGGGGGGCTTTAATGCTAGATTTCACGTTCGAGTGAGTTTCTGAATCATTCGTTATGGCTGTTCATGGCTATCTCAGAGCATGCCTAAGGACCGTTCGCGATCCCGTACATGTGTAAGTGACTTGGCCGTTATGGAATTATGAATACCAGAATTACATTCAAATGAGTCTTAGAAATGTCCAAATCAATCAAGTTCAAGTGCAAAAAAACAACAAAAGCAAAACAGACATGTCAAAGTGCAAACACCCCCACTGTCATAGTTCATAGTCATCTCGGAGCATGCCTGAGGACCGTTCGTGACCCCGTACATGTGTAAGCGACTTAACCGCACTAGTGTGGAGTTTGCGACTTATTCGTCATTATTTCAATCAATTGATGACAAATTGATGCCCTGATCCAGAGTCGTCCCCAGTTGATGCAGATGGCGGTCGCTGCTGTTCCGCCGTCGCTACTCGCCTTTTCACATACTGTAGTGGCAATCCATTTCAAATATGTCCTTCAACTTCATCCCTCAAATTCCTGCAATCATTCGTACTATGCCCGCTTAGCTCATGGAATAGGCAGTACTTGTCTGATTTCTTTTCATTGTTGGTTGGATCCCTTCTCATTGGCCTCCGGTAGGGAACCTGCCCCCTGGGTGTCTTGATATATTCACTCCAAAGTCTCGCTCAACTCCGAATAATAGGTGAATCTTGGCTCCTTTCGCAGCCGCCTCGACTCATCAAAACTATTCTCTGCCTTTCGTTTTCCTTTGTCCTTATTTGAATCTTTTCCAGGTGGGTCTCCGCCTTTAACTACATAAGCTTCAACTTCATCTCCTGCCTCTCTCTCATCCTTTGCATCCTCCTGCCGCAAAAAACTTTCTGCTTTGTGGTAAAACTCTCCTAGATCAATAGGTGGATCCCTTGTCAGTTAATTCTTGAATTCTGTGCAATCAGTTATTCCAAACACAGCTGCCATCAAAACCATGGATGGATCTGGGCGATCCACCGATGATGCTGCTGTGTTATATCGTGTCAAAAAGTTCCTTAGAGACTCCCCTGCTTTATGTTACAGCGTTGTCAAACTCATTACATTCTTGGACCTTGATATATGAACTCTGAACTACCTCATAAACTTTTCAATCAAATCGGTCCACGTTCCAATCCAACTGCTCTCTAGTTGCCTGAACCATAATGCTACTATGTCTATCAAATATAGTGGGAAGCATCGGGCCATGACTTCCTCTGATGCCCCCAGTACTTCCATATGTCGCATATACCTCGTCAGGTGAACAGCAGGATCTGTCCTTCCATCGTACGTCTCTAGTGCTGGTAGCTTGAATTCAGGTGGGTTCCTAGCCTGCCTGATTGCGAGGGCAAAGGGGCTCATGTTCACGTCTTCCAGATCTCTATTAACTAGTCCTCCCCTTATGGCTCGTCTGACCATCTCCGCCAATCTGTCATTGTCATCAAGTGGGGGTCCTTATTTGTTGCCTCCGATCTACCCCCCAAGTTCACGAGGGAATTCTGGAATCTGCTCTCCTGGACGAGCATCCATTCCTCTATCAATGCCATATTGCATAGTTCTGCCTGGTATCCGGCTAGGGAATGGATCTGTATGCTCCGGGGGCATGCCACCTAGCTTGTGCACTACACCTTATGGTCCCGCTCCATTCTGAATCCTGGTTGCTCCATGCTCCATGCTCCTGATCCCTGTTTCCAGCGCTTCCTGTAGTTGCGTTTCCTTGATTTTGCACTCTAGCTTGTCCAATCTACTGGAGTAGGTTCTACATCATCTCTACTTGTCTTTTCAGCATTCCATCCTGCATGGCTTCCATCATCATCTCCATCTCGTCTCGGGTGATGAAGACTGAGGCCTGATTCGCTCCCGAGGAAGCCTCCCGATTCCCTTCATGTTGACTCCTTCCTACTCTTGGTCTCCTTGTTGATTGCTTCACCATAGCTATCCAGATCCAAGTACTTAAGCTTTTAAATTAAAAATCCAAGTTGTAGGATTCCTGAGTTCAATTCTCAGTGAAAGCACCAAAATGTTTGCGGCAAAATTGGTCACAAACACCCAATTGCCGATGAAAGCACCCGTTCACAATCAAAAATCACAGATAGCAAGTATGTAGAAAATATAAATATGAAGAACACTCAAAATTTAAAAGGAAAGCGGTAGAAACACAAGATTTATAGTGGTTCAGCATTGTAGCCTACGTCCACTTTGAGGAGTTGATGTTTTATTGATTATAACTCACTGGTAATAGAGGTTTACAACAGTACAACCGAGTTACAACAATGATTTCGGCAGAGTATCGGCGTAGAAGAGCCAAAAAAGATCCCTTTTCTGAAGCTTTTGTACTACTATTTATAGGTGTAGGTTGCAAATATCTCGCCCAGATCTAGGAAGACTCCTTCTCTCACGTGGGTGGGTCCACGTGATCGATCCCCTGACATTTCGACTCGATCCATGATCGATACGTACCAAATTCGTATCGATCCAAAATTGCTCTTTTTAGGTTGGGATCGATCATGGACATTCTTGAGGTTGTACGCAAGCTCCTGTGAAAATTTGGTGGCATTTGGACTTGTAGATTGTGAAAAATGATAGATGCAAGTTTGGATCTTCAATGTGGAAGCGAGTTTCATGATCGATACGAACCAAATTTGTATCGATCCAAAATTGATATTTTAGGGTTGGGATCGATCATGGACATTCTTGAGGTTGTACGCAAGCTCCAATGAAAATTTGGTGGCATTTGGACTAGTAGATTGTGAGATATGATCGATGCAAGCTTGGATCTTCAATTTGGAAGCAAGTTTCATGGTCGATACGAACCAAATTCGTATCGATCCAAAATTGCCCTTTTTGGGTTGGGATCGATCATGGAAATTCTTGAGGTTGTACGCATGCTCCTGTGAAAATTTGGTGGCATTCGGACTTGTAGATTGTGAGATATGATCGATGCAAGTTTGGATCTTCAATGTGCAAGCGAGTTTGTGAAGCGAGTTTGAGAAGCGAGTTCGAGAAGCGAGTTCGAGAAGCGAGTTTGTGAAGCGAGTTTGTGAAGCGAGTTTGGGAAGCGAGTTTGGGAAGCGAGTTTGGGAAGCGTGTTTGGGAAGCGAGTTTTGCGAGTTTGGGAAGCGAGTTTGTGAAGCGAGTTTGGGAAGCGAGTTTGGGAAGCGAGTTGTAGAGGTTTTTCTTGATTTTGATTGGTCGATATCTCGAGCATACGAACTCTGATTGGCTAGAAATTTGGAACATTGGGTTTCATAGCTTTGCTAGCCATACCATATCGATTGTGGCTCGATCCGGACTCAGGAAAATTTTACCAGTATCCATAGTGAACCTGTGTGTAGCCGATCTTCGGGACAGACTGTCCTTAGTTTCCAGTTAATTCCTTGGTGTGATAGCCTTGCCAAAAGGCGGGATAACATTTCAAAATGTTTATTCATTCGTCGACTATGGTATATTTTAGTCTTGTGATCATGCTTACTATCTGTGAAAATCTAGCTTTGACCATCATGTAGTCGATTGGGTTAAATCCGCCTGTATGTTGCCTTACCAAAAGGCGGGTTTACACTTTGCCTCCCCCAAACATGTCTTGCTATAGGAAGGTGTGTTTTGTAGTGCCATAAGCTGGATATTCGTATCCTATTGATGACCGGTAAACAGATTGATAATCTTACCTGGTTATGAATGGTGATCGTTCGAGATCATATTGCTGTTCGAGGCCATACGTGACCGTTCGAGGTCAGGTGCCGTTCGAGGCGAACGGTGACCGTTCGAGGTCGGGTGGCATTCAAGGCGAATTGTCACCGTTCGCGGTCGGGTGCCCGGGGGGACTTTAATGCTAGATTTCACATTCGAGTGAGTTTCTGAATCATTCGTTATGGCAGTTCATCGCTACCTTAGAGCATGCCTAAGGACCGTTCGCGATCCCGTACTTGTGTAAGTGACTTGGCCGTTATGGAATTATGAATACCAGAATTACATTCAAATGAGTCTTACAATAGAAATGTCCAAATCAATCAAGTTCAAGTGCAAAAAAAACAACAAAAGCAAAACAGACACGTCAAAGTGCAAACACCCCCACTGTCATAGTTCATAGTCGTCTCAGAGCATGCCTGAGGACAGTTCGTGACCCTGTACATGTGTAAGCGACTTAACCGTGCTAGTGCGGAGTTTGTGACTTATTCGTCATTATTTCAATCAATTGATGACAAGTTGATGCCTTGATCCTGAGCTGTCCCCAGTTGATGCAAATGGCAGTCTCTCCTATTCCGTCATCGCTACTTCCCTTTTCACATACCGTAGTGGCAATCCATTCCGGATATGTCCTTCAACTTCATCCCTCAAATGCCTGCAATCATTCGTACTGTGCCCGCTTAGCTCATGGAATAGGCAGTACTTGTCTGATTTCTTTTCATTGTTGGTTGGATCCCTTCTCATTGGCCTCCGGTAGAGAACCTGCCCCCTAGTGTCTTGATATATTCACTCCAAAGTCTCGCTCAACTCCGAATAAGAAGTGAATCTTGGCTCCTTTCACGGCCGTCTTGACTCTTCAAAACTATTCCCTGCCTTTCATTTTCCTTTTTCCTTACTTGAATCTTTTCCAGGTGGGTCTCCACATTTAATTGCTTAAGCTTCAACTTCATCTCCTTCCTCTCTCTCAGCCTTTGCATCCTCCTACCGTAGAAACCTTTCCGCTTCGTGGTAAAACTCTCCCAGATCCATAGGTGGATCCCTTGTCAGTGAATTCTTGAATTATGTGCCATCAGCTATTCCAGACACAGCTGCCATCAAAACCATGCATGGATCTGGGTGATCCACCGATGCTGCTGTTGCGTTAAATCGTGTCAAAAGGTTCCTCAGAGACTCCCCTGCTTTCTGTTTCAGCGTTGTCAAACTCATTAAATTCGTATCGATCCAAAATTGATCTTTTTGGGTTGGGATCGATTATGGACATTCTTGAGGTTGTATGCAAGCTCCTGTGAAAATTTGGTGGCATTTGGACTTGAAGATTGTGAGATATGATCGATGCAAGTTTGGATCTTCAATGTGGAAGCGAGTTTCATGATCGATACGAACCAAATTCGTACCGATCCAAAATTGCTCTTTTTGGGTTGGGATCGATCATGGACATTCTTGAGGTTGTACGCAAGCTCCTGTGAAAATTTGGTGGCATTTGGACTTGTAGACTGTGAGATATGATCGATGCAAGTTTGGATCTTCAATGTGGAAGCGAGTTTCATGGTCGATACGAACCAAATTCATATCGATCCAAAATTGCTCTTTTTGGGGTGGGATCGATCATGGACATTCTGGAGGTTGTATGCAAGCTCCTATGAAAATTTGGTGACATTAGGACTTGTAGATTGTGAGATATGATCGATGCAAGTTTGGATCTTCAATGTGCAAGCGAGTTTGTGAAGCAAGTTTGAGAAGCGAGTTTGTGAAGCGAGTTTGGGAAGCGAGTTTGAGAAGCGAGTTTGGGAAGCGATTTTTGGAAGCGAGTGAGTTTGGGAAGCGAGTTTGGGAAGAGAGTTTGGGAAGCGAGTTTGGGAAGCGAGTTTGGGAAGCGAGTTTGTGAAGCGAGTTTGGGAAGCGAGTTTCGGGTTTGGGAAACGAGTTTGGGAAGCGGGTCTGGGAAGCGGGCTTGGGAAGCGGGCTTGGGAAGCGGGTTTGAGAAGCGTGTTTGAGAAGCGAGTTTGTATAGCGAGTTTGGGAAGCGAGTTTGGGAAGCGAGTTGTATAGGTTTTTCTTGATTTTTATCAGTTAATATCTCGATCATACGAACTCCGATTGGCTTGAAATTTGGAACATTGGCTTTCACAGCTTTGCTAGTCATACCATATCGATCGTGGTTAGATCCGGACTCGGGAAAAAATTACCAGTATCCATAGTGAACCTGTGTGTCGCCAATATTCAGGACAGACTGTTCTTAGTTTTCAGTTAATTCCTTGGTGTCACGTCCTTGCCAAAAGGCGGGATAACATTTTAAAATGTTTGTTCGTCGACTATGCTATATTTTAGTCTCGTGATCATGCTTACTATCTGTGAAAATCTAGCTTTGACCATCGTGCAGTCGATTGGGTTAAATCCACCTGTATGTTGCCTTGCCAAAAGGCGGGTTAACACTTTCCTTTCAAAAATTCCGAAAATCATTTAAAATAGACCAACGGTGTCCGTATATAGTTTTCTATCCTATGGTTAAGTAATACAAATATTTATCATTTCAATCCGCAATTTAAATTTAATTTTTTACGGGTATATATCATTTCAACCCGTAATCCCAAACTTCAAAATCAATGAAAATTGCTTGGGTTTATCATTTCAACCCATAACGATTTTCTCATAATCTATAAGATCGTTCGGGTATGTATCATTTCAACCCATAAGGAATTTCTAAACTAACAGGGAACTTGCAGAGAGAGAACAATATAACATATAACCAACAGGCATATATCATCAGTAACAAATTTAAATATATACAACATGTTATGGTGTCATGTGTCATAGGTAGACAATTGCAGATAATGGCATATCATATTTAACAATTAAATAACTTAACAATTCAAATTTAACAACATATTTCAATCGTCATTTCATGTGAATTAAATTTACTAAATATAAGAATGTTAATCGTGAGTGATTTCTCACCTTTCAAGGCTAGAGAACAACGATGGCGAAGATGGTGACATAGATACGCATACGGATACGGACACGAGCAAAGCAAAAAGCTGTTGTGACCAATTTTGGATGGCGGCGAGACAAAAGCAAAGCATGATGAACTGGATTTGATGAAGATTAATTATATAAGTGAACTTATATATATAAACTATATATAATCATATTTAAAATAAAATCTATCAAAACATATATTTTCTTTTCTCAAAATTCCTTTCAAAATTTATAAAACCCGTATACTTCTTTTCAAAAGATTTCCAAATGAATATTTAGACATAATATATATATATATATATATATATATATATATATATTTTAAAGCTATTACAACAAATACTACTTCCACATATTAACATAAATTTAAATATATATACTTTAACATACTATATACATATATACCCTTCCAAATAAATACCAAATATCAACTATATAATATATATAGGTCATGTATATGTAATCAATGGTATAATATATAGGTAAGATAAAATCAAGTTACAAATTTTAACAGATACATATGTAAACAATAATATGTATATGAAGTTGTAAGCTTGACCATACTATATTAAAATAAATTTACATATTATAATGTAAAATATAAGAAGGCTGCGTACTGAGCCAAAGCGGTGGAGTGGTGAACAAACAACAAGTATGATAAAATTTTAGAAGGATAAGTTAGGAAACTCTTTATTACCACTTGCTAGCAGTTATACAACTATATCTTCTCTGCATGAATATGAACTGGCAAAACTCTAGTATTCTCTTTTTTTAGAAAAGGAGAAAAAAGCCGAGCACAGCCAATAGGAACGAGCACAAGCATGTGGTTGCGAGGCTGGAGGGGTCAGGGTGCTCAGGTGGGCTGCGTTTGTGAAGGGAGGCTGTCGGCGTTTGTCAGGGACTATTGTGTGTTGGAAAGGGAGAGGGGAGTGGCCGACGCAGCATATGAAGGCTGGGGAAAGGGAAAGCAACAGGCGGTGATTGTTTTTGAGGGTTTGAGAAGAGGCCGCACGTACATTTCCCTTTTTTTCCTTTTTTCTTTTTTTCTTCTCTCGGTAATAGTGACGGCAAAGGAAGAGGGTGGTCGGATTGGCTTCGATGGGGGATAGGTGAGGCACGGTGGCTCCGGCAGTGTCGTCTTGGTTGTAGTTTGTGGCAGCGGGCGCGGGGAGGTGGCAAAGGCCGGAAACGGTGGGGTCGCGGTCACTGCTTGGAGGCATTGTGTGGAGGACTGAAGCTGTCAGATCAGCCAGGCAATGGCGGAGATGGAGTGAGTTGGAGAGGCATAGGGGGTTGCAAAGGAGATGGGAACGGAGTGGGACGGCGGTGGAAAATGGGTCGAGAGAGAGAGTCGAGCACAGGTTGGGTTTTGCAATGAAATGAGGCTTCAAGCAAAATAAATAGGAGTAGGTTCTAATTTTCAAGATGATGAACAGGCTTTTCTAATATATATATATATATATATAAACCTTTATTATATTTATTTTTCGAACAGAAAAAAAAGAATAGAGAAGGGAGGAACACGAAGGGATGAACCGGAATTATACCAAAGAAATGGAAAAAGCATAAGTCAAAACGCTGAAATTTTTGGAATATAAAAGGCTAATGGCTGTTGGGTTAATACACGATGGAAATTGAATGGACACAAGAACCCAAAAGGCACGAAACGGGTGCCGATACGGTTACCGTTTTCGTAGATTCTGGCACGTACCGGACTCCGAAACACACAAATGAATATACTACGGAGATCAGCACGACAAGACGAACGGAACGGTACACAGTTATGAGAGATACGACTATCCTATCAAAGCTCGATTTTTTGCTGTCGAAAATGCTGCTAAAACGCCGAAAATAAGATAAACGGAGTTATAGCAGTCCAAATTTGGCAAAACGAAATACGACGTCTCACTCAGAAAATGATTTAAAATTTTGTTATATAAAATTATTCAAATTTCAAAAATATTTTATTTTCATCAATCAACTGATTTTAAATTGAAATTGAAAATTACACAATAAAACAAACTTATATATTTTCTGATGAAAATCTGACATTTGCTACGTTCAAATAGACTATCTCAAATATCAAATTTCCATAGCTAAGTTTTATTATTTAAATTTCATGAAAAATTCAATTAATTACGTTATTAAAAATCGTTAAAATTTTCGAGTCATTACACTCTTCCCCACTCAAAACTTTTCGTCCTCGAAAATGAACGAGATAGGAGAATAGAAGGAACAAAAAGAAAAATGGATTCAAATTACATACTACCAGATACAACAAGTGATTCAAAACCATATAAATTTTATTAAATTTTAAATAGATTAATATTCAACAAATTTGATTTCAATCCATTTTATTCAACCAATAAATATTTATTGTATTCACATTTTGTTGATTTCAATTAAATGTATTTTCATTCAAAAAAATTTCTTTCAAAACAAAACTTATTTTATTTAACCCATTTATTTAAGTTAATTCCACTTATAACTCAATTTCAACTATTCTTAAGTTTATATTTATTCACTTAAATGTAATTCTCTATTTATTATTCAATTTATTCCACTTCACATATCTTATAACAAAGACTAGTATATAAACATTTATTATAACAACTCAAATTTTATTTATAAATTCCTTTAACAAAATTTAATTTTGGACATCTTATTAGTTACATTTATTGCATATTATTCAATTACATATTCTTACTACATTCAAACTCATTTTCCCAGGTAAGTTATATATGTTTCAAATGTAATTGAGCACTATACAAATTTACCTATTATTTACAACATTTCTATTAAGCAAAAATTTAGTTTGGACATTTTTATTATTTAAATTTCTCTTGTATAACCTTCAATTACATATTTACATAACATTCTAATTTTTTGAATATTTAGGTAAGTTATATATATGTTTTAGAAAGCAATTGAGTATTATACAAATTAAATTTATCCTAGTTCAATTGTTTCAAGTTGTTTCAAATATCAATTCCCATTTTAGACATTCCAATTATTCAAAATAAATTGCTTCATTTCAATAAAACCATTACTTAACACAGAATTTAAGAATTAAACTTCCAATTTCCCTTCAAACCAATTGAAAATAAATATATACATATACATATATATATTGTATACATCAAATCATACTTAAGAAATTCAAATCAAATCCATTTTCCAAAACAAAAGTGTAGCAAAGCTACTAAGTGGTCTCTCCACCTTGAGACTTGAAAATGAATGTCGATGATGCTGCAGCCATCACATAAATTATTTCCAAGCGACGTAAGAGGAGAGTACCGACTTACTTCTTTTAAAATTCTTTGGAAACAATTTTTCATTCGAAAATACTTTCAATTGATATATTTCAAAACTTTAAAACCCAAAATTTGAAAAGCACCAAAAATTTAATTCTCAAATTCTTTAATTTAAATTCATTTATTTCCAAATCAAATTTATAAATCATGTTTATAAAATTCTATCTTCTTATAACATACAACAAAATTAATGGTTCAGGGAATGTTAACCAAACAACAAATGATAATCTAGTATTATCATTTCTAACAACCAATTTATTTAATTATCCAATTTCAGAAAATTACACTTTCATATAAAATATAATCACACATAAAATTATTTCATTTACCAATTTTGAAAACAATATTGTGTCAGTTTGCTCCATTCAAGTATTTTGGAATTCCTATCAATAGCGTTGGCCAGACGAATCGATCGAAACCTCAAATCAAACTTAACAAATCAAACAACACAATATAAACATTTTTATATTAATTACAAATACGCTCCCTCACACGATGATTCAAGAATAAATTTTAGAACAAGGATAGAGATTCAAATTTTGAAGGACCCTAATCGAAGAGAATTTTATTAAGAAGATAGGCTAGAAAGGAAGATAAGATAATTAAATTACAGAAGGGAAAAGATAATAGACTTGTATTAATCGCGGCGACCTAAACCTGGTCAACCGAGACTCAGAAAAGACGAGAATATCATCAAAGAGAATGGGGAAAAACTTGTTGAGAACATCGCAGAAAACGCGATTTATAAGATCACGAAGAAGGCAAGTGCATCGGTTAATCCATAAGGGATGACTAACCATTCATAGAAACCATTCGTCCGGGAGATAGGACAACAGGTCGAGCTCCAGAAATAAGATCGATGCGGAATTCAATTTCCCGCTTGGGAGGTAGGGGAGTGACTTCGCCAAAACATCGGGATAATCCTTGACTATCGGAGTGGAGTCAAGATTACTAGGTTGAGAATCAAGCGAAAAGATAAAGCTGCTTGCATAACCCTGAGGCAATCGATATCCGATCACGAAAGAATTTCCCTAGTCGTCTACAAGAGAAACGGTTCGGGCTTTGCAAGAAATAATAGTATCAAAACCGAGGATATAGAAATCTTTGGTATATTGACGCCTGTTGCAAAGGAGTTTCACCCCTTCACAGATCATACTGAGGTTGGCGGGAACGCCGATGGGATCAATCACACATAAGAATGAAGTTGCCAATTGGGGTTGTAAGATGTGCTCAGATTTATTACAGAGATCAACAAAAATAGAGCTATAGGATGCTCCAGAATCAAGAAGAACATGAATAGGAAGACAAGAATGGAATTTAGAACAAAAGGAGAAAGTTCCAAAATCCGAAAGAAATCCTAATCCAGGAGGAAACTAACGAAGAATTTCAAGCTTGAACGAACATGACTCTATAATTGATTTTACTCATTCTAGGGTATCACTACCCTATCTCTAATGAGTTTTTACTCCATATGCTATGTTTTTCCTAAACCTGGCTCTGATACCAACTGTAACGACCTGGAATTTCGAACCATTCAAATCGACAATCATCAACACATGTCAGACTTGAATTGCTCAAAAAAACAGATTGTTAATTTATATTTGGCAAAACTTAGCATATACAGTAAATAAATCAATCACAAAATCACAGACACAGAGCGATATAACAATAAGCAGCGGAATAGATAAATAGTAGTTCATGAAGCTACTATATAAACATTAGAGCCAGAAGTAAAATAAAACGGATATCTCGAATACACAGAAGTTACTAATACAAATGCCAATAAAAAGTCTGAACAAAACAACTGGAATAAACTGAAGTAACTGGAAAGCTGAATAGGCAAAGACCGATCTTCAAGCGAAGCTCCAAACTCCAAAGGTGAATCTCAAATGCTGTGACACTCAGTTTGACCTGAGCATAAAGCAAAACACAAAACACTCGGGTCAGGATTAACATTCTTATACCAGTAAATCAACTCAAGTGAAATGTCAAGTGAAATGCAAATAACTTAAAGGATGTTTGGGATTCCCATCCTTTAAGGATTCGTTACACTATCTACATACATAGTACAATACGCTGCATATATAATGTCAATAGTAAAGTAAACTATTAAAATAGCGTTAAGGCGTTACTCATATCCCCCTTAACACATTTTATATATTCCCATAGTCTATACAGTACTGTAATTCCTCCATAAACTAGAAGGCTATCAGAGGGCACTCCATAGGTACGGTACAAACCAAACTCGTAGAAGGCGCGGTAAGGCATGTGACAAGGCACGCGAGGCAATGCCAGGGTAGGATTCTACCGTTTGCGGATCTAGACTAGTGGTAACGCATAGCAACTACTACCACCCACCTCGAGACACACTCCCATAATCAATGGTGCACCCAATCAAATCACAAAGTAATAGAATGGTATCGAAGAAGCATGCTCGATCGGAGGTGCGACCTCACTTGGCCCGGCGTGGCTCCTGTTTTAGTCACATCAAGCTGACTCGCGAAAGTCAGGGCTGCCTTAATACCTCATATAGACGTTGGCCAAACCATCCTACTTCGTTCTGGATTCTCCACCACGTACGCAGTTGTTAAAGATGTTTTCGGTATTGGCAGAGAGTATGACAATATCTGATCTCAGTCTCTTTAACAACCATACGCTTATTTCACACCGTGGTCAGTTTATAAAATCACTTTTATAATCATTTCATACAATTCATACTTCATATCAAAATATCATATTCCTTTCGAAATCATATACACTTTCGAAACAATATACGCTTTAGAAATCATATTCACTTTCGAAAATAATATTTCACTTTAAATCGTAACAGTTCCAACTTAAACAGTTTAAATTTTGAAATAGTATATATATATATATTAAAATAGTTATAAATTAAAATAGTTATACATTTAAAATAGGTTATAGATTTAAAATAGTTTATTTATTAAAAGTAGTTTATATATTAAAAATAGTTTATAACTAGAATTATTTCTTCCAATTTCACAAATCAAATTCAAATCAACTTTTAGTTCCAAATTTCAATAAAATTCAATCTCAATCCAAATTCTCATAAAAACCATTTTAATTTATCGATTTCAAATCCAGATTTGAACTACAAATTTTAAACCATTTCAAATTCAATAGGTTCCGAAGTTTAAATATTCAAACAATTTACAATAACTCAATTTGATAAATTCCATTTATATTTTAAAATCAACTTTAATTTTATTTTAATTTGAAATATTCACTTAATCATTTTTAATAACATTCAAATAAAATCTCCAAAATTACAAATTTAAATCGAAATTAAATATTCAAT
This sequence comes from Allium fistulosum, assembly GCA_030737815.1. Classification (NCBI taxonomy): domain Eukaryota; kingdom Viridiplantae; phylum Streptophyta; class Magnoliopsida; order Asparagales; family Amaryllidaceae; genus Allium; species Allium fistulosum. Next base: position 1,127,468,021 of record CM060902.1, on the reverse strand, counting down.
TACTATTTAGTTTAAATTCGAAATATTCATTTAAATCACCTTTATAAAAAATCAAGTTATCAAATTATAAAATCATCTCCTTAAAATCTTAAAATCAATAAGTTTTCAAATCAAATCTTATTTAGACTAAATTACAAACCAAGTTTTATTTAAATTCAATTATTACCCAATTTAAATGCCAAGTCAACTTTAAATTTATCTTCCCAACCTCTATTTATTAAAGTTATTACAAAATCTATTTTAAATATTAATATAAATTTTTAAATAAATATTTTAAACATAATATATATTATGAGTAAAATTAAATTCTCAATAAATTTTATTATATTAATTTATAATTAAGTTAAATCCTATTATTATTAAATCTATTTTTAAATCTTATTTTATATATTTTTAAAAGTAATAAAGTTATAAGAAATTTTTTATAATTTACATTTTAAAACTTAACTTATAAATTTATAATTTCCAAAACATATAATTTTAAAAATCTAAATTTTACACGTATATTAAAAATTAAATGTTTATATTATATTTAAATATCAATATTTATTAAAACCCATATATTTTCCTTCCAAAAATTCCGGAAATCATTTAAAATAGACCAACGGTGTCCGTATATAGTTTTCTATCTTATGGTCAAGTGATACAAATATTTATCATTTTAATCCGCAATTTAATTTTTTACGGGTATATATCATTTCAACCCTCAATCCCAAAATTCAAAATCAATGAAAATTGCTTGGGTTATCATTTCAACCCATAACGATTTTTCCCTAATCTATAAGATCGTTCGGGTATGTATCATTTATACCCATAAGGAATTTCTAAACTAACAGGGAACTTGCAGAGAGAGAACAATATAACATATAACCAACAGGCATACATCATCAGTAACAAATTTAAATATATACAACAGGTTATGGTGTCATGTGTCATAGGTAAACAATTGCAGATAATGGCATATCATATTTAATAATTAAATAACTTAACAATTCAAATTTAACAGCATATTTCAATCATCATTTCATGTGAATTAAATTTACTAAATATACGAATGTTAATCGTGAGTGATTGCTCACCTTTCGAGGCTACAGAACAACGATGGCGAAGATAACGACACGCATACGCACACGGATATGGACACAAGCAAAGAAAAAAGCTGCTGCGACCAATTTTGGACGGCGGCGAGACAAAAGCAAAGCACGATGAACTGGATTTGATGAAGATCACTTATATAAGTGAACTTATATATATAAACTATATATATATATATTAAAATCATATTTAAAATAAAATCTATCAAAACATAAATTTACTTTTCTCAAAATTCCTTTCAAAATTTATAAAACCCGTATACTTCTTTTCAAAAGATTTCCAAATGAATATTTAGACAAAATATTTTTTTTAAATCTATTACAAGAAATACTATTTCCACATATTAACATAAATTTAAATATATATACTTTAACATACTATACACATATATACCCTTCCAAACAAATACCAAATATCAACTATATAATACATATAGGTAGTGTATATGTAATCAATGGTATAATATATATGTAAGATAAAATCAAGTTACAAATGTTAACACATACATATGTAAACAATAATATGTATATGAAGTTGTAAGCATCACCATACTATATTAACATAAATTTACATATTATAATATAAAATATAAGAAGGCTGTGTACTGAGGCAAGGCGGCGGAGTGGTGAACAAACAACAAGTATGATAAAATTTTAAAAGGGTAAGTTAGGAAACTCTTTATTACCACTTGATAACAGCTATATCTTCTCTGCATGAATATGAACTAGTAAAACTCTAGTATTCTTTTTTTTAGAAAAGGAGAAGAAAGCCGAGCACAACCAATAGGAACGAGCACGAGTAGGTGGTTGCGAGGCCGGAGGGGTCAGTGTGCTCGGGTGGGCTTCATTTGTGAAGGGAGGCTGTCGGTGTTTGTCAAGGGCTGTTGCGTGTTGGCAAGGGAGAGGGGAGTGGCCGGTGCAGCATATGAAGGCTGGGGAAAGGGAAAGCAACAAGCGGTGATTGGTTTTGAGGGTTTGAGATGGGGTCGCCCGTACATTTCCCTTTTTTCCTTTTTTCTTTTTTTCTTCTCTCGGCAATGGTGATGGTAAAGGAAGAGGGTGGTCGAATCGACTTCAATGGGAGGAGAGGTGAGGCACGGTGGCTCCGGTAGTGTCGTCTTGGGTGCAGTCTATGGCAGCGGGCGCGGGGAGGTGGCAAAGACCAGAAATGGTGGGGTCACGGTCACTGCTTAGAGGCGTTGTGTGGAGGAGTGAAGCTGTTAGATCGGCCAGGCAATGGCGGAGATGGAGTGGGTTGGAGAGGCAGTGGCGGTTGCAAAGGTGATGGGAACGGAGTGTGACGGCGCTGAAAAATAGGTCGAGAGAGAGAGAGAGTCGAGAACAGTTGGGTTTTGTAATGAAACAAGGATTCAAGCAAAATGAATAGGAGCAGGTTCTAATTCGCAAGATGATGAACATGCTCTTCTAATATATATAAACCTTTATTATATTTATTTTTCGAACAGAAAATAGAAAGAATAGAGAAGGGAGGAACACGAAGGGATGAACCAGAATTATACCAAAGAAATGGGAAAAGCAGAAGTCAAAACGCTAAAATTTAAAAGGCTAATGGCTGTTGGGTTAATACACGGTGGAAATTGAATGGATACAAGAACCAAAAAGGCATGAAACGGGTACCGGTACAATTACCGTTTTCGCTGATTCTGCCGCGTACCGGACTCCGAAACATACAAATGAATATACTGCGGAGATCAGCATGATAAGACGAACAGAACGGTACACAAATATGAGAGATATGACTATCCTATCAAAACTCAATTTTTCGCTGCCGAAAATGCTGATAAAACGCCGAAAATAAGATAAACGGAGCTATAGCAGTCCAAAGTTGACGAAACAAAATACGACGACTTACTCAAAAAATAATTTATAATTTTGTTATATAAAAATATTCAGATTTCAAAAATATTTTATTTTCATCAATCAACTGATTTTAAAATGAAATTGAAAATTACACAACAAAACAAACTTATATATTTTCTGATGAAATTCTGACATTTGCTACGTTTAAATAGACGCTCAAATATCAAATTTCCATAGATAAATTTTATTATTTAAATTTCATGAAAAATTCAGTTAATTACGTTAGTAAAAATCGTTAAAATTTCCCGATCGTTACAGAAACCACCGACAAAGTATTACTCGAACCAAATTTGATCCATGATACTACGAAAAAAGGAGACTTGATCAAGTAAAGGATGAAGGCAGCATAAGACCTCAAAATTTTTATGCGGATAAAAGAAGGAAAGAGCTTGAGTTTGAGGTTGCAGATATAGTGTTTGTTAAAATCTCCCCTCTTAGGAAGGTTGTTAGATTTGACAAGCCTAGAAAATTGGTGCCTAGGTTTGTCGGGCCATTCAGAATTTTGGAAAGGATAGGGAAATTACATACCGTTTGGAGCTTCTTGACAAGTTGGCAGGAGTCCACAATGTTTTCTCACCTTAGGAAATTCCTTTATGACACCGCTATTAGTGTATAGCCTGATCAGTTGGGGGATTTTGAGATGGAGCCGATAGTGCACCATGCCACCGCACGCATTGTGGAGCACAGAACTAGGAGACTCTGCAATAGAATAATTAGACAGTTCCGAGTATAATAATGGGACAATCCGGCGGAAAGCACATGGGAGATCGAGGAGAAGAAGAAGAACACTCACCCAGAGCTATTCACTGGTAATTTTTCGCTCCAAATTTTAGGATTTTGGTTGCATCGTGGTTGCTAGATTAGATAGTAGGAGATGGTTGTTACACTTTTTCACAATCACTTTACACTAATGTAGAAATTTTATGCTTGTTTAGGGTGTTTGCATACATGCTTGCCTAACACAATTGCACCTTCATGCTAGGATTGAGCTCATTTTAACATGTCCGCAGTACATAATCACATCGCACTATTGGTTGGGTAGATGGTTATGTAGAAAACTTGATCGAATAACATGGATGTTATTGCACATTACATGTTCTTCCCTTGAAAGATTTTGGGATGAAATCTTTTTTAGAGGGGAAGAATGTAACACCCTATAAAATGAACCATAAATAAATGAAATAAAATTGAATTAAATATAATAAGGTAGAATATGGAAATTTAATAAAAGTTGGAAGCTGACCATGAAAGTTATTCCATTGTATTCGTGGTGAAATTCTGATCTGTTGTCATATATAATATGCTGAAAACAGAGCACAAACGAAGAAGATATTAGCATTTGAAGTTTTCATATTTAAATTAATTTAGTTCAAATTCAAATTCAAATGAGAATTTAAATTTAGGATTTAAATTTCAAAATTAGCTTGGGGTTAAGTAAACATTTTAATTAATGTTTAACATTAAGAATAAATATGGTAAGAAACTAACTAAATCAAAACGCAATGGAAACGAATCATTATTGCCTAAAATAAGGTAGAGCGGTCGACCGTAATAGTCAACCAGTCAAGCTTAGGCGGTTGACCATCTTCAGATGGTGGCGTTTGCGTTGTTTAACGCTCCAGATTTGTATGTTTCTCTTCCAATTTGATCATACGGTTCTGGTGCGTTTCAAGCCCTATAAATAGGTCCCTACCCTCTCCACTTTTTTTCATATTATTTTGGGGAATACAACGAAACTCTGTTATTGTTATCTTTTCAAATTAGATACTCCAAAGAGAATTCAGGTAAGAATTTAATCCCATTTCTAATTATTTCTTCTTCTTCCTCCAATATATTCTTCTTTTGTTCTTTCTCCAATTGTTTTGAATTTAATAAAAATATATACATCTTCCCTATCGTGTATATATCAAAATAGAGATTCTAGATGAGATTGTAATGCGTGCAAATCCAAGGAAAACTAAGCTAAGGCAGTTCTGTGAGTGGAAACCTTAGTATTTCTTTTTCAGTAATTGTTTGGTGTATCTCTATGGATTTGAATGTGCCTTATGGATTTTGGGATTGCGATAATACGATGGATAAAATCCCCCGAAATTCCTTTTTATTTCGAAATGTCAATTCTATATTGAGATTTTCAATTATTTACATTAATTTGATAGAATTTGTTTTTTTTATACATTTCTGATAATTTCTTAGTCTATTCCACTTCTCCTTCTTCTTTGGTTTAATTTTTGATTCTTCAATAGAATAAAGGGTATAGATTGCGGATTTTATTCATAGTTTACACCACTTATTCCACACAAATTTCCTTCTTATTTTTTTTGAAAAGAGGAGCTGAATAGAATATGGAGTTGAGATTGCAATTCTTATTGTTTAGGATATTCCATTGAATTGGTGTAATAAATTAAGTTTCTATTTTAATTTACAAGTATGTTATTGCAGTTTTGGTTATGAATATTTATTCTCTATTTTGGATATTAGAATCCCTTATTTTGGTATGTTGAAATCTTAGAAATTTGAAGAAAAAGGACTTGTTATAGTATTTGGTTAGGGAATTGACATTTAACGCTAGTTTAGGACGTAAAATTTATGTGTTTAGAATTTATTAGGCACAGATATTTATTTATCCTTATTAGTATAATTAATATATAATTATTGCGTATATGGCGTAGTTAATTAGATATTTATTTTCATTTATTTTCCCCATTAGGAATGTAATTAAGTGTTAGGCGAAAATAAGAGGAAACACTTATATAGCCTAATTATTATTCTAAGGCGTAATAAAGAAGATTCCTTATAAGGCCTTATTTATGAATGGTGAGATGGGTATTATTGTATATATGTGTGTATTTAATTTATGGCTATGTCATAAGAATGCGAGGTCAATAGAGTTACATAATGGAAGTCTGCTCTTCATTTTGAGGCTATCAGCAGTAGTGTACACTTCCTATTGATGTGAGATATTCTTATGATAAATAATTATAATAACGCAAGGTTAGTCCCAAATTCTGTAGGGGAAATCTACCCAGCTAATCTGCCTACCGATTCCTACAAATAGTCGGAATAATGTGAGACGTTATTATGAGTATGGATCATAGTACGAGGGACCTGCTTCTAGGTCTTGAGGTATTTAGTGGTTGTTTGAGGGTCCACCCCTTTTCCCCAAATGAAGTATTAAATGGCCTGGGAGACACGTTAGGTGGTATCTCTATAGGGATCTGCTTCTGGATAAGGTATTAAGTGACTGATTGAGGGTCCGCCTATCCAAATAAAGAAGTATTAAGTGACTTGAGATTCCATATGATGTCGGCTATATAGTACCATTGAGAAGCACGCCTTGGGAATAGGTATTAAATGATGGGGTCTGCCTTTATTAAGTTATTAAACGACCAGAGTCTGCCTATTCTCCACTAAATGGTATTAAGTGGCTTGGGTACTATATCTTGCATTGCCAGTTAATTATAACATGGGATTTGGGTTATGGGATTTTGGAGACCTTCTTCTTTCCTTAAAAAGAAGTAGTAAATGATTTTAATGGTTTTATGTTCGTAGACATATTCTTATTTTAAAATTTAATTTCCTAGTACTGAAAGGATAAGGCTCGAGGTTTTTTTTACCAGGCACTTGTTGCTGACTCCCTTCGCATTACAACATAGGTTAAAGGACGTTGATGGCGAAGATGACGTTTAAAGATGGAGGTGGTTTGGTTGTAGCAGTATTTACCATTTTCACTTGCTTTTATGTGCCCATGTATCTAGACTATTGTTGTAACGGATTTATTATACAATTTGATGGTACTTTTTATTTTGACATATTTATGATTTTGAAATGAATGGGTACACTTTGCTATTATATTTTGTTCCATCCGCTGTGAGTTTTGAAAGTTTAGTTATTTCTTTATGCTGTTTTTTTTACTTATACCAATAGCTTACCTTAGAATGGATCTATGTTTCGATGAGCCTTTTTTGGGTCGAAATTTAGGCATGTTCCGTGGTGGGTTGTTATAAGACATTACTTACTAGGAGAAAGGTTCAAGTTATTCATCTATCATAAATCGTTGAAATTCCTATTCTCATATAAGGATCTTAACCTAAGACGACATAGGTAGTTATAGTAATCAACCTCCTATGATTTCGACATTTCTTATATGTCTGGTAAGGGAAATGCATTCATAGATGCATTGAGTAGGAGATATGTCAGCTTAGGAGCTATGTTTCTAGAGTGTAGACAGCCAGAGTATATGGATGATTTGATTTCTGACCGAAGTGGGATTGAGCCAGAAATATTGGTAAGCTTGATGATTAGACCTACTCTTATAGAATGGTACTATTCAGAAGTGTAATGCTAGACTAGCAAAGATTATTACTAAGCTTGAGAGGAAATTAGACTCTTATGATTTTAAGTAGTACATATTTAATTGAGATAGTTGACTCCGTATGGTTGGAGATTATATGTACTTGATATAGACATACTTAGAGATCAGGTGCTATGAGAGTGCCATCATTCAAAGTTTACTATACATCTTGGAGGCTATAAATTGAATAGAGATATAAAGCAAACATTTTTTGTTGTGAAGGGACGAAGAAGGATGTTGGAAAGTTCATATCCAAGTGTATGAATTGTTAGTTAGTAAAAGCTACACAAAAGAACCCATGTGGTTTGCTGCAACCACTTGAAGTTCGACAGTGGAAGTGGAAGCAGATATTGATGGACTTCGCCGATGAATTGCAAAGGGCTAAAGGAGGCATTGCAGCATACTGTTTATTGTTGATAGATTGACGAACAGCGCTTGATTCATACCTTTAAAGTTCAATGGAACGATAGCAAAACTGGTTGAGTTGTATGTGCATTGAATAGTATGACTACACGGAGTACCAAAGAGCATTCTGAGCGATAGAGACCCATTGTTCACAAGTGGATTTTGGAAGAATGTGCAAATTTGAGCACAACTTATTACCCACAGACTAACTATCATACGAAGCGAGTGAATCGTATGCTTGAAGATTTTTTACGATCTTGCATAATTGACTTTGGAGGCTCATGGGGGATCATTTCACTTTATAGGATTCACATACAACAATAGCTAATAGTCAAGCATTGGTATGACACCGTTCAAAGCATTACAACTGAACAGGCAATACCCCTTCGTGTTGGTGGGAAACGGGGGAGAAATTTATACTTGGATCAGATATGATTGGAGAAAATTTGAAGAAAATATAGATCATATAGAAACGAATTAAAGCTGCATAGGACGGATAGAAGAGCAATGCTGATAAGAGATGGCAATGCCTAGAGTTCTCTGTTGGTGATATGGTGTTTGACAAAATTTCTCCATTAAGAATGCGGTATGACTCGGTAATGAGGGAAAGTTGACATTGATGCTTGTAGCACCTTTTTCGATACTCGAGAGGATTTGAAGTCTTGCATATAGAGCCGACTTACTTCAGAAGATGGAAGGTGTAAACAATCCATACATCTTCCATGTTTTTCATTTTCAAATATTTGTGCATGAATTAGGCATGATAGTTGCGTCGGATCCACTCAATGAACCAGTTGTTATACCTAAATCAGTAAGACATCGCAAGCCTACTTGTATAATCAAACGTAGTACAAATTAGCTTAGGAGAAAGATCGTAAAGCATGTAAAGAGTCAATGGAGTGAAAATGAAGGCGATAATACTTGGGAGACCGAGGAGAGCTTGTAAACCGTTTATCCGGAGCTCTTCACTTGGTGAGATAATGTTTATCACATCTGATATCACATTTGGCTTGTTGATATCATGTACATGATAGGATGTTAAAATAAATTAATTACTATGCTATTATATCATGCATGTTTGCATTGGTTATGTTTTGTTTGATGTGGAATTTCGGGGGTCAAATTCTCAAAGGGAGATGCAATGACTCAGACTTTTACATACTGGTAGGTAAATAAAATATTAAATACAAAACCAAATGAACTTATAATGAATAAAAAATTTCCTAGTGTTGTATTTTGACATTTTGGTCTTTACAATAAAATGTAGACATTTCCAGTCCAGAACACTTATAATGACATAACTTTTGATAGGAGTAGAATTTCGAATTGATTTTTGTTCCAATTGAAAGATTTGATAGTTTTCCTTTCCATAGAGTGATCATATTGGTAATTTGGCCCAGCCATTTGAGAAATATCGCATTTTTAAGTTAAGTCAAGGTTAGGCAACTTTTTTCATCAAGGCCCAAAGCCCATTTTCAGGCCTGATTAGTGACTTCGGGAATTATGTTAATCCTAGGGTTAGAGAAGCTATTATGTCACTATTATATGTTTCTAAAACTACCCTAACCATTATTAACAATTTCCCAAACCAGATCTTCATAAAAGCTTATTATTTTGGGCTAAAATCAAGATATTAAGGAAATCAAGCTTAAGAAATCAAATATAGAATCATCAAATCGTCGTTTTAGGGAAGGGAATTCATTATCTTTGCTATTTGAATTCAAATTTTCTTTGATTTGATATTATTTGATTGACTGCACATTGATAGATGTGTGGTTTATAACCTCTTACATGCTATACATTGAAATATATGTTAGACTGTGTTTTGGATCCATTTTTTAGTTAAAAACTAATTTTTAGATCCGATCTGATTTGAATATGATTTCAAATGGTATTTTGATGATTTTAAATGGTTTAAACCATATGTTTGGATGATATAGGCCAATGTATGCATGTTAAATGCATGATGTAATGCTTGTATGACTTGTTTGGCGCTATATGATGATGTTTGTTGCATATTGTGTTTGCATGTATGTTTGAGTGAATAATCGCATGGAAATCGAGTAATTGGGATAGGAAGACTTGATTCTATGGATGGAAGGATCTTGAGTGTGTATGTAGTGGACTCTAGGGAAAACCCATTTGCATAAGATAGTGAAGCTCGGATCATGGAACAACTCAATGGATTGGCGTAGGGACGGTGCTAATCAATGCTGCTTTGGAGTTCACAGGACGACCAAGGAAAATAAAACAGAGACAGATCGAATATTAGAAACAAGACAAAAAACTTAGCCAAATTTTAGCTAAGCCATGGATAGACACTAATCCAAACCGATCCATACCAAAGTGAAGACTTAGCATTTTGGGGGCTAAAAGCATGTAGTATGGGTTGCAAGGTAAAGATGCAGATTTTTTATTGTGTATGATCGACACTGATTCATGATGCATAGAGTGATAGAGTTAGGGTATGCCATAGAGGCAATTCTGTAATTTTTTACATATATCCAAGGTTTTAAATCTTGGATTTCGATCGCGTTTCGTCTCAAGAATGTTACAAACAATATCTCGTATTAGATGAGATCTAGGGTGAGATGAGTGTATATCGGGTGTACATCTCGGATTATCATCTCGAATCTATAATTCCATCTCAGGGCTATCTCGGAGTAACTTAACCATTTAAAGTTGACATTTTAAGAATTTTTATAATAATTGTTATGAAAATTTAAACTTTTAACATGCATAATTTATATAAAACGATATTATTAATTTTCCTTTTAGAGTAGAGTGGTAAAATGATTGATTTATATTGATTGAATGAATTCTACTAATCTGAATATTAAAAATAAAGAATATAAAAAAATATTTTATTTTTGTTTACTTGTTAAATAATGAAACACAGAACTAGAGGGTTAGTAAAATGTCATTAGAGCTCAATTTCTGTTTGATCAACATAAGAAGTAAAAGATATAAGTAAATGGAAAAACATAACTTCGTATGAGATTTTATATTGAAATCTTACCCCAAATTTCGCTTGAGATCATAATATATTGAATAAGATGAGTGTCAAACAAGATACAAACAAAATTTAACTCGTTTCGCTAAATCTCATCTCATGCAAGTTCGAAAATGAGATCTTGAGCAAAATCTCGGTGAGATAAACGGGATTTGAAACAATGCATATATCTAACTCGATAACCAATCTTGTTTGGAATAAAAGGTGTTTTCTTTCAATTATATACTTGATATAATATGTTATATTAATTAATTTAATTGAAAGTATATTTAATAGAAAATCCATAAATGGTATGTTTTGTGATAGTAGTTACAAAGTGTTGTAATCATGATTAATTTATCATAATGAAAACAACTATACCATTTTAAATGTTCTTAGTTAAGATGCATCGAGACTAGATATCGATGTATCCGTTGAGACTAAAGTATGCAATGCTCTCTAAATGTTAGATAGTGTATTACTTATGACTGTTGGTGGCACCTAGTGTATTACTTATGTACTGATAATTATTGGATAACCATGGAACGACTCACTGGATAGTTTTCTGTTGGTTAATATAAATAAGGTCAAACAGAAAACATCGATGTGATTGATTTACACAGTTCTCTCAAATTGAGAATACCGTCGATCTTCAATATGAAAGCTCCATTTTGATTATAATCAAATCATGGTATGACATCTTTCGAGTGACTATAGTTGGACCGACTGGAAGTATTGGAAGTGAAGAACTATTCAAGAGAGGGTTCGTCTTCTCAGTTATATGAGGTTAGTATCACAGTCAACTCAAAATCAAAGTCTCTGACCAGAATAGTTCGGTTAATAATTATTATTATTATTGAACCAAGAACTTTGTGTTTGGACTATAGAGTTGAATATGAACGATATTAGAATTTTGACCATTACCAAATTCTATAAATTCAAATCGATATAGTTTTGATGAAGAGAATTGGTGTAAATCAAAGACACAACTGGGTAACACTTAACAAAGTAATTGGATTTTACCGAAACCAAGTAAGCGATAAATATGGCCAAAATGTCACACCACCTACTAAGTGATGTATGAACGTTAATGTTCGAATAGTTGGATACTAGTCGTTGACATAATTTACACCTAACGAGTCATACAACCGAAACGATGAATTCTCATTTAACCAAACAATTTAATTAATTTATAATTGTTGTAATTAATTAATATTATAAAATTTTGATTTTGATTTGAGGAATAAATATTATTAAATATATTTGTAATAGTTATAAATACATCAATCGATATATGATATCGGCAAGTAATTAAATTGGATTTAATTTCGTAATATTTATATATCGGCTTAAATGGGTCTAACATCCATCCTGAGGGATGGTAATTTCAGCAACAACATAGGCTAAGGGGCGACTCATTTAGGGTTAGATATGCTTGATTTTGGATGGCTTACATTAATGGAGAATTAGTATGAGATGAGATCCACCCTTTTCTCTCTTCCATCCACTATTTAAGCATTCCTAACCCTAATTAGAAAAGAGCTTTTTCTGCCTCTTCATTCATCCATTGCTGGCTAAAAATACACCATATGTGCTCCATCGTATCAAGCTCAAATCAACTCAAAGTCGACCACTATGCGATAGTTAAAGGTCAACGGTTTAAGAACTAGCAATCTGCCGAATCGAAAAGGTTTCAAATGGGAGAGTTTACCCTTTCAAGGTGTGCTTCAAGGCTTTGGTTCTAGGTATGATTTACATTGAATTATAGTTTATAATTTTCTAAATAATATTTCATTATGTATATATATTATTATTATATTGCTAGTTAGGTGATGATTCTGATATGTCTTAATGTTGTCACAAGTTAGTTTGGTTATATATATGGATATACTGATAAAAAAATCAATTTTTTTATACAAATCAGATCTGCACAGCCACCTATTATATATATATATATATTATTTTATTAATTTATATATATGTGTATATATTATTTAATTATACATATATGGTTTATATTTAATTACAATATCATCCTATGGTTAAAATCGATCATATAATTTTATACATATAACTTTATGGAAAAACTAATTTTCAACAGTAATAAAATAATTTTTATAATTATTTAATATTATTTAAATCAATATACAGCATTAAAAAATCATATAAAAATTAAATATGTTAAGGAAATTATTTGTTAAATTTTATCATAAGATAAGACCTTGCCCAGAAAATAAAAATTAAAAATCATTTTTGCTATGTTTAAAAATTGTTATTATTATCGATTGAAAATTAACAAATTAATAAAAAATAAAATTTGATCGAAAAATAAATATGAACTTTTTTATCAAACTTCAAAATATCATATATGATTTACTGAAAATTTAAAATTTGAAAAATTTATTTTGAAAATAATTTTTATTAATATTTTATGTAATTTTGAATGCATATACAATTAATATATATTTTAAAATAAAAAATAATTAGTAATAAAAATTTTGATGCCGTACATATGATTTGGAATATTTTTTTCTATATTTTTTTAATTAATAATATATATTTAGATATTATAAATATATTATGTGTGTATATATATATCATTTTAAATAAAATATTAATTTATCATTATATATATATATTGGTACATGTACTAAATTATATATATATATATATATATATATATATTATTCTAATATTTAAATAACCTATTTATATTTAAATAGATATATTATAATGATATGCACATATATATTTTATACATACATACATACATAGATACATATATATATTTAAATATTTTCATTTACATAAAATTATTTGAAAAAAATTAATATATACTTTTTTATATATTTATAATATTTATATATAAGTAACAAGTTTATATACATACATATATGTTGACAATATATATTACTTATCGGATGAGCTAACGTGTTCTTTGTGATGTAAATGCCAACATCTATACACAAATATGTTATACCTTGCATAGATTGACATTTTACACAGGCATGCACGTACGTATATGTATATCATACATATATGTGTGTATTAATATACAAATAAAATAAAACTATATAATTTATAAATTTAAATCAAATAAGAGATATTATTTAAGTAAAATTTAAAAATGTTATAAATGAATTAGACTTCATAGGCACGATATAGATCCAATAAGGGAAATTGTTTTTGAAATTTACCAATAATTTTCGTTGTGGGCTGGCCCTGTTCCAACATAGACACTGATCCATCAAGATGGCCAATTTGGGCATTTTAAGCTATGAAAGTAAGAGATGAGCTAATTTTGGCTAAGTACATGGACCAATACCGATCCATTATGGATTTGTAGCGATCCATACTATAGTGGAAAATTGATGTGGACTTTTATTAGGAGGTAGTTAAAGTACTGGGATTTTTATAATAGACAAGTTCTGGCTTGTGTTGACTTGTATAGGAACATGTGTACACTACTATCATTGTCCAAGTAAGGAGAGGGGTTGATGTGCGGGTCTTGGAGTAGGATTACTAGGGAAAACCTTTCAACGAGTAAGTATGCTTACCAGTGAGCAGCTACTAGTGACACAACTGAGGATATCGTTAGTAGAGTTGAGCCGACGTTTATCAAATAAGGAAGGTTAACAACGAGCGGCTGCTAGTAACACATTTGAGTGTGTTGACTAGTACGGTCATTTGAGTGGTATTTCTATTGGATCAGCGAGAGTCGTCACATCCATAAGACACTTGAGATACAATAGGAGTTTTGGTTCATGATTATTATGGTTGTCTTTGTTAATGATAGGTATTATCGAGTCTAATACCCTGACACCTTGGTATATTTTGAAATAGTGGCATAATCCTTACTGTAGTAGGTTAGCATATATTTTGTTTATGTGCTAACTCATTAGGGGCAGAAGTAGATAAGGTATGACTTTCCATACCATATTGCCCTTATTTATTATGTATCGAGTGTGTGTGTGTGTTGTTTTAGGCATATAGACTGCTTATACCAGATAGTTGTCCGACCTGAGTTTATTTGCACTGCTTCTTATAATATTGGGTACTCTTAAATGAGTAGATTGAGAGCCATGTATGGTGATGGCGCATGGAGCTGTGTGTATGACAAGCAAGAGGCTTATGCTTATTCATATATGTTATTTTATGAAGTTGCTACCGCTTAGTCCGTTGTGAAGTGCTATGGAGATATCAACATTTTTATTCATATAAAGACTATTTTTTATATAATGGAATCTTTGATGTATCATGATGTATTGACCTATATATTATGTGATGTATAACCTAATGAGCCCTTGCTGTGCTTTGATGATGTTTTGGTTCATTTGATAATGCTGCCATCTCGCATTTTTTATATCTATGTTGATATTATATTTTGTCCATGCGTTTTGAGATATATGACAGGTCACTATTTGATCGTATTATATCTTGATGATTTCCCTTCATCGGTTAGATACCATAACAGCGCTGTAACGATACGATCTTTCGACGCTCGAAAGTCGACATCAATACGTCCACTGTATCAAATGCCGCACAATCGAATGCCGGAAAACCGAATCATTAGGGTTAAAAAGAAGAGGTAGAAGAAGACAGAAGAAAAAGAAATAGAAACAATATCAGAATCTCACATTCGCAGCGGAACAATATATAATAGATGAATGAATAATCTTTATAACAAAGAACTATATCAGTTTATATAATACATCATCAGAGTTTACAACAACAATACACATCACTGGACAGTTATATAAACTTGTCCACATAACATAATACACAGCGGAATAATACTAGTATAAGTGATACGTCTCGCCATCCAGCTCGCCTCCAGATCTCCACAGCAACTTCTGAATTCCAGAATGACCTGATAACCTGACTCTAGGCTGCCCGTGTGGAAAATTATGGGCACCCAGAGTTTAGAAAGGGAACAATAAACTCCAGGTCAGTCATGGTGACTGGTGTGAGATCGTAAAACAGTTATTTTCTCAAAGAAATAAAAGAAATTTGCAATGCTTTTGGAAAATGAAACTACCATAAGGCCTCCCGCCACACACACAATGCAAACGCAGAATTGGAGGAGATTTCTCCTTATGATAGTCAAAGATGCTTACTACGAAAGATCAGTTGATATTATTATTAAAGGCTAGTGTGGAAAACATTTCGAAAGTATAATATTAATCTTAGCCAGCATAGACATTCCGAACTATGCCTACTATAGCTACCATCTAAACAGTGGTGACCACCATAAGTAAATGGCAGGTTCTACAACTAAAACCGTACAGGGTTCGTATTGGGAATTGGATTTCCAACAAATGGTCAGGCTAAGGAACTTCCTACTGCCACATGGGTACGCCTCTGGCGAGACGTCCCGAGAACCAACCTGGCTCTCTGCCAACACAAGGCCGGGTTACCTCTGTAACTAGGTAACTACTACACGAGTATGCCATCCCCCGGTCCTTTGGGACCTTTATCCAAGGCGCCTCGATCACAAAGCAACAATCACACAGTAAATAAGATTGATGCCACCACACATGTAAAGCATCTGGGCTCCATACCATGATACCACCTTTTTCCAAAAGGAAACGGCATACCCTAAAGGGAGCGACCCTCATAACCTTGCCGCATCTTTCATGTTTCGACCATTTCCGGGGTGTGAGGTCCTGATGCAGTCTCGTCCACAAAGCTACGCTTCTTCACAAAGCCATGCTTTGATCACAAAGGATCAACAAATGATCATCAACACACATCAACACTCAGCATGCCACACTACCAAATTGGGAGTATATCACTGATAACCTTCAACTACATAACCTCTGAGCTCATACGTCTCAGAGAAGGGTGTTAAGCTAAGAGAATAAATTCTCCGCCACCAATAGAAATGTATTTGAAAGAATTCTGCTTTATCTCAAAGTGTAGTGTCAGACATACAACCATACAAGTCTGTTCCGGGTTCGAACAGAACCGAAGGCACTTCCAAAGAAGCTCTTGCAATCTGGGTATCCACAATCCCGATCGGACTCCCCATCACATATGGAGATCTCTATACTGGAGCAACTCAGTGCAGAGACAATCGATAGGTTATCCTATCGTTCTCGCAAACACCCGGTCTTCAACACCGGTCTTCAATTGCAATCCATAACGTCATATCATTATTCGGAATGGGTTATATGACACAAAGTCCTCTCCCGGCTTAACCGAATAATGAGTGCTTATTTTAAAACAAATTCAAGTGCCATTTCAAAGGCCAACATTGATAGTCGGTTATTTAACTATCAACAACATTCACAACAAACAACCAATTTAAATAATTTTCCCAAATTATTAAATTTCAAAATATCTTTGCAAGATATATATTTTCCACACTTCATCACTTTGAAAACAAATTTCAAATCATATTTTCACACTTCATCACTTTGAAAACAAATTTCAAATCAATTTCCCTACACGGGATATATTTCCAAATATTTATTCATTTCCATTGGAAATATGCCGAGTTCAAATACTTTATCTCCAAAATATTCCTTAAAATCCAATTTCAGAATTTCTTCATTTATAATTTAAAACTACTATGGAAATATACTCGGCTTTTCAAGGAAAATACACTTCCATTTCAAAATGATTCATTTAAACCAATTAAATAAATCCTTATCGATTTATTTCAAATTTACATCCCAAATCTGTAAATTTATTTCCACACTTTAAAAATAAATTGGTGTTTATTTTTAAAACAAATTTCCCTTTCCTTTATAAATTCCATTTAAAATCTACATTCCCAAATATTCACTTTTTATACGATTTTCAAATCGATTTCTCAAATATTCACTTTCAACTCCAAATCAACTTTCAAATGGATTTCCAGATTATTTCCAATCCCAAATTGATTTTTCCAAACATTTATTGCAAACACCTAATCGATTTTAGAATGGATTTCCCAGGATTTATTTTTAAATACCAAATCAAATTTTAAATTGGTTTCCCAAAGATTTATTTCCAAACACCGAATCAAATTCCAAATTGATTTCTGAATTTATCTTCCTTTAAAATAAATGCCTTTGTTTCTTTTAATTATTAAAATTTGTATTTCAAATAAATTCTTCAACCTTTGAATAATATTACCCGAAATCCATTTATAAAAATCTTTTCACCATATTTTGGAATTAATTCGATAAGATTACAAAAATCAACGTTATACTTTTAAATTCCTTCTTTTAAATTCACCCAATCCTTTCAAAAGAATTCACTTAAAATTTCAAACTTTAATTTCAAAAATCAAATTTTATTTATTTCTGGTATCCAACGATACCAAAAATACATTTGGCTAAATTATAGCCTTCAATAAATTCAATCACCAATATAATCATCCACAGATTATAAATGATTCATCACACAACATATGAAACAAATTCATACAACATATGAAACAAATTCATATAATTTGAGGAATCCAGTTGGATCCCTCCAACATGTTTCCCTGCATCCACAAATGTTAGCACAATACCAATTCCACTTCGAGGTGGAATATCGCGGTATATGGGATTTATAAAATATCATCCACTATTATGAGGCGCATAGGGTCTCATCCGCTATATAATGCGGGAAATCAATCACCAAATATATATATATATATATATACTACTATATATACTATCACATCCAAACAGACAATCAATAACTGTAATTCCAATTTTAATTTGAGTGAGAAGATCTCACCTTTGCTTTTATTTTGCAATCCATTTTCCATTTCAGCTTGTTTTCTTTCAGATATTGACCTTGTATAAACATCATAATGTTTTATCAATATTCGAATTGTCGAACAAATTAATATTCCTATTTGATAAGTTTAATTAACCAATGATTTTAATTTGAAAATTGAAATTTGATTTTTCTTAAACTAGTTTCTTTTTTACTGTATATACTTATATCAAAACAATAATTCATATAAATTTAAAACTCTTCACTATTTTTAAATTCCAAAAAAAATTCTGTTATATATATATCTATTCATTATTTTTCAAATCAAACAGAAATTTATACTTACTGTAACTATTTATTTTCTATTTTTTCGAAAATATTGATAAATAAAATTCGTAAAAAAATATACTTACAGCCGAGCTCGAATTCTTGAACGAAACCCTAGCTTCGTCGATTCAATTTCCTCTAGTTGCACACGCGAACGCGTAACTCTGCCATCACCATCGCGGCCACGACCTGCTCCCCCCACGAATTCCCACCAGCGAATGCCAGGCCGACCAGACCTTCCTCCATCCCTCGCCCACCTCAAACCGAACGCGAGCTTCCATCAGTTCGACCACGACTTCGTCGGCCTATAATCCAAGCGCTGCTCTACCCAGTCGCGATCGAAACCCATGCGAGCCAAAGCCCTAGTTCATCGCGAACGAACTCGCTGCCTCGATTCGAACTCAGCTTCGATTTTTAATTATTCTGATCTGCCATTTTTTTCGACTTTGTTCGACGCATTTTTTTTAAAGAGGCTACGGCCATTTGATTTTTTATTCATTTATTCTCCCTCGATCTGGTTTTGAGAATTGAAGAGAGAAAAGGAATTCGGCCATTTTTTTTAGTTTCGTTTGATTTTTTCTTTGTTCTGCTCTTGAAATGATTCGCGTGAGATTTGTAAAGAAATGGGGAGACAAGGACGAGACGTTGGCGTATGGAGGAAGGATGCAGTGCTTCAGAGAAAAAGTTCTGATATGGAAAGAAAGTAGGCTGCTATTTGACTTAGGGTATAAATATATTTTAATTTAAATTCAAATTCAAATTATCTCGACAAATACAACACGACATTCTTGACTTCCTATCGAGGCGTGCCGCTAGGCGTTCATAATGTTATACGCCTATTTCGAACACAATGGAAAAGGTTTCGAGTCCAAATTCGATCGTATGGAGAAGATAGCTTTTTGGACCAGTTATTAAATTGAATTTCGATGTAAATTTCAGCGTGTATACATATCGTACGGCCAAACGATCACTCCAAACATTACGAAAAGTGAAATCCGATAATAATACAATATTACGGATCCAATGGAACTGGATTCGTCGAATTCCGAGATTGTGCCTCAGAACGCTATTTTCAAATATCGATTTAAACGATATAAATTCAAAATTGAACAAATCACTTTCAAATTCAATTCTGAAGCTTTTATAACCCTCAGTATAATCAATATGAATTTTCTAAGCCTTTATATTATTTTTAATCAGCTCAAAACTGAAGATTCAAAAATTTACCCAACTTTCAGTAAATTAAATTGCCAAATTCATTTTGATATTTGAATTTCAAATTAAACTAACTTCCAGATATTTAAAATCAATTAAATATCCTGATTTCCAATGTCAAAAATTCAGGGTCGTTACATTCTTCCCCCCTTAAAAGAATTTCATCCCGAAATTACAAGTTAAGAAGAATGCTCCAATACCCGTTTATCATTTCCCCAAAACCAAACAGTTTTATCAACTTATCAACCCAAATCTTTTTATTAAAGATCTATTATCACTTCAACTAACTTTCCAAACACTTTCATAGTTTCAAACAACTGTATTTTGCTTCACAATTTAAATTTAAATTTAAATTCAAATTTTAAATTATCCAAAATTTCTCAAAAATTTCTAACTCTATAAATTTTCGAAAAATTTCGTTGGCGTCTCCTTTGCGCGGCTAGCTCGGTACAACTACAAAATGTCCTTACGGACTCCCAAATTTCAAAAGAAACAAACGCCAAGTGGCTAGATCAAAAACCCAATTAAATTTCATACTGAAATTCAAATACATACCTTAATGTCGAGCAATTTCAAATTTACCTTTGAAATCAAAATCCAATTCCATTTTCCTATAGCCTTTATAATCCTTGTATACTTTACTTAACAATAATATCCAATTTTAACTTAGTATACTTCCAATTCCAAATTTACTTAAGAACTTTCTCCATTCATTTCTTAAGTTCAATATAAGTATTTACATACTTCTTATATTTATTTTCACTTCACTAACAAAGTTATATATATTCATTTCCATTCAACTTTGCATTTTCAATTCCATTTGAATTCAATTTACAATTTCAATTCTATTTGAATTCATTTTATCTTCAAAAACCAAAAATTCACTTAGTGAAAACTTGATATTCACCTTTTTCCAAAGCTTTCAACTTCGACCAAAACAATGGTTTTCATTTTCTAGTTCAATTCCTACGTTTCCATTACAAATTTGAAAATCAATTTTCCCATTAACAAAAATTTTCCAAATTTTTCAAAAAATTTCTAGCTCCCAAAATTTTCAAAAAATTTTGGCGGAGTCTCCCTTGTACGGAGGAACTTTCGCAATTTGACAAGAGATGTAAATATATATACATCGACCCACACGGTCGGAAAAACAAAAATAGTTCATATTTCCTATTTTTTTATTGCGTGGGCGTACCTTTATTAGCATTTTAAGCAAAGCGGCTTATTATTTAGCATTTGCGCGACCAAATGCAGCCAAACGGCTTCCAAAAACCTGTACTTACTCAATTTAAACACGTAAGTGACATATATAGGAAATCTACTAACATTTCACTTAATTTCAATAGCAAATACATAGATTTCATAAGCAATGCACTTAAAATAATTCCCATAAGCAATTTATATGGTTTCGATACAAATTTAATCACTTTCATCTAATTTACATTCAATTCAATGGTTTACAATGCAGTTCCTTACATTCAATTCATTTTTAAGCGAAACGAATTCATATCCATTTCAATTGATACAAAAATCAATTTTATTGACTTTCATTTAACTTATAGAATTTTATATAACCTCGTTTGCGTCAACGACAACCATTTATATGCAAATTCAACGATATTCACTTAATAGAATATCCATTCTAGTTTATAACTAATTTAAATTGATACCATCTCAATTTATTTTAATTCCATTTCATTTCCAATTGATTCCATTCAATTCAATTTGCATTTCATATTCACATTCAGTTGATTAAACAAATTTCATTGAAAATCATCCAATAAAATGCGACAACAACCATTTCACAATTTCTTTTCTTAAGTCGAGCTTTTATCCAATATTGCTTAAGTTATTTCAACTCAAAACTCAAGTTCATTTTCCTTGTAAACAATTTCCAATTTAAATCTTTGATTTGATTTTTCATTTATCAAATCCATTCCATCTACTAATTTAATTCAATTAGTATATTCACTTATCCTTTTTAAATTTCAAATTTCCATATTCAATTAATCCTGAATTTACTTTATCAATAACAAGACAAATTTTCAATTTATTTTTTTCTACTTACTTGAATTTATATGCAAATTCAAACCATTTTAAATTTAGCTCACAACTCAACTTTAATTCAACTAATTCAACTTCCAATTCATTATTTCATTAATAAATTCTCAAGTTAGTTTACTTGAATTCAATCCATTTTATTTGTCCAAGTTTGGATTTTTATTTAACTTGATTCAAATCAATTCTCATTCCATTTTTCAATTCCAATGCATTTATTTACAAATGTAACCTCATTTGTTCATTCACAAATTCACAATTACCATTTCAATTTGAATCTCATTCCAATCAAATTTCAAAATTTTATAAGTCATCAAACTTATTTACATTCCATTAATGAATTTTATTTCAAATATCTTCTCTGGAATTCTATTTCAAATTATAAATCACATTTACAATTTATATTTACAAATCCCATTCGTATATGAATTCATTTCCTTATACTTTCAATTCATATTTATAAATTTCATTTGTTAAATGAATTTATCTCCAACTCTTTGGTTATACCATTATTTCTTATTCAATTTCCATATAACAATGATAATAATTCAATATTATCACTTCCTAACAACCAAGCATCCATATACTATAATAATTCACGAAAAATGATTTCTTTTCTATACAAAAATAGTTTTGGGTAAAATTATTTCATTTACCCTATTTTAAAACAATACTGTGTCAGTTTATCTTGTTTAAGAGTTTAGAAACCCCTATCGATTACAGTTGGCCAGACTGCACCGACTAGAATCTATAAACAATCAACCGATAAGTCAACACAATACAAAACAAATTTTTGTATCCACTAACAAATACGCGCTCATATCTATTATTACACTCACACTCATTCTAGAGTACTACTGACTCTATCTCTAATGAGTAACACCCAACAGAGCCAAGGTTGTTGCTTAACCAATTGCTCTGATACCACTTTGTAACGATACGATCTTTCGACGCTCGAAAGTCGACATCAATACGTTCACTGTATCAAATTCCGCACAATCGAATGCAGGAAAACCGAATCATTAGGGTTAAAAAGAAGAGGTAGAAGAAGACAGAAGAAAAAGAAATAGAAACAATATCAGAATCTCACATTCGCAGCGGAACAATATATAATAGATGAATGAATAATCTTTATAACAAAGAACTATATCAGTTTATACAATACATCATCAGAGTTTACAACAACAATACACATCACTGGACAGTTATATAAACTTGTCCACATAACATAATACACAGCAGAATAATACTAGTATAAGTGATACGTCTCGCCATCCAGCTCGCCTCCAGATCTCCACAGCAACTTCTGAATTCCAGAATGACTTGATAACCTGACTCTAGGCTGCCCGTGTGGAAAATTATGGGCACCCAGAGTTTAGAAAGGGAACAATAAACTCCAGGTCAGTCATGGTGACTGGTGTGAGATCGTAAAACAGTTATTTTCTCAAAGAAATAAAAGAAATTTGCAATGCTTTTGGAAAATGAAACTACCATAAGGCCTCCCGCCACACACACAATGCAAACGCAGAATTGGAGGAGATTTCTCCTTATGATAGTCAAAGATGCTTACTATGAAAGATCAGTTGATATTATTATTAATGTCTAGTGTGGAAAACATTTCGAAAGTATAATATTAATCTTAGCCAGCATAAACATTCCGAACTATGCCTACTATAGCTACCATCTAAACAGTGGTGACAACCATAAGTAAATGGCAGGTTCTACAACTAAAACCGTACAGGGTTCGTATTGGGAATTGGATTTCCAACAAATGGTCAGGCTAAGGAACTTCCTACCGTCACATGGGTACGCCTCTGGCGGTCCGCTATATAATGCGGGAAATCAATCACCAAATATATATATATACACTACTATATATACTATCACATCCAAACAGACAATCAATAACTGCAATTCCAATTTTAATTTGAGTGAGAAGATCTCACCTTTGCTTTTATTTTGCAATCCATTTTCCATTTCAGCTTGTTTTCTTTCGGATATTGACCTTGTATAAACATCATAATGTTTTATCAATATTCGAATTGTCGAACAAATTAATTTTCCTATTTGATAAGTTAAATTAACCAATGATTTTAATTTCAAAATTGAAATTTGATTTTTCTTAAACTAATTTCTTTTTTACTGTATATACTTATATCAAAACAATAATTCATATAAATCTAAAACTCTTCACTATTTTTAAATTCCAAAAAAAATTCTGTTATATATATATATATATATATATATCTATTCATTATTTTTCAAATCAAACAGAAATTTATACTTACTGTAACTATTTATTTTCTATTTTTTCGAAAATATTGATAAATAAAATTCATAAAAATATACTTATAGCCGAGCTCGAATTCTTGAACGAAACCCTAGCTTCGTCGATTCAATTTCCTCCAGTTGCACACGCGAATGCGTGCCTCTGCCATCACCATCGCGGCCACGACCTGCTTCCCCCACGAATTCCCACCAGCGAATGCCAGGCCGACCAGACCTTCCTCCATCCCTCGCCAACCTCAAACCGAACGCGAGCTTCCATCAGTTCGACCACGACTTCATCGGCCTATAATCCAGGCGCTGCTCTACCCAGTCGCGATCGAAACCCACGCGAGCCAAAGCCCTAGTTCATCGCGAACGAACTCGTTGCCTCGATTCGAACTCAGCTTCGATTTTTAATTTTTCTGATCTACCATTTTTTTCGACTTTGTTCGACGCATTTTTTTTTAAAGAGGCTACGGCCATTTGATTTTTTTATTCATTTATTCTCCCTCGATCTGGTTTTGAGAATTGAAGAGAGAAAAGGAATTCGGCCTTTTTTTTAGTTTCGTTTGATTTTTTCTTTGTTCTGCTCTTTAAATGATTAGCGTGAGATTTGTAAAGAAATGGGGAGACAAGGACGAGACGTTGGCGTATGGAGGAGGGCTGCAGTGCTTCAGAGAAAAAGTTCTGATATGGAAAGAAAGTAGGCTGCTATTTGACTTAGGGTATAAATATATTTTAATTTAAATTCAAATTCAAATTATCTCGACAAATACAACACGACATTCTTGACTTCCTATCAAGGCGTGCCGCTAGGTGTTCATAATGTTATACGCCTATTCCGAACACAATGGAAAATGTTTCGAGTCCAAATTCGATCGTATGGAGAAGATAGCTTTTTGGACCAGTTATTAAATTGAATTTCGATGTAAATTTCAGCGCGTTTATATATCGTACGGCCAAACGATCACTTCAAACATTACGAAAATTGAATTCCGATAATAATATAATATTATGGATCCAATGGAACTGGATTCGTCGAATTCCGAGACTATGCCTCGGAATGCTATTTTCAAATATCAATTTAAACGATATAAATTCAAAACTGAACAAATCACTTTCAAATTCAATTCTGAAGCTTTTATTACCCTCGGTATAATCAATATGAATTTTCTAAGCCTTTATATTATTTTTAATCAGCTCAAAACTGAAGATTCAAAAATTTACCCAACTTTCAGTAAATTAAATTCAATAATTAAATTGCCAAATTCATTCTGATATTTGAATTTCAAATTAAACTAACTTCCAGATATTTAAAATCAATTAAATATCCTGATTTCCAATGTCAAAAATTCAGGGTCGTTACAAGCGCCACCATAGGGTAAGTGGAGATATTGCATACCGGTGGTGGAAGGAGGTCACCGCAGTCGCCCTAAAAGCATCATCGGGCAATGTCACCTGACCACCCTCTGGACACCACCCCATCCCGTCCATCACCATCGCCTATCCGCCATGTGCCTTGTCCGAAAATCTTTTTGCTCGCTTTACTTTGTCATGTGTGGAGAGAAATCTATCAAAATCTCTAAATCATTCCAATAAAAAGAGGTGACAGCTCCCAATCATTCCACATACAATAGCAGAAGAGCCACACATTGTTGAATATGATGATAATAACATATATATATATATATTCATTTAAATGTATTTGTTATTGTACTATTTTATTTTTCACATAATTAAATAAATATTTGCTGAATAAAATAAATAACACAGAATTTAAATTCAAACAGATATTTTATTCAAACAAATATTTTATTACAATTTTGAATAGTACAAATTTGAGCTCTCACTATATATATACACAATTTCAATTACAATAAAATTTTGATTACATCACAATTTTTAATTTACATTTGCACCTCACTACATATCACTCATTCGCTCGTATTTATCTTCAACTCTATTCCAAATTGAATCCAGCATCTGAGCGATCTGCAAAATAAACACTGACGCGGTAAAATTGAAAATGAAATATTGTGCAGTGTAAAATAAAATGTGTATTTTGAAAATGTTATTTACCACAGTTATTTGGGTTGTTCGTCATCATATTTATTTTGAATTCATCATACACGAACAACCTGTGACATGCACAGTGTATCACTTTACATGCCACAAGGCCGTGCCACCGACATACACTTGATTAAACTGCAGGGACAAGTGGGCACAAGGTCAAACCCAAGCCAAAGCTAGGTTCAACTCAAGTCACGATAGGAGCACCAGGTCAAACCCGAGCCAAAGCTAGGTTCAACTCAGGTGCAATAACAAACCAATGGGTCAAGACACATAAAACAAGCCTCGACCAAAAATTCAGTGAGTACACATGAATAGCATTCAAGTTAAAACAAATACCAGAGCTAGCATATCAGACTGCAACAAGATAATAGTGGTGCACATGCATATATAGTTAAGAACTACTCCAGTCAGAGATGTACAAAATGAAACCAGATATATACATACATAAATGTATGTATAAAAGTGGAGATGACACTACAGCTATCAATTGAACATAGTCAATGGTTCAAATGGTCAGACTCTACATATACATAAAAATTAAATGAATCTAAGGACCAGAGCACAGATGAACATGAGCATGCAACACAGTCTCGACCAAAAAAACAAAAAGTCTTCAATTTCAACATTTCAGGTGTGTGAAGGCAAGTATGAGTCAAAGCAATGCAATGACCAGAATATAGCAATAAACTTCAAATGGAAATATACAATGCACATTGGAGTATGCAAGCATTTAGAAATGAATCAATGCTGACATAACAACATGAAGATATCATGAAACAGGCTCAGAGGCACTAGAGGTGAGATCAAAATACATGAAGCTCAACTGAATGCAAGAACATGACTGTACAGACCAAGTTATTGAACACAGCAGTTCAAACTAGACCATGCTTGTCACGACCCCGAAATTTAAATTTATTTAAATTTATAATTAAATGGATTCTTGAGTTAAATTTATGATTAAATAAATTTTAGATAAAAATTTGTAAATTTAATTGATTAAATGGAGCGAGTTTCCCCGATAGCCAAGTATATTCTGTATAAATCATTTGAGATTAAAATATTATAAATAGTGTATATGTGAGTATA
This sequence comes from Allium fistulosum, assembly GCA_030737815.1. Classification (NCBI taxonomy): domain Eukaryota; kingdom Viridiplantae; phylum Streptophyta; class Magnoliopsida; order Asparagales; family Amaryllidaceae; genus Allium; species Allium fistulosum. The sequence continues at coordinate 1,127,440,573 of CM060902.1, read as the reverse complement.
TGTGTATATCTATTTAATGTATATATATCTTTAAGTATATACGAGCAAATTTAATATATATATATTTTAAATTGATGGTTAAAAATGGTTTGAGTTTATAAAATAGATATAAGACAATAAATATTAGGTGAATGTTGATAATTAGACTTTAAATAGAAAATAAAATTTTAAAATGTATGTTATAATAAAATACATTTAAGTATGATTTAATTAAGTGAGTATAAAACAAATAAAAATAATAAAGAAAGATTTAATGAAAATTCGAAGTTCACTTGTATTTTAAAAGTAATCAAAATGAGAAAAACAAAAGGGAAACAACTTACATTCAAATACAAATACAAGTAGATAAGTATGAATTAACTTGTATAAGAAACCAAGAAGTACAAGCAAATAAAAGGTAAGTATGAACAAACATCATCTCAGCCGAAATGCAGGCAAGTAAAATAATATTGACAAAAGTAAAATATATATGTACAGCTGAGTTAAAGTAATGCAAAGCAAAGAGATGTGTATTCATGTACAAGAATAAGTATAAAGGTACACTAGCATTTAATGTTTGCATCCTCAAGTACACACAACAAATTATCATCAGCCTCCAATTGAAGAAAAAGAAAATATAAACTTTGTACAACAAAATATGATTACCTGTACAAGCTTTATCACTTGTAAACTTATTCTTTTATCAAGCCTTTTCATCTCAGTCTCATTCATTCGAAGTTAAGTAAAACTGAGATGAAGCTTTCATTTAAAATATAAACAAGCATTCAACATCATCAAACAAGTCAATATAACAGTGGAGCAAGATGATTTGAAGATCAAGGTTAAAAACACTTTCCAGTTTTCTAAATTCAAACTACTTCAAATAAACTACTCTGTTCTTCGTTTATGACAGGTGAGTAACTTTTAAAACTTAAACAAATAGGGTTGCTTGGTAATCTCTGTTATAAGTATATATATAAGTGAGTAAACAACTTTAAATTAAACTGAATATATTTAGTTGTTGTTGTTGTTAAGTTTGAGATCTGGAATTGCTTTGATGTGCAGATACATATATAAATCTCCTCTGTTTCCTTGTTCTTCTTTCTTATTGACTGAGTTACAGGTTTAAACAAACAAGAAACTTCGATCTCTTATCATTAAATCAATATCAGATCTTGGTTTCAAAGACAAATGGATGGGTTTAATTTCACCGAGCAAACTTTAAATTTTAATAAATTCGAGTGAAACGAATTTGAGATTCACTCATATAACATGTGAGCAACTTTAATTTTTCTTTTAGACCTCTTTGTTCTTTTATCTGTGAGTAAATAAAATCTCAAAATTTATATGATCTGTGAATGATTTTGTTAATATAGTGTTAGTTATCTTCTTAAACTCTGTACATATGAAATTGGTTTGACAATACAGAGACAGTTTCTCCTCTGTTTTTAGTTCAGGATGAACTAACTCTGGAACACAATTCGATTTCCTCTATTCTAATCATTTTCATGCGTCGATGTCTTAAGTAAAGATGTATATTTGAGTAAGATCTACGATCTAAAAATAATTGCACGAAGTATAGATTCATACCAACTGAAAAATGAATGTTTTACAAAAGGTACTTTAAAATTTGAAATTTTCGAATTGAATAAAATCTGGATTCAATTACATAACTTGAATGCCTACTGGAATTTATGATTTTTAAAACTACAACGAGGATTTTTAGTGTGAGATTTCAAGAGCAGTTCGCATTTGGATAAAATTTGAATTTTTATCGATTTCTCGAAATTAAATCAGTGATAAATGATGAAACTTGAATTGAAGCTTGCTTGATCCTCATGGAAGTCAGGAAAAATGTTAAAGGAAATTTCGATGGTGTGGATTGAGAGGACGAAGCGTTTGTAGGGTTTAAGCACTGTGAAAATGGCGTATGGGTTTTTGGCTCGTGCACACTCGTCGAGGCGTTTAGTTGGACCGGACTTTGAGGGAAGACAAGTGGGACGGTGGAGCAGCTGTAGGAGGTGATCGCAAGACCTCCGGTGGCCAGTGGTGGCCACGCGAAGTGAATTCGTGAACTGGGTTGGTTTCCAGTTCGAGGGCGATAGCTCGATTTCGATTCGAGGCAAGTGATGGGGTTTTGATTTTTGGATTGAGTTGCATTGTTGAGTTGTGATGTGCCGGAGATTGTCGCGATGATCAGAATCGTTCCGATGAACTGTGCATATGCACGCGTGTGTCTCTGTGCATTTGAAAATATAGTGGTTGGAGAAGAAAGAGGGAGCTCGAGTCGAGCACGAGAAAAACGTTATTTGGCTCGAAGCAAATGGTGGATAGTCTCGGGGAAAAGAAGATGGGGTGAGACTCGAAGTCAACCTCGGGGAAGATGCGTTTTGGCTCGGGTAGATTGCATGTTACAGGATTAAAGGCCTGTGAGTGTTAAATTTAAATCTGGGTTCATATTTAAATTCGAATCTTAGTTTTTGAAATAAAGGGAGATTTTAAATGGTTTGGATTTGAAAATAAAGTTTTAAATTGTAGATAGGTTCTTAAGTTAAATCTGAATTAAAAATAATTTGAATCCTAGTTCTAAAATCAAAGAAATTTTAATATTTAAATTGTGTAAATTTACTTTGTGATGAGAATCAAAACATTTGTTAGAAAAGACTGATTAATAAATATGATTTATTTAATAAATGTGATAAATTTAAAGATGATAAATTTATGTAATTTATTTAAAGTTAATTTCCTAATATAAGCAATTAAGGGAAAACCAATTAATGAAAGTAGTTAATGGATAAATTCTCAATGAAATTTAAATAAAGGATAATCAATTAAGGGGTAATTAATTTTAAATAAGTAACTTAAAGGTAATCAATTACTTGAAAATAACTACTTGATAAAAGGTAATTAAATGATTAAAATTGATCAAGTCAATGATTAAAGAATAATTAATCAAAATAATTTGTAATTTATTAATAATTGATTAACCAGAATTAGAAATTTAAATTAATCTGATTTGAATTAATCAGATAATAAATTTGACCCTACCTACGGATGCTTGAATTCTATTGAATGTTGATTTGGTTGATATCCCTTATTATGATGCTTTGTGATATATCCTGATTTATGTTGTGATCTGAGATGTAATTTCTATTTCTGTGATATGTTACTATGTGAATATGAAACCCTTGACCCATAGAACGACATTTGAGTTTCGATGCGACAGGGAGTCGGATTCCAGTTGGTTATCCGAAACCCACATCGAAGTGTAATTGTGAATCTTTGTGACCGATAAATTTATTTTATCTATGAATCTGTGAATGAAGATAAGCGTTATCGATTATACCGCTTATCGATATATCTGTGATGATTGATGTTGCACTACTGTGTGAAACCCTTGGACTACACCATACACACACAAATATGGATTTCACGTGGAAATCGGTTAAGTCACAGATAATTTTAAACTGGATGTTTTTAAAATTGAAATTCTAATTTCAATTGATTTTGAAATTGGAAATTTGGGGTTTAAAATGAAAAGCTTTTGAAATAGAATTTCAAAGATAAAAGTTATTTTGAATAACTTAAGCGAGTTTTGAAAATTTAAATAATTAGATTTAAATTTGAATTCAAGTTTGAAATTAAATCTATGATTTGGAAACTAGGGATAAAAGATGATATAAATGTGTTTGTATCATTTAAACCATTTTAAAAGTATAATTTTGGGAATTTGAATTTAAACCAAGGATTTCAACTCGTATGAATGAATCAAATTTCCAAATAAAAACTGTTTGTTTTAAAGGAATAAAAGCTTTCAAATAAGAAGTGAAATTCCAATTTAGGTAAAGGAATTTCAAGATTTAATTGAAAAATTGTTTTCCAAGTTATAAATGAATTCTTTTCGAAAGCTATGAATTAAATCTGTTTATTTTTAACAGATTTAAATTGATGTTTTGTTTAACCCATTCGAAATGAAATTGTTTTGAAAGCTATTTGTTAAATCTTTGATTTAAAGATTCAACGAATTAATTAAACTGAAATGGAAATCGATTTGGAAAATCTGTGAATGAATCTTTGTGAAAACTGAGTGAACTTGGTGAATTGAATCTTTTTATTTAAAAAGATTAAAATGGTAATTTGTTAAACCATTTGAAAAGAAAGTTTGGGTTTAAATTGTGACTTAATTGAATTCTCAATATCCATATATTTTTGAATATTGCGCTCACTATTCGGGTTAGCCGGGAAAAGACAATTGTGTCATATAACCCATTCCGAATAGTGATACGTCGTATATGGATAGCATTTGAAGATCGGTGTTGAAGACCGGATATTTTCAAAAATGAAAGGACAACCTGTCGAATGTCTCTGCACTGGGTAGCTCCCGGTATAGAGATTCATATCACTCTTTTGTGATGGGAAGTCCGGACGTGATTGGAAATTATCCGGATTTGCAAGGGCTTCGTGAGAAGTGCCTTCGGTTCTGTTCGAACCCGGAACAGACTTGTATGGATACATGTCTGACATTACACTTTGAGATATAAAGCCGATTTCTTTCAAATACATATCTGTTGGTGGCGGAGAATTTATTCTCTTAGCTTAACACCCTTCTCTGAGACGTACGAGCTCAGAGGTTATGTAATTGAAATTTATCAGCGATATATCCCAATTTGGTAATGTGACATGCTGAGTGTTGCTGTGTGATGATCAGTGTTTGATCATTTGCGATATGATCATTTATTTGATCTTATATCTTTGTGATCATAGATTGATCATTTGTTTGACCCGAAGCATGGCTTTGTGAACAAAGCGTAGCTTTGTGGACGAGACTTCGTCGAGCCTCACACCCCGGAAATGGTCGAAACAGGAAGAATGCGGCAAGGTTCTAGGGAGTAGCGCCCCTTAGTGTATGTCATTCCTTCTGGATAAAGGTGGTATCATGGTATGGAGCCCAGATACTTAACCTCTGTGGTTGCTGCAAAAATTTATTTCTTTGTGGTTTGTTGGAAATCGGGGATCCTCGGGAAGATCGGTGACGATCGGGGGATGACATACGCGTGTCAGTAGTTACCTATTTTTGCAGAGGTAACCCGGCCTTGTGTTGGCAGAGATCCGGTTAGGTTCTCGGGTCGTCTATTCCAGGGACGTACCCATCGTGGATAGGAAGTTCCTTAGCCTGATCATTTGTTGGAAATCCATCTTCCAATACGAACTTTGTACGGTATTAGTTGTAGAACCTGCCATTTACTTATGGTGGTCACCACTGTTTAGATGGTAGCTATAGTAGGCATAGTTCGGAATGTCTATGCTGGCTAAGATTTATATTCTACTTTCGAAATGTTTTCTGCACTATGCACTAGTAATAATATCAAAAATGATTTGATTTTACGTAGTAAGCATCTTTGACTATCATAAGAAGAAATCTCCTCCAATTCTGCGTTTGCATTGTGTGTGTGGCGGGAGGTCTTATGGTAGTTTCATTTTCCAAAAGCATTGCGAATTAACTTTAAAATTCTCTGCTATTTGTTTTTAAAGATAAACTGTTTTGTTGCTCACACCAGTCCCATGACTGATCCGGAGTTTATTGTTTATTTCCTAAACTCTGGATGCTCAAAATTTTTCTACACGAGCAGTCTAGAGTTGGGTTTTTCAGATAGTCAGATTAGTAGATTTTCTGGAGTTAGTTCAGTCTTTGGATATGGACTGCACTTGCTTATCTTGGTGTATCGTTATTGGGAGTTCGAGCTACTGCTGGAGTTCTCTCTTGAAGACTATCTTAGAGTTATTTGTTCCGCTGCTGACGTTAGTTATCTGTTTTTCTTTTCCGCTGCTATTTGTTGTATCATATCTCTGATGTATAGATATTCATTGTATCATCATTGTATCTGGATATTGTATCAGATGTTGTATATCTATATTCTTTTTATTCCGCTGTGTTATTTACTTAACTGTGTTATAAGCTCCCGAGAACCAGATTCGACATTCGAATCTACGGCATTTTGAGTACTAGTGAAGTACGGGTGCCGATTTTCGAAGGTCGACTTTTGGGTCTTGACAAGTGGTATCAGAGCTAAGGTTGTACTTTAGCTCAGGAGTATAACACGTTAAGTAGCTCATTAGAGATAGAGTGAAGTAAACTCTAGAATGAGTATATCCTTAAGATATCCGTCTGAACGTCTCAGTAAATTCTTTTGCTATCCACAGATAGTAGATATGAGTGCAAGAAGAAGACGAGATTGGGGACAGTGGAGTACGACTATAAATGGTCAATATCCCGCAACAGTGGAAAACAACTTTCTTATCAATTTTCTTTGATTCGTTTCCAAATTCTTTTGATTTCTTCGTATCAGCTACAAGAAGAAGTTTCGGTGTGATGATGGCTCTATGAACCGTTGTAGGAGATTCTTGCCTCGTATCTTCATCGATTTCTTATCAGCTTTTCATTTTTAAACCTTAATGAATTTGAAATTGGAATTTTGAATTGAGTTAAATCGATTAAAAGAATATGAAGCTAAATTTGAATAGTATCGATAAAACGATATTGTTTGAACCCAAATTTTGAAATTCTATTGAAATTTCTTGTGAATACCAAGGTCCGAAGAGGGACAAATTGGTATGTATTCTGAGATATTCCGACTTGAATTTGGAATCCGTATCTTGTGTTCAAGTAATTATAGGAGATCAGATCTGTCTATCTCTGTGTTATTTTCGTGCCTGCGAATTTCGAGGACGAAATTCTTTTAAGGGGGGAAATTTGTCACGACCCCGAAATTTAAATTTATTTAAATTTATAATTAAATGGATTCTTGAGTTAAATTTATGATTAAATAAATTTTAGATAAAAATTTGTAAATTTAATTGATTAAATGGAGCGAGTTTCCCCGATAGCCAAGTATATTCTGTATAAATCATTTGAGATTAAAATATTATAAATAGTGTATATGTGAGTATATGTGTATATCTATTTAATGTATATATATCTTTAAGTATATACGAGCAAATTTAATATATATATATTTTAAATTGATGGTTAAAAATGGTTTGAGTTTATAAAATAGATATAAGACAATAAATATTAGGTGAATGTTGATAATTAGACTTTAAATAGAAAATAAAATTTTAAAATGTATGTTATAATAAAATACATTTAAGTATGATTTAATTAAGTGAGTATAAAACAAATAAAAATAATAAAGAAAGATTTAATGAAAATTCGAAGTTCACTTGTATTTTAAAAGTAATCAAAATGAGAAAAACAAAAGGGAAACAACTTACATTCAAATACAAATACAAGTAGATAAGTATGAATTAACTTGTATAAGAAACCAAGAAGTACAAGCAAATAAAAGGTAAGTATGAACAAACATCATCTCAGCCGAAATGCAGGCAAGTAAAATAATATTGACAAAAGTAAAATATATATGTACAGCTGAGTTAAAGTAATGCAAAGCAAAGAGATGTGTATTCATGTACAAGAATAAGTATAAAGGTACACTAGCATTTAATGTTTGCATCCTCAAGTACACACAACAAATTATCATCAGCCTCCAATTGAAGAAAAAGAAAATATAAACTTTGTACAACAAAATATGATTACCTGTACAAGCTTTATCACTTGTAAACTTATTCTTTTATCAAGCCTTTTCATCTCAGTCTCATTCATTCGAAGTTAAGTAAAACTGAGATGAAGCTTTCATTTAAAATATAAACAAGCATTCAACATCATCAAACAAGTCAATATAACAGTGGAGCAAGATGATTTGAAGATCAAGGTTAAAAACACTTTCCAGTTTTCTAAATTCAAACTACTTCAAATAAACTACTCTGTTCTTCGTTTATGACAGGTGAGTAACTTTTAAAACTTAAACAAATAGGGTTGCTTGGTAATCTCTGTTATAAGTATATATATAAGTGAGTAAACAACTTTAAATTAAACTGAATATATTTAGTTGTTGTTGTTGTTAAGTTTGAGATCTGGAATTGCTTTGATGTGCAGATACATATATAAATCTCCTCTGTTTCCTTGTTCTTCTTTCTTATTGACTGAGTTACAGGTTTAAACAAACAAGAAACTTCGATCTCTTATCATTAAATCAATATCAGATCTTGGTTTCAAAGACAAATGGATGGGTTTAATTTCACCGAGCAAACTTTAAATTTTAATAAATTCGAGTGAAACGAATTTGAGATTCACTCATATAACATGTGAGCAACTTTAATTTTTCTTTTAGACCTCTTTGTTCTTTTATCTGTGAGTAAATAAAATCTCAAAATTTATATGATCTGTGAATGATTTTGTTAATATAGTGTTAGTTATCTTCTTAAACTCTGTACATATGAAATTGGTTTGACAATACAGAGACAGTTTCTCCTCTGTTTTTAGTTCAGGATGAACTAACTCTGGAACACAATTCGATTTCCTCTATTCTAATCATTTTCATGCGTCGATGTCTTAAGTAAAGATGTATATTTGAGTAAGATCTACGATCTAAAAATAATTGCACGAAGTATAGATTCATACCAACTGAAAAATGAATGTTTTACAAAAGGTACTTTAAAATTTGAAATTTTCGAATTGAATAAAATCTGGATTCAATTACATAACTTGAATGCCTACTGGAATTTATGATTTTTAAAACTACAACGAGGATTTTTAGTGTGAGATTTCAAGAGCAGTTCGCATTTGGATAAAATTTGAATTTTTATCGATTTCTCGAAATTAAATCAGTGATAAATGATGAAACTTGAATTGAAGCTTGCTTGATCCTCATGGAAGTCAGGAAAAATGTTAAAGGAAATTTCGATGGTGTGGATTGAGAGGACGAAGCGTTTGTAGGGTTTAAGCACTGTGAAAATGGCGTATGGGTTTTTGGCTCGTGCACACTCGTCGAGGCGTTTAGTTGGACCGGACTTTGAGGGAAGACAAGTGGGACGGTGGAGCAGCTGTAGGAGGTGATCGCAAGACCTCCGGTGGCCAGTGGTGGCCACGCGAAGTGAATTCGTGAACTGGGTTGGTTTCCAGTTCGAGGGCGATAGCTCGATTTCGATTCGAGGCAAGTGATGGGGTTTTGATTTTTGGATTGAGTTGCATTGTTGAGTTGTGATGTGCCGGAGATTGTCGCGATGATCAGAATCGTTCCGATGAACTGTGCATATGCACGCGTGTGTCTCTGTGCATTTGAAAATATAGTGGTTGGAGAAGAAAGAGGGAGCTCGAGTCGAGCACGAGAAAAACGTTATTTGGCTCGAAGCAAATGGTGGATAGTCTCGGGGAAAAGAAGATGGGGTGAGACTCGAAGTCAACCTCGGGGAAGATGCGTTTTGGCTCGGGTAGATTGCATGTTACAGGATTAAAGGCCTGTGAGTGTTAAATTTAAATCTGGGTTCATATTTAAATTCGAATCTTAGTTTTTGAAATAAAGGGAGATTTTAAATGGTTTGGATTTGAAAATAAAGTTTTAAATTGTAGATAGGTTCTTAAGTTAAATCTGAATTAAAAATAATTTGAATCCTAGTTCTAAAATCAAAGAAATTTTAATATTTAAATTGTGTAAATTTACTTTGTGATGAGAATCAAAACATTTGTTAGAAAAGACTGATTAATAAATATGATTTATTTAATAAATGTGATAAATTTAAAGATGATAAATTTATGTAATTTATTTAAAGTTAATTTCCTAATATAAGCAATTAAGGGAAAACCAATTAATGAAAGTAGTTAATGGATAAATTCTCAATGAAATTTAAATAAAGGATAATCAATTAAGGGGTAATTAATTTTAAATAAGTAACTTAAAGGTAATCAATTACTTGAAAATAACTACTTGATAAAAGGTAATTAAATGATTAAAATTGATCAAGTCAATGATTAAAGAATAATTAATCAAAATAATTTGTAATTTATTAATAATTGATTAACCAGAATTAGAAATTTAAATTAATCTGATTTGAATTAATCAGATAATAAATTTGACCCTACCTACGGATGCTTGAATTCTATTGAATGTTGATTTGGTTGATATCCCTTATTATGATGCTTTGTGATATATCCTGATTTATGTTGTGATCTGAGATGTAATTTCTATTTCTGTGATATGTTACTATGTGAATATGAAACCCTTGACCCATAGAACGACATTTGAGTTTCGATGCGACAGGGAGTCGGATTCCAGTTGGTTATCCGAAACCCACATCGAAGTGTAATTGTGAATCTTTGTGACCGATAAATTTATTTTATCTATGAATCTGTGAATGAAGATAAGCGTTATCGATTATACCGCTTATCGATATATCTGTGATGATTGATGTTGCACTACTGTGTGAAACCCTTGGACTACACCATACACACACAAATATGGATTTCACGTGGAAATCGGTTAAGTCACAGATAATTTTAAACTGGATGTTTTTAAAATTGAAATTCTAATTTCAATTGATTTTGAAATTGGAAATTTGAGGTTTAAAATGAAAAGCTTTTGAAATAGAATTTCAAAGATAAAAGTTATTTTGAATAACTTAAGCGAGTTTTGAAAATTTAAATAATTAGATTTAAATTTGAATTCAAGTTTGAAATTAAATCTATGATTTGGAAACTAGGGATAAAAGATGATATAAATGTGTTTGTATCATTTAAACCATTTTAAAAGTATAATTTTGGGAATTTGAATTTAAACCAAGGATTTCAACTTGTATGAATGAATCAAATTTCCAAATAAAAACTGTTTGTTTTAAAGGAATAAAAGCTTTCAAATAAGAAGTGAAATTCCAATTTAGGTAAAGGAATTTCAAGATTTAATTGAAAAATTGTTTTCCAAGTTATAAATGAATTCTTTTCGAAAGCTATGAATTAAATCTGTTTATTTTTAACAGATTTAAATTGATGTTTTGTTTAACCCATTCGAAATGAAATTGTTTTGAAAGCTATTTGTTAAATCTTTGATTTAAAGATTCAACGAATTAATTAAACTGAAATGGAAATCGATTTGGAAAATCTGTGAATGAATCTTTGTGAAAACTGAGTGAACTTGGTGAATTGAATCTTTTTATTTAAAAAGATTAAAATGGTAATTTGTTAAACCATTTGAAAAGAAAGTTTGGGTTTAAATTGTGACTTAATTGAATTCTCAATATCCATATATTTTTGAATATTGCGCTCACTATTCGGGTTAGCCGGGAAAAGACAATTGTGTCATATAACCCATTCCGAATAGTGATACGTCGTATATGGATAGCATTTGAAGATCGGTGTTGAAGACCGGATATTTTCAAAAATGAAAGGACAACCTGTCGAATGTCTCTGCACTGGGTAGCTCCCGGTATAGAGATTCATATCACTCTTTTGTGATGGGAAGTCCGGACGTGATTGGAAATTATCCGGATTTGCAAGGGCTTCGTGAGAAGTGCCTTCGGTTCTGTTCGAACCCGGAACAGACTTGTATGGATACATGTCTGACATTACACTTTGAGATATAAAGCCGATTTCTTTCAAATACATATCTGTTGGTGGCGGAGAATTTATTCTCTTAGCTTAACACCCTTCTCTGAGACGTACGAGCTCAGAGGTTATGTAATTGAAATTTATCAGCGATATATCCCAATTTGGTAATGTGACATGCTGAGTGTTGCTGTGTGATGATCAGTGTTTGATCATTTGCGATATGATCATTTATTTGATCTTATATCTTTGTGATCATAGATTGATCATTTGTTTGACCCGAAGCATGGCTTTGTGAACAAAGCGTAGCTTTGTGGACGAGACTTCGTCGAGCCTCACACCCCGGAAATGGTCGAAACAGGAAGAATGCGGCAAGGTTCTAGGGAGTAGCGCCCCTTAGTGTATGTCATTCCTTCTGGATAAAGGTGGTATCATGGTATGGAGCCCAGATACTTAACCTCTGTGGTTGCTGCAAAAATTTATTTCTTTGTGGTTTGTTGGAAATCGGGGATCCTCGGGAAGATCGGTGACGATCGGGGGATGACATACGCGTGTCAGTAGTTACCTATTTTTGCAGAGGTAACCCGGCCTTGTGTTGGCAGAGATCCGGTTAGGTTCTCGGGTCGTCTATTCCAGGGACGTACCCATCGTGGATAGGAAGTTCCTTAGCCTGATCATTTGTTGGAAATCCATCTTCCAATACGAACTTTGTACGGTATTAGTTGTAGAACCTGCCATTTACTTATGGTGGTCACCACTGTTTAGATGGTAGCTATAGTAGGCATAGTTCGGAATGTCTATGCTGGCTAAGATTTATATTCTACTTTCGAAATGTTTTCTGCACTATGCACTAGTAATAATATCAAAAATGATTTGATTTTACGTAGTAAGCATCTTTGACTATCATAAGAAGAAATCTCCTCCAATTCTGCGTTTGCATTGTGTGTGTGGCGGGAGGTCTTATGGTAGTTTCATTTTCCAAAAGCATTGCGAATTAACTTTAAAATTCTCTGCTATTTGTTTTTAAAGATAAACTGTTTTGTTGCTCACACCAGTCCCATGACTGATCCGGAGTTTATTGTTTATTTCCTAAACTCTGGATGCTCAAAATTTTTCTACACGAGCAGTCTAGAGTTGGGTTTTTCAGATAGTCAGATTAGTAGATTTTCTGGAGTTAGTTCAGTCTTTGGATATGGACTGCACTTGCTTATCTTGGTGTATCGTTATTGGGAGTTCGAGCTACTGCTGGAGTTCTCTCTTGAAGACTATCTTAGAGTTATTTGTTCCGCTGCTGACGTTAGTTATCTGTTTTTCTTTTCCGCTGCTATTTGTTGTATCATATCTCTGATGTATAGATATTCATTGTATCATCATTGTATCTGGATATTGTATCAGATGTTGTATATCTATATTCTTTTTATTCCGCTGTGTTATTTACTTAACTGTGTTATAAGCTCCCGAGAACCAGATTCGACATTCGAATCTACGGCATTTTGAGTACTAGTGAAGTACGGGTGCCGATTTTCGAAGGTCGACTTTTGGGTCTTGACAATGCTAACAAGTGCATATACAAAAATGCTTTCAGACTACATATATACATATGTTTGCACATATATACATGCAGTCAGACATACCAGACAGTTGTCTAAAGCAAACAATTACAGGTACACAAGTGAATGGCCAAGACCAAACTTATATGCATGCATACAACTCAACAGTTCAATAAGATATATATGCAATGTCGACATGTATACAACAGGGTGCATAAACTAGCTCGAAGTAACAACTCAATCAAGCTCCACACAAAACCAGACCACATGATACATGACTCGAGAACAAGACCACATACAACATCACATGAAACAAGCTACTTGACATAGGACTTCAAACAAGCAGTGACAGCATTCAAGTCCCAGAGAAAAGAATTATTCGAAATTGAACCGAATAATGCATATTGAAGCACACGGCAGTGGACAGTGCAATGCAGACTACAAGACCAAGTCTTAAACAACAAATGCAGTGACATACCAGATTTCATTCCAAGAAAACAGTTATAACGAGAAGCGGTTTACAGTCTTACAGGAATCAAGGTAGAAGTTTCACACCAAAGTCAAAGCCAGGAGATATTGAACGAAGTTGAAGTCAAATTTTAACAAAATCAAAGTGGCCAAAGTCATCAGAGAAAAGAACGAAAAAAAATCCAGAATTCAAAGCCCTGGTGGCCAAGGAATCGAACAAGTCAGAATCAAAGTCATGTTAATCAAGTAAACAACAAATTATACGAATTGAAAATGTCAGAAAACATCATCAACATCCAAGCAAAATCAAACGGCCGAGCCATAAAGTAACAGACGAATTCAAAAATATATTTGAACGATAATCAAGGGATTAAACCCTATATAACCCAATCATCATCGGCATTTTCCAGGCAATCGAGTTCAAGCAAGCTAACCAGTAAAGCAAAAAGCATAAATCACATACCATTTTAATCGAACTCGAAGAATTGAAGCAGCCGTGTGCAAATCGAAGAACCAATCAATTGATGAAGCAATCAACACTAAACATTTATTCGATTGATCAACTGGTATCGGCAGTATTCAATTTTAGAAGCCCTAATTTAGAACGAAGAAGAACGAACGAGTAAAAAAAGGAAGCAGCCATTCTTTTTCTCAACGCAAGGATTCCAGGCCGAAGATAATAGAAAAGAAAAAGGGGAACTTTACTTTATTTTAATTTGTGCCGGCATTTTTTTAAGTGATAATTTTATTTTGGGTAGACCTATAATTCCTTTTTGGGCTTTAGTTTATAAATTAGGGTTTTGTTTTTAAAATTGTTTTTAATTTGTATTCCTCTTTTAAACTTTTGTAAATTCTAGTCGTGTGACTAGGGGACGAACTACGGTGGTGTAGTTCGAGAATTCGCAACTCAGTGGCTGAGTTGTGGTAGCGTTTTGAGCGTAGAGTTAGGTTAATCAATAGCGGGTGTCGTGAGTTTACATGTGTAAGCGTCTGACTACTTAATTTCTAGTAGAAACCTTGGGGGCAACACGTAGGTAGGGTTTTGCCGAAGCTGGGTAAATCTGTGTTGTTCTATTTCTGCTTTTTATATTCTATTATCATCTGTGTTGCTATTATTCTACTATTATCAATGCTGCAATTATTTTATATACTTCCGCATTAAATTTTTATAATTAATAGTATCACCATATTCACCCCCCCCCTCTAGGGTGAAATCGATCCTACAAGTGGTATCAGAGCTAGGAACAAAAGCCATTTTTGTTTTAAAAAATTTGATTTTTCAAAAACCAATTTTTGTTTTAAAAATTTGAATTTTTAAAATGGCTTCTTTTAATAATGTTTTTGCTGAGGGTCGGTCCAGTATTATTCCTTCTATTTTCAATGGAACAGATTTTTTAAATTGAAAATTAAAAATGGAATTTTATTTAAAATCTGTTAATTTTAAATGTTGGGATATTATTGAAAATGGGTTTGATATAATAGATTAGAAAAATACTTCGATTACTGCTCTTGCTATGCATATACTATATTCTCATATTAATCAAGATAATTTTAACTTTATTTCTCATTATGAAAATGCATAGGAAATCTGGAATACTTTTGATATAATATATGGTGCAAAAGTCAACAACGATGAGAAATCCTCCACAATCGACTCAGTTAAAGAAACGTGCTTAACAAGATTGGTAAAAGGCAGCAGTGATGAAGATTCAATAGCCGATGAGATAAGTGATTTTCCATTCAATGATTTAGTTCTCTTGTACCAAAAATTAACTGAAAATAATAAAGCTCTTGAGTTGAAAAATAATAAGTTGGAAAGGGAACAAGCTAAACTTCATCAGAAAAATAATGATTTGGAAAATGAGCTTACAAAAATTAAGAAAAATAAAATTTCTAACTGCAAAAGGTGTTTGGACCATGAAAAAGAATTTGCCCGTTTTCCTGGAAACTTTCAAAAGTTAGAAAATGAAATCGTAATGCGGGAGTAAAACAAAACTGAGTTGATTTGTAAAAACAACATTTTGCAAAAAAAGTTTGATAGCTTTAAGAAGTCAGAAATTTCTAAATGTGCGATTTTTGAAAAGAAATTAAATGAGATCAACGAAAATTTCAAAACCCTTGAAAAAGAAAACGTGATTTTGAGCAAATCTGAGATTATTCGATTAAATCACGATTTGAAAAGGAGATTGAAAAAATCAAGGATTTTGAACAAATTGAATTTAAAAAACTCCAAGTTTTTAAAACTGAGATGCTAGAAATTGAGAATAAAATTAGAGAGCTTTAAAATGAAAATATACCATTAAAATTGAATAGTTTTGAAAAGAGAGATAGTACCATTAGTTGTTGTTCGAAGCTAATAAATGAAAATAAACTTTTAAAATCCAAAGTTAATAAACTTGAGTTGGTTACTCGGAAATTTTTCACTAGAGATAAATAATTTAATATACTCTTAGAAAATCAACTCTTCGAGAATAAAAGGAATGCATTTGGATTTGCAAAAGTGTCAAAATATGAACAAACAACTAATAACACTGTTAAGGGGAAGAGTGTGAGACCCAAACATGAGAAAACCATTCAATTTGGGTTCCAAAAGGCACGAATATAAAATCTATCAAAGTCAAACAAATCTGGGTGTCGAAAGGAACATATATAAATAGTTATGGGTCTACACAAACATATTTTTCAGAATCAGTTGCCACTAACAATCATGGACCTATAAAAACAAATAGGTCACAAAAATCTTTTCTCGTGTAGGTGTGGTGGCAGGTTAAGGAACAACAACAGTGTTACCTGGATTCTGGCTGTTCCAGGCACACGACGGACGACAAATCAAAGTTTCTTAGCCTAGTACAAAGGTGGCAGAATCACAATGGGCAGCAATGAAAAATTATCGTAAAGGTAAAATAGGTAACGGTACATCTATCTGGAATGATATATTAAATGTGATAATCTGCACCATAATCTGAATTAAATCAACCAGTTATGTGATGATGAAATAAATGTTGATTTTGATTTTAAAAATGTTGACCAATCATCTTTGAACTATTTCATATAGATTTGCTTGGACTAACAATGTTGGTTGATGATTATTCTAGATACACGTGGATATATTTGCTTATCTTACTGCTTCTGGATCTGACACTATGTTCACTGTTTGTTTAATTGCACGGTTTCAATTCGAACTCAAAAGAATTTCATTTAAAAATTGTAAAAATGATTTCAAGGTATTTGTTGCAACTTCACGGTCTGGTCGATAACATCCAACTAATGATAATCTTGAGTCAAAGGGAAATTCGGATGCAGATTACATTGGAAATCTAGTTGATAGAAAAATTACTAGTGGAACGTGATTTATGTTGAGACATTCAGTAGTTGCATCGTTTTCAAAGAAAATATCTGCATATTTTTCATTTCAACTAATTTTCAAATAGCAGACAGTTTTCTTATAAAACCCCTTCTAGAAAATAGTTTTTGTTGAGCTTGTTTCAGATTAGTCATTTTTAGAAAATTTGATAATTATTTTTTGGATTTGATTTTAAATGACTACATTAACTAATCTGACTCCCTACTGATTATCGAAAAGATAAATAGTGATTAGAAAAGCGATGAGTGTTGATATTAATCATATATTATAACTTGACAGTATAATTAGTGTTTAAATTTCTAAAGAGTTATAAAAACTTTTTGATGGGTAAAAATTCCATGACCATCTCTATTGCTATCATATTTCTAACGACCATCACTCATCAAAATCCAATATAGTATGTCAATATGTGGTATTTTAAATGGGAAATTATTCGTTTTTATTTTATTTATTTTTTTAATAAAAAACATCCAAAGTATTCGCTCTCATTTAAAAGTCCTTACGGTTATGCATGTATGAATTACTTGGAATTTTTGATTATGTGCTTTCATGCTCATTTAAAAGGCCTCACGGTTATGCATGTATGGAACACATATCAAAATTGATTATTAAATAGACAAGCTGATTCTAATTCCATTTAAAAGTTCTCACGGTTATGCGTGGTTAGAAGATGCTTGAATTCATTTTTAATTTTTTTTAATTTTAAGAATACTACTAATCTCATTTAAAAGTCCTAACGGTTATGCATGGTTAGTAGATATTCAAATTCCTGATATAAAGATAACACAAATAGACACAACTATATGGTTTTATTTGTTGACATCATCCCTATCATTCTAAAGTGGAATATGCGCCTAACAAAGTATTTATGATTTTTGTTTGCTTTTTTATTGGAATTTAATATTTATACTCGATTGGGTATTAATGTTGTATTAATGTATATCACTTTATCTCTATTTTTCTAACACTATTACTCTTTTGCTGATAACAAAAGAGGGAGAGAAAAGTTAAGATTTTGGCAAATAAAGGTCAAATATTTTATTTTGTATTTTCTATTTGCATCAAGGTTCATTTGCATATTTTTATTTATTTTCATGCATATATGAAGGGGGAGCTTTGTTGTAGAGAGGGAGCATTTAAATAGGGGAGCAAATAGAATGATCAAATACATTTAACAAATTCAAAATCTTAAATATATGTTTGTTATCATAAAAAGGGGGAGATTGTTGAATATGCAAGTATATGATTTTTGTTTGATGATAATAAACATATATATATATATATATATATTCATTTAAATGTATTTGTTATTGTACTATTTTATTTTTCACATAATTAAATAAATATTTGCTGAATAAAATAAATAACACAGAATTTAAATTCAAACAGATATTTTATTCAAACAAATATTTTATTACAATTTTGAAAAGTACAAATTTGATCTCTCGCTATATATACACACACTTTCAATTACAATACAATTTCGATTACATCACAATTTTTAATTTACATTTGCACCTCACTACATATCACTCATTCGCTCGTATTTATCTTCAACTCTATTCCAGATTGAATCCAGCATCTGAGCGATCTGCAAAAAAATACTGACGCAGTAAAATTGAAAAGGAAATATTTATGCAGTGTAAAATAAAATGTGTATTTTGAAAATGTTATTTGCCACAGTTATTTGGATTGTTCGTCATCATATTTATTTTGAATTCATCATACACGAACTACCTGTGACATGCACAGTGTATCACTGTACATGCCACAAGGCCGTGCACACCGACATACACTTGATAAAACTGCAGGGACAGGTGGGCACAAAGTCAAACCCGAGCCAAAGCTAGGTTCAACTCAAGTCACGATAGGAGCACCAGGTCAAACCCGAGCCAAAGCTAGGTTCAACTCAGGTGCAATAACAAACCAATGGGTCAAGACACATAAAAAAAGCCTCGACCAAAAATTCAGTGAGTACACATGAATAGCATTCGAGTTAAAACAAATACCAAAGCTAGCATATCAGACTACAACAAGATAACAGTAGTGCACATGCATATATAGTTAAGAACTACTCCAGTCAAAGATGTACAAAATGAAACTAGATATATACATACATAAATGTATACAAGTGGAGATGACACTACAGCTATCAATTGAACATAGTCAATGGTTCAAATGGTCAGACTCTACATATACATAAAAATTAAATGAATCTAAGGACCAGAGCACAGATGAACATGAGCATGCAACACAGTCTCGACCAAAAAAACAAAAAGTCTTCAATTTCAACATTTCAGGTGTGTGAAGGCAAGTATGAGTCAAAGCAATGCAATGACCAGAATATAGCAATAAACTTCAAATGGAAATATACAATGCACACTGGAGTATGCAAGCATTTAAAAATGAATCAATGCTGACATAACAACATGAAGATATCATGAAACAGGCTCAGAGGCACTAGAGGTGAGATCAAAATACATGAAGCTCAACTGAATGCAAGAACATGACTGTACAGACCAAGTTATTGAACACAGCAGTTCAAACTAGACCATGCTAACAAGTGCATATACAAAAATGCTTTCAGACTACATATATACATATGTTTGCACATATATACATGCAGTCAGACATACAAGACAACTGTCTAAAGCAAACAAATACAGGTTCACAAGTGAATGGCCCAGACCAAACCTATACGCATGCATACAACTCAACAGTTCAACAAGATATATATGCAATGTCGACATGTATACATCAGGGTGCATAAACTAGCTCGAAGCAACAACTCATCAAGCTCCACACAAAACCAGACCACATGATACATGACTCGAGAACAAGACCACATACAACATCACATGAAACCAGCTACTAGATATAGGACGTCAAACAAGCAGTGACAGTATTCAAGTCACAAAGCAAAGAATTATTCGAAATTGAACCGAACAATGCATATTGAAGCACACGGCAGTGGACAGTGCAATGCAGACTACAAGACCAAGTCTTAAACAACAAATGCAGTGACATACCAGATTTCACTCCAAGAAAACAGTTATAACGAGAAGCGGTTTATAGTCTTACAGGAATCAAGGTAGAAGTTTTACACCAAAGTCAAAGCCAGAAGATATTGAACGAAGTCGAAGTCAAATTTTAACAAAATCAAAGTGGCCGAAGTCATCCGAGGAAAGAACGAAACAAAATCCATAATTCAAAGTCGTGGTGGCCAAGAAATCGAACAAGTCAGAATCAAAGCCGTGTTAATCAAGTAAACAGCAAATTATACGAATTGAAATTGTCAGAAAACATCATCAACATCCAAGAAAAATCAAACGACCGTGCCATAAAGTAACAGACGAATTCAAAAATATATTCGAACGATAATCAAGGGGATTAAACCCTATATAACCCAATCATCATCGGCATTATCCAGGCAATCGAGTTCGAGCAAGCTAACCAGTAAAGCAAAAAGCATAAATCACATACCATTTTAATTGAACTCGAAGAATTGAAGCAGCCATGTGCAAATCGAAGAACCGATCAATTGACGAAGCAATCAACACTAAACATTTATTCGATTGATCAACTAGTATCGACAGTATTCAATTCCAAAAGCCCTAATTTAGAACGAAGAAGAATGAACAAGTAAAAAAAGGAAGCAGCCATTCTTTTTCTCAACGCAAGGATTCCAGGCCAAAGATAATAGAAAAGAAAATGGGGAACCTTACTTTATTTTAATTTGGGCCGGCATTTTTTTAAGTGATAATTTTATTTTGGGTCGACCTATAATTCCTTTTTGGGCTTTAGTTTATAAATTAGGGTTTTGTTTTTAAAATTGTTTTTTAATTTGTACTTCTCTTTTAAAATTTTGTAAATTCTAGTCGTATGACTAGGGGACGAACTACGGTGGTGTAGTTCGAAAATTCGCAACTCAGTGGCTGAGCTGTGGCAGGGTTTTGAGCGTAGAGTTAGATTAGCCGATAGCGGGTGTCGCGGGTTTACGTGTGTAAGTGTCTGACTACTTAATTTCTAGTAGAAACCATGGGGGCATCACGTAGGCAGGGTTTTGTCGAAGCTGGGTAAATCTGTGTTGTTCTATTTCTGCTTTTATATTATGTTATCATCTGTGTTGCTATTATTCTACTATTATCAGTGCTGCGATTATTTTATATACTTCCGCATTAAATTTTTATAATTAATAGTATCACCCTATTCACCCTCCCTCTAGGGTGAAATCGATCCTATGTACTTCCCTTCTAACAAAAGTGTTAGTGTACAACAACCATACCTGTACAATACTTACCCTATAAAGAAAGCATGTTGCATTGTGTACTGTTTAAGTACTTACACCTTATTTTACTCATATTTAATCCTCATTTTACACCTTTAACAATGTTTTAAGTGAGAAACCTTCACTAAATATTTCTTTAGTCACAAATTCGATGTTAACTAGAAATCTACTTGGCAATTATAGTTTAACAATCTCGTATAGGCTTCTTTATTTAAATTGTATAAAAATTATCAGGGGCTTCTTTCACACTTAGAAGTCTCACAATTGTGATTCGCAATATTCAACCAAAAACTAATCTAATGAACTCATTTAAATATAATATAAATATACACATAATTATTTAATATTTATTTTGTATAGAACTAAATATTTAAGTGTGTATAAATACAGGTTATATACGTTTATTGATTTAAATAAGCATTTGAATAACTGATTAAACAAATGTGTATAAAATGGACAATTTAAGAAAAAATTAAAATAATATAATCCGACCTCATTATAAGGTATAGAGTGGAAAAATAAATCAAGTTTTGAAGTTGACTTTTATAGTATGCAAAGTTTTAAGTAGTCTAGATATTTTTAGCTCTTTGTTGATGTTAATAGATCAACATTACTACTATAAATAAGACACTCATTACATTTTGCTACATGATACTTCATTTTATTATCTCCTATTATTATTATTATTATTATTATTAAGCTCTTCAAAGAGTTCTTGTAAACTATTTAGAGTTAGAAATAGGATTTCCCAATGTGAACTAACAATCTAACGTAAACTACCTTAACATAATCATCAATAAGTTAAAATTTTAATATGTTCCATATTTTATTAATATTTATGATACATATATAGGTATATTAGGTTTAGTGTATAAAAACTAAAACTAAAACTTACGTTAATTATATGTACATATATAAAATATATATACATATCCCTTCACACATTACAAAATTATGAAATCATTTTAGGATGTAGTGATATATATACATATATACACACACACACGTTTGAATACACACATATACATATATAAATAAATATATAAGATAATATATATGTCAGATAGTTCAAATTATATATATATATATATATATAATTTGGTCATAATAATATGTATATCAGTAATTTTAAGGTTCTACATATGTATATTGTTACCCGATGCCTTGACCTGGCTATATTAGACTAGTCGCGCAAGATAGATTCGACTGCTGATAAGAAAAATAGTCATAGGGCAACGACTCGGGGCCCAGAAATAGAGTCTGGACCGTGATACGGAGTCCGGATTGGATAAGGTTGATAGAGAGACAACGTAGGATATCAGAGATATGGAAATTAGCTTAGATAAGGTAGGGATCGACATAATCCTTTGTCAACATAGGTGAGGTGACCAAAGGATCGGTAAAGCAAAACAAGGCAATAGAGATCGACATAGTTCAACATGATTTAATGGTGCTAGATGGGTTGGCATAGGCAGTGTTATTTAGTTCAACGTGATGTGTAAATACCAGAGGGGTCGGCATGATGAGTTAGGTGGATAGTCAGCGTAGATGGAGTCACGAAGGGATCGGCATAGTGAAGGGTCGCCATAGGGTTCGGCATACATCTCGCGAGCATTATGGATCGGTATAATATGCAACAAACGGAGGGATCGACTTTGCTCACGATGGATAGGTCGGCATAATATTCTAAATAGTATGGATCGGAATATGTTAAGGAAGCAAGAGGGTTCGACACTATTATTTGGAGGGATTGGCACATCCTTGACTAGAATGAGATTCGAACCAAAGATCAACCAATCCTCGAGCTTAACACATCCAATCATCATGACATTTGAAGCACCATCATACCAGAGCATAAGGAGGCTACCATAGGAATCGTTGCCCCAAACTCAACACATGGAGGGATCGATACTGATCCCTCTCCATTGAGATTTAGGCCTAGCCCTCCCTATGGCGAGCCCCTGTGGATGAGAAGGTTTTGTTGCCGAAGTTCCAGTCAGATTGGAGGTCGCATTCACCTATAAATACAGGCCTAGGGGATCATTCTGAGGATCTTTACGCTGCCAGTTAGATAACACTATTAGTGTAACCAACTCCCTCCATTATTCTCTTGTCTCTTGCTATTTCTTGCTGTTTCTAATTGTAATCAAGTTAATTGAAAAGCAATAAAGAAAATATTCAAAGCGGACGTAGGCAATCAACGTCGAACCACTATAAACCTTGTTGTTCTTGCTTTCTGCTGTGTTTTCCTGTTATTTTAACATATTCCTCTATTTTCATTTAGTTTCTTCATTTATTTCACTACTTAAATTTGTTCCTGGGTGTTTGCGGCCAATTTGATTGCAAACATTTTGGAGCTTTCATTGAGAAACTTGATTCTCAGCCCGTTAGGATCCCCTTTGCTGCTACTGGATTGAAGAAATCCCCGTAGGAGATCTAGATTCATTGTTAGAAGTTTGCAGATACTACTCAAGTTTACCAGAATCTAAGCAAAGAAATTCAGAATGGTGAGGCATACCAGATCAACTTTCCAGACTGTTGATGCAAATGAAAATGCCAGCATCCAACAAGGAGTTCCAAGTAACCAGCCTGATAATGTGAATGTGGAGCCTGCTGAAGTCCAGAACCCCGTCGATTCCATAACTAAAGCTGAATTCATTAACTTGATGAGGGAGTTGATGGAGAGCCGTAGGCATCTGAACGAGCAAATTCAGACTAATGCTAATCTAATGAACCAGATTGCTCAATAACAGCATCAGAGCACCAGAAGGGATCTTGCTTCTTACACGATGTCGGAGAGTTCAGCCTCATCAGAAGATGAGCATCATGGGTATAGGTGTCTCAGGGTTGAAGCGGCGCAAGCAGGGACATTAGAGCAACGCTTGACATACCAACATGGTCTGCCAAGATGGATCGGTGTCGATCCCTCCCTAGGGATCGGTACCGTTCCCTCAATCAAAGGAGTTGTTCTTCAAAGGCAAGTGGGGAGCCGTGTTGGAGCTGGGTCCGGGGGTTTGGATGCTGGAGTTCGTTTGGAGCAACCAGCTGCAGCAGTACGTGAGGAACCGAACTGCGATGATGCGGCCGGAGCAACCACCATCTGCAGCAAACGCATTAAGGAACAATCAGGGATCAGGTTCGAGACTCAAAATCCCATAATCGGGATAATCAGGAGTCAGGTTCGACTCCCTTGCTTCGCTTTTTCTTGCTTAGAATAATTAGGATAATAATAGCCTCGGACCGCTTACACATGTATGAGGCCCATATTGGTCTCTAGGAACGCTCTGGGTCGGACGTCATGTATGACTATTTAGGACGATAATAACCTCGGACCGCTTACATAGGTACAGAAGCTAGATTGGTCCCTAGGCACGCTTTAAGTCGGATGTCTGGGATGAATAATTAGATTTCTACTTGTTTGCTTTGATTTGAATATTTAGCTTTTGAAAAATCCACATTGAATGTGATGACCGATATTAATCACTTTAAGTCCCATCTGGAGAGACGGAACCGAAGTGCAGGGTGCAAGTACCCTCGTCGGAAAGCGAGCGGATGAACTTGTACGATATTGATCGCTTTAAGTCCCGTTCGGAAAGACAGGACCGGAGTGGAGGATGCAAGTTTCATTGTCGAAGAGCAAGTAGATGGACTTGTACAAAAAGTAAATCTCCTCACTGGAGATTGAGCGGATGGGCTTGCTTGGTCATTGAGTTCCTTTGCTGTAGAGCAAGCAGATTCAACAAGGATCCGGAGAGATCAAAACCCTAGATTGGGCGATAAATGATCTGAAAAAATCAAACCCTAGATTGGAAGTTCAACGGTCCAGAGAGAACGAATCCTAGATTGGATTGTGAACCATTCAGAGAGATCGAACTTTAGAACGGAAACAGATTTGATTTTGATAAAAGGGTTTGAACGTCTTGTAATTAGAGTAAAACAGATAAATCCTAGATGAACATGGAACGATTTTGATATATAATGTGATAACTCCGAATGAAATAGGAATGATTATGATGTATAAACATCACTTAAGTAGAGAATAGATCTTTAACTATAACAGGTTTGGAACGACCTTTGATTGGCAAAAAATTCCAAAGGAATCGAACGATTTACCAAAATTTAGATCAACGGATGGCCGGAGAGATCAACTACTGAAGACTAATTGCTGGAACTTATTCTTGAGCAAAGAATACCTTACATTCGAAAGGCGTACTTTGAGGGAGCAAATGTTAATCCGCTTTTGAACCAAAGCATATTTCAACTGGACTTGGAAGATCAAAACGAGGACGAAACGACTTGAGAATTGACAAGTACACTTAGATGAAATAAGAAAACAACTCGGAGAAGTTTCAACCTAGAATAATCAAAGTAAACAAGTCAACACCGACTTATTCAAGTAAGTGGTTGACGAGTTGTTTTGCTCCCCCATTCCAACTTCATAAGAGTAATTACTCACCTCTTCCATAAGTGTCCAGGTGATTTCCAAGGGTTTTGAACGACCTATTTCAAGAGTTGAAGAGTTAACAGCTAGAACGACATAATAAACCAAACAATGAAGGAACAATCATCAAAATCAACCAACAGCCAATGAAAACAACATGGGACGCCGCAAAATGAAATAGGAAGAAGGATGCAAGAAAGTTCAAAGTAATTCGAACTAAGGAAACACGTCGCATCGACGTGTTTAAGTCGGTACCGACATGTTTGGTTAACTCATGGCGCTCTACAATTTTACAAGTGACTTCGGACCGATCTCTGAACTCTGCTCCAAGTGGACTTCTGACCCAACGCAACTGTTTCTCTATAAATACCAATCTACCTACAACCAAGGAGATATTTTTCTACTTGATCTCTTCCATAATCTTTAGCCCTTTACTTTGGATCTAATCTCTCTACCATTGGAAACTTCATCCTCTTCTTCACTCCTATCCCCTACCTCTCAAACTCTTCAGAAACATCATTGTAGATCTAAGATCCACTGAATTGTGGTTAAATCTGATATAATTCATTGTAATTTGGAGAGACAACGAATAACATTATAAAGTAGACGTAGGCCAGAGATTGCCGAACCACTATAAAAATTCTTGTGTGTTCTTTACTTTTCTGCTATCTTTTACTTGCTTGATTTAGGATTTCCAATGTTTTTACATTTATTTTAAAAGTACTGGTGCTTTCAACAAATTTCTGGATGTTGATCAATTTTCTAGGTTAACGGTACGATGTTAACTATTAAGTGAGAAGTACTAGAATTTTTAGTATTCATCATATTATTTTCCCTAATCTATTGAACAATAACAAAACGAAAGAATTTAATGCTCTTTCATTAATTATATGAATTTACTACTCTCTACTTAATTCTCTCCAAATATTTTATTTGTATATCTCTATAATTTATCATTATTACAATTATTACAAAGTTCTAAAAATTTCTTCATTATCATTTTACATTTAGATATTAACATTTAATAATTTCTACAATTATTTAAAAAATTCTCCTAAGGTGTACCATATTATACTACATTGAAGTCCATATAATTAAATTAACTAAATGATCTAAAATTTGAATTTTTAATATATATCCAATTAACTAATAACTATTATTTGGTATAACAATGACAATTAAATGTATTGTATACTATGCTTATATTAACAAAAATTGTGAAACTAATATTTCATTCACGTCCATATAACTTGAAAATTTCCATAATTATATACAAAATTATCTTTAGTTCTCTTATATTATTCTACATTCAAGTATATAATTACAAACATATACGACGTTTTTACTTTTTAAAATGAGTAATTGAAGTGAATTCTTCATCATTAATATATTTATTTACGTTAAGAATGATATTAAATTAATGACAAAGAATGATTGTAATTATCAAAAATATTCAGACAATTCAAATTTTATACAAATTAAGTACTTTTAAAATGACACAAGAAAAATTACATACTACAGGTCATTTTATACAAATTAAGTACTTCACGGAATACAAACAAAAGTATTTCTTTCAAAAAGATAATGTGGTTATGGGTAGGGTTGTCAATTTCCTACACGACCCGAAACCCGCACGGAAATTAGCAGGTTAACCCGATCTGTTTATGTTGGCGAGTCATTTTCAGGTCAACTCGAATTTGACCTGTTTACAAACGGGTGGGTTTCGGGTTGACCAGATAACCCGAAATTATACCTTATACGGGTTAACCCGATCCGTTTATACCTTATACGGATTGACCCGACCCATTTACGACCCGACTCGTTTATAATCGGGTTACACGGGTCGGATCGGGTCAACCCGTTTATAATCGGGTCGGGTTCGGATTGAGCTTTTTCTGATCTGTTTAATAAACGGGTTGACCCGGCCCATTTAAAATCAACCCGAACCCGACTTGACCCGATCCAAACCCGTCCCTACCCATTGACAGCTCTAGTTATGGGCTTTCCATTTAGATGAGTGAAAAAAAAAGACTAATTTGGTTGTTCATACTGTGATCTTGTTCCTAACCAAGTCTCTCTATTAGTGTAAACTTATTTCAATTTTTAAGAAAATAAAAACATAACCAGAAAACAAAAACATAAGCGAAAAAAAGGAGAATAAAAAATAAAAAAATAAAAATAAAAG
Organism: Allium fistulosum; assembly: GCA_030737815.1. Classification (NCBI taxonomy): domain Eukaryota; kingdom Viridiplantae; phylum Streptophyta; class Magnoliopsida; order Asparagales; family Amaryllidaceae; genus Allium; species Allium fistulosum. The sequence goes on along the minus strand of CM060902.1, from coordinate 1,127,412,867 downwards.
AAGAAGGAAAAGAAGAAGAAGATACCTGAACCGGTTTAAAATCTTCATAAAAACTGGCTAGAAAAGTGATACACCACTTCTGCATCTCGATCTGGGTCTCTGATCATACAATCGACTCCATATATATCATAGGAAGAAGTCTCTACATTCTATCTGACTCTAGATATAAATCAGTTTTTGCAGGAATCCCTTTGTTTGTTTGGCAAGACTCAGAAGAGGCAGTTCACCACAATTCTACCTCCAACTATAGACAACAATGAAGTTATCTGTACCATAACTACTGAAAGTTTCATAGATAACCCACATGCAACTAACAACCAGAATACACATTGAGCTTCGGTTAGTTTATTGCTAATCTCTCCTTCCTTAAAAGCAACCCTACACATTGCATCATCAAGTTTGTTTTCAGTTCCAACCAACGTCTAAGATTAATTTGCCTAAGTGTATTAGTTGAGCATTGATGTCTTGGTCTCTTATTTATTGCTAACACGCGTACTCATATACGTATTTAAGGTTGACAGATACAGGTATCTTAGTAAAAATGTGCAATCGTCCAATAAAACGAAAATAATGGCTTGCGATCTATCTATAGAGATAACATATCAATATCATTTATATAGTCTGACAACATAAGACCCATGAGTGTTAAAACTAATATTAGTCAATTATTTAAAACTAATATAATTATTATAGAGGGCGTACTAGTATCTAATATAAGATTAGTTGGACTTGGATGCAATCTCATCCAATTCCGTGTTTTCCAAACTTATATTAAAAACATTCACTTAATTAATTTCCTTCTTTGTTTTTGTGAAACATCAAATGATGAACCCGTCAAATTATACAAGTTTAAAAAGCAAACGTATGCTTCCTATTATTTTGTTCTTTCCCTTTAGATAAATCATATTTTATCAAAAACTATGCCCGCTGTACCATTTATCAAGTAGGAGTATCAAAACATACAACATACAAATGATTGCAATTGCTAAGTTTAGTTTAAAAGCATTACACCTGCACTTAGACCTAATCCGAGCCGACGGACTAAACTATACATTTTAAAACCCGATGGATTCCGATTCTAGACCGGTCTAAATATACATTTTAAAATCTAGACCCGGTCCGGTCCAATCTGAATTTTGGATCGAGTCGGTTCAGGTTCAAATGGGTAACGACACTAAAAAATACATGTATTTTAATGTTTTTATTGTGTCTTCTAGATCGGGTTTAATGGGATCTATATGGTATTTTTCATTATCCAAATGCAACCTAAGACTCATCAAGTTCAATTCAAATTCAAATCGGCTCGATTCAGATTTACAGAATGAGTACGTTTAACAAGGACTTGCCAGAGTAACTACTTAAATTAGAGATCTAAATCCATTAGCTTCTAGTAAATCACAATAGATCTCTTTGTTTTTCTAAAGCTTTCTATTATGTTACTAATCATAATCTCTTTCATGACAAATAATGAATATAGTCAAAGATTTGTTCCATTCATTCCAGATGTTATATAAAAGAAACATTAAAAAAATTCCACTTTTAATGTGTGCCGAAATAATAAAAATTAATGTAATTAATTACTTGATCGCCATTAGCCGTACAGGACAAATTCCAATTAATTTTATTTCTTATTTATCTTGCATTCATTATGATAAATTAGAAATTAATCAAACAAATAGTTAAATAATAAAGTACTTACAGTATTATTGTAAAGACGATTCAAATATAATATATACTAAATACAAAGATTTACTTGTTTAGCTTAGCACCGGGACAAAAATGTAATAACAATTAATTTATATGCCAAATTAAAATTTCTTAGTTGGTTAATGTTAGCTTTGTTAGTGTTTTATACAAAGTAAAACTCTTAGTAAAGAACAAGGAGACAATAGTTAGGACTAGGAGTACCTCTGTCTCAAATGTCTGTCTCAATTGGTTAAATTGATTAAAGTTAAAGAATGGTTAAACTGATTAAAGTTAAAAGCATACCATTTTAGACAAAGATTTCAAAAGTTGTGAGTTCGAAACATCAAGAGATTATAAAAGAGTTTTCTACTTAGGCAACTGTTGGGATAACAACGATATGTATTTCAAGTTATGCGTACCTTTAACATTATTATCGTATTGTCTTTTAAATCGTATGTGAGACACGTGACGTAGTATAAAAACAACATAGTTTAAAATAATTCATTACTTTATCATAGCAATTAACTTTTCAAGACGTTATCCATTCAAAAGAGGAGGAGGAGAAAAGTGTCGTTTAGAATAAGTGCACAATTTTGCCAGATTGACCCCGTATTAAAGAGAATTCATCTTGCAAAACAGAACAGAAATAAAAGCAAAAAATCAACGGCCGAAATTATATTTCAATCATTTAGAAATGTTTACACTGACATTTACTGAAGAGATTTTCTTATTTAAGTCTTCTATTATGACTGGAATGAACATAATGAAAATTTTGTTCTAAACTATATTCAATTTGATAAATGATAATATAAGCAGTACACTAATGTTAGGCTTGTTTGTTAGCCAACACCTCAATTTCAATTCAACGAGTACAATCACAAAAGTATATCGGTGAGATTAAATATATATTAATTAAGATAATAAGGTAAATTCGTTTGGATCTTGATGCTTTTGTCTTGATAAGAATTGATCACAGAGCTATTTGAGCGTGAATATTCTTGATTTTTTTAATCCCGAAGCTATTTGAGTATTCATTAAGCTACTATATATTTTTCTGGAATTTTAAATCATTAAGCTCGCATATATTCATGCATTAAACCCAGGCAAGAAAATATGTATATGCATATAAGTTGTAGGGTGTTGAACGTAAAATTATTTGGAAAATTGTGGTACTCTGTTGCCCAACTTGTAATTTTCACATGTGGAATGGAATTAAGACTTAATGATGAGGATGCTTTAGTACATTTCACAGTTTCTAGTTATTTAGATTCTAGATCAAATTGTAATGCATGCTCAAATAGCACTAGGATTTTATCCCCGGCAAACTAGAATGACAGATATCTAACATGTGTGTTAATTTTTACATACATGCATAGATTCTGAACCTTAAAAGGCTACAAAAGTGTTAATAACAGAACATAATTAAATGCTTTATCATTATGCTAAAAGAAAGAAGGTATAACATCAACAGTCTCCAACAAAATCATATGACAAGTAGAATTGTAAGGATTACAACAGCCAGTTCGCATAAGAAAACTCTAACAGATCGAGATGTAGAAAAGAGAAAACGGAAAGTAGAGAGAAAACTAGACCACCTTCAAAATAGAAATCCATGCAGCTCCAACCTATCAGACACTGCCATCTGTAGTCCATCCACTGCTTATAGAAAAATCAGACGGTGCCTTTTCTGATCCAGCAGCCCAGCTGAGTCGGATTCACAACGCCAGAAATGTGGGCCCCATCATACTTCACCAATCTCGCCACGTCGGCATACGTACCGTTCTCCACCTGCTTGTCGGTTCTAGGCCGCTTCGGGTCGACCGGGCTGCCGAAAATCGTCCCTTTAGTCAAGAATTCGCGGGCCACGTAGCCAGCCAACAGCCGGTTCTTCCCCGGTAAGGCGGACTGAATCGCCACCGGCTTGACCGGTTCAACATTCGGTCTGGTCCTCTGTGGAGGGGGCTTGAAGCCGTCTGCTACGGCTTGGTCCCTCTCTTTTCTCTTTTTTGATGCTGCTTCGACGAGACGAGCCAGCACAGAAGTCATTTTTTATTTTATTTATATTTATATATATAAATGAATAAAAAATGCCACGTCGTATAGGGAGAGAGATGTAATTTCCAAAATTGGAAGGGTGAAACTGTAAAAAGGGACGATTAGAAATTGAATGGCGAGAGTCAGTTGGTAAAACTGTAATTACAGCAAAAACCACGGGTGAAAACGGAAATTGTGACGAACGGAAAGATCACCGCCGGCGATCGGATTTCCCGGGACCCACAACAAACTCTGACGATAGAAAGAAGATTTTAGGAGATAAAACTCTGAAGAAATCAAAATTAGGGATTATGAGAATGGGGCAAGTATTCATCTTGTGCCACGGATATATAAAGAAGCCATATATCATATTGCCATAAATCTTTAGAGTAATTACCCCAGTGCCACCGCAGGAAAAGGAGAAGACCGTATTGTCCCTGCAAAATATAAAACGGTTGAGGTGCATTTTGGTCATTTAGCATACTCTGGCGGGCCCCAGCGAATTAATGAGAACACCTTGATGGTCTGTATGTAATTAACGGTAAAGCTAGGGGTAATAGCATAAAAGAAGAATTCCAGAGCTGCAAGGGTAGCATGGTCATTATGGATATGAATGGAGAGTATATCAGGAAGAATATGAACGGTGCAGATTTGAAACGTGGCGGCCATCGGAATGTTGACGCGAACGTGTCAATGTAATAGAGGCTAATGAAGAACGTGTTTCTTGCTAGTACAAATAAACAGTTGCAAATGACCTTGCTTAATGCCTGTAAATGCAGAATCATTCCTTTAAATTTTAGAACACGTTCACTGAAGCGTGGGACCCAGAAGAAGAGGGTGTAATTTGGGTGACTGAATACAGTGAAGATAAATGCTGCTATTTTAATTTAAAAAATATAGAATTGGTGCACAGAATGGAACGTAACCAAAAATAGGCATGATATTGGGTACCGTCTGGCCATAAAATTGTATCTTGCTTACCTTGGTCACTTTTTTCCCATCGAACTTTAAATCGTCGATATTATTGTATAAAAAATCATAAAAGATAGAAGATGCCATTAAATAAAACAGTGTTACATGTTTCGAAAATATTTTTCTATCTGAATATATATGTATCGCTTGCCTAATAACTGATTACGCAACTAAATATACAAAAGGCACTGAGACTAGGTGTTATATATACATGTATATTTCCAACAAATCATTATGACAACATAGTGTTAGTACAATTCTAGACAATTTAAATGGCCTCGGTTTATCCGTGGTCAGCAAAATACATAATTCAAGTAGAACTTAAGCTTTCCAATTTAAGATGTGCGTCAAACACAAGGATTTATTCCATTATCCTTTTACTCGTTATCCTTTTACTATTGCGCATCTTATTGCACATTACTTATTGTACTTAAATTTATTAATATTTACTGTTAATAAAGAAAATTCAATGAATACGATATACACCGTGTCTTTTCGAAATTCATAAATTATTCTACACTCATCAACGGAATCTCACCATCGATTTGCAAATCACACCACCATCTCTTCTCGATCAACCATTACCGGAATTTCACTATCAATTTGCAATCGACACAATCAACAAAGCTGTTTGATCGATTTGCAAACCACGCCACCATCTCTTCTCGATCAACCATTATCGGAATTCTCACTTTTTCGAGGGAAGACCGCTCCACGTCTTAAGAGTTGCACAGCGCGGCTAGTTAGAACTCGAACCCATGACCTCAAGGAAATTTGCTTCATGATTGCTAGACAAGCCTAACCAATTGAGTTATGCATGCGGACATTAATTTTTTATTAATAAAAAATAAATATCTCTAACTATTGGATGCACATCCGTGCGATTTATACTAGTTGCTAATAATATTAATTATCTTCTTAAACCCTTCTCCCAACTTGGTAAACATTATTAAAAACATATTATTTAAATTAAAAAGATATGTTAAAAATATTCATGTTAACAAAAAAATCATATTACACAAATAACAGCTTTTTCTAACATTCAAGGCAAATTAGATGATTTTATCATGTAAACACTCCAAGGAAGTATGTATTAACACACAACACTTACTTCAGTTAAATCAAAGGGATTTTCATCGCCATTGAAAATTGACTTTTACATGTCTCATTTGGCATATATATGTATTGCATAGTTGAGCTACCCTTTGGTGTCACAAATAACACTTTTTTATGATGTACCCAAAAAAAATTTATCATTGCGAATTATTAACTAGAAATTATTAATAATTATTTATTAAATGATAATTTTAGTTATTGATTACTGATTCAACTAATCTTATACTATTTAATGTATTAAAACTGCATTTCTTTCTATGTTTTTCCTTGTTTCTCGTGATTTTAGGATCAAAATACCCAACTTTCCATTATCCAAGTCTAGTCTCACTAAAATCATTTGTCTAATGCATTTAGAACAAGTTCATTCCTCTTTGTTCGTTATATCCTTAAGCACCCAAGTATAAATCCTATAAACCGACTTTTATTGTAATATATTTTAAAATTACGTATTTTGTTTAACCTTTCCTTTAAGTTGTTTCTTACTTTACAATTTCCATCAAAACCCAAGTTCAAACTTAAAACCTTATTTTTTTGTAGTCATTTTAAATAAGCAAGTAATACATTTGTGCAAATTTTTCTGGTTCTAATTTTTGGAATAATATAAACTTTTTTGGTAGAAGGAAAACCTATTTTCAAACACTTCTTTTAATATTAATAAGAATGGAAAAAAGTTAAGATTAAGTAAATTTTAAAATGACTAATAATAAGTGATGAAAAGAAAATATATTAGTCAAGAAATTACTATACATCCTTGGTTTGACATCAATATTTGATTTAAAATCTTTTTTAATTCATATTATTTTCAGCATAAACTCAAACTAAGTCCCTAACAGTAATATAGACATAAACCAGAATTACTCATTTTCATTGAATTTAACTACCGACACCACCCTACTTTTTGTAAGACACGTGATCGACGATCAAATTTGTTGAAATTATAAACATAATGGATGAAAATTAATGTATTTACAAATACTTATAGAAAAGATTATCAAAATGTACAAAAATTAAGTTAATGATTAAATAACAAAAAAAATATAAATATCAAAAAATAATGAACAAGAAGTCTGTATATCCAATAAACTTAGAGCCATAGTTCATTTAAACCATTTTCTTCAACTCGCTCTACTTTAGAAAAAGATCCAAAGACCACTTTATCTCAATGTTGTTAATAAGATATTAAGTTAATCTTATGAGCTTTAAACTTCATTTACAACTCTCATATATAAATAAATATTAAATTGAAAAAACTAATCTAGTATTGTACAATATATAAAGTTGGAGATATCCTAATTTTTCTTCTTCTTATAATTAAGAAAATGAAATAGTTCAAGCTTCCTTTTTAGATAATAAGGTTAACATACACAAACTCAAGTGTTACAAATTTATACTTTTTACTAATGGATTAATTCTTCTTGATCATTCTTTCTTATTTCCCCTCAACTCTTCCATCCTTTTACTCTATTACCTTTATGTCACTCTTTTTTTTATCTTGCTTTTATTAAAAAAGAATTGCAAGATAATTTGAATGCATATATCCTAAATAAAGTTGATTTTTCATCTAACTCTACAAATAAGCATTTGTTCATCAGATTCATTCATTGTAATAACTTATGATTTCTTTTCCTCTACCAACTTTACGTTTCGAATAATTGAAATTTTTATCTATGTTTTTTTGTTCATATCAAAGACAAGTAGTTTCCTATCATCTTCTTAACTAAAAGAAACTTGGAGTTTCCTTTCATCTTCGTAATCACACTCCCACTTACCTCTTATAGGTTTTTTTGTTTGCTTTCTACTCTTTTTTTAAATTTTTTTCATATGTTTTCAACTTTTTGGATGCACCTTCAGGAAAATTTGTCATTAGTATAAAATGAATTGGTATCCAAACATAATAGATTCAATGCAGACTATGGAGTTTGATGCACTATCCTAATATTGTGCGAAATGGATCTTAAGGCTAATGTAACACTAGAGGGGGTTAAATAATGTTTCTAAACTTATTACCACAATATATTGTGATTATTAAACTTAATAAAACAAAATCAAATTCACAGTCAACAATATAGTAAGTGTAGAGAGTTAAAACAATAAAGTAAAGAGAAGACGCCAAGAATTTTATACTGGTTCGGATTCTCAATTCTACATCTAGTCATGTACCCCATACATAATTTCCATTATAACAAACATGTAATTCCACAAGTAGAAAGTAAACATTTATAATTTGACTTCTAATTAGGTGGCAAGCAACACATATCCTGATGTTTCAAGGTGGCAGGACAGACCCAACCTTCTTGACTTTAAACCAGGTGGCAAGAACATCAATCTTGACTTTTTATTGGTGGTAGGACACACCTATATAATCTCGACTTTCTACAGGTGGCAAGATGCACCTCTACAACAAGTAGTAGAGCAATACTTATGAGAAAATGAATCTTTCGATCATAATTTTTAGTCTTCAATACAAGTTCCTATAGACCTCCAGTAACAATATATCTTTGATTTCTTTAAGGAATAAAATAATAAAAGGGAGTAAATGATAGAGAATGCATATGTTAACTCTTTGATTTTTAGAGCTTTGCAAATCTATAAAAATAGAGAGAAATAAAGTACATTCGCAAAGTATAAGCGTGTATGAGCAATAAGACTTTCTTGCAAAATATGGGAATGTAAAAGTAAGAGAAACGAGAGGGAATTACTTGAAAAATTCATTGTCCAAAGCCTTTAAATAGAAGACGAAGAGAATTGAATTTTCGCAAAGGGGTGAACGGAAGTGCCAGTTTGTTTAAATTGAAAAGTTGCAACTAATGGCTATTATGTCGATATACAATTTTGGATATGCCGACATATCCTAGTGTAAAATGGCAATTTTTTATAAAAATTGTTTTAACTCTTTTAACTTGAAAAACCAATATTAGACTTCTATAAAAAAAAGTTATAGAGAATAAAATTAAGTGTTTTTAAAGAGAGAACTCAAAGAATTGTTACGGGATCTTTAACAATTAAATCTAAGACTCGTTATACTTTAAAAACTAATTGACTATTGCCATGTTCTCTTCCAGCCCTTGTTCAATGAGTCTCCAGTATTCTCTTAGCATTGCCTTTAAATCTCATTTGTTCTGCTAGTCTTCTTTTTATTTCCTTGACCTTGATTCCTCTTGATCTACTTGGTCTTATACTTGAATTCGTATTGATCTGCCTTGGTACGTGTACTACATCTCTACTTGATTATCCTATAATCTTTCTTGATAGTTTCCTATATTCATGTACTATATCATACATATACTTGGAAAATCATTAGTACAAATATTTATCTGGTTGTTATCATTAAAACCAATTAATGTTGTTCTAAATCTGTTTTTTGATGATGATAACCATCTAAATATTCTTGGATCAAATATAAGATTAGTTTAAATATAACTCTACTAAATCCATTAACTCACCTTATGTTAATGCCCCGTTTATCTTTTTGACTATTTATACCTTCCTCCCTTGACATCAATGAAAATGAGATAAAATCAATTATATAAATTTTATAGTTATTATTAATATAAGTTAGTTAATTATCTTCATATAAGTTTAAATACTAAAAATTTGATTATATGTTGACACGTCCTATAGTGTATATCGACATACATAGCATTTTTCCTGCATTTTTGTTTCCTATTTAAATGTGTGTGTGTCTATCTATTTTATAATTTTTCAGCCAGTATGTTGTAAACATGACTTCGTTAAAATATCATTGTACATGACATATTACCATAAACAAATGAAAACAATAAACTTAAATGAGAACAATTAATACAAAAACACTTAATGTCAATGATTCTAACTATCGGGCATTTGTAACCATGAAAATTTGGGTAGGAGGCATAAAAATTTCCATTCTATTCGACAAGATTCCCTTGGGAGTCAAAAGTGATCTCTCATGTACATTGAACATCATCATCAACAATTTCAACTTCTTCTCCTTCCTCTTCTTCTTACTCATTGTCTATTATAGGGTTGTGGATAACTATATTTGCTTCAGTCCCCAGCTTCTTCAATAATTATTAGATCCATATTGTTGAGTAGATTAGTGTGAATGGTACCGATCATGCTTCCATGTCTTTCTTACTCGTTCTTCAATCAGATCTATAGAACTCCTATTTTAGTAAGCATGTCCAATACATGCTTCATTTACTCTTCAATTTTACCAAGTTTAGAGAATGTAAAATCCCTAAATGGTGATGTATTCTTCATTGGATTTTTGGAATTGGTAGGAACATCAAAATAAATATTAGAATGAGTTTTCAGAAGATAGATGAAGAAGAAAATGAGAAAACAATGAAATCAACTGGTTAAATAATCGGTTTTAAAATTTGAAATTAGAAGATGGCTGAAAAGACATGTACGTCGATGTATGCATATGTGTATGTCAACATATGTCTTGTAATTTTGTTTTTATTTTTAGTTTTTGTAATATTTTGTGATATATATATGAAGGAACCAGGCCAGTCGGAAGCAGTTTAAATGGGTGAATTTTAAAAAAAAATCATTTTGGGTCTTGTTAAGCCTATAAAGCCTAATTTAATTTAAAAGTTTTAAATAAAATCATATTTTATTTAATTTGTTAAAAGGAAAATTTTAATTTTAATTTTAATTTTAATTTTAATTTTAATTCCTATGTATTATAATGAATGTATCAAATACATTTGTATATATGAAGTGTAATTGGGGCATATAAACGATGTGTGTATATGTACCTAAACATGTAAAATTTTAAAGAAGGAAACCTTTTATTTCCTTCTCTTAACATACACAGTTAACTAAGGGAAGCTGATGCTATAAATGTAGAGAAAGAAACCGATCATTTCTCTATCTTTAGTTAGATTGATTACTTAAATATATTTAACAAAAGGAATCAAATCATGAAAGGATAATGAAGCCTTAGTGACACTATAAGAATGAGTAAAATGAATTTACGAAACAATTAATGAGAGGTAAAGAAGGAAATCTTTGGCATTCTTTTTAACCTTTCTTTAGCCTATTTTCAAAATATTTAAACTTGTATGCAAATATATGTATATGTAATTTTATTTTAAACATATATGCAAATGTGTTATATATATATATATATATATATCAAAATTAACCTATGCAATGAATGAAATAAAACATTTCGATAGATTAGACTACATTAATAAAAGAAATCAAATTTGAGTTGATAAAAGTGCATTTAATGGTTATTAGAAGAAAGAGTAAAAGATATTTATGTGACAAATAAGGAGATGAATATATGGAAAACTTTTAGCCTTCATTTAATTTTCCTTTATCTGGCATTCAAAACATCTTAAACTTTTATGTGTATACGTGTGTGTATTTGATTTAACATATATATTAAACAATTAATTGTATTTTCTAATACATGTTTATAAATATGTATATTTAAAATTTGACATCTACATACAAAAATAAAATTTTAATTTTCTTTGTTATAAAATGATAATACATATGAATGAATTTACTTAATTAATAAATCTATATACTTAAACAATTACATATATGGTGCATGTATAGATTAAAATTAATTTATTAAAATTCTTTTTCAACATTGTCAAATCTGAAATTGAAAGAAAAATTCAGTTTTGATATCATGGCCAACATCATATATCCAAACATACATACATATCCAAAAGAATTCTAATGAAACACACACACACACATTCATATTTTAACATCACATATTGACAACCCAAATGAATAGGGAATCGAGATAATAAATGATTCAATTAAACAAAAAGCATATCATAATCTAGTATACAATTATAAGAATTTGCAAATAAAGGTAGTATCTTACTAATTCCTAATAGAATACCATGAATATTAAATCTGCATTGCTCCATTTGAACCTTGTTCAACACTTCTAATAGGTGCAACCTATTTGAGAAAGCTACACATCATTCCTTTTATTTTTATTTTATTGAATATGCATTGTATTTGTTGCTTGAATTGAGAAAGGGAGAGAAGGATTTTAGGCCATGGATTGATGGGGGAGGTGGAGGCACAAACCCTAGAAAGAAAATTTTGAGGAAAAAGTGGCAGAAGGTGTTTAAATAACATAGGAAAGAAAGGGGGTCAGAGATAGAAACATATCTTTCTTTTCCTTAGCCATTTACACATCTTTTGGAATCAAATTCCAAGCCAATTTCTCTCCATCATAGCCGGCAATACATGTCTCCCTATTGGGCCTCAAATCACTTCAAGCCAGGTCAGATATTTTACATTTAAATCAAATTTAAATGTACGTCGATATCGTATATCGACAAGTGTGTATATAACTTTTATATATGCACTATTTTTAATGCCGATCAACGCAATTCAAATAAAAATTATAATTAATATCTATAAATATTAATTAATTTTATTAATTATAGCACTTATAATTTAATGAAATTTGGTGGTAGATGGAGGATTCAACATTGCAATTGCACTGACTCTTTATGTGCAAATTCGATCAGCGATTAATATTGAACAATTTAATATTAATGTTCACTCAACCCCTTAGCTAGTGATGTGATATTTAGGCCAAATTTATCACTTATATAGCTTCAGTAAAATCCAAATTTTCATATTTAACTATTACCCTGTAGTGACAATCATTTACACCAATTCTCTTCGTCAAACATATATCACATTAAGACTTATGGAATTTGGCATTAGTCAAAATTCTAATATCATCCACTTTCAACTTTATAATCCAAACACAAAAGTCATTGGTTCAATAATAACAATTATTGTTAATCAAAATGCTCTACCCAAAGACTTTGACTTTTAGTTGACTTAAGTTGTCCCCGTGGTACCATCCTCATATAGCTGAGGAGACGAATTCTCTCTTGAATAGTGTTTCACTTCCACTGCTTACACTCGATCCAACTATAGTCGTTCGATGGATGCCTTGTCACGATTTACCTATAATCAAAGTGGAGCCAATGTTGATTTTATGAGTATTAGGGGCCTTCAATTAAAGGCAAAATTAAATGTTTGCCCCTATTAATAATCGACTAGAGGCAAATTAATAAATTGCCCTTAAAAATAATAAACAAGGCCCAAACAAACGCCTTTACTTGTTCCTTCCAAAATTTTGGCCTTGGAGTTAAATATACTGCCATATTTGTTTACCTACCGCTGTGTCATAATCTTTCTCTCAATTGTCTACAGGTATTCTAATATTCTCTTCTTTGGTTTATTTTATTGTGCCGCATATTGAGTTATCTTCTCCTTTCACGTTAGGGTTCCTATTTGGTGTTTCAATTTAGGGATTTTGTGTAGAATTTCGAACATCTACTTAGATTCATGATTTTCATATGATTTCTGATGAGCCAAATTTCATTTATGTATTTTTCTTCTCGTTAGATTGTTATAACATTCAAAACTACTGATTGAGCAAGATCTGAAAATTTTGAAATAATAATTTTCAATTTAGGGTTTTGGGTGGAATGCTTTGTACCTCTCTCTTTAAATTACTTAGCCTACCAATGGAGATTGGAACCTTGACTAGATGATAATTGACATCAATATTTCCAAAAATAAATCTTAGCAGTATGTATGAATTCCCTATCGAGTGCATATTGGTTTTCAAGTCATATATATGTATGTATGTATTTGATGTGTAATATTGGTTTTCATTACATGTAACTTTCAAAATGCTATATCAATCTCTTTCTTCATTCTCTAGACTGTCAATATGTTTCATGTGTTATGTGCATTCTATATCAGATAAACTAATTGATCCCACATCTTAGACTAAATATTTTAATATTGTGAAAGTCTTCTTTTTTCACTGATATATAAAGTAACGGTAATTATTATGCACAATGCGAACCAATCGTCCTCCATTTGCACTTGGATGGATTCATATTGTTACATAAGTTCACATATCACATAATTTATCAAAAATAATAGTTTGTGCACATATCTACTATTTAGTTCTCGTAATAAGGTTACACACTTTTTTTAGTTCTTTTTTAATCTTTATCGCTTTGTTCATATTTAAGTTGATTATATCTACATTAGTGAATTCTAATAATTCAGTTGATCTTGAGGTTGAAGTAATGATAATATTGATACTAGAATGTGTGGTTTGTTATACATTAAACCTCTATTTGTTATCATATGTCAGATCATTAGAATACTAGACATGCCAAATATATATCCTCGTACATATTTGCAATTGTTGATCAACCATGTGAATACTTTGGAGTACATTATTAAGTACGCAAGGTTAACATAAGATTTACAGTGTTCGCTCTTGGATAATTTAAAAATAAAACTGAAGTTCACTTTTAACTTAAATATTATATTCGATATTTTATGCATATGAAGCGAGGTTTGTGAATTGATTTATATGTTGAGTAGATTAATGATGTTAGTTTATGATATTTTAAAATGTGATTTGTTTAATTTTGACGTTTGTTGAAATAAATTAAAAGAGATTTGTGTGTTATATCCAATTTCTAGAAGCTTTAAGTTTAATGAACTTATTTCTAAGGGAACTGTGTTACCACTATAAGTTTTCCATAGTCGGTACACTCTTATTATACCAAGTAACATTGACAATGCATCAGGTTAATAATTCAAACTTCATTGTAGAAGATGCATGTAAACATGATATATTAAAAAAAAGGCAAATTCTATTTCACCCCGAGTATTTACTTAGTAACTCCCCAAAAATTAAAAAATTCTATAAACCCAAAAAATAACTTAGTAGCCCCCTACCATTTCTAGAATTACCCTTTCCATCATGCAAAACGTGAAAAATTGAATTTTTTCTTCACTGATTTAGAAACTAGGGTTAGAATTTTTTCTTCGCTGATTTAGAAATTTGGTAGTGAAAAATTGAATTTTTTTCTTGGTAAAGTCTGTAAACCCAAAAAATAACTTAGTAGTGAAAAATTGATTTTTTTCTTCACTGATTTAGAAACCCAATTCATATTTTCTTCAGAACTACAATTAAAAAAGTTTGTAAACCCAAAAAATAACTTAGTAGTGAAAAATTGAACTTTTTCTTCACTGATTTAGAAACTAGGGTTTTGAAGAAGCGGGGGTTTAGATAGTAAGAAACTGACGTAAGAAGATAATGGAATTGAGAAAAAAGAAAGTACGCAGCTTTCTAAGGGTATTTTAGTCTTTAAAATTTTATTTATTTTAGGGGGGCTACTAAGTAATTATCTGTGTTGAAATAGAATTTGCCTAAAAAAATTCATTGCTTGTCAAGAAAAATCAATTTCACATTTTTAGATGAAACCGCACATAAGTTTTTGTGAATGAGGATATAAACATGTGTTCAGTGAAGAAACTGATGTATATGTGTTCAATGACGAAACTTATGTTCAATCTAGTGCAGAAAATTTCTCCTAAAATTATATGAAAATTAACATCTACATTGACTTACTCTTTTTATTTCACAACTTCGTCGTAGGAGCTGTATTTATGTAAAATTTGTAATGTAGAACTTAAATAACTTAGTATGTGCATATCCTTTAGTAGCCTAATAGTCTAGTGTTCTTTAAACTTTGTTCAATATCCATATGTGTTTTGTGCTATATTTTCCTATTCGTCTGTCCTATTTGAATATGCAGTTCTCAAATTATTTGAACTTTTATGTACTATTAGCAATGCTACAATGTAATTTCAGTAACTCCCTTTTAAGGCTGGATTAATCTAAAGCAACAAATAATTTAGTCCAGTTTTTCAAGAGAGTTTTCTCCTACATTACAAAAAAAACGCTTGGGGATGATATGGTTAGTTCTTCAAATTTAGAGATGTTATAGGTGGTTAGAGGTATCTGTATCAAAGAGGCAACCGAAGGATAGAATTTTGTAATTATGGGACTATGGGAGTCAAGACGAAGCCTTAAAAAAATTCCATGTAATAGAAAATTTCATTCATATTATCAAAGTGCAAGTATTCACATTGTTGCAAACATTATATGCATTGGAATTATTGTACCATTATATGCTTATATTTTTTGGTATTGCCTGTTATCTATATTTGTGCACGAGAGGGATATTTAAGCACGTCGAGTAAATGATTACAATCATGAAAAATATGCATCTAGTATTATCAACATACATGTAAATTTGTTTATTATAAGTACTGACAAAGCAAAATGTGAACTCGATCTTATTGAGTCAAATGGAGTGTTTATTTTTTTATTAAAGAAAGTGGAAGTGTTTATTTTTTATTTATTTAAAATAAGCTTGAATTTTGAAAAGAAATTAATTTTTGAAATTTTTTAAACATTGAAAAAACAACATTTGAAATTTTAATTCAGGATGGAAATAGAGATAATTTAATTTATTTATAAGTGGACCACTTGGGTTGATAGTTCCCTTGCAAATTTTCAATGGAGCATTTCTTAAACTTTGTTACCCCTTACATAGGTTTGTCTCTCTTTAACATCACCATTCCCTTTCCTTTTGTATTCCTAAAGTTTACAATTGAGGTAAGTTGAGTTAAGAGTGCATGCAGGGCCGGAATTACCGAAAACTAGCAGTGGTCTTCATCCCAACTTGTTCAATATTGTTACAGAACAAAACGATGTTACAACACACATCCATAGTGTAATATTTCAAGTAAGCACAAATGTTTTGAATATTGAACAAAATAAAATAATAGCCATTGTTTTTCTTTTATTTCCATAAAACCAATTTGCTCACTCCATCACTAAAAAAATAGTAGCATTTGTGTTGAAACCCCGCAATTTGGTTTAAATATACGAAGTAATGCATATAAAGTTATTCTTTCAAGTTAGTATGAGAATCGCGACATAATCAAAAATTTACTTTTTATGATCCATGTTCATGTATACCAATATAGTAATTATGTAAGATGTAAGACAATGTTCTTAATTTTTAGTTTTTGGACAGAGCTCACTGCAAGCCATATTGTCAGATCAACCGTTGACTTTATTTCTTGATAGTTCACCCGACCTTTGGTTTCAAGGCGATTCTCTTGCCATCTTTATACCCCCACACCCAAGGTAAAAATACATAATGAAGTTCTTGAATCGACTCTTTTTTTAATACCATTAAAAATTACATAACTTCATGTTGAATATTCAGGTGGCCTAACTTATATAGGAGGGCAAGCATCTAACGAAGTACCAACTGTTAGGATTTCAATATACTTTAGGATTGATTAATCATGAAACCCTAGATTTGAATTGGTGACCCATATTGATTTGGTTGAGAAAAAATCAGAGGAAAGTAAACGAATTAGCGGAAGCCATACCTGAATTCATGGTTGCTGATTGAAAAAATAAATTTGGTATAGTTTTCCATATTGACACAAGCCTTAGATCTTATATTAGATCTGAATCTATAGTTGCTGCTTTCATAAACGGATTAAGAAAAAAATATAGACCTAAAAGATAAGAGTTGGATCTGATCTTCAAAATTGACATATATCCTAGATCTGAATTATTTCCATTAAAGAGATTAGAAGACTAACTAGAGCTTATGTAATTTAGGGACCATAACCCCTTATTTATAATGTTGGTATTTTCTTATTTGGCTATTTAACAAATTAGAATTGCCCCAGTATCTAACATTAATACCATGACAATTATACTTGTAAGCCTTTTAAATTTAATTCATAATTTAATCACTTTAATTAGGCTTTACACCAAAATAACACAACAAATTTTATTTTATATATGTGGCCTACATGTTGGAAATTTCCAATAATCTCTCATGTGCCATATATGTAATAACCTTATAACTTTATAGGCTCCAAAATTTGCTATTTATAACATAAGATGTTTCTGAAACAATCTCGTCCATTAACTGTGCTGACAAAGGATCAAAGCAGCTTTCGTTACTTTTAGCGTAACTAAACCCATCAATGGTACATATACCAACATAATCAAACGACATAGATCAATCATGGATGCGTAACATGGAAATTATGTGAGGTATGATCTATACATGTCTATTTCCAACTGGTCCTACTTTAGTGAGATCAAAGCGTTTAATATTTGGACAACCTAAAGTGCAAACAAAACTTTATTACTTTATTTCCGATCAGAAAAAAGAAGCTGATATATATCTATAACCAAAGTATAAAGAAATGTGTCATATGATAGTACCAAAATACAAACCCCCATGAACCAAAATATTCTTACATAAAAGTTACACCAATTTTGTAAGATGCTCATGAAAGACCTTGGATAATAATCCTTTTGTAAGCGGATCCCCCATAATGGAGTTTGTCACAATATGCTCTATGAATTACAATCTATTTTGCAGTCTCCCCTTATTAGAAAATAATATATTGTTTATTGTCACAATATTACTTTAATAGTCTTTCAATTTCTTTATTCAATAGTCCATAACTTTGTGACAAAATTTTATAATTATTTTCCATCGTTGAATGCCCCATAATAGAAAATAGTAAAGAAGGCTATAAGTGTCTGCATGACAACTTTTTTTATATAGCTTCATCTAAATAAATAACAACAACAACAATATTATTATTATTATTATCTGAAGTGGATCTTTTATACTCTTGGCATCCAAAATATTCGGATTGTAATGCTTTATGATCTCCAACCAATCCAACCTTTTATCTTGAGCATATAATCCTTTTGTTCCTTAAAGATATTTCGTAACGATTTTGGTTACTAACCAATGATCCACTTTTAATGTCAGTAAGATATCTTCCAAATAATACATGCAATATCCATTTGTGTATATGCTTTAGTATGCATTAGACTCCACACCGCAAATGCATAAGGAATCTTTTGCTTTTCTTTAGTTTCAAGGCTGTACTTATATTACTATATAAAAAAACATTTGTCTCTTTTAGCAAAAAGCAAATCAACCGATTTGCAGTTTTCATACCAAACATTTTTAAGCATTTATCTGCCTAGCCCTTTTGTGATAATCTAAATAGCACCCCATGAATTGTAGTGGTGTATTTGAATCTCTAATACAAAAGGGTAATCCATAAGTGGGTTTCTTTAGTTGTTTCATCAATGTCTCCATTGAGAAACATGACTTTAATATCCTTCTGATATTGCTCAAAATTATAATATGCAACAAGTTCTAAAATAATTTAAATAGTCTTTTAGTAAAAAACCAAAGAGAGTCTTTAAAAATAACATTGTTTTCCTTTTGAGTATAGTCTTTTCTATAATGAGTCTTATACCTTTCTGCATTACCCACTTAATCCCTTTTGGTTTTGAATAATTATTCATCATTAATGATCTTGTTACCTTAAGGTAAGGGGAAAGACCTCAAACTTTATTTTCCTTTATAGATTTATACTATAAATTCATACTTTAAATCCGCATTTCAAACTAATATCTTGTATGGATTGATGTAAACCAACAGAAACGTCTTTACCAATCCATTATTTATCCTTATGAAGAAATACTACATAATCATCCAGAATAGTATTACTTATTTTTCAAGTGGCTTTCTTTAGTGACCTTGCACCTTGAGGTTGTTGAGTTTGGTTTCTTAGAACATCAACCTTAATTTGAAGAAAATTTTGTTTAACATTGTCTTATTATGGTTGCTGATTTACCTCTTGTCAATGAAAGGAAACAAATCATATACATTATACGAAGTGTAACAGTAGTTGAATCAAAGATGATGATTCTCTTTAAAGACAATAATCTATTTGAAAATTTTATGTAACATTGTCTTATTGTGGTTCCTGATTTACTTCTTGTCAATGAAAGGAAACAGATCTTATACATTATCCGAAGAAGTAACTGTAGTTGAATCAAAGATAATGATTCTCTTTAAAGGTAATGATCCATACTTTATTTCTCCCCCCAAAATCAACATCCTCAAAAAAATTATTGCATTTCTGTAACGACCCGCACTTTTGACCAAATTAAAATTTGCAAATTTGATTGTAAGTTTGAATAAAATTGGATAAGAATAAAAAATTTAATAATGAAATTAGATATGAACTGAATATGAACCTAATAAAACTTGAAATAAATAATGTGAATGAAATTAAACAATAGTTTCGAATATGAAACGACACTTAAATTATTTATATTAAAATAATCGGACTTGAATAAGTTGTTGGTTTATCTAATTGAAATTAAATTTGTAGTTATTGACTAGAAAGTAATTTGGAGCTCAACTATTACTGTAACTCACTTAGAGAATAGACTAGTTGAGTTTAATATCGAAAGTCAGCTATATAGTTAATTTGATTTCAACTTGATTTATAATTAAGTGAATTTATTTATTCGATAATTGAAACTTTGTAAGATCTAGTTTATAAAGTTAAATTTGATTTATTACAATAGTTTAACTTGTGAATAATTTGATTTCTTATAAAAGGTTTAATATTGAATTAAGATTTGTTGACATTGAAGCTGAGATAAATAGTTAAGTAGATTTCAACTTAGTTGTAACTAAGTAATTTATTTATTTAAACCTTGAAAAGGTTAAGTTTTAAAGTAAATTAGATGTATTATAATAAATTTAAAATTTGTGAGCGAGTGTGTTCTTAAAGGATTAACATTGAATTAGTTTGATAAATGTAATTGAATAATCGATGTTAATAATATTGAAAGCGGAAATTGGATTTAAACCAAATTGAATGAAAATAATATTATTAAATATTTGATATGGAATTTCAAATGAAAATATAGTTTGTTTATATAATTTGCCTTAAAATGTATATTTCTAAGTGTAAATTTAGTTTTATTTAAATTATCGGATTGTTGACGTAAACTGTATACTGATTTGATTTTAATTCTGATAAATGATGTAGTCTGAATATAGAATGAATGTACAATGAAATTAAAGGTTGTTTATAACTTTATACGAATAAGTGATTATTTAGATGTTTTAAAGATTCAATTTGAATTAAAATTCCAGTATATTGTTATTTGAATAATTGAAAATTCTGAATTGTTGAATATACAATATAATATGAATGAAACCGATTTCATAATTTTTATAAATTATATTTGAGTTAGAACGAAGATTTTGAAGTTTGGAATTTAATTGAAAATGAATAAATTGGAAAACTGAAATGTTATTATTTAATTTACATGTTAAAATAGTCATTTTGCAAATGATCTCGGATTTCGACGAAACCAGTTTCATCGGATCCGTAGCGGTAAATTATTGTAAGTCTTCAAGTTTCGTATCGATCAGACTTGACGTTTGATCGTACGGACTTGAAACGTGTCGAAATAAATTAAGTTGAATTTGAATTGAAATAAGTTGAATTTGACATAACTTTTGAATACGATGGAATTAGGCCACGAAACCTTTTCCATTGGATTCAGAAATATTTAAAACGCCCAGTTTGATATATAGTTTGTCATAGTTTAATTTTGAACTGTAAAATTTGATTTTGGGTTGGTACGGACCATACGAGCCAAATTAAACGTACAACTTATATTGTTATTTATTTCTCATTTAGCCCAGCCCATTTCAATCCCTAACCCTAACCCTAGCCGTCTCTCTTCTGTTTCTCAGTTTTGTACGTACGTTCTTCTTTCTCCTTCCTCCTCAAACGGTAGAAACAATCGATATCCAAATATCAATGAAAATTCAATCTCCTCCAAAAATTCCGAAAAAAATATGTAAATTTAATTCTCGTTGTTACGAAGCTACTGCAATTGTCCGTTTTCAAAAAGAGTGCATCGTTTGTTCAGAAATCACGGTCAAAGCTCTGAAATTCGAAAACCCTAGAAATCAATTTGGGGGTTTTCAATTCGATCGACGATTGGCGATGTTTTCAACATGGAACTTGTAGTGCTTGAGCATACGAACCCAACTGTGGTTTCAATTTGGTGAATGGTGGTCTGTAGCTCTCGAATTTCGTGAATTAGGGTCCGAAACCCCTATGGCTGGTGGCGGCGGCGGGCGACCACCGGAGAAGGCCGGATTTTGGCCATGGGTGCGGCCGGGGTGTGGCGTCGTGGTGGTGGAGTCGCTGGTGGCGTACGCGGCCAGAATCGATGGTCAAAGGCGGAAGTCAAGGTAGGAGCGGCTACGGGTTCAAGACCTGGTTCGAAGGAAGGCAAACGCGTGAAGGCCTGGAGGTGCAGAAGCTTGCTGACGTGGAGCCAAAGGTTTCGATTTAGGATCGTAATTAAATTGCGAACATTTTGGCGCTGGTTTGGACAGATTCCGAGACCGTCAAAATTTTGAGCTATTTGGATTTCAAATTTGATTTGAAATCGAAAGGTGAGTGTTTTACGCTCACATTTGACTAAAATTTTTATGTTAGTTAAATAGAAATTCCTGTGATAATATGTTTGTGTTGTTTGATGTTTGATGGATGAAATTGGCTGTTTATATCGTATTGTATGATTTATATGACTTTAATTGCCAGTTAATTTTAAATTATTTGCCAGTTAAAAACCCCGACACCATTGAATAGTCAATTTTGTGATATTATGACTGCTTGGATTTATGGTTGTGATATATGATTTTATTTGTTGTATATTGATTATGTGACTGTTTTCCTGTTATTTATATTGATTTCATATACATTGTTAGTTTGGTCGTTGATTTGTATTGCTTAATCCCAATCATTACCCTAGATGTTGCGGGCATCAAATTAACCGGGATTAATCGTTTAAGGAATTAAAATTGAAATAATAAAATTTCACTTGGCCATAGGATAGAGAAATCTTATACAGACACCGATTGGATAAATTTAATGTTTTCAAACATTGAAATTTGGTTTAATTGAATTTGTTCAAAAAAGATAAATGAATTTTTTTTTTGAAACTAAAACTTGAATTAGAAACCGTTTGAAATAAAACTGAAAGTTAAATTTAAGTTAGGTATGATTTGAATTTAATAAAAGGAATTGTGAATTTAGAATGAACATACTTTATTAAGTGGTATAAATTTAAATGATCGATAACTGGAATTTGAATTCGAAATTTTGTATATATATAAAATGTTTAAATGGAAGTTTAAGTTGAAGTTAACTAATCTAATTTAACTATTTGAATCGAGTTGAATCGTGGAAATTTGATTGAAATTTATTTGAACTGAATGAAGATTTATTTGAAAATATAAACTTGAACTTTGATTTGAATCAACTGAGAATTGAAATGAATTTGAAAGGAATCGAAATATTTGGAAATTTAACTGGTTTGACTTGGGAAGGTATTTTAAACAAATTATTTTAGTAAAAAATTTCAAATCTATTTTCATTTATTCAAACTAATTTGTTTTCTCAAACTATTTACTTTATAAACCATTTTATTTGTAAAACTATTTTCTATTAAACTAATACAATTATTTATTTTATAAACCATATGTTTTCTTAAATTATTTTCTATAAAAAATTATTTAACTATTAAATTTTCTAAAACTATTTTTAAACTATTTTCTAAAAATTTAAACCAGTTAAAGGGAATAAAGGTTATGTTTAAATCCTTGATTTAAATGCGAATCGGATTAATGGAAATTTAATCAAATTTAAAATTTCAAATCAAGTTTTGAAGTAAACGATTTTGAAATGAATTGACTTATCGAAAAATTTGGCTTTGGAAAAAAATGATATGATATTTGAAATGGTTTTGTTTTCGAAACAAATATGAGATTTGATTTTAAAGAGATGAATTGTTTTCGAAACATAATAAAACCAATCGGTGTAATAATTACGAAAGTTATTAAAGAGACCGGAGTCGGTTATGGATATACTCTCTATCTAAACCGAAAACCACTTTAATAACTATACACGGAGTGATGATCCAGAATGAAGTGGTTGGAATGATGTACGTGTTGACTGAAGAAAGAGAACGATGATGGATAGCCTTGACACTTGTGTCAAATTGGAAATGACTAAAACAGGAGCCGTGCCGGGCCAATGGAGGATTAGCTACCTCAAGTGGACACACTTCCTCGAACTACTCATTATTTGTTGTCGATTGGTGCACCCTTGATTTTGGGAGTGTTGTTTTCACGGTGTTGCGGGCGCTGCGGCATTGCGTTCTCACCAGTTCGGATCAGGCAAACGGTAGTATCACTACCTTGGGTATTGCCTCATGTGCCTTGTCATACTTGTATCCCTTTATTCGCGACCACTACGAATTTGTTTTGTACCTTTAGTATATGGATTGCCCTCTGGTGACTTCCGGTTTTGGGGAAAACTACGGTCTTGTATATGCTCTTGGGAATAAAAATGTGTTAAGGGTGGAATGGGCCACGACTTAACGCTATTTTGATATCTTACCTTACTGATTAGACCCTAGTGTATATAGCGTATATTACTATGTAGTAGATAGTTTAACGGATCCTTGGGAGATGGAAAACCCGTAACATCTCTTAAGTTATTGCATTCATATTTATCCATTTCGATTTAACTGACATAAGATATTTTAGTCCTGACTCGAGTGTTTTGTTTTTCATTACGCTTGGGTCAGCCTGAGCATTTCAGTTTAGGTTGAAGGCTATTCTGGAGGACGAAAACGAAGATTTAGTATATCCTACTATTATTATATCCATGCACTGTATTATGTTCCGCTGCATTGTTGTATTCTTTGTATGTATTGTAACTCTGATTTATGTTGTATAATAATATTCAAATATTTTAGTTAACAGCTTCATGAACTGTTATTTTATTATTATACTTTATCCTTCCGCTGCGAGATTCTGTGTTTGTTCTATTCTTCCTATCTTTTCTTTTCTTATTTACCCCATAACTATCTGCCCAAAAGGCGGGTTGTTACACTTGGTATCAGAGCCTTGGTTTAGATTACCTTGGCTCTAGTGGGGAATAACTCGTTGAAATAGGGTTGAACCCTATGAATGAGTTTGAGTGTATATGAGAGAGCGTATTTGTTATTTTGATATAAAATGGTTTTATATTGTGTTGATTTGTTCCGTTGAGTATTTATAAATTCTGGTCGGTACATGGGACGCCATGGCATCGATAGGGATTTCTAAACACTCGAATAGGACAAACTGACATAATATCGTTTTGAATTATATTTTATATAAATATTATTATGAATATATAAATTTTGATTATATTGGTTGGTAAGAGAGGATAATCTTAGATTATCATCGTCAATTGGTTGACTTGTCAATATTTCTAAATTATTGACAAATGAAAAAAAAGGGGTAATGAATTTGGAAAATATAATTGAAAATGGAATTAAATAAATATGATTTTGGATTTGAGAATATAAATTCCAATGTTTGAAATTTGTTACAAATGGTTTGAAAATAATATACATATTATATGAAAGAAACTCGAATAGGAAAGATTTTAAATGATTTTGAAATGAAATAGGTGATGTATGCCCGCTTGACGTTTGGAAAATAAATTTCGGTAATGAGTGCACGCATTATCGACGTTTATTTTTCAAGAGTCCGAGTGGGGGAGACCACTCAATGTTTTCTGTACTCTTTGAATAAACTAGAAATTGAAATTTTTCTAAAATATGAAATAGAATTTAAAGGTTAAAATGAAAATTTAAATTGTAATAGTAAACCTTAATGTGATAAATAATAAATTGAAGATTTATTAAATAGGCTCAAACACTAAAATTTAATGAAAATAAGTTGTATATTATCAACTGCACTAAATTTGCATAACCATAACTTACCTAACATTTAAAAGTTTAAAATGCATATTTTGATAAGTAAATAATATACAAGTATGATAGTGTAAATAAAATGTGAAGATCAAATTGGTAGTTGCAAATATAAAAGAAATTCAAATTGAAAAAGAAATGAATAAAATATACTAAGTAGATTGTATGAAATTTGATTTGAACAAGTAAAATTATCAAATTAAATCAATGAGGTAAGCAAGTAAAGTGAATTATGGAATTTGATATAACTCAAACAAAGTAAATGAATTGAGTAAACTTGATTTGTTTGGAAATGAATAAACCAATTGAGGCAAATAAAAGAAATTGATTGACTTGGTGGTAAATTTTGTATGGACGTTAATGTTGTTGTGCTTTGGTTGTAGATGGATGTTAAGTGATTGAATATGATTCATAATGTAATGAAATTGAATAAATGGAATAAAAATTTAAGTAATTAAATTCAATTTGAAGTAAGGTGATGTTGAATATAATTGAATTCAATTTAATTTGAAGCAAAATTAGCTTGAGTTTAAATGTGGATGTAATAAAGTGAATAAACCGGAAAATCAATTTAATGTAAACTTATTTCACAAAAATATAAAAGAAAATAGCAACTTTGTGTTAATGATTGATTTTCCGGAAACTTTAAATTGGATAGTTTATATTTGTAATAACAAATGAATGTTGAGAATTAAAATTGTCCGATATGTGCTGAAAATAAAATGACCATAACTTTTAAGTGGCTAATCGAAATTCGATGATATTAGATTTTTCGGAAAGCTTAGAATCTGTAGCATAACTTTTATTTAGAGTGTTTCAGAAGATTCATTTGTTTACTAGGTTAAAATTTTTAATTTCTATCGCTGTCCTGTGTAAGAATAAGCAAAACCAATAGCATTTGACCTTAGTATTTATGACATAACTTTTTACTGGTTTATCGGATTTTCATGATCTTGTACTTTCTGGAAACCTCAGAACCTATGCTCCAACTTTTGTTTTAGAAGCCTTGCATTTTGCTGAAGTTTAGAAGGTCGAAAGTGTGCGTGAAGGTCGCTGACCTGCACGGACCTGAAACGTATTCTCGTAGTAAAATGGCCGTAACTTTTGAACGGATAGTCCGAATTAGACGATTTTTGACATTCCGGAAACCCTGAAACAAATGCTACAACTTTTGTTTATATTAGCTTGCAAAATTCTGTGGTTTGGTTGGCTAAAAACTAGAATCTACTTGCTGTCCTGAATACAAAATTTTCAGTTTGGAAGTTAATGTTATGTATATGTTGTATATGGCAAGTATATTGATCTATCATTATATGCATGGTTCTAACTTGGTTATTGAGTATTTTAATAGGTAGAAAGGGGTTGCGCTCCACTTCCGAAACCCGTTTCTACGCTAAATGCAAAATGTAAGTAAAAAATTTGCTAGTAAACGCTAATAAAGGTACGTATTCGGATTATTTATCGTATTTGGGTTATATATATTGTTTTCCCCATATATGGGATGCCTCATTATTTGAATGAGATGTATATCGATTATATTTGTTATATTTTTATGGGAAATATTTTCTCGATCGAACCGCGCAAAGGAGATGCTGCCGAAATTTTCCGTAAATCTGAGTGTTAGAAAATTTTTGAAACTTTAAAACCTATAATCTATTTTCTAAATGTTAATAGGGTTTATAGGTATATAAGATGATAATAACTATTACCTCGTTCCTTTTCGCGGACGAAAAGTTTTGAATGGGGGAGAATGTAATGACCCGCACTTTTGACCAAATTAAAATTTGCAATTTTTTTTTTGTGCAGGGCAAGCGGGGTTAAACTGGTCCCCTACCAGATTTATTAATTAGAAAAAATAAACAAAACAAGAGAATACAGCACAAGGACGAACTAAGAGTGCAGAGAAAAAAGAAAACATAGAAAGCAAAGATTAAACTAACTGATCCAAGGATCAGTCATATCCTCATGAAAAGAATGCACACTTTCCCTCATTCCCATCAAAATGTTGTGCTTCAATGCAATCCATAACACCGAATGGCTCCGGTTTTTTCCTTCGAAACATCTATTGTTTCTTTCCTCCCATATTATTTTCAGCATCTTTTTCAGGCCGAAGAAAAAAGCTAATCCCTCCTCCTCCCTCCATCTTAAAGCCTGATCAATAAATCCCCACTGGTCATCAACAGAATTAGTTGTAGTGACCCAACCATTGCAAATTAACATTTTTTTCCAAAGTTGCATTACATAGTCACAGTCAAAAAATAAGTGGTTGACACTCTCTTCCTGCGTTAAGCATAATTCACACCTAGTTGGAACAGTCATCCCAAAACCAATCAATCTATCCCTAGTTAACAAAGCCATGTTTCTAACTTTCCAGAGCATTAGATTATCGGAACTAGGAGAGATAGCAGTCCAAGTAACTTTGCTCCACTTGCAGTCAGGCATTGCATCTAAATCCAACATATCATTGTAGATTCTGGTGACTGCATGGCTTTTGCCATTCCAAAGTACAGTGCATTCATCATGCATATCAAAAATTTTCGCGGCATGTTGATTCCAGAAGGCCCTAACCATCTGATTACTAGAATAGGGCATTACAAGCTCACCATTGTGTATGTACTCCACAGCCTTCGCATTCAATCCAACACC
Source organism: Allium fistulosum (assembly GCA_030737815.1). Lineage (NCBI taxonomy): Eukaryota > Viridiplantae > Streptophyta > Magnoliopsida > Asparagales > Amaryllidaceae > Allium > Allium fistulosum. The sequence continues at coordinate 1,127,384,825 of CM060902.1, read as the reverse complement.
AGATTGAAAAATTTGCTGGGGAGTGAATAGCTTTCCAATAATTATTCCCTTACTTATCCATGGATCATGCCAAAAACTGCAAGTGCTAGTGCTACTTAGCATTATCTGCACATAAGGAAGCAGGGAGCTTCTCAGCTTCAAAATGCTCCTCCAAATCCAACTTGATGACTGGGCAGCATCCATAAACCAGAATTTCCTAGCTCCAACATTGTGAAGGAGGACCCACCGAACCCATAAGGAATTTTTCCTCGTGAGTAGTGCATCAAGGTGATAACTATATGCCGCCTTATTCCACACTTCAATGTTGCACAGACCTAAACCCCCTTTATTCCTAGGTTTCTCAAAAATTGAGAATGAGCAGGGTATTGGTTTCCTGGAATGAATGGATCCAAACCAGAAAAATCTCATCATTGCCCTTCTTATCATTCTCAGAAGCTTGATAGGAAGAATGTAAGCACGAGCCCAGTAGACCATCATGGAGAAGCTAACTGACTTCACAAGAATTAACCTGCCAGCTTGGGATAGGAATTTGTTCGCCCAACAGTCCATAACAACCGTAATTCTTTGGTATAGAGGAAGGCAATCAGCATGAGTCACTCTAGAAGTACATAAGGGCAACCCCAGGTAATTCATGTCATGATTCATGGCTTGCAAACCAGCAGAGGAGGCAAGACTAATTCGCTGCAAGTCAGAAATCCCAGCGAAAATAATACTGGATTTAGAAATATTAAGTCTTAGGCCTGTCATTAGGTAAAAATTATGAATTGCTTCAAGAATGCAATGTATGGAAGTAAGATTTGGTTTTGTAAAAATCATGATATCATCAGCGAATAGGAGGGAGGTGATTTGAAGGTCCTTACACTTGGAATGATAGAGAATTTGTTTGTTTTGGTACAGAGGCCTTAGCATACACGTGAAGACCTCCATAATTAAAAGAAAAACATAGGAAGATAGAGGGTCCCCTTGCCTAATGCCCTGTTCAGACGAGAAGAAGCCATTGTTAGCACCATTAAGGATCAGAGAGAAGGAGGGCGAGGATATGCACTCATAAATCCAAGCGACAAAAACTTTAGGAAAGCCCATAAGTGCCATAACCCTAACAATAGATTTCCACTGAATACTATCATAAGCTTTGCGTAGATCAAGCTTCAACATAGCACCAGGGGTAGCATTGACACGATTATAACCCGTCAACAACTCATGGGCAAGCATTACGTTATCCAGAATGCTTCTTTTAGGCAAAAATGCCGCTTGGTTATCAGATATAATTCTATCCAAAACGGTGACCAGTCTCGAAGCAATGATTTTTGATATACACTTGTAGACAACGTTGCAACAGGAGATGGGTCTGTAAGAACTTACAGCATTGGCAGGCAAGCTCTTAGGAATGAGGACCAAGTTCGTAGCATTAACAGATTTGAGGAGCTTACATTTGTCGAAGAAGTTATTCACTGCTCTGCAGAAATCGACACCAACTATCTCCCAAGTAGAAGTGAAGAAAACCACGTTAAAACCATCAGGTCCCCCACACGAGCCCCTCTTCATTGCAAATAGAGTGTTCTTGATTTCCTCATTAGTCACCCTTTCGACTAATTTAAGAGCTTCATCATTATTTATCTTCGGTAAATTTATAGCAGAGAGTTGGTCGAGGTCAGGATCAAAATTACTGTGATTGCCAAACAAAGAGGTGTAGTACTTCAGAAAAGCATTGTCAACCTCTTCAGGAGTAGTGTGCAATATTCCTTCTTCATCGTATATGGAAGCAATGTTATTTTTTGATTGCTTTATCTTAAGAGAGGCATGAAAGAAAGAGGTGTTCCTGTCCCCAACAGCAGCCCACTTGATTCGCAGTTGTTGCCTCTTCATATCGCCTTCAGTTTCCAGTGCCTTATTGAGCTCAGTGAAAAGCACATATTCTTCTTCAGCAAGATCAGAACTACATGGATTGGCCATCATCCTTATCTGAGCTTCCTTGAGCTGGTCCCCTAGAATAGTTGATTTAAGAGTGCCATTGCTGTACTTGCTCCTAGCCCATGCCCTTAATGCATCCTTGGCAGCCCTAAGCTTTCTGCAAAAAATATACATGGGATTGCCAAAAAATTTTTTTTCCCTCCACGCTGACTGTATGATAGATAAGAATTCAGGGTCAGTAGTCCAAGAATTGAAAATTTTAAAACCTCTTTTTAATTTCTTCTGGGGCAGCAACCCAGTCGATATGATGAGGGGTGAATGGTCAGAAAGAACAGGCTGGGGAAGGAAGGCGGTAAAATTAGGCCAGATGGAAAGGGCTTTATAGTTGATAAATGTGTGATCAATGTTGCAAAAAGTTCTGGTTCCTCTTCGAGACCGATTGTTCCACGAGAATAGAGCACCAGTCTTGGGAACAGGAATCAAAGAAGAATCCAAAATAGCAGTATTAATAGGCTGAATATGTCTTAGAGTAAGCGGAAGGCCACCTTTCTTGTCAGACAAGCAAAAGCAGCTGTTGAAATCACCCAAGATAACCCAGGGATGAGTTTCAAAATTTGCAAATTTGATTGTAAGTTTGAATAAAATTGGATAAGAATAAAAAATTTAATACTGAAATTAGATATGAACTGAATATGAACCTAATAAAACTTGAAATAAATAATGTGAATGAAATTAAACAATAGTTTCGAATATGAAACGACACTTAAATTATTTATATTAAAATAATCGGACTTGAATAAGTTGTTGGTTTATCTAATTGAAATTAAATTTGTAGTTATTGACTAGAAAGTAATTTGGAGCTCAACTATTACTGTAACTCACTTAGAGAATAGACTAGTTGAGTTTAATATCGAAAGTCAGCTATATAGTTAATTTGATTTCAACTTGATTTATAATTAAGTGAATTTATTTATTCGATAATTGAAAATTTGTAAGATCTAGTTTATAAAGTTAAATTTGATTTATTACAATAGTTTAACTTGTGAATAATTTGATTTCTTATAAAAGGTTTAATATTGAATTAAGATTTGTTGACATTGAAGCTGAGATAAATAGTTAAGTAGATTTCAACTTAGTTGTAACTAAGTAATTTATTTATTTAAACCTTGAAAAGGTTAAGTTTTAAAGTAAATTAGATGTATTATAATAAATTTAAAATTTGTGAGCGAGTGTGTTCTTAAAGGATTAACATTGAATTAGTTTGATAAATGTAATTGAATAATCGATGTTAATAATATTGAAAACGGAAATTGGATTTAAACCAAATTGAATGAAAATAAGATTATTAAATATTTGATATGGAATTTTGGAAATGAAAATATAGTTTGTTTATATAATTTGCCTTAAAATGTATATTTCTAAGTGTAAATTTAGTTTTATTTAAATTATCGGATTTCTGACGTAAACTGTATACTGATTTGATTTTAATTTTGATAAATGATGTAGTCTGAATATAGAATGAATGTACAATGAAATTAAAGGTTGTTTATAACTTTATACGAATAAGTGATTATTTAGATGTTTTAAAGATTCAATTTGAATTAAAATTCCAGTATATTGTTATTTGAATAATTGAAAATTCTGAATTGTTGAATATACAATATAATATGAATGAAACCGATTTCATAATTTTTATAAATTATATTTGAGTTAGAACGAAGATTTTGAAGTTTGGAATTTAATTGAAAATGAATAAATTGGAAAACTGAAATGTTATTATTTAATTTACATGTTAAAATAGTCATTTTGCAAACGATCTCGGATTTCGACGAAACTAGTTTCATCGGATCCGTAGCGGTAAATTATTGTAAGTCTTCAAGTTTCGTATCGATCAGACTTGACGTTTGATCGTACGGACTTGAAACGCGTCGAAATAAATTAAGTTGAATTTGAATTGAAATAAGTTGAATTTGACATAACTTTTGAATACGATGGAATTAGGCCACGAAACCTTTTCCATTGGATTCAGAAATATTTAAAACGCCCAGTTTGATATATAGTTTGTCATAGTTTAATTTTGAACTGTAAAATTTGATTTTGGGTTGGTACGGACCATACGAGCCAAATTAAACGTACAACTTATATTGTTATTTATTTCTCATTGAGCCCAGCCCATTTCAATCCCTAACCCTAACCCTAGCCGTCTCTCTTCTGTTTCTCAGTTTTGTACGTACGTTCTTCTTTCTCCTTCCTCCTCAAACGGTAGAAACAATCGATATCCAAATATCAATGAAAATTCAATCTCCTCCAAAAATTCCGAAAAAAATATGTAAATTTAATTCTCGTTGTTACGAAGCTATTGCAATTGTCCGTTTTCAAAAAGAGTGCATCGTTTGTTCAGAAATCACGGTCAAAGCTCTGAAATTCGAAAACCCTAGAAATCAATTTGGGGGTTTTCAATCCGATCGACGATTGGCGATGTTTTCAACATGGAACTTGTAGTGCTCGAGCATACGAACCCAACGGTGGTTTCAATTTGGTGAATGGTGGTCTGTAGCTCTCGAATTTCGTGAATTAGGGTCCGAAACCCCTATGGCTGGTGGCGGCGGCGGGCGACCACCGGAGAAGGCCGGATTTTGGCCATGGGTGCGGCCGGGGTGTGGCGTCGTGGTGGTGGAGTCGCTGGTGGCGCAGGTGGCGTACGCGGCCAGAATCGATGGTCAAAGGCGGAAGTCAAGGTAGGAGCGGCTACAGGTTCAAGACCTGGTTCGAAGGAAGGCAAACGCGTGAAGGCCTGGAGGTGCAGAAGCTTGCTGACGTGGAGCCAAAGGTTTCGATTTAGGATCGTAATTAAATTGCGAACATTTTGGCGCTGGTTTGGACAGATTCCGAGACCGTCAAAATTTTGAGCTATTTGGATTTAAAATTTGATTTGAAATCGAAAGGTGAGTGTTTTACGCTCACATTTGACTAAAATTTTTATGTTAGTTAAATAGAAATTCCTGTGATAATATGTTTGTGTTGTTTGATGTTTGATGGATGAAATTGGCTGTTTATATCGTATTGTATGATTTATATGACTTTAATTGCTAGTTAATTTAAATTTGATAGTTAGTCTAGAATTTAAATTATTTGCCAGTTAAAAACCCCGACACCATTGAATAGTCAATTTTGTGATATTATGACTGCTTGGATTTATGGTTGTGATATATGATTTTATTTGTTGTATATTGATTATGTGACTGTTTTCCTGTTATTTATATTGATTTCATATACATTGTTAGTTTGGTCGTTGATTTGTATTGCTTAATCCCAATCATTACCCTAGATGTTGCGGGCATCAAATTAACCGGGATTAATCGTTTAAGGAATTAAAATTGAAATAATAAAATTTCACTTGGCCATAGGATAGAGAAATCTTATACAGACACCGATTGGATAAATTTAATGTTTTCAAACATTGAAATTTGGTTTAATTGAATTTGTTCAAAAAAGATAAATGATTTTTTTTTTGAAACTAAAACTTGAATTAGAAACCGTTTGAAATAAAACTGAAAGTTAAATTTAAGTTAGGTATGATTTGAATTTAATAAAAGGAATTGTGAATTTAGAATGAACATACTTTATTAAGTGGTATAAATTTAAATGATCGATAACTAGAATTTGAATTCGAAATTTTATATATATATATAAAATGTTTAAATGGAAGTTTAAGTTGAAGTTAACTAATCTAATTTAACTATTTGAATCGAGTTGAATCGTGGAAATTTGATTGAAATTTATTTGAACTGAATGAAGATTTATCTGAAAATATAAACTTGAACTTTGATTTGAATCAACTGAGAATTGAAATGAATTTGAAAGGAATCGAAATATTTGTAAATTTAACTGGTTTGACTTGGGAAGGTATTTTAAACAAATTATTTTAGTAAAACTTTTCAAATCTATTTTCATTTATTCAAACTAATTTGTTTTCTCAAACTATTTACTTTATAAACCATTTTATTTGTAAAACTATTTTCTATTAAACTAATACAATTATTTATTTTATAAACCATATGTTTTCTTAAATTATTTTCTATAAAAAATTATTTAACTATTAAATTTTCTAAAACTATTTTTAAACTATTTTCTAAAAATTTAAACCAGTTAAAGGGAATAAAGGTTATGTTTAAATCCTTGATTTAAATGCGAATCGGATTAATGGAAATTTAATCAAATTTAAAATTTCAAATCAAGTTTTGAAGTAAACGATTTTGAAATGAATTGACTTATCGAAAAATTTGGCTTTGGAAAAAAATGATATGATATTTGAAATGGTTTTGTTTTCGAAACAAATACGAGATTTGATTTTAAAAAGATGAATTGTTTTCGAAACATAATAAAACCAATCGGTGTAATAATTACGAAAGTTATTAAAGAGACCGGAGTCGGTTATGGATATACTCTCTATCTAAACCGAAAACCACTTTAATAACTATATGCGGAGTGATGATCCAGAATGAAGTGGTTGGAATGATGTACGTGTTGACTGAAGAAAGAGAACGATGATGGATAGCCTTGACACTTGTGTCAAATTGGAAATGACTAAAACAGGAGCCGTGCCGGGCCAATGGAGGATTAGCTACCTCAAGTGGACACACTTCCTCGAACTACTCATTATTTGTTGTCGATTGGTGCACCCTTGATTTTGGGAGTGTTGTTTTCACGGTGTTGCGGGCGCTGCGGCGTTGCGTTCTCACCAGTCCGGATCAGGCAAACGGTAGTATCACTACCTTGGGTATTGCCTCATGTGCCTTGTCATACTTGTATCCCTTTATTCGCGACCACTACGAATTTGTTTTGTACCTTTAGTATATGGATTGCCCTCTGGTGACTTCCGGTTTTGGGGAAAACTACGGTCTTGTATATGCTCTTGGGAATAAAAATGTGTTAAGGGTGGAATGGGCCACGACTTAACGCTATTTTGATATCTTATCTTACTGATTAGACCCTAGTGTATATAGCGTATATTACTATGTAGTAGATAGTTTAACGGATCCTTGGGAGATGGAAAACCCGTAACATCTCTTAAGTTATTGCATTCATATTTATCCATTTCGATTTAACTGACATAAGATATTTTAGTCCTGACTCGAGTGTTTTGTTTTTCATTATGCTCGGGTTAGCCTGAGCATTTCAGTTTAGGTTGAAGGCTATTCTGGAGGACGAAGACGAAGATTTAGTATATCCTACTATTATTATATCCATGCACTGTATTATGTTCCGCTGCATTGTTGTATTCTATGTATGTATTGTAACTCTGATTTATGTTGTATAATAATATTCAAATATTTTAGTTAACAGCTTCATGAACTGTTATTTTATTATTATACTTTATCCTTCCGCTGCGAGATTCTGTGTTTGTTCTATTCTTCCTATCTTTTCTTTTCTTATTTACCCCATAACTATCTGCCCAAAAGGCGGGTTGTTACAATTTCCCAACTTAAATCTTTTTTTTTCTTTCTTAGCATGGGTTTATAAAACTTGTAGCTTTTAAGTCGCATAGAATATCAATAAATTATTTAATATCTTTAGTGCCTCAGTCTAAAATTATTTAGTAAGCTAAAACAAATAATCATATAAATCACCAAATCATAATTTGAGACTTTATTTTTAAAGATGTTTAGCATAAGTAGATATATATAAGCTATATTTTAAATATTAAGAACTTTAATTCCAGTAATGTTTGAATTTATTCGTAAATCATTCTTATTATTTCTAAATGAACAATAATAAACTAATTTGTTTATATTAGAAATAGAAAACAAAAATCTATCTAAATGGCAGCATAACAAAAATATCAAATAAATCCAATCAATATAACTGAAATCTCAATAATATCTTAAAAATATCTAATAAACTTTACTTTATATGTATGTATATATCATTAAAGAAACAACTATATGTTAGTCCCTGAGAAGTTGGTTTTGATGACAACAACCTTAGAATAAGATTATAAAATATAAATACTAACATTATTATTTAGATATATATGTATATGCAGGATATATATATACAGGTACCAAAGTATGAAGACCGTACAGTATAGAGATTCAAGAACTGATGAACTCAAGATCGAAGATATCAAGATTCAAGACTCATGAGTATCAAGATTATCAAGAGTTCAAGATTTCAAGATAAGTAATTTAGTTAGGAATTTTGTTAAAACTCCTAGAAAAGCACTGACATCTTAAAATCCATTTTATTCGTGGAATGGAATCCACTTCGAGCCCGTTAAAGGGATGGAACTCTAAGTAGGATGGAACCTACGAAAAATCTAGTGGAACATTGTTTTGTATCCACTAACTTTTATTCAAATGTTTTACAAAATTATATCTTGTTTTCAAAATGATTTCAAAATCTTCCTTTTTAAATCAAAAACATCTATCATGGTTTTAAAATACTTTTAGCCTCAAAATAATCTTTATTTTCAATATCAAATTATCCTTGGTTTTAAACTATCTTTTAATTATAATATATTTAACTTTTAATATTTATACTTAGATTTAAATATTAAATTATAGTAAAATTTTATATATACCAAAATATTATTCTCTATACTTATTTATGTATTTTAACCATAGTTAAGTATGTTTATAAAGTTTAAAATAGTTTTAATACAAGATAGAAGTTATTTTCAAAGAAAAACAAATTACCAAAAATAACTTAGGCTTGTCGACAACCCCAAGGACCCCTTGTCGACAAGGTGCCAGTTTATTTCAAAAGTTTGAATTTCAAAGGAAGTGTCTATTCGTCATATCCTTTCACGAATGGACACAGCTGTTGTTCTACTATAAATAGGGGCTGTTTTAAACGAATTTACAATCATATCATTCTCTGATTTCACTCCTCTTCTTCTTCCACATTTCTTTATATACTTTTTTTACCATTACTCTGCCGAAATCACCATTGAATATAACTAGATCATCTCTGGTTTGATTCTCTATCACTATCTCAACAAGATCCCAGTGCTATTCAGAGTTATAGACTTCTTTATATTCAATCGAGCGAGAAAAGGTGTGATTGTAGCCTGGAAAATCAATTGGGTGAACTTGTTGCCCGTAAAATCAAGTATCTCTACCCAGAGGATTGTGAATCCGGAGCGGTGTACCTCGTGGCCTTGAAATCGAGGGTGTAATTGTAAGAATTGATTTTTAAAGGAAATCCATACCTGTGTTGCGGGACTGGATGTAGGGTAACTCCGAACCAGTATAAAATCCGGTGTGTTCTTTCCTTTATTGCTTTTACTTTATATCTGAATCTGTGCTTGATTCTGTGATCGTATCTGTGTCCGAATATTGCATACATTTGTGTTCAAATTAATATAAACTCAAAAGGAATTAATAATTCCTTAAAACACTATTCACCCCCCCTCTAGTGTTAATTCTAGCCTTAAGATCCGTACTCCGCATTTCTTACATTTGGTATCGGAGCAAGGTTTTCAAAGTTTCATAATATGAATTTTGAAAAAGCTTTTAAAATGGCTATGTTTGAAAAACTTGTTAATATAGTTTGGAAATATTCAGATCATCACTGTCTCATGAGTCTGCATATAATCGAAATTCAAATTCAAGTTATCCACCAAAATTGTATGATGTGCTGGAAACATGTTTTATGGGTGTTGAGGAATCAATCCACAATGGACAAATTGTGCAGATCAAAAAGAATAAATGGATACTCGATAGTGGATGCTCTAGACACATGACTGGTAATCCGGATATGCTGAATGATATTATATACAAAGACGGAGGACTGGTTAACTTTGGAGACAACTCAAAAGGATATGTGATTGGCATCGGCAATGTCGGTAACTCTGAAACTCCTATTATTACTAATGTTTTGCTAGTTAAGAATCTGAAACATAATCTGCTAAGTATTAGTCAACTTTGCGATAAAGGATATAAATTAAATTTGAAAAAGATAAGTGTCACATTGAAGATAATAATTCAACCATAATATTTGAGGGAATTAGGAAAAAGAATATTTATATTCTTAGTATGAAAGTTTCAAATGATAACCCGTGTCTTTTGGCAAATACAAGTGACCCTTGGATTTGGCATAAGAGATTTGGGCATTTGAATTTCAAACTCTTATCTAGACTGTCAAAACATGATCTAGTAAGAGGTCTCTCTAAAATGAATTTTAAAGTAGATAGTATATGTGATGCATGTCAATTAGGAAAACTTAGAAAAAGTTCCTTTAAATTAAAAGATATGATTTCAACTTCAAAACCTCTTGAATTACTTCATCTTGATTTATTTGGTCCATCTCAAATTCAGTTAATAAATCACAATAAATATGTTTTTGTAATTGTAGATGATTATTCTAGATTTACATGGACAATATTTTTGAAACATAAAAGTGATACTTTTGAAATTTTTAAGAACTTTACAAAAAGGATCGAAAATCAACTTTCTGTAAAAATTATAACCATCCGTAGTGATCACGGTGGTGAATTTGAAAATGAAAAGTTTGAGGAATTCTGCAATAAAAAGGGAATAACTCACAATTTTTCATTTCCAAGAACTCCATAACAAAACGGAGTAGTAGAACGTAAAAATAGGACGATTCAAGAGTGTGCGAGAACTATGCTTTCGATAGTAAATTACCAAAACATTTTTGAGCAGAAGCAGTTGCTACCGTCTGTTATATTTTAAATAGAATTTTAATTAGACCTTTAACTGATAAGACATCTGATGAACTTCTTCACGGAAAGAAACCTAAGGTATCTTATTTTAGAATTTTTGGAAGTAAATGTTTTATTTTAAATACAAAAGATAACTTAGATAAATTTGATCCTAAATCCGACAAAGGTATCTTTATCGGATATTCTAATAGAAGTAAAGCATACAGAGTGTTTAATTTAAGAACAAACACCATCGAAGAAACAATGCATGTTTCATTCGATGAAAATCTCAAAAATTTTGAAGATACAAATGATGAAGAGGATTTAATTACTCAAAATCAGGAGTCAACTGAAACTAATAATGAAATTAATCATCCTAATAAAAAGATCATACTTTTAAAAGATCATCCTATAGAAAATATACTAGAAGATATGCAATCTGTTGTTACAACTAGAAATCAACTAAGTAAAATGAGCAATGTAGACTTTATATCAACTATTGAACCCAAAAATCCAAAAGAAGCATCAACTGATGATTCATAGATTTTGGCTATGCAAGAAGAACTAAATCAATTCACTAGAAATGATGTTTGAGATAATAAATTACATTCATCCCAGATAAATAAACTACAGTACAGATCACACACACAAATCAGAATATATCACACAGCATCACAGATCAGGGAATATCAACAATTCAATCGTCCAATAGAATCCAAATATTCATAAGTAAATTTAATTTAATTATCTGATTAATTTAAATTAGATTAATTTCTATGAATAAATTTACTAGTTATGGTAAATTAAGAATCAATTAATTACGAACTATTTAATGAATTATCCTTTAATTAATCATAAATTAACCCTTAATTGATAATTAATCCTTAATTAATTATTCTTAATTAATTTCAATGAACAATTAATTTCTTAATTACTTCCATAAGTAATTACACTTACACAATTTCATAAATGATTATCATTAATTAATTCAATCCAATTGATTGTTACAATAAATCACATTAATTAATTTTTTAAATAATCTTAGTTAATGACCTTCGTTAACAATTAAAATTTCTTTAATCACTTTTCTAAAGAAATTTCTTATATTAATCATTATTAATCATAAATTGATTAACCGTTAAGAACTCATTAATTAATGAATTACCATCATTAATCTTCATTACGTAAAATAAAACTTATTCATAATTATGATTTAATTGTTAATTACAATATGTTTGGAAACATTGATTTCCAATTTTAAATTAAATTTCAAGCTTTAGAATAAATACAAATTTATCTTTAATAAAGTTTAAAAATCCAAATTATATTTTCTAACTTTTAATTTCTCCTGTTAAAGTAATACTTTGGTTATAAAAGAAATTTTAAGAGTTAAAATCAAATTCTTTTTAAATTCAACATATTAAAAGTGTACTTTAACATTTAAATTTTATAAAACTTTATTTCTCAAAATCTGGAATTCAAGGTTAAACTTAAAATCCAGGTTTCAAATTTTGATTTAACTTTGTTTAAATTTTTACTTTATAATTTAAATTTCATTTTAAATTCAAATCTCTTTTTCAATACTTAACATTTTTAAGTATTAAAACAATTAAAATTTTAAAATTTTATTTCCCAAACTAAATTTTCAAAAATGAACTTGAATTCATATTTACACTTGGATTCAAAATTCATTTTAAACCCTGATTTAGAGATTTAAATTCTAGTTTAAATTTCCAGAAACAAAACAGGCTTGTAAACCTGAAATCAACATTTACCCGAGCCACGCAAAAACCTGCTTCGAGTCGAACATGGGAAATCTTCGAGTAAATCACTCGAGTTACTCGAGAAAAACTCGAGTTCACCCTGATAACATCAAATCACCAGAACTCGTGCACGTGCACGTCGCCGCCGCACCCCTCCAGTCGACTCCACTTCAACGAGCAAGTCGTCGATCACCTAAGAGTGATTCTCCGACCACCTAAACTTCTCCATCATCTCGAATTCGAAATCGAGTTCGAGCTCGAGCCTTGAAGCATGAACTGGAACCACCACCAATCCCTATCAACACCTCGTCCTCGCAACCTCGACCATCGGAGACGCCTAAACTTCGTCCACTCCACGACAACACGCTACACTTCCACTCCCTTAAATCTCGTGAAACTCGATCACGTATTGGGGACAAACACGCCTCGTTCCAGACACATCCAGAAACTCGAAACAAAGCCCTAAATCGACTTCGTACCGTTAATTCACGCAATAGAAAAATTATTCCATAATTTTCTCGAGATCACAGATGTTTATACTAGCTTCAAACCAAGTTTCAACATTTATACTTGGATTGATCACCAGAAATTTGTAAAAGTGCAATTTTTGTTCAAATACAAACTGCTCTTTTTCCTTTGCTTTAAAAATCATGATCTTTACTTTAAAAATCATGTCTTGGTACACGAATTCAATATACATACCTGAATTCGTGAATTAACAAGTTTGAATTTTTAACTTATTTGAACCTTGGCTCTGTTCTTTCAATTTCCAGAACATTGACAAGTTATTTTAACTTGAATTTATTTTTAAAATTTAGTTCATGATCAAACAAACAGTTTTTGTTTTGATCTCAAGTCCAAACAGTTAGTAGATTGTGAAGAAATGATTTTTTTGAAATCAAACTTGTGTTTAGAGTTTGAAAACAGGGAGTATTTATAACCAGCCTGCACACAACATTCACAAAGAACTTATATATATCTATATATATATACACACACACACATACTTATTAATGATTTAACTTGCCACAGATCCATACTTAAAAAAAAGTTACTCACTGTGGTTAAGAAATGAACAGAGTTCCATTGTTGAAACAGGCTTTGAAAACTGGCAAGCTGGAATCTTTCTTGATCCTCTAGTTTGAATTGAGTTTGTATTGTTGGATTTGTTGTTCAAGTTGAAGATGAAGCTTACTTTAGATGTCTTAGTTTTATGAATGAAACTGAGATAAAGCTTGATATTAATGAAAGAAGCTTACAAGGTATGCATTTTGTACAGGGTGATAAAAATTGTACAATATAATTCACAGATTTTTTTCCCTTTTGTACTGAAAATATTTTCTTGTTTAAAGTTTGGCCAGGGATTTTTCTATTCGAATGGTGGCTGATATGATAAGATTTTGGCTTGCATTAATTGTGTTATACCATATTTAAAATTTTTATATTTCATTCTTGAATATACTTCTTTTGCAAGCTATAGATATTTACATCTTGTTGTCGGGTTTGACTATGCAGATTTGTTTGCTGATGAGATATGGTTTGGCTAGCATCAATTGCTTTGTCTTGTTTTTCTTTCTTTAGTCTTATTACTTTATAGTATAATTGAAGTTCTAGAGTTAATATGTTGTTATAATTTACTTATTTATGTATTTATTTTATTTTATTTTTATAATTTATCTTATATATAATATTTTTTTCTTAAATCTTATTATCTTATAATATAAGTGAACTTTTATTTTATTTTATTTTATTTTATTTTATTATTTTTTTGTAGTCTATTCTATGTGTATTATTTTGTATTGATTTATTAACATGAGATTAAGATATATATATATATATATGTTTTTATTTCTACTTCTATCAATTATAAATTCAAAATTATTTATTTTATACTTGTGTCAATGTCTATATTTTTATAATTATTTTCAAACCATTTATTCAAGATTTAAATTCAAATCCAATATATATATATATAATTTCTAATTTACTCATATATGCCGAAATATATATATATTCATTCACATATATATACAATTTAAATTCAAATGATTTAACATCTATTTCATTTGAGTTCGGGGAAACTCGCTTCAATTTATCAATTAATTTCACAATTTTTATTAAAAAATTCAATTAATTATCAATTTAAATTTATATAAAATTCGGGGTCGTTACAACCTTCCCCCCTTAAAAGAATTTCGTCCTCGAAATTTTCCAGGGAGACACAAGGATAGATGAAAAATGTTTTATCAAATCAACTGAATATATATTCTGCATTTGGCTTACCAAATCAGAATATCAATTATAGATATAAGAACGAATCTATTTAACACTTCACAAGATACTCGGGTTATCCAGATCTACGAAATATGCAGGGGCATCGGTTAGTTCGAAGGGATAACTAACCATTCGTAGAATATATTGGGACCCAAATTGTATTCATATATCTGTCTATTTTTGGGTACAATTTCAAAACTTTTAGTTTAGAAACCAAGGTATACCTATCAACCACAGCAACCAATGCAACCAATTCATCCAAACAAACAATTCGACCTATTTGGAGTTTATGTCCCATGCAAATATATCAAATCTTCTTCCTGGATCTACCAGGAACTATCGAAGAATTGAGAAAAAGATGACGAACCAAAGAGATTGATAGGGAAAAGATTGTTTCCTTGTTGTTACAGGGTATTGACCATTTACAGTCGTATTCCCATGTCCCCTATCTCATCCTCTTCTTGCACTCATACTTACTATCAGTGGATAGCAAGAGAATTTACTGAGGTATAGGGACAGATATCTTAGAGATACTCATTCTAGGGTATACTTCACCCTATTTCTAATGAGCTACTTAATGTGTTATACTCCTGAGCTAAAGTTCAACCTTAGCTCTGATACCACTGTAATGATCCTGAACTTGGCCTTCGAAAATCGGCACCCGTACTTCACTTGTACTCAAAATGCCGCAGATTCAAACGCCGAATCTGGCTCACTGGAGCTTATAACACCATTAAGTATAACAACATAGCGGAAGAAAGAAATAGATGATATCATATACAACTCCAATGAATATAATATCCAGAATGATATACAACAATGATATCAATATGATACAACAATATCAGAGATATGCTACAATGCTACAGCGGAAATAACAACAATGGAAGAGATCACTCCAAATGATCTACAAAAGAGAATGACTCCAACAACTCCAACATCAGCTCGAACCACCATCACGTTGCGCCAAGATAAGCAAGTGCAGTGACGAACTCCAGAAACTGAACTAGTTCCAAATACTCTACTAAACCTGATTATCTGAAAAACCCAACTCTAGACTGCCCGTGTGGAAAATTGTGGGTACCCAGAGTTTAGGAAGGGAACAATAAACTCCAAGTCAGTCATGGGACTGGTGTGAGTAACAAAAACAGTTTATCTTTAAAACAAACAACAAAAGAGTTTTAATCATTTAAATCCGCACTGCTTTTGGAAAATGAAACTACCATAAGACCTCCCGCCACAGACACAATGCAATCGTAGACTTGGAGGAGATTTCTTCTTATGATAGTCAAACATGCTTACTACGCAAACAAAACTCTTTTGATATTATTACTAGTGCATAGTGTACAAAATCGTTTCGAAAATACAATATTAATCTTAGCCAGCATAGGTACCATTATATTATGCCTACTATAGCTGCTATGTTAAATAGCAGGTTCTACAACTAAAACCGTACAAGGCTCGTATTGTTTCTTTGGATTTCCCACAAATGGTCAGGCTAAGGAACTTCCTACTGCCATATGGGTACGCCTCTGGATGGACGTCCCGAGAACTAACTAGCTCTCTGCCAACACAATGCCGGGTTACCTCTTACACTAAGTAACTACTACACGAATATGCCACGCCCCGGTCCTTTAGGACCTTTATCCAAGGCCTCGATCACACAGCAACAATCACACAGGTAAATGAGATTGGAGCAACCACATAGGTTAAATTCAGGGCTCCATACCTGATACCACCCTTTTCCAGAAGGAAATGACATACCCTAAAGGGAGCGACCCTCATAACCTTGCCGCATCTTTCCTGTTTCGACCATTTCCAGTCTGTGAGGTTCGATGAGGTCTCGTCCACAAAGCTACGCTTTTTCACAAAGCCATGCTTTGATCACAAATGATCAGCAAATGACCATCAACACACAGCAACACTCAGCATGCCACACTACCAAATTGGGAGTATATCACTGATAACCTTCAACTACATAACCGCTGAGCTCGTACGTCTCAGAGAAGGGTGTTAAGTTAAGATAATAAATCTCCGCCACCAAACAGAAATGTATTTGAAAGAAATCAGCTTTATATCTCAAAGTGTAGCGTCAGACATACAACCATACAAGTCTGTTCCAGGTTCGAACAGAACCGAAGGCACTTCCAAAGAAGCCCTTGCAAATCCGGATAATTTCTAATCACGTCCGGACTTCCCATCACAAAGGGTGATCAAATCTTTATATCGGGGACCAGTCGATGCAGAGACATACGACGAGTTGTCCTTTCATTTTCGAAAATATCCGGTCTTCACCACCGGTCTTCAAATGCTATCCATAACGTCGTATCATTATTCGGAATGGGTTATATGACACAAAGTCCTCTCCCGGCTAAACCGAATAATGAACGTAGTATTTAAAAACATATGGATATTGGGATTTCAGTTAAGTCACAACTTATTATCCAAAATCTTTCTTTAAATGGTTTAAACAAATTACCATTTTAATCTTTTACAAAAAGATTCATCTCACAAAGTTCACCCAGTTTCACAAAGATCTATTCATAGATTTCCAAACAATTTCTCTTTCAATTTGATTAACTCATTAAATCTTTAAATTAAAGATTTAACTTATGGCTTTCAAAACTCGTTTTCAAAGATTCATTCATAACTTGGAAAACCATTTCCATTTCAAATTTTGAAATTCCTTTAATTCAAATTGGAAATCCATTTCTTATATGAGAGCTTTTATCAGTTGAAAACAATTAGTTTCCCAAATCATTGAATTCAATTTCAAATATTGAATTCAAATTTAAATCAAATTATTAAATATCAAGTTTTATTAAGTTATTTAAAATGACTTTTACATTTGAACCTCATTTGCAAAGCTCTCAATTCAAATTCCAAAACTATTTGAATTCACAAATTCAACCTTTGAAAATTGTCAACAATCTGTGACTTAACTGATTTCCACGTGAAATCCATATTTGTGTGTGTATGGAGTAGTCCAGGGGTTTCACACAGTAGTGCAACATTACAAATCATCACATCATCACAGATTAAATACAACAATATATTTGATAAGCGGTATAAACTATAACGCTTATCTTTCATTCACAGGTCACAGATCACAGATATATATTTAACAGATAATAAATTACATTCATCCCAGATAAATAAACTACAGTACAGATCACATACACAAATCAGAATATATCACACATCATTACAGATCAGGGAATATCAACAATTCAATCGTCCAATAGAATCCAAATATTCATAAGTAAATTTAATTTAATTATCTGATTAATTTAAATCAGATTAATTTCTATGAATAAATTTACTAGTTATGGTAAATTAAGAATCGGTTAATTACGAACCATTTAATGAATTATCCTTTAATTAATCATAAATTAACCCTTAATTGATAATTAATCCTTAATTAATTATTCTTAATTAATTTCAATGAACAATTAATTTCTTAATTACTTCCATAAAGTAATTACACTTACACAATTTCATAAATGATTATCATTAATTAATTCAATCCAATTGATTGTTACAATTAATCACATTAATTAATTATTTAAATAATCTTAGTTAATGACCTTCGTTAACAATTAAAATTTCTTTAATCACTTTTCTAAAGAAATTTCTTATATTAATCATTATTAATCATAAATTGATTAACCATTAAGAACTCATTAATTAATGAATTACCATCATTAATCTTCATTGCTTAAAGTAAAACTTATTCATAATTATGATTTAATTATTAATTACAATATGTTTGGAAACATTGATTTCCAATTTCAAATTAAATTTCAAGCTTTAGAATAAATACAAATTTATCTTTAATAAAGTTTAAAAATCCAAATTATATTTTCTAACTTTTAATTTCTCCTGTTAAAGTAATACTTTGGTTATAAAAGAAATTTTAAGAGTTAAAATCAAATTCTTTTTAAATTCAACATATTAAAAGTGTACTTTAACATTTAAATTTTATTTAAACATTTAAATTTTATAAAACTTTATTTCTCAAAATTGGAATTCAAGGTTAAACTTAAAATCCGGGTTTCAAATTTTGATTTAACTTTGTTTAAATTTTTACTTTATAATTTAAATTTCATTTTAAATTCAAATCTCTTTTTCAATACTTAACATTTTTAAGTATTAAAACAATTTAAATTTTAAAATTTTATTTCCCAAACTAAATTTTCAAAAATGAACTTGAATTCATATTTACACTTGGATTCAAAATTCATTTTAAACCCTGATTTAGAGATTTAAATTCTAGTTTAAATTTCCAGAAACAAAACAGGCTTGTAAACCTGAAATCAACATCTACCCGAGCCACGCAAAAACCTGCTTCGAGTCGAACATGGGAAATCTTCGAGTAAATCACTCGAGTTACTCGAGAAAAACTCGAGTTCACCCTGATAACATCAAATCACCAGAACTCGTGCACGTCGCCGCCGCACCCCTCCAGTCGACTCCACTTCAACGAGCAAGTCGTCGATCACCTAAGAGTGATTCTCCGAACACCTAAACTTCTCCATCATCTCGAATTCAAAATCGAGTTCGAGCTCGAGCCTGGAAGCATGAACTGGAACCACCACCAATCCCTGTCAACACCTCGTCCTTGCAACCTCGACCACCGGAGACACCCAAACTTCGTCCACTCCACGACAACACGCTACACTTCCACTCCCTTAAATATCGTGAAACTCGATCACGTATTGGGGACGAACATGCCTCGTTCCAGGCACATCCAGAAACTCAAAACAAAGCCCTAAATCGACCTCGTACCGTTAATTCATGCAATAGAAAAATTATTCCATAATTTTCTCGAGATCACAGATGTTTATACTAGCTTCAAACCAAGTTTTAACATTTATAATTGGATCGATCACCTGAAATTTGTAAAAGTGCAATTTTTGTTCAAATACAAACTGCTCTTTTTCCTTTGCTTTAAAAATCATGATCTTTACTTTAAAAATCATGTCTTGGTACACGAATTCAATCTACATACCTGAATTCGTGAATTAACAAGTTTGAATTTTTAACTTATTTGAACCTTAGCACTGTTCTTTCAATTTTCAGAACATTGACAAGTTATTTTAACTTGAATTTATTTTTAAAATTTAGTTCATGATCAAAAAAACAGTTTTTGTTTTGATCTCAAGTCCAAACAGTTAGTAGATTGTGAAGAAATGATTTTTTTGAAATCAAACTTGTGTTTAGAGTTTGAAAACATGGAGTATTTATAACCAGCCTGCACACAACATTCACAGAGAACTTATATATATCTATATATATATACACACATACTTATCAATGATTTAACTTACCACAGATCCATACTTAAAAAAAGTTACTCACTGTGGTTAAGAAATGAACAGAGTTCCATTGTTGAAACAGGCTTTGAAAACTGGCAAGCTAGAATCTTTCTTGATCCTCTAGTTTGAATTGAGTTTGTATTGTTGGATTTGTTGTTCAAGTTGAAGATGAAGCTTACTTCAGATTTCTTAGTTTTATGGACGAAACTGAGATAAATCTTGATATAAATGAAAGAAGTTTACAAGGTATACATTTTGTACAGGGTGATAAAAATTGTACAATATAATTCAGAGATTTTTTCCCTTTTGTACTGAAAATATTTTCTTGTTTAAAGTTTGGCCAGGGATTTTTCTATTCGAATGGTGGCTGATATGATAAGATTTTGGCTTGCATTAATTGTGTTGTACCATATTTAAAATTTTTATATTTCATTCTTGAATATACTTCTTTTGCAAGCTATAGATATTTACATCTTGTTGTCGGGTTTGACTATGCAGATTTGTTTGCTGATGAGATATGGTTTGGGCTAGCATCAATTGCTTTGTCTTGTTTTTCTTTCTTTAGTCTTATTACTTTATAGTATAATTGAAGTTCTAGAGTTAATATGTTGTTATAATTTATTTATGTATTTATTTTATTTTTATAATTTATCTTATATTTATTTATTTTTTCTTAAATCTTATTATCTTATAATATAAGTGAACTTTTATTTTCTTTTATTTTCTTTTATTATTTTTTTGTAGTCTATTCTATGTGTATTATTTTTTATTGATTTATTAACATGAGATTAAGATATATATATATATATATATATATTTGTTTTTATTTCTACTTCTATCAATTATAAATTCAAAATTATTTATTTAATACTTGTGCCAATGTCTATATTTTTATAATTATTTTCAAACCATTTATTCAAGATTTAAATTCAAATCCAATATATATATATATAATTTCTAATTTACTCATATATGCCCATATATATATATATATATACATTCACATATATTTACAATTTAAATTCAAATGATTTAACATCTATTTCATTTGAGTTCGGGGAAACTCGCTTCAATTTATCAATTAATTTCACAATTTTTATTCAAAAATTCAATTAATTATCAATTTAAATTTATATAAAATTCGGGGTCGTTACAGTATATGTTGAACAACCACAACTTTTTGAAGATGAAAAATTACCAAATCATGTTTACAAACTTAAGAAAGCTCTATATGGTCTAAAACAAGTTCCTAGAGCCTGGTATGATAGACTAAGATCTTGCTTATTACAATCAAACTTTGAAATTGTAAAGTAGATAATACTCTTTTTACTAAAAGAAATAAAAATGATATTCAACTAGTGCAAGTTTACGTAGATGATATCATTTTCGGATCAACTAATTTTGAAATGAATAAAGAATTTTCTGAAATAATGACAAAAGAGTTTGAGATGAGTCATATGGGTGAATTAAACTTCTTTCTAGGATTGCAAATAAAACAATTAGATAATGGTATCTTTATCAGTCAAGATAAATATGCTAAAGACCTAGTTAGTAAATTTGGTTTGACTACTGCAAGTGGAAAACTCACTCCCATGACAACCAATGAGTACCTAAGTAAAAAAGATCTCTCGAAAGATGTAGATCAAAAATTATATAGAGGAATGATTGGATCACTACTCTATATCACTGCTAGTAGACCTGATATCATGCATAGTGTTTGTCTCTGTGCAACTGTGCAAGATATCAATCCCAACCTAAAGAGACCCACTTAAAAGCTGTAAAACGTAGCATAAGATATGTTAAACACACCTTTGATTATGGCTTATTTTATCCTAAAATTGATTCTTTTGAATTAATATCTTACTGTGATGCTGACTATGCTGGTTGTAAATCAGACCGAAAAAGTACAAGTGGAACTTGTCACTTTTTGGGGGCATTCTCTGGTTTCCTGGTTTAGTAAAAAGCAAAACACAGTTTCTTTATCAACAACTGAAGCAGAGTATATTTCTGCTGCTTTGGCTTGTTCTCAAGTAATATATATGCAACAAACTTTAAAAGATTTTGGTTTAAATATCTCAAAATCACCAATTTATTGTGATAATACTAGTGCAATAAATTTATCCAAAAATCCTACTCATCATGCTCGAACTAAACATATTGATATCAGACATCATTTTCTCAGAGATAATATAAGTAAGGAAGTAATTACTCTCGATTATATCAATTCGAGGAATCAAATTGCTGATATCTTACCAAAACCCTTAAATGAATCTATATGTACTAAATTAAGAAGAGAATTAGGTATTTGTTCAATAACTGAAATATAGAATATAAATATATAACAAGTATAATTAAAATTAAATTAAAATAAATCAAATAGCAAAAATATAAGTACCTTGTCGACAACCCTCCTTTACCCCTGTCGACATTGAACGAATTTTTTTTGAAATTTTCCCACCAAAATTCAAATGGGTGGTTATATATTCTTCTTATTTCGAAATTTTGTTCATTCTTTCTGTTCTTTCTCTGTTCTAACTTCTGAAAAGATTAAAACAATGGCCTCCTCCTCCAAATCAAACAAAAATTCAACCTTTTCGTTCCCTTCTCCTTCTACCGGACCATTTCAACGAACTACGCTTGCACGAGTGATGAAAATGGAGGTTTCCTTGAAGGATGCACTGCAACTTATGACTGAAATTCAAGTGGTGCAAATCAGAATGGCCAAAGAACAAGAACGGCAAGGCAAAATCCTTAGAAACTTGCAAAAGTTTCTAATGGACAATCACGCCAATCCCATCTTGATCGATGAAGAATCCTCAAGTGTTTAAGTGCAAGAGGACAGCGAGGAAGAAGAAGAAGAAGCCCCCATGGAAGAAGAGCACGCTGAAGATGACGACAAAGTTGTTTGTGTTGGCGAAGTGTGCTTTGACAAGGATGGAAATCTAGTCGAACAATGTGGAAATTTCTGTTTCCACTACCCAAATTGCTCGGTTCATAGATCTCCCATTGTCAAGGATACACATTAGTTTTTTTTCTTTTTCTCTATTATCGTTATTTGTATATGATCTTACTTACGTTTTATACGCAAATGTAAATATAACATTATATAATTAATAAATGATTTGTGTTCTCATATTTGAATTCTCACATTATCATTATTATAAATATTATCATATATGGATTCTTAGTTAGGAGAGTTAGTTATTAAGGGCTAAGTTTTAGTTTCAGAATTAAGTGTTGATTATTTATGATAACACTATCATTATAATCACATGTAATATAGTATTAGATTAAGGGGGAGTTGTATAGATTTAAACTTTGTTTTTGTTGATGACAAAGGGGGAGAAGTATAAAATAGGATAGTTAGGCATAGATTAAGGGGGAGTTATTAGTTTTAGGGGGAGTTATTAGGATAGAAGTTATATTTTATAAACAAAGGTTGTCATCATCAAAAAGGGGGAGATTGTTAGTCCCTGAGAAGTTGGTTTTGATGACAACAACCTTAGAATAAGATTATAAAATATAAATACTAACATTATTGTTAGATATATATGTATATGCAGGATATATATACAGGTACCAATGAATGAAGACTGTACAGTATAGAGATTCAAGAACTGATGAACTCAAGATCGAAGATATCAAGATTCAAGACTCATGAGTATCAAGATTATCAAGAGTTCAAGATTTCAAGATAAGTAATTTAGTTAGGAATTTTGTTAAAACTCCTAGAAAAGAACTGACATCTTAAAATCCATTTTATTCGTAGAATGGAATCCATATCGAGCCCGTTAAAGGGATGGAACCCTAAGTAGGATGGAACCTACGAAAAATCTAGTGGAACATTGTTTTGTATCCACTAACTTTTATTCAAATGTTTTACAAAATTATATCTTGTTTTCAAAATGATTTCAAAATATTCCTTTTTAAATCAAAAACATCTATCCTGGTTTTAAAATACTTTTAGCCTCAAAATAATCTTTATTTTCAATATCAAATTATCCTTGGTTTTAAACTATCTTTTAATTATAATATATTTAACTTTTAATATTTATACTTAGATTTAAATATTAAATTATAGTAAAATTTTATATATACCAAAATATTATTCTCTATACTTATTTATGTATTTTAACCATAGTTAAGTATATTTATAAAGTTTAAAATAGTTTTAATACAAGATAGAAGTTATTTTCAAAGAAAAACAAATTACCAAAAATAACTTAGGCTTGTCGACAACCCCAAGGACCCCTTGTCGACAAGGTGACAGTTTATTTCAAAAATTTGAATTTCAAAGGAAGTGTCTATTCGTCATATCCTTTCACGAATGGACACAGCTGTTGTTCTACTATAAATAGGGGCTTTTTTAAACGAATTTACAATCATATTATTCTCTGATTTCACTCATCTTCTTCTTCCACATTTCTTTATATACATTTTTACCATTACTCTGCCGAAATCACCATTGAATCTAACTAGATCATCTCTAGTTTGATTCTCTATCACTATCTCAACAAGATCCCAGTGCTATTCAGAGTTATAGACTTCTTTGTATTCAATCGAGCGAGAAAAGGTGTGATTGTAGCTTGGAAAATCAATCGGGTGAACTTATTGCCCGTAAAATCAAGTACCTCTACCCAGAGGATTGTGAATCTGGAGCGGTGTACCTCGTGGCCTTGAAATCGAGGGTGTAATTGTAAGAATTGATTTTGAAAGGAAATTTGTACTTGTGTTGCAGGACTGGATGTAGGGTAACTCCGAACCAGTATAAAATCCGGTGTGTTCTTTCCTCTATTGCTTTTACTTTATATCTGCATCTGTGCTTGATTCTGTGATCATATCTGTGTCTGAATATTGCATACATTTGTGTTCAAATTAATATAAATTCAAAAAGAATTAGTAATTCCTTAAAACACTATTCACCCCTCCTCTAGTGTTAATTCTAGCCTTAAGATCCGTAATCCGCATTTCTCACACTATAGATATATCTATATGTTATTTCTTTTCTTCTAGATCCTTAGCGTCTTCTTTATCCTTATTTATACATTTATTTATAATGTATGTTAAATGAGTACTTTCAATCTTACATGCTTCAACCTCTCTTCTTCTTACCACAATGCTAAATGAATTCAATAAGAGGTCATTTTATCTTTAAAAATTAATTTAACAATAATCTTAAAATGGTTATACTGTGAATAAAGAGACTACAAAAACATAACAATAACTTGAGTGCATTTAACTTTTGAAGCAACATCTTTCCATATAATATTCATTTATAAAGCGTTTGAAATATTATACCTTATGATCATTTGACTCTTGCAATTTGAATTATCCCATCTCTCAATGTTCTTCATAACATTATAAGAACATTCAACTGTAATAGTGGTGGTTGTGACCCTCAAAATTACAAGAGGTAGATCCACAAAGTCAAGATCAAACAACATGTTCTCTTACTGATCTTTAGAGTTAGTCCCAAAGCGGATGAGAATATTATCAAAATTGGCAGACACACTTTAGTCAAATTAGTTGAAAATTGAACAAAAATAAAGATTGACCGTAATATCAGCCATAGTAAATTCAAATAATTGATGAGTCTCTTCTCAGGATACCTAGTACAACATTAATATCACGTCTTTGAACGGTAATATTAACTGTAAGTGATACTGTTATTGTAATGATCAAACATTGACAATAAATTCAAGTCGAATAATAATCTTCCTATGGTTCGATTAATTATTCACTTGTAAAACCTTATAACTGTTACATATTTATCATCACACATGTGTAAGTGATTTGATCAAATATTAGTCTTCCTTTGGGCCGGCTAATATCCCATGAATAAATACACACAAATATCAAACATTTTCATGAACAACTAAAATAAGAGAGGTTGCTTTGGTGACATGTTATTTCAGTTAACTCACTTGGAATGTAGAATATTTACAATTAGTTTGCAACGAGACACCAAACATATATTTAAATTTATTTCTTAGTGTACGTACAATATATTTCGAGTGCTATAAAACACTCCTAAAAACTCTTTAGGTCTATATGACACTTGAAAATCTCAAAATTATAACCGTGGCACAACATGTTTTAATCATAGCTGTTATAATCTTTTGCTTTAAGTATGTGGCTACATTCATGACATTCCTTAAATAAATATGATACAAGGCATCATAAATAAATCACATAACAAATATCATAGATGAATGCCATAATTAAATGCCATATTAAGTTATATATAAATGACATGTCGTACTAAATAACATGAATGAATGTAGTAGCTATGATGTATATCTTAACCATAATATAGCTATACAGAATGCTACAGTGTCACTCTATCTTTACTTTATTATTTGAATACTTAATTAAGGTTAGTAACCATGCATTTTGGCGAAATATGAAAATTGCTGCTCCTTTTATTTATACTAACCAAAGCACGAAAGTGAAACATGTTTTCCACAAACATGGGTCATACATATAAAATATCTGTATCTATCAAACAAATGCATCAAATAATAAACCATATGTCTTTTTTTTATTTCAAATACAAACATGTTACATCATTAAATTTATTACAACCAACACATCTAGTGCATTTATGATAATAAGTTGATTAATTTATCACTATAACAACCACATTTAATGCATTTATGATAAAAATGAACGCAATCGACCGTTATGTGGTCCAAAATGTAACTTAATGTTATGTTAAAATTTATTTTAATAGTAAAATAAGCATAAACACTTTAAAGGAGCATATTTTATTTCCAATTAATCAAAATTTCTGAAATAACTAAAATACCTTATATATATCTAAATTACTTAATCAAAAGTTGATTAAAGTAAAATAATCATAGAATTAGATTTATATTACTTGCATAAATGGATCTAATATATATATATATATATATATATATATATATGTTTATACCATTTATAAACATTAAAGAAAATAACTGTACATATCAAATCTAAAATATTCTTCACATTAAAATTCACAACTTATTTACCAAATATACAATAGTAAACATGTGAATGCTTTAACCAACATGAGTTGCTTCAGAAATTTAGAGGAATTTTGATTATTTCCCACAAATTTAATGATTTCAAAATTCTATCTTATTTCATAAATAAGATACAGATCATTTAGATCTATATTTCTACACTAAAATAGTTTCACAAATTAGCTTTTCAATTTACAATATATATAAAAAATTATACTTAACCAAATCCAAAATCATCACAAAAAAATCATTGATAGATAGATCAAGAAGATCTGAAACTTAAGTGGAATTTAATGACTTCTAAATATATTTTTAATTCAAAACTTAATCATATAAAAAAAACGTAAAAATTTCCCAATGAAATCAATGATGGGTGGCTCCGATACCACATGTTGTGATTTCAATATACTTTAGGGTTGATTAATCATGAAAATCTAGATCCGGATAGATGATCCATATTGATTTGATTGAGAAGAAATTAGAGTAAAGTAAACGAATTAGCAGAAACCCTACCTGAATTCATAGTTGCTAATTGGAAAGTAAATTTATTTTGGTCTTCCATATTGACACAAGCCCTACTTCTTATATTAGATCTGAATCCATAGTTGTTGCTTTCATAAAATGATTAAGGAAAAGACATAGATCTAAAAGATAAAAGTTAGATCTGATTTTCCAAATTGACATAAACCCTAGATTTGAATTATCCATAGAAGAAATTAGGATAATAACTAGAGCTGATGTAATTTGGGGATCATAACCTCTTATTTATAATGTTGGCATTTTCTAATTTGGCCTTTCAAAAAATTAGAATTGCTCAGGTATCTACACATTAATACCATGGCAATTATACCTGTAAGTCTTTAACTTTAATTCATAATTTAATCACTTTAATTGGTTTTATACCAAAATAGCACAATACATTTTATTTTACATATGTGACCTACATGTTGGAATTTTCCAACACTAACCCAACAATCCAGTAAGCTTTCTCTTTCCACTATGCAAGTAATGCTTATGAACTTTGAACATCACCTTATAATAGCGACAATTCAATAATTTCTCCAGTAGCTTATATATGTAAGTTTAATTTGCATTTTTTTACACCGATTATTCAATAAATTTCATTGGAAAAGGTAGAAAAGCATTACCGTGAACCCGATCTTCTTGAGGCACATGAATTGGTGCGAAATGAACAAAGGGCCAAGCTGATGATGCTTTTGAGTAATGATGGTAAGTTTCATATCCTTTTTGAGAATATGATGATTTGCAGTCGGTAAATCTAAATCTATAACTTAATTCATCCTCACCCAAACAAGTTTCTCTACATTTGGCATCACCTTCACAATAGTTTATCAGAATTAAAATCTTCCATAATTAGATCATTTTCAAGATCATCTACTCCATCTTCATTAATTGAATAACGTTTCATTTTACTTTTGCTATTTTATTAGTTCCTGCATTTGATAAACAATAGGTTTAGTGTGTATTTTTACTCATAGTATAGAAATTTAACTATAGTGCTGACGTATAGGATGTTTCGGTCTTTTATCAAACATTTCTATTTATATCATAATGCATTATCTGTTAGTTTAGAGATCAAATACATCAGAATCATGTATTTTAATCAAATGATTAGTATACCTATT
Source organism: Allium fistulosum (assembly GCA_030737815.1). Classification (NCBI taxonomy): domain Eukaryota; kingdom Viridiplantae; phylum Streptophyta; class Magnoliopsida; order Asparagales; family Amaryllidaceae; genus Allium; species Allium fistulosum. Next base: position 1,127,356,235 of record CM060902.1, on the reverse strand, counting down.
AGAACAAATATTTGGAGTAAAAACCTCATAACGATTGAAATTAATTGAAAAGAAGAAACAAAAAATCATTAGCAATCGCTTAGTTATTACTGTATTTTCTTTGGTCAGTTTATCTACAATGCTAGAGTTCAGTTTAAGTTACATTCTTTTATTTTGGATTGACACGAAAATGAGTTATTCTGTGCATATACTTAAACTGTGCCCTTATCATTATAAAGGTTATTCAAATCTCTATAGACTAACTTACATAATATCTAGCGATCATATTCACAAAGTCTTATTTGGTTTAGACATAAGGTTAATGTGAAAAAGAGCAATATAGAAAAATGAAGCACCGATATGATTTCAGTATTGTGTCATAGGTAATATAGTAGTACTAACCTTACTACCATTATTTTGTACACCAAAGTTCCATGATTTAGTACACTGAAAACGAGGTATCTTTGATATGATGAATCGGTGGGGAAAAACAATGCTTGCATGGAATTGATTTCCTATTCATACTAAAATCAAGGTATCTTAGACATGATGAATCTATGTATATCAATCAAGTTAGCTTTTCAAATTATGGTTGGAATACACTGCTCATGTCCCCTTTATTCGTATTATCAGAATGCTTATTGAGATAGCATAAAGCAATAAAGTTAACAATTTGTTTATCACTATATAGATTCTAATACAACATAGTTGCATAAAACAATAGTTTAATGTTAAGTCTTAACTTGCTTTGTAAATTAAGGTTCCTAGTAGGTTTTAATATCTACTTGTTTTTTTTATACAAATATGCTTTATGTTTTTTATATTTATTACTTCTCTTTAACCAAATGCTTTTAGCTGATTTCAGTACTACGGTACCAAGTGATTTGTTCAGCTGAAATACTAAGAAAAATTATTAATACAAGCAAATATCTTTTACTTCCTTTTGAGCATGTAAAATTTGGGTTATAATGTTTAAATACGTTGTCCATATATCAATATTGTTTATATACATGTTGCTAAGCCAAAACAAATTACTAAGCGGCAACAAACAAGTGTAGTTAGGATCTATCTTAGCTATGCCCATGTAAATGGTCACAAGTATCAATTGAAAGTTTATTTTGGTGAGTAATTAAATGCTCAAGTGTTTATTATTTTTAGTATAAATTTATTTATGTTAGTTTACGGTAATTTAACTAGTAATCGGTCTTAAGGCTAAAGTTTAACATTCCTTCTTCAGTTTGTATTCAAAGTTCAAACATGCCTTATTTCTAGAATGTATCTTCCTACAATTAACATTGTTCAATAATTACATTCACCAACATTATATCTTGAATTTTGGTTGAACCACCTGTGATTTCTATTACATCAAAATATTGCAATTATATTATAGGCTCACCAGATGTTATATCATGTAAGTTTTGCTTAAATAATAATTGTTCTTATCTATATGCCTATTTTAAATTATAAAAATAGAGATGAAATAAAAGTTTTGCAAGTAATAATAAATTTTATTTGAAAGCCTCTTTTGTTTGTAATTATCCATAATTGGGCATTGTAATATATATTGGCAATAATTATATAATATGTTGCAGGCGCTCATGTCAGAATAATTAGCAGGTGTCGAGAATGGATTGGAAATACGGTTGATAGCATATTTACTACAGCAATACATTTTACAGGAGAGTTTGGTCCTAATCACTTTTATGTTGATTACTAGCAAGGAAAAAAACCTTTCAAGTAGTATGATTTGTATCTGTATAGATAAACTGTGTTGTGAGTATGATTTGCACTTATTTAATCTAGTATGCTTGAATTGGCTATGTAATCCAATTTTGTAGGGTCAATTATATTTTGGATGTTCACTTTTTTGTGTGAATTTATCAATGCTCATTTATATTGAAATGTGATATGCATGTATTGTGTTGCATGCATATATCTTATATCTTATGTTTGAAGAAGTATAATCATATATTGCTACTGTCTTCTCTATAATCTTGATGGAAGCATAGTGTTTGTACCAAAAATGGGCATAACACTCTTCGGAAGTTTTTGAAGAGATAAAAGTGAAGAAAGAAAATTGAAAATGAGGATTATCTAACAAAAACTCCAAATAACAGAAAGTAAATTGCACAGAAGACAACAATTTAAAGTGGTTCGGCGTTTCGCCTACGTCCACTATGAAGTTTGATGATTTTATTGTTTGATACTTGAAGATCACAATTTCATATAGTGTAGTACAACAGATTTTATGATTATAATCTGAATCTAAGGCAGCAATGGTGATCTGGAGTAAATCTGGCAGAATCTGGGCGCTCTTTAGCTCTTAAAATTGTCCGACCCCTTTTCTGAATGACCAGGGGATCTATTTATAGGTGTAGGAGGCTGGTATTTTGCCTAAATTTCGGTAGACCACTTCTGGCACGTGAGGGGGCCCACGCGCCCGACTTCAGGAAATCTGGGCCCACTTTGGGATCGATTCGAAATCCATTCGAATCGATCAAGAAAACGTCCAATCGGGCTGAAATTTGGTGTGGACATTCTTCAACATGCACTTAAGGTTCTGTGAAAATTTCATAGCATTTAGACTTATGGATCTCGAGATATGGTCGGTTCAAGATGATGATCTTCGCCAGACTGCTTCGATTGCTTCGAATCGATTCATTCAAATCGATTGCTTCGAATCGATGGTATTACGAGCTTTTGTGATGACGCGGAGCGCAATCTTCGTATCGATCCACCTTTTTCGCCGAGTGGATCGAGTCGTTCCGTAGACTTCGCTGCTTTGACTCAATGGATTCGAAGGCATCAATAATACCTGGATTCGAACAGGACTTTGCTCGTATCGATCGTGATATGCTTCGATCGATACAAAGTCAATGTAGCTGGATGGATTCGAAACAAGGCACCTTGATGGACTCGAACATACCTCTTATGCATGGATTCGAAGCAAAGCATCCTTTTGGGTACGAAGCAGGGCGTCTTTATGGATTCGAACAATTGCCATGTTCGATGGATACGAACTAGGGATGACTAAGGGATTCGAATAAGGGTATTCTTCTTCTTCATTTTGCATCGATGATAACTCAAGCATACGAACTCGGATTGTCTTGAAATTTGGAATGCTGGCTTTCTTGGCCTCGCTTGTCATGTCATATCAACTGTAGCCCGATCCGGACTCGGACAAAATTTATCGATATCCATGATAAGCGATACTTGGTTTTCAATCAGTTCCTTGATATCTCGGTCTTGCCAAAAGGCGGGATAACATTTGCCCCCAAAGTACGTCTTGTGTAAACATGGTGTGCTTTGACAAGCTGCAGTCTTTCATGCTGAATATTTCTATCCAATTAGTTGCTTGACAGCCGTCTTTCAGCTGAAAACTATAATCTCTGATCATTTCTTTAGATTCATGAATTGCTAATTGTCAGGATGGATTAATGTGTGCTGCTGTTATCGATTTTGATGGATTCGAACAAGTGTTATCGAGTTGATGGAGTCGAACGACCCCTGGATCTCTTTAACATTGTACTTCGTATCGTTCTGATGAATTCAAAGTGATGGATTCGAAATGTGGCTCTATGCAGATGCTCGCTTCCATTCGAATCGACTACGGTGCTTAAGCCTATGGATTCGAACTTGATGCTTCGAATCGTTCAATGGTTTCACCGGTTGCCACCGGTTTCATCTACCGGGATACGAATCGCCACAACATCCTTATAAATACTGAGACTTCATTCACTTTTTACTTTTTACCTTCGTCTTCCTGCATCTTCGAATCCATTCCAGTCCATCAAGAACAAAATCGAACAACTTCTCTTCCTTCGAGTCGAAGCGATATCCAACCTTCTTTAACCAAATAACATATTCAGGTAGTTGATTCTTTTATGGGTTCGAAATTTCAAGATGCAGACCTTTACATCATTCTTATTCATGTTGATTTGGAAGGAGTTGAAGTCGAGGTCGAAACCAAGAATGGCTGGTTGTAGAAAAAGTATGATTGAATCTTTCGTGTCGATCTGGAGTTATGGCGATCGAGTCGATCTAGAAAATGAGGGTTCATCCTCGTCATTTGCATCGATCAACATGTTTATAGTAGAGGTTTATGGGCTGGATTGGTCGCAGGAGTTGGGTCGTCGTATCGATCTCCTGTGATCGATACGGTGGAACTTCCCCCTTGCGATCGATTCAAATCGTTCCGCCCATGTGATCGATATGAATGTCGGGCCTCTTACCTGTTTGCAAACTCTTGTTGTCGGAGATCGATTCGAGAACTCTGTTGACGATGGATGCGAACCTTTGGTCGCCGATCGATACGAAGGATCTGGTCATCATCGATACGGACTAGGTTGATTCGAACGAGATCGATTCAAAGTGTTGTCTCTTTGATCGATCCGAAGACTTATACTCTGGCCTTGATCGATTCGAACAAGCTTCTGCGAAACTTTCAATCATTTAATGGCATGATTCCGACGAGCTTCATCCCTGCATATGTGGCCTGAACTTTTATACTGCATACTTGACTGCCCTTCGAAGCTCGTCGATGGAACTGTACTTTGACAAATAAAACATGAACTAATCGCCATGAATTTCAGACAATATGGTCTGTGACGGTCAGCGATGACGGTCATTTTAAATAAACTTCATAATTTCCGAAGTTTTCATCTTGTCTTCGGTTTTGCTGAATTCACTAAGTATTAGCTGCATTGCACTTCACATCACTTTCACACATTCCACACTGGGAAATGAACGGGTTTTTCATTTGCTTAACGTTACTTTCTGATGAGTTAGTCAGTGATGGAATCCTCGAGCTCTCAGCAGCAAGAGATTCAGAGTTCTCCCCCTCCGGTCCTCGAAATTCCAGATATCCCGGTAGAAATAGTAGATCCAGCTCCAGACGAGCTGCAAGAGGCTATATTTATTGAGGACCCTATAGACTCCGTTCAATCCAATATTTTTGAAACCTTGTTGGGAAGGATATGCATGAGGCACAACATTTCTTCAGACGATGTGTTATTGCCGGGATCTAGTGACAGACCTCACTGTCCGCCCGAAGGGTACACTGCCTTTTATCGCCATGCTTGTGCGGCTGGAACACTCCCTCCATTCAATCAATACATTAGGGAGATGTTATCATTTCTTGGAATTGCTCCTTCTCAATTACACCCCAACGGGCATGCGCTACTGAACAGTGCGTTCATCGTATTTATGGACCATCTCTTCCGTCCACCAAGGCCAACGGAAATCAGATACCTATTTAATTTCAAGAGTAGAGGTGATAGTCCATCCTTTACGTTTTTGGAGGCAGTCAGAACTGCCAGGTTATAACCGGAGCCTGGACCAGACTCAGCTACTTCAAGAACGAATAGTTTTATATCTGGTGTCCTCCAGGTTTTGCCAGGCGGTGGCTGTCTAGGCGTAAGTGTCGTAACCCGTCGATGATTTCCTTGACTAATGGTTTTTTAGCACTGGTATTGACATCCTACTTTTCTTACATCCATTATCTCCAAACCCGACAGCGGGTGTTACAAGGGCATAGTTCGGAGTCTTCAAGAGATCCCGAGCGATTTGAGACACATCGACTTGGTGTTGACTGACTATAACTTAAGAGCTCTTGGCTTGATTGAAGTAAATCAAAGCATAGTCACCGAAAGGATGCAGAGGCTTGTTCCAAAGAAGAAGAAGAAGAAAAAGAAAATGGCGAAGAAAACGCTCGGAGTCGTGATAACCGAAGTGAGCGACGAAGAACGGACTCACACAGACGTCGAGCCGATGGCTGATTTTTCGGGCAATTATGAAGAATTGGGAGAGAGACGGAAAAGCAAGGCTGTCGTTTCCAAAAAACTTAAATCTAAGGGATGGAAGTCTGTAGATGTGTCTCCTCCCACTTCCAGAATCATAATTTCTAAGGCCGCCCCTTCTCAATCGAGAGATATTTTCAAAAGGCTTGGTGATATTCCCATCCCGGATTATATATCAATTCATCACAATCCCGGGATGGAAGAATTCCGAGATGTTTTAGATATGAGCGAGCCCTTTCCTTTTAGTGCGGTCAACACTTCCGGTTGGTCAGGGGGTTTACACATTTACACACACTTCCACAGCACTACACGATTTCCGCATATTGGACATTATTTTTATAGGATGCTTAAATGCAGTTTCTTCTTATCGCAGGTGAGATGTCAGGTCGTGGATCCACACTAGATAGGCTCCGCAGTGTTCGCCGATCTTCCTCATATTATGAGTCCCGTAGGAGGGAATCAGACAGGGATTACGCACGTGGCTATATCAGCCAGGAGCGTTATGACAGAGATCGAGATTACTGGCGTGGCCTTTCTGGACAAGAGCGTTCTGATAGAGACAGAGGCCATCAATATCGATCACGTTCTCGTTCTCCTCCGCCTCCTAGGGCCCCTATAGATCCCACTGAGTCTTCGCAGCAACAACAGCCTTCTCAGTCTTCAAGGACCGAAACTCAGCGGCAATGAGTTGAACCACAGACAGCGGACATTGTTGAACCGGCTCCGGCAGAACTGACGGGTGAAGGAGCCATCAAGCTTGCTCAGATGAAAAAGGATTTTCCAGAAATTTATCTGGATGCATACGTCTTCCCTCCCCATCTCAAGAGGATTCCTCCGGATGCCGAAAATATCGCGCATGACTATATTCGTGACTTTTATGCTCAATATAAAGAGTGGTATAAGGCAGCCGCGAAAGCTTCGAAAGTAGCCTTTGACCGGGCAAAAATTATTGAGAAACTCGAGGCTGACCTTGCCCAGAAAAATCGCATCATCCAGGTTCTTCAATCAGAGACTGAGTCGTCTCGAAGTTCAGAAACTCAGGCGCTTAAAAAGGTTGATGAGGCCATGTTGAAGATGGCAAGGATACAGCAGGCACATTGTGCCTTAGTAGAAGGGATGGGCCATCGCTATACCACCGTATTAGCCGAGCGGGATGCCACCGTTAAAGAGCTGAATGAGCTTAATACCAAGTTCACTGAAACGGTGAAGGAAAGGAATGATGCAAACACCGCCACTCAGGAGGCATGCGATCAAGCTGTATCACTTCGAGCTGAACTTGATGCGGCGGTGGCAAAGGTTAAGTCTGTGGAAGCAGACGCCGAGGAAAAAATTAGGGCGGAGCAGTCCAGGATTGAGGCTGATTTTGATGATCTCCTGGTCACATATAACGCCAACGTGCTGGAGCACAGAAATTTATCTTGGCTTGGGGATTACTCTATGCTTTTGTACAATGCCTGGACTAGGCTGATAGAGGAAAAGAAAGTAGCGCGTCCGGACGAAGCACTAGATGATTTTGAACTTGAGACGCGCTTGCTCACTGAGGAGGAGAGGAAGGTTCTCCACGAGGCGATAATTTCCGAGGAGAAGGAGAGGCTTGGTGCTCGGCAGATGGAGACCGGTGAGGGCTCGGGGATCGAGCATCATGAAACGAGTGCTGAAGTTTTAATTCCGACACTGCCCGAAGCCACTGCCGCGGTGGATCTCCAGCCGTCCCTGCTTATAATCTAGATCAGCCGCAGTTGTCTCCCATCGGAGCATCTGTCTCTGCACCTGCCCACACTCCGGGTCATACTAAGGAAGGTATTTGAACGCCTCCCGTATATACTTAGAGTAGTGAATCTGAAGCAATACATTTAGCTAACAATCTTCGCTTTTTCACATTCAGTGACCAAGGCCGTTATCTCTGCGCCTCCTGCATCTCAAGTCCTTTATCAAGCGCACGAGGCTATTGTTACCGAGGCGATTATGACAGCTACCGTGGTCGGCGAAGGGGGAGAAACGAGCATGTTATCTTTTGATGCACAAATGATTGAGGAACTTCTTAGTCAATCCAGCGACCCCTTCGCAGATCCATCTTTCGCCATGAGCGGGGTTACTCCAGCTATTAGCTCCTTTATGCCAACCACCAGTACGTCCAGCGCGGCCAAGTACCTCATGAGGATGAGATTTTTGCTGAGATCAATGCTGAGATGGCGGCTACGACAGTAGGTAGCATTTCTGGGGTTGGTATGGCCCTGTCTGGCCTAGCTCCATTAATGATGATATCGTCGGGCGGTACTGTGGTTATTGCAAGTGCTCCTGCTCCACTTCCTGTTACAGCTCCCATGCCTTCAATTCCATCCTCCAGAAGAATTTCTGTCGCTTCGAGCTCCGAGGAGGATGTTGATATCATGCCGCAACCGGGAGACAAACCGGAGAAGAGCAAAAAAATTGCGGAGGAAGTCAGGTAGCGGTTCCAGCGGTACTACCCCGAAAAAGAAACCGAGGAAGAAGAAAGATTGAGCGCTTCTTTAGTTTGCTCTGTCGTATTCGGGGGTAGTGTTTTGTATTGTCTTTTTGGTTTTCTATAGCCGTGTATAGATGCGGGCTCGGCCCCCGCTAGTAGGAATTTTTTGAATTAGCTTGTAATTGGATTCCTTTTGTTGATAATTGAAATGAAAACATATTCTCTTTTGTCTTCAATTCAATATTTGTTTTGGTTCTGCCCCCAGCCTTGAGGATAAGCCGTAATAGGCGTTGTGCGAAATTATCCACGGTTTAGTGTTAACATCCATACTTTGGGGATTTATATATCTGTGTCAGTTGTTGATCATGCACCTTCATGTGTTCAGTTTGTGTCCACGCTCTGGGGATTTTGCTTTTTGGTTAATAACTTGGTTCATGAACGTGTGATGCAACTCAGTTGAGGTGCGGTTGAAGTCGTTTGGCGGACGGATCCTCCTTCCTCGAGACCGCATTTGGTTATTTATTCTCCGGTTCGTGCTCTCAGTCTCCGGAGTTCGTTAACGCTTATACCCAGCTCGCGCTCTCGGAGTACTCTGGGGTTTGTTTTCTGTTTGTACTCCGTCTCGCACTCTGAGAGGATGGAGTGGTTTAATGTTTATACCCCGTCTCGCACTCTGGGAGCACGGAGTTGATTAATGTTTATACTCCATCTCGCATTCTGGGAGTACGGAGTTGACGTATGTTTATACTCCGTCTCGCACTCTGGGAGTACGGAGTTGATTAATGTTTATACTCCGTCTCGCACTCTGGGAGTACGGAGTTGATGTAAGTTTATACTCCGTCCCGCACTCTGGGAGTACGGAGTTGATGTATGTTTATACTCCGTCTCGCACTCCGGGAGTACAGAGTTGATTAATGTTTATACTCCGTCTCGCACTCTGGGAGTACGGAGTTGTTTAATGCTTATACTCCATCTTGCACTCTGAGAGTACGGAGTTGATTAATGTTTATACTCCGTCTCGCACTCTGGGAGTACGGAGTTGAGTGAGGGATTGTCGCGCATCAGCCCATTTTTAGCCTTGATGTGATGGCTTGCCCCCGAGCTCGGGTTTCACTTAGCGAGTGGCCAGTCGTATCACAGCCACTCCCTACTTGAATAAATTCCACTGCATGATGGAAGTTAGCTCTCCGTGCGTCGTGATGTCGTACATTGTATTCAATGAATCACAGCTCTGGCTCGAAGAAATGGCATGGCAAAGTCAGTTGCCTTATTACAAGTTCTAATTTCTAAATGCAGAAACGAAATTGCAAAATGGAAAGATATAATGAAACAAATAAAGCCTGTTATGTGTAATAGCGATGGAGACTCTCGCTGTTCCAGGCCCTTGGAAAGTCAAGACCATCAACTGTCGATAGTTTGAATGTGCCATCTCCGAGTCTTTGTGTAATCACGTATGGTCCTTCCCAGTTTGATTTCATGTGTGAAGGGACCATATAAATTCTCTTGAGGACGAGATCGCCGAGTTCAAAGGTTCGAGGTCGAACTTTGGCATTGTACAATCGGGCGACTCGACTTCGATGTGCGGCCGCTCTCAAATCAGCCTCTTCCCGCTTCTCATCCAGTAGATCTAAAGATTCAACGAGCAATATAGCGTTTGTTTTCGGATCATAATAAGTCACGCGATGGGAAAATACTTCCATTTCGACTGGAATAACGGCTTCTGAGCCATAAGATAGGGAAAACGGGGTGTGTCCAGTCGCAGTCTTGTGAGTCGTTCGATAAGCCCATAAAGCCATGGCAGTTCGTCAACCTATTTGCCCCCGGCCTTTTCCAGTTGTTTCTTTAGAATGGATTTTATGACTTTATTGACAGCTTCAACTTGACCGTTTGCCTGAGGATGTGCAACTGCCGAGAATTTCTTATGGATATGAAACCGTTGATAGAAATTATTGAATTCCGCACTATTGAATTGGGTTCCGTTATCGGTGATGATGGTATGCGGGAGTCCAAATCGACAGATAATGTTGCGAACTACAAAATTGATTACTTTCTTTGTCGTAATGGTTGCGAGGGGTTCAGCTTCAGCCCATTTGGTGAAGTAATCAACTGCCACGATGGCATATCTTGCCCTACCTTTAGCCAGTGGTAGCATGCCAATGATATCGATGCCCCCACATCGCAAATGGCCAGGGACTGACCATTTGGGTTATCTCAGTAGGTGGGGCTCTTGGAATTCGAGCGTATTTCTAGCACCTATTGCATTTCCTGGCATAGTTCGCTGCATCTCGGTTCACAGTCCGCCAGTAGTATCCGTATCGGAGTATCTTCTTAGCGGGAGCTTGCCCACCGATGTGATCGCCACATTCTCCTTCGTGTACGTCATGTAACACTCGTTTGATTTCATCATGCGCGATACATCGGAGGAGAGGAACATAATACCCTCTTCTATACATGACTCCATTCTGAATGACGAAACGTGAAGCTTTTCGCAGAATTTGTCTTTTCTCGTTTCTATGTTCAGGCAACGTCCCATTCTCGATGTAATTTCGGTACGGAGTCATCCATGATTCTCTACTGGGAGCGGTTTCAAACACAAAATTCGTCTCTATTTGATCGATGCTTGGGGAGGACAAAGTTTCGATGGGGACAAGTCCCATTTGCTGTGCTTCACCTGTACTCGCCAGCTTTGCTAATGAGTCAGCCTTCTGATTATGTTCTCGGGGTATATGGTAAATAGCATAGTAATCAAAATGACTTAGTGCTTCTTGAACTCGGGCTAGATAGGCAGCTAGTCGTCGATCCTTGGCTTGATATTCGCCCTAGACTTGATATACCACTAACTGGGAATCGCAATAGATTTCCACAGCAACAATCTTCAGATCACAAGCAAGTTTTAACCCAGCAAGCAAAGCTTCGTATTCGGCCTCATTGTTGGTTGCGTGAAATTCGAACCTCAGAGCATAGCATATGGATCGGCCTTCGGGAGTTTCAAGTACTATTCCGGCACCCGAACACTGATCGTTCGATGCACCATCGGCGTGCAGCTTCCAAATGCATTTAGGAGGTATAGTGCTTTCAGGCAGATCCTCTGAAACAGTAAATTCAGCTATAAAATCTGCTAGGACTTGTCCTTGAATGGCTCTTTGCAGGGCATAAGTGATATCAAATTGACTCAGTTCAATGTTCCACTTGAGTAGCCTACCAGACGTCTCAGGTCGCGTGAGGACCTGTCGTAACGGCTGATCGGTGTACACAGTAAGGGAATGAGCTTGGAAATAAGGGCGAAGCTTTCTTGAGGCAATGACTAGGCAATAAGCCAGTTTCTCTAGTCTTGGGTAATTTCTTTCAGCTCCTGTTAGCCGTTTACTAACATAGTAGACTGGTTTCTGCACTCGGTCTTCTTCCCGAACCAAAGCAGCGCTGATTGCATGCTCCGATACTGCAAGGTAAAGGTACAATTGCTCGTGGTCAACCGGCTTTGACAGGATCGGTGGTGTGGGAAGATGTTGAACCAGCGATCAGAATGCGTCTTCACACTCCATGGTCCATTCAAAGTTTCGCTTTCCTTTCCGGATCAGATCGAAGAAAGGAATGCATTTATCGGTGGATTTTGAAATGAACCTGCTCAATGCTTCTACTTTCCCGTTGAGACTCTGGACTTGTTTTATGGTTCTTGGAGTTTGTAAGTTCCTTATCGCCCAGATCTTTTCGGGATTTGCTTCTATCCCTCGAGCGTTAACGATGAACCCGAGGAACTTTCCAGAGGCGACACCGAAATGACACTTTAATGGATTGAGCTTCATTCCATATTCTCGAAGGATGCAGAACATCGAATCCAAATCTCTAACGTGATCTGTTGAGAATCGAGATTTTACTAGCATGTCATCCACATAAACCTCCATGGTCTTCCCGATCTGGTCAGCGAACATCCGGTTGACCAAGCGTTGGTATGTTGCTCTAGCGTTTTTTAGACCAAAGGGCATGACTTTGTAGCAGTAGAGTCCCAGATCGGTCACCAAGCTGGTATGTTCTTGATCAGGCAAATGCATGGGTATTTGATTGTAGCCAGAATAAGCATCCATGAAAGATAATAATTCATGCCCAGCTGTTGAATCTACGAGCTGGTCAATCCGAGGAAGTGGAAAACTATCCTTCGGACAAGCCTTGTTCAAGTCAGAGTAGTCAATGCAAGTTCTCTATTTTCCATTCGGTTTTCGAACCAGTATGGGATTGGACACCCATTCTGGATACAAAGCATCTCGGATGAACCCATTGGATCGTAACTTATCAACCTCCTCTTTAAGGGCGGCAGATCTCTCTGGATCCATACCATGCCTTTTCTGTTTGACCGGGACATACCGCGGATCAATATTCAGGGAGTGACTTGCGATGTCCGGAGAGATCCCGCACATATCAGAGTGTGTCCAGGCAAAAACGTCGAGATTTGCCCAGAGAAATTCAACCAATTCCTGTTGTGTCTGTTTGCCCAGTTGAGACCCAACTTTTAGCATCCTCGAATCATCCCTCACTGATTGGGACGTCCACAGTCAGTTCGGCCGGGGAAGCTTGATTCTCTTTAGATTCGTCTTTATCTTCATTATCTCTAGGGTCAAGGTCTTTATGGAATTGGTCGTGGTGCCCGGGCCGGGGCCCAGGCACTAATTGTCAATCATCAGCAAAACGGACTTAGAGAGATTCCTCTATGCCCTTTCCTTTCTCCTTTCGTTGTACTCCTCATAGTTCAGCAACATAGCAGGCCCTCCCCGCTGCCTGATCTCCTTGAAAGACTCCAAACCCGTGATCAGTGGGGAACTTCAGAGTCAAGCACCATGGGGCAATGGCTGCCCTGAACTCAGCAAGGGCCGGTCGGCCCAAAAATGCATTATAAGGGGAATCAATGTCCAAAACGACAAACTACAATATTCGGACTCTCCGGCGTTCTCCAACCCCCAACTCCACTGGTAGTTCCGTCACTCCAGTGGGTATTGTAGCACTTCCATTGAAGCCGTGGACTCGAGATTGGCAAGGTTTTAAGTCCTTCGCTTCCATTTTCATTAAATCATAAGCCCGTTTAAGTAAGATGTTTACGGATCTCCCACTGTCAACCAGGATCCTCTTCATCCAAGCAGGACCTACCTGGGCAGATATGACCAGTGGGTCGATTGTGGGGGCTTCGACCTTATCAGCGTCTCGGCTTCTAAATATGATATCATCAGACATTGTCTTCTGCTGTTTGGCCGGAGCCCCGTCTTCACAATTACTGCAGCATTCGAAGTCCGCATGCCTGATAGAGCTAGCATACGACTCCATTTCCCTCCAGCTTCTGTCTACTGGGTGGGGACCACCACTTATTGTGTTTATAACTAGCCTTCCGCCCGTACGAGCGGGTTCTTCCTGTCTTTCTTGATTTTGCACATGATTTTGGTTTGAAGGGCCCGCACCACCAGACTGCGGCGCCCGCACAAACTGATCTAACTTTCTCTCCCTGGTCAACTTCTACATGTGGTCCTGTAGATGTCGACACTCGTTGGTATTGTGGCCGTAACTCTCATGGAACCTACAAAACTTCCCTGTTTGAACCTGCCTCTCCGACGAGGGCTTCGGAGCAGGCTTCTTATATTGCACAGTGTTGCAAGTTTGTAGGTACACGTTTTCCAATGATGTATTCAACGGCGTGTAATTATCAAACATTGGAGCCCTACGTCACGGGCCTCGGTTCTGGTCTCTTTTCTTATCCTGACCATTGTTGCCTCTCGGCTGGGTTTGTTTGTTCTGTATATTCAACTGAACTTTTCCGGAACTCTCACCGGACTGCTTAACTGCCACGTTACTTTGTATCCCTTCATTTCTGGGCCTTGCATCGTCCTGCTTCCTAGACTGTTTTGCGTCCTCTTACCGTAAGAATTGAGCGGCTTTGGAGTAGAAACGGTCCAATGATGCGGGTGGTTTCCCAGCTAACCAATTTCCAAACTCAGAATCAGGATCGATCCCTTTGGTTAATGCCATCAAGATTGAGTTATCGTTGGGATTACTAATCTCCACACATGCTGCGTGGCATCTTTCCAAATAACGCCTGAGTGTCTCTCCATGAGCTTGGGTGACATTAGATAGGGTGTTAACGTCTTTAGGTCTAGCGACATGCATACGAAACTGTTCGACAAATTTCTTAGCCAGTTGATCGAACGAGGAGATAGATCTAGGTGGCAGCCTTGTAAACCACATTGTTGCGATTCCTCCCAAAGAGATGGGGAAACTTCGGCATTTCACTGCATCATCAGCCCTTGCTGCGCTCATTGACCACTCATATTTCAAAATATGTTGATTGGGGTCGCTACTTCCTTCGTACATTGGGAGAGTTGGCATTCTGAATCGCCGAGGGGGGTCAGCATATAATATCTCGTCTGTAAAAGGAGTATGACTACGGGAGATTCCCCAGTCTTCATTGGTAAGCCCTTGACTTTCGCGAATCATCTGACGTATCATGGTTGAAATATCGGGCATCGTCGCATTCTGTGCATGCTGAGCTAAGGTGTGGTCGGGTTCCACAGTGCGAGTTTGGACCGGACGCTGTCGACGGCCCATATCTCGCCTCCTTGGCTCGGCATCTTCCGGGACGTATGGTTCAGGAGTACACCCACATTGCTGATTATTCGGATCTGACAGATTTCGGGTATCAACCCTTGTTTCTACCGTGGCGGTTGTAGTGCGATTGTCCGTGGTATACTGTGGAGCAGCACCTCCTCGTGATGAGGGCCCGGTCTGGAAGCTGGTTGACGGCCTAACCCTTAATTGTCCTACGGTCAAGGCAGGTTGATATCCGGTAGCTTGTGTGTGACTCACGTCTAATCGAGGATGGGTAGATCTGTCGTGATAGTCAGATGAGGCGGAACTTTCCGTAGACGAGTGGGAAACATCATCCCTCCTGGTCCTCCTGCGCCTTCGACGGTTTAATTGGTTGGTCAATTCAGCGTTAGCGTGCAATTGTTCAGTCAATTGTTGTCGACTTTGAGTCAGTTCTTAGAGCAACACCTGGAACTCTTGTCTGGTGACCGGTCCTGACGGATCTGAGTGAGCGGTGTTGTCTTGATTGGATGGCGGCTGCTGTGTAGGATTCTGTCTATCCCGACCTTCTTGATCAGCAGCTGTAGAGGCAGTTCTTATGCTAACCATCTTGAGTAGTGGAGTCCTTTCCTAGACTTTAGGCAAATCTGAATAGGATGGAAGGATTCCGGATTAGAGATCTGGATCTTCCTCTTGGATTTATGCAATCCGGTGTCGATGGTAGATCCAAGGAGCAGAAGAAAAAACTGGTTTTTCTCAGTGAAAGCACCAAAGTGTTTGTACCAAAAATGGGCACAACACTCTTCGAAAGTTTTTGAAGAGATAAAAGTGAAGAAAGAAAATTGAAAATGAGGATTATCTAACAAAAACTCCAAATAACAGAAAGTAAATTGCATAGAAGAAAACAATTTAAAGTGGTTCGGCGTTTCGCCTACGTCCACTATGAAGTTTGATGATTTTATTGCTTGATACTTGAAGATCACAATTTCTTATAGTGTAGTACAACAAATTTTATGATTATAATCTGAATCTAAGGCATCAATGGTGATCTGGAGTAAATCTGGCAGAATCTGGACGCTCTTTAGCTCTTAAAATTGTCCGACCCCTTTTCTGAATGACCAGGGGCTCTATTTATAGGTGTAAGAGGCTGATATTTTGCCTAAATTTCAGTAGACCACTTCTGGCACGTGAGGGGGCCCACGCGCCCGACTTCAGAAAATCTGGGCCCACTTTGGGATCGATTCGAAATCCATTCGAATCGATCAAGAAAACGTCCAATCGAGCTGAAATTTGGTGTGGACATTCTTCAACATGCACTTAAGCTTCTGCGAAAATTTCATAGCATTTGGACTTATGGATCTCGAGATATGGTCGATTCAAGATGATGATCTTTGCCAGACTGCTTCGTTCGAATCGATTCATTCAAATCGATTGCTTCGAATCGATGGTGTTACGCGCTTTCGTGATGACGTGGAGCGCAATCTTCGTATCGATCCACCTTTTTCGCCGAGTGGATCGAGTCGTTCCGTAGACTTCGCTGCTTTGACTCAATGGATTCAAAGGCATCAATAATACCTGGATTCGAACAAGACTTTGCTCGTATCGATCGTGATATGCTTCGATCGATACAAAGTCAATGTAGCTGGATGGATTCGAAACAAGGCACCTCGATGGACTCGAACATACCTCTTATGCATGGATTCGAAGCAAAGCATCCTATTGGGTACGAAGCAGGGCATCTTTATGGATTCGAACAATTGCCATGTTTGATGGATACGAACTAGGGATGACTGAGGGATTCGAATAAGGGTATTCTTCTTCTTCATTTTGCATCGATGATAGCTCAAGCATACGAACTCGGATTGTCTTGAAATTTGGAATGCTGGCTTTCCTGGCCTCGCTTGTCATGTCATATCAACCGTAGCCCGATCCGGACTCGGACAAAATTTATCGATATCCATGACAAGCGATACTTGGTTTTCAATCCGTTCCTTGATATCTCGGCCTTGCCAAAAGGCGGGATAACACATAGCATTATGGGCCTAATGTAATGCATTTTTAGAAATCTAGTTTATAATTGCCCATAGTAGTAGGGGCAATTTTTTATTGCCTTTGTTGAAGCTTTAGAGGCATTTATTATTGCCTCTACTAGAGTAATATTAGGGACAAATTAAGAGATTTACATGCCCCTATTTATTATTGGAGGCATTGATTTCAGGAGCAATTCTTCATTTGCCTCTCATAACTATAGAGGCAGTTTAATATCAATTTTGACCTCTAATTATAATAGCAAGGGTATATGTAACATGCCTCTAATTATTTGATCTTTGGTAGTGAGTTTCTGCATTGAAGCTCGATGGTATTCTCAAGTCAAGGGAATCGTGAAATATTGTCACATCGATATTCTCTTTTTGACCTTACTTACATTAATCAACAAAAATCTATCAAGTGAGTCATTCCATAGTTATCAAATACTATGAGTACGTAACCCCTTAGTGCCCCTACTAGTCATGAGTAATACACTCCCAACATTTAGAGAACATTATATACTCTAGTCTTCATGGATGTATCGATATCCAGTCTCGATACATCTTGACTAGGAATATTTGAAATGGTATGTTTATTACATTGCGATAAATTACTCATGGTTATAACACATTTTGACTACTATCACAAAAACATACCATTTGTCGATTTTCTATTAAATATATTTAAATTGAATGTTAAATTTTTTACAACACATTATAACAAGTATATAACAGAAGAAAAAACACCTTTTATTTTGAACACGATTGGTTATTGAGTTAGATTTATGTAAAAAATTACATAATTGCCCTTAGGGCATACTCCTAATTCTATCAATCTTCCACTTGCACTTAGGGTCAATTATGGAACCTTGTTCCAACTTCTTTGATTAGTTTTCTCCAAACTAATCAAGTCAATTCCTTAGTGAGCGTGTATGCTATTTTGTTTTAATTATCTACTATGTCAATTCTCCGATGTTGAAAAACTATCTTCATCATGTGGAACTATTCAGAGTATGTTTCTCAACTTCTAATGAACACTTACAATGTTATGATATAACAATGATGTAGTATTCTCAATACTTGAAATCACTTCTAGCTTAGTCATAAATTGTGCATTTTATATTTATACATTGATTTTATTTTTGCGCTATTCAAGGCGATGTACTTAGCCTTTTTATTGAATCAGCCATGAGCTTTTGTCTGGAACATTTCCAATTCAAAGCTCTTTAACTAAGGTTTGAACATAAATTTGATATTGACATATCATACTCGATAGCATTGATGAAGTTCGAGTCCGAACACCCTTCTTAAGAAGTTCGTTATTTCTATAAACAATCCTTTTATATGTCATGAATAATCAAGAACACTTTAAACTACCACTTGGTAATCTTCATTTGGATTTGATATTTGCTTTATGCATCAAATATATAAGAAAATTACGATAATGCAGACAAGAAAGCACATATGGTAATTCCCATTACCAATTCATAAGGAATCCATTTTACATGTTCCATATTAAACATTTTAATAATGTGTATTTGCATATCGTTTGAGACATTCCCAACATCCTTTATACTTATTATAAAATAAATAATTTAGAAATCTGATATCGAGTATCAAACAATCAAACTAGAATGGATTTTAACACAAGTACATCGTTAACAATCAGTAGTATGTTGTTTACTTATATTTTAGAAATATCTATGTACCTTTTAATTTTCTTTTTTATAGACAAATGCTTCCTCTGCATTTTGATAGAAAATTAAACAATCTCGTATTTTTATCAAAACACCCATTCAACTTTGATGCTTGTCGAACGATATTATCGTATTCGTTCTTGGATCATATCCAAGAACCCACAAACTCAATATCGCTCCTGCTGATTTTAAGACACTTTGGTTGTTATGTGCAAGCAATCTATTCTAAATCATTATTTGGAATTTTCTGTTTTAACGCCTATGTATCAAAACAAAAAGTCCTACTGGATGATAATTTTGTGAGTAAAATCCAAATTAACCAGAGCATATTGAATTATGAACCTGTTACACTAATTTCAATAATTGAAATTTATGATGTTATTCTTATTAATGTTGCTCACTATATTCCAAGTGCACTTGTCTTTCTCTTATAGACATATTCCCAGCTGATGGATCATATCCCTTTGAGTACAACTATCAAAATTATATTTTGATAGTGTTCTTGGAATCCATCCGGATTTGTGCATCATACCATATCACAACCAATACTCTTACTTGTTTAATTGATAACAGAGGATTACCTATTCTTAACAATGATAAGAAACTCATAGTTTCTCTTCAATGTGCAAGAAAACTTATTAGACATTCTAATGTGTTGTGTTCATTTAGGATTGGTTAATTTTATTTCTTCCCTCATAATTAGTTTTATCCTTGGATCATATCCAAATCCATTCTACTACAATAATTTATGAAAAAAATTCCTTCGTTATAAACTTGGTATTCATTGAAAAAACAATTGTTTCTTAGTACAACAAAATAGGTATCAATAAACACTTTATGAATTGCCTTATATATAAAACTGTTTTGGTTTTAGTTTACTATACTTATGTTCAAAATATAAATTTGTCATTCAATGACGATTGTTTCCAAACTACTTTTGGGTTGATTCATACAAGATTCCTCACGTACAATTATTATGTGTAGTCTTTTGACTAACACAACCTGCCAAATCCTTGGCCTAGGATATGTTGGGGGTTTCTTATAAGCCCTTATCTTGTATGATTTTGTAAAAAAAATTAATTATAACATTGTGTACTACTCTCAAACACGACCCTATATAAAGAAGTGTACTGAGCTTCACTCATCATTAATCGTACTTTGTCCAACAAAGTTTGATTACTCTTTATCAATATATCATTATGTATCATAAGGAGGAGTGACTTTTGAGATCCAATCTTTTCATTTTAGGTATGTTTGGGACTCTTTTCAATATACTTACCAATTAGATCAAATCATTTCTACTTCATGTAATTTCATTTACTTCCATTTAACATTCTATGAACTTGTCATGAACATGCTGCATATGTATAAATACACATATTCATGCTTGTAATAATTCATCGAATGAATACAACGAAGTACATGGAATCGTTTTAGTTTTAATAGACTTTCGATTGCATATATCTACATGTATCAATCCGAAGAGTCCATCAACTCTTATATCACTCTCACTAAATGGGTGATTTGTCCTTAATTCCAAAATAATTGTAAAAAAATTTAGATACATATGTGTTATGTAGCTAATGCAACTAATATCGTTATCTGATAGTTTATTTTGTAATAAATATTCAAAACATTCATAACAAAACAAGTCTATATTCACCTTCAGTCAATACTAGAACTAATTATTATTTCAAAAATAATATTTTATACGTTTACAAAATAATTTTTCGTATATCAATGTGTCCACTGATAAGTATTACATGGCATTCTCCATTATTTTTGCCATTAATATAATAACGTATTAAATACAAAGCTCCATTCAACTACATATTATGAGATATTATTTCTTTTACAATAACCAGTTTATATTCAAGAGTTTTCGATCAAATATCTTAAACTTGTAGAAATGACTTTATAGAAAACAATATTCAATATTATAACACTATTTAAATAGAAATCACATTTCTTATTCCATATTAAGCATTTACTAGCATTTTGTACAATTCTTGTTTCCTATATCACTTCATGAAGCAGAGTAGACTATTCACTCTCTTGTATATTTGCTTTCTTTTCTAAATGGTCAAACCAAGGAAATCCTTATTATATCAACCATATTGAATACACAATTTCATATTATGTTTTATTTTTTTATTTCAAATGAACTAATTTCATTGAAGTTTCATATATTACAAACCATGATCATTCCCCATATAAGTTTATATGTGATTGAATATGGATCAAATATCCATATTCTTAAATTTCTTAAGAGTTCAAAACTCATAAAAGGTAATACATAGTCTAAGATAAATAAACTCTTAAGTGATTGAGCCATGAATGTTTTAGTGGTTTGTAAATTGGCTCTTACATGGGTTATGCATTGAAAACATGCAAAATGATTTGAAGTAAGTATATTTTATATTTTTTATCAATATTTAATTTAGTTCATTTGTATATCTTAGTTGATAAACATTTTATCAATTATTCAATTGCATAAATTTATTGATGTAGATTATTTTAAACTTTATATAGCAAATGTTCTTAGAATATTAGAAAGGTTAAATGTTACCATTTCATTTTTCTAATAAGGTCCCCACTAGATTTTTATGTTTCTCAACTAAGAAAAACATAGAAATCGTTTGACTTTTTTAGTATGTGTTAGGATTCATATGTCTTGAGATTCTGACCTTGAGAAAAGCTCAACAAATCATAGACCCGCAAACGAGGGATAACGCCTTATAAGTTGCATCATATACAGCTCCTAACCTTGTGGTCTTTGTTATAACCTCATCTTTATCTTAAGGAAAGCTCAATAAATAAAGAGAAATTATTCACTCGTACCCACCATTTCGCGATGACCTAAGTATAGTGCACATACCTTGAGGAAAGCTCAACAAATATGTGTAGTTATCTCACCTCGGCAATTCAATATATTAGTAGTACTAAAAATAACATCCTTAGCTTAAGGAAAGCTTATAACTAAGGAGTATGCAAGTAATCTACATATAAATAGTAGAGGACAACTTTATATTAAAGATTCACAATCCTTAGTATTTTTAATTGAATGATATCAACTTATGGAATAATGTATTTCTTATGAAATACCCTCGTAATTCAACTGTCGGACAAATTAGAAATCACGGTATACGTACTATACTATGTATTTAACCCTTATGGCTTATTTGGATTTCTTTCATGTTCCACCTTTAATTATACATTCATATTATACAAGTTTTAATTACTATATAACTTTTATAATTATTAACTTATATAATACTTTTATGTATAACATTATATTAATTAAATATTATTTAATTAGTTTAATTAGTTAACATTTCAATTTATTTTATTTTATTCAATTAAACATTTTAATTGAAATGTATACCATAACATTTATGGTTATACACATATACCTTTATACATATTTATTTTATTATTCGTTAATTAACTTATATAATTACAAAAATTTAATTAAATATTAATTTTGAAAATTTCTTATGTATATACATATATACTTACATTATCTTAAATAATCCAAGATAATGCGATGTATTTTAATATATATATATATATGTATGTATGTATGTATGTATGCATATATGTATTATACATGCAAATACTTTAATTAATTAACTATTAATTAATTTAATTTATTAAAATTATTAATATTTTAAAATTTTGAACTATGTTTATTATATTTTCAAAGCACTTTTGAAAACTATATTATACCATTTATAATATACATTGTCTTTAAAGCTAATTTTGAAAATTATATTATAACATTTATAATGTAATTCTTATTTTAATTTTTTTGAGTGAAAATTCTTATTTTAAATTTAATTTTTAAATTTATAATCTTATTTCAGTTTCAAAACAATTTTGAAATCACATTACAACATTTATAATGTATTTCTTATTTTGAATTTAACTTTTAAATTTCGTTTTTAATTTTTAAAACAATTTTGAAAATTAGGTCAAGGCTCAATTCAAATTAGGCCTTTTCTATTAGGGGCAACCATTAGGCTCACTTCACTTTTCGGGCTAGGCCGATAGCCAGGGAGGGTGGGGTATTTGATTACCCAAGTCCACGCCTACACACTACTTTTCTAGACACCTTACAAAATTGGTAAGTTTAATTGGTTAGCCCTCACATGACTAATTTAGACCATATAGACTATTTGACTTTGATACCATTGAAGGAACCGGGTCAGTGGAAAGAGGGTTAAATGAGTGAATTTTAAAAAAAATTCTATTTTGGATCTTGTTAAGCCTATGAAGCCTAAATTAATTTAGATCTTACCTAATGAAGTTTTAAATAAGATCATATTTTATTTTATTTTGTTAAAAAGGAAGTTTGAATTTTAGTTTAAATTTGTATGTATTATAATGAATGTATCAAATATATTCATATATCTGAAGTGTAATTGCAGCATACAAATAGTGTATATGTGTGTACCTAAACATTTAAAATTTTGAGAAGGAGACATTTTGTTTCTTCTCTTAACATACATAATTAATTAAGGAAAGGTAAGGCTATAAAAGTAGAGAGAGAAACCTTTTATTTCTCTCTCCTTTAGTTAGATCAATTACTTAAATATATTTGACAAAAGGAATCAAATCATGAAAGGGAAATGGTGCATTTAAGTGACATTAAAAGAATGAGTAAAGGAATTTATGAAACAATTAATGAGAGATAAAGAAGGAAATATTAAGCATTCTTTTTAACCTTTCTTTAGCCTATTTTAAAAACATTTTAAACATATATGCAAATATATATATGTCAAAATTAACTTATGCAATGAGTGAAATAAAACATTTGAATTGATTTAACTACATCAATAAAAGGAATCAAATTTGGGTTGGTAAAACTACATTTGAATGGTTATTAAAAGAAAGTTTAAAAGATATTTATGTGACAATTAAGGATATGAATAGATGAAAAACTTTTAGCCGTCACATAATCTTCCTTTATTTGGCATTCAAAACATATTAAACTTCAACGTGTGTGTGTGTATTACACAAAATTAATGTTTTCTAATTCAATGATCTATATATACATACTTTATATTTACAATACATACACACGCACACACACATGAATTTGATTTAGCATACATATTACATAATTAATTGTATTTTCTAATACATACATATAAATATGCATATTTATATTTAAGACTGACATACAAATTATAATTTTCTCTATTATAAAATAATAATACATATGAATGAATTTACTCAACTAATAAATCTATATATGTATACAATTACATAAATAGTGCTTACATAGATTAAAACTAGTTTATTAAAATTCATTTTCAAACATTGTCAAATTTGAAATTGAAAGAAAAATTCAATTTCGATTTCAGGGCCAACATCATATATCCAAAAGAATTCTAATAAATACACACACACATTCATATTTTAACATCACATGTTGACAACATACAAATAGGGAATTGAGATAATAAATAATTCAATTAAACAAAAAGTATATCATAATCAATTATACAATTATAAAAATTTGTATACGAAGGTAGTACCTTGCTATTTCCTAAGAGAATACCTTGAATATTGAATCTTCATTTCTCTATTTGAAACCCTATTCAACACTTCCAATAGGCGCAACCCAATTAAGAAATCTACACACCATTCCTTTTTATTTTTTAATTGAATATGCGTTGTATTTATTGCTTAAATTTTGACAAAAGGAGAAAGGGATTTTCTACCATGGTTAGATGAGATAGGTAGAGGCACAAACCCTAGATACATCCGACATATGGAGGTATTGGGTGCATTTGACCTATGGAGGTATTGGGTGCATCCGAGGAGATAATGGGATGGTGTTTCCCCTTGTATTTGATAGATTTAGCGACAATGTGGTTTAAATAGCTGGAACATGGATCCATAAGCACATGGACCGAGTTAGTGAATAGGTTCATGAGGCAGTTCAAGGTTCATATTTTATGACCAAAGAACGTGATGACGCTACCGAGTGTTTAGTAGAGGGCCGGAGAGACCCTAGGAGCTATCTGACTAAGTTTAACACGGTAGCCGCCGCAGTTCATAAGTCGGATCCATAAGTGGTTCTGATGGTGACAGTTTCAGGAGTTTTAGGTAAAAATGGATTTCAAGGTTGCTTTGGAAAGGGATCCACCAGTGGATCTCGTGGAATTTTACCATGAAGCTGAGAGATACTTGCGTCAGGAGAATGCTGAAGTTGAAAAGGCAGAGGTTAATAGTGTAGATGGCGGAGGGCCGTCGGGAGCAGGATTTGATAAAGATAAAGGAAAACGAAAGGCCGATGATGGCCTTGGAGGACCAAAGTGGTAGAGAAGAGAACAGAAGTTCTCTTCTTACATAGAATTGAATGAAACGCTAGAGAGGATTTAACTTGATACTAGGTGGCAGATCCCCTATCGAAAACCGATGAAAAGAGAACCCACCGATCGTGAAAGAAGAGTTGGAAAGTATTGCCTATTCCATGAGCTGGAGGGGCATGGAACAAATGATTGTGGGCACCTCCGTGACCTGGTTGAAGAACATGTTAGGAACAACCAGCTATAGCAGTATGTATGAAACCAAATTGCAGTGATACTGCGGGAGCAGCCATCGTCTACAGTGATTGGGAGCGGCCTTAGATCTGAGCCAAGGATAGTTATCCCATGATCGAGACGGTAGAGAGTTAGGCTCAATTACCACACTCTACCTTTGTTTTCATTAAATGACGTAGTATTACAACCAAGCCACTTACTCATGTATGGGACCTCGATCGGTCATTAGGCATGCTCTAAATTGGGTGTTTGACTATAGTGCCTGATGAGATGGATGTTGTGATGTATGTTGGATGTTTGAATTTGAGCTATTTGAATGAATGATTGATTTTGAAAATCACTCGAATGTGATGACTGATATTGGTCTCGAAACACCAACGGAGATTGGATACCCCCTAATATTGATCTATGATTTAATTGAACATGGTAGTCATATCCGGAGAGATAGGGCGATGAGTGTAAGGTGCAATCCTCTTATCGAAAAGCGAGTAGATTAGGCTTGTACAAGATTGAGTCCCCTCATGGAGAATGAGTGGCTTGGACTCATTCGGTCGTTGGGTTCCCTCGTTGGAGAGCGAGCGGATTGGACTCAGCATGAACTAATGACCCAAAGAGGTCGCAGATTCAATTAACGACCCGAAGAGGTCAAGGATTCAATTAATGACCCGGAGAGGTTGAGGATTCAATTAATGATCTGAAGAGGTCAAGGATTCAACTAATGATTCGGAGAGGTCGAGGATTCAATTAATGAGCTGGAGAGGTCGAGGATTCAACTAACGATTCGGAGAGGTCGAGGATTCAATTAATGACCTGGAGAGGTCGATGATTCAACTAACGATTCGGAGAGGTCGAGGATTCGATTAACGATCCGGAGAGATCGAGGGTTAAACCGACGATCTAGAGAGATCGAGAATTGAATTAATCGTTGATTACATGACCCAGAGTGATCAAAAACCAACCTGGATATTGATAATGCAATATGGAGAAATCGAAGACTAAACTTTGGACTTGAACGCCACTTAATTTTGAAATAAACTGATAACGATTATCAGATTAAGCGACTGCTTCGATTCGGTTTAGCGTTTATAATGGCATTCTAGGGAACGCTAAACAATTCATAAATAACGTTCCAACTGGTGCCAATAAGCTTCCATGATTATTAGCCATTAATTCCTCGACATATAATTTCTATGTCGTAACTTAGATCCTGGATGAACATGGGATAACACTAATTTTGATATATGATTGTTAACTCCCAAATGAACACGGGGCGATCCCAATTTATGATATAATAATTCCAGGAGAACACGGAATGATGATTATCAATGAATAACACTCAAGCAAGGACTTAAGTCCTTAGCTGTAACGGTTGGGAATGACCTTTGATTTGTAGGTGAATCCGAAGGAACTTGACTATTTGGCAAGGTTTGATCAATCAATAGTCATAGAATTCAACTGCTGGTGAATAACCAACTCAATTTTTGTTCTTGAGCAAAGCACACTTTCGACTCACAAGCCGTGCTTTAGTGGGAAATTTTATCTAGCCTTGTGGCCAAGGCATATTAGGATGAATCAGATCGATTAAATAGAAAATTACCAAGTAGGAATCCCGAACGATAATTGCCAAACTCAGAAATTAAGTAGAAATGATAGATGATGTCATAAAATATGTCAAAGGCTTCTCGAAATGGCCAAGATGTCACTCAAAAACCAACAATCCAATGTTCAAGCAAAGTCATGGATCGGTACCGATCAATGAGCAGGGATTGGTATCTGTAACGACTCGGATTTTTAGTCATTTGATTTTGAATATTTAAATGATTTTAAATATTGATTTGGAATATAAATTGATTTTTGAATATGAAGATTTTGGATGAAATTATAGAATGGATTTAAATTTCAAATATAGAAATTTATCGTAATACAGAAATGGTAAATAATTGAAAGTTGAGTTGAATATGAATCGAAACGATTTCTAATGTTGATATAAATTATATTTGAATTAGAATTGAGTAAATAAGTTTTTAAAACTAAAATTTCAAGTGATTTCACAAATTTTTGAAATCGTCGATTCAATATACGCGTTAAAAAATAGCGATCCGGGGCACAGTCTCGGAATTTGACGAAACCAGTTCCATTGGATCCATAATAGTGCATTATTATCGGATTTCAAATTCCGTAGCGTTTGGAGTTACCATTTGGTCGTACGGGATAGAAATGCGTTGAAATTAATATTCAAAATTTAATATAATAATTGGATTCAAAAAGCTATCTTCAACATACGATCGAGTTAGGCCTCGAGACTAGTTCCATTGGGTTCAGAATAGCGATATAACATTAGGAACGCTAGGCGGCACGCCTCGATAGGAGTTCGGGAGTTTGATTTATGCAAAACGAGATATTTTGAATATATATTTATAAAATAAAAAGTAAATATAAAATCAAGTCAACCCTCAGCCACCCTAAAACTGGGTTCGCCCTCCCCTACATGTACTCACGCAAACCTGCTTCCCCCCTTCTTGTTTAAATCGCGAATTCCCTTTCCTATTCATCTTCAGTTCAAATCTCAAACGAAATAAAAAAAATGAATGAAACGTGGACCCCATCGATCAGGGAGGAACGAATGTAGTGAGGGCGACGCTTGGCTGGGAATCACGATAAGGTGTCGCGACGTTGTACAGTAGCCGCGACCAACCTAGGGCATGCAAGTGGGACCAACGTAGGCGAGTAGTTGGCATGGATGGAGACTATCGCAACTGGGTGGATTGGGGTACGACGTTGTGATGTGCTAATGTTCTTGGGTGGACAGGGAACAAGATGAGGTGGTCGTGAATTTTTAAGTCGTGATTTGGGGTAAAATGAGCTGCTCGGTGACAGTGCTGGTGGCGCGAGCGATGCACGAGTGGTTAGGCAGCTGGAGCTTTGGTTAAAGAGGATGTGACTCGGGTTTTTAAGCGACACAGATAGTGGCAGCGACGTTGGCTTGGGTTGCGCGTTCGTCGTGATTTGGGTATAGGGTCGTGATTTTGTAGCAGATTTGGGTCGTGATTGATATAGGGTCGGCAACAGTAGGATGGTCGAGCACGATAAAAAAAGAAAATGGAAGCATCGGCCAGGATTTAAGGTAAATTATTTTATAAATTTAGTAATTAATTAAACTAATTTTAGTTTGTAAATCGGTAACTAAAAATTCAATAATCTTGTTATATGAGGTCGGAATTAGGTATCGATGTTGTGTTGCACTCACATGGATATCATCTACATTATGGAATTTGGTTGGAATCATTTGGAGCTAGCAGGAATTTTAAATTAAATTGAACATTGTTCAATTTAATTTAAAATTGGAACGAATAGAAAATTAAAAATCAAGGTGAGTTAATCTCACTCATTTGGATTGCTAGTTTTAATTTAAAATATTAAAAACTATTTATTGGTTAATTGGATGGATTGGTAATAATTTATCGGTTGAATGTTATATTATTATATATATAGTTGTATATATTAGTAGTTGGATATATTTTTCCGCTGATTGGAGCGGATGAGACACTATGCGGCCAGCATAACAGCGGATAACCATATATTACCGCGATATCCCACCTCGAAGCGGGATTGGTATTTTATGTTATATAACATTCTGTGGATGCAGGGAAACAGGTTGGAGGGATCCAACTGGATTCCTCAAATATATTGATTGTTTTTCATATATAGTGATATATGCTGAAATTGAATAATCTGTTATGGATTGTTGTGTGATATGATTGTTTGGATGTAGTGGCACTAGCCCTAATTTTGGTATTATAAATACCATAAATAATATTTTTGATTTTAAAAATGGAATTCAAAAGCGATTTTGGAAATGAAAATATTCATATGGAATTTTGGGATTTATGAAAAGGAATTGGGTTGGATAAAATAAATAATTTGATTTTGGTATTTATTTAGCTATTTCGTAAAATGGTTTCAAACAAGGAATTTTAAATTGAGTATTTTTAACCAATGGATTTTAAATGAGATTTCTTAAAATATGAAAGGGAAGGCGAAAATGAGATTTTGAATTAATTTGGAATATAATTGGGATTTACTAAGAAATAGATTTCTAACTGGGTTTTAAATAGAAATTGGTCTATAAATGGATTTAGTAAAATGAATCTGTTATTTACAGAGGAAGAACAAGAAATAAGTTTATAGATTTATAACGATGTTTATAAATAAAGTGGAATGATTATCATTGGATAAATTGGGAATATAAATTCACAGTGTGAATTTATATCGAGATATGGAAATCAGTTTTTGGAAAATAGTGGATTCTATTTTTGAAATGTGAGAATGGTTATAAAATTGAAAGTGCAAACGATGTGTTATGAATCGAGAGAGATTTATAAATTAGAAATAGTTATATTAGATATTTAAAAATAGATATTTTTTTCAAGAAGTTAAGTTTGTTTTAAAAAGGGATTGTTAAGGATTAAACTATGTAGTTTAAACTGTTTTGGTACTGGTATATTTAGGAAAATTGGTTAAATCAAATATTTAATATGGGTTGAAATGAATTATAGTTTTTGTAATAAGCTTTGTAAATCGATTAACATTATTTACTAATGATTTGGAAAATTATTGACGGTTATTTAAAAAGTGCTTTGATATTTTAATAGTTACTTAATCATGTTGTGAAATTAAATTATTATTCTTTAAAAATATTTATTATTATATATATGGTTTAAAGGTAAGTGATTGAAGTGATTTATAAATACTCTCGAGATTTGTAAATCAAGTTATTAAATGGAGATGTTTTGTAGGAGGAATTTTATAATGGAATTCTGGGAACTTGAGAAATTTCTAATATGTTTTAGATACGGGAACTTCGAAAATGAATCTGAATTCATAAAAGAAGTTATAAATTGTTAGATGAGATTTTAAATAAGTATAATCGCTTTCGGAAATTGTAAAAAGGAATTAATAAAATTTCCTGAGATTATGAGATGTGTTATAAAATATTTCTTAAGTGTCGATATAGAAATGATTTTTGAAAATAGTCTTGCAATATTTTCCTAAGTATTGAATTACAAGGGGGATTTTGAAATATTTCTAAGTGCTGAGATGGTTTGAAAAATATCCTATTACGGATAGGTATTTAAATTGTTTCAAATATTGAAATATTGAAAGGAGATTTGCGTATAGTCTTTGTAAAGATATTTTGAAATAAATATTTTGAAAGATTTATAAATTGGGCCTAGTGACTGCTACGTGTGTTATTTGATAGTTAAATAACCGACTATCAAATCTGGCCAAATTCATTAATCGTTTCGAAGAGACCAGGACCAGATTTAATTATCCGAAAACCACTTTGATCTGATTTGTACGTTACGAATTTGATATCATGAAGATAATGAATACGGTGATTTCGGAGATTTGGTTTATTTAGACCCAGAACAACTTGTATGTATGAATGCTATCAGAACATTGTCATTCAAGGGCGATAAGTATTCTAAGTGTAAATGTTCTTGAAAGGTAATCATAGCCTTAAGCTTCATCAACCGGGAATGACTAAAACATGGGAGATGCAGCAGGGCTAAGTGGGTCGCACATAAGTAGGGTATGTTATCACTTTTCTAAATACCCTCGGATATATTATAATTATGGATATGGTTATGCGTGGAAAAGAGAGCGCTTGATAGGGTGGAAACACCCGGGGTGATAACATATTTAGTACTATCCAGCAAGGGGTAGGTCGGTCCTGTGTTAGCAGGGATCGATAAGTTCGATCTCGGTATATGTTTCTAGAGGTGTACTGTGGCGGGCGATACCCCAGTGGCCCAGTCATTGTATGGAATCCAATATCCACTACGAGCCTTTACGGTTTTAGTTGTATACTAAATATGATGAAATGTGAGATGAAAGCATTTCAACTATTTTATAGTTTACTTTCTATAGACACTATTATAATATCAGATGATTTTGATATAAAATGTTTTGGTTATTGTAAGGTAAAAAAACCTATCATATTTATGTGTGACGTGGTCTTACGAGATACCTTTTTTTCAAAGGATTTTGATAACAGTATTAATTCAAACTGAGTGTGTTTTCTCCCGCTGGTTTTCCAGACTGATTCAGGTGTTATTTTATTATAATGCTCGGGTCAGACCGAGTATTACAGATTCAGGCTAGGATGCTATGGAACCTAGGAGACGAGCTGGAGAATTCTCAAGCGTATTATACATACTTGGTTATTTTCGCTGTGTGAGTCATGCTGTACATTTAGTATTTGTGAGGACAAGTTATTATAACTGTCCAGATTGAATTGTTGATTGTTGTACTCTGATGATGGTATGTATAATAACAGTTTTAGATCTTTTTATATAAAGATATGTTTTTATCTATTGTATATTGTTTTGCTGCGATTGTGAGATTCTGTATTGTTGTTTCTGTTTTCTTCTATCTCTTCTTCTTCTTTACCCTAGCAATCGGTATTTCCAGCACTTGAATATTCGGCATGCTATACAGTGAACGTATTGATATCGATTTTTGAGGGTCGAAAATGCTGGGCCGCTACGCTTGGTATCAGAGCTGAAGGTTAAGCGAGAACCTTGGCTTTGGTGGGGATTACTCATTAGAGATAGGGTCAGTAGTACCCTAGAATGAGTCTGAGTGTATTATAGATATGAGCGTGTATTTGTTAGTGAAAATAAATTGTTTTATATTGTGTTGGCTTATCGGTTGAGTGTTTATAAATTCTGGTCGGTACGGTCTGGACAACTATATCGATAGGGGTTTCTAAACTCTTAAACTAGGCAAACCGTCACAGTAATGTTTGAAAGTGGGTAAATGAAATAATCTTACCCTAAATTATATTTTGATATAAAAGAAATAATTTTCTAAAATTATTATAGTATATCAATGTATTTGGTTGTTATTATTATAATCAATACAATATTATAAATTGGAATGGTCACATATAACCAAATTAAAAGGTATAAGTATGAATTATACAAATGAGTTAAAACTAAAACTTGATTCAAAATAGAATTTGGAAATTAAATCCCAAATATTTTTGGAAATGTTTTCCCAAGGCATTTTGAAATAAATGATGGTCATATTATTTTTGGAATAGAAAATGCTTTAAATTGGATTTAAAAATGGATTTCGGAAGTGATAAAGCACTGAAATCACTTCAATCGCTAGAAAATAATCCTGATGATGGCTGCACAGCATCATCAGTATTCATTTTCGAGTTTTTAAGAGACGGATTGTTGCTGTGATTATTTGGCTTCAAAATTGTTTTGGTAAAATCAGGTTTTGATTTAAAAGTTCCAAAAGTAAGATTTGATATACAGAAAGGAATATATATTTATATATATGGGATTTCAAAATGATCTGAAATAAATACCGGGTGTTTGAATTCTGGAATCCTTATTTAAATATTTTAGAAAAAAATATCAGGAAATAAGTTTTTAAACTTATAATTTGAGAGTGATATTAATAAGGAGAGAAAGTGTGAAAACTGAATTTCAGAATTGAATTTTAACTTAAGTAAGTTGAAATGAATTGTATTGATTGAAATTTAATTGGAGATAAGTTAAATAAAGTTGAATTGGATTGGAAATGATAAGAAATTGAAGTGAATATAATTTTGAATAGTAAAGAATTCATGGAAATGGCGAATGAATAAGTTG
Organism: Allium fistulosum; assembly: GCA_030737815.1. Classification (NCBI taxonomy): domain Eukaryota; kingdom Viridiplantae; phylum Streptophyta; class Magnoliopsida; order Asparagales; family Amaryllidaceae; genus Allium; species Allium fistulosum. Next base: position 1,127,323,503 of record CM060902.1, on the reverse strand, counting down.
TGTAACCCATTAAATTGAGGAAATGGATAAAAATTATATATAAACCAAATGGTAATGGGTAAAAGTTTGGTTCAAAAAAAAATGGAAATTTGAAATTAGGTTGAGAAACAAGGTTGAACTCGATCAAAGTTAAAGTGGAAAATACATGGAAGTGTGTATAAACAAGTTCTGAACTTATAAGCTCGAGGATGTGAAAAATAAAATCAAATTGAAATGGTTGAATATCTTGGTAGAAAGAAATGAGAATTTGGAGTTGACTATAATTGAAGTTAAACTCAAGTCGAATTATATAAGTCAATTTTTGAAATTTAAACTTAACTCAAGTTAAGTAAAGTGAAATGGAAATTGGGTTGAAATAGTAGTGAACTCAAGCTATAAGAATGAAAATTCAACCTAAGTATAAATAAACTGAGTATAGTTTAAAATGTTGAATTGATTTTGAATTGTAGTAAATTAATAAATAAATTTGGACTTGAGTTGTGAAATGGAATTAATCGAGATTTGGAATAGATTGATGGAATGAACTAAATTAGTAATTAGAAATTTATTTAATTTGAAATGGATAAATGGAATGGGCTCAAATATAAATAAGACTCGACCTAAAATGGTAAGTGATTTAAAGATGGTTTTAGAATATGGTTTAATTAGAATTGAATTTAAACTTAAGTTTGAAATAGAAACTAACATAAATTGCTTATAAACTTAAGTTATTATTTTATGAAATGATTAATTGTTTGAATTTGCATGGAATGAATTGATAAAATCAAATTGGTGAATGGAATTGGAATTGACTTGTGATGAGTTAAGAATAAAATGAGTATAGAAATGAATTTATGCAAGTGAAACGCATATAAATCATTTTGAATGGAATAAATGGTTTATAAATCGAGTGGAAGTGAATAATTAAATGTTTGAACCTTGTATTTGGTTATAAATTCTAAACGTTCATGTTATAACACGACTTGTTAATGAAACTTATGTGTTTAAATAGTTAAATGAATGAAATGTTATTGAATTTGTTGTTTATGAAACTCATGTGCTTTATTTGAGTAAGTACAGGTACCAGAAGACTATTCGGCTAGATTTGGGTTGCGCAAATTGCATATAAATTAAGCGAACCCGCATAATAACGCTAAAATAAGGTACACCTATGAATTTAGCGCGCAAAAAATAAAATATTGATATATATTGCGTTTTCCGGCCATGAGAGCCGATGTATATCTTTTTTTCATATTTGTCATATTACAAAAGGCTCTTCGTACAAGGGAGATCCTGTCAAAAAATTTCGAAAATTTAGGGTGTTAGAAAAATTTTGAAAAATTTCTATTGACTAAAATTGAATTTGAAACTTTAACGTGCAACAAATATTTTTGATGAATGTTGGAAACTAGTTAGTGAAGGAAGGTCTAAGGATTTAGAAAAGTGAAATGTCGAGTTTTAATTAAGTGGGTTTTGAAAAGTTAATGGGTTTGGAGCAATTTTCCTACCTTGGCAATTTCAAAGACGAAATTCTTTAAAGGGGGAAGGAATGTAACGACCCGGATTTTCAGTCGTTTGATTTTGAATATTTAAAGGATTTCAAATATTGATTTGGATATAAATTGATTTTTGAATATGAAGATTTTGGATGAAATTATAGAATGGATTTAAATTTCAAATATAGAAATTTATCGTAATACGGAAATGGTGAACAATTGAAAGTTGAGTTGAATATGAGTCGAAACGATTTCTAATGTTGATATAAATTCTATTTGAATTAGAATTGATTTAATAAGTTTTTAAAACTGAAATTTCAAGTGATTTCACAAATTTTTGAAATCGTCGATTTAATCGACGCATTAAAAAATAGCGATCCGGGGCACAGTCTCGAAATTCGACGAAACCAGTTCCAATGGATCCGTAATACTATATTATTATTGGATTACAAATTTCGTAGCGTTTGGATTTACCGTTTGGTCGTACAGGATAGAAACGCATTGAAATTAATATTTAAATTTAATATAATAATTGGATTCAAAAAGCTATCTTCAATATATGATCGAGTTAGGCCTCGAGACTAGTTCCATTGGGTTCAGAATAGCGGAATAACATTAGAAACACCAGGCGGCACGTCTTAATAGCAGTTCGGGATTTTGAGTTATGCAAAACGAGATATTTTGAATATATATTTATATAAAAAAAAATCAAGTCAACCCTCAGCCACCCTAAAATTGGGTCCGCCCCTCCCCTACGTGTACTCAGGCAAACCTGCTTTCCTCCTTCTCCTTTAAATCGCGAATTACCCTTCCTATTCCTCTTCGGTTCGAATCTCAAACGAAAAAAAATGAATGAAACGTGGAGCCGCATCGATCAGGGAGGAACGAACGCAAGGAGGGCGACGCTTGGTTGGGGATCGCGACAAGGCATCGCGGCGTTGTACAGCAGCCGCGACCAACCTAGGGCATACGAGCACAACCAACGTAGGCGAGTAGGTTGGCGTGGATGGAGACCATCATGACTGGGTGGATTGGAGTACGACTTTGTGATGTGCTAATGTGCTTGGGTGGACAGCGAACAAGATGAGGTGGTCGTGAATTATAGGTCGTGATTTGGGGTAAAATGAGCTGCTCGGGGACATTGCTGGTGGCACGAGCGATGCACGAGTGGTTAGGCAGCTGGAGATTTGGTTAAAGAGGATGTGAGTCGGGTTTGTATGCGACACAGATAGTGGCAACAGCGTTGGTTTGGGTTGCACGTTCATCGCGATTTGGGTATAGGGTCATGATTTCGTAGCAAATTTGGGTCGCGATTGATATAGGGTTGGCAACAGTAGGTGAAAGTGTACACCAGGAATTTTTATACTGGTTCGAACTTCCCGTTCTACGTCCAGTCCCAGAATACCCTCTGGATTTAAACTAAACACCTCACTTAACCCGGAGGAATAGGTATACGACACCTGAGAAGCCGAACAGGAATTTTTCCGCCTCAACAGCCGAAGAGGACTTCAACTTAATACAAATAACTTGTTGACGAATGTGTTCTGAATAACACTGATTGTCTTTTGATAGTATAGCTTTCCTATAATCAAATCCTCAAGAGTATATATGTGTGTGAAGATTTAGAAGGAAGATAATCACGTAGAATCGAAGTATATGAATTAATTCAAGGATTCTAGTGATATTGAATGAGTATGAATGCTTTTTATTTGCAGAGAATGATAGAGAATAGATTTCAGAATTATAAACAAGAATTCGTTGTTGTAGAAGTGAATTGAACATGTTTATATAGTTGTAGAATAGTTACAATCTTTCATGAAGAGTTTCAATCAAAAGTTGTGTCCGTATCTCTTGGATTGAAGGAGATTCCTCTTCACGAACGATCGCAACTCTTCAGAAAACTAGCCATTATTCTCAGGTCGGTTGACTGAGAAAACTGGCCGGTCAGCTAAGTTTTAAAAACGTACACAGAACAGTGCATATCTGTGCACTGACACAGAGTCGGTCGACCGAAGTTCCTGGTCGGTCGGCCGACCTGCTGTCAATTGCACAGTGCACACTTTTTCATGTATAAATTAATGTATAATAATTTGTGTGTGTGTGACTACTTGAGGAATGATTTTAACAATATTCTATGACTCAATACAATAAAATATTCATACTAATCTCTGGATTGTAGTCTTGTCTCCTTTGTAGTGCACAATATACGCTTATTCTCTTTTTGTCGCTTTCGTATAGTATTCTCGTCGTATGATCTCTGAAGCTTGTGTCATGAATCAAAACTCATGAATCAACAGTAGGATGATCGAGCACAATAAAAAAAGAAAATGGAAGTAACGGCTAGGATTTATGGTAAATTATTTTATAAATTTAGTAATTAATTAAAATAATTTTAGTTTGTAAATCGATAACTAAAAATTCAATAACCTTGTTATACGAGGTCGGAATTAGGTATCGATGTTGTGTTGCACTCACATAGATATCATCTACATTCTGGAATTTGGTTGGAATCATTTGGAGTTAGCGGGAATTTTAAATTAAATTGAACGCTGTTAAATTTAATTTAAAATTGGAACGATTAGCAAATTAAAAATCAAGGTGAGTAAATCTCACTCATTTGGATTGCTGGTTTTAATTTAAAATATTAAAAACTATTTATTGGTTGATTGAATGGATTGATAATAATTTATCAGTTGAATGTCATATTATTATATATATAGTTATATATTAGTAGTTGGATATGTTTTTCTGCCGATTGGAGCGGATGAGACACTATGCACCCCACATAATAGCGGATGATCCTATATTACCGCGATATTCTACCTCGAAGCGGGACTGGTATTTTATGTTATATTACATTCTGTGGATGCAGGGAAATAGGTTGGAGGGATCCAACAGGATTTCTCAAATATATTGATTGTTTTTCATATATAGCGATATATAATGAAATTGAATAATCTGTTATGGATTGTTGTGTGATTTGATTGTTGGATGCTATAGTGGCACTGACCCTAATTTTGGTTTTATAAATACCATAAATAATATTTTTGATTTTAAAAATGGAATTCAACAGCGATTTCGGAAATGAAAATATTTATATGGAATTTTGGGATTTATAAAAAGGAATTGGGTTGGATAAAATAAATAATTTGATTTTGGATATTTATTTAGCTATTTCATAAAATGGTTTCAAATAGAGAATTTTAAATTGAGTATTTTTAAACAATGGATTTTAAATGAGATTTCTTAAAATATGAAAGGGAAGGCAAAAATGAGATTTTGAATTAATTTGGAATATAATTGGGATTTATTAAGAAATAGATTTCTAAATGGGTTTTAAATAGAAGTCAATTTATAAATGGATTTAGTAATATGATTATGTTATTTACAAAAGAAGAACGGGAAATGAGTTTATAGATTTATAACGATGTTTATAAATAAAGTGTAATGATTATCATTAGATAAATTGGGAATATAAATTCACAGTGTGAATTTATATCGTGATATGGAAAGCGGTTTTTGGAAAATAGTGGATTCTATTTTTGAAATGTGAGATTGGTTATGAAATTGAAAGTGTAATCGATGTGTTATGAATCGAGAGAGATTTATAAATTAGAAATAGTTATATTGGAAATTTAAAAATAGATTTTTTTTTCTCGAGAAGTTAAGTTTGTTTTAAAAAGGGATTTTTAAGGATTAAACAATGTAGTTTAAACTGTTTTGGTACTGGTATATTTAGGAAAATTGGTTAAATTAAATATTTAATATGGGTTGAAATGAATTATAGTTTTTATAATAAGCTTTGTAAGTCGATTAGCATTATTTACAAATGATTTGGTTAGTTATTGACGGTTATTTAAAAAGTGCTTTGATATTTTAATAGTTACTTAATCATGTTTTGAAATTAAATTATTATTCTTTAAAAATATTTATTATTAATATATATGGTTTAAAGGTAAGTGATTGAAGTGATTTATAAATACTCTCGAGATTTGTGAATTAATTTATTAAATGGAGATGGTTTTGTAAGAGGAATATTATAATGGAATTCTGGGAACTTAATAAATTTCCAAAATGTTTTAGATACGGGAACTTCGAAAATGAATCTGAATTCATAAAAAAAGTTATAAATTGTTAGATGGGATTATAAATATGTATAATCGGTTTCGGAAATTGTAAAAAGGAATTAATAAAAATTCCTGAGATTATGAGATGAGTTATAAAATATTTCTTAAGTGTCGATATAAGAAATTATTTTTTAAAATAGACTTGCAATATTATCCTAAGTATTGAATTATAAAGGGGATTTTGAAATATTTCTAAGTGCTGGGATGGTTTGAAAAATATCCTGTTATGGATAGGTATTTGAGTTGTTTCAAATATTGAAATATTGAAAGGAGAATTGAGTATAGTCTTTGTAAAGATATTTTGATAGATTTATAAATTGGGCCTAGTAACTGCTACGTGTGTTATTTGATAGTTAAATAATCGACTATCAAATCTGGCCAAATTCGTTAATCGTTTCAAAGAGACCGGGATCGGATTTAATTATCCGAAAACCACTTCGATCCGATTTGTACGTTACGAATTGTGATATCATGACGACAATGAATACGGTGATTTCAGAGATTCGGTTTGTTCAGACCCTAAACAACTTATATGGACGAATGCTATCGGAACATCATCATTGGAGGGCAACGAGCATTCTAAGTGTAATTGTTCTTGAAAGGTAATCGTAGCCTCAAGCCTCATCAACCGGAAATGACTAAAACAAGGGAGATGCAGCAGGGCTAAGTGGGTCGCACCCAAGTAGGGTATGTTATCACTTTTCTAGATACCCTCGGATATATTATAATTATGGATATGGTTGTGCACGGAAAAGAGAGCACTCGATAGGGTGGGAACACCCGGGGTGATAACATATTCAGTACTATCCAGTAAGGGGTAGGGCGGTCCTGCGTTGGCAGGGATCGATAGGTTCGATCTCGGTACATTTTTCTAGAGGTGTACTGTGGCGGGCGATACCCCAGTGGCCCAGTCATTGTATGGAATCCAATATCCACTACGAGCCTTTACGGTTTTAGTTGTATACTAAATATGATGAAATGTGAGATGAAAGCATTTCAACTATTTTATAGTTTACTTTCTATAGACACTATTATAATATCAGATGATTTTGATATAAAATGTTTTGGTTATTGTAAGGTAAAAAAACCTATCATATTTATGTGTGACGTGGTCTTACGAGATACCTTTTTTTCAAAGGATTTTGATAACAGTATTAATTCAAACTGAGTGTGTTTTCTCCCGCTGGTTTTCCAGACTGACTCGAGTGTTATTTTATTATAATGCTCGGGTCAGACCGAGTATTACAGATTCAGGCTAGGATGCTATGGAACCCAGGAGACAAGCTGGAGAATTCTTAGGCGTATTATACGTACTTGGTTATTTCCGCTGTGTGAGTCTTGCTGTATATTCAGTATTTGTGAGGTTATAACTATCCAGATTGATTTTTGATTATTGTACTCTGATGACGGTATGTATAATAACAGTTATAGACCTTTTTGTATAAAGATATGTTTTAATCTATTATATATTGTTCTGCTGCGATTGTAAGATTTTGTATTGTTGTTTTTGTTTTCTTCTATCTCTTCTTCTTCTTTACCCTTAGCAATCGGTATTTCCAGCACTTGAATATTCGGCATGCTATACAGTGAACGTATTGATGTCAATTTTCGAGGGTTGAAAATCCCGGGTCGCTACAGTATCGATCCCTGATCCTTGCCCAAATCACCACATGGTTCATGTTGTAGGAAGCCAAGGTGATTACTAGTCAATGCAAGCCTAAAGCGATGCTTAGCTCTGTGTTCTATAGCCAAGCAATCATCGATGAATCAGATGCCTTTTCTCAACCTCCGAACCAAAGAATTCACTCAATTTGAGCTCATATCAATCCAATCAAGTATCGAAGTCAAGAATACAAGTTAACGAAGCAACTTCCAAGAATCGAAGAATGCCTTATGGCCTATCTCATGGATTGGTACCGATCCCTAAGGCATGGATTGGTACTGTTCCCTACATATTGCTTAGCCATGATCTTTTCTGCTCAACTTCTTCTGGACGTGGGGAATGTAGGCAAGAACGTGGGTGAGAGATTTCCAGCAACCTACAACTATAAATAGAGAAGGAAGGGCATTGTTGCAAGGATCTTTTTGGATCTTCTAACAAATATCTACATCATCACTGTATTCTCAGGGATCATCACCGATCCTTAAGAACAACTTTGTAAAAACTCGACAAAAATTGTATAACAAAGTTTAAGTGGACGTAGACCGAAGTATTCGCAGAAACACTATAAAAATTATATGTTTTTCTTTTCTATTCCTTACCTTTTTTTTGAAATTTCATATTTATTATTCCATTGGGTGTTTATGCCATTTTTTGGCATAAACAGAGATCATGTTTCAAATTATTAGTTGATAAAACATTTGAAATAGTTAGAGTTTCAGAGGTCGACATTGCAGATGCCAATTATATATCCTTTCGAGTTATCTCCAAAGTTTACTTCTCCACCATCTTGTAAATGATGTCTGTCAATAGTTCCAAGTTCCATTCATGTGCCTTGAGCATCCACTTTCCAATATCCACTTATCCTTCTTTAATTTTGGTACCTGTTCATTGTTAGCCATAAAACATACCTCATTACCTTCAATATCTGAATCAGTATTACTAATTGTGGTGTTATAGTCTTCCCAAGTTGCCGTGAATGATCATTTTCTCTTTTTCATTGAATCTGTGTTTGGAAAGTCCTTTTATTTCTTTAGTATTGGGCACTCTCTTTTCATATGTCCAGTTTTGTCGCATTCGAAGCAAACTAGTGAATTTCCAGAGTTGTTAATTGTCCATCCTTTTGAGTTTGTTTCTCTTTCTTTATTTTAGAAATCTTCTAAATTCCTTGCTATAAAAATTATCTCTTCGTTATCATCGTCTGCCCTTGTTTTTTTAGTTGTGGCATTAAAATCAAGTGACTTCTTTTCATTTGTTTGTCTTTCGTTTCTTTCCTATAGCTAATCTTCATATGACATAAAATTACCTATTAACTCTTCTACTCTTATAGTACTTATATTGTTAGCATCTTCTATTGCCAAAGTCTTTTGATCCCATTCACTTGAAAGTGAATTTATAATTTTATGAACTTGGTCTTCCTCGGTAAAAATTTTGTCCAGTGAAATTAAAACACGCGTTATGTCTTGAAATCTAGATTATATTTCTCATGTGTTCTCCTAGCCTTGCTTTTGAATCAAATTTGTTCTTCTAGTCTCGTTCTTGTTTCATTGATATGTGTATTGCACCTCTACTTGATTATCTTATAGTTTGTCTACATAATATTCTCGTATTTCCTGTACTATATCACACATAAACTTTGAAAATCATCAACACTAACATTTATCTTATTATTATCATCAAAACCAACACTTGTGGTTCTAACAATCTTTCTCATTTGATGACGACAACCATTTAATATTCTTGGACAAAATTAAGATTAATTCAAACCTAACCCCCTTAAGTCCATTGACTACCCGTACGTTAATGACCCCATTATCTTTCTGACTATTATATTTTATAACTTTTTCTCTCCCCTTTATCATCGACAAAAATAGGATATAACAATTTGTATAAAAAATGTAGTTAATATTAACAGGGTAATGAGGTGTTAAGAAATTATTTAAATAAGTTATGATTATATAGGGATGTTAGTTATCATCATATAAGTTTAAATCTTAAAATTTTGATTATATGTCGACATGTCATATTTTAATGACCCGAAAATTTAATGATGTCAATACTAAATTAATTAAAAAAAGATATTTCATGAAAAGGTGAATCGATATCATATTTATAACATTGCAAAGGTCATTTTAAGTTGATCTATTTGATATATAATGTTGATAGATTTGGAGTTAATGATTTGCAAAATAGAGGCAATATAGTGTTTTGATAACGTATGTAGTTGTATAAGGCCAAACTGGATACACAACCAATAACCTAGCCTAAGGATATAAGTGAAGCTACAAAACCTTAGTCATCACCTCTATCATAATTTTTCTATCTTATTCCCAAAATTTCTTTTAATTACATTTTAGTGGCAGATGATTTTTGTTTATTATAATTTAAATAAAATTCAAAGCACCCAAACCCCTACATATTATATATCTTTACAAAGCTCTTGGCAAATGGAATAGGTAGCAAGCGTTCATTTTTGGGTACGACATTCGAGGTGGATGGAAATTGGAAAATAAGCCTTGACCGTCCATTTTAGGGCTTGGTGATCGACAGTGAATCTACAATGATAGGACGATCAAAGGGTGCTAGGTTGTAGAGGGTGAGCAGTAGAGTTCATCGACGGTGGTTGATTGGGTTAGAGGCAAGCAGTTTTGGCCATAAAATCTAATTAGGGTTCAAAACTTTATGGCTGCGTAGCTTTTCTAACAATAGGGTGGCACGACGATGGTTCGATTCAGAAGCAGTGGGTCTGGCGGTGCCATTGTTGGTCTTTATTTATGGTGCGGCATAAAGGCTATTTAAATCAACATCAGGGTCTTTAAGCAAATGAGGAAGAAGGTATGGGGTTTGTTTTTTAGTCCTTGGAAATTGTCTTTACAAATTAGACCATGTATGTTCCAATATCCATTTCTTTTTCATACGAACTCTAATTCACACACAGTTTCTCTATTGGACTCGGGGCATAATTCTAAACGATTAGGTGTTGGGTTTGTTGAATTATGAGGTTGTTTAGGAAAGCACTTTGGTATAGTTAATTTGATCAATTGAATTTTAAATTATAAAGTCCATATTTATTGATCAAAAATCATATTTTTGAAATATGTTGCATTTTTATGGATGACTTTTAGTTACTGTTATATTTTGGATGAATTATGCATTGATTGGATAATTATTGTTGACTGTTGTATTTTGGGTGATTATTTAAAATAGATATGTGATTTGAATTGGAAAATAATTGATTGGAATAAAAAAGTATAATAATACGAAAAATAAATAAATGGTAATAAGGTTATCTATGGATTTGATGGTATCTGCAAGTAACGACGATTTAATGTACTTTACTGAAATCAAAATATGGAATTAAATAAGGTTATTATTTATGAATTTCCATTATATTTTAAATTAATATTTAGGGATTTTATTATTTATAAAATATAAAGAGACCATAATAATAATAATAATAATAATAATAATAATAATATGAATTTCAGTGAAAATTGCATTGTTTTATGTAAGTGATGAAATTGTTGATTTTATGGTATTCACGGTAGGAAGTATTATTATTATTATTTGAGAAATAAAATAAAAAAGTTATTTTATGGATTATGATAATAATAGTAAAGAAATACTTTTCAAAAGTGTTTTTGGATAAAGTAATTACTATTTTGAGATAAATATAAATAAAAAAGGAGTTTCGATGATTTCAAAGAAAATATTGTATTTTTGGAATAAATAGTAATAAATTGGTTTTGGATGGTATTAAAGAGGTTTTAATGTATATTATTATTTTGATGTAAAATGATAACAGTATCGTTTTAAAAAGCGATTTGACGAAGATTACTATTTTTTATGTAAGATACGACGTTTTTGGGAATTTGAAGAAATGGAGTACAACAAATTATTTCAGAAGTATATTATCATTTTTATAGAAGTATTATCGTTCAAAGGTGCAATAAATAAATAAAGTTTCTATAACAAACAATAATGGAACAATTTTATATTGAAGAGAATAATGGTCATAATAAGTTACTTAGATATTTGTAAAATGTGATTAACTATTGAATGTAATTATCACATATATTTGATGTTTGATGATGATATCGCATTTTGGTGAGTGTGCGATACATTACCAATATTACCACTAGATGAAGGGTCGTTTATTATGGTTATTTGATGATTGATGTTGTGTCACTAATGTCGATTAGACCAGTGCACATTTGATGGATTATAATTACACTGATGATGATGTGTGTAAGTATATTTGTGCGTTGGTTTTCTTATTTGATGGATTAGGGTTGTCATTGAATATTTTTAATGTTTGATGGTTATGTATTATTATGGCTGATACCCCATAAGATGATTTGTTGTAACGGATAAGCAAGAATACTATTTTCAGCTTATGGTGTTTGCATTGGTTGCATGGATGTTATCGTTGTTATGTATACTAACAAGTATTTGGATGAAGGAGAATAGCAGGAAATAGAACTACGTGGGCTTGATCCCCCAAAAGAGGTACGTAGGCAGTCTTTTTGTATGCAACAACCATTGGTTCCCTTGAGATCGAAGTGTATAGAAATTGGCGTAGCCCCAAAAGTCGTTGACACATTTTCCCCTTTATTATAGTATAAGTGTAATTTTAAGTTTGCAGGTGAAAGTAAAGAAGGGAGCAAAGGGTCTGGCAGGAGCCGTATTCATAGGATATATTGGTATACCTCTTACATCATAATTACTTATTTTTGTTTTAATAATTGATGTATTGAAATGTGTATCGTATGTAATTATGTGAGTGTTGAGTAATATCTAATTGTTAAAATGATATGTATGTATATGTACACATCGATAAATTCCACTGTGTGGTTTTCATTTTTATCCATTATTTCAGAAATTTTATTTTTATATACCTACGATACACAATCTTTAATGTTTGAAATTAGTTATAAGCGTATGTTAGGGTTTATAATTATTTTTAGATGTAAGATTAGTGGGTCGTCACATTTGATATTAGAGCTTAGGTTTAGCGACACCCTGAGCCTTGAGTAGGCTTGTCCATTGAGAGTATAATGATTTACACCTTAGGTTAGGTTAGAATATAAAATGAGAGAGCGTTTTGATTGACAATTGTATGCTTTTTCTATATAGGTTGTTTGTTAACCACCGTTACCTCACCCTAAGATGATGTTTATGATGTACTTTGTGTGGAAGATAAATAAAGGGGACACGTGAGGTAGGATGAACACTTATAAGAATGGTTAATTGTTGGTTATAACCCGAGTGACACACATCCTATATTAAATTATAATTGAAACCTAACTTTAATAAGATGGAATCAATTTTTATTTCTAGGTAAATAATGTTTGTCTGAAAAATTTATAAAATATACAATTTTGATTTTTAAAGATATTATTAAAAAAGGGAAAATGTTTATTTCTGGCATAAAGTGATTTGTTGAAATTCTTAGTAAGAATAAAGAACTGAATTTGGGAATAAAATATTTTTATGAAGGTATTTCATAAGGAAAAGTAAATATAGTAAAAAGATTTTATTTGGAAGTATTTTTAAGTAAAAAGGTGTTTTAATTAGAAAATGTAAGTTGAATCCGCCTTTGGAGAAACATCTCAGTGTGAGAAATTTTGATTGTTATAAAAAATTTCCTTGGTATAAATTTTTATAATGCAATTATGATTTAGAAATGTTTTTTTGATAAAATTTCCACTTGAAAATATTTGATGAATGTATGTTCAGTTTAAAGTATTTTATTTTGGCATAATTATTTTAATGAGGATATCTTAGTTAAAAATTATTTTCCTTTTGGATCACTCTTTGAAACGGGAAAATTGTAACCTCATACTTTGCAAAAAAATTATTGAGGGATATTTTGAAAAGAAGTTTTTAATGGATATTTCAAAGTATATACTGTTAACCCAAAATTTGTTTTAACATCCATGAAGCCACCCTTGGTTCAGTCAAGGCGATATTATTTGGTAGGTCATAATGGTGTCAATAATCCAAAGATTAGTTCAGCTCCCAAGATCAAGCATAAAATGAGGTTATTCGAAATGGTTCCATGTTGTCCTATGGGTTTTTGATTGGGTTATATAATTGCTTATAAATTCATGTCACATGACTAAGGGTAAAATAGGCAAGATTTCATAGATGTGCAATAGTCCATTAATCATTTACTAATGGGTAAAATAGGCAATATGTTAGCCACAGTTCCATTGTTCATATGAGAATAGGCTAGATGGTCATTATGCAAGATAAACATTCATTTGGGCAAGGACTTAAGTGGCCCTATTCAACATGGAGGGTCAAAAGTCAAGTCCAAGTCTAAAGGGTTGTTATATGGATGTCCATGTTCAATAAGAAACAAATTTTGCATAATCAAGGTAATTAGGTTGTGCTAAGTCATTTATCCATGTCCTTGTTTATAATATAAAAAGTTACAAATCAACTCTTGATGTTTCCCAAATTGATTTAGGGTTACAATCTTATTTTTGAGAAGTAGAGAAAGAAATTAATCGCTCCTTCCAAGTTGCTCTTGGGTCTGTATTTATATGGTTGGAAGTAGGTGGCATGGCTATCTTGTGACCTTCGGGATTCTTCTCTTTCGACGCCATCCAATATATTGATGACATACGGTATCCCCATATTCGTTGTGGATCTTCGGCATCGTTCATCAAAACAGTAATAAATGGATGTCCCTTGTTAACTGTTGATATTCTGCAACCTCTAGTATGCCATTGATATATGGCATCCTTTCCTATTGATAATATATGATACCTGCCCCTGCCTTAGTTATGTATGTCATCCTTGCTGTATGGGTAATCATCTGTGAGCATTGATGGTCTTCGGCATCCTTGCCGCATTGATGAATTGCAATATCCTTTCAAACCTACAAGACTTACGACATCCTTCTTTTATATTGATGGTACACGGCATCATGTGGAATGCTGGTGGTTTACGATGTCTGTATAATGTTGCTACCAGTTGGCACTTTGTCTTAGAGTATTCATCGGACATCCTTTCATATGGTTGACACACAACAACCTCACTGATGAATGCAACACCTTATTCATACTGTTGAATTTCGACATCATTCTTTTCATTGTTAATATTCGATATCTTCTTCCATTGTTGATTTATGATATCATTGCCAGCTGCAAGCGTTCGATATCCTTTCCATGCAGCTCTGCATCCAATGTCGCTTGTATGTGCTTTATAATGGTTTCCATTGTAAAGGCTTGACATCCAACTCTTCGATATCTTTGAATAATGCAGAACCTTTCTTTGACTGTCTTCCTGCTTGATATGATCTACATTATTTCCTTTTGGAATATATTGTTATTCGACATCTCTTGGCATGATAGTAATATAAGTTGCTTAATTACATGACATCTCTTCCCTTCTAGGCGTTTGACAACTCCTCATGCTATTGAAATCCATTATCTCCCTAAAAGTTTTGACGACATTCTTTGTAGTTATATTTGCCCCCTCTTTGTATAAAAGAAGCTTTTTACACTTTAGTGTAAAACCAAGAATTTTCTTACTTTTCTAACTTTCTGCAAAATTTTCTCTTCAATCCTATTTTTTTTGTAAAACATAAAATTAAGGATGATAATTTTCATTGTTTACTTTATATTGAGCTCTAAACAATCCCCTTCGGATTTGATAAGATATGAATTAGTTTATCTCCTTCTTCATACGAAGAATTTTTCGTATTTTGATGCAAAGCTAAGTTTAGTTGAGAAGACCAGAGATTTGCTCAATAGAAGGATCATATTTGAATAGAAGGCTAGAAATCCATTTGTTAATCACAATTTTCCAAATAGCAGGCTGAAAATCCATCTGGTAATAATATCTAAAGAGAAGACCAGAAATCCATATGGTAACAATATCTGAATAGAAGATCAGAAATCCATCTGTAATAATATCTGAATAGAAGACCAGAAATCCATAATAATATCTTAGTAGAATACCAAAAACCTATCTGGTAATAGATTGTTTTTGACCTTCCTTTGAAGGTCACTTTAACTTTGTCTTAATGTAGAAATAAATGTGTTAGACTTTTCTTCCTCTAGAAGATTGCTTTAACCCAACTTTATGGTAGATTTGAACTTGTTCAATTGATTTCTTTTGCTCCTTGCCACTCTTTGGGTGGTGATTTAAGCTTTAATTCTCTTCACCTCTCATTACTCTTTAGATGACGATTTAGGCTTTAATTCTCTTTGCCCCTTACTACTCCTTGGGTAGTGATTTAGGCTTAAGCCTTTTATTACCTTATAGGTAATGATTTAGGCCGTTCGGTACGTTTGGTTAACCATCTTAGGCAGAACCAAAGATTTACCTGTCCTCCCTCTAGGAGGCGTTCCGGTTAGACCTTATAGGTGGAACTGAAGGCTGGTTCGATGTTTTGGCTAGGCAATTTTAGGCGGGACCAAAGGCTTACTCCGTCCTCCCTCTTAGAGGCGCTCTGGTTAGGTAGCGCGGAAGCTACTGCTTAATGAATAAAGGAGGCATGCTGACTCGACTATGTAGGGGGGACCAAAGACTTGCAGTGCTTTGGCCAGGCCATCTTAGGCGGGACCAAAGGCTTACTCTGACCTCCCTCTAAGAGGTGCTTTGACCAAGCCCTTGTGGCGAGATCAAAGGCTTTCTTTCGCCCTTTAGTACCATCTTAGATAGTGATTTAGACTTTTCCTTTTAGTTCCTTTCTCTCATTTAATTATCCATTCTGTAGAAATGCTTGTCTCAATCCTCTTTAATCATCCATTGTAGGGAAGTAAGGCCTTAAATGTTTGGCGTTTCAAGTTATTGCTATTACGTTGCCATCAGGTGAGCATAATCGATAAGTCCCTTATGGAATTACTTCAGGAATAACAAGAGGACCTTCCCAATTTGGTGCAAGCAGTTCGTCTGATGGACTTTTGGTATTTTCCATAATTTTTTGGAGCACTAAATCTTCTTTTTGAAATGATCTTCCTTTGACTTTAGAATCATATTACCTTGATATCATTTGTTAATATTCGACCGTTCGTATGGCCGCTTCATCCCTTAACTCGTTGATCAAATCTAAGGATTCTTTCGTCAATTCTTAATTGGGACCAAATGCATATGCAATTCTTCGATGAGATGGAACCTCAACTTCAATTGGAAGCATTGCTTCACATCCATATGTTAAAGAAAAATGGGTATGTCCTGTCGCAGTCTTAGTAGAAGTTTTATATGCCCAGAGAACTGTGGTAGTTCTTCTACCCAATTTCCTTTCGCTTTGTCCAGTCATTTCTTAAGAATAATTTTAATAGTTTTATTGGCAACTTCAATGGCTCCATTAGCCTTCGAATGAGCTATATATGAAAAGCTTTTGATTTTTCCATTCTTATCACAGAATCTGGTGAATTCTTCACCTTCAAACCGAGTTCCATTATCAAATACTATCATATGTGGTATTCCAAATCGTGTAACTATGTTTTTAATCACAAACTTTAACACTTTTTCTGATGCAATGTTTGATAATGGTTCTGCTTCTACCCATTTGGTAAACTAATCAATGGCTACAACTACGAACTTAGCTCCACCTTGGATATAGCTAATAGTTTGATTAAATCGATTTCCCATAAATCAAAGGGCCACGGACTTGAAATTGGGGCCAATTTAGTTGAGGCATATGTGGAATTATAGAAATTTTTTGACATTTCTCACACCTTTTTGCATGATTCACTATATCATTACTCATTTGGGGCCAATAAAAACCTTTCCTCATGACCTTCTTTGCTAATTTTATTCCATTAGAATGATCTCTACAAAATACCTTATGTGCTTCTCTTAACAGTCTTAAGCCATTTTCTGGACTAACACACCTTAAGTAAGGTAGTGAATATCCTTTTATATAGAGTATTCCGATCATGTGGTAAAAGTTAAGGCTTGACGTCTTATCTTTCTAAACTCTCTTTTGTCCCTTGGTAGTTTTCCTTCAACTAGGTACTCAACAATGGCTGTCATCCAATTTTTTTGTACTGACTATTAGTTTCTTCATGAATGATGCTTTCTCCATTGCCATTTCTCAATTCATTTTCTTTATTTTCTTTTTCAAGGGCTTGAGACCTAGTCAATATCAGGACCTCATTTCTTGGCTCGGGGTTTTTTTCCTCTATACTGGGGCTTTGTTAAAAACCTATAGGTACAATTCGAACTTCTGGTGTTCTCGCGAGCTAGCAAGTTTCGCTAAAGAATCGGCTTGATAATTTTTCCATTTAGGAACTTGGTGTATGGAAAAGTCTTTAAATTGACTAACATCTTTAGTATCTTTTTTACATGAAGGATTAGTTTGGCATCTTTCATTTGATATGTCTGATTTAACTGATTAACCATTAACTGAGAATCGTTGAAAACTTCTATCCTTGGAATTGTTAACCGAAGAGCGTAAGTCCAACTACCATTGATTTGTATTCAGCCACATTATTAGTTGCGGGAAAACCTAACTTCATAGCATAATGCAGCCAATGTCCATCAGGGGTAATGATTATGTATCCTGCACCTGCTCCCTGTTCATTTAAAGCTCCAACAACAAATAATTGCCACTTAGGCTTCATATATTTTTCCTTTTCTGACTGTTCTTTGATGAATCCCATGCATTCATTTACAAAGTCGGCTAGAGCTTATCCTTTAATTGCCAACTGAGGTTGGAACTCAATATCATGTTGGCTAAGTTCTATTTCCCACTTTACTAATCTTCCCGATGTCTCGGGTTTACGGAAGACTTGTTTGAGTGGAAAGGTTGTTAAAACCTTAATTGGGTGTGCTTGAAAATAGGCTCTTAACTTTTGAGCGGTGAGTATTAAGCAAAATGCCAACTTTTCTATTACTGGATACCTAATTTCTGCATCCTTAAGTCTTTTGCTAGCATAATATATTGGAAGTTGAGTTTTATTTTCTTCCCTTATTCGAACCGAGCTTACTGCGTGCTTGGAAACTGCCATATAAAGATAAAGATTTTCCCCTTCTACCGGGCTAGATAGAATTGGAGCTTTTCAAGGTGATCTTTTAGGTTTCAAATGGATCGCAATCCTCCTCCCACTCAAAGTTTTTCTTCTTTTGATCACATCAAAGAATGGTATGCATTTATCAGTGGCTTTAGAGACGAATCTATTCAAGGCCGCCGGTCTTCCGTTTAAACTCATCACATCTTTTCTTGTTTTTGGTTCTGCCATGTCCCTAATTGCCTTAATTTGGTTTAGATTGGCCTTAATTCCTCTAGCGCTAACAATATACCGTAGGAACTTCCTAGATTGTATCCCGAAAGAGCACTTTTGTGGATTCAATTTCATTTTTTACTTTCTTTGTACTTCAAACATTTCTTCAAGATCTTCCAAGTGATCAGCTTCCTCTTGAGATTTGACTAGCATATCATCTACATATACTTCCATGTTTTGACCAATTTTATCTTTAATCATTCTATTTACCAATCTTTGATATGTATCCCCTGCATTTTGCAGACCGAAAGGCATAACTTTGGAGCAGTATATTGCCCAGTCTGTTATGAAACTTATGTGTTCTTCATCCTATCTGAACATCGAAATTTGATTATACCTTGAGTATGCATCCATAAAAGAAAGTAGTTTATGTCCACTTGTTGCGTCAACTAATTGGTCTATTCGTGGTAAGGGATAACAATCCTTGAGGCATGCTTTATTCAAATCAGTATAGTTGACACATGTTCTCCATTTTCCGATGGGCTTTTTGACTAGTACGGGATTGGCCAACCATTTTGGGTAGAAAGCTTCTCTAATGAATCCGTTTTCAAGTAGCCTTTTGACTTCCTCTTTTAGCGCATTAGTTCGAACCTTACCAAACTGCCTTTTCTTTTGTCGAATAGGAGTGATTTTAGGACCTATGTTCAGGGCATGACTCATGGTTGTTGGATTTATTCCGACCATGTCTGAGTGTTTCCAGGCAAATACATCCTTGCTAGACTAAAGAACTAGGATAAGTTCCCTTCTGAGCTCATCGTTTAACTCCTTCCCGATCTTTACTGTTTTTGTTCGATCAAGCGAATCCAGACTTACTTCTTCTAGGTATTTGGTGGGCTTTATTCTTTCTTGCCCGCCTCTATTGTCTAATTCAATGATAATTTCCTCGCCGTCTATGTCTTTATTTACCAGGTTAGCCTCTTTCCTTTTCCGTTTTTCTTTTCTTTCAGAAAAGTTAATTTTTTTAGCACATCTTAGCTTTTTCAATTATCCTCGTCTTTTCATTTTCCTTGGAAGGTTGGCTTGGAGGATCATCATCCAAGGGATTTTTGATTTCAATTTTGATTGATTCATCTTTCTCCGAGTCATAATAAGAAAGATTATCCATTTTGCATTGATCGAGGGTAGCAGAATACAAATCTCGAGCGCTAAATTGCTTTTCTCTTATCGTTTCCCATCCACTCTTATTTAAAAATTTCACCATAAGATACTTTGGTGACATGAATGCATCCACCACATCCAAGGATGCTCTCCCAAAGAAAGCATTGTAGTAGGAAGGTTAGTCCATTATGACGAACAAGGTTTCGAAAGTTCTCGAATAGGGTAGAATCACCATTTGCACTAGAAGCTCAATCTACCCCATTGGAGTGGATCCTTTGTTATTGAACTCAAAGATGGGCTTAAAGCTTGGCTCTAACTTTTCTTCTGGAATTCCATCAGATCAAAGGCATGTTTGAAGATAACATTCACCGCACTTCCGGTGTCAACTAGAATTTTGGTTACGATGGAAAGTTCGATCTATGCAGTTATCATCAGCGAGTCATTGTGCAGATGGTGAATCCTTCTTAAATCCCGAGGAGTTATCGTCAGACTGTGTATTTGAAGCTGATATTTATGGTTTTTGAGCCATGGCTCCTCCTAAATAGAAAAGACTCCATCTGTGGCCTCTCTTATGTACCTGCTTCTGACCCTTTTGCTGCTTTCGGCTAAATTTGGACCTCTATAGATAATGTCTATTCGATTAATCGGTGGAATAAAATCTTGCTGAGAATATTTCACAAAATTCATGCCATTGTTTGGCGGCCTCTGATTATTTTCCTCAGGATGGGCAGGTTTCTGATTCTCTTTAATAAATTCCTTTAGGAGCCCTGATCAGATCATATTTTGAATGAATCCAGCTAAAACATGACATTCGTCAGTTTTGTGTTCGTTCGCTTTGTGATAGATGCAATATCTCCTTTTTTTCTTGGTTCGGGGTTATACCTTGCCTTGTATGAAGTTGGAAAGTTTTCTCCATCTTTAGCTATAGCAAAAATATAGGAGATTGGTTTATTTAAAGTCACGTAGCTAGATTTCGGGATCTCCTTTTATCTTCCTTTGTTTCTCTCATCCTACCTTGGCTTCTTATTATGGTGATCAGAGCCTGATCTTCCTGCTTTCTTCTTTGTCTGAAACTTTTCTTAGCATGGTACATCTCATCCATACAAATGAATTCGTCGGCTTGGAAGTAAAAATCTTAAAGGTCTCTGCAGCCATGGATATAAAGTTCCTTCAAGAAGGGGGTTGCTCAATCAACCCTGAACACACTGCCATCAACTTTTCTCTATCAGTCATGTTCTCTGCTTTTAGTTCCTCTGCGTTGAGTCTTTTCAAGTATTCACCAAGCAGCTCTCCCAATCTCTGCTTGACATTGGCTAGTACACTTGAATCGATAGTAGCGTCCTTGCACACACAGAACTATGCTAAGAATTCATAAGAGAAGTGCTTCCAAGAATAAATGGCCATCTCTCTATAATGTCTTTACCACTTAGCAGCTGCTTCTTGAAAAGGGTCAGGAAGAGCCCACATCGTACGGATCTAGTAGCATTGTGAAGGTCCATTTGGCTCTCGAAGACTAGAAGATGATCATCGGGATTGGTGGTCCCGTTATACCGTAGCGACAGAATCTTGATGTGTGATGTAATTTGGACAAGCATTATTTTTCTATGAATGGGGCTTCATGAAAATTGTTGTTGACTCTGGGATCAAGGGTCTTCTTTCCTTTGATATCAAACACGTCCTTCGCTATTTTATTAACTATATCTCTTAAGTAGGCTTCACCATTGTGGTAATCACCTTTATAAGGCTTGTACTCCTTACATGAGATTGAAATTCTCGATCGTTCTGCTAATTCTCCCTGGCGATTTGCTTAACCTTGTTATCTACTAGTGATTTTGGAGATAATGTTGTAGCTTCAAACTTTTAGATTCCTCTTTTCCATGGGGTCATAACAATTTTGCCTTTTCCCTTGCTTTTGATAATGTAAGTATCTAGATTTCTCCTTGGAGATTCGACATCTTCTTCTTTAGTAGGCCTTGTTGTTTTGGAAGACTTTTATGAAAGGACCTTCTCTAATAGTTGTTGCATTGCTACTATTTTCTTTGTTAATTTTTTGATTTTGGCTTCACTATTTGTTAGCTTTGCCCGTTCTGAAGATTGACAAGGTTCTACATTTTCTGGATGAAAACGCGGAGTGACGCTGTCTTCCCATGTTATTTGTTGTATTAACTCCTTATTCAGAACATTAATTCTTTTAGTTCTCACTATTTTCCTGAAGAAAAACTTTAAGTAATTAGTTTCAAGATAAAACTATAATGATGCGGAGGTTCAGACCCTCCTTATAGCACCGAAAATATTAAACTAAAATTTGGTTTAACATCCATGGAGCTATGCTGAACCAAAAATTGGTTTAACACCCTTGGTTCGGTTAAGGTGATATTATTTGGTAAGTCATAAGGGTGTTAATAATCCAAGGATTAGTTTAGCACCTAAGATTAAGCACAAATTGAGGTTATTTGAAATGGTTCCATGTTGCCTTATTGGCTTTTGATTGAGTTATAGAATTGTTAAAAAATTCATGTCACATGACTAAGGGTAAAATAAGCAAGATTCCGTAGATGTGCAATAGTCCATTAATTGTTTATTAATGGGCAAAATAGGCAACATATTAGCCACAATCCCACTGTTCATATGAGAATACGTTAGATGGTCACTATGCAAGATAAACATTCATTTGGGCAAAGGCTTAAGTGGCCTTGTTCAAGATGGATGCCCAGAAGTCAAGTCCAACTCCAAAGGTTGGTTATATGCATGTCCATATTCAATAAAAATAAAATTTGCATAATCGTGGTAATTAGGCCATGCTAAGTCATTTATTCATGTCCTTGTTCATAATTTTAAAAGTAGCAAATTAACTATTGATTTTCCCCTAAATTGATTTAGGGTTACAATTCTTATTTTTGAGAAGTAGAGAAAGAAATTAATCGCTCCTTCCAAGTTTCTCTTGGATCCATATTTATAGGGATGGAAGTAGGTGGCATGGCTATCTCATGACCTTCAGTTGTCTTTTAACGAAATCCAATGTATTGATCACATACGTTATCTCTATATTCATTGTGGATCTTCGGCATCGTTTATCAAAAAGGAAACAAATGGTCGTCCCTTGTTAGTTGTTGATATTCGGCAACCTTGAGTATGCCATTGATATATGACATCCTTTCCTATTGATAATATATGATACATGTCCCGATCTTGGTGATGTACGTCATCCTTGCTGTATGGGTAATCATCTGTGAACATTGATGGTTTTCGGCATCCTTGCCACATTGATAACTTACGATATCCTATCAAACCTGGGAGACTTACGGCAACCTTCTTTCATATTAATGGTACACGACATCTTGTTGAATACCAGTGGTTTATGAAGTCTATATAATGTAGCCTGAATTTGGCACTTTGCCTTAGAGTAGTCATCCGACATCCCTTCATATGGTTGACACATGACAACCTCTTTCATACTGATGAAATGCGGCACCATGATCATACTGTTGAATTTCGACATCTTTCTTTTTATTGTTAATATTCAATATCTTCTTCCATTGTTGATTAAGACATCATTGCCAACTACAACGTTCGATATTCTTTCCATGTAGCTCGACATCCAATGCCACTTGTATATGCTTTATAATGGTTGCCATTGTAAAGGTCGAACAATGCCGAACCTTTCTTTGACTATCTTCCAACTTGATATTCTCTACATCATCGCTTTTCAGCATCTGTTGCTATTCGACATCACTTGGCATGATAGTAATATAAGTTGCTTAATTACATGACGTCTCTTCCCTTCTAGGCGTTCAACAACTCCTCGTGCTATTGATATTCGTTATCTCCTTAAAAGATTTGAGGACATTGTTTGTAGTAATATACACTATAAGTTTGAGGAGTATTTATTTAATAAGATGTATTAAAGAAGAGAAAACTATTTTTATAATAGTATACAATTTAAAATATTTTGGTCAAAAGTGCCTTGATGAGAATATTTAATTAGAGCCCTTATTTTAAAAGAAGATAATATTGTATTGAAACATTCTTTATAATGAATATTATATGGTTTGGAGAAGATTTATTATAAGAAGGTTATTTCCATAAAAAGATATTTTATGTTGAAGGAATTAATTTCTTAAGAAAAGAATTTAAAAATAATATAGTGGAAATATTTTCATTTGAGAAATTATATTATTGGTGGAAATATTTGAAAATTGTTTGATGGAGGTATTTTATTTGAGAAGTATCATTTTGAGTTAAGAATGTGATAAAGTATTTATTTGAAAGAAAAGTTTTATCAAAGGAGTATTTTTGTTTTTAGAAATTTTTTTGGTTGGAAACTAATTTTGGTTGTAAGGATTTTCACTTAATCGGTACTCTTTAATGATATTTTGAAAAGAAAAAAATGCATTTTTGATTGAAGAGTTTTAATTAAAAAGACATCATTTGAAGATTGTTTTATAAAGAATATATTTGGAAATATATTATGGAGAAAATATATATAGTATAAAGTAGCTAGTTTACAATACTTTAAAGAAATATTTTACTAAGATGAGGACGATTTAATTTGGAAATTAAATGGATAAAAAGGTAAAATATTTGATTGAATAACAAACTTTAAAGGTGTTTGTTAAAAAGAATTTTATTAAAAAGATGTCCTGTTTGGAAATTTTAAGGACTGCAAAACTAGACTTTGTAACATGGGATGTAAGACAAAGGGGTAAGATGGGCTTTAAGTTTACACAACACCCATTATGTTGTTTGAGATTTTTCCTAATAAGCTGCAAGGACGTCTAGTTATTCCCTACCATAGAGAGAGTTGGCAAATGGTGTAGGGGCTATCCATTTTGATTTTTGGGATAGTAATCTCGTTGGTATAATTATTTGTATTGCATTGTTGTTTGTTAAATTATTTGCAACTAAAAAAATTTAACTGCTTATTTATTTATTTATTTATGCTATGCTCGTTTGAATGATTTCTTATGATTGTATCATGCTATTGATAGTCTATTTTAATATAATTAGTTTTAATTGTTACTTGTTGACTGTTTATTTAATTAATCTATGTCATGCTTGTATGAATTATTTTCTCTTAATTGCATTATGTGGTTGGTTTTTTGTTATACTATGGCTATATAATTATTTATTTGTTTGCTCGTCGCTTTTTTTCTGATTGGTTATTGTTTATTCGGTTGTTTATTTGTTCACTTGGTTGCTTGTTGTTTACCTTACTATGAATGTGTACATTATATGATAGGTTATATTTTTGTTGCTATTGTTGATAATTTTAAGGTAACATATTTATCCAATGATCAACTTTTAGTGAGATGTACATTGGAGACACTAGTGGATTAATAAGGGACATATTTAGTTTAGTCATAGTGGGATAGTATAGTTTTCTAAGGTGAGGAAGACTGGATATCCGAAATGACGAAGAAATTTGAAGATGTTCCTTTGAAGATGAGAATAGTAATTACAAAACTTTGGTGACTAAAGACTTGATGAGTACCACTGAGGAATCAAGATGATGATCGAGAGGGTTAAATATATATATTTATCAAAAATATGTGTTTCGAAATCAATATTTTTTTCGAATAAATACCAGCTTCCATAAATATTTCGGATAAGAGTGTCCATTTTTGAATTTTTAACAAAACGATGTTTTCCCAAAAATCATTTTAAAATTGATTTAAAATGGTGAAAATATTTTAGGAAATTGTTTTATAAAATGGTGGTGATATTTTAGGATGAAAATGGATTTTTATTTTAAACGTTGATGGAAGATTTGACTTGAAAATAAATTGCTTTGTTTTAAAGATATATTGGAACATTCCTCGCTAGTGGATCCCTCTTTGGTATTTTCGGTTGGTTATCCTTTTCATCAAAGGAAGAATTACTGTAAGAGGATTTTGGAATTCGATTTTTTGACAAGATCTCAAGGTCATAGAATTGGGAACCAATGTTGATGTTCCAGACTTAATGACTCGGTGGTGGGAGTTATTGATGATGATCCATAAGGACATTTCGAGGATGTGATATTGTGAAGTGGAATGAGGACATGCTCCACTCTTGACATGAAGTGTGCTGAAGGATCGTTGGTACTCGAAGGTTTTGAAGTATGCTCATAAAATAGGGATATGTGAGGATGCTTACCTAAGCAAGGATGTTCCCTGGATATTTTGATCGGAGCTCTATCTTGCCTTAGAATACGAGGACATGCGTGTAGTTCCTAACCTCTAAGTGGCATGAATGTGAGCAAAGAAATCAAATGATGATGAGTACTCATATATCCCAAAGTACAATATTGTAATAATAGTGAGTATTCATTGACCTTATGATGGTGGTCATTTGGAAGAGACCTTATGATGTGGCTCAGATGATCGAGGACTGATACAGCTGTAGTATGTGTAGATGGTCATATTATTTTGAGTATTTAGCTATGATTAGACATATTATTTTGAGGACATAGCCATGATTAATCACATATTATTTTGAGGATGTGACTATAAGTGAATCCATCGGATATTGTGGATGGTGTGAAAATGGAGTGGTACACCGAATATTATGAAGTTGAGATTATAAGGAAGTTCATCGATAGTTTGATGTGACCATAAGTGGGTGCATAGGATATTATAGATGGTGTGAAAATAGAGTGGTATACCAATTATTATGAAGCTGAGATTATGAGGAAGTTTATCGATGGTTTGAGGATACACATATTATGATAGATGCATATTCAGTATAGGAATTAACACACACGTGTTATTGGTTGATAGGTTAATATGGTGATGATACCATATTATTTTGAGTATGTTTGTTTATTTTGATGGGTTATGCATATTATTGAGTTATGTGTACTTGTTTATCTATACATGCATTTTTTGAACAACTTATGTTTTGTTGTAGACTTTTGTTATGATTGAATTATTGAGATGCATGATACGGATTAGTCATGATTAAGAGTATTTCACCTTTTGTTGATGGAGTGTTATTTTTACATATTGTAGTTTGGATTGCATAATTGAGGAAGTGTATGTGTTATTATAGTATGAACATGTAGAAAAAATTTAATTCATTGTTGTGAATGAGTTGTATTATATCATGACTGATGGTGTTATGTGGTCGTTACACGCTGCTTTATAAGTAGTTAATTTGCAATTTAAATATTTCCTCACATTTTGTGATTAAGTCCATGATGAAATTTTAGTAATTTGGTTGAAGGTTGCATTTGGGGAATTGCGAGGACATAATTCTTTTAACGGGAAGAATGTAATGACTCGAAAATTTGATGCCATTAATATTAAATTAATTAAAAATGGACTTTTTAATTAAAAAGGTGAATTGGGTATTGCATTATAACTGTTGCGAAGGTCCTTCCGAGTTGATCTGTTTGATATACAATTTTGTTAGATTTGGAGTTACGGTTTGTGAAATAGAGGCGATATAGTATTCTAATAGCGTACGTAGCTGTCACCTCCATCTTTATTTTTCTATCTAAATCCCAAAAGTCCTTATAATTACATTTTAATGGCGGATGCTCTTCGCTATTTACAGTTTGATTTCAAATTCAAAGTGCCCAAACCCCTACATATTATATATCATTGTGAAGCTCTTGGAAAATGGAACAGGCAGCAAGCGTTCATTTTTGGATATGACATATTATGTGGATAGAAATTAGAAAATAAGGCTAGACCATCCATTTTATGGTTTGGTGATCGACAGTGGATTTGTGATGGTAGGACGATCGAAGGGTACTTGGCTGTAGAGGACGAGCAGAAGAGTTCATTGATGGTGGCTGATTTTGTCAAGTGTGGGTGGTTTTGGCCAGAAACTCTAATTAGGTTTGGAATTTTATGGCGGCGGTAGCACTTTTTCACAGTGGGGAGAGGGGATGGTTCGATTTGCTAGTGGTGGGTCTGGCAGCAGCGTGGTAGTCTCCGATCGTGGTGCGATGCAACGAGGCATTGATGGTAGGCTGCTAAAGTCAGCATCGGGGTCTTGAGCGAACGAGGAAGAAGGCATGGGGTTTCTTAGTCTTTGGAAATTTTATCTTTACAAATTAGACTCTGTATGTTCCAATATCTATATCTTTCATATAAAAACTCCAATTGACGCGTGGTTTCTTTCATTTGGCTCTTGGTGAAATTCCAGACAATTTGGTGCTAGACAAGCTGAATTCTAAGGCTTTTTATGAGAGCATATTGGTGTGATTTATTTAATTTAATTAATATAATTTTAAATTATAAAATCCATTGCTACTGATGAAAAATCATGTTTATTAATATATGATGTATTATATGGATGACTGTTTGCTTATTATAGTATTTTGGATGTATTATGCATTGATTGGATAATTGTTGTTGGTTTATATACTTTTTGGGCGCTTAACTAAAATAGATATTTTGTTTGAATTGGAAAATTTTATTGGAATAAAAAGTATTATAATAAGAAAAATAGATAAATAAATGGCGATAAGGTTATTTATGGATTTCATGGTATCTGTAGATAATGACGATTTAATGGACTATACAGAAACTAAAGTATGGAATTAAATAAAGTTATCATTTACAAATTTATGAGGAAATCCATAAATAATAAATGAAATTATATTTTAAATTAATATTTGGGGAGTTTATTATTTAGAAAATAGAACAAGACCTTAAATAATAACAATACGAATTTCAATGGAAATAGTATTATTTTAGGTAAATGACGAAATGGTTGGTTTTACGGTATTCATGGTAGCAAATATTATTATTATTGTTTGATAAATAAATAGTTCTTTTCTGGATAATAATAGTAAAGGAATGTTTTCCAAAAGTCTTTTTGGGTAAAGTAATTATTATTTTGAGATAAATAGAAATAAAAAGGAATTTTGATGATTTCAAATAAAATATTGTATTTTTGAAATAAATAGTAATAAATTGGTTTTGGAAGATATTAGAGAGTTTAATTTACATTATTTGTGAGGACCGCCTTATACCACCGGCACTAATAATATATAAATAGTGCACTGTCCGTACTTGGTTGATATAAGAAGATCATCAGGGTTCAATAAACAAATACGTCGTATAACTGTCATATCTCACAGCGCATGGGTAAAATTTAATATCACAGATATAACAGAATTGACAATAATAACGATGTGAACAAATCACCATCAGAGCAATAGATCCACAAAGTTATACATCGAATGTAGTAGAGTTTATACAGCAGAAATAAACTCAAAGAAATAGTTTCAACAAATAGAAATAAGCAAGCACTGGCATGGGCTCTACAGCGTTGCTCACCAGAATAAGCATAGATTCCATATATATATAATAATAGTACCATCCAATTCGTCCTTCAAACGGCTATTGCATCCCTTGGCCTGTTATCTAGTCTACTCATTTAAGAGTACCCCAGATAATAAGAAACAAAGAATAAACCCTTGGGTCGGACAACAGTCTGGTGTGAGCGGTAAACGAGTTTCAAAATACTATACAGGTAAATATCATAAGGAACAAGAGCACACGAACCATACCCGACCTATCCCTGCAACCAAAGAGTTAGCATATAACACTATAATATACTACTCGACAATATCATAAAGGTATACCACAAGCCAATAAAGGATATCAATCTTCCAGGTATTCCTATCTCCAATACCCACTTCCCCTGATACCTATGAGTGATAGCTTACTAAAGAAAATGAACAAAGCATCCATAGCATCCTTGTATCACTCATTGTGCTCTAAATATATGATAGCTCGTATGACCTCCTTTCTACTAAGGACTAATGGAAATACCGGTTCTCCGTTGTACCCTCGTATCTTGCAGCCCAAAGCTGGATATGTGTCTCGCAACCCAAAGCTGGCCACTAGACCGAAAATCACAGGTCCAGGGTATACGGATCCTCGCTACCAATCCATGGGCGTCCCCACTTATAATACCCCTGCTTCGAGTACAACAGAAAACACTCCAAGCATCAATGATTCCTTATCACATAGACGCAAGCCCTCCTTTGCTCCATTTGGATACCAAGCCCTTGTTTCTCAATCCAGTTTCCATTATTCACAAGGAACCCTTCCATATTCCCTTATCATATGGCTCACTCCTTTTACGAGCCGCCAGCTTCGGATCATACTCCCAACACAAGCCAACATCCAAAGACCATAGATTTTCATCATGTTATTATATCGTCATCCAACCTGATATTAATAAGCCAACACCTCCATCGCGATCTATAGAACCTCTATAGCAGTCTCTAGAAGTACCACTACCACTAGACTCTCCTCCTTAACTCGGTGTCGAGTTAAGCCCTTAACTCGGGCCCGAGTTAAGCCTTAGCCGTATTTTGGTCCAGTCTCTCTTCTTGCTTCTAGTACTCATCATCTTGATTCCTTAGACCCCGACTCATCCCTCTTTTGATAACTCGGTCCCTATCCAAAGCTCCATTTCTTAGTTCTAGAGATAACCCGTCATCACATCCTATACTCGATGATTTCCTTTACCTTATGTAATGATCCTAATTTTGATTAACATTATTTAGGACATTTAATTAGATAAATTAAATGAAATAATGTAAATGGTTAAGGAATTGAAATTTGTATAATAAAGAGGAGCCGTGCCTAGTTGAACTAATGAACTAAATGGAATTTAAAATGAAATAGGTTAGGGAATTAGATAAGGAGAAAAATAGGAATAAGTCTTATTCTTATACCCTAAACTCTCACACCACTTCATTTTACACGTTCACAATCAAAAACAAAACAAAGAGAGGCCGACTACCATTAAGGGAAAACAAGAAGAAGATAAGCAAGAATCTAAGGAAGAAGCTTAATCGACTTAATCCAAGGTCAAATCTCAACTCCCTAACAATAAAGCTAAGGTGAATAATAGGTTACATCTCATATTTATGATGTTTTGGTTTCTAGATTAGAACCAAATATTTTCGCCAAGTATATTGCCATGTTTTGATAGTTAAAATGGATATATATGCTTGTTGACGATTTATGTTATTTCATATGGATTTTATGATAATTTTTAATGTGAAAGCCTAGTAGATGACATCCAAATTCCTGGAGATTTTTATATAAGGTAAGAAATGATATTTTAGAGATGGATTTAAAATTTCATAATTTTCTGAATTAATATGGACTTATTATTAACTTTCTGGTGAAGAAAATGATTAATTGGGTTTAAAATTAATTATGGCTATTGTATATTGTTTTTGGGTCAGAAATTAATATATGTTAGAAGACATATTAAAAGTGATTTATGGGAATTTTTATAGAATTTTCCTAAGTGTGTTAATAAGTGTATAAAATTATTTAAGGTATGAGACTTAAATGTTTTATATATTTATAAAAGGAGAAGGGGCATTTTGTAAATATTTTAAATTGCTTATCTCTGAAATTTCGGCAGCACTTTTAGAAAAGAATATAGAAAAAAAATTAGCAACCAATCATATGTTGACAAACAAAGTAGGTTGGTTGAAAAGGAATTACTTTTTAAAGTTAAAAATCAGTTTTACCATGTTTTTCTTGTTTCGCCACTTTTGGTACCAACCTTTCGACTAGGTACTTCCGCCTCCATCTTCATTGAAACCAATGCGTGTGGTATCAAAGACTTGGTACGTAGTGAATTGGACAAAGGTGAAAGGTATAGGGTCGAAACGAGGGATTACGAAGGGGTCGAATCCTTACTTTGCTTTTAAAAGGAAATGTGCCTGCTTTGCTTCCGGAAGGAATGCTTTCGACTTAGATAGCTTTTGACTTGGTTAAATGGTTTTAAATAATGGTTTTGAAAGAGGTTGCACCTTTTGTTTTATAAAGAAGCTTTCGAAGGGGTCGAAACCCCTTGCTGCCGCATCATACCTTTCGAAGCAATGCTTTCGAAAGGGTTTCTTTGTTTTAAACCTAAGCCGCTTCTCCTATGCTTTTGAAGGGATTAGTTTCGACGCCATCCACTTCTTTACTCAGGAAATTGCTTTCGAAAGAGTGCTTTCGACTTAGTTGTTTTACGACCCTTTGTGCTATTGAAAGTTAAACCCAAATGGTTTCAAAAGGAATAGTTTTCAATGGTTTTGAAAGGTTGTTCCACATGTTTTACTTGAACCCAAATGCTTTCAAAAGGTTTAATTTATGTAAAGAAATTAATGCTTTCGAAAGGTTTAATATAAAGGTTTTGAAGGGGTGATTCCCTAATGCTTATGAAAGGGTTTTAGACGGAAGGTTTCCAATGGGTTCGAAAGGCATGTTTAAAGCGTTTTAAAAGTGGATGTCTAAGGTTTTATAAAGCTTTCGAAAGAGATGTTTTCAATGTTTTCGAAAGGGCCATGGTAAATGGTTTTGAAAGGTATGTTTTGGTCTTTCAGCCTAAGGTTATAAACTAAAGTAGTTTACTTATGTCGAAAGGGGTACTTTCAATAGTTTCGAAAGAGATTGTTTAAAGGTTTAAAAAATGGTTTCGAATGTTTTCATCAACAATATTTTGAGTAAAGCATATATCATAGCAAAGAGATTTAAGTAAAGCTAATATTATGTTTTTCTTGTTTAAGATGATTTAAAGAGTTAAATCAATTTGAAAAGGTTTTCAAGGAAAATATAAAGGGTAGTTAACCCTAAGTAAAATGACTCAGATATTTGTATACCAGATGGGACTGGTATAGGGTCGCGCCATATACATTAGTTATTAGCCCCTAGCTAATTTAGTCCAAAATTCTAGTGTGTAGGGCTTAGTCACAGGTAAGACTTAAATGATGGTTTCACACAGAAAGGAATATATATATATATATATGTGTGTGTGTGTGTATGTATGTATAGAGAAGAAGGATAGGTTATTGGTAAGCACGAAAAACCATTAGGATCAGGTGACCTTTGGAGAAGTAAGTTAAGGACAGACCATCCAGAAATATATCTAACAGTTGTTAGATAATTTGTTTAGTTTGTTTGGTAGGCCCAAGTCAGCCAAAGGTTAGTAGTTAGCCAAATAAAACTACATTGTTTTGGACAGATGGTCCATTTATTACTTATTTTTGAGCATATATGATATTTTCTATTATTGATATAATCAGTTTGATTAACCAGTTTGGTTGCAGGGTTTTGATTTGCAAAAAGATATGTTTTAAAGGGATATTAGTGAGGGGATACCCATTCCGCTAAGCGGCGTGGTCTCACTTAATATCAGTAAACCGAGATGTAATAGTATTATTCACACCAGGCTTTATGTGACTCGAAGTTTATGTTTTTCCCCTTAAACTCTCGGGTGCTCAAAATTAATTTGAGTAGATTAAGAATTTGAGTTTACAGGTTTAGTAGGTGGACGAATAAAGCTTCCAAAGACGAGCAGGAGGCTGATGCTAGTTATATTTAGGATTATTTAGTACTCTGATCAACCAAGGGGCCATCTTCATATGTCGCTCTTGGCGTATTTATGTAATAATTATATTTGATCTGAACCTGGGAAACATTTGGGATTATATAATTGGATATGAAACATGTTTTCTGAAATGTAGTAAGAAAAATTATTTTTGAATATGTGATTTTGTTTCGTATTCATGTGCTTCTGATATTATGGATACCATTAACATTACCTTATTTCATCGCCGGAAGTTAATACTATAGATGACTGTTGCATCTGTAGCGCTTAGCTTTGGGCCTTAAGATAAGGTATGTTACACCTTGGTATCAGAGCATAGGTTTATGAAAAAATTTAGACTAAAATGATTTTTGAAAACATAATCATAAGGAATTAGAGAAAAGATCAGGGTATGGGATAACGCTATACTAACGTACTTGTATTTGCTATATATAAGTTGATGTTATATCTCTAATTTCCCATCTCTATTAGCCCAGTCTTCTGCATCTTACGAAGACTCAAATATAGATATGGATGCTAGAGGTGGAAGAGTTAATCTTGGTGGGAGAAACACCACAACCAATGGAAATGCCAAACCTAATACTAGGAGAAATCAAGGTCAGGCACAGGCTGCAAATGTGGGTGCTGGAGTCCCGCAAGTGGACATGGGAGCAATGTATTAGTTCTTTGTCAACATGATGCAGGCGGAATTGATGCTGGAGTAGTTAGAGGAAATGCTGGATGAGGGAACCAAGAAGCTCCAGTGGTGAATAACTATGCTATTCTGAGTAGAGATTATGCTCGGCTAGTAGGAAAGCCGTTTATTGGTACTAAAGATGCAATCGAAGTGGAGAATTGGTTACTTCATTACAAGAGAATTTTTGCTAATTTAGGGCTCAACGATGAGCAGAAAAGGAGACTCGCCTCTAGACAGCTACAAGGGGCAGCACTGTATTGGTGGAACAGTGTGACAGTTGGAGTCAACGAGGAGAATATGACTTAGGCAGAGTTCGGGAGGAGGTTCGAGGAAAGGTTTATGTTAGGGATTGCTAAGTCCATTCTGCTCAGAAAGTTTGCCGAGTTGGAGCAGGGGGATATGACTGTGCTCGAGTATACGACAAGGTTGAGGAGCTAGCGAGATATGGCTATGCTACTATCGATACTGTGATTAAGATAAATGAGAAGTTCATCAAGGGGTTGAAGCCTGAGTTTGCTAAGGCCATGTTACCGCATATTAGGGATCCAAGTGATGTTGTTGTTGAGATGGCCTTGAGGAATGAACAGATGCAGGCTTTTCTTGAAAGAACTAAGGCCAAGGAAGCTCAAGGAAGGCAGAGTCAGAAGAGGAAGTTTTTCCATAAGAAAGGAGCTCAAAAAAGTGGAGCTGCTAAGAAGGGAAAGGCAGAAGTGATCTATTACAAGTGTGACAAGAAAGGACACTATGCCCATGAGTGCCAAACAGGCAAGGGAAAGAAAGCTGCTGAGAAGAAAGGAATAAAGTGTTTCAATTGTGATCAGATAGGACACTATAAGAACCAGCGCAAGGAGCCAGCCAAGGATGGAAAAGGTAAGATGTTTGCATTGGAACCAACTACCTTGAGACCAACAACAGAGGAGAGGGGAAAAGCTGTGTTGGGAGGTACATTTTTGATTTAAGGTGTATCAGTTAGATTCTATTTGATACCGGTGCATCGCATTCTTTTATATCTCATTGTTTAGTAGATAAGCTTAACCTAGAACCCTCATACTTAGTTACTGCCTTAAGGGTTGCAAATCTGATAAGAGATTATGCGACACTTGGGATGAAGTGTGACCACTTAGAGTTTGAATTGTTAGGTCATACATTTGTTTGCAGTTTGCATGTGCTTGATTTCATAGGGTTCGGAATTATTTTGGGTATGGATTGGTTAAGTAAATACGATGCTAGGATATTTTGCCATGATAGGAAAATATCGCTTAGGCACCCTGACTGTAGAGATCGGATTGTATATATAGTAAAAAACCCTAGTTTTGAGTAGTGCCTTGTTGGGTGTTATGGAGGTAGACGTTGAGTTGAATCGAGTTTTCTTTGTTAGAGAATCCGCAGATGTCTTTGAACCTGTAGTAGGACTACCACCAAAACGAGCCATTGAGTTTCAGATTAGATTTGGTACCAGGAGCAGAACCGGTGAGTAGACCGCCAAGCAGGATGACACTTACCAAAATGAGAGAGTTAAAGGTGCAGTTGGTGGATTTGGAGGGCAAGAATTTTATCAGACCAAGCAGTTTGCCTTGGGGAGAAGCCGCAGTGTTTGCTAAGAAGCCGGACGGATCGTTAAGGCTATCTATCGATTATCATAAGCTGAATGAGAAGACGATAAAGAATCGATACCCGTTGCCTAAAATTGACAATTTGTTCGATTAGTTGAGTGGAGCAAAAGTATTTTCTCGGTTGGATTTGGCAATAGGGTTCCATCAGCTTAGAGTGGTAGAGGATAGTATTCCTTTGACAGCGTTTAGAACTAGATATGGATTGTATGAATGGTTAGTAATGCCGTTCGGACAAACTAATGCGCTAGCATTCTTTGTAGATTTGATGAACCGAGTGTTCCGAGAGCACTTAGATAGGTTCATGTTAGTTTTCATAGATGATATTTTGATATACTCTAAGGATGAAAGAGAGCATGAAGTTCATCTTAGAGTGGTGTTAGAGACGTTGAGGTAGCATCAGCTGAAGGCGAAATTTTCAAAGTGTCATTTTTGGAAGAAGGAAGTGAAGTTTCTTGGTCATGTAGTCTCAGAGAAAGGGTTGTCTGTAGATCTGACTAAGATCGAGGTAGTGAATAATTGGAAGAGACCTGAGACAGTGACTGAGATAAAGATTTTTCTTGGATTAGCTGGGTATTATCGAAGATTCATTAAGAATTTTTCGCGGATAGCAGCACCGATGACCAAGCTAACGCGAAAGGGTGTGAAGTTTGTTTGGACCGATAAGTGTGAGGAGGCATTCCAAAAGCTGAAACACTTATTGACTAATGCACCTGTGTTAGTTGTTCCAAATGGGAATCAAGACTTAGTAGTGTATACAGATGCATGTGGAATAGGGTTAGGAGCTGTGTTAATTCGAAGAGGTAAAGTGATTGCCTATGCAGCTCGAAAGCTTAGACCGCATGAGGTTAGGTACCCGACTCATGATTTGGAATTAGCTGCGGTAATTTTTGCGCTGAAGGTTTTGAGACATTACCTTATGGGAGAGAGATTTGAGCTGTATACGGATCATAAGTCGCTAAAGTATTTATTCTTTCAGAAGGAGTTGAATATGAGATAGCAGAGGTGGTTAGAGTTTTTAGCCGCTTATGACTTTGGTATTGAGTACACACCAGGAAAGGGCAATAAGGTTGCAGATGCACTTAGCCGAAAATATCAGAATGCAGTGCTGGCAATGATAGTTGAGTGGAAAGATATAGAAGAGTTGACGACATGTAGAGTGAAGTGGAGATCTGAAGATAGATCTAGTAAGGAGACTGCTATGTTGTCATGTTTAGAAGTTCGACCGGTAATGATCGAAAGGATTGCTTCTAAGCAAAAGGAGGATCCATTATTAGTTTTACGGATCAGAAAGTTTAAGGGATGGAATAGAGAGTGATAACTTGAAAGATTCGAACTTGAACAGAATGGGTGGTTGAGAAAGAAAGGAAGATTATGTGTTTCGAATGTGGGAGACATTTGGAAGAAAGTTTTAGAAGAATGCTATTGTTCGAAGTTCAATATTCATCTAAAAGGAACTAAGATGTATCAGGACATGAAGAGAAGTTTCTTCTAGGAAGGTATGAAGAGAGATGTAGGCTTATGGGTGAAGCAGTGTTTGAACTGCCAACAGGTAAAAGCCAAACATCAGAAACCAAGTAGGTTACTTCAGCCTTTAGATGTTCCAGTTTGGAAATGGGATTCGATCTTAATGGATTTTATAGACGGGTTGCCAAGGTCAAACGGAGGAAATGAAAGTATATGGATCATAGTGGATAGGTTGAACCAGAGTGCCCATTTCATTCCAGTTAAGTCAACCAGGACGACACCTGTTTTAGCTTAGTTGTTTATGAGGAATGTAGTTAGACTGCATGGAATTCCTAGTAGTATCGTAAGTGATAGAGATTCCTTATTCACTAGCGAATTCTGGAAGAGTCTATAGGAGATTTTGGGCACCAAGCTTAAGATGAGTACCACTTACCATCCCCAGACAGATGGGAAAATGGAAAGAGTTAACAAAGTCTTAGAAGATTTGTTACGAGCTTGTGTGCTAGATTTTGGAGGATCGTGGGAAAACCATATACACTTAGTCGAGTTTTCATATAACAACAGTTATCAGGCTAGTATAGGGATGGCGCCGTTTGAAGCTTTGTATGGAGGTAATGCAAATCTCCAATTTGTTGGTTAGAGACCGGAGATAGGTTAGTTCTTGGTCCAGATTTAGTTAGAGAAGTTGCAGAGAAGATTGAGTTAATTAGAGCTAAAAAGAAGGAAGCTCAGTCTAGGTAGAAGAGTTATGCTGATAAGAGATGGAAAGACCTAGAATTCATAGTTGGAGATCATGTTTTCGTCATAGTATCACCAATGAAGGGTGTGATTAGGTTTGAGAAATCGGGAAAGTTGTCATCGAGATTCGTTGGACCATTTCCTATTGTAGAGAGGATCAGAAAACTCGCAAATAGAGTACAGCTACCGAACATTTTGGTAGAAATCCATGATGTTTTTCATGTTTCTCATCTAAGGAAGTGTATTCGAGATCTAGAGACTACTATAGCACCGACTGTATTAGATGACTTAGTAGTAGAGCCGAATTTGACTATAGTTAGAAAACTAGTTCGTATAGTCGCGAGAGATGAGAAGAGACAAAGGAACAAGACAGTCAGATTAGTCAGGGTCCAGTGGAGTGAAAATGAGAGGGACTGTACTTGGGAAACCAAGAACGGGATTAGAGACGCTTATCCTGACTTGTTTCATGGTATGTTTTACCTTTACGATTGATTTGTTGTGTACCTTATCGTAATTTAGAGGACGAAATTCTTTAAGGAGGAGAGTCTGTAACGACCCTAATTTTGATTAACATTATTTATGACATTTAATTAGATAAATTAAATGAAATAACGTAAATGGTTAAGGGATTGATATTTGTATAATAAAGGGGATCTGTGCCTAGTTGAACTAATGAACTAAATGGAATTTAAAATGAAATAGGTTAGATAAGGGGCATAACAGGAATAAGTCTTATTCTTATACCCTAAACCCTTACACCACTTCATTTTACACGTTCACAATCAAAGATAAAACATAGAGAGGCCGGCTACCATTAAGGGAAAACAAGAAGAAGATAAGCAAGAATCTAAGGAAGAAGCTTAATCAACTTAATCCAAGATCAAATCTCAACTCCCTAATAACAAAACTAAGGTGAATAATAGGTTACATCTTATATTTTTGATGTTTCGGTTTCTAG
This sequence comes from Allium fistulosum, assembly GCA_030737815.1. Lineage (NCBI taxonomy): Eukaryota > Viridiplantae > Streptophyta > Magnoliopsida > Asparagales > Amaryllidaceae > Allium > Allium fistulosum. Next base: position 1,127,285,104 of record CM060902.1, on the reverse strand, counting down.
ATCAGAACCAAATATTTTTGCAAAGTATATTGCCATGTTTTAATTGTTAAAATAGATATATATATATATATATATATATATATACATATATGCTTGCTGATTATTTATGCTATTTCATATGGATTTTATGATAATTTTTAATGTGAAAACCCTATTAGATGACAACCAAATGCCTGGAGACTTTTATGTAAGGTCAGAAATGATATTTTAGAGATGGGTTTCAAATTTCGTAATTTTCTGAATTAATGTGGACTTATTATTAATTTTCTAGTGAGGAAAATGGTTAATTGAGTTTAAAATTAATTACGGCTATTTTATATTGTTTTTGGGTCAGAAGTTAATATATGTTAGAAAACATATTAAAAGTGATTTATGGGAATTTTTATAGAATTTTCCTAAGTGTTTTAATAAGTATATAAAATTATTTAAGGTATGGGACTTAAAATGTTTTATATATTTAAAAAAGGAGAAGGGGCATTTTGTAAATATTTTAAATTACTTCTCTCTGAAAATTCGGCAGCACTTTTAGAGAAGAATTTAGAAAAGAAATTAACAACCAATCATATGTTGACAAACGAAGCAGGTTAGTTGAAAAGGAATTACTTTTTAAAGTTAAAAATCAGTTTTACCATGTTTTTCTTGTTTCGCCACTTTCGGCACCTACCTTTCGACTAGGTACTTCCACCTCCATCTTCATCGAAACCAATGCGCATGGTATCAAAGACTTGGTACGTAGTGAATTGGACAAAGGCGAAAGGTATTGGGTCGAAACAAGGGGTTCCGAAGGGATCGAAGCCTTACTTTGCTTTTAAAAGGAAATGTGCATGCTTTGCTTCCGAAAGGAATGCTTTCGCCTTAGATAGCTTTCGACAGTTAAATGGTTTTAAAGAATGGTTTCGAAAGAGGTTGCGCCTTTTGTTTTATAAAGAAGCTTTCGAAGGGGTCAAAACCCCTTGCTGCCACATCCTACCTTTCAAAGCAATGCTTCGAAAGGGTTTCTTTGTTTTAAAACCTAAGCTGCTTCTCCGATGCTTTCGAAGGGATTGGTTTCGACACCATCCACTTCTTTACTTAGGAAATTGCTTTCAAAAGAGTGCTTTTGACTTAGTTGTTTTACGGCCCTTTGTGCTATTGAAAGTTAAACCCAAATGGTTTTGAAAGGATTAGTTTTGAATGGTTTCAAAAGGTTGTTCTACATGTTTTAGTTGAACCCAAGTGCTTTTGAAAGGCTTAATTTATGTAAAGAACTTAATGCTTTCGAAAGGTTTAAGATATATGTTTCGAAGGGGTGGTTCCCCAATGCTTTCAAAAGGGTTTAGATGGAAGGTTTCCAATGGTTTCGAAAGGCATGTTTAAAGTGTTTTAAAAGATAATGTCTAAGGTTTTATAAAGCTTTCGAAAGAGATTTTTTTTCAATTTTTTCGAAAGGGCTATGGTAAATGGTTTCAAATGGTATGTTTTAGCCTTTCGACCTAAGGTTATAAAGTAAAGTAGTTTACTTGTGTCGAAAGGGGTACTTTCAATGGTTTCAAAAGAGATTGTTTAAAGGTTTAAACAAAGGTTTCGAATGTTTTCATCAATAATATTTTGAGTAAAGCATATACCACGGCAAAGAGATTTGAGTAAAGCAAATAGTATGTTTTCCTTGTTTAAGATGATTTACAGAGTTAAATCAATTTGAAAAGGTTTTCAAGGAAAATTTAAATGGTAGTTAACCCTAAGCAAAATGACTCAGATATTCGTATACCAGATGGGACTGGTATAGGGTCGCGCCCTATACTGTAACGAACCGCTTTTTTTGCGTTCGAAAGACGAATCATTATGGGTTGAAGAAATAAGAAAGATAAGAGAAAGACTAATCAAACACATAATCTTACCACGCACGGAACAACATATAATAAATAATGTAGTATATTACATAGTCAAGCCAAAAATATTACATCAGAGTTCAATGATACAAGTTCTAGACTAGGACAACTACAACTGCTTGTCCACAAAAGACATAGGTCATGCATACATACATACACAGCGAAATACTCAATAATCTAAATAACTATCCATGAAGCCACCTTCTCCAGCTCCTCCATCACGCTTTCAAGAGAAACCTAGATCACTTGACTACTCATAAAAATTGAGTACCCAAGAGTTTAGGGAAAAGAAAAAAAACTCCGGGTCAGACATGAGTCTGGTGTGAGTAAACTCAAACAATAGAATATTGATTTGAAAACTCTTTTGGAAATAAGTATCTCGTAAGACCACGTCGCACATAAACACAGACATGTTTTACCTTACGATAACTAAAACACCTTCTATATAAAATCGATGATATTATTATAATGTCTAAGGGTTTAAAGTAAATAGAGAACACAGCTGAAATGCTTTCATCTCACATTCCAACATATTAGGTTTACAATAAAAACTGTAAAGCTCGTATTGGGGAATGGATTCCAACTAACGACTGAGCTACCGGGGTACTGCTCGTCACAGTACAGTTCTAGAAAATGTACCGAGGTCGTATCTAACGACCCCTGCTAACATAGGATTGGCATACGCCTTATTGGATAGTACTGAATATGATCTTCCCCTAGGTTGGGATCAGCAACCATTCTGGGACTTATGAGAATAGGGACTCGTTCTAGATGGGATGATCAATACCCTAATGGATGCGACCCACATGGCCCTGCTGCATATCCCCTATTTTAGTCATTCCCGGTTGATGAGGCTTGAGGCCATGTTTTACCTTTTAATAGCACTTCCCTCTTGAAATGCTAACATTGCCTTCCAATGTTGACACAATGTCAGCATTCGTCCATACACATCGTTCAGGAGTTGAACGAACCAAAGGTACTATTTCCACTACATCCGTTTTGGAATCACCCTCAGGCTTAGAAGCAAATAGCCCTTGCACTTCAAGTCTTGAATCTTGATCATGACTTTGATACTTCCAATTCGAACGTTTACGTTGGTTTGAAGTGGTTTTTGGATAACAGCCTGTCATCCGATCCCGGTCTCTTCAAACCAACATTCGATAATTTAAAAAGGGTCAAGTTCTTGATGGCGAACAACTTCACTATCAGGTGGGAGATTAACATATGGAAATATATTCCATACTTAACTTATCATGACCCGCTTACCGAAATTAACCTCCTTATGTTTATCACAATTTCGATATCCACCATTCGTGCTAAACGCATGTCACTTACTTTCCATAAACGAGTCAATGTTTTCAATCACTACTTTAATACATTCGGCTACTTAATGGTCCAGACAAGATATCATTTGGTTTGGAATCAATTCACCTTGAGAAGAATATTGGTTTAAAACACATTCTGTTTAATTTAAAATCATCTTTGGAAAAGATTTATTTAAATAAATAAATAAATCAGTTTTAAACCCTAATTAAATCTTAATTAATCCAATTTAAACCAAGATTAAATCATATTTAAAATCTAATTAGACTTAATGAATTTAGTTAGGCCATAATTAACTTCCTAATGCATCTTGATTAAGGTTAAATCAAATCATTATTAGTTAAACCCTAATTAATTATAATATTAATTAAATAATCACTTAATTAAATAACAATTAATTCACTAATTAACTTAATTAAGTAATTATTAACCTTTAGTTACTTCTTAACCATGTTAAATACCAATTAAAACTCAATTAATCAAACAATAGTCATTAACTTAACTTAGGTGTTGATTAATTACCAATTACCTTCTTAATTGCTAATTAAGGCTGATTACCTTTTTATTTAACTAATTAATTAAATAATTAAATTACAATGATTACTTTTTAATTACCAATTAAGTTTGTTTTGAAAACTTTTACAATGCATTTTCAAGTTAAAACTACTTGAAACTAAAATCGATAAATTTCGTCGAAATGCATCCATAGCGACTATCGCTATGGGCGTAGTTCGCTCTAACATATTCTTAGCGAACCACTTCACAACCCCTTACTTTTTTATGGTTCGAAACATTCTTTAGAAAATTTAAAAGAAAAAAAAACTTTTGGAACTAAAGCTACAAACTTCAATCCGTTTCAAAACTATAAACCTCGATAAACAACTTCGATTCCAACCGGATCTCAAATCCCTCGTAATTACACAAAGTAGCTAACTTTGTTTACCAAACTTCATGCCATAGCTCATGTTTTACAATCAACACATTACTAACACAAACCACCTTCATCATAGGTTGCAAGTATACATCCATATATACATGCTTACTAACTTTATAATACAACATCGATTTCCATAACCAAATCAAGTTATAATAAACCATCCAAATCATAATCAAACCACATGGTTACCATTCAAATTCTACACTATATTATCACTATAACAATGACTTAACAATAAAGTAAAAATATTTTCCAGAATAAGGTAGTTTACTCATCGAAATTCCATGGATTCAACTCTAATTTTCACTAGACCTTGCTAATGACCTTAGAGCTTGAAAAGGAAGTTGCTTTCTTGGATTTTTGGATACTAATGGGCTCGGCCTGATGGTCTATTGGCTCGGCCTGGGGTGTAGGGTGAGAATGTTGGTAGTTGCTTGATGGATGAGGGTGTGTAAGGTGGTAGAGAAGGGTTTTAGCTAAGGAAAATGTGTTTTGAAGTGGAAAAACTTGATTTTTTTCCTAACTTTTGCAAATTATGGAAGCCATGGATATTTTGGAGAGGAAGTTTTAGAAAGTGAAGAGGAGAAAGCAAATGAGAATGTGTGTGTGGATGTATATTTATAGGCAAAAAGGTTTGGAGAAAATTACTAAATTATCCTTTAGTGATTTAACATAATATGTCATGATATTTGAAAAACCACATCACCTTCCTACCCCTGTCTCTTGTCACATCCCCCCTCCTTCTCTAGTCAAATCTTTATGCTCATGATGAGTGATGATGTCTAATTATGAAAATATTAAGATATGACAACACTTAATAATATACATTTATATATAATGTTTATTATTTTTAAAGTTATGAATTGTCACATCATCACTTAATTATAATTAACATAAGATAATCTATTACTAAGTGTATTATTATTTAGTTAATTATCTACTATATATGTGTACATATGGTGAACAAAGACGAACAACATTCCCGACAATTTTCCGGTGTTGAAAAGTCGAAATTTCGAAAAACGTTCTTCGGTCACATTTTCTATTTTTCAACGAACTATTTAATTTGGTGAACAAAATTTGAAAACGATTTTTCCCTCATTATTAATTAATTAGAATTAGTTTATTTATTAATAAAAATCTATTTGTTGACTATATAAAATATATATATAATTGCCTAGTTAAAGCGACCAAACTCTGGGTCATTACATTATATCCCCCTTAAAAGAATTTCGTCCTCGAAATTTCTAATAAAAGTTAACACAAAAGGAATCATATATTCATACCATAAAATTCGTACAAAAGGTATACAAGCATCCAAAACAACAATACATCCATGACACGTACACAACAACTATTCTAACATCCATCTAGGATAAGCTTTCTTTACGTGATCCACAGTTTCCCAAGTGCAATCTTTGGGATCATCGCTCCACTGAATCTTAACCAGTCGCATCACCTTGTTGCGCAATTTCTTCTCATCTTGATTCACAATACTGACTGGATGCCTAACTATCGTCAGGTTCGGTTCTATTTTCAAGTCATCCTGAACTGACGTTTCCACCACTAAAGATGGATAATGCACGCTTTTCCTCAAATGGGACACATGAAACACAATGCGAACTCCTGACAACTTTTTGGGCAACTCAACTCTATAAGCAAGTGGTCCAATCCTTTCCATGATCTTGAATGGTCCAATGTATCTCGGTGCCAGCTTTCCAGCTTTTCCATATCAAACGACTCCTTTGATGGGAGTTATCTTCACATACACAGCATCGCCGACTTCGAATTCCAAATCCTTCCTTCTCTTGTTAGCATAACTCTTTTGGCGATCCTAAGCTTCCTTCATCCTTCTTCTAACTATTTCAACTTTGTTTGTCGCCTCTCGAATCATATCTGGACCAAGCACTAAACAATCTCCAGATTCTACCCAACACACAGGCGATTTGCACGGTCTCCCGTACAGAGCTTCATAAGGCGTCATTCCAATGCTAGCTTGATAGCTATTGTTATAAGAGAACTCAACCAGGTGAATATGATCCTCCCATGATCCTCCGAAATTAAGAATACAGGCTCTTAGCATATCTTCCAAAATGTGATTAACTCTTTTAGTCTGGCCATCGGTTTGAGGATAGTAGGTAGTAATTAGACTTAACTTCGTTCCCAAAGCTGTTTGCAGAGCTCCCCAGAATTGACTCATGAAGATAGGATCTCGATCACTTGCTATGTTTATTGGAACTCCATGTAGACGAACTATTTCCCTCATATAAATTTTTGCCAATGAAGCTGCCGTTCTAGTTGGCTTGACCGGGATAAAATGTGCACTCTTTATTAACTGGTCCACAATGACCCACACTCCTTCGTTTCCTTTCCTGGTTCTGGGTAAACCACTACACCAAAACAGAGAATTTCCAACGAATATAACCGTTGCAAGAATTTCAGTAACACTTATATGTATTGCTGTAGGGGCGTGGGCATTTATTTGTAACACTTATAAGCATTGGAAGATATTTTTTCCCAACAGTTATAAGTGTTGAAAATATCTTTTCCTAACGGGTATAAACGTTGGAATATATTTTTTTCCAATGGTTGTTAGTGTGAGCAATAACAAACTAGTAACATAAATAATTGATGGTAATTTCTATTTTCTAACATTAATAACCGTGCAATAATTAATATGGTATGCATGATTATAATGTTGACTATATTTAATATGAATTCAAAAATAATATTATCTCAATTTAACAAATTATAACTCAATCAATGTTAATAAACAACATCCATAATCATGGTAACAAAATAGAGTATCAATTAACAAAAGATAAGTGCAATACATAATTAAGTTACTAAATTCAATACATAGTTTACCAATTACTTAATAATATCAAATTGGAATAACAAAAGACAATATATAGTTCATAGTTAAATTCTACAAATACTGAATACGAAACTCCGGCCATATGACGAAGCCTCCATCTGAACTACAACCAAAACTTCATCATCCAATCTCCTTCAAAATCGATATCACCCTCATCCCACTCGAAACTGCTCCTTCACCCAAAACCAAATCCACAACTCCATCAACCCACAATCTACATTGCAACCTTCGACTATAATATACAAAACAACCCACCACTTCATCCACCATCCTTCAACTTCATCAACACCATCCTACTCAACATCGATACCACAATCGCCTTCATTACCCACTGTCTGAACTGCCGAAACACAGCGACCATCACCTTTTTGCAAATCACCACCTCAAACCTCGACCTCAGTAAACTCCAGCAATCAGACCAAACAATCCCCTCATGCATTACACTACTCATCAGAAATCACTACTCCAACCCGCACCCTACACCTCTTCTCACCACAAAACACCAACCTGCACCACCTCAACCCGCAATTCCTCCCTGCCCACAAAACTGCAACCAATTTACTGCATCACCTCAAACTCACAACCTGCCACTGCCTGCAAACAACCCAACCGCATGTTAATTCCATCATCTCAACTGCGACCCAAACCTTCAAGACCAAAACCACTCCATCACCTCCACACAACAACCACTCCTGCACCCATCAACCACAAATCGAACAAATCGCAACCTCCTGCACCAATAACCACTGCAACCATTCAAATTTACCATGTATATTTAGGAATTGTTAAAATGAAGTTACAAACTATAAACAACGATACACATTGCCTAATTATAACTAACTTAATATGTAACTAAACATTCATAAGCCTTGATCAGACTAACTTGATATGTAACTCAGTTAAAACTTACCGTGAAACCTGGTTTTATTGCTGAGAGCGCTGGTAAACAAATGAGCAGTCGCCTTCTCAGTATGAAATCTGATCTGTGAACGCTAAAATCTATTTCAGATAAGCTCCAACAAACTCATCCTAAAGCTAAAATCTATGCAGTAAACACTAAAAAAGCCCTTTGGAATAATCACATTTCAGTATGCATATATATTTCATTTTCATAGTGATACATAATAATTTTTGTTATAAACTGTGTATTCTTACAAGCAAAGAAAATTACACCTTTGTGTTAATCTCTACCGTAGTGCAAATTCATCAAAAATAGAAGGGTGACAATGATCATAAAAAAGAAGCTTGGGTTCTATTTATATACCATATTTACAAGGTTGAATAAAAATTGAAAGTTGATGCTAGTTAAAATTTCATGTTTGGCACTTCAGTTGCTCCATATTTCATGTAATTAAACAAGACAACAAAGCTCACTAACAAAGCAGGTTTAACTTATGGAGGACATTTATCTGAAGTTACATATGCCCAAGTCAATCAAACAATAACCAGTTATGGTGCTTGCAAAAGATATGATTATGCATCAGAAATCGACCTATTCAGAACAAAACTCAATACTGTCCGAAGAAACTATAGAATTTTTCACCGTTAAAAATAATATACAACGATCAGCGGATGATAATATATAGCAAACAAAATATCCAATCTCATAAATACAAAAAATCCTAGTAATAATTTGGTGAAGTATGATGAATTACCTTGACTGAAATGAATTCGGTTGTTGACAAATCAAGAATTGACTTCATAGCATTTGATGTGATCCAATTAAGAAATCAAGTAGTTAGATAATTGCTTCATAATACATAACATATTATTTCTAGAAATAGGAAAGTACAAGTAGCTGTTATCGTTTTTTACAACAATGACTAACAAACTGAAATAAATTTACAAACCGTTAAAAAAATCAAACTGTACAGATAGTACAAAAAGGGGAGAAATGTTTTTGACAGTCTCTACAGTGCTATTTTTTGATGGTTTCCAAGTTTTTCCATTATAAGAGAAAAGAAATGTGTTATCCTTGTAAATAGGGCCAAATTTTCCTCCAGTTCTTTAATGACTAAAAAATAGTCAGTTGCAGCCACAATTGTTTCAAGATCAAATATATGATTGTCAAATAACTCCCCACTTAGTTTCTGTTTTGATTTTTCACTGAATGCCATTATTGCACCCAATGTCCAAGTTATATGAATAAGGCAATAAAGCTAAAGTAGCATAAAGTTCAGATATAACTTTTCCAATTAAATATATAATTTAACTAAAACTAACTCAATAACCAAGCTAACATCCATCTTGATATTTAGTTAACTTGCAGAGTGCTGATATAGGCAAAAAGTATTATCTTACTCTTTCTCCTTCTCTTCTTCCTCTTCTTCCTTTTCTGTGAAACAACCCGCACAATTAAGCAGCAAAATTATAGCCACCATTCATATTATAACTATTAACTGGGATATAGGCAAAACTATTCTCCATTTAACTATTTTCTTTTTTTATTTCTTTTTGTTACTTGGAAAATTTTCAGTAGCTCACATTAAAATCAAAAAAATGCATGACATCGTTCATATTATAACTACCGAAATAATCGCCACTCAAGCTAAAAAGTAAACTTTTAAAAATAAAGCTTCAAATGAACGTTCTCAATCTTTATATCCTTTCTAATTTGGTCAATATAAATGTACCCAGTTCGTATCAAATATGATTACTTTTTAGTAAGAAATGATCGTTAGCAACTGCATATAGAATTTAAATTTTTTGTAATATCAGTTTCAAGTTGCAAATGTTATTTATGGCACAATATAACAAAATAAAAATTAATAAATCAAGCATCATGTATAAAATCATATTTGTAGCCAAAAATGTCAAACTTGTGATGAACAGACTACAAATAAGGCTATAGTCTATAAATCTGCAAATAAAACTAAAGAAATTAATTAATACATTTATCGTTGGATACCGTTTTCTTATAAACACGTACAGGTCACTGGTGAAATATCTCAAATTCGTCAACCCAAGAAAATTAACTATTAAGAAACAAATCGCTTTTTGGATCAACATCCATAATGACTTAACAATGCATGTATGCAGCCTCTCTCAATTATACTTTTTTATCCTTGATAACGATATTTATTTGTTTTTTCCGTCTAATTTTTTATAACTGCACATTGATCCCTATCATTATTTTCAGAAATCGGTAGAATGTAAAATTCATCGTAGTATTTTAAACAACACATCTTTAAATCCAAAGGTACGTCTAAAAGCTAAAAAGCATAAAATAATCATAAAACTGTATTCCAACATAGATAAAGCACTATTGCTGCTTTACTAATTCAAAAATTAGCTGATACTTACCTTCTACTGTATGCATGCATATTAGACTGAATATGATGTAGGTTGTTATATAGTGAATGATCATATTATTCTAACTTCAATCCTTGGATGCCAATCCCATTGTTCAGACAAGGTAGGCTTCATGTATTCAAATATTTTTCCTGCAGCAAGATTATTGACATCATGAAAACATTTCTATAGTGAATAAATTTGAACATACACTGATGTGTTTTCTATATCATTAATTACAATGTAGTGGCTACGCTTTAAGCACTCACCTACTATGAGGTGTCTAACTGGGAAACCAAAACATCCATATGCTCTTGCTCAACCAGAGCCAGTTGCTCACTTCGCCGTTTCCTTTGGGGCGTACTCTGATCCAGTTGTAAGAACCGATAGAGAACCGATAATATCTTCATCAGAATACAAAAAATTGAATATGTATTACAGTTTGTCATCATTTTATAATCTGACCCACGTAAATTTAATCATCTGTATAAATGGAAAAATAGAGCATGTTATAAGCTACAACAAAGGAAATCTCATGTGTTAAAGCTTCATCTAGCTAGTATTTTATTTGTACAAAACATATAAAGAAGCTTCATTCTACTGACCCGTATTCATTTTGTTATAGGTAAGAGTCTATACATGTGATACCATATATGAAGACCTCCAAATTGCAAGGGATGTATTCATACAAGCTAATGTCAAGGTCCAAGCAGACAAAATATATCTGCCTTAGATTTTATATTATTACTGGAAGGATACTTCTCTCAAATTGGTTGAGATTTTGGAGACAGTTAGTGAGTGCATGCCACGACATGAAAGGAAATTCATTCAAGAATGCCTTAAAAGGAACACCTGATAAATGTTGTGTTTGGTTGCAGTATAACTCGGGTTTTAGGTATCTTCCGCATAGGTATTTAGCCAGATAACTAGCAATCACAAATTATATTCATAAACCAGTGGTTGGACCGAACCATATGTTGATTCAGATTGGATTTTGCAAGTAAGTATTTTGCTGTGCCTAAAGGCTTAGGATTGCAAAGTATTGCTGGTCATATTTAAGAAAGCAAGTAGCATTTTATTACTTGTCACTCATGAACTCTTTTAGTGAAGGAAACACACCAACATACATTTTTTTAACTGTTATTTTGGATTTGGATTTTTGATTTTCCTTTTAATTATTTGACTTAATTAGCTACTTCATTTTCCCAAGATTTTGTTGATGTATATACTAGTAGAAAAAACATCACGAAGTCACCACATAAATAACATTGATCCAAGCAAGTTTCACCTAAAAGTTCATAGTATTAAAGAACAACTTGTAATCACAAAATATATTGGTAATGTGAAGCTTGATCGTTTTCATACTTATATACACATAGGTCCCTTTGATTTTGATTTTTGTTCCTGAAATTATTCTCAACCAGTCAAGTGTGGTGTATAGCTTAACATAAGGATTTATACAGTCCTTTGAAATTGATTTTTTAGCAAGGAATCAATACAAACACACGGTTCTTGATATTAGCTTCAAACTAATTTGTAAGCATTATCATAAATGTAGCAACAATGATGTTTCTAAAATACAACTGTTACAAGTTTTAAACTTCAACATACAATCAAAGAAGCCAACACGTAATATACTCCAGAACAGCATAACCAACACCAAATTCAAAATAAAAGAAATTTTGAATGGATGTTAAAATCAATTAACATTTGCTATATATCTAACACAATTTGCAACAAGGTATTTCCCAAGAAGCGATTTAACTTCCAAAATTTCTATAATAACATGGATTAACTAGGATTCACCTGAAGTAGAAATCGCCTGAAGTCGAAATCGAATCGCTTGAAGTCGTGGCCAAAATCGAATTGCTTGAAGTCGAGGTCGATTCGCCTGAAGAAGAGGTCGATTTGCCTAAAGGACAGAGGCCGAAATCGAATTGCCCGAAGGAGAAATATCTTTTTTTAGTGGCAGCTGAATGAATAAGCGTTAAGAAGTTGGGGACTAGGGCTATGGATGACAAAGGATGCTTATTTACTTTTTTTTTCCAACAACATTTAGCTAATTTCAATTTAAACAAATTTTCCAACGCAAATATGTGTTAGCAATAAAAAAATTGTATATATGTATTTTCGATCATACATTTTTTTCTTAGCAATGTTTATTGTTGTGATTAACCTACAATGCATATAAGTGTTGTCAACTGAAAAAAATAAATGTTACGAAATGGCTGTTATGATGTAGTGAACAATCTATGAAACCCGTTGATATCATCTCCCATTTCCACTTAGGGATCTCCAAAGGTTGAAGTAATCTGGCCGTTTTCTGATGTTCACCCTTAATTTGTTGGCAACTCGCACATCTGCTCACAAAGGTGGAGATATCCTTCTTCATTTCTGGCTACTAAAGGACTCTCCTCATGTCCTTATACATCTTATGGACTCCAGGGTGAATACTCAATCTAGATTTGTGACATTCCGACAACACTTCCTGTCTCAGTCCATCTATATCCGGAATGCACAATCTTCCCTTGATTTTTAAAATACCTTGGTGATCCATCTCAAAATCTGTACATCGACCTTCCTTGACTCCTCGAATTAACTTCTCCATAGCACTATCCTTTCTTTTGTTCTCCATTATCCTTAGCTAAAGAGTCGAGGTAACTTTCAAAAGAGACAAAACTGCATTCCTGCTTAAGGCGTCCACCACTACATTAGCTTTTCCCGGCTTATAAAGAATGTCCAAGTCGTATGCCACCAAAAACTCTAACCATCTTTGTTGTTTGAGATTCAGGTCTTTTTGGGTGAAAAGATACTTCAGGGACTTATGATCAGTATAGAGCTCGAATTTTTCACCTAATTGAAGAAGAAGAAGAAAATCCTACTTACTAGAATATCTAAAGGAAGAAGAAAGAAGAAAACCATGAAGAAGGAAAGAATTTACCAAACAAATAATGCCTCCACATTTTCAATGCAAAGACCACAGCCAACAATTCCAAGTCATGTGTAGCATAATTCTTTTCATGAGGCTTTAACTGTCTACTAGCATACGCAATCACCCTTTCATTCTGCATCAGAACAACACCCAATCCCACTCCACACACATCGGTATAAACCGTAATCCACTACTCCCATCTGGGATAGCCAAGACTAGGGTACTGGTCAACCTCTTCTTCAGTTCTACAAATTCCTCCTCACACTTTGGAGTCCATATAAAATTTTCAACCTTCTTCGTTAGCTTAGTCAAATGTGAGGAAATCTTAGAAAAATCCTGAATGAATCTTTTATAGTAATCGGCTAATCCTAAGAAACTACAAACTTCGGTAGGAGTCCGAGGTCGCTTCCATTCATGTACTGCTTCCACCTTTATCGGGTCCACTGAGATACCATCTCCCGATACAATATGCCCTAAAAATCTTACCTCTGATTGCCAAAAATGGCATTTAGAAAACTTTGCTTTCAAAACATGCCTCCTCAGGGTTTCTAAACTACTTCCAAGTGATATCTATGTTCCTCTTCTGATTTGGAGTCGATTAAAATGTCATCGATAAAAACAAGCGGACTTATTTAGAACCTCTCGGAAAACACGATTCATAAGATCCACGAAATATGGAGGTGCATTGGTTAGCCCAAAAGGCATAACCAACCATTTAAAGAAAAAGTTTGGGCCCCTAAAGGCAGTTAAGGGTATACTATTCTCAGCAACCCTTAATTGGTGAAATCCGATAGCTAGATCCATTTGGGAAAATACCGTAGCTCCATGAAGTTGGTTAAATAAGTCATCGATACAGGGAAAGAGATATTTATTTCTAATAGTCAACTTATTCAACTCTCTTTAGTTCACACACAATCTTAAAGATCCATTCGACTTAGCCGCAAAGACTACTGGTGATCCCCAGGTCGACTGACTAGGTCTAATCAATCCCCTCTCCGACAAGTCCTGGGTTTGCTTTACTAACTCCTCTCTTTCCCTCGGAGCCATTCTTCTCTCAGGTTGGACTATGGGTCTTGCACCAGGAACTAGATCAATGTGAAATTCTATCTCCCTTATGTGAGGGTAAATTCCTAACTTCTTCAAACACATCAGGAAAGTTCTTATCAACCTCCATGGATCCTAACCCTTCTTGAGATGCTTCCAAAGTATACAAGAAACTACACATATGAATACCAGGGTCCTCACAAGGCACTTTAGCAATATTTCCCAATTTGGTTACTAATGTCACCATTCATTTTCTATAGTCTAAGATAGCCCCATATATTGATAACCAGTTCATACCAAGGATGAGCTCAAATCCATTAAAATCTAAGATATATAGATCACAAGTAAAATGATGGGAAAGATAAGAAATTGGCACATCTTCACACAGTAGGTTCAAATGGGTTACACCTCCTATAGGATTAAATACACAAATTGGGTTTTCTACAATATTTCGGATAAAATGAAATTTCTTTATGGCTTATAAAGAGATAAAACTGTAGGAGGCACCAGTATCAAACAAAACTCAAACAAAAATACCATTAATTAATAGGGTACCTTCAAGAATGCTCTTTCCCTTCACATCTCTTGAGGTTGATGGCTCGTCCTTAACCGCATATACTTTAGCCTGCTGCACCTTCTTCATGAGTGGGAAATCCTTCATCATATGTCCAGGCTGGTGACAGTTGAAGCATAATGTTATCTGGACCATTGGAGCGATAGGTCCTGCTAGCTGCTTGGAAGTTTCAGTGTCTTTACATAATTTGGCAATATGACCCTTCTGCTTACAGAGATAACAAGTGTTATCCTCAAACTTGTTCCCCTTATTCCCTCTTGGATTTTCCTTTCCTTTACCCTGCTTACTCTAATTTAGGTTGAACTTCCTTTTGTTCAAATTGTTGCTGCCAACATTATCATTTGTCGTTGTTGGGGTACGCTTCTTCTTGTCCAAGACTTCATACCTTAATGCCATGTCTACCAAGTCCATAAATGAACCCTTAACATGGGCAGTCGTCCTCTCATGGAAATTCTCCCTCATTCCCAAAACGAACATCTTATTTTTCTTTAGCGGGGTGTCGATCAATTCCGGTCCAAAACAAGATAGCTCGTTGAGCTTCGTCTCATATTATGCCACAGATGAATCTCCCTGCTTCAAGTCAAAGAAATTTCTATACATCCGAATCTTACCAGCTGCAGGCAGGAACTGATCTTCAAATGCTTCCTTAAAACGGGAGCTCCTTCCTGCAATTGCCATGATTCTAAAAATCTCTTCTGCTCATCTGATAGATCCAGACCTCTGAAAATCTTTTCACAAGTGTGCAACCAAGCTTGAACTTCTACGATAAACTCGGTTCCCTTAAACGGTTTCCCTCCCAAATTTGTGTGATCCTTATATAAAGTTGCAAAATTCACCCTTGGTTGCCCTGGTGTTGGCTCTTCGATAGTTCCAACCCTTCCAGTCCGAGTCTAAGCATTGGTGGTCATAGTGCTGCTAGTTCCTCTACCTCGTCTGCCTCTAGTGCTCATTTCTTACTACCTGGGCATTGCAAGATACTTCTTAGACTACCTTGGACGAGATAAATTTCAAAAAGGAGAGCACTAATCAAGCTATCAAAGCTGATCTACCTATCAGGGATGTATATTTATATATATGAGTAAAATTAAAAATACGCTCTCTCGGAGTTGACCCTAACCCAAAGATAACTAGGGGTTCGCTTAACCTAATGCTCCGGTACCAAATGAAATGAACCGCCTTTCTTGCATTCGAAAGATGAATCATTATGGGTTGAAGAAAAAATAAAGATAAGAGAAATACTAATCAAACACAGAATCTTACC
The DNA here is from genome assembly GCA_030737815.1 of Allium fistulosum. NCBI lineage: Eukaryota > Viridiplantae > Streptophyta > Magnoliopsida > Asparagales > Amaryllidaceae > Allium > Allium fistulosum. The sequence continues at coordinate 1,127,268,996 of CM060902.1, read as the reverse complement.
ACGCATGGAACAACATATAATAGATAATGTAGTATATTACATAGTCAAGCCAAAATATTGCATCAGAGTTTAATGATACAAGTTCTAGACTAGGACAATTACAACTGCTTGTCCACAAAAGACATAGGTCATAAATACATACATACATACATACATAGCGGAATACTTAATAATATTAATAACTATCCATGAAGCCACCTGCTCCAGCTCCTCCATCATGCTTTCGAGAGAAACCTAGATCACTTGACTACTCATAAAAATTGAGTACCCAAGAGTTTAGGGAAAAGAAAATAAACTCTGGGTCAACATGGGTCTGGTGTGAGTAAACTCAAACAATTGAATATTGATTTGAAAACTCTTTTGGAAATAAGAGTATCTCGTAAGATCACGTCGCACATAAACACGGACGGGTTTTACCTTACGATAACTAAAACACCTTCTATATAAAATCTATGATATTATTATAATGTCCAAGGGTTTAAAGTAAATAGAGAACATAGATGAAATGGTTGCATCTCACATTCCAACATATTAGGTTTACAATTAAAACCGTAAAGCTCGTATTGGGGAATGGATTCCATCTAATGATTGGGCTACTGGGGTACCACCCGTCACAGTACACCTCTAGAAAATGTACCGACGTCGTACCTAATGACCTCTACTAACACAAGACTGGCCTACGCCTTACTGGATAGTACTGAAATGATCATCCCCTTGGTCGGGATCAGCAACCATTCTGGGACTTAATTATGAGAATAGGGACTCATTCTAGATGGGATGATCAATACCCTAATGGGTGCGAACTACATGGCCCTGCTGCATATCCCCTATTTTAGTCATTCCTGATTGATGAGGCTTGAGGCCACGTTTTACCTTTCAATAGCACTTCCCTCTTGGAATGCTAACATTGCCTTCCAATGTTGACACAATGTCAGCATTCGTCCATACAAGTCGTTCAGGAGATGAACGAATCGAAGGTACTATTTCCACCACACCCGTTTTGGAATCACCCTCAGGGTTATAAGCAAATAGCCCTTGCACTTTAAGTCTTGAATCTTGATCTTGAATTAATACTTCCAATTTGCACGTTTACGTTAGTTTGAAGTGGTTTTTGGATAACAGCTTGTCTTTCGATCCCGGTCTCTTCAAACCAACATTCGATAATTTAAAAATTGTCAAGTTATTGATAACGAACAACTTCACTATCAGGTGGGAGATTAACATATGGAAATACATTCCATAGTTAAGTTATCATGACCCGCTTACCGAAATTAACCTCCTTATGTTTATCACAATTCCGATATCCAACATTCGTGCTCAACACAAGTAACTTACTTTCAATAAACGAGTCAACGTTTTCAATCACTATTTTAATTCATTCGGCTACTTAATGGTCCAGACAAGAGATCATTTGGTTTGGAATCAATTCACCTTGAGAAGAATATTGGTTTAAAACACAATCACCTTTGGAAAAGAGTTAAATAAATTAATATATAAATTAGTTTTAAACCCTAATTAAATCTTAATTAATCCAAATTAAATCAAGATTAAATCATAATTAAACTCTAATTAGACTTAACGAACTTAGTTAGGCCATAATTAACTTCTTAATGCATCTTGATTAAGGTTAAATCAAATGATTATTAGTTAAACCCTAATTAATTAAAATATTAATTAAATAACCACTTAATTAAATAATAATTAATTAACTAATTAACTTAATTAAATAATTGTTAACCATTAATTACTTCCTAACCATGTTTAATATCAATTAAAACTTAATTAATCAAATAATAGTCATTAACTTAACTTAAGTGTTGATTAATTACTAATTACCTTCTTAATTACTAATTAAGGCTAATTACCTTTTTATTTAACTAATTATTAAATAATTAATTAAATAATTAAATTACAAAACTTGATTACTTTTTAATTACTAATTTAGTTTGTTTGAAAACTTTTACAAAACAATTTCAAGTTAAAACTACTTGAAACTAAAATCGATAAATTTAATCAAACTGCATCCATAGCGACTATCGCTATGGACGCAGTTCGCTCTAACTTATTCTTAGTGAACCACTTCACAACCCCTTACTTTTCTTATGGTTTAAAAAATTCTTTAGAAAATTTAAAAGAAAAAAAACTTTTGGAGCTTAAGCTACAAACTAATCCGTTTCAAAACTTTAAACCTCGAAAAACAACTTCGATTCCAACCGGATCTCAAATCCGTCGTAATTACACAAAGTAGCTATTTTTTTTTACCAAAACTCATGCCATAGCTCATGTTTTACAATCAACACATTACTAACACAAACCATCTTCATCATAGGTTGCAAGTATACATCCATATAATAATTACTTAATAATAAAGTAAAAATCTTTTCCAAAATAAGGTAGTTTACTCACCGAAATTCCACGGATTCAACTCTAACTTTCATTAGACCTTGCTAATGACCCTAGAGCTCGAAAAGGAAGTTGCTTTCTTAGATTTTTAGCTACTAATGGGCTCAGCCTGATGGTCTATTGGCTCGGCCTGGGGTGTAGGGTGGCAATGTGGGTAGTTGCTTGATGGAGGAGGGTGTGTAAGGTAGTAGAGAAGGGTTTTAGCTAAAATGTGTTTTGAAGTGGAAAAACTTGATTTTTCCTAACTTTTGCAAACTATGGAAGCCATGGATATTTTGGAGAGGAAGTTTTAGAAAGTGAAGAGGAGAAAGCATATGAGAATGTGTGTGGATGTATATTTATAGGCAAAAAGATTTAGAGAAAATTACTAAATTTTCCTTTAATGATTTAACATAATATATCATGATATTTGAAAAATCACATCACCTTCCTACCCCTCTCTCTTGTCACATCCCCCCTTCTTCTTTAGTCAAATCCTTAAGCTCTTGATGAGTAATGATGTCTAATTATGAAAATATTAAGATATGACAACACTTAATAATATATATTTATATATAATGTTTATTATTTTTAAATTTATGAATTGTCACATCACCTATTAATTATAATTAACATAAGATAATCTATTCCTAAGTGTATTATTATTTAGTTAATTATCTACTATATATGTGTACATATCGTGCACAAAGACGAACAGTATTCCCGACAACTTTCCGATGCCGAAAGGTCGAAATTTTGGAAAACGTTCTTCGGTCACATTTTCTATTTTTCTACGAACTATTTAATTTGGTAAAAAAAAATTGAAAATGATTTTTCCCTCATTATTAACTAATTAAAATGAGTTCATTTATTAATAAAAATCTATTTGTTGACTATATAAAATATATATAATTGCCTAGTTAAAGCGACCAAACTCTGGGTCGTTACATATACATTAGCTATTAGCCCCTAGCTAATTTAGTCCAAAATTGCCGTGTGTAAGGCTTAGTCACAGGTAAGACTTAAATGATGGTTGCACACAAAAAGGAATATATATGCATAGAGAAGAAGGATAGGTTATAAGTAAGCCCGAAAAACCATTAGGATCAAGTGACCCTTGGAGAAGTAAGTCAAGGCCAAATCGTCCAAAAGTATGTCTAATAGTTGTTAGATAATTTGTTTAGTTTGTCTGGTAGGCCCGAGACAGCCAAAGGTTAGTAGTTAGCCAAATAAAACTACATTGTTTCAGATAGATGGTCCATTTATTACATGTTTTTGAGCATATATGATATTTGCTATTATTGATATAATCAGTTTGATTAACCAGTTTGGTTGTAGGGTTTTGATTTGCAAAAGGATATGTTTTAAAGGGATATTAGTGAGGGAATCCCATTCCGCTAAGCATCATGGTCTCACTTAATATCAGTAAACCGAGATGTAATAGTATTATTCACACCAAGCTTTATGTCTGACTCGAAGTTTATGTGTTTCCCCTTAAACTCTGGGTGCTCAAAATTAATTTGGGTAGATTGAGAGTTTGGGTTTACAAGTTTAGTAGGTGGACGAATAAAGCTTTCGGATACGAGCAGGAGGCTGAAGCTAGCTATATTTAGGAGTTGTTTCATTTTATTTCCGTTGTGTTGTATTAAGTGTGATATGATTATTTAGTACTCTGATCAACCAAGGGGGCATCTTCATATGTCGCTCTTGGCGTATTTATGTAATCGTTATATTTGATCTGAACCTGGGAAACATTTGGGATTATGTAATTGGATATGAAACATGTTTTGTGAAATGTAGTTAGAAAAATTGTTTTTGAATTTGTGATTTTGTTTCATATTCATGTGCTTCTAATATTATGGGTACCATTAACATTATCGTATTTTATCGCCGGAAGTTAATATTATAGGTGACTGCAGCATCTGTAACGCTTAGCTTTGGGCCTCAAGATAGGGGATGTTACACCTTATTATGGAACATCTCATCTAACCAAGCTTTAACCTTCCATGCCAACCACCGACCCCTAGGAGGCGCCCGCTTAACTTAGTGCCGAGTTTAGCCTTCAACTTCAAATGAAGTGCGAATTATCCCATAGCTTCCCACCATCCTCAAGAGCACATCCACCAAGTTTCGTCCAATTCCGACCAATTTAGCTTTCGATTTGCTTAATTCTCCGACCTAAGTTTCTATGAAATCACAACACTAGCAAACAACATCAAATCAAAACATCCAAACATAGAATAACAAGTAATTTCATCCAATCAAAATGCAATCCGTCAAAATAAGGCAAACAAGTCAATTCCTAACATAGATCTACATATAACATGAATATATGTGCACGAGCAAGGGTGATTTATAATCAATCTAGATCATATATATAGTTTAACATGTAATTAAAGTTAGAAAAGGTTTTATTTCCAAAAATTGATTTAAAACAAGTTAAACCTTATGATTCTACCATATAATCATGCATAGTATAGCGAGAAGGCATAAACCACTCACCAATTACAAAATTCAACCAATATGTACATGTAATACAAATAGCGAAGAAAAGCACTCAAAATCAAGCAATTTGATGATCTCTAGCTTCTAATTGAGGATCCAATCTCTAATCCATAATCTAGTTTGATTTACAGAGCAATTTGGGTGAGTTTGGATGAAATTAGGATGATCTCTAATTAGACTAATGAGCTCACAAATGGGCTTAATTAATTACACAGTAACCTTGGCCAACGGCTTTAAAAACTTAAAACAGGCATAAATTTCTAACCGTAAGTCTATTTTTCAATCATGACCACTCTACAAAATAAGAAACCATTATCCTAAAGCAATGGAACTGGTTTGAGACCTTAAATCGACTCCTACCAAAAGTTATAGCCCAAGCAAGATTTTCAGGGTCAAAATGGTCACATAGAAATTCGGGAAAAATCATAGGTGTGTAAAATAAAATAAAATTATGATCCTCCAATACGTAAAATATGGGTTGTTACATTCTCCCGCCTTTAGGAATTTCATCCTCGAAATCCCCAAACAAGCCAAAGTATAAGCAACCATGACACATGTCAAACAAGCAGCCAAGCAACCAATGGTACAGTGAACTTATCCTAGCATGCAGAATACTAACTTATCAAATACAATATACAATGGTGAAAGTAGATACAATAAACGTTGGGTCTTACCATTCAAAGAGCTCCGGACACGTAGTCCTCATGCTCTCCTCTGTATTCTATGTGCAATCGTCATCACTTCCGCTCCATTGTACCTTCATTAGGTTTACCGTTTTTCTCCTAAGCTGTTTCGTATCGTACCAAACAATGTGAAGCGGCCTACGAGGTATAGAAACTTCTGGTTCTACTTCCCTACGAATCTTTGTACCAACTTACCTTTTATAGCGAATTGAACTACATTCTTTAGAGGATAAACCTTTACAAACACCATATCTTTGATAGAAAACTCTAACTCTCTTTGTCTCTTATCCGCATAGCTTTTCTGTCGATCCTAAGCAGCTTTCATTCGTTGTCGAATGACCTCGGTCATCTTTGATGTCTCTCTAATCGCATCTGGTCCAAGTATCGATTTTTGGTGCGCTTTCCACCAACATGAAGAAGCATTACATGGTCGGCCATACAATGCTTCATACGGAGCCATACCAATACTCGACTAATAACTGTTGTTGTATGCAAACTCCACCAAATGCAAATGATCATCCCATGATCCACCTAAGTCTATAATGCATGCTCACAAGAGATCTTCCAGTACATGATTTACTCTTTTGGTATATCCATCAGTTTGTGGGTGATAAGTTGTACTAAGATGCAGCTCTGTCCCTAATGCCTCTTGTAAACTCTTCCAAAACCTACTAGTGAACAATGGGTCTCGATCGCTCATAATGCTCTTCAGCATACCGTGGAATCTCACTATCCATTTTACGTACAACTCTACCAGCTTGGATGTCTTTCTACTTGACTTGACGGGTATAAACCTCGCACTCTTGGTCAACCGATCTACTATGACCCAAATGCCATCGTACCCTACTCGAGTCCTCGGCCGTCCATCTTTAAAATCCATCGATACTTGTTCCCATTTCCAATTAGGAATTCCTAGCGGTTGCAACAGTCCACTAGATTTCTTCTGTTGTGCCTTTACCAACTGACAATTCATACACTTCAAGATGAATGCCCCAACATCCCACTTCATGCCTTCCCAGTAGTTAGTTCGATTTATATCTCAATACCTCTTGTTACCACCAGGATGAATAGTCAATATGGAGTGGTGACACTCTCTTAGCACTTCATCTCACAATCCATCAACATCGGGAACAAACAACCTCCCGTCTTACAAAGCCAACCTTCTCGATTGAGTTCGTACCGCTTCATATCTTCATATTATGCTCCTTCATTTATCTTTTCTATGATCTCTGCTATCCTAACATCTCACTTTTGACTAGTACTAATCCTTTCAATCAGAGTAGGTCTAATCGATAAGTTTGCCAACATTTCAGGCTCTAGCTCACAGTGAGGCCTGAATTCAAATCCATCAATATATTTTATCTACTTCCATTCCATGAACTTTTCTCCCAACCCAGCATGACTTCTACTTAATGCATTGACGATTGCATTCCCTTTTCCTGAAGTATAGGAAATATTGAAATCACAAGTGGCCAAAAACTCTAACCACCACTGCTGTCGAAGTTTGAGATCCTTCTGAGAGAAAAAATACTTCAAGGATTTGTTGTCCATGAATAGAACAAACCACTCTTCCAATAGATAATGCCTCCATATCTTCAAAGAGACATCCGCACACAACCTCGAAGAGTCATCCGCCTTCGTTGTGAATACTACATGTGCACCCTACTCAAATATGCTTCTTCGAATGAACCCTTTCCTTAATAGGTCATTCACTTGCACCTCCAATTTATTCTGCTCTTTGGGTGTTCATATGCCTTAAAGGCATAACTATCGGCCTGGCTTCCTTTACCAAGTCCATCCGAAACTCAATCTATCTATGTCGTGGCAATCCAGTCACTTCCGAAGACAACCGAATACTCTCTAGCGATAAGCACTAATGATAATCCCTCCTGTAAAACCTCAAGCTAATATTGAAATCTAACCATTACCCCATCCTTTGATAGGTAGCTAATCACTACTGTTCACCCATCCACTTCTCTGATTGCCACCAACAACTTCTTGCAATCCACTATGGCTGAATACTTCCTTAAGCCAGTCCATAACCAAGAAAATCCCAAACCCGACAAATTTCAAAACAAAACAAGCACAAATCAAAGAACATCCATGACTTGATAAAACTAGGCCACGACAAACCATGGAAAGACTAGTAGAGCCACCAATAGGGTTTGTACGATTAGGGGTCAGTCTACTATCTCAGATTCCAATCCCAATCTATCTACTAGGTCAATACAGATGAATGAATGAGAAACAACGGTATCAAACAAAACTCGAACAGGAACATCACTAATCGAAGCATACCTTGAATGACGATTCCCTTCCCCTTCTCCTTCACCGAAGGAGCACTCGGCGAAGTTGGGACAGCATCCAAAGCCTATGCCTTCACCATCTTCTTATCCTTTACCGATTTCAGACAATTCTTCTTCAAATGCATGGGCTTATCACAATTATAGCATTTCTTCTTCTCACCCGTCTTACGGTCTTTTGTTAGATGACCCTTCTTGTTGCATCCGAAGCAAGTAGGTTCTGATTTTCCCTTCTTCTTACCATCCTTACCCTGAGACTGCTTCCTCTTCCTATTCCACTTATTCTTGCTTTTACTGCCTTTCTATGGCTTTAGCTCCTCTTTCTTAGCGGAAACAACAATAGCAGTCTTAGCCTTAGTGTACAAGCTCTAGTGGAGTAGTGGCTTCTCTACTAGCTTCTCGAACAGCTCATCTAAATGGTCCACTAGCTTCTCTCCAAGATAGTCATCAAATCTTGTGTTGAATTTCTCATTCTTTCTCATGGTAGTACCTATGAATGACATCCTATACTTTGACAAGGCATCAAACACCGCAACATATTCCAAGACTGACATCTCTCCCTGCTTGAGACCAGCAAATTTTCTGAACAAAACCGACTTCTGGGCCGCTAAAATGAACTTCTTCTCAAACCTCATTTTAAACTGATCCCAAGAAAACTGGTCTTCTGGAGTAGCAATAGTAACATCATTCCACCAACTAATGGCTTAGCCCTATAACTGTTTTGAAGCCAACTTTCTTTTCATAGCATCTTCCACCTCCATATCACCAAAGATGTGCTTGCAAGTATCCAACGAATCTTGGAATTTTATGGCTAACTCTATCCCTTGGAATGACTTCCCTCTAAGAGTAGAATAATCTTTGTTCATCTTGGCGAAATCAACCCTAAGCGCTTGCACTGTAACACCTCCACTTATCACCACTTCAGGAGCATTCCTCCTCATATTAGCCATCATAGCTTTGAATATAGATTGGACATCAGGCGTAGCAGCTCCTGATCCCGCTTCTTCCTCTACTCCTGAAGAAGAATTCCTCATAGCGTTCCTTGTATGCCGGCTCATTCTTATCTATAACAAGAATGATCAGTCTCTCATAAAGAAAACTGTGTCCATAGTGCTCATGTGCATGCGACTTATACTATATAATATTTTAATATATAGCTTTGAAAACCAAACTTATAACAAGTACTCTCTCTCGTGTATACACACACGCGCACGCACACACTCTCTCTCAAGATCCAATCTAAGGCGATAACTCCTTCCCTGTCTCAACTCTAGTTAATTGTGTATCCAAAGCTCTGATACCAAATATGATGACCGCCTTATACCACTGACACTAATAGTATATAAATAGTGCATTGTCTATGCCCAACTGGTATAGGACAATCATTAGGGTTGAATGAATAAATGTAGTGTATAACCTGTCATATCTCAAAGCGCATGGATAAAATAAATATCATAGATATAAAAAAAGGGATAGTAATAACTATGTGAACAAATCATCATCAGAGCAATTGATCCAAAAAATTATACATCGAATGCAATAGAGTTTATACAACAGAAGTAAACTCAAATAAACTATATCAACAAATATTTTTAAGCAAGCACTATCATTGGATCTACAACGTTGCTCAGTAGAATAAGCGTAGACTCCATATATGTATATAATACGAAATAGCTCCACTCCACTCATCTTTCGAACAAGTACTGCGTCACCTAGACCAATTATCTAGGTTTCTCATTTAAGAGCCCAAGATAATAAGAAACAAAGCATAAAACCTTAGATCATAAAACAGTCTGGCATGAGCAGTAAATGATTCTCAAAATACTATACATATAAATATGGTAAGGAACAAGAGTATGCGAACCATACCTAACCTGTTCCTGCAACCAAAGAGTTAGCATATAACACTATAATATGTTACTCTACAATATCATAAAGGTATACCACAAACCAAATAAAGGATATCAGTCTTCCAGGTATTCCTATTTCCAATACCTACTTCTCCTGATACCTAAGAGTGATAGCTTACTAAAGAAAACAACCAAAGCATTCATATCATCCATCAACAATCCTATCTATCACTCCTTATGCTCTGAATATATGATAGCTCGTAGGCCTCCTTTCTGCCAAGGACTAATGGAAATCCCAATTTTCCATTGTACTCGCGTATCTCACAGCCCAAAGCTAGATACGTGTCTCGCAGCCCAAAGCTGGACACTAAAGCTAAAGCTACAAGTCCAGGGTATCCATCCTCGCTACCAATCCATGGGCCTTTCCACTTGAAATACCCCTACTTCAAGTACGCAGAAAACACTTCAAACTTCAACGATTTCTTAGCATATACACTTGAGCCCTCCTTTTCTCTATTTAGATACCGAGCCCTTCTTGCTCAATCCAGTTTTCGTTATTCACAAGGAACCCTTCCACATTCCCCTATCCTATGGTTCACTCCTTTTACGAGCCACCATCTTTGGATCCCACTCCCAACACGAGCCAACATCCAAAGACTATAGCTTTTCATTATGTTGTTATATCATCATCCAACCTAATACGAATATGCTAGCACCTTCAGTGCGATCTACAGAACCTCTACAGCAGCCCCTAGAAGTTCCACTACCATCGGACTCTCCACCGTAACTCGGTGCCGAGTAAAGCCCTTAACTCAGACCCGAGTTAAGTCTTAGCCATATTTTGGTCCATTTTCTCTTCTTGCTTCCAGTACTCATCCTCAAGATGCCTTAGACCCCGACTCATCCCTCTTTTGATAACTCGGTCCCAATCCAAATATCCACTATTAAGTTCTAGAGATAACTCGTTATCACATCTTACAATTTCCTTTACCTTGCTATGGAACATCTCATTTAGCCAATCTTTAACCTTCCATGCCAACCACCAACCCATAGGAGGTGCCCCTTAACTCGGTGTCGAGTTAAGCTCTTAACTCGGGGCTAAGTTTAGCCTTCAACTCCAAATGAAGTGAGACTTATCCCATAGCTTCCCACCATGCTCCAGAGCACATCCATCAAGTTTCGTCCAATTCTGACCAACTTAGCTTTAGATTTGCTCAATTCTCCGACCTAAGTTTCTATGAAATCACAACATGAGCAAACAACATCAAATCAGAACATCCAAACATAGAATAAGAAGTAATTTCAACCAATCAAACATGTAATCCATCAAAATAAGACAAATAAGTCAATTCCTAACATAGATATACATATAGCTTGAATATATAAGCATGAGAACAAGTGATTTCTAATCAATATAGATCATATACATAGTTTAACATGCAATTAAAGTTAGAGAATGTTTTATGGCCAAAAAATCGATTTAAAACATGTTAAATCCTATAATTCTAACATATAAACATGCATAGTATAGTGAGAAGGCATAAACCACTCACCAATTATCAAATTCAACTAATTTGTATGTAGATCTAATCCGAACATCGAACAAAAGCACTTGAAATCAATAAATTTGATGATCCCTAGCTTTTAATTAAGGGTCCAATCTCTAATCCATAATCTAGTTTGATTTAGAGAGCAATTTAGGTGATTTTGGATGAAATTAGGATGGATTTAGAGCTAATTATGGTTTAAGCCTGATTTAGAATGAGAGGGAAAAAATTTAATTTGACTCTTCAGCCCTCTATTTATAGTTTTCTTGAATTGGTATAATGGTCTTACTAATGGGCTTAATTAATTACACACTAAACCTAACCAGCAGCTTCAAAAACTTAAAATAAGAATAACTTTCTAATTGTAAGTCTGTTTTTCTATTATGACCGCACTGTGGAATGGGAAACCATCATTCTGAAGCAATGGAACTGGTTTGAGATCTTAATTCGACTCCTATCAAAAGTTATAGCCCAAACAAGATTTTTAGGGTCAAAATGGTTACATAGAAATTTGGAAAAAATCATGAGTGTATATACTGTCCCTAAGAGTCATATTCCAAAATTATATAATTATACGACTTCATACGAATAAAATAAAAATATTTTACGGTCCTCCAATATGTAAAATATGGGTCGTTACATTATCATTTTGTTTTAAAATGGTAATAGTATCATTTAAAAAACTATTTAATGAAGATTACTATTTTTGATTTAAAATAATATGTTTTTGGGGAATTTGAAGAAATAATGTACAATAAATTATTTTAGAAGTATATTATAGTTTTTAAGCAGTATTATTGTTTTATGGTTCAATGAATAAATGAAGATTTTATAATGAATAATGGAATGATTTTATGCTTAAGAATAATGGTCGTAAATATATTACTTAGGTATTTGTAAAAGGTGATTATTTGTTGGTTGTAATTATCACATATATTTGATGTTTGATAATGGTATCGCATTTTGATGAGCATGCGATATTTACCACTATTACTATTAGATGATGGGTAGTTAATTATGGTTATTTGATGATTGATGTTGTGTCCCTAATATTGATTTGACTACTAAACATTGATGAATTATATTTACATTGATGATTATGTATGTAAGTATATTTATGCACTGTGATTTTCTTATTTGATTGATTAGGATTTGTCATTGAACATTGTTAATGTTTTATGGTTGTGTACGATTATGGTTGTTATCCTATAAGATGATTTGTTGTGATGGATGATTAGGAATACTATTTTTTGTTGTGATGTTTGCGTTGTAATGGTTACATGGATGCTATGGTTGTTATGTACTAACAAGTATTTGGATGCCAGAGATGAGCAGGAAATAGATCACCGTGGGCTTGATCCCCCAAACGGGATATGTTGGCAGTCTTTTTCTATGTGACAGCCACCAGTTCCCTTGAGGTTGGGATGTATAGAAACTGGCGCAGCCCCAAAAATAGTTGACACATTTTCCCATTAATTCTATGTATATGTGTATTTGTATATTTGTGAGTGAAAGAAAAGAAGAGAGTAAAGGGTCGAGAAGGAGCCGTATCCATAGGATAGATAAGTATATATCTTGCATCATAGTTACATAGTTGTTGTTTTCATAATTGATGTATTGAAATGTGTATATTATTTAATTGTATGATGTTTGAGTAATATCTGACTGTTAAAATGATATGTATGTATATGTATACATTGATGTTTATATTATTTAATTGTATATGTATACATTGATGTTTTAAAATTTTGCTGTGAGATTTCCCTTTTTATTCGTTGTTTTAGAATTTTTAATTTTATATACCCACGTTCTACTATCTTTAATGTTTGAAATTGGTTGTAATTGTATTTTGTTAGCTTTATAGTTATTTTTAGATGTTAAGAATAGTGGGTCGTCATACCTAAAGTGTACGTCGACATAATATGATGTAAACATGACTTCACTAAAATATAATTGTATATAACATATTACCATAAATAAATGGAAAAAATAAATGTAAAACAAAAAATGTAAACAAAAACACTAAATGTCAATGATCCTTAGCTATTGGGCATTTCCGACCATGACATTTTAGGTAGGAGGTGCAGAAGTTTCCTTTTCTTCAACAAGATTCCCTTGAGAGTTGAAAGTGACCTTTCCTACACATTAAACATTAACATCAACAATTTCAACTTCTTCTTCTACCTCTTATCTATTATTGGGTTATGGATAGCTATATATGCTTCAACCCCATGCTTCTTCAATGATAATTAGATCATCCATATTGTTGTGTAGATTATTATGGATGGTCCTAATCATTCTTCCATATCTTTTTTTCTTATTCTTCAATTGGATCTATAGAACATTTTAGTAAGCATGCTCAGGACATGCTTCATTTGCTCTTCGATTATACCAAATTTAGAGAACGTAAAATCCATAAATGCCGATGTATTGTCATTAAAAAATTTAAATTGGTACGATCCATTAAATAGATCTTAGAATGAGTTTTCAAAAGATATATGAAGAAGAAATGAAGAAAACCTTGAAATTAAGTGGTAAAATAATTAGTTTTAAAATTTGAAATTATGAGCAAAAATTGGTTATAGTTGAAACAACATGTACACCAATGTACGCTCAGAAGTATGTCGAGATATGTCTTATAATTTTTTTCTCAATTTTATAATACTTTGTGATATATATTGTAACAATCCATATTTTAAAAAGCCTAGAGATTTACTAAATAATCTAAAACATTATTCGGTTGGAATCAAACGTTCAAAGGGCTAACTTTTGAAGATGAACGAATTAGGACTCGAGACCTTTTCCGTTAAGTCTGGAATATTAATTCGGAGAGAGTTTTGAACTAGTTATCGATTGGTTTGATGTTACGTGATTTGTTGAATTTATTTGTAGTTATTGATTTGTACATATATACATGCATAATCAGGTCCGGTGGAATCTTGATTGAAAACTCATGTTTTTTGAAAGAGAAAAACAACACGGGTTACATAATCGAAGAATTTTTGGAATCAAACGATCCGATGGCCCATACAACTAAAAAATATATGAAAATAGCATCTCAGAGCTCTATTACGAATGGTGCCATATTATAAATCTTCATGAAAAGAAAAATAGGATGAAGGATGACGTTGAAGACCCATCATGATACGACGCTCCTACAAGTCGTACGAGCTTGAAATGCAAATGGGATTTTCAAGTATATTAATTAAGAAAAAAATTTCTAAACCTAATTTATTTCTTTATTTGTTATAAGATAGCCACATCTCTTTATTTATAACCGCCACCAATAACCCAAAGTAAACTCCTCCTCCTCCTTCAATTAAATCTTGAGTTTCGGTGATCGAATGGGCGAACCGAGAGTGGCATGGTATTCCATTAGGCAAGACTCTTGACTTAGTACCATTCTTGGTCGATACGATGGTGATTTAGTAGGCCAAATTTTAGGGTTTTGGATTTGATGGCTTTGGGCAGAGCTAGAGGCGGAGTTAGGCAAAATGGGTGTTGGCTTTGGATTTCTCTTGTAGAGCCACGTTGATTGGATCTTGTCAGAGTTGGTGCGATCGCCGTCATGGACTTGTGGCAATTGCCTAGGCATGGGTTTTGGGGGTGTCGCAATTTGGTTAGGGGATCAGATGTTGGCATAGTGGTGACATTGGGTTTGGCTTGCAAAGAGGTGAAGGTTGGTGGTGGTCGGAGGGGCTCTGGTAGTTTGTGGCGGTGATGGAGATTGATTTCCGTAGGTAAGCTTATGGACTGAGTGGGAATATTAAATAGGGAAGAATGATCAAGGAGGTAATTAAATTAAATTTTTAATTAAATAATTAGGTATTATATATATATATATATATGTGTGTGTGTGTGTAAAATTCATATTCTTATAAAATTATATCTTTTGCATACGAGGTCCAATCGAGACGTGTTTTTCGCCATTGTGACCGTATTGAGATATTTTATAGCAGGGCACAACTGTTATTGAGGTTTGGGCTATGAGGTAATGATGATAAGGTGAATGGAAACAATTATTTATATTATACGTATGTATATAAATCCCTGTATTCACATGTATTGTATTATAAGACCTTGATGATAGAAAATGACGTATATTGTACATATATAGATGTTTGGGTTGGTATGGATCAATTTGATATAGGATAGTTGCTCAAGATCTTAGGTAGATGTCGAACACTTGATTTGGACATATGTGCTTATTCCTTCACTGATGATTGGTTGAATTATTTATACGATCTTATGTTTGAACTATTATTGATATTGAGATGATAGATTTGTTGCTTTAGTTGTTGATTCCCTACTTATATGTAAATGTGTACGATGTGAATTTATTGGCTCCATATAGTTGGTTTTTTGTGTTATATATATAGTTTATGCGACTTATATATGTCTATATTTATAAATATAGTTCTGGTATGTCCAACTTTAAGCTACTGGTAGATGTAAAAAATATTATATATATTTTTTGAAATGTGGTTTAAATGTTTATATAAAGTTTTAGTACGTCCAACTTGGGGCTACCGATTGATACATGGGATATATTAGGCAGAGTTATTGATACGCGATTTATGCATATGTATAGTTTAGTATGCCTGGCTTGGGGTTGCTGATTAGTGAACGAAATATATTATACAGCTGCATAACTATGTGGTCTAAGTGATTTTATATATAATTATTAATGCATAGTGTAACAACCCACATATTTTACGATTTTATATTTAAATATTTTATTTAAATATAGCGTCGTTAGCCGAATTTAAGTCCGAAATGCTACTTTTTGCAAACGGTCGAATTAGTACTCGGGACCACTTCCGTTGAGTCCAAAATGGCGTTTGCGACTTTTTTGAGTATAAGCTTCGATATGTTTGGAGTAAGTTGAATTTTGCTATTTTCTAGTGGGCTTTTGGGTTTCGGTTTCACCCAACCCATTCTATACCTTAACTCAGCCCTCTGATCTCCATTCATTCTCATTTCATTTCATTTTCTCCAGCACAATTGAAAATGGGGGAAGAGAAGAGGAATTAGAAATTCCAAGCCCTAGATTCAATTGCAAACTCTAATTCTTGCTCCAAATTCCAAAAGAAGCTTAGGTAAGCTCCATCTTCATCTTCTCCATCTCTTCTCCTCTTTAATTTCAGAAAAATTCCTAAACCCTAATTTAGGAAATACTTGTTTTGATCTTAGATTGAAGCTTGTAGAGTTGAAGTGAAGAGTGGTTGATATTTTCTTTGCATTTGAGCTTCTTATCCTTGTTTTTGAGTTTAAAGGTGAGATTTTTGAACTCACATCTAAGCCTATAGCTTTTGTCGTTGTTGGGTAAGAATTCCTAACATCAATTCATGTTCATTTGTGTTCGATTTGGGTCGATTTGGTGAATTGTCCAATTTTTGGTTTTGGAATCCAATTTTTGTGAAAATCCATTCCTTGATGTTTGAACACATTAGCAGAGTGTTTCGGAGGGCCATACAAGCCTGGGTTGTCGCTTGACGTAAGTCCTTGACCGTGGTCGCTCGCTTGTCGTTCCCGTTCCGTGTTATCACATTTGCCCCAAGAGGCTAGACTGATTCTGCCCAGGAAGCAGGTTCAGTCGACTGAACCAGTAGGTCAGTCGACTGAACCAGGGGGAAGAATAACGTTCTGCCCCTGTATCAATCGACTGACATTTGGGTTTAGTAGACTGACCTGGGGGGACATAAATCCTTGCCCCTGTGTCAGTCGACTGACACCCTGGGTCAGTCGACTGACCTGGAAACAAAAAAAGTTTCCAGGCACTGGTCCAGTCGACTGACCCCCTGGTTCAGTCGACTGACCTGCTTGTCTCAGCCTATTTATTGTTTTGCCTTGGTTTTCCAATTTCGATCGATTCATGTCGATCCAATTAGTTGTTATTGCATTCTTGACTTTGGTGATTCCTTTTTTGATTTCATACACGGGTTTTTATAAAATGATCTTTTTAAATTGTATTAAAAGCTCGTTCTCCGATTTATAATTTCTATTCAAAACACACACACAACTTTACACTTCAAGCGAAGAGGGAGGAGAATTAAATAATTAAATAAAACGCGTGCAATGAACACATGCATTTGTCTTTTCAGTTAATTCCTAATCTATTCGTTTGACCGTTTTGACCTTTGGGTCTGGTTTACCGATGAGATGAGGTGAACTTTGTACTGCTTTGAGTGTGAAGTTGACTAACGGTTAGTAAACCGTTCAGTGTGAAAGTGGGGTATGGGACTCACGTTAACATTTTCGGGTTCCTCCCGAAGATTTTATGACACATTAGCTTCGGCGGCTAGTACTGGACCTATATGGGTCATTGATTGTCTATGTGGACAATTACTCCTATGTGGGAGTATTATATTGGCTTTGTCTATGTGGACAACTGCTCCTATGTGGGAGTAGAGCCTTCGTGTGTATCGCCCCTGGGCGTATGATACCACTAAATTAACAGTACTTGGCATAAAGACTCTGGTCTTAGCACGTGCGACTTTCTGGTGTTTTTATTATTATATTTCCCTTGAGTAGCGCCTTTCGGCGATGGTTACATGGAACCACACGATATGAGTGCGACTACCCCATGGAAATTTATATTGCCTACGTGGGCACTATTCTTTGCTATGTTGCATTGATTTTGGATATGTTTCCACTAATGCTTATGATTGCCGATATGGCGGGTTTTGGATTATCTCCTAAGTGGGAGTAACATTGTTCCTTGTTTTGGGATATGATATCCTTTGTTTATTTGAATTGCCGATTATATGCGGCTTGTTTTGATTCATCTTTTGTTAGATGATTTGGTTATCTCTTTTGGAGATATTTGTGGTACTTTATGATCTTGTA
This sequence comes from Allium fistulosum, assembly GCA_030737815.1. Taxonomy (NCBI): domain Eukaryota; kingdom Viridiplantae; phylum Streptophyta; class Magnoliopsida; order Asparagales; family Amaryllidaceae; genus Allium; species Allium fistulosum. The sequence continues at coordinate 1,127,250,877 of CM060902.1, read as the reverse complement.
TGTTCATTGTCATTTAGTTTATCTAACTGATTTGTTTAGCTAGACTGACCCGTGTATTTTATACTCGGGTCAGACCGAGATGTTTCAGGTTAGGTACTTTGGACTTAGCCTCTTTTTCTTCCGCATGGACTATTCCGCTAGCTCCTTTTTGTCATAGCTTTTTGTGTAGTCCTTTTTGTCTGTAACTCTGATATATGCTCTATTGACTCGTCTATATATTGTGGTTTGCTTTACCACTTGACATGTATCATTTTGTAAACTCTGTAATATATCTGTATATGTGTAAATGCATGTGGTGATCTTCTGTTCTGTGATGTGTATTGCATTTGAATTGTTGTATTCTCTTCTGATAGATCCTTCAGTCACCTATGGCTTTGTATTAAGTATTTATTGGAGATGTCGATCCATTTAAGTAAGAAGTGGCATTGTCGGCGTATTCAATAGATAGTTAAGACATGGTTATAGATGGTCGCTCCTATCCAACTCTATTCTCCATATTAGCAGACGGTGTTACCTAGTAATACTCTTTGCTAATGTGGGCCTCGGAGTGGGGCGTTACACATAGTTTGGACAATTTATTTATATTATTTTGGTGTGCCTAACTTGGGGCAACCGGGCAGTGCGAGGCACTTCAAGAATGAATCATGGTCTACACAAAGAGGACAATTCTTCGGTGTTATGTATATGTGTGGGAAGGGTGTACAGGGATTTATCATTTAAATATGGCTCTAGTATGTCGGTGTATAAATGAAAAGAAAGGACTCTAGTGAGGGAATCCATTGCATCATAGAGAGAGCATGACCAGCAGACGAGATCCTGGAGCAAAGACAAAGAGAGATTGGGATATCTTTCTAGAGTGGGCCATATACTATCCATAGTATTGATGTTGAGACGAGACCAACACGAGTCGATGGTGACTTGGAGTCAACTATACGAGTTAGCTCCAAAGTATTCTCTATGGTGGATAGTGGTAATTCATCACACGGATATCAGTTTAAGGTAATCAGTAGCATTGAGCTTGGATGCTTCTCGTATACGATTCATGTGGGGGTTTTAGGTATGGAGATGCTTGGTTATGTAGCATTATTCTATCATTGTATTTGTTTTCCATTTCAAATGCTTCGATAAATATTGCAAGTCCTATGACACCATTTCTTATGGAGTGTAGTATTACTGCTACACTCTTTTGTCATATTCAATAGCATAGCTTGTTATAGTATGTACTGGTGTAACAGTAGACCCATTATTATGTATTATTTGGACTTGTTGGTGCACGGACAATGCTAGGCAAAGTATGATTAGTCTTACAGGTAGATCCTAGCTCACGTTTATTAGATGTATGTATGCTACTTTTATATACAATACTTAGAGATAGTCCCATCACCGGACTTCTGTCTGATACTTGTTTTCTCTATTTTTCCTTTTGGACAACTTTTGATTACTCTTATGAGTAGGCATAGATTCAAGTATTGGAGCAGTAGGGGCGGGGGTGTGTTGGCAGGATAGTTGGATCTTTGGGAGCATGGAGATTGTGATCTTTGGGGATCTGGTCTCCAGTTATCAGTATATTGTTTTATGCACTTCAAACATTATTTGTATATATAGCCATATATAGTATTTAATGTATCATCCGGTACGTAGTTTGTATTGAGATAGTGTGTTCTAATCATATTGTTATATTACTTTTGTTCCCATACCATGCCTTATATAGAATGTTTCTCTTCTTTTATAAGCATACGTATATGTTGATATAATGTATATTATTATTCTACTACGGGATTATATCAATATATATAATGAGATAGTTTTGTTTAAGTTTACCCTAATGGTCTATCGTTATGGTGTTCGAAACCACGTACAATTGTTTAGCATTGATATAAGGTATCGTAAACAGCGGGTTGTTAACGACCGCCCTATACCATCGACAACAATAGTATATAAATAGTGTGTTGCTATCGTACCCGACCGATATAGGACGATTATTAGGGTTTAGAATGAACCAATATAGCATATAACCTGTCATATCTGGATATAATATAATATCATAAATATAACAAAAGAGACGGTAATAACAATGTGAATAGACCGTCATCATCAGAGTATATATCCACAGAGTTATACATAATAGTAGAGTTTATACAACAGAAACAAACTCGACAACTGTCTCTAAAAAAAATAGTAATAAGAAAGCACTATCACGAGTTCAATAGCATTGCTCAGTGGAATAAGCGTAGACTCCATATATGTATATAATACGAGATAGCTCCATCCAGCTCGTCCTTCGAACATCTACTGCATCACCTAGACTTGTTATCCAATCTACTCATTTTAAGAGTACCCAAGATAATAAGAGAGCATAAAACCTTGGGGTTAGACAACAGTCTGGTGTGAGCAGTAAATGAGTCTCAAAATACAAAACAGGTAAATGTGGTAAGGAACAAGAGTACACGAACCATACCTGACCTGTCCCAACAACCAAAGAGTTAGCGCACAACACTATAATATGCTACTCTATAATATCGTAAAGATATACCACAGTCCAAACAAAGGATATCAGTCTTCCAGGTATTCCTATCTCCAATACCTACTTCCTTTAATACCTATGAGTGACAGCCTACTAAAGAGATCAACCAAAGCAACCATAGCATCCATCAAACAATCCTAACTATCACTCCATGTGCTTTGAATATATGATAGCTCATATGGCCTCCTTTCTATCAAGGACAAAAGGAAATCTCGGTTCTATGTTGTACTCTCGTATCTCACAACCCAAAGCTGGATATGTGTCTCGCAGCCCAAAGCTAGACACTAGACCTAAAGCCACAGGTCCAGGGTATACAGGTACCTTCATCGATTCATTAGCATCCCCACTTATAATATCCCTGCTTCGTGTAGAATAGAAAACACTCCGAGCATCAACGATTCCTTAACACATACATCCAAGCCCTTCTTTACTCCATTTGGATATTGAGCCCTTCTTTCTCAATCCAGTTTCCATTATTCACGAGGAACTCTTCCACATTCCATAATCATACGGTCCACCCCCTTTGCGAGCCGCCATCTTCGTAACCTACTCCCAACACGAGCCAACATTCGAAGACCATAGCTTTTCATCATGTTGTTATATCATCAGCCAACCTGATACGAACAAGCCAACACCTCCATCACGATCTACAGGACCTTTACTTCATCTCCCATAAGTTTCATTCCATTTGGACCTAGCGCTAGAAGTCAGTACCGTCCTCTCATGTTGGGCCCGAGCTTTATACTTTGCCAATCCATGGCTAAGTTTTCTTCCACTCCTTCCTTGCTTCTAGTACTCCATTCCTTGATACTTTGACTCTAACTTCTCAACAAATATCAAGTCATCATATAATAAGTTATCTCTTCAAAGCACCCTTCTTCATATCCTAGCAAAAAGTCGTCATAGCTCCAACACTTAGCCAATCACCCATCCATCACCTCAGGCAACCTCTACTAGCAACATCCTTGCTCTCCCCAAAATCACCACCTCCATGGACCAAACTACAAATATCGGTGCCGACCTCTCAACTCGGTGCTGAATTATGTAGTTAGTGAATTGGAACTTGTGCTTTGAACCACGAGCTCTTCCAATACTCCAAAGCCTCTCCTCTAAGTTTCGTCCAATTCCGACCAACTTTGCCTCCGATTTGCTCAATTCTTTGACCTAACTTTCTATTCAATCATAATACTAACAAACAACATCAAATCATATCATCCAACATATAATAACAAACAATTTGATCCAATCAAACATGCAATCCATCAAAATAAGACACATAAGTCAATTTCTAACATAGATTCTACATATAACATGAACATATGAGCATAAGCAAGGGTGATATCTAATCAATTTAAATATATACATAGTTTAACATGTAATTAAAGTTGGAAAATGTTTTACGGCCAAAAAATCGATTTAAAACATGTTAAATCATGTAATTCTACCATATAAACATGCATCGTATAGTAAGAAGGCATAAACCACTCACCAATTACCCAATTCAACCGATACGAATGTAAATCCAATCTGAACAGTAATGTAATGCACTTCAAATCAAGGAAAACGATGGTCTCTATATTCTATTTGGTGATCTAATCTCTTCGCAATCTAGTTTGATTTAAAGAGCAATTTGGGCGATTTTGGATGAAATTTGGATGGATCTAGGGCTAATTAGGGTTTAGACCTAATTAGGAATGAGGGGAAAAGGTTTTAACTTATCTCTTTAGCCTTTTATTTATAGTATTCTCTAGTTAGACTAATGGACCAACTAATGTGCTTCACTATTCACACACTAATTCTGGCCAGAAGCTTTAAAAACTTAAAACAGGCATAACTTTCTGACCGTAAGTCCCTTTTCTATTATGACCACTCTACGGAATGGAAAACTATAATCTTGAAGTAATGAAACTAGTTTGAGATCCTAATTCGACTCCTATCAAAAGTTATAGCCCAAATAAGATTTCCAGGGCCAAAATGGTCACATAGAAATTAGGGAAAAACCATAGGTTTGTAAAATGTCCCTAAGAGTCATATCCTAAAATATAGGATCATACGACCTCATATGAATAAAATAAAAATATTTTACGATCCTCCAATACGTATAATACGGGTAGTTACATTCTTCCCTCCTTTAGGAATTTCGCCCACGAAATCCCCAAACAAGCTAAAGTATAAGCAACCATGATCATCTCGCTTGCCTATCAAGCATTAGCAACTATCAAACATCTCACACAAGCAACCACACAATTAATAGTATAGATGACATATCCTAGCATGTGAAATACTAACATATCAAATATAGTATACAGTGGTGAAAGTAGATAAGATAAACAGTCGATCTTACCATTCAAAGAGCTCTAGATAAGAAGTCCTCATGCTCTCTTCCGTCTCCCACGTATAATCATCCTCACTTTCACTCCATTGTACCTTCACTATTTTCACCATCTTTCTCCTAAGCTATTCCATATCATACCAAACAATACAAAGCGGCCTAAGAGGTATAGAAACATCTAGTTCTACCTCAACATCTTCAAGCTGATCCAATGTGATCTTCACACCGGAGTCGTGCACAAACTTCCATTGATAAGAGACATGTGTGCATGCCCGCCATCTTCTGAGGTAAGCTGACCCTATATGATCGCTTTCCGATTCTCTGGACTATCAGAAAAGGTCCTACAAATCTCGGTGCCAACTTCCTCGGTAGCACCCCTAATTTTAGTTTAACATTATTCAGGATATTTAATTGGTTAGATTAAATAGAATAATGTAAATAGTTACAGAGAATAAGGTTTAGTTATTAATAAGGTCGTGCCTTAATAAACTAAGTAATGAGATTATTTTGAAAAACTTAACACATAAGAGAATATATGAGAGAGGCAAAATAGGTAGATCCATATTTTTATCCTTAAGCCCTCTCCCGCTCATATCATTCTCATTCTACTCACACAAAAAAATCAAATGAAGAACATAAGGAGGCCGACCATAACCTAGCAGAAAAGGGAATGAAATCAAAAGAAACTCATAAGATAAAGCTTAGGGAAACTAGAGCAACATCAAATCTCAACTCCAACATTAAATTTAAGGTGAATAATACCAAAACCATCTCTTTTATCTTTTGTTTAATTTGGTAATGGATAGTTCCTAAATTGATTTTGTTTGATTTGCTAAGTTATAGTCGAATAATCGTTGTTTGGATAGAATAATGGTTTATGGAATTTTTATGAAATTATTTAAATGAGTTTTAAGGGTAAAATCTAAGTTTTTAATCTCCAAATGCTTTGATTTTCTGGTATGTTGTGTAAAATACTAATTTGGAGAAGGGTTTTTAATTTTATAATTTTTTGAGTTGTAATAAATATTTTATGAATTTCTTAAGGTGGAATTTGGGTTTAACTCGGGTTTTAATTATCTAAAGTAATTAAATACAGTTCCTTGCCCTGAAATTTTTATATGATAAAGAATATGATATTTCTAAAATTCTGGGCTTTTTGGGGATTTTTCCCTAGCGGTTTCGATTTACTATGAATTTATTTTTGCTAGATAAGCATTTAAATTAATAATTAATTAAGGTTATTAATTAAGTTGACAATGATTTTGGGACTTTTAAAACCGAATGAGGCAGATTTTCTGAAAAGAATTGGGTAAAGCATTTCATTGTCCAATAGGAATTTGACAAAGAATAAGTTTTGGTGAAAAGTATTTGATTTTATTGGTAATAAATCAGTTTTAATTTTTTTTATGATAATGCAATGCCGCTCCTATACACACTAAAGGTATGATAACACTGCAGCTAAGAGGATCGACATCGATATAAAGGGAAGCATATGATATTTACGTAGGTAGTTATGGAATGATTCCTACGGTATCGAAGTCGACTTCGTCGGCAATCTATTATTGGCAACATCGCATTATCATGATTCATTTAAGTATTTAAAGCTTTAATGCCGCAATCATCAAGGCCACCTCACTTATGTCACCATTATTAACTTCAACCTTATATATTTGGTGCATAGTAGCCAACGTATGCAAAGTATAATATTTTATAATGATCGCTAGTTGTGATGCCGCTATTCATCAATGTCGGCAAGGTTTTATATTGCATTATGTTGGCAAAGATGCCACAATGCATCAATGCCGCATTTCTTCCATTTAATGCCGGCGAGGCTTAGTTTTATGTAAATTAAAACTATGTTTTAAAGAGGAGATATAGCCAATGTTCAAGAGGGTCGACAACCCTATGATTTGGCTGTTAGCCATATAATTTAGAAAAATCTAAAGTTTTGTTTTGAAAGATGGATAGCCTATATCATATTGTCAACAACCTTGTTTTTGACATTGAGTTTTACACTTAAAAGGATTTAAGTTTTTGTTTTCGACCTGGGATAGAGGTCGATATTGTTATTAACGTCAACACTATTCTCTACTATCCTAATTAATGGTGATGAGCCATATGTTGTATGATTTCGAGTTTGACCATTGGGGATACCAATGTTTTACATTACTATGTGCTATAAGTATACGTAGTTGACATTATTTATTAGGGTTGCCAAGATAGAATAAACTCTACACTAATCATTGGGAATACAAATATATATTCTTAATGAGTTCGACATAGATCATCGAGGAAACCAATGTATATTAGTTTGAGATGTTATAAGTTTAAGGCGTCTACAACCTAATTGGGCACACCAATAGACATAGGTTGAACATGTAGGTTAAAACTTGAATTAAATTGACAAGTGATGGGTTCATAGTTATCATAGGATTACTATGGGATGTGAGATGGATAGTCCACATCATATTGGAGATGGATAATCTCTATATGGTTAATGAGGGGTTCATAGTCATCCTAGAATTAGAAAAACTATATGATATGTTATGGATAGTCCATATCTTTTTAATAATTATTACATGTGAGATAGATAGTCCACATAACTTTGATAATGAAACTGTGTGTGATGGGTAGTCCATATGATAGGAGATGGGTAATCTAGATAATTACATGTGAGATGGGTAGTCCACATAAGTATAAGACGGATACTCAATGAAAATTTAGATGGGTAATCTAATAACTTGGGATGGGTAATCCAGTATATATTGCATGTTCGCATATCATCATTTTATTGTTGTAACCATTGTGGATGCAGGAGGACAATATATGATTGAGGTATTTTGGTTAAGATACTGGTGAAGAGAAACCCCATTGCGCTTAGTGGTGTGGTTTCACTAAATATCTATTGGATCGAGATGGTAGGTTATTATTCACACCAGACTATTTGTCTGACCTGAAGTTTTTGTTTTCCCCTTAAAATCTTGGGTACTCATTTGAGTAGGTCGGGAGTAAGGGTTTTTAGGTTTCTAGTTAGACGAATAAGCATCTAGAGACATATAGGAGGCAATTTAGCTATTTATACTTATCTAATCCACTGTATTGTTTGATTTTGTGAATGGATGTAAAGGCAAAGATGTATTATTGCCTAGTATTAGACTCTGATCAACCAAGGGGGCATCTTCATATGTCGCTCTTAGAGTATTTTATAATAATTGAATTTTCTCTAAACGTGCGATTGCGAAAGGGATCATGTAATGAATGTGGTAAGTCAATTATGAAATGAAATGTGAAAGTTTGCTATTAAATTGTGTTTGAAAATTTTCATATTCATGTGCTTCTGATTATTGAGATGACTAACATAGCCGCATTTTATCATCAAAAATTAATACTATGGATGACCGCACCATCTGTAGCGCTTAGTTTCGGGCCTAAATATGGCGGATGTTACAAGTTGGTAGGAGAGCATAGGTTTATGTAAAACTTAAAAGATTAAAAGATTTTTGAAAACATAATCCTAATGAATCAAAGAATAAGATTGGGGTATGGATAACGCTATAATAACATACTTGTATTTGCTATATATAAGTATGTATTCTATCTCTATTCTCCCCTCTCTCTTAGACCATTCTTTTGTATCTTACTAAGGCTCGTATGCAGATTACGAGAAAGCAAGTTATGGAAGTAGGAAATGGAAGAGTGAATCTAGGTGGCGGAAGTACTACAACCAATGGAAATATTCGACCCAACACTAGAAGGAATCCGGGTCGACGGGCAAATGCTAATCAAAACGCAAATGCTAATGTGGGTGCTGGAACACCACCAGTAGGTACGGAGACTATGTATCAGTTCTTCGTTAATCTGGTACAAGCTGGAGTAGTAGTAGGAGTAGCTGGGGGTAATGCTGCTAATGCAGGAGGAGTTAATCTCGTAGCGTCAGTTGGCAATAACTATGCTAAGCTGGGCCGAGATTATACAAGTCTTGGTGGGAAGCCTTTTCTTGGGACTGAAGATACTGTTGAAGTATAGAACTGGTTGTTGCACTGCGAAAGAATTTTTGCTGATTTGAACTTGAATGACGAGTAGGAAAGAAGGTTGGCTTTGAGACAGTTGTAAGGTGCTGCATTGTTCTGGTGAAATGGGGTGATTGTAGGGGTACCAAAGGAGGAATTGACTTAGGCGGAATTTCGAAGAAGGTTTGAGGAAATAATTTTATCCGAAGTAGCCAAGTCAGCCCTACTCAGGAAGTTCATGGAATTAGAGTAAGGGAAAATGTCAGTATTGGAATACTCTGCTAAGTTTGATGAACTGTCCAGATATGGATATATCACTATTGATACCGTTATCAAGAGGAATAAGGAGTTTATCTGGGGGTTGAGGCCGGAGATTGCCAGGGCAACTATGCCACACCTTAGGGATCCATCGAATATAGTGGTGGAAATGGCTATTAGGAAGGAGGAGACACTTTCTATTTTTGGGAAGAAGAACCCAGTTGGAATCCAGAGTTCTCAGAATACGAAGAGGAAGTTCTTTAAGGGAAAGGGAGCTCAAAAGGGTGGAGATGCTAAGAAAGGAAAGGAAGATATCATTTGTTATAAGTGTGATAAGAAGGGGCACTATGCTAATGAGTGTCGATCGGGTGATGGCAAGATGGTTGTGGGTAAGCAAAATGTGAAGTATTTATCTACAACCAGGTATGGCATTATAAGAACAAAAGTCCACAATTGGCCAAGGCTAATAAAGGAAAGGTGTTCGCTTTAGAGCCATCTGCATCAAGATCGACTACTACTGAGAAAGGGAAGTCTGTGATGGAAGGTATGCTTTTGATTCATATACCATTTAGAGTATTGTTTGATACCGATGCATCGCATTCATTTATCTCTCACTGTTTGGTAGATAAATTATGTTTAGAACCTTCATGCCTTGTTACTTCCTTAAGGGTAGCTAATCCAATAGGGGGGTATGCAACTATCGGGATGAGATGTGACCATTTAGAATTTGAGTTGCTAGGATATACTTTTGCTAGCAGTTTGTATGTGTTTGATTTTGCGGGTTTCGGAATTATTTTGGGTATGGATTGGTTGAGCAGATATGATGTTAGGATATTTTGCCAGGGTAGGAAAATATCATTGAGACACCCCGATAACAGTGACCGAATTATATACTCAGTAGAAAACTTGAATTTGGACGTTTATGCTTTGTTGGGTGCAATGGAAGTAGAAGATGAAGTAAATCGGGTTTCAGTTGCAAGAGAATTTGCAGATGTTTTTGAACTGGTTACAAGACTACCACTGAAATGAGCTATTGAGTTTCGAATAGATCTTGTACCAAGCACTAAACCCATAAGTAGACCACCTAGTAGGATGACACCTACCGAGATGAAGGATTTGAATGTACAACTAGTGGACCTAGAAGGAAATAATTTTATTATACCAAGCAGTTCGCCTTGGGGAGCGGCCGTGGTGTTCGTAAAAAAACTGGATGGGTCGCTAAGAGTATGTATTGATTATCATAAGCAGAATGAGAAGATGATAAAAAAATAGATATCCTTTGGCAAGAATCAATGATCTATTTGTTCAGTTGAGTGGAGCCAAGGTATTTTCCCGGTTGGATTGGGCGATAGTGTTCCATCAATTGAGGGTGGCAGAGGACAGTATTCCTTTAACGGTGTTTTGAACGAGGTATGGTTAAGTGTTTAGTAATGCCATTTGGATTGACTAATGTGCCTGCTTTCTTAGTGGACTTGATGAACCGAATATTCCAAAAGCACTGGGATAGGTTCGTATTGGTGTTCATTGATCCCATTTTGATATATTCTAAAGATGAAAGTGACCACGAGATTCATCTTTGAATAGTGCCTAAGACGTTGAGGCGACATCAACTAAAAAGCGAAGTTTTCAAAGTGTCACTTTTAGAAGAGAGTTTTAGAAGAGAGAAGTGAAGTTTCTTGGTCATGTGTTTCAAAAAAAGGGCTTTCCATAGATCCAACTAAGATTGAAGCTGTTAACAGTTGGGAAGACCCGAGACGCTGATCGAGATAAGAAGTTTCCTTGGATTAACTGGCTATTACCGGAGATTTAGCAGGGATTTCTCACAGATAGAAGCACACCTGACTAAGCTAACCAGAAAGGATGTAAAGTTTATTTGGTCCGATAAATATGAGAAAGCATTCCTTAAGTTAAAGCATTACTTGACCAATGCGTCCGCGTTAGTTGTTCCAAATGGAAATCAGGATTTGGTGGTGTATACGGATGCATGTAGAACTGGATTAGGAGCTGTGTTGATGCAAAGGTGTAAAGTGATTGCATATGCTTCTCGACAGCTCACACCGCATGAAGTTAGATATCCAACTCATGATTTGAAGTTGGCAGTGGTGATTTTCACAATGAAAGTAAGGAGAAACTACCTCTTAGGTGAACGATTCGTATTGTATGTGGATCGTAAGTCTTTGAGATATTTATTCTCTCAGAAAGAGTTGAATATGAGACAGTAGAGTTGGTTGGAATTTTTGGCGACTTATGATTTTGGTATTGAGTATACGCCAAGGAGAGGAATAAAGTGGCGGGTGCAATTAGTAGAAAACATCATAATATGGTGTTAGCTATGTTGGCAGAGTGGAAGGATTTAGAGGCATTGACTACATATAGTGTGCAGTTAAGATTGACTGCTAGTTCTGGTCAAAGTACTGCCATGTTATCTTGCTTGGAAGTTCGATCAGTATTGACTGAAAGGATTGCTTCTAAGTAGAGAGATGATCCATTTAAGCCAAAAAGATTAGAAGATTGGAAAGTGGAAATGAGATTGATGATTTGAAAGATTTTAGTCTTGACCAGAGAGGATGGTTAAGGAAGAAGGGACTATTATGTGTTCCAGATTTTGGTGACCTAAGGAAGGAAGCTCTTAGGAAATGTCATCGGTCGAAGCTTAATATACATCCTGGAGGAACTAAGATGTATCAAGATATGAAAAGAAGTTTCTTCTAAGAAGGCATGAAGAGGGATGTAGGCTTATGGGTGAAGCAATGTGCGAATTCCCAGCAAGTGAAAGCCGAACATCATAAGCCAAGTGGATTGCTTCAACCTTTAGATATACCAGTTTGGAAATGGGATTTGATATCCATGGATTTTTTTGATGGGTTGCCAAGGTCTTGTTAATACCCTAGGTATTGATTTTGATGACAACAACCACATAAATATTACTACTAACGTATCTCCGAGTTATGCAGTCATATCAGATATATTATGGAGACATCTACAGAGATAAACAAGAATACAGTGGAAGAAAATGAATTATAGAAGAAGGTTAATCAGAGCAATTGAAGAACAAAACCCAATTAGAGAAGATTGCTGAAGGATAAAGGTGTTTGAATTGATGAGGAGTTGGTTGAACCTTAGAATATCTTGTTAAAGATCTCATGGCAATTATACTTGAAGATCATCAACCATTGACCTCAACCGAATCACAAGAATCCACAAATATAAGGTAATTTGAAATGCTGAAAATTTGCAACACTTATTAATGTTGTTGTTCATTTTGCAACACACCCATGTCGACATGGGGTACCTAGGATGTCGACATGCTAGTCGTTTTTCAGAATTTCAAATTTTAAATGAAGAGACATTTCCCTCCACCCCTTCACCAAAAGACGCGTCTCTTCAACCACTATATAAAGGTCTCTGAAAACGAATTTTAACATCAAGAATTCTCATTTTCTCTTACTCCTTCTTCTCCAAACATTTGTAAAAGAAATCCATTGCATACTCTTCCAATCTCCTTGCAAATCGATACTATTTCACTCCAATTCTTGACCGATTTGCAAACCACACAATATTAGAGAGTTGTACTTGAATTCACATCATTCTCTCTCTGATTTCATCCTATTCCTAAAAGAATTCAAAGATATATTGCCATTGGAGGTCTATAGGATCATTGTACCGAATCTTTATTGAAGATACGACTACTTGCCATAGTTTGTTGTTGATGATAAGGAGAAGGTGTTCTTGTAGCCTGTAAAATCAAGAGGGTGTCTTATAGCCCATGAAACCAAGATTGTAAAGGTGTTCTTGCCACCCATGGAAAGCAAGCGATTATAGTGGAATTCTGCACGATAGAGTGCAGGACTGGATATAGGATTGGTTAATCCGAACCTGTATAAAAATCCGAGTGTTATTTACATTACTGCATTTTACTTTATTACTTACTTATTCTTTGATTACTTCTTTCTGTTTGCAATTCGAGTAAATAAAGTTTTATATTTATAAGTAAGTAGTTAATACACATTTCACCGCTTCTAGTGTCTGAATAGCCTTAAGATCCAACATTATGTTGTAGACACTCCAGTTTCCAACATTTGGTATCAGAGCATTGGTTTTCAAAACTTCACAACTTGATTTTTGAAAAGTATAAATGGCTAATGACACTAGTAACACATTTTTTAACACTTTTGTACCACTAGACCCCCTCTATTTGATGGCAATACTTATGCATATTGGGCTTGTAGGATGAAATGTTATTTGTAGTCTAATGGTTTGGATATTTGGAACATTACCCAAATAGAGTACATAGAGCCTCAAACCGAATATTCAAAATGGACACTAGTCCAAAAGACACAAGCACTTAATAACTCTAAGGCTATGAACATTTTATTTTGCTCCTTGGATAGAAATGAATTTAATCGAGTGTCTATTTGTAATTCTGCATATGAAATTTGGAGAACACTACAAGTCACACTTGAAGGCACCAGTAAAGTAAAACAAACAAAGATATCTATGCTAACTAACCAGTTTCAACTCTTTCAAATGAAACCAAATGAGTCTATTTCTGATATGTATTCTAGATTTCAAGATATAGTACATGCCTTAATATCATTAGGAAAGAAAATTACCGAAGAAGACCAAGTCAGAAAGATCTTGAATTCACTTCCTAGTAAATGGGATCAGAAGACTCTGGCAATCAAAGAAGTCAATGATATTAGTACTATGAAAATAGAAGATTTAATTGGTAACCTAATGTCCTATGAAGTAAAGTTGTAGATTAGAAAAGAGAATCAGGCAAATGAGAAGAAATCACTAGCACTCAATGCTATGATCGACAACGATCAACCAGATGATGATGCCGTTTATTATGATATCGAGTTTATGACCAAGAAGTTCAAGAAATTCTTGAAGTATTGGGTAATAAAAAAACTTCGAAAAACTAACAACAATAATTCTAGAAATGGAAATGTTGTTTAGTGTTTCGAATGTCATAAACCTGGTCATTTGAAAAGAGACTGCCCCAACCTGAAGAAATCAAAGTAATTTTCAAACACTTTCAATAAGGAGAGGAAACAGGAATTCAATGCAAAATGGGATGATTCAGATACATCATCAAGTGATAGTGATTCAGAAACAGAAAATGCCAACATGTGCTTCATGGCAAAGGATGACCAGGTATGGAATTTTAATAAAGAAATTACTAATGTTTTGAATGATATGTATTAGGGATATAAAATACTTAGGAAAGAGTACAACAATAGTTTGGCAGAGATAGATAGATTAAAAATATTTAATGAAAGGTTAACTGAAGAAAAACAATGTCTAGAAGATTAAATTGAAAGACAATGGGTATAATGATGAAAAGGATTTGACACTTGGAAGTTTTGAAAAACTAAAAAGTTAAAATGAATCCTGAAAATCAGAAAATCTTTCAATGAAGTCACAGATCACTGATCTGAATGAAAAATAACATCTCTGGACAATGTTATTCTTAACCGTAATAAGGATTTTGACAAAATGAAAACTGATATTGATAAATTTAACAAAGGGAAGGATAATCTAGAAAACTTATTATCTGCATCTAAACACACTAGGAATAAACACGGACTTGGATACACCCCTAAGGCTAAATCAAAGAAAAATAGTACTCAAAGTACTAAGTTTGTTAAGGCTACCAAGTTCAAACCAAAACCTAGGAAATTAATGTTAAAACCTCCAAATAGGTTAATTAATTTATGGGTTCCAAAAAGGTTGGATGATATTGAAAAAGAAAAATATATCGATAATTTTATTAATAAGGTTCATTCATCTAATGATTATATTTTGAAAGGACATTCAAACTCTTCATGGGTTTGGCATCCCAAAACTTAACCCCATAGACCCCAAAATAAAAAGGGTACTAGTGTGCATATTTTATAATTTTTCAGGTACCAAACAATGTATACCAGATAGCGGATGCTCAAAGCATATGACAAGAAATCTATTGAACTTTGGATAAATATGAAAAGGATTTGTTATTGGCATTGGCAAAGTCGGTAACTCTAAAACTCATCTTATTATTTGATAAGTTTATTTCATGTTTTGAATTAATTTGGTTTTCCCTCATATGTTTTATTTATATGCATTTATCTCTTTATACAAACTCCACATATTGTCTAGCAGTGATTTAAGCGACTCTTTTTCGCCCTTTTTGTTGATGACAAAGGGGGAGAAAAGGTATAAAATATACTGAGCAAAATGATAGGGGGTTCATAGAGTTAGGGGGAGTCAAATATAAAAGTATTATATTTTATCTCTTAAATATTTATATGGTTGTCATCATCAAAAATGGGGAGATTGTTAATACACTAGGTATTGATTTTGATGACAACAACCACATAAATATTACTACTAACGTATCTCTGAGTTATACAGTCATATCAGATATATTATGGAGACATTTACAAAGATAAACAAGAATACAATGAAAGCAAATGAATTATAGAAGAAGGTTAATCAGAGCAATTGAAGAACAAAACCCAATTAGAGAAGAATGCTGAAGGAAAAGGTGTTTGAAGTGATGAGGAGTTGGTTGAACCTTAGAATATCTTGTTAAAGATCTCATGGCAATTACACTTGAAGATCATCAACCATTGACCTCAACCGAATCACAAGAATCCACAAATATAAGGTAATTTGAAATGTTGAAAATTTGCAACACTTATTAGTGTTGCTGTTCATTTTGCAACACACCCATGTCGACATGGGGGTACCTAGGATGTCGACATGCTAGTCGTTTTTCAGAATTTCAAATTTTAAATGAAGAGACATTTCCCTCCACCCCTTCACCAAAAGACACGTCTGAAAACGAACTTTAACCTCAAGAATTCTCATTTTCTCTTACTCCTTCTCCAAACATTTGCAAAAGAAATCCATTGCATACTCTTCCAATCTCCTTGCAAATCGATACTATTTCACTCCAATTGTTCGTTGATTTGCAAATCACACAATATCAGAGAGTCGTACTTGAATTCACATCATTCTCTCTATGATTTCATCATATTCCTCAAAGAATTCAAAGATATACTGCCATTGGAGGCCTATAGGATCATTGTACCGAATCTGCAGAATTTGTATTGAAGATACAACTATAGACTTGCCATAGTTTGTTGTTGGTGATAAGGAGAAGGTGTTCTTGTATCCTGTAAAATCAAGAGAGTGTGTCTTGTAGCCCGTGAAACCAAGATTGTAAAGGTGTTATTGCCACTCGTGGAAAGCAAGAGATTATAGTGGAATTCTGCACGATAGAGTGCAAGACTGGATGTAGGATTGGTTAATCCGAACCAGTATAAAAATCCGGGTGTTATTTACATTACTGCATTTTACTTTATTACTTACTTATTCTCTGATTACTTCTTTCTGTTTGCAATTTGAGTAAATACTGTTTTATATTCATAAGTAAGTAGTTAATACACATTTCACCACTTCTGGTGTCTGAATAGCCTTAAGATCCAACATTGTGTTGTAGACACTCCAGTTTCCAATAGGTTTAACAGGGGAAATGAAAGTATTTGGGTCATAGTGGATAGACTAACCAAAAATGCTCATTTAATTTCCGTTAAGTCAACCAGGACGACACCTGTATTAGCTAAGTTATTCATGAAGAACATTATTAGAATGCATGGGATTCCTAGTAGTATAGTTAGCTACTGAGTCACTAGTGAACTCTGGAAGAGTCTACGGGAGGTACTAGGTACCAAGCTTAAGATTAGTACCACTTATCAACCACAGATGGATGGGCAGGCGGAGAGAGTCAACAAGGTACTAGAAGATTTGTTCAGAGCTTTTGTACTAGATTTTAATGGGTCGTGGGAAGACCATTTGCACTTGGTTGAGTTTTCCTATAATAATAGTTATGAGACTAGTATAGGAATGGTGCCTTTCAAAGATTTGTATGGAAGGCTATACAAATAACTAGCATGTTGGTTGGAGACTAGAAACAGATTGGTCCTTGGTCCTGATATGGTAAGAGAAGCCACCGAAAAGATTGAGCAAATCCGGACTAGGATGAGAAAAGCTCAGTCTATGTAGAAAAGTTACGAAGACAAGAGGCGTAATGATATAGAGTTCTCAGTTGGAGATCGTGTTTTTATTAAAGTATCACCAATGAAGGGTGTGGTATAGTTTGGAAAGTAAGGGAAACTGGCGTCGAGATATGTTGGAACGTTCCCTGTTATAGAAAGGATTGAGAAACTCGCGTACCGGATAGAGTGATCGAGTTATTTGGCTTGATTCCATAATATCTTTCATGTTTCTTATCTTAAACGGTATGTGCATGATCCAGAAACTACTATTGCTTCGACTACACTAGATGATTTAGTAGTGGAACCGAATCTTACTTTTGTAAGACAACCAGTTTGTGATGTGGCCAGAGATGAGAAGAGACTATGGAACAAGACATTCAAGTTAGTGAAAGTCCAGTGGAGTGACAATGGGAAAGGTTGTACTTGAGAGACGGAGGACAAGATTAAGGATACTTATCCTAAGCTATTATGATGGTATGCTCTATATTGTTGTATATAGACTTTATAACTGGTAGGATATACTAGCATTTTTTGCGTGTTTGATATGCTTGTTATGTAGTCTTTACTGAATTTCGAGGACAAAATTCTTTAAGGGGAGAGCCTGCAACACCCCTAATATTTGTTTAACATTATTCAGGATATTTAATTAGATAGATAAAATAGAATAATGTAAATGGTTAAGGAGAATGAGGTTTGGTTATTAACAAGGCCGTCCCTTAATAAAGTAAGTAATGAGATTGTTTTGAAAAACTTAACACATAAGAGAATATATAAGAGGGGCAAAATAGGTAGATCCATTTTTAATCCCTAAACCCTCTCCCCCTCATATCATTCTCATTCTACTCAAACAAAAACAATCAAATGAAGAACATAAGGAGGCCGACCATTACCTAGGGGAAAAGGGAATGAAATCAAAGGAGATTCACAAGATAAAGCTTAGGAAAACTAAAGCAACATCAAATCTCAACTCCAATATCAAATTTATGGCGAATAATGCTAAAACCATCTCTTTTATCTTTTGTTTAATTCGGTTATGGATAGCACCCAAATTAATCTTGTTTGATTTGCTAAGTTATGGTCGAATAATCATTGTTTGGATAGAATGATGGTTTATAAAAAAATTATGAAATTATTTGAATGAGTTTTAAGGGTAAAACCTAAGTTTTTAATCTCCAAACGCTTTGATTTTCTGGTATGTTTTGTAGAACATTAATTTGGAGATGGGTTTTTAATTTTATAATTTACCGAGTTGAAATAAATATTTTATGAAATTTCTAAGGTGGAAATTTGCTTTAACTCGGGTTTTAATTATTTTTAGCGTTGACGCCACTTGATTTAACTTTGACCTTATATATTTGGTAGTACAGTAGCCGAAGTATGCTAAGTATAATATTTTATAATGACGTCGCTAGTTGTGATGCCACTATTCATCAATGTCGGCAAGGCTTTATATTGTATTGTGTTGGCAACGATGCCGCGCCGCATTGATGCCACATTTCTTCCTTTTAACACTAGCGAGGCTCAGTTTTATGCAAATTAAAACTATGTTTTAAAGAGGCGATATAGCCAATGTTCAAGAGCGTCCACAACCCTATGATTTTGGCAGTTAGCCATATGATTTATAAAAATCTAAAGTTTTGTTTTAAAAGATGGATAGCCTATATCATATGTCTGTCGACAAACTTGTTTCCGGCATAGAATTTTATACTTAAAAGGATTTAAGTTTTTGGTTCAACCTTGGATAGAGGTCGACAGTGTTATTAATGTCAAAAATATTCTCTACTGTCCTAATTAATGGGGACGAGCCATATATTGTATGATTTCGACTTTGATCGTTGGGGATACCAATGTTTTACATTACTAGTGCTATAAGTACATATATTTGACATAATTTATCGGGGTTACCAAGATAGAATAAACTCGACGTTAATCATTGGGGATACCAATGTATATTTTTAATGAGTTAGACATAGACCATTAGGGATACCAATGTATATTAGTCTGAGATGTTATAAGTTTAAGGGGTATACAACCTAATTAGGGACACCAATATACATAGGTTGAACATGTAAATTAAAAAATGAATTAAATTGACAAGTGATGGGTTCGTAGTTATCCTAGAAAAACTATGGGATGTGAGATGGATAGTCCACATCATGCCGGAGATGAATAGTCTCTATATGGTTACTGAGGGGTTCATAGTCATCCTAGGAAAACTATGGGATGTTTGATAGATTGTCCACATCTTTTTAAATAGCTATTACATGTGAGATGAATAGTCCACATAACTTTGATAATGAAATCATGTGTGATGGGTAGTCCATATGGTAGGAGATGGTTAATCCAAATAATTACATGTAAGATGGGTAGTCTACATAAGTATAAGATAGATAATCAATGAAAATTTAGATGGGTAATCTAATAACTTGGGATGTGTAATCCAGTGTACATTGCATGTTTGCATATCATTATTTTATTATGTTATAACCATTGTGGATGCAGGAGCACAATATATGGTAAAGGTATTTTGGAGGGAAAAACCCGTTCTACTTAGCGGCGTGGTCTCACTAGATATCTATTGGCACGAGATGGTAGGTTATTATTCACACCAGACGGTTGGTCTGACCTGAAGTTTTTGTTTTTTCCCTTAAATCTTGGGTACTCATTTGAGTAGGTTGGTAGTAAGGGTTTTTAGGTTTCCAATTAGACGAATAAGCTTCCAAAGACGTGTAGGAGGCTATTTAACTATTTAGGAGTACTTATCTAATCTGTTGTATTGTTTGATTTTTTTTGAATAGCTATAAAGACAAAGATGTATTATTGCCTAGTATTATACTCTAATCAACCTAGGGGAATTTTCATATGTCGCTTTAGGAGTATTTTATAATAATTATATTTTCTCTGAACGTGGGATTATGAAAGGGATTATGCAATGAATGTGATAAGTCATTTATGAAATGAAATGTGAAAGTTTGCTATTAAATTATGTTTGAATATTTTCGTATTCATATGCTTCTGATTATTGAGATGACTAACATAGCCGCGTTTTTTCACCGAAAATTATACTATGGATGACTGCGGCATCTGATGCATTGAGTCGAACTACATTCTTTAGAGGAGAAACCTTTACAAACACCATATCTCCGGCAGAAAACTCTAACTCACTTCGTGTCTTATCCACGTGGCTTTTCTATCAATCCCGAGCAGCTTTTATTCATTGCCGAATGACCTTAATCTTCTTTGAAGTCTCTCTAATCATATCTGGCCCAAGTATCTATTTTTCACCCGCTTTCCACCAATATGAAGGAGTGTTACATGGTCGGCCATATAATGCTTTGTATGGAGCCATACCAATACTCGACTGATAACCGTTATTGTATGCAAACTCTACTAAATGCAAATGATCATCCCACGACCCTTTAAAATCTATAATATATGCTCGCAAGAGATCTACCAATATACGATTTACTCTTTCGGTCTGTCCATCCTTTTGTGGGTGATAAGCTGTACTAAGATGCAGCTTGGTCCGTAACGCCTCTTATAAGCTCTTCCAAAACCCACTAGTGAACAATGGACCTCGATCACTCACAATGCTCTTTGACTCACTGTGAAATCATAATATTCACTTTACATACAACTCCGCCAGCTTGGATGTCGTTCTACTTGACTTGACGGGTATAAATCTTGCACTCTTGGTCAACCGATCTATCATGACCCAAATGACATCGTACCCTGCTCGAGTCCTCGGCAATCCATCAATAAAATCCATCGATACTTGTTCCCATTTCCATTCAAGAATCTCTAATGGTTGCAATAATCCACTAGGTTTCTTCTGCTCTTCCTTTACCAACCGGCAGTTTATACACTTCGAGATGAATGCCCCAACATCCATCTTTATACCTTCCCACTAGTAAGTTTGCTTCATATCTTGGTACATCTTATTACCACCAGGATGACTAGTCAATCTGGAATTATGACACTCTCTTAGTACTTCATCTCTCAATCTATCAACATTAAGGACAAATAATCTTCCATCCTTACGAAGCCAATCTTCTCAGTAGAGTTTGTATTGCTTCATGTCTTCTTATTCTACTCCTTCTTCTATCTTTGCTATGATCTCCGCTAGCCTGGCATCTTGCTTCTAGCTAGTATCAATTCTTTCGATTAGAGTAAGTCTAATCGACAAACTTGCCAACATTTCAGGTTCTAACTCACAGTGTGGCCTGAAATCAAATCCAGCAATATATTCTATCTGCTTCCATTACATGAACATTGCTCCCAACTTAGCATGTCTTCTACTTAATGCATCAGCGACTGCATTCCCTTTTCATGGAGTGTAGGAAATACTGAAATCATGAGAGGCCAAAAACTTCAACCACAATTGCTGTCGAAGTTTGAGATCCTTCTGAGAGAAAAGGTACTACAAGGATTTATGGTCCATGACAGCTTAATTTTTTCCCAACAAATAGTGCCTTCACATCTTCAAAGCAAAAACAATTACTGCCAATTCCAAATCATGAGTTGGGTAATTCTTTTCGTGCGGCTTTAGCTTCTGACTTGCATAAGCGATAACCCTTCCCTTCTGCATTAACATCGCACCCAATCCAGTGCCACAAGCATCAGTGTATACCGTTAACTCTTCATTTTCCCATGGAATGGTCAGCACTGGTGCACTCGTCAACCTCTCTTTCTGACTCACAAATGCATACTTACACTTCACATCCGATACAAAGGTCTAATTCTTCCTCATCAAATTGGTCAACGGTGGCGCAACCTTTGAGAAGTCCTTTCTGAAGTCTCTACAATATCCAGCCAATCCTATAAACTTCTCATATCCGTAGCGTTCTTGGGCTGAATTTAATCTTGGAGCTGCCATCTTCACAGGGTCCACTGCTATACCCTGTCCCGTAACGACGTGACCTAAGAATCTCACTTTTTCTCTCCAGAAGTGATAGTTAGAGAACTTCACTATCAATTTATGCTCTCTCAATATCTCTAGCATAATCCTTAAGTGCATCTTATGCTCTTCTTCAGTCTTGGAGTAGATCAGAATATCATCCATGGACACAAGCACAAACTTATTCAACTAGTATCTGAAAACCCAATTTATGGGATCTACAAAATATGCCAGAGCGTTGGTCAATCCAAATGGCATCACCGACCACTCATAGAAACCCAACGGCTTATGAAACATAGTAATATCCACACTCTCCTTCGGTACTCTCAACTGGTGAATCCCATTGCCAAATCAATTTGGGAGAACACCATTGCACCGTGCAGCTGATCAAACAAGTCATCAATGCATGGGAATGGATATTAGTTCCTCCTCGTCACTTTATTCAGCTCATGATAATCCACACACAACCTCAAAGAGCCATCCGCCTTCGTAGTGAATACTGCAGTTGCGCCCCACTCAGATGTGCTTCTCTGAATGAACCCTTTCCTCAATAGGTCATTCACTTGCACCTCCAATTCTTTCTACTCCATGGGTGCCATACGCCTTACATGCATAACTATCTATCTGGCTTCCTTCACCAAGTCTATCTGAAATTCGATCTCTCTATGCGGCGGCAATCCAGTCACTTCCTTGAAAACATTTAGATACTCTCTAGTGATAGGCACAGAGGATCATCCCTCCTGTGGAACCTCAAGTGAATATAGAAAGCTAACCATCACCCCATCCTTTGGTAGGTAGCTAATCACAATCGTTCGTCCATCCACATCTCCAACTATCGCCGACCGCTTCTCATAATCCATTGTGCCCGTATATTTCCTATGCCATTCCATACCTAAGATAACCCCGAACCCAACTCGTCTTGCAGCCTTTAATTAAATGACTCTTCTTTTTGCATCCGAAACAAACAGGCTCCCATTTACCCTTCTTCTTGCCACCCTTACCTTAAGGCTACTTCCTCTTCCTATTCCCCTTCTTCTTGCCTTCACCGCCTTATTGTGACTTTGGATCTTTCTCAGTAGAAACGACAATAACAGTCTTAGCCTTAAGGTACAAGCTCTCATGGCAAAGCGTCTTCTCTAAAAGCTTCTCAAACGGCTTATCTATATGGTCCACTAGCTTTTCCCCCAAGTAGTCATCCAAACCAATAATAAATTTCTCATTCTTCCTCAATGGAGTGTCGATGAATGACATCCCATACTTAGGCAAAGCATCAAATTCTGCCATATAATCAGAAACTGTCATCTCTCCCTGCTTGAGATCGGAAAATTTTCTGAATAGAATCAACTTCTAAGAAGTTGGAATAAACTTCTCCACGAACCCTGCCTTGAACTGATCCTCTGAAGTAGCAATAGTAACAATATTTCACCAATTCATGGCCAGGCCCAGAAACTATCTCGAAGCCAACTTTCTTTTCATAGCATATTCCACCTCCATATCACCGAAGATGCGCTCACAAGTATCCAATCAATCTTGCACTTCTATGGCCGACACCATCCCATGAAAGGGCTTCCCTCCAAGAGTAGAATAATCTTTGCTCAGTTTGGCGAAATAAGCTCTAGGTGCTTGCATTGAAGCACCTCTTCCCATCACCACTTCAGGAGCATTCCACATCATATTAGCCATCATAGCATTGAACATGGCTTAGACATCAAGCATAACAGCTCTTGATCTTGCTCCTTCCTCTACTCCTAAAGCAGAATTCCTCATCACATTCCTTGTATGCTGGCTTATTCTTATTGGTAACAAGAACAATCAGTCTCTCATAAAGAAAATTGTGTCTATAGTGCTTATGTGCATACGACTTATACTATATAATATATTACTATATAGTTTTTGAAAACCAAACTTATAACAAGTATGCACTCTCTCGTATACATATTCACACGGTCTCAATCCAGTTTAAGATGATAACACCTTCCCTATCTCTACTGGATCATTGTATCAACTCTAGTTAATTGTGTAACCAAAGCTCTGATACCAAATATGGTGACTGCCCTATACCACCGGCACTAATAGCATATAAACTATGCGCCGCTGTCGGGCTCGGCCGATATAAGACGATCATTAGGGTTTGGAATGAACCAATATAGCATATAACATGTCATATCTCACAATGCATGGATAAAATATAATATCAGAGATATAACAGAAGAGACGGTAATAATAATGTGAACAGACCATCATCATTAGGGTATAATATTCACAGAGTTATACATCAATAGTAGAGTTTATACAATGTAAAAAACTCAACAACTGTTACTAATTTAAATAGTAATAAGCACGCACCGCCATGGGCTCCACAGTGTTGCATAGAAAAATAATTGTGGACTCTATATATGTATATAATATGAGATAGCTCCATCAAGCTCGTCCTCCGAACAACCACTACATCACCTAGACCTGTTATATAGTTTACTCATTTAAGAGTTCCCAAGATAATAAGAGGCAAAGCATAAAACCTTGAGTCAGACAACAGTCTGGTGTGAGCAGTAAATGAGTCTCAAAATAATAAATAGGTAAATATGGTAAGGAACAAGAGTACATGAACCATACCTGACATGTCACTGCAACCAAAGAGTTAGCATACAACACTATAATATGCTACTCTACAATATCATAAAGGTATACCACAAACCAGATAAAGGATATCAGTTTTCCAGGTATTCCTATCTCCAATACCTATTTCCCCTGATACCTATGAGTGATAGCCTACTAAAGAGAGCAACCAAAACAACCGTTGCATCCATAGCATCCATCAAACAATTCTAACTATCACTCCATTTTCTCTGCTTATATGATAGCTCGTATGGATTCCTTTCTACATGGGACTAATGGAAATCCCGGTTTTTCGTTGTACTCTTGTATCTCGTAGCCTAAAGCAGGATACATGTCTCATAGCCCAAAGCAGGAAAATGGATCCAAAGCTACAAGTCCAGGGTATACAGGTCCCTTCATTGACCCATGGGCATCCCCATTTATTATACCCATGCTTAGAGTACAACAGAAAACACTCCAAGCATCAACGATTCCTTAGCACATACACTTGAGCCCTCCTCTGCTCCATTTGGATATCGAGCCTTTCTTGCTCAATCTAGTTTCCATTACTCACGAGGAACTCTTCCACATTCCCCAATCATACAGCCCACCCCCTTTGCGAGCCTCCATCTTTGGAACCTACTCCTAACGCAAGCCAACATCTAAAGACCATAGTTTTTCATCATGTTATTATATCATCATCCAACCTGGTATGAATGAGCCAACACTTCTAGCACAATCACATGACCTCTACTTCATCTTCCAGAAGTTTCATCTCATTTAGGCCTAACCCTAGAAGTTAGTATTGACCTCTCATGTCAGCCTCAAGCTCTATACTTAGTCAATCCATGGCTAAGTTTTCTTCCACTTCTTCCTTGCTTTTAGTACTCCATGCCTTGATGCTTTGACCCCGACTTCTCAATACAAATCAATTCATCATAGAATAGTTCCCTATTCAAAGCACCCTACTTCATATCTTAGAAACAAGTTGTCCTAGCCTCCAACAGTTAGCTAATCACCTATCCATTACCTCAGGCAACCTCTAATAGTAATATCCTTACTCTCCCCAAAATCGCTACCACCATGGAGCAAACTACAAATTTCGATGCCGACCTCTCAACTCGATGCTTGTAACAATCCACCTCGAAACATGCCTAAATATCGACCTAGAAAAGGCCTATCGAAACTTAGATCCATTCTGAGGAAAGCTATTGGTAGTAAAAAGAAATAACATTACAGAGCCATAAATAAATTTTCAGAACTCACAGCGGATGGAACAAAATATAATAGCAAAGGTTACACATTTATTTCAAAACAATAAAATGTCATAATACAAAATTCCATAACAATCGTAACATAATATCCGTTAAACAATTGTCTAAATACATGGGTATACATAAAAGCAAGTAATAATAACAAATACTGCCACAAGCCAAGCTTCTCCATCTCTAAGCATCGTCACCTATATCACTCCGTCCTTAACCTGTGTTGTAATAAGGAGGGAGTCAAAACAAGAAGTGTCTGTTGAGTAAAAACCTCGTGTCTTACCTTTTTAGTACTTGGGCAGTATAAATCAAAATAAGAATATGTCTACGAACATAAAACCATTAAAACCACTTAATACTTTATTATAAGGAAAGAAGGTGGGTCCAACCACTTAGTACCTTCCATTCCAGAAGTAGATTTCTAGAATCCCATATCCCAATCATATGTCATAAATAGCTAAAAATGTGAGAGACGGTACCCAAGTCACTTAATACCTTTTATTGAAAATAGGCAGACTCTAGTCATTTAATACCTTAATTAATAGAGACCCCATCGTTTAATACATATTTCCAAGGCGTTCTCCTCAATTGTACTATCTAGCTGACCTCATATGGAATCTCTTAGGCCACTTAATACTTCCTTGTGGAAAATAGGCAGACTCTGATCATTTAATACCTTAATTAAGGCTGATCCCATCATTTAATACCTATTTCTAGAAGTGGACCCCCTCACCGAGATACCACCTAACGTAACCCCTTGGCCATTTAATACTTTATTTGGGTAAAAGATACGGGCCCTCAAACAACCACTTTATACCTCAAGACCTCGAACCAGACCCTAGAGTTTAAGGGTAAACAAACACTTTGAGTCAAACATTGTGAAGCCCCACCTTTATACTCATAATAACAAAGAGTATTAAAAGAAATACTGTCTATTATTACGAAGAATAAGGCTGGATAGGAGCGACCATCCGTAATTGGCCTTACACTAATATTGGTTATCTCGGTAGGAGTGGTATATACTTTTTTTTTCATTTATTATTTATTTACTCCCATCGACATATCCAATCATCAGTATAAAACAAACTACGATAGTTCATAATAGTTTAGGACATTAGATATAACAATAATACAGATAATATAAATGCGGAACACAGATTAACAAAAATCTCATATATATAACCGATGTCAGTTACAATATAGTTGACACGATACATATGATACAACTACAACTTCGACTCTAGAAGTTATATATACAAGTACATTATCGACTAATATACATGAATACATATCGTTCTATACAATGACATGACTACTACAAAATGACACTAACAACTTCAAAAGATGTGAAAAGTCTTCATATCCAGAACAACAACTCAAAGAAGAAAATCTACAACCTGAAATAACTCGGGTCTGACCCGAGTATTACATTCAAAAGAAAATAATACACGGGTCAGTCTAATTCAAACTCAGTTATTAGTGCATAGAAGCAATAGTAATCAACATCAAATAAACGATAGTCACAGAAATCTCGTATATCCGACTCCTCGATAAAAGAATCGGATAACAGCAGATATAACACTGAACAGTGTTAAACAACAAAGCAGCAATCCAAATCAATTTAAACAATTGAAATGTCAATTTAAAAACAACGATGCTGATTGGCTGCAGTACACGCTAACGTGTACTGCCTCGCCAATACAGTCTATGGAATATTCAGAAGATCAATGAATCCAAAATCCAACGGATACAACTCAATCGAAATGAACCATTTCAAATACAACCTCAAAATATTGAATGGAACCAACGAAATAATTTAACGATCGAAATATCAACTAAATCTGTCAATCCTGCTAGGGCTGCAGTACACGCACGCGTGTACTGCCTCGCCACTACAAAACAACTCAAAGCAATACTAAACAAGATCAAAGGCAACACGTGAAACAAGTTCCACATGTCGCAAAGCAAGGCACAGGGAAATAGCAAACTGAAGGCGAGAGCACCAAAGATAGGGCACTACAACACTCAACAGAAAAGACGCAGATCAGCCTCCTTAGAAAATAAGGTCATCAGTGAAGCAAAATGACAAAATGCAAATGATACAAGGCATCAATGCAATGTATCAGATTCGAGAACCAGGCAGTGCAGCAGCGAAAAACTTCAATGAACAACTCCAACATGAATATACAGGTTACAAATGTCACAGACCTGAGTGCAATAGTGAATGGTCACAAGTGCACTAGTTCAAAATTTTTACAAGTACATGGTCGTATTCGAGTAAAGACCACAGGCAACAGATCACCTATATGTACAACAAATAGCATGCAGCATAGGTGAAGCAGAGATGACATGCAACAATGCAACAATATGAAAACAGAATGAATGATTCAGATGTGCAACTGCAAATGACAGAGAAGATACCCAATAGTAACAGGGAAGCAATTCAGATGAATGCACAACTACAGTTCATCACGAATACAGCAATGAAAGCAAACCAGACTCCAAGAGTTACAACAAAGATATGGCAACAACATGTAACTATACAAGATCAACCAATGTACACAGGTGAAGACAACAGACTTAAGTAGAATCAACAAACTCAAGTCTAAATGAATAAGTGACAGTGAAGACCAACAGCAACATGAATAAGGGACACGAATACATGCAAATGAACTGTAATGAACAAAGTGGAACAGCAGCCTCAAGGGAACACAAACTAAAGACACATGCGCATAAGTCAGGATAACATAAGCAACATGTAGTGATATATATGCAGGAACCAAGTGAAGAAACTGCAGTATCAAACATACATGAAACTGGACCAATGGGCAGAGACCAGAATACTATTAAGACTTCAAGCCAGAAGCAAGAGAAATTTAAAGGACAGTTTCAAATTAGAATCTAAGTGGCTGAAGTCAAAAGAAATCACCATCAGAGTCAAGTCAGTGCCAAAGCTAAGGAACACAAAACAACTCAAAGCCGATGCCAACCCAAAAATGCAACATCCAAAGATATCAGATTCGAACAATTTCAAAACTGAGGCAGCTAGCAACACAAAACAATTGACATGATAAAGCAGTGTGAAACCAAAATTGCAAGCATACAAAATGCTCACTGCAAACAAAACGTACAGGCTACAACTTCAAAAGAACCAGGTTCAAGTGACATCAATGTGCACAAAGACAACCGATATGAAAACTGTCTCAATGATCAAGACAGTCCCATAGGCAGTGACAATAAGTATGAAAGTGCAGACTACCAAGACAAATGCCCATGTCAACAACACTCGCAAGCCACAGAGAACACAAATCTAGGGACACTGAATCGAGACGCTACAGAGACCAGTAAACAACCAGGCAACATCATGTAATCTTCAAAAAAGACCAAAGTCAGATATATTCAAGTGATCGAAATCCAACAAAGTCATATCCGATGTCCACAATAACAAATTTTTTGATTCGATAAAGTCAGAGATCAGCCTCGACATCCAAACGAATATCGATGGCCGAGATGAATTCAAGCAACGAATTCAATTAATGGATACAACAACAATCAAAAGCATCGAATCAATTCCAAGTTAAGAATTTCACGCAGCAGAATTTAAAACGACTGAAATCACTTTCAAAACAAGACCGAAGTCATAAAATATGTGACGAAAATAAAGGGTTCGAAGTTAAAAAATAAAACAATCGAACAGCTCAATCGAAGTCAAGATAGCCATGAAACAGTTTGAATTAGATGTGAGACGAACTCACCATTTTCGACGCAAATCAAGAAGTTGCGAGCGATGACCACAAGATTGAGCACGGCGATTGGCGAACCTCCCATCTTTGCTTCGATCGAATGAAATGATGCTTCGTAGAGCCCTAATTGTGGCGGAAGAACGAGCGAGACGCATGCCCTAATTCAGTTGCAAAGAGGAAATCGTCGCCGCCACCATTTTTTTTCGTTTGTTGGTTTTAGGGTTTCGAACGAAATGAATGGATCGAGTAAGTGGAACGGGTATACCTTCCAATAACACGACACTGAAACGAAATATAACATGGACTAGATTTAAATTTAAAGCCCACAAAACTCTTCAACAGATTTCAAACGAATTTTTGACTGATTTGAAAACTCCAATTAACACCAGCTACCAAACACAGTCGTCTAATGACGATAATAAATTAACAGCAAAACCCCGGTTGTTACAGACTCCCCTCCTTATAAAAATTGCGTCCCCGCAATCATAGGGAATAAATGGGTAAAAGGTAACAACCAAAAGAGCATGGCAATGTCGAATGCATAAGCAAAGCAAGTGTCAGCGGGGAAGTATTAGATAAGAATCAAAAGGTTCGACTGCTTCAAATCAAAAGAATCAACATCGTGGGAATCCGGGATCAAAATCAAACGACTAACACAAGCAAGAACAATCGAGTTCCAGCAACTAAAAGAGAAGGAAAAACAGAGCAGAAATCCCATACAGTGCACGAATTGAATGTGAGTAAATCAAATTACTCACCTGAATCGCCAGAGAAAAAGACGAAGCTCAAATCACAAAAATCGCAAATATTCAATCATCAAAAACGATAATCAAATTTCTCAAATCAACAAATATTCGATTGTCACAAGCGATAATCAAATTTCAAATTCAACAAATATTCGATTATCAAAAGCGATAATCAAATTTCAAATTCAACAAATATTCGATTATCAAAAACGATAATCAAATTTCTCAAATCAACAAATATTCGATTATTACAAGCGATAATCAAATTTCAAATTCAACAAATATTCGATTATCAAAAACGATAATCAAATTTCAAATTCAACAAATATTCGATTATCAAAAGCGATAATCAAATTTCAAATTCAATAATTATTTGATTATCTCAAGCGATAATCAAACTTCAAATTCAACAAATATTTAATTATTTCAGACGATAATTAAATCTCAAATCAACAAATATTTAATTATTTCAAGCGATAATTAAATCTAAAATCAACAAATATTTAATTATCTCAGGCGATAATTAAATCTCAAATCAACAAATATTTAATTATCTCAGGCGATAATTAAATCTCAAGTCAACAAATATTTAATTATCTCAAGCGATAATTAAATCTAAAATCAACAAATATTTAATTATCTCAGGCGATAATTAAATCTCAAATCAACAAATATTTAATTATCTGAAGCGATAATTAAATCTCAATTCAACAAATATTTAATTATCTCAGGCGATAATTAAATCTCAAGTCAACAAATATTTAATTATCTCAAGCGATAATTAAATCTAAAATCAACAGATATTTAATTATCTCAGGCGATAATTAAATCTCAAATCAACAAATATTTAATTATCTGAAGCGATAATTAAATCTCAATTCAACAAATATTTAATTATCTCAGGCGATAATTAAATCTCAAGTCAACAAATATTTAATTATCTCAAGCGATAATTAAATCTAAAATCAACAAATATTTAATTATCTCAGGCGATAATTAAATCTCGAATCAACAAATATCTAATTATCACAAGCGATAATTAGAAACAACAAATATCTGATTATCAAAAACGATAATCAGAACTCATATCAACAAATATCTAATTATCACAAGCGATAATTAGAAACAACAAATATCTTATTATCAAAAACGATAATCAGAACTCATATCAACAAATATCCAATTACCTGCAGATAATTGGAAGCAACAAATATCTAGAAATCAATTAAGAAGACTAGAAAATCAACATAAAAGCTTGGATCGATCCCATCAGATGGCGAGTTTTTAATTCGCCGCACGTGCATCAACAAATGGTCGAAGCCTACCAAGTACTCAACATAATTTTGACGCCCAACAAATGACCCGAAGGTCCAACATATGACCCGAAGGTCTAGTACTGGTATTTGACCCGAAGGTCCAACATATGACCCGAAGGTCCAACATAGTGGCTCGAAAGCGCACGAAAACATCAAATATTTCAATTAACGAGTCCGGAATTAACCAAAATAGTAAACGCACATGTCCCATAACCACGAGTTTTACTAAATTGTTTAATTCTCTTCATCGTTTCCTTGAAAGTGTAGAATCATCAAAACAACAGATATTCAATTAACGAGTCCGGAATTAACCGAAATAGTAAAAGTGTGGTTCCATACTCCGCACTTTTGCTAAATCGTTTAAATCACTTCATCGTTTCCTTGAAAGTGCAAAATTGTGTATTTTGTAAAAATACACTTTACATTCTCAAACGGACAAGTCCGGAATTAAGCGAATCAGTAAAAGAAAGGGGTCATAGTCCTCGATTTTGCTGAAACGTTTAAATCGCTTCCTCATTCTTTTGAAAGCGCAAACTTTTAAAATTCCTGAAAGCAATTTTACTTATTTTGCAAAAATAACAATTCACATTCTCAACTGGACAAGTCCGGAGTTAAGCGAATCAGTAAAAGAAAGGGGTCATAATCCTCGATTTTGCTGAATCGTTTAAGTCGCTTTCTCATCCTTTTGAAAATGCAAACTGTTAAAAATTTATAAAACAATTTTCATTTTTAAAACGAGTTTCCAATCACGTGATTAAAGCAGCAATATTAGTAACAATTTCGATAAGGAAATTGTACTTCTCAAAATACCGTAAAAACGGTCACAAATCAGTATTGCGGAATAACCGCTTGAAAATCCACTTTTAAAATTTGACGGTTACTGAAGCCAAGGTGACAGTAATTTTTAAACGTCAAAATCTCATCAAAATAATTTACATCAAAATGTAATATCAGTGAATTTTCATTCATCAAAATGCCACAAAACACCGTGCTTCAAAATATAGCATTGGTGTAAAATCCCATTATAAAAAAATAATGGCAACAAAATACGTTTCATAACCAAGCATCGGTTCAACGTAAAATAAATGCAATAACGTGCAATTCAAATTTTTGCACGTACTACAAAATGAACAAAGAAATCATTCAAATGTATCTTCAATGAAGATAATTCAAAACAGCAAAATCTAATCAATAGATGATTAGTACAAAAGAAAGCCAGCGAAAACTTCAACAAAAATCACATATCAATTTCGTATTTTGATTTTTAAATCAAAAAGATTATCAGTTGTACTCAGCGAAGATAGTTTCACTGTTTCCGCTGCGCACTCTGATAAACAGAACACAAATCAATCAAATCATCAGAACACAATTTAATCAAAACAACAAAACACAATTCCATTCTTATTTTTAAATAAAGATATTTAAAATTTTCATCAAAATTTCAAAACTTTAGTTTTGACTCAAATCACAGATAAAACATCGACTAATAGTTGTAACATATGTTCCATCCAAGTTATGTTTTATATTATGTCCATAAACCCCAAGCTCTGATACCAACTGTGAAGCCCCACCTTTATACTCATAATAACAAAGAGTATTAAAAGAAATACTGTCTATTATTACGAAGAATAAGGCTGGATAGGAGCGACCATCCGTAATTGGCCTTACACTAATATTGGTTATCTCGGTAGGAGTGGTATATACTTTTTTTTTCATTTATTATTTATTTACTCCCATCGACATATCCAATCATCAGTATAAAACAAACTACGATAGTTCATAATAGTTTAGGACATTAGATATAACAATAACACAGATAATATAAATGCGGAACACAGATTAACAAAAATCTCATATATATAACCGATGTCAGTTACAATATAGTTGACACGATACATATGATACAACTACAACTTCGACTCTAGAAGTTATATATACAAGTACATTATCGACTAATATACATGAATACATATCGTTCTATACAATGACATGACTACTACAAAATGACACTAACAACTTCAAAAGATGTGAAAAGTCTTCATATCCAGAACAACAACTCAAAGAAGAAAATCTACAACTTGAAATAACTCGGGTCTGACCCGAGTATTACATTCAAAAGAAAATAATACACGGGTCAGTCTAATTCAAACTCAGTTATTAGTGCATAGAAGCAATAGTAATCAACATCAAATAGACGACAGTCACAGAAATCTCGTATATCCGACTCCTCGATAAAAGAATCGGATAACAGCAGATATAACACTGAACAGTGTTAAACAACAAAGCAGCAATCCAAATCAATTTAAACAATTGAAATGTCAATTTAAAAACAACGATGCTGATTGGCTGCAGTACACGCTAACGTGTACTGCCTCGCCAATACAGTCTATGGAATATTCAGAAGATCAATGAATCCAAAATCCAACGGATACAACTCAATCGAAATGAACCATTTCAAATACAACCTCAAAATATTGAATGGAACCAACGAAATAATTTAACGATCGAAATATCAACTAAATCTGTCAATCCTGCTAGGGCTGCAGTACACGCACGCGTGTACTGCCTCGCCACTACAAAACAACTCAAAGCAATACTAAACAAGATCAAAGGCAACACGTGAAACAAGTTCCACATGTCGCAAAGCAAGGCACAGGGAAATAGCAAACTGAAGGCGAGAGCACCAAAGATAGGTCACTACAACACTCAACAGAAAAGACGCAGATCAGCCTCCTTAGAAAATAAGGTCATCAGTGAAGCAAAATGACAAAATGCAAATGATACAAGGCATCAATGCAATGTATCAGATTCGAGAACCAGGCAGTGCAGCAGCGAAAAACTTCAATGAACAACTCCAACATGAATATACAGGTTACAAATGTCACAGACCTGAGTGCAATAGTGAATGGTCACAAGTGCACTAGTTCAAAATTTTTACAAGTACATGGTCGTATTCGAGTAAAGACCACAGGCAACAGATCACCTATATGTACAACAAATAGCATGCAGCATAGGTGAAGCAGAGATGACATGCAACAATGCAACAATATGAAAACAGAATGAATGACTCAGATGTGCAACTGCAAATGACAGAGAAGATACCCAATAGTAACATGGAAGCAATTCAGATGAATGCACAACTACAGTTCATCACGAATACAGCAATGAAAGCAAACCAGACTCCAAGAGTTACAACAAAGATATGGCAACAACATGTAACTATACAAGATCAACCAATGTACACAGGTGAAGACAACAGACTTAAGTAGAATCAACAAACTCAAGTCTAAATGAATAAGTGACAGTGAAGACCAACAGCAACATGAATAAGGGACACGAATACATGCAAATGAACTGTAATGAACAAAGTGGAACAGCAGCCTCAAGGGAACACAAACTAAAGACACATGCGCATAAGTCAGGATAACATAAGCAACATGTAGTGATATATATGCAGGAACCAAGTGAAGAAACTGCAGTATCAAACATACATGAAACTGGACCAATGGGCAGAGACTAGAATACTATTAAGACTTCAAGCCAGAAGCAAGAGAAATTTAAAGGACAGTTTCAAATTAGAATCTAAGTGGCTGAAGTCAAAAGAAATCACCATCAGAGTCAAGTCAGTGCCAAAGCTAAGGAACACAAAACAACTCAAAGCCGATGCCAACCCAAAAATGCAACATCCAAAGATATCAGATTCGAACAATTTCAAAACTGAGGCAGCTAGCAACACAAAACAAGTGACATGATAAAGCAGTGTGAAACCAAAATTGCAAGCATACAAAATGCTCACTGCAAACACAACGTACAGGCTACAACTTCAAAAGAACCAGGTTCAAGTGACATCAATGTGCACAAAGACAACCGATATGAAAACTATCTCAATGATCAAGACAGTCCCATAGGCAGTGACAATAAGTATGAAAGTGCAGACTACCAAGACAAATGCCCATGTCAACAACACTCGCAAGCCATAGAGAACACAAATCTAGGGACACTGAATCGAGACGCTACAGAGACCAGTAAACAACCAGGCAACATCATGTAATCTTCAAAAAAGACCAAAGTCAGATATATTCAAGTGATCGAAATCCAACAAAGTCAAAACCGATGTCCACAATAACAAATTTTTCGATTCGATAAAGTCAAAGATCAGCCTCGACATCCAAACGAATATCGATGGCCGAGATGAATTCAAGCAACGAATTCAATTAATGGATACAACAACAATCAAAAGCATCGAATCAATTCCAAGTTAAGAATTTCACGCAGCAGAATTTAAAACGACTGAAATCACTTTCAAAACAAGACCGAAGTCATAAAATATGTGACGAAAATAAAGGGTTCGAAGTTAAAAGATAAAACAATCGAACAGCTCAATCGAAGTCAAGATAGCCATGAAACAGTTTGAATTAGATGTGAGACGAACTCACCATTTTCGACGCAAATCAAGGAGCTGCGAGCGATGACCACAAGATTGAGCACGGCGATTGGCGAACCTCCCATCTTTGCTTCGATCGAATGAAATGATGCTTCGTAGAGCCCTAATTGTGGCGGAAGAACGAGCGAGACGCATGCCCTAATTCAGTTGCAAAGAGGAAATCGTCGCCGCCACCATTTTTTTTCGTTTGTTGGTTTTAGGGTTTCGAACGAAATGAATGGATCGAGTAAGTGGAATGGGTATACCTTCCAATAACACGACACTGAAACGAAATATAACATGGACTAGATTTAAATTTAAAGCCCACAAAACTCTTCAACAGATTTCAAACGAATTTTTGACTGATTTGAAAACTCCAATTAACACCAGCTACCAAACACAGTCGTCTAATGACGATAATAAATTAACTGCAAAACCCCGGTTGTTACAAACATAAAGCCTGGTATGAATAATTTCTGTTACATCTTAGTTTACTAATATATAGTGAGACCACGCCGCTTAGCAGAATGGGTTTCCCCTCACTAATATCCCTTTTCTAAACATATATTTTACAAATCCTTTCCTGCAACCAAACTGGTTAATCAACTGATTATAATAATAATATAGCAATATCCATTATGCTAAAATAGGAAATAAAATAGACTATCTGTCTGAAATCTGAACCATCTGTTCTTTACTGGACTATCTGTCCTAAATTCTGAGCTAACTGCTATATTCTGGACTATCTGTCCTAAAACCGATCACACCAAAATAGCAATATCTTTTATGCTAGATAATGGGCTATCTGCCCAAAATAGGTAAAGAGGGTCGACTAACTGTCCTTAAAATGTAGCAAGTTCCGTTATGCTAATAAATGGACTATCTATTCATATCAGAGCCGACTGCTCTTTTATGGACTAACTGTCCTCTGGGCTGACTTCCCTCAAAATGGACCGAATGTCCGAATTTAAATGAGCTAACTGCTCGAATTTTCTTTTGGGTTAACTACCCTTCAAAATATCAGGGATAACTGCCCTTTAAATTTTCCTTGAAAACCTTTTCAAAATGATTTAGTCCGTCAAATCATATATATACAAGGATAATATATCTTTAGCTTTAGTCTAAGCTATTTTTGTCATGTCATATATACTTTACTCAAAATAATGTTGATGATATTCAATAAGGATTATCTATCTTTTTAAAATAAGTTAAAGTCCTTTATAACTTAAAAAACTTAGGCTATTTGCCTAGTCATTATATTCGAAACCTCTGTTTAATGCCTTTAAACAACCTTTTGAAAACATTGAAGGCAACTCCTTCAAAACCATTAATAAAACCCTTCGAAATCGTTGAAGGTAACTCCTTAAAAACCTTTAAAAAGCCTTTCTTTCATAAGCTTTAAACATATGACATCCGCCTTCTAAATCCTTTAAACCTTAGCCTTTCGAAAACAATAAAACCATACCTTTCGACCTTATCGAAAGGTTTCTTTTCGGCTTAGTTGAAAGCCTAGGGTACCTCCCCTATAAAACCATTTATAAACCTTTCGAAAGCAATGAAAATCAAAACCTTTCGAAGACATTGGGTTCAATTTAAAACAAGTGGAAACCATTTGAAACCATTCAAAGTTAACTACTTTGAAACCTTTAAAACGTTTCGACTTAAAACATTTGGATTATGCCTTCAAGTAAAGCAAAAGGATCAGAAAAACATTGGAGTCGAAAGCAACTGCTTCGAAACATTTATAAAACCTTTCAAAACCATTCGAAAATAATGAAGTGTTGGTGTTGGAACCAACCCTTCGAAATCAATGGAGAGAGGCGGCAAGTTTTAGAAAACAAAAGATAACCTTTGAATCCATCTATGTCGAAAGGTTTGGAAGCGGCAACTATGCTTTCAACCTTATCGAAAGCTATACCTTTCGACTTTGTCGAAAGGTTTCAATTAAAACAAGATAGCAAACTAATCGAAACCGTTTTCTTTTAAACCATTTGACAATGTCGAAAGCTCTTTGTCGAAAGCTAGCAGGCGTATTTTCTTTAAAATCAAAACAAAGTTTCATCTCCTTCGAAAGCTATAACCTTTCGTCCCTAAACTTTTGACTCCTTCCAATTCACTACGTACCAGTTGCCGGATACCATGTGTATTGGTATTTGACCTAGTCGAAAGGTTTGGAATGGAGACGGAAGTTCTTGCCGAAAGAGTAGAAATTGTAGAAAAACTATTTATTTGTACCAACCTGCCTGTCTAAATCTGATTGGTTGCTAGAATTTTATATTCAAAAATGCTGCTGACTTTCCTTATTTGGAAATTTAAATAATTTTTAAAAAGCCCCTTTCTCCTTTATGATTATATAAAACATTTAAGTCTCATACCTTAAATAATTTTATATAACTGTTAAAACACCTTGGAAAATTCTGAAAAATTTCCAGAAAATCAATTAATATGTTCTCTTCAACATATAAAATTTTCGGATCCAAACAATAATTATTTTCCTCATAAACAATTTAAAAATCCAAAATGCCATTTTTTTCCTTAGAAAATTCATAACAATTCCATAAATATTCTGAAAATTGAAACCCATCTCTAAAATAACTTTTTAGATCATCATAAAAATTTGCAAGGCTAACGGATGTCATTTAATAGGGTTTTCATCTTAAAACATGTCATAAAATCTATATGAACATACATAAATCATCAACATGTATATATCATAATTCAAAATCATGGAAAACCTTTGCAAATTCATTCGGATTTATCTTAAAAACAAAACCATAAAAATTTAGAGATGTAAACATTATTCACCTTTGCTTTAGAGACTAAGGAGCTTGAGATTTGAATGAGTCTGGTTTGAATTTGCTTATCCTTTAGCTTTTCTTTAGTTTCCTCTACTTCTTTTCTTGTTAATGGTGGCCGGCCTTGCTTTTAAAATTATAAAATGAGAATGAACATGTGATGCAGCTCAGGACAGAAGGGAAGGCCTAAGTCGCACACGACTTAAGGATTTAAGTCACATACGACTTAAGACAGAAGATATAGGTCGTCCACGACCTAAGGAGGCATGTGAGGGGAAGCAGCGAGTTAATAAAGCGGTATTGAGTCGTCTACGACCTAACAAATCAGAAGGAAAAGAGTTACGACTTAATGGGAGCTTAAGTCGTTCGGGTTTGATGAGTCGTATACGATCTAACGACACAGCTGTAAGTCGCCCACGACTTATCAAAAAACAGGAGGAAGTTCCAGCGGTTGAAGGCTTTAAGTCGGAAGAGGATTGCGACCTAGTTGAATCGTGGGAAGATGCCACAAGTTACGACTCAGGTTAAGTCGTTGGAGTCTTAAGTCGTCCATGTATGCTAAGTCGGCTGAGTTGGTGAACTGTTAAGTCGTAAGTCGCTGAAGATTCTTAACTCGTGAAGTCCTTAAGTCGTAAGTTGTGTGAAACTGGCTACCTCTTAAGTCGCTACGTATTTTTAGGTCGTTACCGACCTAAGTTAAGTCGCTGAAGAACTGAAGCCGTGGATTTCTAAGCCGTTTTAATCTGAGCCATTTTAATCTGAGCCGTTGATTCTTTAAGTCGTTGAAGCTTTATCTCATAAGTTGTCCAAGCTTAAGCCGCGTGAAGATGCTACTGTAATGTGTCTAAGTCGTTACCGACTTAAGTTGAGTCGTGTGTTGTTTGTTGTAGTTGTTATTTTGTACATCTTGTTAAGTCGTTTTGTATAAGTCGTAAGTCGTGATGTTGTGTTGTAAGCTGATAAGTCGTGAACGACTTATGATGAGTCGTAGGTCGTAAGGGATAAGTCGTCACCGACTTAAGACTTGTGTAATTTCTGTTGTAAAGACGAACGTCTATAAATAGGCCGAGTGTCACATTTGTAATAGTTAGTTGATTTGAAATAAAACTCTTGTTTTGTTAGCTTTGTGCTTTCACCCAATTGGTAGTCGAGTGTAATCTCCTATCTCCTCTTTCGGTTAATCGAGTGCGCTCGATTCAACGATTGCAGAAGCCGATTCGCGGAATCAAGTGCGCTTGATCAACGCTCGAAGAATTGAAGATCTCTTCTCACGGTATCGTGCGCGATCAACGTGTCAGGGATAGCTAGAATTCAGTATCTTCGGATCAACGAATTTGGGCATTTCAGTATACATCAACTCATCGATTGCTACTTTCATCGATCTACATTGTTTTGTATAATCCGCTGCGTCAGTTTTGGTATCAGAGCTTGTTCTAGCCAATCATAGCTAGATCGAGACTTGGAGCCTAATCATTTTGGAGTTTGAAGAAATCAAGTTGAGCCGAGCATCTCCAATCAAGTCGGCCGAGTTAGTAGAGCTTGTTCGAAGTTGTTTCGATCGAATTTGTGTTGGAGGCCGATAATTTTGTTCATCGTGTTCATCGCGATTTGCAACAAAAGTGGAAGTTTCGATCCATTTCATTTTGGATCAAAGTTCGAATTGTGTTTGAATTGAAGAGTTTTGTGAAGTTTTCAAGTATGCCACCAAGGAGAGCAAATCGTCATCAAAACGTAGAAACATTGTATCGAAGAGAAGAAGCTGATGAGATGGAGCAAAGAATCAATGAAAACTTTAGTGAAAAGCTTAACGAAGGAATTGGACGGTTAGAGAAGATGATGTTAGAGATGAATCAAAATCGGAGAAGGGTTTCACCTGAATCTAACCATGGGGGAAGTAGAGTCTCACCACAATCCAATCGAGAAAGAAGTGTTGACAATGATCAAAGGCGTGGGAGGAACGTGGATGATCGTGAACGGAGGAATGTAGATAGAAGGGATGATGGTGGAAGACGTGATGGTAGTAGAGATGTGGGTGGATGAGATAGACAACGATATACATCTGATTTTGAAGAGGAGTATGATGGTGGTAGTGTTCGAGGACAAGGACGAGGACAAGGAAGAAATCACTCTGAGTATGATCACAAGTGGGAGTCGGGGATGAAGACTGAAATTCCTGAATTCAAAGGTGGTATGCAAGCGGAGGAGTTTCTAGATTGGGTGGCTAATGTTGAAGAGATTTTTGACTTCAAAGAAGTTCCAGAACATCGTAGAGTGAAGTTGGTTGCTACGAGGTTGAGGGGTAGAGCTTTGGCATGGTGGCAGCAAACCAAACTTATACGTGAACAGATGGGGAAGTCAAAAATTGAATCTTGGGAGAAGATGAAGAAATTGATGAAAGCAACGTTCTTACCTTACAATTATCAGTCACTGATGTATCAACGTTTGCAGAATTTGAGGCAGGGCACAAAAACTGTTAATGATTATGCAGATGAGTTTTATCAGCTTATTGCAAGAAATGATATTATGGAAACGGAAGAGCAGCTGACATCTAGATTCATTGGGGGATTGCGAATGCAGATTCAGGATATGGTTAACATGTTTGATCCCAGATCTGTAGCGGAAGCACATCAGAAAGCGTTGGCTTGGGAGAAACAGGGACGGCGAGGAGGTGGTGTGTTTACAAATTCCAACAGTCAAGTGAAGGGTGTTAGTGGAAGTTCTAATGTTTCAAAAGCTGTTGCAAAACCAGTTGTGAATGAGGTTGGGAAGGCGAGAGTCAATAATGGTTTCAAGTGTTATAATTGCCAAGAAATGGGTCACAAAAGTAGCGAATGTCCAAAGCCGAAGAAGAGATCTATGATAGCAGAGGTTGAGGATGAGGATGAAGAAGCTGAATGTTCCAATTCACCACCTGATGAGGAGGAAGAAGAAGTGACGGGAGACGAAGGTTGTAATCTAATGATGAAGAGGTCCTGTTTAACACCAAAGCAAGAGGAGGATTGTAGTTGGTTAAGGAGCAATATTTTTCAGTCAACATGTACCATTCTGGGTAAGGTTTGCAAATTTGTAATTGATGCTGGAAGCTGTGATAATATAATTTCTTCATAAGTTGTGAGGAAGTTGGCGTTGAAGACTGAGAAACATCCGAAACCATACAAGCTAGCTTGGTTGAGGAAAGGCGGGGAGGTGAAGGTTGGACGAAGGGCTTGTGTGAAGTTTTCAATTGGGAAGAAATATAAAGACGAAATCTGGTGCGATGTGGTAGATATGGATGTTTGTCATTTATTGCTGGGGAGACCGTGGCAGTATGATAGGACGGTGCAACATGATGGGCGTACCAACAGTTACTGTTTCATGTTTGAAGGCACAAAGATTACTCTAGTTCCAAAGAAGCGACAACAAGAGGAAAACAAGTTGGAGGAGATCGAAGAGCTTAAAACTTTGTTATCTTTGAAGGAGTTTGTGAAGGAAGTAGAGGAGGAGCCTGAAGTGTTTTTGTTGATTGGGCGAGAAAGCAGTGAAGAGATTGAAATTCCGGAAGAAGCGAAGCCAGTTTTGAAAGAATTTGACGATGTATTTCCAGAGGAGTTACCAACGGAGTTGCCACCGTTGAGGGATATACAACATCAGATAGATCTTGTTCCAGGTGCTGTGTTGCCACACAGACCACATTATCGAATGAGTCCAAAGGAACATGAAGAATTGAGGAGACAAGTGGAAGAATTGCTTGAACAGGGGCGTGTGCAGGAGAGTTTAAGTCCTTGTGCCGTACCAGCTTTATTGGTACCCAAAAAGGATGGAACGTGGAGGATGTGCACTGACAGTCGAGCATTGAATAAAATTACTATGAGATATAGA
Source organism: Allium fistulosum (assembly GCA_030737815.1). Taxonomy (NCBI): domain Eukaryota; kingdom Viridiplantae; phylum Streptophyta; class Magnoliopsida; order Asparagales; family Amaryllidaceae; genus Allium; species Allium fistulosum. Next base: position 1,127,208,067 of record CM060902.1, on the reverse strand, counting down.
TTTCCAATGCCGAGGTTGGATGACTTGTTAGATCAAATAAGCGGAGCTACTATCTTTTCGAAGATTGATTTGAAGAGCGGATATCATCAAATTCGTATCAGACCAGGAGATGAGTGGAAGACTACTTTTAAAACCAGGGAGGGTCTATACGAATGGTTGGTTATGCCATTTGGCTTATCAAATGCACCAAGTACTTTCATGAGGGTGATGAATCAGATTTTTAGACCATTCATTGGGAAGTTTGTGGTGGTGTATTTCGATGATATTCTGATTTACAGTGGGAGTCCAGAGGAACATTTGAATCATCTGAGAGAAGTGTTGATGGTACTGCGACAAGAACAATTTTATGCTGCAACGAAGAAATGCGTGTTCATGACGCATAGTGTTTTATTTCTGGGGTATATTGTATCGGATGGAGGAATACAGGTTGACCAAAGTAAAGTCGAAGCGATTAGAGATTGGCCGCAGCCCAAGACGATAACGGAAGTTCATAGTTTTCACGGGTTGGCTTCATTCTATCGAAGGTTCATTCCACACTTTAGTAGTGTGATGGCGCCTGTTACAGATTGTATGAAGAGCAAGCAGTTTACATGGTCGGAGGAAGCAGGGGTTGCTTTTGGGGAGATCAAGGAGTTGCTGACGACTGCACCAATTCTAGCATTACCTGATTTTCAGTTGTTGTTTGAATTACATACTGACGCATCAAAGGTTGGAATTGGAGGGGTGTTGAGTCAAAGGGGACGCCCGATTGCATATTTCAGTGAGAAGTTATCAGGAGCGAAGATGAGATACAGTACATATGATGTGGAATTCTATGCTGTTGTGCAAGCTATCAAACACTGGAGACATTATCTATTTCAGAAAGAGTTTGTTCTGTATACTGATCATGAGGCCTTGAAGCATTTACAAGGACAAGACAAGATTTCAGCGAGACATGCATCATGGATTGCATATCTGCAACAGTTTACTTTTGTTGTGAAACACAAATCGGGGGGTGACGAATCGTGTGGCTGATGCTTTGAGTAGGAGGAATCATTTGTTGACAACAATGAAGGTTGAAGTGATGGGGTTTGACATGTTGTCGGAATTATTTGTTGAAGATCCTTACTTTATGAAGTTTGTTGATAAAGTCAAGAATGGAGAGACGAATGAGTTCGTGATGGTAGATGGTTTTCTGTTCAAGGGAAATCGATTGTGCATACCTGATTGTAGTTTGAGAATGAAGATTGTAAAAGAGCTACATGAAGAAGGGCATGTTGGGAGAGACCGTACATTACAGTTGATTTCACAATCTTACTTTTGGCCATCGATGAGGAAAGAAGTGGAGAGGTTTGTGGAATGATGTCATATCTGTCAGGTTTCGAAAGGAACTGCGACTAATGCTGGTTTATATATGCCATTACCTGTACCAACTAAACCATGGGTTGATGTGAGTATGGACTTTGTGTTAGGGTTGCCGAGAACGCAGCGTGGTAATGATTCCATTTATGTGGTGGTTGACCGATTTTCGAAAATGGCACATTTTATTGCTTGTAAGAAGACAGCGGATGCTGTTCATGTTGCTCAGCTGTTTTTCAAAGAGATATATCGACTTCACGGATTGCCAGAATCGATTGTGTCGGATAGGGATACTCGTTTTCTAAGTCATTTTTGGCTAAGTTTATGGAAGATGGTGGGAACGAAGTTGAACTTTGGCAGCGCTTATCATCCGCAAACGGATGGACAGACCGAGGTTGTGAACAGATCATTGGGAAATTTGTTGAGATGTCTAGTGCAAGACAATCTGAAGAGTTGGGATGTGAAGTTATGCCAGGCAGAGTTTGCTCATAATCATGCGGTAAATCGTAGTACGGGGTTCAGTCCATTTCAGATAGTGTATTCAAGCTTACCGAAGGGACCGTTGGATTTAACGGTAATACCACACTCGAAGGGGACAGTTAAGAAAGCTGCTGATTTTGTTGAAGGGTTGACGGAGTGTCATAGAATCGTTCAAGAACGATTGGAAAGGGCAAATGAGAAATATAAACGATCTGCAGATCTGAAGCGAAGAAGTGTTGAGTTCAATGAAGGAGATATGGTATATGCCGTGTTAACAAAGGATCGTTTTCCAGTAGGCGCTTATAACAAGTTGAAAGCCAGAAAAATTGGTCCTGTAGAAGTCATGAAACGGATTAATGAAAATGCTTATAAATTGAGGTTGCCAGAGGATGTGTACACGTCTGACGTATTCAATGTTAAGCATCTCGTACCATATCATGGGGATAAATTTGTTGTGGAAGAAGAGAGTACGAATTCGAGGTCGAATTTTTCTCAACCTGGGGAGGATGATGCAGCTCAGGACAGAAGGGAAGGCCTAAGTCGCACACGACTTAAGGATTTAAGTCGCATACGACTTAAGACAGAAGATATAGGTCGTCCACGACCAAAGGAGGCATGTGAGGGGAAGCGGCGAGTTAATAAAGCGGTATTGAGTCGTCTACGACCTAACAAATCAGAAGGAAAAGAGTTACGACTTAATGGGAGCTTAAGTCGTTCGGGTTTGATGAGTCGTATACGATCTAACGACACAGCTGTAAGTCGCCCACGACTTATCAAAAAACAGGAGGAAGTTCCAGCGGTTGAAGGCTTTAACTCGGAAGAGGATTGCGACCTAGTTGAATCGTGGGAAGATGCCACGAGTTACGACTCAGGTTAAGTCGTTGGAGTCTTAAGTCGTCCATGTATGCTAAGTCGGCTGAGTTGGTGAACTGTTAAGTCGTAAGTCGCTGAAGATTCTTAACTCGTGAAGTCCTTAAGTCGTAAGTTGTGTGAAACTGGCTACCTCTTAAGTCGCTACGTATTTTTAGGTCGTTACCGACCTAAGTTAAGTCGCTGAAGAACTGAAGACGTGGATTTCTAAGACGTTTTAATCTGAGCCATTTTAATCTGAGCTGTTGATTCTTTAAGTCGTTGAAGCTTTATCTCATAAGTTGTCCAAGCTTAAGCCGCGTGAAGATGCTACTGTAATGTGTCTAAGTCGTTACCGACTTAAGTTGAGTCGTGTGTTGTTTGTTGTAGTTGTTATTTTGTACATCTTGTTAAGTCGTTTTGTATAAGTCGTAAGTCGTGATGTTGTGTTGTAAGCTGATAAGTCGTGAACGACTTATGATGAGTCGTAGGTCGTAAGGGATAAGTCGTCACCGACTTAAGACTTGTGTAATTTCTGTTGTAAAGACGAACGTCTATAAATAGGCCGAGTGTCACATTTGTAATAGTTAGTTGATTTGAAATAAAACTCTTGTTTTGTTAGCCTTGTGCTTTCACCCAATTGGTAGTCGAGTGTAATCTCCTATCTCCTCTTTCGGTTAATCGAGTGCGCTCGATTCAACGATTGCAGAAGCCGATTCGTGGAATCAAGTGCGCTTGATCAACGCTCGAAGAATTGAAGATCTCTTCTCACGGTATCGTGCGCGATCAACGTGTCAGGGATAGTTAGAATTCGGTATCTTCGGATCAACGAATTTGGGCATTTCAGTATACATCAACTCATCGATTGCTACTTTCATCGATCTACATTGTTTTGTATAATCCGCTGCGTCAACATGTGTAGTGATACACGGCCTAAGGAAGGTGATATAGCAATGGCCTCTCTCCCGTAATACCCCTCCTCTAATTCATTTTAAACCCTTTTTAATTCATTAGTTTAAAAAGCATGGCTACCTTAAATAAATCAAATCTCAATCCCCTAATCAACACATTATTTTATTTAGTTTATCTAACTAAATCTTCTAAATAATGTTATCAAAAATCTGGGGTGTTACAGACTCCCCTCCTTAAAGAATTTCGTCCTTGAAACTACAATAAGGCCTACAAAACAAACAAGAAGGTAAAACATACCATCAAACAAGTCGGGATAAGTATCTCTAATCTTGCTCTCAACCTCCCAAGTATAGTCTTTGTCATCGTCACTCCACTGGACTTTGACTAATCTGATCGTCTTGGTTCTAAACCTCTTCTCATCTCTCGTAACAATGCGAACTGGATTTCTCACTATGGTCAAATCCGGTTCTACCACTAAGTCATCTAACACTGTCGGTGCAATAGCAGTCTCCGTGTCTCTAACACACTTTCTGAGATGAGAAATATGAAAAACATCATGGACACCTACCAAACTGCTCGGTAACTCAAATCTATACGCGAGCTTCCTGATCCTCTCAAGAATAGGAAAAGGTCCAATGAACCTAGGAGATAACTTCCCCGACTTTCCAAATCTAAGCACACCCTCCATCGGTGATACTTTGATGAAAACCTGGTCCCCAACTGAGAACTCCAAATCTTTCCGTCTTTTATCTGCATAACTCTTCTGCCTAGACTGAGCCTCCTTCATCCTAGCTCGAATGACCTCAATCTTTTCTACAGCTTCTCTAACCAAATCTGGACCAAGAATCAACCTATTCCCGGTCTCCAATCAACAAACGGGAGATTTGCATGGTCTTCCATACAAAGCTTCAAATGGTGTCATCCCAATACTAGTCTGATAACCGTTGTTATACAAAAACTCGACTAGATGAAAATGGTCGTTCCTTGATCCGCAAAAATCCAAAACATAAGCTCTTAACAGATCTTCCAAGATCTTGTTAACTCTTTCCGTTTGCCCATCTGTCTGCGGATGGTAAGCGGTACTCATCATAAGCTTGGTTCCCAATACATCCTACAGACTCTTCCAAAACTCGCTAGTGAACAAGGAATCTCTATCACTAACTATACTGCTAGGAACCCCATGCAGTCTAAGCACATTCTTCATGAACAACCTTGCTAAAAAAGGTGCCGTCCTGGTTGACCTAACTAGAATGAAACGGGCACTCTTGGTCAATCTATCCATTATAACCCATATACTTTAATTTCCCCTGTTCGATCTTGGCAACCTGTCTATGAAGTCCATAGAAATAGAATCCCACTTCCACACTGGAATATCTAACGGCTGAAGCAATTCAATTGGCTTCTGGTGTTCGGCCTTTGCCTGTTGGCAATTCAAGCACTACCTTACACACAAACCAATATTCCGCTTCATACCTTCCCAGAAGAAACTCCTCTTCATATCCAGATGCATCTTGGTACCTCCGGGATGTATAGTGAACTTCGAACGATGGCATTCCTCTAAGACTTCTTTCCTTATGTTTCCCACACTTGGAACACATAATCTTCCTTTCTTTCTCAACCACCCTTTCTGGTCAAGACTGAAATCTTTCAAGTCATCGCTCTTGGTTCCTTCCTTTAGCTTTCTGATCCGCTCAGCTAACACAGGATCCTCTATCTGCTTAGAAGCAATCTGTTCGATCAACACTGGTCGAACTTCCAAACAAGACAATACAACTGTATTTCCACTAGATCCAGCCTCATATCTCCACTGCACTTTGCGATCTGCTAATGCTTCTAAATCTTAAAACTCGTCCATCATTGCTAACACTGCATTCTGATGCTTCCCGCTAAGCGCGTCTGCAACCTTGTTGCCCTTCCCTGGTGTGTACTTAATCCTAAAATCATAAGCGACTATTAACTCTAACCACCTCTGCTACCTCATGTTCAACTCCTTTTGAGAGAACAAACACTTCAGTGACTTATGATTTATATACAGCTCAAACCTTTCTCCCAAAAGGTAATTTCTCCACACCTTCAAAGCAAAAATCACTATAGCCAACTCTAAATCATGCATTGGATACCTGACCTCATGCGGTCTAAGCTGTCTAGAAGCATAGGCAATCACTTTACCTCTCTGCATTAGCACAGCTCCTAATCATGTTCCACATGCATCGGTATAAACTACCAAGTCTTGATTCCCTTTTGGAACAACCAATACAGGTGCATGGGTCAATAAGTGTTTCATGCTCTGGAATGCTTCCTCACACTTATCAGTCCACGCAAACTTCACATCCTTCCTCGTCAGCCTGGTCATCGGTGCTGCTATCCACGAGAAATCCTTAATGAATCTCCGATAATAACCAGCCAACCCAAGGAAACTCTTAATCTCGGTTCCTGTCTCAGGTCTCTTCCAACTATTCACTACCTCGATCTTAGTCAGATCTACTGATAATCCTTCCTCTGAGACTACATGACCAAGAAACTTCACCTTCTTCTTCCAGAAGTGACACTTCGAAAACTTCGCTTTTAGCTGATGCCGCCTCAGCGTCTCGAGCACCACTCTAAGATGAACTTCATGCTCTCTTTCATCCTTATAGTAAATCAAGATATCATCTATGAAAACCAACACGAACCTATCCAAGTGCTCTCGGAAAATCAGGTTCATCAAATCCACAAAGAAAGCTGGAGCATTCATCAATCCGAATGACATAACTAACCATTCATACGATCCATATCTGGTCCTGAATGTTGTCAAAGGTATACTATCCTCTGCTACCCTGAGTTGATGGAAACCTGTTGCCAAATCCAACTGAGAAAATACCTTTTCTCCACTTAGCTGGTCGAATAAATCGACAATCCTGGGCAATGGATATCGATTCTTTATCGTCTTCTCATTCAACTTACGATAATCGATACATAGCCTCAACGATCCATTCGGCTACTTAGAAAACACTGTAGCTGCACCACACGGCGAACTACTCAGCCTGATAAAACTCTTGCCCTCTAAATCCACCAACTGCACCTTCAACTCCCTCATATCTGAAGGGGTCATCCTACTTGACGGTCTACTCACTGGTTCTGCTCCTGGAACAAAATCTATCTGAAACTCAATGACTTGTTTCGGCGGCAATCCAAAAGGCTCAAACACATCTGCGAATTCTCTAACCACGAAAACTCAGCTCAACTCATCATCTGAATCCAAAGCACCCAATAAAGCAAACACTGCACCGCTAGAACCTCCTACGGTGAAAACAATCTGATTGATACATTCCGGGTGTCTAGGAGATATCTTCCTACCTTGGAAAAATATCTTAGCATCGTACTCACTTAACCAATCCATACCAAGGTTCCCGAACCACACAAAATCAAACACATGCAAAAAGCACACAAAAGTATGATCTAACGGGTCAAACTCAAACTGGTCACACCTCAACCCTAGAGTTGCATACCCTCCTATTGGATTCGCAACCCGTAAGGAAGTAACTAAATATATGGATTCAAGGTTAAGCTTATCTATCAAACATCTAGATATAAAAGAATGCGATGCACCAGTATCAAATAAAAAACTAACAAACATACCATTAATCTGAAGCATTCCTCCAAGAACTGCCTTCCCCTTCTCCTGGGCTGTTGGCTTAGAAGCAGTCGGCTCCAATGCATACACCTTGCCCTTACCATCTCTAATGGGCTCCTTGCACTAGTTCTTATAATGGTCTATCTGGTCATAGTTGAAACGCCCGATATTCTTCCCCTTAGCCACATCCTTCGCTTTCCCTGAGCGACACTCATTAGCAAAGTGCCCTTCCTTGTCGCATTTATAGCAGACAACTTCAGACTTCGCTTTCTTGGCTGCCCCACCCTTCTGAGCACCTTTCTTGGGAAAGAACTTCTTCTTCTAGCCCTGCCTAACCTGGACCCCTTTTTGCCTTGCTCTTCTCTAGAGACTCAAGGACTTCTTCCTGCCTCAAAGCCATCTCCACAACAATATCAGAAGGATCTCTAAGATGGGACAAAGTAGCACTAGCCAATTCCGACTTCAATCCTCTGATGAACTTCTAATTCCGCTTCAACGCTATATCTACATAAGCATACCCATATTGGGCCAACTCTTCAAACTTCCTAGCATACTCAACAACCGACATCTCACCCTGCACCAGCTCAGCAAACTGCCTAATCAAAGTTGACTGTGCCACCAAAATCCTCCCAGGTGACTGTCTCCTCATCAACTGTCATTGTCACACTATTCCACCAAAACAGTGCGGCTCCCTGAAGCTGCCTGGACGCCAACCTTCTCTTCTGCTCATCATTGAGCCCTAGATCTGCAAAAATCTTTTCACAGTGCAACAACTAGTTCTCAACTCCAATGGCGTCCTCCGTTCCCATAAACGACTTTCCTCCTAGCTTCACATAATCACCGCTCATCTTAGCGAAATGATTAACTATCGGAACTTCTGGAACCCTTGCTCATGCAGCATTTCCTCCTAACACTCCTGTTGCAACTCTGCCTGCATCATATTCCTGAAAAACTGATACATGGCTTCCATTATGACCTTCAGGACTTCAGCACTCTCCCTACATTAGGTCCGGCAGTCCTTTCGGTGCTTCCCCTCCTTGGTTAACTCTGCTTCTTCTACCATCCATATCTGTATTCAAACCTCATGAGATACAGAAAGATAACCTAATCAAAGATAAATGAATGGAGATAAAGCGCATACTTATATATATAACAAATACAAGTACGTTACTATAGCGTTAACCCAACCCCAAATCTTACTCTAATTTCTCTGGATTTTTGTTTTCAAAACCAACTTTTAGTTAAATTTTTCATAAACCTATGCTCTGATACCAAGTTGTAACATCTCGTATCTGGAGACCAAAAGCTAAGCGCTATGGATGCTGTAGTCATCCATAGTATTAACTTCTGGTGACAAATGCGATACTGTTAATGGTATCCATAATATCAGAAGCACTTGAATAAGAACAAAATCACAAATTTCCAAAAACAATAATTTGTGTGATTATATTTCAAACGAATCATATCCAAGTTACAAAAATCCCAACGTATTCCCAAGCAATGATCAAATATAATTACAACAATATGCCAAGAACGACATATGAAGATGTCCCCTTGGATGATCAAAGCAATATAGACATAAATGTCAAAATAGACAGCGGAAACAAATTTAAAACAGAATTCCTAAATTTAGCTATCCTTCAGCCACCTGCTCATCTTCGGAAGTTTATTCGCCAAAATCTGCTAAAACCTGAAAACCTAAACCCTCGGCCTGGTCAAATTAAATTTTGAGCATCCGAGAGTTTAAGGGGAAACAAAAACTTTGAGTCAGACATAAAGCCCGGTATGAATAATTTTTGTTACATCTCAATTTACTGATATATAGTGAGACCACGCCGCTTAGCGAAACGGGTTTCCCCTCTCTAATATCCTTTTTCTAAACATATATTTTGCAAATCCTTTCCTACAACCAAACTGGTTAATCAACTTATTATAATAATAATATAGCAATATCCATTATGCTAAAAACAGGAAATAAAATAGACCATCTGTCTAAAATATGAACTATCTGTCCTAAATTCTGAGCTAACTGCTCTATTCTGAACTATCTGTTCTAAAACTGATTATAACAAAATAGCAATATCTTTTATGCTAGATAATGGGCTATCTGCCCAAAAAAGGTAAAGAAGGTGGACTAACTGTCCTTAAAAAGTAGCAAGGTCCATTATGCTAATAAATGAACTATATGTTCATATTAGAGCTGACTGCTCTTTTCTGGACTAACTGTCCTCTAGACTAACTGCCCTCAAAATGGACTGACTGTCCGAATTTAAATGAGCCAACTGCCCGAATTATCTTTTGGGTTAACTACTCTTCAAAATATCTAGGCTAATTGCCCTTCAAATTTTCCTTGAAAACCTTTTCAAAATGATTTAGTCCGTCAAATCATATATATACAAGGAAAATATATCTTTAGCTTTACTCTAAGCTATTTTTACCATGTCATATATACTTTACTTAAAATAATGTTGATGATGTCAATAAGGATTATCTATCCTTTTAAAATAAGTTAAAGTCCTTTATAACTTAAAACACTTAGGCTATCTACCTAGTCATTATATTCGAAACCTCTATTTAAAACCTTTAAACAACCTTTCGAAAACATTGAAGGTAACTCCTTCAAAACCATTAATAAAACCCTTCGAAATCATTGAATGTAACTCCTTCAAAACCTTTAAAAAGCCTTTCTTTCATAAGCTTTAAAACATATGACATCCGCCTTCTAAATCCTTTAAATCTTAGCCTTTCGAAAACATTAAAACCATACCTTTCGACCTTGTCGAAAGGTTTCTTTTCGGCCTAGTCGAAAGGTTTCACCTTTTGACTTTGTCGAAAGCCTGGGGTGCCTCCCCTATAAAACCATTTATAAACCTTTTGAAAGCAATGATACTCAAAACCTTTCGAAGATATTGGGTTCAATTTAAAACAAGTGGAAACCTTTCGAAACCATTCAAAGTTAACTACTTTGAAACCTTTAAAATGTTTCGACTTAAAAAATTTGGATTATGCCTTCAAGTAGAGCAAAAGGATCGGAAAAACATTGGTGTCAAAAGCAACTGCTTCGAAACCTTTATAAAACCTTTCGAAACCATTTGAAAATAATGAAGTGTTGGTGTTGGAACCAACCCTTCGAAATCAATGGAGAGAGGCGGCAAGTTTTAGAAAACAAAAGATAACCTTTGACTCCATCTATGTCGAAAGGTTTGGAAGCGGCAACTATGCTTTCATTATCGAAAGCTATACCTTTCGACTTTGTTGAAAGGTTTCAATTAAAACAAGAAATCAGACCAATCAAAACCTTTTTCTTTCAAACCATTTGACAATGTCGAAAGCTAGCAGGCGTATTTTCTTTAAAATCAAAACAAAGTTTCATCTCCTTCGAAAGCTATAACCTTTCGTCCCTAAACCTTTCGACTCCTTCCAATTCACTAGGTACCAGTTGCCTGATACCATGTGTATTAGTATTTGACCTAGTCGAAAGGTTTGATACCTTTCGACCTTGTCGGAAGGTTTGGAATGGAGGTGGAAGCTCTTGTAGAAAGAGTTGAAATTGTAGAAAAACTATTTATTTGTACTTTAAAATAGTTCTTTTGTACCAACATTCCTTGTTTGTCTAAATCTGATTGGTTGCCAGAATTTTATATTCAAAAATGCTGCCGACTATCCTTATTTGGAAATTTAAATAATTTTGAAAAAGCCCCTTTCTCTTGTATAATTATATAAAACATTAAGTCCCATACCTTAAATAATTTTATATAACTATTAAAACACCTTGGAAAATTCGGGAAAAATTCCAGCAAATCAATTTATATGTTCTCTTCAACATATAAATTTTTTGGGTCCAGACAATAATTATTTTTCCTGTAAATAATTTAATAATCCAAAATACCATTTTCTTCCTTTGAAAATTCATAACAATTCCATAAAAATTCTGAAAATTAAAACCCATCTCTAAAATAACTTTTGAGATCATCATAAAAATTCACAAGGCTAACGGATATCATTTAATAGGGTTTTCATCTTAAAACATGTCATAAAATCTATATGAGCATACATAAATCAGCAACATGTATATATTATCATTCAAAATCATGGCAAACCTTTGCAAAATCATTCGGATTTAATCTTAAAACCGAAACCATAAAAATTTAGAGATGTAAACATTATTCACCTTTGTTTTAGAGATTAAGGAGCTTGAGATTGGAATGAGTTTGATTTGAATTTTCTTATCCTTTAGCTTTTCATTAGTTTCCTCTTCTTCTTTCCTTGTTAATAGTGGCCGGCCTTGCTTTTAAATTTTTAAAATGAGAATGAATGTGTGTAGTGATACACGTCCTAAGGAAGGTGATATAGGAATGGCCTCTTTCCCATAATACCCCTCCTCTAATTCATTTTAAACCCTTTTTTAATTCATTAGTTTAAAAAGCACGGCTACCTTAAATAAATCAAATCTCAATCCCCTAATCAACACATTATTTTATTTAGTTTTTCTAACTAAATCTCCTAAATAATGTTATCAAAAATCTAGGGTGTTACAATTTCTCCTACAGAATTTGGGACTAGCCTCGCATCATTACAAATATTTATCATAAGGATATCTCACATCAATCAAAGTGCACACAACCGCTGGTAGCCTCAAAGTGAAGGGCAAACTTCCGCCATGTAACTCTATTGACCTTGCATCCCTATGACTTAGCCGTACATCAATTACTTTCTTTATATATATACTCACCTCATCATTTCATAAATAAGGCCTTATATGGAATCTTCCTTATTGCGCCTTAAAATAATAATTAGGCTATATAAGAGTTTCCTATTATTTCTGCCTACCAATGAATTACCTTCCTAATGGGGGAAAATAAATGCCTAATTAACTATGCCATATACGCAATTATACGTTAATTACGCAAATAGAGATAAATAAATATTCGTGTTTAATAAGTTCTAAATGCACGGATTTTACGCTCTACACTAGCGTTAAATGTCAATCCCCTAACCAAATATTATTATAGGTCCATTTTCTTTAAATTCCCAAGATTTCAACATACCGAAATAAGGAATTCTAACATCCGAAATAGGGAATAAATATTCATAACTAATACTGTAATAACAGACTTGTAAATAAATAGAAACTCAATTTATTACACCAATTCAATGGAATATCCTAAACAATAGGAGTTGCAATCTAAATTCCAAATTCTATTCAACTCCTCCTTTACAAAGAAATAGATAAGAATAAGTGGTATAAACTACGAATGGAATTCGTAATCAAAATTCCTTATTTCATTGAAGAATCATAATTTGACCCAGAGAAGATGGAGAAGTGGAATAAACTGTTAAATTTATCAAAAATTGCATGAATGAAACAAATTCCATCACATTAATGTAAATAATTAAGAATCTCAACATAGAATTGACGTTTTGAAATAAAAAGGAACTTTTAAGGGGATTTATCTATCGTATTTTCGAAATCACAGAATCCCTAAGGCATATTCAAATCCAAAAGGAAATACACTAAATAATTACTGAAAATGAAATACTAAGGTTTCCACTCACAGATTAGCCTTAGCTTCACTTCAATAGATTTGTACCCTTTCAATCCCTTCCAGAATCTCTCTCTCTTGATATATACACAATAAGGAAGATGTATATATTTTTATTAGATTCAGAATAATTGGAGAGGAATAGAATAAGAATAGGTTGGAGGAAGAAGAAATAAATAGAAAGTAGATTGGACTCGTACCTGAATTCTCTATAAAGTTTTTAAATCTAATTTGGAGAGATAACAATGGTAGAGTTTCGCTAAATTCCCCAAATAATATGAATAAAAAGTGGAGAAGGTAAGATTTTATTTATAGGGGTTGAAACGCACCAAAACCGTAGGATGAAAATAAATGGAGAAATCTGGAGCACATAAATAAATGGCAGAATCCTTCAAACCCTAGATGCCACTGTCAAAATTTGGCTTTGACTGGTCGACCACCCCTCTTTAATCGATCAACCACTATGGTCGACCGGTCCCAATAAAGGGGTCAACCGGTATGTTTGTTTTGGGAATGTTTTTATTTCCATGGCTTTTTAATAAATTTTATACCCTAATTAACCTTAATGTTAATTGTTGATTAAATGTTTGCGTAGCCCCAAGCTAATCTTTAAAATTAAAATCCTAAATTTAAATTCTCATATGTATTTGAATTCCGATCAAATTAATTTAAATCTGAGAACTTAAAACACTCATAACTTCTTCATTTGAGCTCCGTTTCCAGCATATTATATATGAAAATAGATCGAAATTCCACCATGAATGCAACGGAATAACTTTCATGGTCAAATTCCAACTTTTATAAAATTTACATAATCAACAATTATCATATTTAATTCAATTTACTTCATTTATTTCTAGTTCATTTTATGGGATGTTACATTTTCCCCCCTTAAAAGGATTTTGTCCCAAATCTTTCAAGGGGCGAACAACGTAATCCACAATAACATCCATGTTGTACAACCAAGTTCTCTACAAAATCATCTACTCAACCAATAGTGCAATGTGATTATGTAATGGTGACATACTAAAATGAGCTCAATCCCAGCGTGAGTGTGTAATCGTGTCATGAAAGTATGTATGCAAATATCTTAAACATGCATAAAAATTTCTACATGAGTGTAAAGTGATTGTGAAAAAGTGTAACAACCATCTCCTACTATCCAATCTAGCAACCCCAATGCAACCAAAATCTTAATTTTGGAGAGAGAAATTTCTAGTGAAAAGCTCTGGGTGAGTGCTCTTCATCTTCTCCTCGATCTCCCATGTGCTTTTCGCCGGATTGTCCTTCCATTATACTCGGACCGGCCTAATTATTTTATTACGGAGTCTCCTAGCACTGTGCTCCATAATGCATATGGTGGTATGGGGCATTGTCTACTCCATCTCAAAATCCCCCAACTAATCAGGCTCTATTCTATTAGCGGTGTCATGAACACATTTCCTAAGGTGAGAAACGTGGAAAACATTGTGGATTCCTGCCAACTTGTCAGGAAGCTCCACACGATATGCCAATTTTCCTATTCTTTCCAGAATTCTGAATATGCCAACAAATCTAGGCACCAATTTTCTAGACTAGCCAAACCCAATTTTTCTAAGAGGGGAGATTTTTAATAAATACCATATCTCAACCTCAAATTGAAGCTCTTTCCTTCTTTTATCCGCATAAGTTTTCTGACAGTCTTTCGCTACCTTCATCCTTTGCCTAATCAGCTCTACATTTTCCATGGTATCACATATCAAATTGGGTCCGAGTAATAATTTGTTGGTGGTTTCCCACCAACAACTAAGCGATTTGCATGGCTACCTATAAAGTGCTTCAAAATGGGCCATACCAATCGTCACTTGATTGCTATTATTATATGGAAACTCAACCAAAGGTAGATGCTACTCTCAATGTCCTCCGAAATCTAAGATGCAAGATCTCAACAAGTCCTTCAAAATACTATTCACCCTCTCTGTTTGTCCGTCTGTTTGTAGGTGATATGCCGTGCTAAGGTTCAAAGATGTTCCAAAGCTGTTTGTAGGCTCCTTCAAACTCACTAATGATTAAGGGGTCCTGATGTGCACGTAAATGTGCATATTTTTACCACCATATTTAATCTATTTAAATTAAATAAATGATCATATCGGGTATTTTAACTTGTTTAAACCAAAATTCAAATAATTCCAAATTGTCACATATTCATCTTCATCCAAGGGCAAAATAGACATTTTTGTGCATAAATTAACTTGAGAAAATTTAATTATAAATTTCCATACTATTTTGTAGGAATTTGATTTCAATTACAAGTGGTTTGATGAAGAAGATATGCATGCACAAATAGAACACAAAGGAATGAAGATGGAAATAATTCAAAGTGAAGATCATGGAGGACCCCACCCACTTACCTTGATTTTCAAATTAGGAGCTAAGCACATGATAAAAGGACATTAAAGCTTCATGTACATTTAAGTGGGGGATTAGTGGATGTTAATGATAACTTGGCCACCACACTTCCTACAAGGGCATTTTGGGCATTCCCCAAAAATATGAATTAGGGTTTAACACTTGTATAAATACCCCATATCTTCATGTAACCCTCTTCCTTACTTTCTCTTAGTTTAGTTTAGGCTCAAAAATAAAACTCAAAGCTCTCTTTCTCTTTTCATGGCTACTTAGCCATATTTTTATTTCATGTAACTTTCATTTTTTTAATGTTAATTAGTGCTCTCTTTTCTTTTACATGCTTCTTTTCCTTTCATGTTGTAGTGTACATCTCTCTTATTTCATGCAAGTAGATTAGTTTTTCCTTTCTTTTGTCTCTCTTTTTCCTCTTGTTTGTTTAATGTTGCTTTCTACATTTGTTGATTTGATAACAAAAATGAGAGGCTAATCCCTACAATTTAGAGGCAAATCCCCTCTCATGATCATATAAATCAACATAATGACATTATGATCTCTTTTTGGTCATGTGTGAGTTTAGTTGATGCATTTATCATAAACATGGCCTAATTGTGTTATTAATTAACACACTTAAACCATCAAACTTTAATGCACCCTCTAACCCACTTACTAACTTCAATGAAAATGATATGAAATCAAAAGTAGAATCTATTTTAAGCATGGTTTATTAACTATTGAATTAGAAACACAAACCATCAAATTTTGATTCTAAATCCACTTCCATTACCATGATCATATGTAGATGAAGAGGTAATTAATGATTCATATGACTAAGCATAGCCTATTTGTTTTGAACAATATAAGCTAACAAACTCAATATTAAACACAAAACCACACAAACATCTACTTTCCACTAAGCACAAAAGAGACATAAATGAGAAATTATGTTCATCTACATGATTCAAGAGAGCATCATTACCCCTACAGGTCCCTATCACTAAATGTGTTTAAAGGAATTCCATGTAGACGAACTACCTCCTTTATATAAATCTATGCAAGAGAGGCACTAGTCCTATTTCTCCTAATTGGAACAAAACGAGAACTCTTAGTAAGTCTGTCCACAACAACCCAAATAACATCATTGCCGTTCTGACTTCTTGGAAATCCTTCCACAAAATCCATTGAAATATGTTCCTACTTCCAAGTTGGAATTTCGAATGGTAATAAAAATCCACCAGGCTTCCCTTGCTCGGCTTACTTTCTGACATGTCAAACACCTGGCAACAAACTCAGCTATGCTTCTCTTCATTCCATTCCAAATTTTTTTTTCTCTTTATGTCCTTGTAAATCTTATCTCCTCCAAGATGAATGGTCATCCTTGAGTGGTGACACTCCATAAGCACATATCTCATCAAATCATCAATCATCGAAACACAAAGACGTCCATCTCTTCTCAAACATTCTTTCTTATCAACTAAATACTTCATAACTTGGAGAAAATTCTCCCCTCTTCTCAATTTCTCCAAAATCTCTACTAACCCCTCATCCTTCACTTGCTCATGCCCTCTACGATCCATCAAGGATGGTCTAATCTCCATAACTGCTATAAAATCTTAGATGGGTTCTGTTGACTGTTGGAGGTTAAAATTTGATAAAAACTCCAACTGTCTCCATTCATATATAGCACCTAGGGTAGCGTGTCTTTGACTAAGAGCGTTGGGTATTACATTTCCTTTTCCATGGGTATATTGAATACTAAAGTCAAAGGATGCTACATCGTCCATCCACCTCTGCTGCCTAAGATTCAAATCTTTTTGGGAAAATAGGTGTATGAGTGATTTATGATCAGTGAATAACTCAAACCTTTTCTCCAAGAGATAATGGCTCCACATCTTTAAGGCAAAAATAATGACTGTCAATTCTAAATCATGCACTTGATACCTCTTCTCATGGTCCTTCAGTTGTCTAATAGCATAGGCAATTACCTTCCCCTCTTGCATAAGAACTACCCCTAATCCTGTGCCATATGTATCTGTGAAAATCGTAAACGGCTTGGTTCCATCTGGAATAGTGACCATAGATGCAATAGTCAATGACTCCTTAAGCTTCTCAAATGCCTTGGTGCATCTATCATCCCAAACAAAAACTAGATTCTTTTTAGTCAATTGGGTTAAAGGAGCTGCTATTTGTGGAAAGTTCTTGATGAACTTCCTATAGTAGTCTGTCAACCCTAGAAAACTCCTAACCTCTGATGCATTACTAGGAGTCTTCCATCCTTGGATAGCTTCCAATTTAGCAGGGTCCACAATCAATCCTTGTTCCGAAACAATATGCCCAAGGAACCTAACTTCATTTTTCAAAAATTGGCATTTAGAAAACATGGCTTTGAGTTGGTTTCTTCTCAGGGTCTCCAATACCTCCCTAAGGTGGTCCCTATGCTCCTTGCCTTTGGAGAAAACCAAGATATCATCAACAAACACCACGAAAAATGTATAAAGTTTCCCTATAAATACTCTACTCATCAGATCCACAAAGTATGATGGGGCATTCCTCAGTCCAAAAGGAATTACTTCCCACTCATAGAGCCAATCTGGAGTATGAAATACGATCTTCGGCTTGCTTTCCTCTGTAATACTCAACTGATGGAATCCCGTTGTTAGGTCTAATTAGGAAAAGACTTTAGCCCATACAAGTTGGTCGAACAAGTCATCTATTCTAGGTAGAGGGTACCTATTCTTCCTTGTCAACTTGTTTAACTCCTTATAATCGATGCAAAGTCTCAAAGAACCGTCTGCCTTAGTGAAAAAACAACAGGTGCTCCCCATTCAGAAGTGCTTCTACAAATGAATCCTTTCTTCAATAGCTCTGAGATTTGCTTATCCAGCTCTCTTCTTTCTTTGGGGGCCATATGTCTCAGAGGCAGAGCGACGGGCCTTGCATCCGTCTCCAAATTGATTCGACACTCAATCTCCCTATGGGGTGGGAGACCCGAGACCTCCTTGAAGACATCAAGAAATTTACAAACTACGGGTATAGATGATGGCTCTCCAACAATAGATAAATTTAGTGAGTATAAATGGCTTAACTCAACTACAGCTTTGGGTGTACAAAGAACTTCTAGGTCACGACCTCCACAACTCCTTAATCGTATCACCCTCTTATTACAGTCAAGAATGGCTCCATAATATAGCAGCTAATCCATACCAAAGATAAGCTCATACCCCTCGAAATTTAGAATGTACGCAATACATATGAAACCAACGTCGCATATGTCTAACACTAGGTATTTGCAAATAAGAGAAAGATGGGTCAACCCACAATGGAATTGGAAACCTCTGTTGGGTTGTTAACCATCTGGGTTTGAAGGTTTAAGCAATTTACTACATGCTATAAAAGAAAGTGATGCTCCTGAATCAAATAGGGTACGAATAGTAACCCTAAAAATAAGAGATATACCTTCGAGAGCTGCTTTTCCTTAATCTCCTAGTGGCTTACTAGCAATAGGGATGACTTCAATAACGTAAGCCTGACCATTTGGTCCTTCCTTAACTGTCTTTTGACATTGATTCTTGTGATGCCCTTCCTTGTGGCAGTTAAAGCACCTACCTTTAAAAAGTCTTCCTTCATGAGACTCACCCTACAATTTTTAGCTTCATGACCCTTCCTTTGGCATTTCTTACACACCTTCCCATCCTTTTTCCTTTTGACTTCTTATTGGACCAAAATATCCCCTTCTTGGACTTCCTTGCTTTTATGTCGGTGCAGACTTCTCCTCCTTTATTCCCTCATCTCCTCATTGGTCACATGCAGCATTGCCGTTTCTACCAACATCTCATACGTGGCCCCAATAGTTACTTGGGTCAACAACATTTCTCTTAGCGGGGAATTTAAGCCCTTCATGAACTTCATGGCCTTTTTTTTATAGGTTTGTCTATTAGGCTCATCCCGAATTTAGCCAATTCGGTAAATTTAGCTATATACTCCTTAAAGGTAGAATATTTTTGCCTCAACTGAATGAACTTTTCCAACTGCAAGCTAACCTATGCTCTAGACATGAATCTCATCTCAAATTGGTCCTTGAATTCATCCCAAGAGAATATCCTTCCAGGATGCTCATCGGTCGCAAAGTTCCACCAATTCAAGGCTTCTTACCTGAGGTACCAAGCTGCTATTCTTCTTCTTAGCCGATCATCCCAACCATGCTCTCTAAATATCTTCTTGTAGTTTCTAAGTCAAGCTTTAGCTTTTGAATATCCTTCGGTCCTAGAGTATGTATTCCCTCCATATTGAGAAAGTCCTTACACAACTTAGGAAAGTCGGTAGGACGAGGTGCTGCATCAGCGGGCGGGGCAGTGTGTGCTACCGGTGTAGCTGGAGGAACAGGAATCTGCTCCATAGTTCTAGGATATTGTTTAAACTATTTGGGCATTCCATGAATGGGTTCTCTTCCGCGGGTAGGGTTTCCTTGTCTGAAAGAAGATTAATTATCATCCACATCAACTATCTATCAGTTAAACCCTTAGTGATGATTTACTAAGATAGTATTTATATGCTGAAAGGTAAGGGTTGCCTAGTGTATATGCGTATGTTTTGGAAAATAGGGTATATATAGAATTTTGTAATTCTTTTTGAAAAAACCTTTTTCAAAGTAACAAATATGTCTATCATACGTATAGTTTTTCCGCATTGATTTGGTAACCTAGGCTCCAATACCAAATGTAACAACTAGAGGTCACCCCTTAAAGGGTCTGATACCAAATGTAACAACTTATACCTTAATGGGCCTAAATTTTGACAAAATTCAAAACTTAAGTCTATCAAAGCATAGATCGTTGGATTTGGTACCTACAAATTAGCATGAGCATTATCAGAGATTGATATAAATCTAAACTAGATTGATTGAAATCTAAACTCACAGATGAAACAATAATAGGATAAGAATACTGATTATAACTACTGCCTTGGAATTAATGGTATTCTTGGATAGCAAATTGTCACATTAGCATCGAGCATGAGAGAAAAGGAGACTTCTCCAACAACAAAGCACATCCAGCTCCAATGACTCGTTCCTCTAAATCTATCCTATGGGATGTAATGAGGAAGGGGCCAGAACAACGTTCTGAAGACTAAAAAATCTATAAACCATCCATAACATAAATTTACACCGATTGGTTTTCATTTAATTGTTATGTCTATTAAGGTTAGCAATTCTAATCTTGCATTGCACACATGATTACTTACCTACCCCTTCCCAAGGTACAAAATACCGATGAAGCCTTCTCAACCACCCAATACTTCCAAACCTATTTCCATTTAATACTTTTAAATATGAAGCCGGCTTCTATAATCATCACAAAATACTTTTAAAAGAGAAATAGGTATCCTCTGCCATTTAAGACCTCAATCAAGGTAGACCCCATTATTTAAGATCTATTCCCAAGGTGGTTTTCTAACAATGTTGTCAATGGTCGGGGGTCCTAGCTACAAAGACCTCTAACTACTATTTAAGGCTTCCAACATTTTATATCCAACTATTACTGCATCTATCTCCAATAAAATTGTAGCCATATAAGAGACAGTAACCAAGCCACTTAATACCTTTAAAATGACTAGGCGGACTTCTAAACATTTAATACCTATATTCTAGGCCGGTCCTACGTCACTTAATACCTATCCTCAGGCGGACCCCTCACTGGTACTATTATTATTACGGCCTTAGCAATGTGAGAGACTGTACACATGCCCCTTAATACCTCAATAATAAGGACATGGCAGACCTCTAACCATTTAACACCTATTTATAGGTAGGCCTTTGTCATTTAATACCTAACCCCAAGGCGGACTCCTCACTGGTACTATCTAGCTGACATCGCTTGGAATCTCACTAGGTTACTAAATATTTCTTTTTAGGAGAGAGGCGAACCCTTAGATCAGTCACTTAATACCTCAAACCTAAAACGAACCCTTCCCCAGATATCCATTATCACTCTTAATTATAAATATGGAATCTCCTTAGGTTACTTCTTTTGGTAGGGAGGCGAGCCCTAAAATAGCCACTTAATACTTCAACACAGAAGTAAACCCTTTTAGAGACATCCTTATTTATTTGGAATCTCACTAGGTTACTTAATACTTCCTTTTAGGAGAGAGGTGGACCCTACAACCACTTAATACCTCAAACCACTGCACAACATGTTTAAATTGTGTTGGATTTGCATTCCATGCAAATTTGACCAATTCCTAACTCCGTTTGAAATTCGAATGAGATGGTTCTCTTCCAAAGAACGATTGCGTCGAACGCGGTATGACAGTCGAATAATTCTAGCATATAGCACTTCTAGTTCTTTTCACAATCTTATGTTCCTATAAAAGAATGCTTCGCATCGCTCTAGGTAATGGTTCCCTTGTCAATTATCCGACGATAATGGGTTAGACACGACACACAGTTCCATCATGTGATGAGGCTCATTTTCCAGCACGACCAGGCTATCAGCACATAATGGCTCATTTGTTGTGTATGGGATTCTGGAATATTGGACACACACTGTATAGATTGACAGTTCCAATAGCCCTGGTGGACTTCAGAATTCGATTGCTCAACACACGTCGTCATTCATTTGATGGGCGTTCGTCACATGAGTTTATATAAAATGGAATACTGAAATAGTACATACCTGACCATGTTCATTATCGAGTTTTTCAATCAAAAATGATTTTCCATTAACCTAGATTTAGCACCGACGCTGGGCCATCAGCTCCTCCCGATGCTAGTTCCATCGTTGTTCAATCCTTGACATCCAAGGCTACCGAACCCAAATGCTTAATCACTACAGAGCTATAGAGGATGATAATTCTAGCATCCCCAATACATAATCAAACTCCTCCTCTTAATAAACAAGTTGACATAAGAGTTCTAGATGATCTTCATGAACAAATGCCAATAGTCCTAACTACCAAGTAGCTCAGGACTATATGCCAACGATATGGAATCCTAGAGAATGATGTACTGCTACTATCAGCCAACTAATGGGCTCACAATCCTATGCATGGTTATATGGCTTGCAACAAGTATATGTGCCTAGGCAACACCGTACCGCCCTTCTAATCCATTCCATATTATGTTCCTTCAAGAGCTTGGGCTCGCTCCCACTCAAGTCCATCCTAATGGATTACGTCTTGTTGAATTCTCTTTACATCCTATTCATGAACCAATTTCCTCAGCCTCCAACCTTTGTGCAATTGAAACATCTTTTGAGCTTCAAGCAAATAAGCAAGTCACCATCCTTGATGATCATCAAAGCTTGGTGTAAGATCTCCCGTTTTGAGGCTCGAAACTAAGTTCAATGGATGCTGCAGTCATCCATAGTATTAATTTCCGATGACAAAATGCAGCTATGTTAATCAAATCAATAATCAGAAGCACATGAATATCAAAATTTTCATACACAATTTAATAACAAGTTTTCACATTTCATTTCACAAATAAAATTTCATATTCATTACATAATTTCATTCAATCCCACGTTCAGAGAAAATATAATTATTACAAAATATTCCAAGAGTGACATATGAAGATTCTCCCTTGATTGATAAGGGTTTACTATTACTTGACAGTTATAATTTCTGTCATTACATCCATTTAAACAAAATGAACTACACAACGGATTAAATAACTCCTAATATAGCTAGCTTGCCTCCTGTAAGTCTCTAGAAGCTTATTCGTCTAACTAGAAACCCGGTATCCCTTACTTTTGGTCTACACAAATGAGTACCCGAGAGTTTAAGGGGAAAAACAAAAACTTCCGATCAGACAAATAGTCTGTTGTGAATAATAAGCTACCATCTCAAACCAAAATCAATATCAAGTGAGACCATAGTGCTAAGCAAAACGGGTTTTCCCCTCACTAGTATTTAACCAAAACAAATCAACCATATACTATGCTCATGCATCCACAATGGTTAGAACATAATGAATAAACATTTGCAGACATGCAACATACATTGAACTACCTATCCTAGTTTATTTGATTATCCGTCTTAATTTCATCTAACTATCTGTCTTAAATTTAAATGATTGTTTGTCTTATATTTATGTGGACTACCCATCTTACATGTAAACATTATATGAATTATCTATCCCCTACCATATGGACTATCCATCACATATGGTTTTACTGTCTAAATTATGTGGAGTATCCATCACACATGTTCCGTTTATCTAAAATATTATGGACTATCCATCACACATCTCATAGTTTTTCTAGGATGCATTAACCATATAGAGATTATCTATCTCTGGCATTATGTGGACTCTCCATCGCACATTCCATAATTTTCCTAGGATGACTATGAATCCATAAATTATAAAATTTTAATTAGGTTATAACTCTATTCTTTCAAATGCTCAACCTATGTCTATTGGTATCCCCAATTAGTTTGCATAACCCTTAAACTTATAACATCTCATAACGATATGCATTGGTATTCACAATGATTAATGTTGGAATTATATAATAATACACATTGGTGTTCCCAATAAATAATGTCAAATTCATAAACCTATAGCATATAGAATTACTAAACATTGGTGTCCCCAAGGAATAATGTCAAAATCATAAGCCTATGGCTCCCCACCATCAATAAAGTAATATAAAGGACTTACGATATTCATATGGCCGACATGGGATGTCGCATCACTTCATATTAAAGCTTTTAAAATAATTTTGATTTTTTAAAAATATAAGGCTATAATGCCGAAATACTTGTTGTCGTAACATAGAAATTTATAGGTCGCTGACCCTATTAATTATAGCCTTTTATACATGAAATACATAGGAGCCGACGTTGATGACATGCAACATCAATGTCATAAACCTTTGATGTCGGGTGCTTTAAAACAGTAATGTCGACATTGATGACTTCCGACATAAATGCCATAAAACAGTTGACATTGAATTCATAAAACTGGGCTATTATGCCGCTATAAAAATAATGCCAAAATTGATAATAGGCGGCATTTTCGCCTAAAGTAATTAACATTGGAAATAATACTTTACGGCATTACTGCCTTAAGCTATGGCGTCATACAGGAAGTATGCGGGATTGTTTAAAACCATAGTGAAAACTTGCAATGTCGGTGCCTTATGTTATAGATTTTAAAACAAAGAAACAGGGACGGTTGGCATTGATAACTCACGACATCAATAATATACCCACGAGATGCGATATTCCCATAACGTCAATGGCGGAAGCAAGACTCAATGCACCACATACTTACGGCATAAATATCACATGCATTGCTCCATGTGAATGCCGCCTAACTCCGATATCGCTTACAACTATAAAGTGATACCACCTATTGTTAATGCCGAACATCATGGCAATACCGCAAGTCGGTGGCATTGTCCTAATTGTCATGAAGCATTTCCTTTTTGCCAACTCTTATTCTTTGTCAAATTTCTATTGGATAATAATATACTTTACCCAAACCTTTTCAGAAAAACTACCGCACTTAGTTTTCTTTCCAAAAACAATTTCGCACCCATTAAATAATATCAATTATTTAATATTTATTTGTAAGCTTTTCTAGCTTAATAAATTCATATAAAATTATAATCTCCTGGAAAAATCCCAAAAATTCACCAAAAATCAGAATTAACATATTCTTTAACATATAAAAATTTCGGAATCTAAATCATTATTTAATTATTTTTAATAATTAAAACCCAAAATAATGCTCTTCCTTCCTTAGGAAATTCTTAAAATATTCGTTCTAATTTGGAATAATATGAAATTAAAAACTCATCTCCAAATAATGTTTTACAAAACATCCAGAAAATCAAGTCATTTGGAGATCAATAACTTAGGTTTTACCCTTAAAACCTATCTAAATAATTTTATAAGAATATCATAAATCATTATTGTATCTAAACAATGATTAAACATCCATAACTTGGAAAATCAGTCAAGATAAATTCAAAAATTACCCAAAACCGAATTCAAACACAAAAGAATAGAGATGGTTTATCATTATTCACTTTAAATTGGATGATGAGATTGAGATTTGATGGAGTTTAGTTTCTCTAAGCTTTGCCCTTTGAATCCCTTGGTTTCCCATTTGATTTTCTCTTCTTTCCTTTCTCGGTTAATGGCCGACCCTATTTCTTATTTGTGATTGTTTATTAATGTAAAATGAGAAATGAATGAGAGCATGAGGGTTTAAGGGGAAAAAGAGAGATATATTCCTATTTTTCCCTTCTCATTTATTTTTTCCTGTGTTAAGTTTAAAACAATCTTACTACTTAATTAGTTAAGGCTCGACCTTGTTAATTATCAAATCTCATCTCTATGTCCCACTACATTATTCTATTTAATCTTTCCAATTAAAATTACTGAATAATGTTAAACTAAAACTAAGGGTGTTACAGGTTCCCCTCTTTGAAAAATTTCGTCCTCGAAATTCAATAAGGACTACACAAAAAGTATATCAAACATGCAACCAATTGTAACAGATAATGCTAGCATATCGTACCAGCTATAAAGTCAATATAATGAACATAGAACATATCATCGTAACAACTAAGGATAAGTATCTCTAATCATATCCTCTGTTTTTCAAGTACAGTCTTTCTCGTTGTCACTCCACTATACTTTCACCAACCTGACTGTCTTGCTCCTTAGCCTCTTCTCATCTCTCGTTACCATACGAAATGGTTTTCTAACAAAAGTCAGATCTGGTTCTACTACTAAATCTTTCAAAGCAGTCAGTTCTCTAGATCATCTACATACTTTCTATGATGAGAAACATGAAAAACATTATGGACTCTTGCCCAACTACTCAGTAACTCCACTCGATTCGTGAGTTTTCCGATCCTCTCTATAATAGGAAACTGTCCAACATATCTAAGTGCCAGTTTCCCTGACTTTTCAAATCATACCACACCCTTCATTAGTGATACCTTAATGAAAAAATGATCTCCAACTGAGAGCTCTAAATCTCTAGACGTCTTATCTGCGTAACTGACGCAGCAGCGGATAACAAAAATTGATGAAATGGTGAAAGTAGCAATCGGTGGATTGAGAAATACCAAAGGCCCAAATTCGTTGATCCAAAGATACCGGATTCTAGCTATCTCAAACACGTTGATCGCGCACGATACCATGTTTAAAGATCTACGATTCTTCGTACGTTGATCTAGCGCACTAGATTCCGTGAATCGGCTTCAGCAGTCGTTGATTCGAGCGCACTCGAATACCGAAAGTGGAGATAGGAGATCACACTCAACTACCAATTGGAGAAGAGGCACAAAGCTCTCAAACAAAAGTTTATTCAAAATCAACTTACTATTACAAAGGACACCACCTGCCTATTTATAGGCTTACAACTTAACACAACTAAACACAACACATAGGTCGGCAACGACCTAAGACAAACAACGACTCACGACCTAAGACAGACGCGACCTAAACATTACAACATCAAGCGACTTAACATATTTACAACACAAGACATATTACAACATAATGACATAACAAATACAACATACAAACGACATAAGGAATTACAACATAACGACATAACAGTACAACTCCACGCGGCATAAGCTTTAGCGACATAAGGAGAATCAACTTCTGGTATATCTTGTGCGACTTATAAGACGAGCGACTTAAAGATTTGAGCGACCTTGGCTTGAGCGACCTAAGATTGATGCGACCTATGGTCGAGCGACTCAAGGCAGGAGCGTCACAAGAGAAACAGCAGCGACATAAAGAAGCTAGCATCATAAGAAGGAGCGACATAACTTCTTGCGACCTAAGGAATATAATCTTCAACGACCTAACATGGAAAGGTATATGTGAGCGACCTAACATAGGTCGTAGCTCGCTCGTATGTCCTGAGCGACTTAAAGCTTCTCACGACCTAAGGACGAAAGGTCGTTCGCGACCTAAGTCATGCGGCCTATTGGAGCGACTTATCTGTATAGTGGCGCGACCTGTCTTGTTAAGTCGTAACTCTTTAGGTCGTAGTTCTTTAGGTCATAACTCTTTAGGTTGTAGCTGGCAGATAGAGTTAGGTCGCAACTCCCTTTCACGTGACTCGTTTGGTCGTGAGCGACCTAAGGAAATGACCTCTAATTCGTTAAGTCGTAGGTCGCTTGGACAACTTATCATCTTGCTTGGTTGGTCCTCATAGCTCATTTGCGACCTAAATTGGCGCAACTTAGAGAATAATGTGTTAGGTCATAAATAAGGAAAGTTAGGTCATTGGCGACCTAAGTCTTCATCAACCTAGGCTGCATCATCCTCCCCTGGTTGAAAAAAATTCGTCCTCGAATTTAAAAGTTCTTCGTCTTCGATACTCTTATCCTTGTGAAATGGAACCACGTGTTTGATATTGTCAAGGTTGGCAATAAGAAGACGATCCGGCAAACCCAATTTATAAACATTCTCGTTAATTCCCTTTACGACTTCGAAATGACCATTCCTTCTAGATTCTAGCTTGTTGTAAGCTCCAAAAAGAAATCGATCATTGGTAAACACTGCATACATAAAATCTCCTTCCTTGCATTCAATGCTTCGTCGCTTAATCACTGCTGATTGCTTATATTTCTCAGTTACCTTAAGACATCGTTTTTGTACAACTTTGTAGCATCCTTGCAACTCATTCACAAAAACATGAGCCCGTTTAATCATCCCTCTCTGCGGTGGCACTGTTGATTATTCTAACAGTCTTTTAGGGATTGTTGAATAAACAGTCTGGACTGGACTGAACCCAGTGCTACGATGAACTGTATGGTTGAGTGCAAACTATGCTTGACATAAGGAACGCATTGCGTAAAACAGACGTGGCATTAGACAGGCAGCATAAGGAAGTGATTTGAGGGAGATGACATATGAAAAAGTGTGGAATGAACTAAGCACTAGGTGCCATAGCCAATTCATGTAGCACAGAACTTCATGAGAATAGTGTCGTATACCATATTGCTTGTGCCAATAGGAAAAAGTGATATAGAACCAAAACGTGTCGAAAATGTGAGACGTTATAAGGAAGTTTAAAATCATGGAACGACTTAGGAAATCATGACCGAAAAAGTGTGAGGACTCATGCTCAGATTCTCGTCTTTCCTTATCTCGTTCAGGTGTGTCCTCATTTAGAATCTTCCCCTGTGTCGCATCAATTTCCCTTGACTGAAATGAATTCCCACTCGCTTCTCCTTCAACATGTTTATTTTCACGAAATGATTCCAAGCAATTGACGTTGATAACGTCAGCAGTGTGGACATGATCTGGCAATTCCAACGGACAATCATTCTCTTCATCATGTCTTATCAACTCTTCCTGTTCTTTCAGATTCTGAAGATCATACGATCCCTGTAGTAGAATAGCATCTGGTACTAGTTCAGTGTGAGGTTGAATGTCCTATGGCGGTGGTAACTCTTTGGGTAGTTCCTCAGGATATTCGACTTCAGACTCATTGAATTCTGACCCAACTTCCTCGAAATCCTCAAGATCTTTACTCATTCCTGGCTCGGTCAACACAAGCAATTCATTTCTAATTTTCACAGACTCTTCCAAAAATACAAGATTAGTTCCCTCAAGCAATTCCTCAGACATCTCATCTTCACACTCCTCAAATACTTCAATCTCTTCGGGATTCTCAAAATCAGAACTTTCTCCAGATTCAATCAACGTTGTTAATTCATCACTATCTTTCATTTTATTGACGAGCTCTTTCAAAGACAATAAACTCTCTGATTCTGCCTTCTCTTCTGTTTCACTTTCACTTTGTTCGGACTTCTCTAAAACTAAGGAATTTACTCTTGGCTGGCTCTCATCCATAAGCTCAGGTGTTAAGCAAGAATCCTTCATCATCAAGTTATTTTCCTCAACTCCGAACACAATTTCTTCTTCCATACTATCGACATCAATCTTCGGCGGTGAAGAATATTCAACTTCTACATCCACATACTTTGACTCAATTTCTTCATCATCATCAGATTTCGGCGGTTGATAAATGTCAAATTCAGCAGTCCTCCTCAACAAGTTACATCCTTCATCTCCTGACAAAACTCCTTCATCGTTGTCAAATTTTGGTGGTGATTTTTCGAACGATTCTGTAGGACCGACCTCTTAAAACTCTTCTAACATTGGTTTAACCTCCTCAGGAGTTTTAAGCTCTTCATTTGCCTCATACCTAACCAACGCTTCAGCACTACCTTCTGCTTCTTCAACACTTTCGCTGAAAGATAATGGACTAGTCGGTTCCTCTTCCTCTTCTGGTTCGCTTTCAGTAGAATCATCCACATCTTCGTTTTCACATTCTTCTACAACTAAGGCTTTCATCTTGGGCTCCGTACATTTAATACTTCTATGGCCAGACTCCTGATAATGATAACGCTTAAATTGGTCATCAACATTTGTCTTCGTGATTCCATGTACAACGGGTTTGTTGACTTTCTTAGAATCATTGATACTGCAATTAACGCCTTTATTCTGATTGCTGGGGTTTGTAACCACACCCTTTCCTCGACTCCCTTGACTCAACTTCTGCAACTGTTGGTTCACACGAGTTTGATAATTGTAGGGTAAGAAATTTGCCTTCATCATCCTTTTCATCTTATCCCACGTGACAACTTTGGATTTCCTCATTCTCTCTCTGGTTGATTTAGTTTGTTGCCACCAATCCATAGCTCTTCTTTTCAATCTGGTAGCAACTAACTTAACTTGACGATCCTCAGACACGTTGTTGAGTTTAAAAATCTTTTCAACCGTTGATACCCAATCCAAGAATTCCTCTGCTTGTAGACCACCTCGGAATTCTGGAATCTCCGTATCCTTCCTTGATTCCCGTGTATGACCATTCTCTTCAACATTCCTATATTGATTTTTCCCTTGACCTGGATATCGAAAGTGAACACTATCACCATAACTATCTTCTTCAGAATTAGATGAGCTTCGATGTCGATTCTGAACATTGACTCTTCTATGATCATGCACGTCCTCTCTACTTCTTCTTTCCTCTGCTCGACATCTTTCATAATCACAATATGACTCATGCTCGTAACCACGATAAGCTCTTCTTTCTCCATTCTGATAATCACGATTGTCTCGAGCTCCACGATCTCGATTTATCGATAAAGATGATTCTATTTTATCTTGATAGGATTGTGGCAACACCCTCCTTGCTTCCGTAATCGATGGCGAAACTCTATTTCCTCCATGGTTCAAGACTGGTGACCTTCCTCTTTGACTTTGATTCAATTCCATCATCAACTTCTCCAACTATCCAAAACCTTTATTGAACTTCTCTTCGAGGTTATCACTAATTCGTTGCTCTATTGCCTTAGCATCTTCTCTTCTATACACATCGGCAATATTCTGATGACGGTTAACACATCTCGGAGGCATGATCAGATCTTCAACAGATCCAAACACAAACTTCACTTTGATCCAAAAATTCTCAAATCAAACTTTCCCACTTGTTTGAAATCTCACGAACACCCCTAATAAACAAACAACTTAATTCGAACTCCAAAACTTCAAATCTCAAAATTGACGCCCAATGAACTTGGATAAATTCGTCTCCTAGCTCACGACTTGAACAAATCTCTCACAATCTTGAACAAGCTCGCTTCTAGCTCTAACACTTCAATTCGACCTTGATCTATAAAGTGATGCACGGCTCACTTGCTCTCGGATCTACACTGATAGGTTCCATTGAAATTGAACAAACACTTCTTCTTGGTCCAATGGGCTCGTCTTAGCTATGATTGGCTAAGTCTCGCTCTGATACCAAATGACGCAGCAGCGGATAACAAAAATTGATGAAACGGTGAAAGTAGCAATCGATGGATTGAGAAATACCAAAGGCCCAAATCCGTTGATCCAAAGATACCGGATTCTAGCTATCTCAAACACGTTGATCGCGCACGATACCGTGTTTAAAGATCTACGATTCTTCGTACGTTGATCTAGCGCACTAGATTCCGTGAATCGGCTTCAGCAGTCATTGATTCGAGCGCACTCGAATATCGAAAGTGGAGATAGGAGATCACACTCAACTACCAATTGGAGAAGAGGCACAAAGCTCTCAAACAAAAGTTTATTCAAAATCAACTTACTACTACAAAGGACACCACCTGCCTATTTATAGGCTGACAACTCAACACAACTCAACACAACACATAGGTCGGCAACGACCTAAGACAAACAGCGACTCACGACCTAAGACAGACGCGACCTAAACATTACAACATCAAGCGACTTAACATATTTACAACACAAGACATATTACAACATAATGACATAACAAATACAACATACAAACGACATAAGGAATTACAACATAACGACATAACAGTACAACTCCACGCGGCATAACCTTCAGCGACATAAGGAGAATCAGCTTCCGGTATATCTTGTGCGACTTATAAGACGAGCGACTTAAAGATTTGAGCGACCTTGGCTTGAGCGACCTAAGATTGATGCGACCTATGGTCGAGCGACTCAAGGCAGGAGCGTCACAAGAGAAACAACAGCGACATAAAGAAGCTAGCATCATAAGAAGGAGCGACATAACTTCTTGCGACCTAAGGAATATAATCTTCAACGACCTAACATGGAAAGGTATATGTGAGCGACCTAACATAGGTCGTAGCTCGCTCGTATGTCCTGAGCGACTTAAAGCTTCTCGCGACCTAAGGACGGAAGGTCGTTCGCGACCTAAGTCATGCGGCCTATTGGAGCGACTTATCTGTATAGTGGCGCGACCTGTTTTGTTAAGTCGTAACTCTTTAAGTCGTAACTCTTTAGGTTGTAGCTGGCAGATAGAGTTAGGTCGCAACTCCCTTTCACGTGACTCGTTAGGTCGTGAGCGACCTAAGGAAATGACCTCTAATTTGTTAAGTCGTAGGTCGCTTGGATAGCTTATCATCTTGCTTGGTTGGTCCTCATAGCTCGTTTGCGACCTAAATTGGCGCGACTTAGAGAATAATGTGTTAGGTCGTAAATCAGGAAAGTTAGGTCGTTGGCGACCTAAGTCTTCATTAACCTGGGCTGCATCAGTAACTTTTCTGCCTAGACTGAGCCTCCTTCATCCTAGCACGGATTAACTCAATCTTTTATGTGGCTTCTCTTACCATATCTGGACTAAGAACCAATCTGTCTCCGGTTTCTAGCCAACATGCTGGTGATTTGCGTGGCCTTCCAGGAAAAGCTTCAAAAGCCACCATTTCTCAACTAGTCTGATAATTATTATTATAGGAAAACTCAACTAAGTGCAAATGGTCTTCCTTGACCCACCAAAATCCAATACATAAGCTCTCAACAAATCTTCAAGTACCTTACTGACTCTCTCTGTCTGCCCATCCATTTATGGGTGATAAGCGGTACTCATCCTAAGCTTTGTACCTAATACCTCTAGTAAACTCTTCCAGAACTCACTAGTAAACAAAGTATCTCTGTCATTGACTATACTATTAGGAATCCCATGCAGTCTAACAATATTCTTCATAAACAACTTAGCCAATACAGGTGACGTCCTTGTCGACTCAACGGGAATCAAGTGTGTGCTCTTGGTCAGTCTATCTACTATAACCCAAATACTTTCATTTCCTCTATTCGACCTTGGCAGCCCGTCAATAAAATCCATGGATATATAGTCCCATTTTCGAACCGGTAAATCTAAAGGCTGAAGCAAACCACTTCGCTTTTAAAACTCGGCTTTCACTATATATTGCTTTACCTATAAGTCTACATCCCTTTTCATGCCTTCTCAGAAGAAATTCCTCTTCATATCATGATACATCTTAGTTCCTCCAAGATGAATAGTAAACTTTGATCAATGACACACCCTAGGACTTCTCTCCTTAGGTTACCAACATCTAGAATACACAATCGTCCCTTCTTTCTTAACTACCCATTTTGGTCAAGACTAAAATCCTTTAACTCATCAATCTCAGTTCCGCCTTCCAACCTTCAAATCCTTTTGGCTAGTAATAGATCATCCCTCTACTTAGAAGCAATCCTTTTGATCAATAATACTGGTCGAACTTCTAAACATGACAATATGGCCGTACTCTGACTAGAACTAGCAGTCGATCTTAACTCCATATTACAAGTAGTCGACGCCTCTAAATCTTTCCATTCTGCCAACATAGCTAACACCATATTATATGATTTTTCCTGCTAAGTGCATCGGCAACTTTACTTCCTTTCTTGGTGTATACTCAACGATATCATAAGCTACTAAAAACTCCAACCGTATCTGCTATCTCATATTCAACTCCTTCTGAGAGAATAAATACCGCAAGGACTTATGATCCGTATACAACTCGAATCTTTCTCCAAAACGATAGCTTCTCCACATCTTTAGAGCAAAGATTATAGTTGTCAACTCCAAACCGTGAGTCAAATACCTAACTTCATATGGTCTGAGCTGTCGAGAAACATAGGTAATCTCTTTACCTCTTTGCATTAGCAGGCTCCTAATCCTGTTCCACACGCATATGTATACACCACCAAATCCTGATTAGGATTTGGTACAACTAAGATGGTTGCATTTGTCAACAAATGCTTTAACATAAGGAATTCCTCTTCACATTTACTCAACCAAATAAACTTTATGTCCTTCCTGGTTTGTTTAGTCAGAGGCGCTACTATTCATGAGAAATTCTTGATGAATCTCCAGTGATAGCCTGCTAATTCAAGAAAACTTCTTATCTCGGTCATTGTCACCGGTCTCTTCCAATTATTTATAGCTTCAATGTTAGCTGGATCCACATACAACTCTTTTTCTAAAACTACATAACCAAAAAATTTCACTTCTTTTTTCTAGAAATGGCACTTCGAAAACTTCAATTTTAGTTGATGTTGCCTCAATGTCTCAAGCACTATTATAACATGAATCAGATGATCTCTCTCATCCTTAGAATATATCAAAATGTCATCAATGGACACCAATACGAACCTATCTAAGAAAACTCAGAAAATTTGATTCATCAAGTCCATAAAGAAAGCAAGCGCATTAGTCAATCAGAATGGCATTACTAACCACTCGTACGAACCGTATCTTGTTTGAAAAGCCATCAAAGGAATACTGTCCTCCGCCACCCTTAATTGATGGAATCCAATCACTAAATCCCACAAGGAAAATACTTTGGCTCCACTCAATTGATCAGACAAATCATCGATTCTTGACAAAGGATATCTATTCTTTATCGTCTTCTCATTCAAATTATGATAGTCAATAGGCAATCTCAATGACCCGTCCAGTTTCTTCATGAACACCACGGTTGCTCCCCAAGACGAATTGCTTAGTCTAATGAAATTCTTTCCTTCTAAGTCACCAGCTGCACCTTTAACTCCTTCATCTTGGTAGGTGTCATTCTGCTAGGTGGTCTACTTACGGGTTTAGCTCTAGGTACAAGATCTATTCGAAACTCAATAGCTCATTTTGGTGGTAGTCCTGTAACAGGCTCAAACACATCTGCAAACTCTCTTACAACAAAAACCCAATTTACCTCGTCTTCTACTTCCATTGCACTCAACAAAGAACAAACATCAAAACTCGCATTCTCTACTAAGTATATAATTCGATTGTGGCTATTAAGGTGTCTTAATGATATCCCCCTATCCAGGCAAAATATCCTAGCCTCATATCTGCTCAACAAAACCATACCCAAAATTATCCCAAAACTCGCAAAGTCAAATACATACAAACCGCAGACAAAAGCATGACCTAACAACTCAATCTCTAACTTGTCACATCTCTTCCCCAGAATTGTATACCCTCCTATTGGATTCACAACCCTTAAGGAAGTAACAAGGTATGATGGTTCTAATTCTAATTATCTACCAAACACTAAGAGGTAAAAGAATGTGATGCACCTGTACCGAACAATACTTTAACCGATATGCTATGAATCAAAAATGTACCTTCCATCACAGACTTTCCTTTCTCAGCAGCAGTCGGTCTAGAAGAGGATGATTCCAAAGCAAGGACCTTTCCTTTTTCCACCTTGGCCGCCTTTGGACATTTATTCTTATAATGCCCTCACATAGTCATAGTTGAAACACTTCACATTCTTCTTCCACACAACCATCTTGCCATCACAAGATCGACACCCATTAGCACAGTGCCTCTTTTCATTACACTTGTAACAAATAATATCAGCTTTCCCTCTCTTGGCAGCTCCACCCTTCTGAGCCCCTTTCACCTTGAAGAACTTCCTCTTCTTACCCTGAGAACTCTGGGTTTCCACTAACTTTTCCTTTCCGAAAGACGAAATCATTTCCTTATTCCTTGACGCCATCTTCGCCACTACATTACTTAGATCTCGCGGATATGGCATAGTCGCCCTAGCAATCTCTGGCCTTAAACCTCCGATAAAATTCTCATTCATCATCATCATAATATCAATGGTGGCATATCCATACCTGGATAGCTCATCAAACTTAGTAGCATACTCTAGTATGGACATCTCTCCTTGCTCTAAACCAGCAAATTTCCTAAGCAAGGTTGACTTGGCTACTTCGGATAAGAACCTCTCATCGAATCTCCTTCGAAATTCAGCCTAAGTCAATTCCTCTTCTAGTACACCTACGGTAACCCAATTTCACCAGTACAATGTTGCTCCTTGCAACTACCTAGAAGCCAGTCTCCTTTTCTACTCATCGTTCAACCTTAGGTCAGCAAAAATCCTCTCATGGTGTAATAGCTAGTTCTCTACTTCAATAGCATCCTCAGTTCCAAGAAAAGGCTTTCCTCCAAGACTAGTATAATCACGGTTTAGCTTAGCATAGTTATTTCCAATGGGCACCACGGGATTAGCTTCTTCCGCATTAGCAACATTCCCTCCAGCCAAACCAGCAGCAGCTCCAACTTGCATCATGTTGAAAAGAACTAATACATAGTCCCTAAATCTATCGGTGGGGTTCCAACACCTACATTGGCATTTTCATTTTGATTAGCATTTGCATGTCGACCTTGGTCCTTCTGGTATTGGGTCAAACATTTCCATTGGTTGTAGTGCTTCCTCAACCAAGATTCATTCTTCCATTTTCTACTTCCATATCTTGCTTTCTCGTAATCTACATACGAGCCTTAATAAGATATAGAAGAATGGTCTAAGAGAGAGGGGAGAATACATACTTATATATGCAAATACAAATACGTTACTATAGCGTTATCCCATACCCCAATCTTATTCTCCAATTCATTGAATTATGTTTTCAAAATCTTTTAATATTTTTATGTTTTACATAAACCTATGCTCTGATACCAAGTTGTAACATTCCTCGTTTTGATGCCCAAAACTAAGTGCTACGGAAGCTGTAGTCATCCATAGTATTAATTTCCTATGACAAAATACAGCTATGTTAATCACATCAATAATTAGAAGCACATAAATATGAAAATTTTCAAACACAATTTAATAAAAAGTTTTCATATTTCATTTCACAAATAAGGTTTCATATTCATTACATATTCCCATTCGATCCCACGTTCAAAGAACATACAATTATTATAAAATATCCCAAGAGCGACATATGAAGATGCCCGTTTGGTTGATTAGAGTCTACTGGTACTTGATAGTTATAATTTATATCATTACATCCATTCAAACAAAATGAACTACAAAGTGGATTAAATAACTCCTAATATAGCTAGCTTGCCTTCTGCACATCTCTGAAAGCTTATTCGCTTAATTGGAAACTTGAAATCCCTTACTCCCGACCTACTCAAATAAGTACCCGAAAGTTTTAGAGGAAAAACAAAAACTTCAAGTCGGACAAACAATCTAGTGTGAATAATAAGCTACCATCTTGAACCAAAATAGATATCTAGTGAGACCACGCCACTAACCAGAATGAGTTTTCTCCTCACTAGTATCTTAACCAAAACAAATCAACCATATACTATGCTCCTGCATCCACAATGGTTAGAACATAATAAATAAACATTTACAAACATGCAACATACAGTGGACTATGCATTCCAATTTATTTGACTATCCATCTTAATTTCATCTAACTATTTATCTTAAATTCAAATGATTGTCCATTTTATATTTATGTGTACTACCCATCTCACATGTAAACATTATATGTATTATCTATCCCCTACCATATGGACTACCTAACACATGGCTTTACCATATAAATTATATAGACTATCCATCACACATGTTCCATTTATCTAAAATAATGTGGACTATCCATCACACATCTAATAGTTTTCCTAGAATGACTATGAATCCTTCATTAACCATATAGAGACTATCCATCTCTAGTATCATGTGAAATATCCGTCACACATTCCATAGTTTCCCTAGGATGACTTTGAACTCATAAATTATCAAATTTTAATTAGGTTATAACTCTATTCTCCCAAGTGCTCAACCTATGTCTATTGGTATCCCCAATTAGGTTGCATAACACTTAAACTTATAACATCTCAAAATGATATGCATTAGTATCACAAATGATTATTGTCAGAATTATAAAATAATACACATTGGTGTCCCCGACAAATAATGTCAAATTCATAAACTTATGGCATACAGAATTATAAAACATTGGTATCCCTAAGGGATAACGTCATAATCATAAGCTTATGGTTCCCCACCATCAATATAGCAATATAAAGGACTTAAGACATTCATATGGCCGACATGGAACGTCGCATCCCTTTATATCAAAGCTTGTAAAATAATTCTGATTTTATAAAAATATAAGGCTATAATGTTGAAATCAATGTTGTCATAACATAAAAATTTATAGGTCGCTGAACCTAATAATTATAGCCTTTTATACATGAAATACATAGGAGCCGAGATTGATGACATGCATCATCAAAATCATAAAACCTTTAGTACCCAGTGTTTTAAAATAGTAATGTCGACATTGATGACTTCCGAAATCAATGCCGTAAAACAATTGCCACGAATTCATAAAACTGGACTACTATGCCACTATAAATATAATGTCAAAATTGATAACTGATGGCATCATCGCCTAAAGTAATTAATGTCAGAAATAATACTTTACGGCATTATTGCCTTAAGCTATGGCGTCATATATGAAGTATGCTGCATTGTTTAAAACCATGGCGAAAACCTGCTGCGTTAATGTTATATGTTATAGATTTTAAAACAAAGAAACATAAGCGGTCGGCATTGATAACTCATGACATTAATAACATACCCGCAAGATGTGATATTCCTATAATATCAATGGTAGAAGCATGACTCAATGCATCGCACACTTACGGCATAAGTATCACATGTATTAATTCATGTCAGTGCTGCTTACCTCCAATATTGCTTATAACAGTAAACTGATACCGTCTATTGTTAATGCCGAACGTCATGGCAATTCTGCATATCGATGGCATTATCGTAATTGTCATAAAAACTTGTTTACTTCCATTAAAAGCAATTCCTTTTTACCGACTCTTATTCTTCGTCAAATTTTTATTGGATAATAATATACCTTATCCAAATCTTTTCAGAAAAACTGCTACATTTGGTTTTCTTCCCAAAAACAATTTCGCACCCATCAAATAATATTAATTATTTAAACATTTATTTATAAGCTTTTCTAGCTTAATAAATTCATATAAAATCATAATCTCTTGGGGAAAAACCCCAAAAATTCACCAAAAATCAAAATTAACATACTATTTAACATATAAAAATTTCGAGATCAAAATCATAATTTAATTTTAATAATTAAAACCCAAAATAATTATCCTTCCTTCCTTAAGAAATTCATAAAATGTTCTTTTTAATTTGAAAAATTATGAAATTAAAAAAATCATCTTCAAAATAATGTTTTACACAACATACTAGAAAATCAAGTCGATTGGAGATCAATAACTTAGGTTTTACCATTAAAACCTATCTAAATAATTTTATAAGAATTCTGTAAATCATTATTCTATCCAAACAATGATTAAACATCAATAACTTGGCAAATCAATCAAGATAAATTCGAAAATTACCTATAACCGAATTCAAACATAAAATAATAGAGATGTTTTATTATTATTCACCTTAAATTGGATGATGAGATTGGGACCTAATGGAGTTTAGTTTCTCTAAGCTTTGTCATTTGAATCCTTTGTTTCTCCTTTGATTTGACCTTCTTCCTCCCTTAGTTAATGGTCGACTTTATTTCCTCTTTGTAATTGTTTATGAATGTAAAATGAGAAATGAATGAGAGGGTGAGAGTCTAAGGGATAAAAGAGAGATCTATTTCTATTTTGCCCTTCTCATTTATTCTTTCCTATGTTAAGTTCAAAACAACCTTATTACCTAATTAGTTAAGGCCCAACTTTGTTAATTATCAATCTCATCCCCATGTCCCATAACATTATTCTATTTAATATATCCAATTAAATTTCCTGAATAATGTTAAACTAAAATTATAGGTGTAACACTTGGTGCCGATGAAACGTGATAGAAGCACTTCATAACAAGCGATCACATTTCAAAAACAAGCATTTCTATGTCTAATGTCCATACGGCTTTAACGGACTCTGGATGTCCGAAAGTATGACTTCTTCCTTTTCGTTCTTCTTCACACTTGGATTCATATCATCCAAGTGTCTAACTCCTTATCCATTCTCTTCATAGATATTCTCGCTTGGGACTCTACAGACCTTTAAAAGAGTCTGTTTACGATTCTGCACCATCGCCTACCACTTGATTAACGAGAACCTTCGTCAATGCATCCTCCTACATCCTGAAAAATTCACTGTTCCAACCGAACTTCCACAAAGAAGATCTCAAGTATCCACTAGGTCCTCTACCCCTATTCGTAGCTCCAGCAAAGGTGTCTAAGGAGGCGCTGATGGCCTATAAGGCATGGCGATCATTGAAGAAATCGTCGATAGAGTGTGGAGGCAAATATTTCCAGCATAGTGTAAGTAGAAGGAGGAGAAAGAGTGGAGATGGAAACAATTCACGAGGAAGGATAAGGAATAGAAGGAGGAGAAGAAGAGAAAGAAGAAGGAGGAGAATGTGACAAAGAAGACGATGATGATAAGGGCTTCGACCAAGATGGAGACGAATCGTATGGAGAGACGTCTCCAAAGGGTATCAAAATTACTACCCATCATGTCCAAAGCGAATAATCGTCATGTCCTCCCTGCAATCTACTGAATCGAGGTGATGTAAATAATTAAGGTGACTCCTCCAGTTGGTTATTTAGAAAATATCTTCAACTCACTGAGTGATCTTGACATTCCTATCAGCAATCTTCTTAAGGAATACCCTTCAAGATTTTGTTTTCCATCTGAAGGCCTCCTAGCCAAGGAAGCCAAAACTTCTTACTTACAACCTTTTGAACATAGCCTATAAAGTACATAGGGCAACACCAGCACTCCACACATGTAACGACTCATAATTTCACCGCTTTGATTTCCGAATATTTAATTAATTTTAAATATTCAAATAAAAGGTTTTATAATCAAAATAAAACTCTTTTAAATAATAAATAATGATGGTACAATAGTTTTCAAATTTTTTTACAAAAATATTTAGTTCGAAGAAAAATCGAAAACGTGACCAGAATTCGTTTGCTGAATTTTCGACTTTTTATCGAATAAAAGTTGTCGAAATCAATGTGAAATCTTTAAAATAAGTATAAACATTTATAAATAAGTTAGTACATGTATATATGTGTGTATTAGTGTATGTATATATGTATTCATACCTAAGTATATAAAGTTTAAAATAAAAATATAGTACCACATCATCAGAAACATTTTAGCCACTTAAGTGCAAAATATGTTGGCTCATGGGTTTTTAGGGGGGACAAGCTTGTAGGCATTGGAAACATGGAAGAGACAAGGTTTTGAGGTGGAAAAAGGAGAGTAGAGGGTAAAGTACAAGGGCATATAGGTAATTCACTTTTTCTCTTGCTTATAAATAGCCCTTCACTTCTTCAAAATTTTCCTCATCTTCATATTATCATATCTTCCTCATCTCTCATCGTAACGGAGAAATTTATTTTTTAAACTGTAGAAAATTCTAGTGGCTATAACTTTCATTTGTACTACTTATTCAATATTTGAGCTTAGCCATGTCAAAATATCATTCTTTGTAGAGTGTTTTCGGATCAATATTTTCAAGTCTCAAAATACCTCTTCTTCTTTTGACCATATCTCCCTCAAAATAGATTCCATTTGAGTGATTATTATTTTTGAAATGGTAGAGAAAATAATTTACAAGGACTTCCTCTTCGATAACTTTTCCAAATTCCATGGATAACTTGTCCAAAAATCAGTTGGAAGGACCTATTTTTGGGTTATTTTGGTAGCTTTTATATAACGACCCGCTATTTTGAACCATTCGCATCCGCACATGTCGAACTTGAATAATTCAAAATACCGAATTGTTAATTTAAATTTGGCAAAACTGATCATATACAGTAAATAAATAATCACAGATCACAGACACAGAGTAATAAATGCAGCGGAAATAAAAGATAGTAGTTCATGAAGCTACTATATACATATCAGAGTTAAATGAGGTACATCATATGTCTCGAATACAATAGTCAAATACAAGAATCAGAATACAATCACTGGAATCAACTGGATATCTGAAAGCTGGATAGATAGCTGGATCTCCAAGCGAAGCTCCAACTCCAAAGGTGAGTCTCGAATACTGGTACACTCAGTCTGACCCGAGCGTAAAGCAAAACACAAAACACTCGAGTCGGGATTAACATTCTTATATCAATAAATCCAACTCAAGTGAAATAGCAACTGAAATACAGTAACTCAAAGGATGTTTGGAATAACCATCCTTTAAGGATCCGTTAAACTATCTACTATGTAGTAGTGTACGGTAAATTGATAATGCCTATCAGTAATATAAAGTATCAAATTAGTGTTAAGGCGTTACCATTATTCCCCTTAACACAATTTATATAAGCGTTATAATCTATACAGCACTGTAAACTCCACCGTAAACTAGTGGGATATCAGGGAGTACTCCATAGGTATAACACAAAACAAATCGCAGTGGTCGTGTATATCGGGATACAAGTATGACAAGGCACATGAGGCAATACCCAAGGTAGTGACACTACCGTTTGCCTGATCCGGACTGGTGAGAACGCATCGTCGCAGCGATCGCAACACCGCGAAACAACACTCCCAAAATCAAGGGTGCACCAATCGACAACAAGTAATGAGTAGTTTTCGAAGAAGTGTGTTCGCTCGAGGTAGCTAACCCCCATTTGGCCCGGCACGGCTCCTGTTTTAGTCATTTCCAATTTGGCACAAGTGTCAAGGCTATCCATTATCGTTCTCTTTCTTCAGTCATCACGTACATCATTCCAACCACTTCATTCTGGATCATACTCCGCATATGGTTATTAAAGTGGTTTTCGGTTTAGACAGTGAGTATGTCCTTAACCGATTCCGGTCTCTTTAATAACTTTCGTAATTATTACACCGATTGGTCGTTTATATATTTCAAAACCAAATCAAATTCAATTTCAATTAGAATTTGTAAACCAACATTTCATTTATCTTTCTAAATCAATTTCCATAATTTACGTTTCAAAACTTCCATATTCATTTCAAAATCTTATAATTCGATTTCAACTTTTATTTAAAACAATTCACATATTGTTCCAAGTTCATAAATAAATTCCATTCCAAAATCATTTAAACTAATTTAATTTAACATTCAAATCAATTTAAATTCATTGATCGATTACATTCAATATTCGTTAAGTTAATTTATCATTCAAAACAATTTCTATTAACTTTCCAATTCATTAAATCAATTACTTAAGTTCAACCCCATTATATCAAAGCTTACAGATTTAATTAAGTTAATTTCGTCAAATCAAATTCTTTAAATTACAAGTCTTACATTTGTTTCAATAAATCACATTTTTTTATTTCTTATTAAAGAAATTCAATTTCACTGATTTATTTACTTAGTTACGATTTCGAGACTCAATTAATAAAGAAACTTACTTTAACTTATTCAAGAAGTTCAATTTCACTTAATAAAGAATTCAATTTTATTTAATTATTAAATAATTAAATCTCATTCAATTATCAAATAATTTCAAAACTTAATTATTAACTAATTTCAAAACTTAATTATTAATAATTCCAAATTTAATTATTAAATAATTAATTTTAAAAGAACATTCTTTCAACAACTACTATGTTAATATTTTGTTTCGAATTATTAAATATTAACATTTTCCTTTCTTTAAAATTCAAATTCCAACTTCGTTTCAAAACCATATTATTTATTCAAATAAAATCTTCATTTTATTTTAAAATCAAATCATTGACCAATCGGGTTTTATTTAATTCTCTATCCTAAGTCAAGTTCATTTGGGTATTTATCATTTCAACCCGATTCAAAATCAAAACATAGCAAAGGGAACTTGCAGTGTGATAACTGGGATGGTGTCAAAGTAAATAAACAAGCAATAACAACAATCAGTATCAATCCAATAATCAATTCAAATAATCCCGAAATAATCGTATTAATTTACATTTGTTGTTTATGCAAATTAATATAATTATTTCTGGAATCCACACTATCATTTCATGTAGATTAAAGATTATTACACTAATTATTCTATGCAATTCTACACCTGACATCAATTATTAAATTTCATACTTCATCAATTAATACAACATAAATTCAAATGGTTCAAGTGTAATTAACCATTTTTCTACGTATCAATTAATTAAACATTTAAGGGGTCATATTGTACAAATTTAACTAATCAAATTCAACACATATGTCAATTCAAAATTTTATCTATCGTACGTCAATTTCAATTGCATAATATTTATCACTTTATACATTACAATTTACATCCAATATAAACAACAAACAATCAATCAATTATCAACCAAACGGGATTATCATCGTATAATCAACAGATAATGGTGTCAGATGTCACAGGTGAACTGATACAGGTAATAACATATAAAACAGTGTAAATAACTAACAACAGCATATTTCAATTGTCGTTTCAATTTAAATCAAATTTAATAAATAAAAGAACGTTAATCGTGAGTGATTACTCACCTTTCGAGGCTAGAGAGAACAGGAGATGACACGGATACACAGAGGGACGGACACAAAAATTGGGTTACGAATCCAAGCACGAATTTCCAGAACAAGTAAGATCTGTACGATTTGACGACAAAGCTGGTAGATAGGAATCGATAAAGCAATTAGAATCGGTTTGGTATAAATTAAAACGAAATGTAAATTATATCGATATATATTTTCTAAAAATCAATATAAAGTTTAAAACACATACAAATAAAATAAATATACATACTGCTTTAAAGTTAGTATTTCTATAATATATATATAGATAGATGGCACGGCAGACGGCAGCCATTAAAAATCTATGCAAGTCATAAGTATACAACTGACACGACACTACTAGTATAAAAAAAAATATAAACAGCTACAGCAAATAAACTGTGTGTACCATACCATCTATAACAAAACTGTAGAGGAATATCAATACTGTCATGGGTAATATACAACAAACATGCGTATAAATAAAATATTGTAAACTAAGATTATATAAGATTTATATAGCCCGTATATATCTCTCACACAAATCGAATACAAAAACTTATCTTTATAATATATCAACCTAAAAACTCAGTCATAAAGATTAAAATGTAAGTTTGTAAAATATAACCTAATGCAGCTATATATATTGTACTTAGCGAACAATAGATATGCATATATTAACATA
Organism: Allium fistulosum; assembly: GCA_030737815.1. Lineage (NCBI taxonomy): Eukaryota > Viridiplantae > Streptophyta > Magnoliopsida > Asparagales > Amaryllidaceae > Allium > Allium fistulosum. The sequence continues at coordinate 1,127,163,172 of CM060902.1, read as the reverse complement.
TGACAAACCAATACTTAAAAATATCCACAACTGTTGTATGCAATACCTAAAAATATATGCAGACAAATTATCTACTTTACAGATCCAAATAAAAAGCTACTTTAACCTACCATATTATATAAAAAAAATATAAATGCACACCTGACTCAGAATATGAGCATACAGCATCAGGTGGGAACGCATGCCATCAAGTGGGCTTATGGCCGGAGTGGATGTCGGGAAGGAGAGTGATGCGGGTCTCGGGTTCAAGGCGTTGGTGATAGTGCTCGTGGCGGAGAGAGAGAGAGGAGGGAAGGGGAAGAGCAGCTGTTGCGATGCGGCGGGTCAAAGGTTGATTTGGCCGAGAGTGGCTGTTGCGGCCATTACAGAGGGCGGAGGGAGGGGTGGATCTCGGTGCTGCGCAACTGGTGTGGGCGTGACTCGGAGGGAGGGTTCGAGAATGGAAGGCGGCGCGTGCATGTTTGCTCGGCCGGAGCTTGGTGGAGGTCGGCGTGTGGTGGAAGGATTCGAGGTCATGGGTTTGAGGGGGGGCCACATGCGGCGGTGGAGCGGCTTGCGTGTGCAGTCCAAGAGGAGCACGGTTTCAACTGAGGTGGATGAAGCGAGATTCGGTTGCTAGACGGAGAAGAGGGTGTGCGTGTGAGGCTACATGTGGAGAGAAGAACAAAAGAGGGGAAGAGCTTGGATGCGTGAATGGGAGAGAAGACAAATTTATGTGTTCTTTTTTTTTGGACATGAATGTTTGAGTTGATAATAGGAAAGGAGGTGGTTTCCCAGATCTAGAGCAAATAATAATGTTGCTTATATTTTCTAGAAAGAATTTAGTGGATACCAAAGTCTTATGCAACCACCAGAGAACATTAAAGGGACGTTGAAATTTGTTCCACCTGTTAGGTAAAGGAATGGTTGGGTAAATGAAAGGTCACGAAACTAAAAAAAAAGATAAAAAAATAGGATGCCGGTTCGGACAATTGTTTTACGAATATCGCCGTGCACTGAACTTCAAAATACAGAATTAAATATATTGTTGCGATCGGAACAGAGAGACGATCAAAATGGCATATAAATATCTATGGTACGATTGAATTATAAAATTCGAATTTTCTACTGATGGAAAATGCAGCAAAAACGTAGAAAAATAAGATCGACGGAGCTAAAGAAGTCCAAATTTGGAAAAACGAAAAATGGCGTTTGCTTAGAAGATGGTTTAGAATTTTTCTATGTAAAAATATTTAGGTTTCGAAAACATTTTATTTTCATTGCTTTTAACTGGTTAAATTGAAGTGAATTTACGTGCGAAATAAACTTTCATATTTTCGGACGAAAATTTACCAGTCGCTATGTTTAACTAGACGCATTCCAAATATTAAATTTTATTTCAAAATTTTATCGTTTTAAAATTTCACAAAAATTCAATAAATTAAATAAATAAAACGACTAAAATTTACAGGTCGTTACAATCTCCCCCACTCAAAACTTTTCATCCTCGAAAAGGGAAGAGGTAGGAGCATAGAACCGTCCAGAAAGGAAAATAGATTGGAAAACAAAATAACAACTAATCCAAACCATATAAATTTCGATTTAAAAAGATTAATATTCACTAATTTGTTTAAATCCATTCATATTAAATCAATAATATTCATTCAATTTAAATTTTGTTAGTTCAAACTATAAATTTTAATTTTAATCAAATTAATATCCAATAATTGAATTTTAAATTCAAAGTATTTCTTTAATGTTAGGTACAAAAGGTTTCTTTCAAATGAAATTCAATTTATATTCAATTAATTCAAGATACTCCCTTAAGTTGGTTTAATTCAATTTATTAACTTTCAAAACAATTTTTTCTTCTATTAATCACACCTATTATTTTTTTCAACTTATTATTCTATTTATCTCCATAAACATTTTATAATTTTAAGATTTAAGTGAATAACATTTATTATACGCACTCACATTTTATTATAAAGACAATTTATTGTATATTATCCAATTTTCTTAAATTAATAATTTCAAAAGTCCTAAATTTGAATAGTCATTTATTATAATAATACTTTATTCGACAAATTTAATTCTTCTTTATTCCAAATTATTATTAAATTTATTCTACTTAATATGTCATATCACATATATATTAAGTATATTTACATTTATTATAACTACTCAAATTTATTTAAAATTTCCTTTGATATCATTTATATTGTATAATATTCAATTACATAATTAACTTTTGAAAATTTAGGTAAGTTATATATATAATGCAATTGAGTATTATCCGAATGAAATTTTACAATTTGCTTATTTCAAGTTGAGTATTTAGTCAAAACTTTTGGCTTCAATGAAGATCGTCCTTAAATCAAAATTTTAAGGATTAAATTTCAATTAACTTCAACCCATTTTATAAATGAAATAGATATATCAGATTTAAAATCTTCAATATATATTATAAATCAAGTCATGCTTAGAATTCCAAATCAAATTATTTTTTCAAAACAAACCATATCAAAACTACAGAATAGTCTCTCCACTTCGAAACTCGAAAATGAATGTCGATGATGCGGCCGTCATCACCGAGATTATTTTCCAACGACAAAGAGAAGAGCACAGATTTAAGCGTTAAAATTTTCTTTTGGTACAATTTCTATTCAAAAATATTTTAAATAATATACATTTGAAACTTTAAAACCATAGTTCGAAATTATCGGAAATTAAATTCTCCAATTCTAATTTAAATTCACTTCAAATTCCAAATTAAATTATAAACAAGTTTTATAAATTCATTTATTTATATTATGCAATAGTCAATGGTTTACAAAACAGTAAATGAAAATCAAATATTATTATTTCTGACAACAAATTCATTAACGATTTAATTTCAGAAAAATTTATACTTATATATAATATAATCATTCAAAATTATTTACTAAATTTGAAACAATATTGTGTTAGTTTGCTCTGTTCAAGTGTTTTGGAAATCCTATCGATAGTGCTGATCAGACGAATCAATCGGAAACACAAATCAACATAACCAACTCAAACAACACAGTATATAAAACATTTTAATATTAATTTACAAATACACTTTCTCGCTCGACGATACAATAATAGATTTCAAAACAAGAATAGAGATTCAAATTTAATGGACTCAAATTAAATAGAATTTCGATTCGAAGATAGGTTCGAAACAAAGATAAGATGATTAAATAACAAAATAGGGCGATGGATATAAATCGCGGGCAACCTTAACCAGGTCGTCCGTGACTTCAAGAATGGAACCGATGCAGAATTTCAAGGCAAAATCGGCATCAGATCTCAAGAAATAGAATTCAGGTATAGTAGGAGATAGATAGCATCGTAAACCGAGGATATAGAAATCTCCGGTAAATCGATGCTTATTGTAAAGGAGTTTCACCCCTTTACAAATCATTTGAAGTTTGGCGAGACCGTCGATTCATTATAAAGGTCATTCAAAGTGGAGTTATGGGCTGCTCCAGAATTGAAAGAAGACGAATAGTGAGGGACATGAATGAATTTTGGAACTTCAGGGAACGTTCCAAAATTTAAAGGAATCGAGTCGAAAGGAAGAGATTGAAACTCGAATGAGAGTGATTCTGTAAATACATTTACCCTATATGCTGAGTTTTGCCTAGAGCTACCAAAGCTCTGATACCAACTATAACGACCCGCTATTTTGAACCATTCGCATCCGCACATGTCGAACTTGAATAATTCAAAATACCGAATTGTTAATTTAAATTTGGCAAAACTGATCATATACAGTAAATAAATAATCACAGATCATAGACACAGAGTAATAAATGCAGCGGAAATAAAAGATAGTAGTTCATGAAGCTACTATATACATATCAGAGTTAAATGAGGTACATCAGATGTCTCGAATACAATAGTCAAATACAAGAATCAGAATACAATCACTGGAATCAACTGGATATCTGAAAGCTGGATAGATAGCTGGATCTCCAAGCGAAGCTCCAACTCCAAAGGTGAGTCTCGAATATTGGTACACTCAGTCTGACCCGAGCGTAAAGCAAAACACAAAACACTCGAGTCAGGATTAACATTCTTATATCAATAAATCCAACTCAAGTGAAATAGCAACTGAAATACAAGTAACTCAAAGGATGTTTGGAATAACCATCATTTAAGGATCCGTTAAACTATCTACTATGTAGTAGTGTACGGTAAATAGATAATGCCTATCAGTAATATAAAGTATCAAAATAGTTTTAAGGCGTTACCATTATTCCCCTTAACACATTTTATATAAGCGTTATAGTCTATATAGCACTGTAAACTCCACCGTAAACTAGTGGGATATCAGGGAGTACTCCATAGGTATAACACAAAACAAATCGTAGCGGTCGCGTATATCGGGATACAAGTATGACAAGGCACATGAGGCAATACCCAAGGTAGTGACACTACCGTTTGCCTGATCTGGACTGGTGAGAACGCATCGCCGCAGCGATCGCAACACCGCGAAACAACACTCCCAAAATCAAGGGTACACCAATCGACAACAAGTAATGAGTAGTTTTCGAAGAAGTGTGTTCGCTCGAGGTAGCTAACCCCCATTTGGCCCGGCACAGCTCCTGTTTTAGTCATTTCCAATTTGACACAAGTGTCAAGGCTATCCATTATCGTTCTCTTTCTTCAGTCATCACGTACATCATTCCAACCACTTCATTCGGGATCATACTCCGCGTATGGTTATTAAAGTGGTTTTCGGTTTAGACAGTGAGTATGTCCTTAACCGATTCCGGTCTCTTTAATAACTTTCGTAATTATTACACCGATTAGTCATTTATATATTTCAAAACCAAATCAAATTCAATTTCAATTAGAATTTGTAAACCAACATTTCATTTATCTTTCTAAATCAATTTCCATAATTTACGTTTCAAAACTTCCATATTCATTTCAAAATCTTATAATTCGATTTCAACTTTTATTTAAAACAATTCACATATTGTTCCAAGTTCATAAATAAATTTCATTCCAAAATCATTAAAACTAATTTAATTTAACATTCAAATCAATTTAAATTCATTGATCGATTACATTCAATATTCATTAAGTTAATTTATCATTCAAAACAATTTCTATTAAATTTCCAATTCATTAAATCAATTACTTAAGTTCAACCCCATTATATCAAAGCTTACAGATTTAATTAAGTTAATTTCGTCAAATCAAATTCTTTAAATTACAAGTCTTACATTTGTTTCAATAAATCACATTTTTTTATTTCTTATTAAAGAAATTCAATTTCACTGATTTATTTACTTAGTTACGATTTCGAGACTCAATTAATAAAGAAACTTACTTTAACTTATTCAAGAAGTTCAATTTCACTTAATAAAGAATTCAATTTTATTTAATTATTAAATAATTAAATCTCATTCAATTATCAAATAATTTCAAAACTTAATTATTAACTAATTTCAAAACTTAATTATTAATAATTCCAAATTTAATTATTAAATAATTAATTTTAAAACAACATTCTTTCAACAACTTCTATGTTAATATTTTGTTTCGAATTATTAAATATTAACATTTTCCTTTCTTTAAAATTCAAATTCCAACTTCGTTTCAAAACCATATTATTTATTCAAATAAAATCTTCATTTTATTTTAAAATCAAATCATTGACCAATCGGGTTTTATTTAATTCTCTATCCTAAGTCAAGTTCATTTGGGTATTTATCATTTCAACCCGATTCCAATTCAATTCAAAATCAAAACATAGCAAAGGGAACTTGCAGTGTGATAACTGGGATGGTGTCAAAGTAAATAAACAAGCAATAACAACAATCAGTATCAATCCAATAATCAATTCAAATAATCCCGAAATAATCGTATTAATTTACGTTTGTTGTTTATGCAAATTAATATAATTATTTCTAGAATCCACACTATCATTTCATGTAGATTAAAGATTATTACACTAATTATTCTATGCAATTCTACACTTGACATCAATTATTAAATTTCATACTTCATCAATTAATACAACATAAATTCAAATGGTTCAAGTGTAATTAACCATTTTTCTACGTATCAATTAATTAAACATTTAAGGGGTCATATTGTACAAATTTAACTAATCAAATTCAACACATATGTCAATTCAAAATTTTATCTATCGTACGTCAATTTCAATTGCATAATATTTATCACTTTATACATTACAATTTACATCCAATATAAACAACAAACAATCAATCAATTATCAACCAAACGGGATTATCATCGTATAATCAACAGATAATGGTGTCAGATGTCACAGGTGAACTGATACAGGTAATAACATATAAAACAGTGTAAATAACTAACAACAGCATATTTCAATTGTCGTTTCAATTTAAATCAAATTTAATAAATAAAAGAACGTTAATCGTGAGTGATTGCTCACCTTTCGAGGCTAGAGAGAACAGGAGATGACACGGATACACAGAGGGACGGACACAAAAATTGGGTTACGAATCCAAGCACGAATTTCCAGAACAAGTAAGATCTGTACGATTTGACGACAAAGCTGGTAGATAGGAATCGATAAAGCAATTAGAATCGGTTTGGTATAAATTAAAACGAAATGTAAATTATATCGATATATATTTTCTAAAAATCAATATAAAGTTTAAAACACATACAAATAAAATAAATATACATACTGCTTTAAAGTTAGTATTTCTATAATATATATATAGATAGATGGCACGGCAGACGGCAGCCATTAAAAATCTATGCAAGTCATAAGTATACAACTGACACGACACTACTAGTATAAAAAAAAATATAAACAGCTACAGCAAATAAACTGTGTGTACCATACCATCTATAACAAAACTGTAGAGGAATATCAATACTGTCATGGGTAATATACAACAAACATGCGTATAAATAAAATATTGTAAACTAAGATTATATAAGATTTATATAGCCCGTATATATCTCTCACACAAATCGAATACAAAAACTTATCTTTATAATATATCAACCTAAAAACTCAGTCATAAAATTTAAAATGTAAGTTTATAAAATATAACCTAATGCAGCTATATATATTGTACTCAGCGAACAATAGATATGCATATATTAACATATGACAAACCAATACTTAAAAATATCCACAACTGTTGTATGCAATACCTAAAAATATATGCAGACAAATTATCTACTTTACAGATCCAAATAAAAATCTACTTTAACCTACCATATTATAAAAAAATAATATAAATGCACACCTGACTCAGAATATGAGCATACAGCATCAGGTGGGAACGCATGCCATCAAGTGGGCTTAGGGCCGGAGTGGATGTCGGGAAGGAGAGTGATGCGGGTCTCGGGTTCAAGGCGTTGGTGATAGTGCTCGTGGCGGAAGAGAGAGAGGAGGGAAGGGGAGGAGCAGCTGTTGCGATGCGGCGGGTCAGAGGTTGATTTGGCCGAGAGTGGCTGTTGCGGCCATTACAGAGGGCGGAGGGAGGGGTGGATCTCGGTGCTGCGCAACTGGTGTGGGCGAGACTCGGAGGGAGGGTTCGAGAATGGAAGGCGGCGCGTGTATGTTTGCTCGGCCGGAGCTTGGTGGAGGTCGGCGTGTGGTGGAAGGATCCGAGGTCATGGGTTTGAGGGGGGGGCGCATGCGGCGGTGGAGCAGCTTGCGTGTGCAGTCCAAGAGGAGCACGGTTTCAGCTGAGGTGGATGAGGCGGGATTCGGTTGCTGGACGGAGAAGAGGGTGTGCGTGTGAGGCTACATGTGGAGAGAAGAACAAAAGACGGGAAGAGCTTGGATGCGTGAATGGGAGAGAAGACAAATTTATGTGTTCTTTTTTTTTCTGGACATGAATGTTTGAGTTGATAATAGGAAAGGAGGTGGCTTCCCAGATCTAGAGCAAATAATAATGTTGCTTATATTTTCTAGAAAGAATTTAGTGGATACCAATGTCTTATGCAACTACCAGAGAACATTAAAGGGACGTTGAAATTTGTTCCACCTGTTAGGTAAAGGAATGGTTGGGTAAATGAAAGGTCGCGAAACTAAAAAAAAGATAAAAAAAAATAGGATGCCGGTTCGGACAATTGTTTTACGAATTTCGCCGTGCACTAAACTTCAAAATACAGAATTAAATATACTGTTGCGATCGGAATGGAGAGACGATCAAAACAGCATATAAATATCTATGGTACGATTGAATTATAAAATTCGAATTTTCTACTGACGGAAAATGCAGCAAAAACGTAGAAAAATAAGATCGACGGAGCTAAAGAAGTCCAAATTTGGAAAAATGAAAAATGGCGTTTGCTTAGAAGATGGTTTAGAATTTTTCTATGTAAAAATATTTAGGCTCCGAAAACATTTTATTTTCATTGCTTTTAACTGGTTAAATTGAAGTGAATTTACGCGCGAAATAAACTTTCATATTTTCGGACGAAAATTTACCAGTCGCTATGTGACGACCGCCCATGACCCCTGCACTGAACCTAGAGATAGTGCGCTGTAAAGTGTGCCAGGCGACCATGGACGATTGCCAGGGTAAATTAAAATAACAGAATCTATCGTTTTACTCACAGCGCATGGACAAAATACAATAGAACATATATATAGTGAAGCTTCACAGAATAGAATCTCATCAATAAAACTTCATAATAGTTGAATAAAATCATTAGAATAGTCAATACATCAAGCCTCACTACATGACACTCAGAGAATATACAAACAGCGGGACATCCAGTACATATAAGAAGATAATATGCAACCCTCCAGCTCGTCTTCGATATCAACATCGTGAGAGGCAAGAACAGCACCTGTCACCTGCTACCTAGTCTGCCCGTCCCAAAATGGACGAACAGCCCAAGGCAATAAGAATTAAAACATAAAGCCTTGAGTCAGACAACAGTCTTAGTGGGCGGTAAATTAACTAACAACATACCAAAAGAGCATAAAGGAAAAGGAATAGGAATACAACCCTCCCACTCCACCTCTTTCTACAGTGATAGCCCCCAGACACACACTAAGTAGAAGCAATCATAGCAAAGCACACAATTTAAGGTAAAGCAATTATCACTCGAGTCAAGGGCGATATTTTCCAAGTACAAACCCCCAAGGCCTAAACCAAGATCAGATAAGCACCCAGAAAATACCGCTCTTGAGACCGAATGACGATACAACCAAACATCCATGACTCTGGCTATCACTGTTATCATTGCTTCGATATCATCGTTAATTGAATGACCGGCACATTCTTTCAGCCGTCCGTCAAGGGCTAATGGAAACCCTGGTTCTAGACGTAACTCCCGCACGTCATCGTGACCCGTGCCTAGGACTATCGAATCTACCCAGAGTACTTGACTATCAATCATTAGCCTTCAGGGACTATCGAATCTGCCCAACGTACTCTTGCTTTGAGCATGCTAGAACCTTCAACAACAATGAGATCTCAGCCTTCTAGTCATCCTCCTCGACGACTATTTCCATACTAGCTCAAGCGCCTCTCGAGCAAACCATTATCCTCTAACTCGAACCATATCACCGAGTTATCAACTTGCTTGGAATGATCCCGCCTGGATTAGACCAAGACTATCTCATATCATGCTTCGCCTCATCATCATCATAGCAAAGCTTCATCTCAACATCATCATCAAATCTATTCATATGAGCTTCATCATCCGCTACATATGCCACGAGCAGCTTTTCCAATTCAAGAGCCTTTCCCTTAGCTTTTGAATCATCCTCGGTCTAAATCAAATCGTCAATCATCTAATTCATAGAAATCAACCAAGTCAAACATTAATCCAAGCAATCAAACATTCAAATATGATCTAAGTAGACAATTATAACAATAATGGCAATTTCGTAATTAAAGAGTCGAAAGTCTAATAAGCATGAAAACATGAGCAATGTCTCTATAATCTTGATGAATGAACTTGCATAGGTTAGCATGTAGTAAAATGGATGTCAAATCATCATGAGCAATGGATCTATATGGATCTACACATATGATTAGGAAAATGCATGGAAATCTATACTTTAACACCAAATCAAGCCAACGATCCGATATACTCCATTGGATCCGTGTGAGAGATAATCACCACTCACCAAATCACCTAAACAACCCCAAATCAACACGCTTCAGATCTGGACAGCGAAGGATCAATCTCGATCTATCACCAATCCGCTTCAAACGATGAAATCTATCTTCGATGGATGAAGATAAGCTCTTGAATCTTCAACTTGATCTTCGATTTGGATGGAAGGAAGCACAAGATTAAAGTGGAGAAAAGAAGTGAAGAAGTGTAGAAGTCGAGCTTTCAAAATGGCAGCACTTCGTCGCTTCGAAATCTGGATCCCAAAAAGTGAGAAATGGCGAGTATTTATGTGACGACCCGGAATTTTTGTATATTTGAAATGTGAATATTTAATTTATTTTAAATATCCGAAGGTTAAATTTTAACTTTAATTTCAAATATACAGTATTTATTTGGATAATTAATTATTAAATTTAATTATCGGGATTGGGTAAAATATTGAATCTTGATTTTAAGCCTGTTAAAAATAGTTCAAAGGTTCAGAAAATTTATATTGTTAATACTGAAGATGATAGAACTTTTAAAATGGAATTTTAAAAGAATTTTGTTCAGTTTTAAAAATATATCGTTGAAATTAAGTTTAAAAATAGCCGTCCGAGGCACAGTCTCGGAATTCAGCGAAACCAGTTCTATTGGGTCCGTAATATTGTATTATTATCGGATTTCAATTTTTGTAACATTTGGAGTTATGGTTTGAGCGAACGATAGATAAACGCGCTGAAAATTTAATTGAAATTCAAATATAAATAATAAGTTATATTGACCAGTTAAAAAGAAATTCACATCAGATCTTCTCCTTTCATTTCGAAAGTCACTGTAGATTGCCTAATTTAAACACGTGTCCTACCTAATAAACACGCGTCCTCTAAAAAAATCACGCCTTCGAAACGAAGGAAGAAAACAGACTTCCTTTATTTATTTATTTTAAACGAAATCATCTTCGTTCTTCCTTCTCTTCAATTCAGAGAACAATTCGAAATCCCTTCTCATTCTAAATTAAATACGAATGGAAATAAATGGCTGCTCGTTCTCTTAGCTTTCAATTCAAAAATCTACTCCTCTTTTCCAGACGAAATCGAGTTCATTACTAAAAAGAAGAAGAGACCGCTTCGTTTTAAATCGAATGGCCACAGTAGGTTTCAAGGAATAGCTCGATCTCGCTTTCGTGTCGCGAGGCCTGGGTACGCGACATCTAGGGTTTTGATGGGTCGAGGCGTGGGCAATAGGAAGCGCGACATCGGAGGAGCTCACATCGATTCTGATGGGTCGATTCTCGACTAGAGGAGTTGATCACTGCATCGGGGTTCGACGTGAAGAAGTCACGATTGGGGATGGTGACGCGACTGTGAATTTGGGTCATGACAAAAGAGTCAGCGAATGGCAGTCGCGATTCGAGGTGCTGGGACGATGAGGTTGTGATTGGAGATCGGCAAGTGGCTGCAAGCGTCGTGAGTAAAGGCGATGGCTTGCGCTCGCATAAGGGCAGGTTTGGTTGAACGCGAGGTCGCGATGGGGCAGAGTTGATGGTTGGGGGTTCGCCGTCGAGTTGGCAGTAGGGTTTCGCGATGATGTCAGGAAGGTTGCGGCAAAGGCAAAGGCAAAGGCGAAGGTCGAAGTCGATTTCGATGGCTTGTTCGCGATGTTTTGGGAGGACAGTAAGGTAAACGAGTCATGTTTTCTTAAAAAAATTATATATATTGGTAATCTAGAAAGTTATATTTACAGATAAGATTTTGAGAAGTCTGGAATTTGATTTTTAGATCAAGAAATTTTGGCAGTTAGGCGGTTTCTAGATTTTTAAGTTAATCAGGATTAAAAGTAAATATATATAGAGTAGATTTTGGAATTGGGAATTTTAAAATGGTTATGGGTTTATGTAATTAAAATTAAATATTTTATCTATGGGTTAATCCTAGCATACAGGAAGTTTCAAAGAAATAGCAATAGGGTGGTTTCAAAAGGAAAATTTTTAGTTTAGATTTAAGAGTCAGCTAAGTAAATAAATAAATAATAATTGATTGTTCGATCAGTTCAAATATTAATAAACCGTACGAATGTTTGTACAAGGTTTAAAATCGTGGAGGAACAAGTCGAGATGAATCAGATTTCTAACTTAAAAGGCAAAGGTGAGTTAATCTCACTCAGTTGAATTTTATTTTAAATTTAAATGGTTAAATTTAAATAATTGATTGGATGATTGCATTGATTGAATATGCTATATTATATATATAGTAGTATATAGCAATATATACATATTGGCATATGTATATATTTGAGTTGTTGATATTCCCGCATTTATATAGCGGATGAGACCCTATGCGCCGCATAATAGCGGATGATTTTATATAAATCCCATATACCGCGATATTCCACCTCGAAGTGGAATTGGTATTGTGCTAACGTTTGTGGATGCAGGGAACAGGTTGGAGGGATCCAACTGGATTCCTCAAAATTATTTAGATTATTTGATATTCTGTTCTATGAATATTGATATCCTATGATGATTTTATTGATGATTGAAATATTGGATGATATGGTTGGATTGAATATTTCAATAAAAAAAGAGTTATCAAAATATATTGAATTGGATTTTGAAAGAAATAAAAGAGTAAAATTTAAGTAAATAATTCAAGTGAATTGGAATAAGGGAATTTCGAAATAACAAAGGAAATATTAACTTTAAACTAAAGTGATATTAAATTTAAAGAATAAAGGATTTATTTTGAATGTAAGAATTAAATTTAATTAAAGGCTAAAGAAGGAATTTTGGAAGTTAAAATTGGTATTTTCAGTTAAAAAGGGTTTTAACTCAAATAAAGGAATAAATCTAAAAGTTAATGTATTTTGAAATAAATGAAGTAGTAAAGGAAATTTATTTCAAAGTAAAGTAAAGTAAATTGGAAAATCAATTGGAAATTGATTTAGTTGTTTAAAATTGGAATTTTAAAAGAGAAGTGAGATTTTGGAGATATAAACTGGGTTTATAAAGTAAAATAAAATATCAGTGGATATTTGAATATAAATTCAAGGTGGGAATTTATAAAAAGATATGGTTTGGGTTAAAAATAAATGTTGATTTATTTTTAAAAGATGGAAATGAGAAGTGTATTTCTCTGGATAGCCAAGTACGTTTTCAAGGTAGTTTTAAATATAAGTTAAAAGTTTTAATATGTTTTAAAAAGCATGTTTTAGAAAATTGATTATTTTTATATGTTAACTTTTTAAAGTAAGTATTTTCAAAAATATATTATTGTAGTAATTGTATAAAAGTGATTTGCTATTATGTTTTAAAAGGAGAAATTTAGTTTATATTTATAAAGTGGTTTATTTTAAAGTATATTTTTAATAAAGTATTAAAGTAGTTTGATTTCAATGTTATAAAATATATTTTAAAATAAAGTGATTTTAAATTATTTTAAAATCTAAAAGTGTTTTGTACTTGGTGTTTCAGAGAAATAAATATTTGGAAATGTATTCCGTAAGCGGAAATTGTTTGAAATTGTTTTCAAAAGGAGTTTGAAAATTTGGAAATATATCTTGGAAAGATATTTGGGTAAATAAATAATGTGGGAAATTATTTATTATGTGATGGTTGTTTGTGGATGTTAATTGATAGTTAAATAACCGACTATCAATATTGGCCAATGCGCCGATCGTTTCGAAGAGACCGGGATCGAGTTTCCGTATACCGGGATTCTAGGTCTGGAGACTCGAATACCACTTCGATTCGGTTTGTACGTTTCGTGTAACGTGTTCAGAGTCGAAGATGGAGCAGTGAAGTGCAAGGGCTAGTCGCTACTAATCCTGAGGATATTTCCAAAATGGATGTAGTAGGAATAGTGCCTTCGGTTCCGTTCGAACCCGGGACGGACTTGTATGGACGAATGCTTGCGAAACATCGTCAGCGGACGATGGGCATTCTAAGGGATATGTTCTCAAAAAGGTATCGTTTAGCCTCGAACCTCATCAACCGGGAATGACTGAAAATCAGGGGTTATGCAGCAAGGCTTCGTGGGTAGCTTCCACTGGAGGGTAAGGTCATCCCTGTCTAGATGTCCCTTTTTATTTCGGCTTAGTGGTGCGGTTGCTGATCCCAACCGTGGGGTGATTTTATTCGGGATCATCCAGTAAGGGATGGTTCCGGCCTTGTGTTGCAGGGGAGCGGGCGTACTCCTCAGTACTGTGATCTAGGCCACGTACTGTGATAGGTGGTACCCCAGTGCCTAGTCATTCGTTGGAAATCCATTCTTCCTACGTGCCTGTACGGTTTTGATTGTGCCCAACTATTGCTGAAACGTGAGATGCAAGCATTTCAGCTAGATTCTAGTTTACTTTCTGTAGACACTATTATAATATCAGAGGATTTTGATATAAAGTGTTTAGCTATCGTAAGGTAAAAACCCGACATGTTTATTTGTGGCGTGGTCTTACGAGATGCTTTTGTTTTCAAAGGATTTTGAAACTTTAATAATCAATTTGAGTGTGATTTTCTCACGCTGGTTTTCCAGACTGACTCGGGTATTGTTTTATATGATGCTCGGGTCAGACCGAGTGTTATAGGTTACAAGATATGATGCTGTGGAGCTCAGGAGATGAGCTGGATGGCGTGACGTATTTCCCGTACTTGTTTATATATATTCCGCTGTGTAGATTGCTGTACTCTGTTATATTGAGGACATGATATGGTTATTGTCCAGTTGTATGTTATGTGTTCTCTGGTGTATATTCTGATGCTATATTGTATAAACAGATATAGTTTTGATTTGTGTAAAGATCTGTTGATATATTATATTTTATTCCACTGCGATGGTTAGATTCTGATTTTGTTTTCTATTTTTCTTCTTCTACCTCTTCTTCTTAATTAAAATGGTCCGGTTTTTCTTGTATGAAAAACTCGGGTTGTTACACTTGGTATCAGAGCTTGGGCTAGCGATAACCTTGGCTCTGTTGGGAATTTTGAGAGTACTAATAGATATGAGCGCGTATTTGTTAGTGGATATAAAAATGGTTTTATATTGTGTTGGTTGATTTATTGAGTGGCATATGAACCTTCGTCGGCACAGTCTGGACAACTGTATCGAAGGGGTTTCTAAACACTTGAATAGAACAATTCGACACAATATTGTTTTAAATAGGGTGAATGAAATAATTTTGCCCAAATTATTTTGTATATAAAAGAAATAATTATTTGAAATTATTATAGTTATATATTTGGATGCTTGGTTGTTAGAAAATGACAATAATGAGTTAGTCTCATTATTGAGTAGAAATTGAAAACTTATAACCTAAGTTGAAGAATAAATTTATATAACAAAATGGAATTTGAAATATAGACTATAAATGAAATTTATAAATTGAGATAAACTTTATATACAAATGTGAATTACAAATGTGATTTATAATCAAATGAGATAAATTCATAAACAAATGAAATTTGTAAATGTAAATTTTAAATGTGACTTATAACTTGAAATAAAATGTGATAGAATTCCAGAGTAATGTTTGGATATAAAAATTGGATGGATTTTGAATTTGAAGTTTTGGGAAAGATTTAAATTCCTTTAAAAATAGTTTTCAAAGGTTTTGGGGAAATAATAGTGATATTATTTCATTAATATTTTTGAAATTGAATTGAAATCTGGTGAGATTTGGGATTTAAAAATGTTTGAAATGTTTAAAGTGATAAAAGCATTAAATTCTCTTTCGGTCGCTGGAAAATAATTTCGGTGATGACTGCAGCATCATCGATGTTCATTTTCGAGTTTCCAAAGAGAAATTGCTACCAAACTATTTTAAATTGGAAATGATTGTGAATTGGGTTGGTTTTGAAATTCAAAGGAAAAATTGTTTGGTAAAAGCAGATTGTATTGGAAATTGGGATTTGATGTGATATACCAGATGTGTATGAGTTATTTATGGATTCAAAATGGTTTTGAAATAAAACCGGGCAATTGGATTCTGAAAATTCTATTTAAAATTTAAATGTGGAAATTTAAATGAATCAACAATATAAAGTATAGAATGAAGTTGATTGAAATAAGAAAGGAATGAAAGTTAAATTCTGGGATTATAATTATGAGATAAAATTAACTCAATGAGTAATATAAGTTGGTAGATAAAAGAGTTAGAGAACTTGAAGGTGAATGAATTGTAAAACTTGTATAAAATTGTATCCTAGAATTAAAATTTAATTCGAGTATATGAAGGTGAATAAAATATATTTGAATTTAACTTAAGATGAGTTAAATAAAATTGAGAATTGGAATTGAATTAATTGTAAGTAAGTTGAAGTTGAATTGAATTGGATATAAAGGTAATGTAAAATGCTTATAATTGTGTAAAGAAATTCATATTTTTAAGTTCTTAAGAGTTATAATTTGAAATTGTAATTATCAAATGGAAACGACTAAGTTGAGCAATCTTAATTTTTAAATAAATCCAAACTTGAATTATAAAATAAATTGAACTTAAGAAAATTAAGTGAAGTGATATTTGGAATTAAAAGGCAATTATTTAATTTTAACCAGTGGAGGAACTAATTTGATAATAAATTAGTTAATGAAATTGAATTGTGAGTTAATGAAATTGGATTAACATAGAGATGGTTTAAATTGCAAATGAATCCAAATAAGTGAAAATAAATTGGAAATGAAGTAGTAAATTGAAGTAAGTTAGAATTCATATGAAATTGGAATTCAATTTGAATATATACACTTCAGTGGTGAAGTAGTAAATAAATATAAGAAATTTATATTGAACTTAAGAATTGAAGAATGAAATTCTTAAGAAAATTGGTATTGGAAATATACTTAGTAATTTTGGATTGGAAAAATATATACTAAGTGAATAGTTGAATGAAGACTAAAACTGAAGTTGTGAAATGGGATAGTTGTGAATAAGGGGATAAAAATCAAAATGAATGTGAATAAAAGAGAATTGATGTAATTGATAATCAATTGGAATTTATACGTAAGATGTACGTATATTATTTATTCGCATAGCTATTTGATCCGGATTCGAACACAGAATTTCGAGATAGTTTTATCGATCCGAATTGGGATTTTTCACTCGATTTTCAACGGCGAACCTGGATATGGATTGTTGATTGATTCTGGATATTCTCTATCATAGTTTGTGGCTATGCAAGGAGAATGACGGTTTCTGATCAAGAAACCAGATCTGAGTCCGCACTAGGAAGTCGGGTGGACGATACTAGTTCGGAAGTGAAATTGTGTGATCGATTGAGCGATCGATTGTGATATTGCGTACGGATGATATATGTGCATCGTACGGGCTTAAGTAAAGCAAATATTGAAAATTTGTAAAGAAAAGTATATAATGACTTTGGGATTGTGATTGAATATTATTGCTTAGTAGGATATACAGGTGTATAAAAGCAATGGATAAATTGGGATTTTTGATTTAGAAGATAAAATTTAATGGCCCGACAAAAGGTATGTATTTGAATTTCTATATGAAATTTGATTGGGTTTTGGATCCAGCCACTTGGCTTTTTGTTTTCTTTTTGAGATTGGGAGGCCGTAGAGCCATTTTGTAGTAGTACCGAGCTAGCCGCGCAAAGGAGACGCTGGCGAAATTTTTCGGAAATTTAGGGAGTTAGAAAATTTTTGGAAAATTTTGATAAGTTAAAATTTGAATTCAAATTTAAATTTGAATGGATAAGTAGGTGGTATGAGTTGAACTTATGAATAAGTTTGGGAAGTTAAAAGATGATTAGTGTATCATTAATAAAAGATTGTTATGGAAAGTTGTTAAAACTATTTGGATTGGGAAAAGAACGGGTATCGAATCATTTCTCTTAACTGGTAATTTCGGGGACGAAATTCTTTTAAGGGGGGAGGAATGTGACGACCCGGAATTTTTGTATATTTGAAATGTGAATATTTAATTTATTTTAAATATCCGAAGGTTAAATTTTAACTTTAATTTCAAATATACAGTATTTATTTGGATAATTAATTATTAAATTTAATTATCGGGATTGGGTAAAATATTGAATCTTGATTTTAAGCCTGTTAAAAATAGTTCAAAGGTTCAGAAAATTTATATTGTTAATACTGAAGATGATAGAACTTTTAAAATGGAATTTTAAAAGAATTTTGTTCAGTTTTAAAAATATATCGTTGAAATTAAGTTTAAAAATAGCCGTCCGAGGCACAGTCTCGGAATTCAGCGAAACCAGTTCTATTGGGTCCGTAATATTGTATTATTATCGGATTTCAATTTTTGTAACATTTGGAGTTATGGTTTGAGCGAACGATAGATAAACGCGCTGAAAATTTAATTGAAATTCAAATATAAATAATAAGTTATATTGACCAGTTAAAAAGAAATTCACATCAGATCTTCTCCTTTCATTTCGAAAGTCACTGTAGATTGCCTAATTTAAACACGTGTCCTACCTAATAAACACGCGTCCTCTAAAAAAATCACGCCTTCGAAACGAAGGAAGAAAACAGACTTCCTTTATTTATTTTTTTTAAACGAAATCATCTTCGTTCTTCCTTCTCTTCAATTCAGAGAACAATTCGAAATCCCTTCTCATTCTAAATTAAATACGAATGGAAATAAATGGCTGCTCGTTCTCTTAGCTTTCAATTCAAAAATCTACTCCTCTTTTCCAGACGAAATCGAGTTCATTACTAAAAAGAAGAAGAGACCGCTTCGTTTTAAATCGAATGGCCACAGTAGGTTTCAAGGAATAGCTCGATCTCGCTTTCGTGTCGCGAGGCCTGGGTACGCGACATCTAGGGTTTTGATGGGTCGAGGCGTGGGCAATAGGAAGCGCGACATCGGAGGAGCTCACATCGATTCTGATGGGTCGATTCTCGACTAGAGGAGTTGATCACTGCATCGGGGTTCGACGTGAAGAAGTCACGATTGGGGATGGTGACGCGACTGTGAATTTGGGTCATGACAAAAGAGTCAGCGAATGGCAGTCGCGATTCGAGGTGCTGGGACGATGAGGTTGTGATTGGAGATCGGCAAGTGGCTGCAAGCGTCGTGAGTAAAGGCGATGGCTTGCGCTCGCATAAGGGCAGGTTTGGTTGAACGCGAGGTCGCGATGGGGCAGAGTTGATGGTTGGGGGTTCGCCGTCGAGTTGGCAGTAGGGTTTCGCGATGATGTCAGGAAGGTTGCGGCAAAGGCAAAGGCAAAGGCGAAGGTCGAAGTCGATTTCGATGGCTTGTTCGCGATGTTTTGGGAGGACAGTAAGGTAAACGAGTCTTGTTTTCTTAAAAAAATTATATATATTGGTAATCTAGAAAGTTATATTTACAGATAAGATTTTGAGAAGTCTGGAATTTGATTTTTAGATCAAGAAATTTTGGCAGTTAGGCGGTTTCTAGATTTTTAAGTTAATCAGGATTAAAAGTAAATATATATAGAGTAGATTTTGGAATTGGGAATTTTAAAATGGTTATGGGTTTATGTAATTAAAATTAAATATTTTATCTATGGGTTAATCCTAGCATACAGGAAGTTTCAAAGAAATAGCAATAGGGTGGTTTCAAAAGGAAAATTTTTAGTTTAGATTTAAGAGTCAGCTAAGTAAATAAATAAATAATAATTGATTGTTCGATCAGTTCAAATATTAATAAACCGTACGAATGTTTGTACAAGGTTTAAAATCGTGGAGGAACAAGTCGAGATGAATCAGATTTCTAACTTAAAAGGCAAAGGTGAGTTAATCTCACTCAGTTGAATTTTATTTTAAATTTAAATGGTTAAATTTAAATAATTGATTGGATGATTGCATTGATTGAATATGCTATATTATATATATAGTAGTATATAGCAATATATACATATTGGCATATGTATATATTTGAGTTGTTGATATTCCCGCATTTATATAGCGGATGAGACCCTATGCGCCGCATAATAGCGGATGATTTTATATAAATCCCATATACCGCGATATTCCACCTCGAAGTGGAATTGGTATTGTGCTAACGTTTGTGGATGCAGGGAACAGGTTGGAGGGATCCAACTGGATTCCTCAAATTATTTAGATTATTTGATATTCTGTTCTATGAATATTGATATCCTATGATGATTTTATTGATGATTGAAATATTGGATGATATGGTTGGATTGAATATTTCAATAAAAAAAGAGTTATCAAAATATATTGAATTGGATTTTGAAAGAAATAAAAGAGTAAAATTTAAGTAAATAATTCAAGTGAATTGGAATAAGGGAATTTCGAAATAACAAAGGAAATATTAACTTTAAACTAAAGTGATATTAAATTTAAAGAATAAAGGATTTATTTTGAATGTAAGAATTAAATTTAATTAAAGGCTAAAGAAGGAATTTTGGAAGTTAAAATTGGTATTTTCAGTTAAAAAGGGTTTTAACTCAAATAAAGGAATAAATCTAAAAGTTAATGTATTTTGAAATAAATGAAGTAGTAAAGGAAATTTATTTCAAAGTAAAGTAAAGTAAATTGGAAAATCAATTGGAAATTGATTTAGTTGTTTAAAATTGGAATTTTAAAAGAGAAGTGAGATTTTGGAGATATAAACTGGGTTTATAAAGTAAAATAAAATATCAGTGGATATTTGAATATAAATTCAAGGTGGGAATTTATAAAAAGATATGGTTTGGGTTAAAAATAAATGTTGATTTATTTTTAAAAGATGGAAATGAGAAGTGTATTTCTCTGGATAGCCAAGTACGTTTTCAAGGTAGTTTTAAATATAAGTTAAAAGTTTTAATATGTTTTAAAAAGCATGTTTTAGAAAATTGATTATTTTTATATGTTAACTTTTTAAAGTAAGTATTTTCAAAAATATATTATTGTAGTAATTGTATAAAAGTGATTTGCTATTATGTTTTAAAAGGAGAAATTTAGTTTATATTTATAAAGTGGTTTATTTTAAAGTATATTTTTAATAAAGTATTAAAGTAGTTTGATTTCAATGTTATAAAATATATTTTAAAATAAAGTGATTTTAAATTATTTTAAAATCTAAAAGTGTTTTGTACTTGGTGTTTCAGAGAAATAAATATTTGGAAATGTATTCCGTAAGCGGAAATTGTTTGAAATTGTTTTCAAAAGGAGTTTGAAAATTTGGAAATATATCTTGGAAAGATATTTGGGTAAATAAATAATGTGGGAAATTATTTATTATGTGATGGTTGTTTGTGGATGTTAATTGATAGTTAAATAACCGACTATCAATATTGGCCAATGCGCCGATCGTTTCGAAGAGACCGGGATCGAGTTTCCGTATACCGGGATTCTAGGTCTGGAGACTCGAATACCACTTCGATTCGGTTTGTACGTTTCGTGTAACGTGTTCAGAGTCGAAGATGGAGCAGTGAAGTGCAAGGGCTAGTCGCTACTAATCCTGAGGATATTTCCAAAATGGATGTAGTAGGAATAGTGCCTTCGGTTCCGTTCGAACCCGGGACGGACTTGTATGGACGAATGCTTGCGAAACATCGTCAGCGGACGATGGGCATTCTAAGGGATATGTTCTCAAAAAGGTATCGTTTAGCCTCGAACCTCATCAACCGGGAATGACTGAAAATCAGGGGTTATGCAGCAAGGCTTCGTGGGTAGCTTCCACTGGAGGGTAAGGTCATCCCTGTCTAGATGTCCCTTTTTATTTCGGCTTAGTGGTGCGGTTGCTGATCCCAACCGTGGGGTGATTTTATTCGGGATCATCCAGTAAGGGATGGTTCCGGCCTTGTGTTGCAGGGGAGCGGGCGTACTCCTCAGTACTGTGATCTAGGCCACGTACTGTGATAGGTGGTACCCCAGTGCCTAGTCATTCGTTGGAAATCCATTCTTCCTACGTGCCTGTACGGTTTTGATTGTGCCCAACTATTGCTGAAACGTGAGATGCAAGCATTTCAGCTAGATTCTAGTTTACTTTCTGTAGACACTATTATAATATCAGAGGATTTTGATATAAAGTGTTTAGCTATCGTAAGGTAAAAACCCGACATGTTTATTTGTGGCGTGGTCTTACGAGATGCTTTTGTTTTCAAAGGATTTTGAAACTTTAATAATCAATTTGAGTGTGATTTTCTCACGCTGGTTTTCCAGACTGACTCGGGTATTGTTTTATATGATGCTCGGGTCAGACCGAGTGTTATAGGTTACAAGATATGATGCTGTGGAGCTCAGGAGATGAGCTGGATGGCGTGACGTATTTCCCGTACTTGTTTATATATATTCCGCTGTGTAGATTGTTGTACTCTGTTATATTGAGGACATGATATGGTTATTGTCCAGTTGTATGTTATGTGTTCTCTGGTGTATATTCTGATGCTATATTGTATAAACAGATATAGTTTTGATTTGTGTAAAGATCTGTTGATATATTATATTTTATTCCACTGCGATGGTTAGATTCTGATTTTGTTTTCTATTTTTCTTCTTCTACCTCTTCTTCTTAATTAAAATGGTCCGGTTTTTCTTGTATGAAAAACTCGGGTTGTTACAATTTATAGGCTGAAAACTTAGGTCGTCTGCCTCTATAAGTCGTCTCCGACTTATCCCTTTCTCCGTCCTTCGACTCAACAGATCAACGACCTAATGCCTAACGACTTAAAACAATGCGCATCTGCGACTTAATATGCCAACGACCTACGACCTAATGCGCGCGACTTACTATTGCCGACCTAACGGCTTAACATCCTATCTCCTAGGTCGCTCGCGACTTAACACATAGCATATGCGCGCGACCTATCAGAAACCATACGACTTAACAGGTACACGACATAACAACTCAACAACAGGTGCGACCTAACTGTATACGACTTACGATTTAGTGGGCCTGCGACTTACGACCTAACGAATGTACGACCTAACACCCGCCTCGACATAGCAACTCACACGACATACTAACTTAGTCGGGCTACGACCTAACTAAACATGTCCAAGCGACCCAACGACTCATCACCCTATTCCCTTAATTCGGCCACGACTCAACTGAGTTACGACTTAACTGCTAGACTTAGGTCGCTCACATCCTAACTCCAACACTCCTTAAGTCGTTAACTCGCCCAGCCGACCTAACATTTAACCCGTCCATTTTCTTAGGTCGCTTACTTCTTATGCTGCCTAATCCTTAAGTCGTCCAATCTATAATTCGGTCACGACTTAGGACTTGAACAAAAATTCTGCCCAAAATCTGAAACGACTTAACAACGCTAAAAATTCCAGATTTTTACGAACTTTTCGATCCGTAAAAATACGGGTCGTTACACGCTATGTTTAACTAGACGCATTCCAAATATTAAATTTTATTTCAAAATTTTATCGTTTTAAAATTTCACAAAAATTCAATAAATTAAATAAATAAAACGACTAAAATTTTGGGTTATTTTGGTAGCTTTTAGGTGCGTAAAGCTCGTTTTTTTAAACTAAAGTTTTGAACTTTATGTTCTTCATATTATAGTCACTATTTTAGTTTTTTGAATTGGTTATTTTTGGATGAATGTTGTTGACTTGTGTTTGCGCTCTAGAAAGACAATACGTTTAGTAGTTAATTAGTAGCTTAAACTAGTTGAAAAGTTTGATGTAAATTGTTTAAGTGATGTTTTTCTTTATGTTCATGAATGTTGTTTACTTTGTATATATTGTCATGTTTATGTTATGTGATGTGATGCTTGGATGAAAGTATTATGACATTAAAGTAGTTCTCGAAGTGTCTGTATAGCGACTATCGCTATATCGGCACTTTTGAAACATGTCATCTCTTCAAAACCTTTTGATTTATTCTTGTACTTGGGTTTTGTTTTACAAGCCTCATTAAGTTATTGAATAATGTTGATTTTATAATTAATTAACCATTTTAATAATGATTTTTAAATATAATTAATCATTAATTAATGAGGATTAAGGTTAATTAATTATCTTAATAATGATGAGTTTGAAATTAATTACTTTGTTAATAATATTTAAAAATTAATTGGTAATTTATTTAATGAAGATTAAGGCCAATTAATCATTTAATAATGACGGATTAAAGTTAACTAATTATTTTAATTAATGGTATTTTAAAATTAATTAACCCTTTTTAGTTAATGACTTTTTAAAGTTAATTAATTTGTTTAAATTTAATTAATCTCTTTCTTTAATGATGTCTTAAAATAATTAATCATTTTAAATTAATGATATTTAATTTTTATTAATTAATTTAAATAATGATATTTAATTTTTATTCACTAATTTAGTTAATGACGTTTAAATTTAATAAATTAATTAAGGATGCTTTTAAAAGCGATTAACCTATTTAATTAAAGGTATTTGAAGTTAATTAATCAAATTAATTAATGAAGTTTAAAGATAATTAATCATTCTTATTAATGATAGTTAAAGCTAATTAATCAATTTAATAAGGATCTTTTAATTTATTAAATCTTTTTAATAATGGTGTTTTAAAGTTAATGAAACATTTTAACAAGGTTGTTTAAAGTTAATACTTGTAATGTGAAGCCCAAGCATGAATTCGGTTCTAAAAGTAAATTGATTTGTAAACCAGGGATCTCTTGTCTATACCATTAAGTTAGTCTAATAATTATGAATGCTTTATAAAAGACGGGTTTTTAGCAGAATAAAACATCGTTCTACTAATTAAATTGTAATTGACATGTGATTAGCAGAATAAACCTCATTGCTATCATTTGGTTAGATAAAAAATAATTGACATCTGTTTAGTAGAATAAATCCCCGTTCTACTATTATATTGTTTGGACATTGAATTATATGTTGGTAGATTAATATTTGATAAGTGATGTTTTCTATAAGTGATTAATATTTGATATATGTGCATAGTTTTTATTTGCTTTTGTATACATGTGACGACTCACCTTTCTGACCCCTGAGAACGACACTTAATACATCCATGGTATTCATGTGTCGTTGCCCAAGTATTTGAAAGACAAGTTGTCATGGAGTAAAAATATAAGAACGGAACAATAATCTCACAACAAAACGGTTAAATATATAACATAAAATAAGACAGTACATAAGGTTACTCCCAACATGGAGTTATCAAAGTTACAACAAAAGTACTACTATCAGTCTAGGTAGTTATAACAACCTGCCTTTAAATATACATACATAGAGCCAACGTCCCATAACAGCGGAAATAAATAGCTAGAAAGATAAGGAGCCTCATGCTCGTCCACCATCTTCAAAAGAGCCCAAAGAAACCTGTCATTTTCGAACTACTCAAATATAAATGAGTACCTAAAAGTTTAGGGAAAACAAATAATTCGGGTTAGACAATAAGTCTGGTATGAGTAAACTCCAAATGAAAAAAATAGAACATACTGAATAACCAGTGAGACCACGTCGCAAAAATGCAGAATGGATTTTCCCTCACAAGGACAACATCCAAGCATAAAAGAATGGACATAAATAATTAAACATGCGAAGAGCGCAAGACGCTTCCCGATGCAATTAAGAAAGAATCAATCCAAAGATTTGAATCAAAAATAAGGAAAAGGAATTTTTACAACATTGACTAGGAGGGTGCACCCCCCTTATCGAAAGCATACCTTTAGAAAATATACTTGAGAAATACGATGGCTCACGAAAACCTCCAATCCGGACCCCAACAACCTTACCGAGTATCCAAGTATTTCACATCTCTGTGCGCATACAACCGAAACCAATCTAGAGTAGATGTGATAATACTCTAACGGGAGCAACCCCACATAGCTTGGCCCCACTCGCTCTTTATTTAGTCATTTTCGATAAAGGATGTCAATGCTCTAAATGAGCAACAAATTGTCTTAGATTGACGAAACAAAAACAAAAGGAAGAAGGGTATCGAAATTGATAGTCAAGACATCAACTATCGGGGATAACAAAATGACCATGTATGGAAATTAAATCTTATACTCTTTCAATGCTTGGAAAATATCCATATACTTATCTCATCGGTATAAGTATATTCACAAAACATTTGGGAGGATTTCATATTTCAAAAGCATACTTAGATGGGTAAAAAACAATTGTCTACAAGAAATGCGAATGTTTTCCATTATAATTATAAAGATCATTTATGGAAATCAAATCTCCTACACTTGTCACGTTTCCGATATTCTCGACTTGCTCTACCCCTCGCCCAGAAACAAAGCTAGGTAAGTCAGGGCACTGGTTGCTCCTAGCCTTGCCTAGACACTTCGGTTCCAGATCTCACAGATAGAGGATCAATCTACTCATCGGCTTTTAGTACCAAGTATAAGACTGCTTACTTTCCATAAATAACCCATTTAAATCATTATATAAATTTTGAAGCTCCTTTGAAATACTTTAAATAAAGATTTAAAACTTTCATTCAAATCATAACTTAGACCCATCATCTTTAAAGGAGAATACAACCAAGAGGGGTGAAGATCCCTTTTAATCAAATGAGATAGCTAAAAGCGGTGTTATTTCCTTCTAACCAAAAAGTCACTAAATTTCAATCCTAAGTTAAAAGGTGGTGTAAGTTACCTTTAATTAAACATCAAAGTTATTGCTCATAAACTGATCGAGCATAAATCAAACAGCCAAACAAGAATAATAAAATACTCATTATTATTAACAATTTACAATCAATAGTTAACACAACATTTGTTAAAATGTCAATGAGTCAAAGGAAAGAGATTAAGATTACATTGACTGTAAAATAATTAAATTATACTCACAGAATAAGTTATACCCACTAAACTATGAAAACAAGGAATATAAGCACATCCTATTTGCTTTGATGGAGACTTGGAATACTTCATCTTTGATAATGAATTTTAGTTCTTTTCTTTAGTTTGTGAATGAATTAAAATAAGATATGGACTTGACTATTTATAGGTGAAGAGAAGGGTACTATAGTCATTTCCTATAGCCTAACCAGATTCGACTAGATTTTGGTCCAATAGAAACCAGCCTTATGGCTTAATTTGATTCGACCACATTTTGGTCCAATAGAGAACATCTTGATGGCCTAATTTGATTCGACCACATTTTGGTCCAATGGAAAACATCTTGATGGCTTAATTTGATTCGACCACATTTTTGTCCAATAGGAATCCTCCTTATCAACTATGACATAACATGATTCGACCAGATTTTGGTCCAATGGTAACCATCCGCATGGCAGAACCTGATTCGACCAGATTTTGGTCCAATGGCAACCATCTGCATGGAATATAATCATCATTATGCTATTTTGTTTCATTAGACAAGTAATTATACTATTCTGTTTTATTAGGCAAGTAATTATATTATTCTGTTTTATTAGGCAAGGTTAATAATTCTCTCTTGTTTTATTAGGCAAGTAATTATACTATTCTGTTTTATTAGGCAGGGTTAATAATTCTTTCTTGTTTTATTAGGCAAGTAATTATACTATTCTGTTTTATTAGGCAAACTTATTCTTAAATAAATTGGTACCCCTAACTGCCTTATAAATCGAACCATCTTTAAACTAACATTTTACATCAGTTTGAAAAATCCATTCAAGACGTTTTATCAAAATTTGTATTCTAGATATAAAACCCATTATTTAATCATTTAAAAACATATTAACTATTCAAGTTCAAAGTGATTAAATTATGGGTCGTTACATCCTTCCCTCCTTAAAGGAAATTTCATCCTCGAAATTAATCAGATAAACTCTAGAAATCAAAGAAACCCAAATGAATCATATATACCACACAAAGATACAAGGAAAGTGACCTCAACACAACTGGTGAGTACACTAAAAAGAAACAACAAAATACAAACAACAACTACATCAACTCGGGATAAGAATTCCTAATATAGTCCTCAGTTTCCCAAGTACAATCTCTAACATCTCCACTCCACTGAACCTTAACAAGATTCACAACCTTCTTTCTAAATCGCTTTATATCTCAAACGACAATATGAATAGGCCGCCTAAGAATGGTTAGGTTAGGCTGAACCTCCAAATAAACTTGTTGTCCCGGTTCCACTATCACCGTAGGGTCGTGTACATACTTACGTAAATGAGATACGTGAAATACATTGTGCACATCTGATAGTCGATCTGGTAACTCCACTTTATTTAAAAGTTTACCAATCCGGTCCAGTGTGGGAAAATGAATTTTACTTTTTCCATAAATAACCCATTTAAATCATTATATAAATTTTGAAGCTCCTTTAAAATACTTTAAAAAAAGATTTAAAACTTACATTCAAATGGTAACTTAAACCCATCATCTTTAAAAGAGAATACGACCAAGAGGAGTGAAGCTCCCCCTTAATCAAATGAGATAGCTAAAAGAGGTGTTATTTCCTTTTAACCAAAAAGTCACTAAATGTCAATCCTAAGTTAAAAGGTGGTGTAAGTTCCCTTTAACTAAACATCAAGGTTATTGCTCATAAACTGGCCGAGCACAAATCAAATAACCAAACAAGAATAATAACAGACTAATTATTATTAACTATTTACAATCAATAGTTAACACAATATTTGTTAAAATGTGAATGAGTCAAAGGAAAGAGATTAAGATT
The DNA here is from genome assembly GCA_030737815.1 of Allium fistulosum. Lineage (NCBI taxonomy): Eukaryota > Viridiplantae > Streptophyta > Magnoliopsida > Asparagales > Amaryllidaceae > Allium > Allium fistulosum. The sequence goes on along the minus strand of CM060902.1, from coordinate 1,127,134,553 downwards.
ACATTGACTGTAAAATAATTAAATTATACTCACAGAATAAGTTATACCCACTAAACTACGAAAACAAGGAATATACTCACAGAATAAGTTATACCCACTAAACTATGAAAACAAGGAATATACTCACAGAATAAGTTATACCCACTAAACTATGAAAACAAGGAATATACTCGCTAAACTATGAAAACAAGGAATATACTCACTAAACTATGAAAACAAGGAATATACTCACATCCTATTTGCTTTGATGGAGACTTGGAATACTTCATCTTTTATAATTAATTTTAGTTCTTTTCTTTATGGGCAGACGGAGAGAGAGAACCAGATCTTGGAAGATTTATTGCGAGCATGCATTCTAGACTTCGAGGGTTCTTGAGAAGATCATTTACCCTTAGTCGAATTCACTTATAACAACAGCTATCAAGCAAGCATTGGTATGGCCCCTTTCGAAGCTCTTTATGGTCGTCCATGTCGTTCTCCTTCGTGTTGGGTTGAATCTGGAGATAGACTTGTTCTTGGACCCGATATAATCTTAGAAGCCAATGAGAAGGTAGTTGATATTAGAAGAAAGATGAAGGAAGCGGAAGATCGGCAAATGTGTTATGCAGATCAAAGGCGTAGGGATCTAGAGTTCTTAGTCGAGGACTTGGTATTTGTAAAAGTCTCTCTTCTGAGAAGTGTCGTGAGGTTTGGGAAGACAGGGAAGTTAGCCCTTCGATATATTGGCCCTTTTTCCATATTAGACCGGATTGGTAAACTTGCATATAAAGTAGAGTTACCGGATCGACTATCAGATGTGCACAACGTATTTCACGTATCTCATTTACGTAAGTATGTACACGACCCTTCGATGATAGTAGAACTGGGACAACAAGTTGATTTGGAGGTTCAGCCTAACCTAACCATTCTTAGGCGTCCTATTCGTATTGTCGCTCAAGATATAAAGCGATTAAAGAAGAAGGTTGTGAATCTTGTTAAGGTTCAATGGAGTGAAGATGTTAGAGATTGTACTTGGGAAACTAAGGACTATATTAGGGATTCTTATCCCGAGTTGATGTAGTTGTTGTTTGTATTTTGTTGTTTCTTCTTAATGTACTCACCAATTGTGTTGAGGTCACTTTCCTTGTATCTTTGTATCGTATATATAATATCATTTGGGTTTCTTTGATATCTAGAGTTTATCTGATTAATTTTGAGGACGAAATTTCCTTTAAGGAGGGGAGGATGTAACGACCCATAATTTAATCACTTTGAACTTGAATAGTTAATATGTTTTTAAATGATTAAATAATGGATTTTATATCTAGAATACAAATTTGGATAAAACGTCTTGAATGGATTTTTTTAGGGTAAGTTTGGCTCACATCCCTAACAAGTTTTAAAATAGAGAAAACATCCTTCCCAACCAACATTTACGTTTCCGCTCCCTGTTTTCAAATTCACGCACGCAGAAAGACCGAAATACCCTTTATGTTTTTAACTTTTCAAACGTGTATAACTTTATTTACAAAAACCGGATCAACATAACGTTTTCACCAAAAAATCGCAAATTTTATGATCTTTAAAATGAGATCCATTGTTGATACCAAAAATTTAAATTTGCATTAAATCTGCAATTATTTCAAATATTTGCAGACAATTCAGCAAATATTGAACATTTTCGATTTTTTTTCAAATATATAAAAATTGCAAAAAATTGCAGATATTTCTGCAACTATATGATATAGTTGCAGAAATGTCTGCAACTATTACATATAGTTGCAGATATTTCTGCAACTATATGGTATAGTTGCTGAAATGTCTGCAACTATTTCATATAGTTGCAGACATTTCTGCAACTATTGCATATAGTTGCAGAAATGCAACTATTGCAAATAGTTGCAGAAATGCAACTATTGCAAATAGTTGCAGATGCAACTATTGCAAATAGTTGCAGAAATGTCTGCAACTATTTCATATAGTTGCAGACATTTCTGCAACTATTGCATATAGTTGCAGAAATGCAAATAGTTGCAGATGCAACTATTGCAAATAGTTGCAGAAATGTTTGCAACTATTGCATATAGTTGCAGACATTTCTGCAACTATACCAAATAGTTGCAGACATTTCTGCAACTATTTGGTATAGTTGTAGAAATGTCTGCAACTATTGCATATAGTTGCAGACATTTCTGCAACTATTGCAAATAGTTGCAGAAAACGAACTTACACGGTATTTCAGTAAAAATCTTTTATTGCAAATAGATAAATCATTAAGCAAAGATAATTTTATCGTTCAATATAAACCAAATAATCACAGATAGAAAAAATGGAGCACGGTATAAACGAGGGTATTTATGGAAAAGAATTAAGCCGAAACAAAAATAGGGACCGGATTTATAAAGTTTCGAACGGAAGGAGTTTTTGTGAATTACGTTTGGTTTTAGGGATGTGACCCTAATTTTCACTTTTTTTAAACTGATGCAAAATGTTAGTTTAAAGATGGTTTGAGCTATAAGGCGGTTAAGGGTATCAATTTATTTAAAAATAACTTTGACTAATAAAACAAGAAAGAATTATTAACCATGCCTAATAAAACAGAATAGTATAATTACTTGCCTAATAAAACAAGAAAGAATTATTAACCGTGCCTAATAAAACAGAATATTATAATTACTTGCCTAATAAAACAAGACAGAATTATTAATCTTTCCTAATAAAACAGAATAGTATAATTAGTTGCCTAGTAAAACAAGAAAGAATTATTAACCTTGCCTAATAAAACAGAATAGTATAATTACTTGTCTAATAAAAAAAGAATTATTAACCTAGCCTGATAAAACAGAATAGTATAATTATTTTCCTAATAAAACAATATAGCATAATGATTATTATATTCCATATGGATGGTTGCCATTGGACCAAAATCTGGTCGAATCAGGTTATGCCATGCGGATGGTTGCCACTGGACCAAAATCTGGTCGAATCAGGTTAGGCCATAGTTGAAAAGGAGGATTACTATTGGACCAAAAGGTGGTCGAATCAAATCAAGCCACAAGGATGTTTTCTATTGGACCAAAATGTGGTCGAATCAAATTAGGCCATAAGGCTAGTTTCTATTGGACCAAAATCTGGTCAAATCTGGTTAGGCTATAGGAAATGACTAAAGTACCCTTCTATTCACTTATAAATAGCCAAGTCTATATCTCATTTTAATTCATTCGCAAACTAAAGAAAAGAACTAAAATTCATTATAAAAGGTGAAGTATTCCAAGTCTCCATCAAAGCAAATAGGATGTGAGTATATTCCTTGTTTTCATAGTTTAGTGGGTATAACTTATTCAGTGAGTATATTCCTTGTTTTCATAGTTTAGTGGGTATAACTTATTCTGTGAGTATATTCCTCGTTTTCATAGTTTAGTGGGTATAACTTATTCTGTGAGTATATCCCGTGTGTTTCATAGTTTAGTGGGTATAACTTATTCTGTGAGTATTATTTAATTATTTTACAGTGAGTGTATTCTTAATCTCGTTCCTTTTACTCATTCACATTTTAATAAATGTTGTGTTAGCTATTGATTGTAAATTGTTAATAATAATGAGTCTGTAATTATTCTTGTTTGATTTGTACTCGGCCAGTTTATGAGAAATAACTTTGATGTTTAGTTAAAGGGAACTTACACCACCTTTTAACTTAGGATTGACATTTAGTGACTTTTTTGGTTAAAAGGAAATAACACCCCTTTTAGCTATCTCATTTGATTAAGAGGGAGCTTCACCCCTCTTGGTCGTATTCTCCTTTAAAGATGATGGGTTTAAGTTATGATTTGAATGCAAGTTTTAAATCTTGGTATAAAGTATTTTAAAGGAGATTTGAAATTTATATAATGATTTAAATAGGTTATTTATGGAAAGTAAGTAGTCCTGTACTTAGCACTAAAAGCCGATGAGTAGATTAATCCTCTATTTGTGAGATCTGGAACCGAAGTGTCTAGGCAAGGCTAGGAGCAACCAGTGCCCTGACTTACTTGGTTTTGTTTCTGGGCGAGGGGTAGAGTAAGTCGAGAATATCAGAAATGTGGCAAGTGTAGGAGATTTGATTTCCATAAATGGTCTTTATAATTATAATGGAAAACATTCGCATTTCTTATAGACAATTGTTTTTGACCCATCTAAGTATGCTTTTGAAATATGAAATCCACCCAAATGTTTTGTGAATAAACTTATACCGATGAGATAAGTATATGGATATTTTCCAAGCATTGAAAAAGTATAAGATTTAATTTCCATATACGATCGTTTTGTTATCCCCGATAGTTGATATCTTGACTATCAATTTCGATACCCTTCTTCCTTTTGTTTTTTTTCGTCAATCTAAGACGATTTGTTGCTCATTTGGAGCATTGATATCCTTTATCGAAAATGACTAAATAAAGAGTGAGTGGGGGCCAAGCTATGTGGGGTTGCTCCCATTAGGGTATTTTCACATCTACTCCAGATTGGTTTCGGATGTATGCGCATGGAGATGTGAAATACTTGGATACTCGGTAAGGTTGGCGGGGTCTGGCTTGGAGGTTTCCGAGAGCCATCATAGTTCTCAAGTATATTTTCTAGAGGTATACTTTCAGTAAGGGGGTGCACCCTCCTAGTCATTGTTGGAAAAAATTCCTTTTCCTTATTTTTGATTCAAATCTTTGGATTGATTCTTTCTTAATTGTATCGGGAAGCGTCTTGCGCTCTTCGCGATGTTTAATTATTTGTATCCATTCTTTTATGGCATAACATGATTCGACCAGATTTTGGTCCAATGGCAACCATCCGCATGGAATATAATAATCATTATGCTATTTTATTTCATTAGGCAAGTAATTATACTGTTCTGTTTTATTAGGCAAATAATTATACTATTCTGTTTTATTAGGCAAGGTTAATAATTCTCTCTTGTTTTATTAGGCAAGTAACTATACTATTCTGTTTTATTAGGCAGGGTTAATAATACTTTCTGTTCTATTAGGCAAACTTATCCTTTAAGGAGGGGAGGTATACCAACTGTGATGACCCACCTTTCTGACCCGTGAGAACGACACTTAATACATCCATAGTATTCATGTGTCGTTGCCCAAGTATCGAAAAGACGAGTTGTTATGGGGTAAAATATAAGAACACAACAGTAATCTCACAAAGGAACAGTTAAATAAAACATAAAAATAAGATAGTACATAAGGTTATTCCCAACATGGAGTTATTAGAGTTACAACAAAAGTACTACAATCAGTCTAGGTAGTTATAACAAACTGCCTTTAAATATACATACATAGAGCAATCATCTCATTACAGCGGAAACAAATAGCTAGATAGATAGGAGCCTTCTGCTCGTCCACCATCTTCAAAAGAACCCAAAGAAACCTGTCATTTTCGGACTACTCAAATATAAATGAGTACCCGTGAGTTTAGGGATAACAAACAATTCGGGTCAGACAATTAGTCTGCTATGAGTAAACTCCAAAAAAAAATAGAACACGCAAAATAACCAGTGAGACCACGTCGCAAAAATGCAGAACAGGTTTCCCCTCACAAGGACAACATCCAAGCATAAAAGAATGGATACAAATAATTAAACATCGCGAAGAGCGCAAGACGCTTCCCAATGCAATTAAGAAAGAACCAATCCAAAGTATTGAATCAAAAATAAGGAAAAGGAATTTTTCCAACAATGACTAGGAGGGTGCGCCCCCCTTATCGAAAGTATACCTCTAGAAAATATACTTGAGAACTACGATGGCTCTCGGAAACCTCCAAGCCGGACCCCGCCAACCTAACCAAGTATCCGAGTATTTCACAACTCCGTGCGCATACAACCGAAACCAATCTAGAGTAGATGTGAAAATACCCTAATGGGAGCAACCCCACATAGCTTGGCCCCCACTCGCTCTTTATTTAGTCATTTCCGATAAAGGATATCAATGCTCTAAATGAGCAACAAATCATCTTAGATTGATGAAATAAAAACAAAAGGAAGAAGGGTATCAAAATTGATAGTCAAGATATCAACTATCGGGGATTATAAAACGATCGTATATGGAAATTAAATCTTTTACTTTTTCAATGCTTGAAAAATATCCATATACTTATCTCATCGGTATAAGTATATTCACAAAACATTTGGGAGGATTTCATATTTCAAAAGCATACTTAGATGGGTCAAAAACAATTGTCTATAAGAAATGTGAATGTTTTCCATTATAATTATAAAGATCATTAATGGAAATCAAATCTCCTACACCTGTCACGTTTCTGATATTCTTGACTTACTCTACCCCTCGCCCAGAAACAAAGCCAGATAAGTCATGGCACTGGTTGCGCCTAGCCTTGCCTAGACACTTCGGTTCCAGATCTCACAGATAGAGGATCAATCTACTCATCGGATTTTAGTGCCAAGTATAGGACTGCTTACTTTCCATAAATAACCTATTTAAATCATTATATAAATTTCAAAGCTCTTTTAAAATACTTTAAACCAAGATTTAAAACTTGCATTAAAATCATAACTTAAACTCATCATCTTTAAAGGAGAATACGACCAAGAGGGGTGAAGCTCCCCCTTAATCAAATGAGATAGCTAAAAGGGGTGTTATGTCCTTTTAAACAAAAAGTCACTAAATGTCAATCCTAAGTTAAAAGGTGGTGTAAGTTCCCTTTAACTAAACATCAAAGTTATTGCTCATAAACTGGTCGAGCATAAATCAAACAACCAAACAAGAATATTAACAAACTCATTATTATTAAGAATTTACAATCAATAGTTAACACAATAATTGTTAAAATGTGAATGAGTCAAAGGAAAGAGATTAAGATTACACTGACTGTAAAATAATTTAATTATACTCACAGAATAAGTTATACCCACTAAACTATGAAAACAAGGAATATACTCACAGAATAAGTTATACCCACTAAACTATGAAGGCAAGGAATATACACACAGAATAAGTTATACCCACTAAACTATGAACGCAAGGAATATACTCACAGAATAAGTTATACCCGCTAAACTATGAAAACAAGGAATATACTCACATCCTATTTGTTTTGATGGAGACTTGGAATACTTCACCTTTTATAATGAATTTTAGTTCTTTTCTTTAGTTTGTGAATGAATTAAAATGAGATATGGACTTGGCTATTTATATTTTAAGAGAAGGGTACTTTAGTCATTTCCTATAGCCTAACCAGATTCGACTAGATTTTGGTCCAATAGAAACCAGCCTTATGGCCTAATTTGATTTGACCACATTTTGGTCCAATAGAAAACATCTTGATGGCCTAATTTGATTCGACCACATTTTGGTCCAATAGAAAACATCTTGATTGCTTAATTTGATTCGACCACATTTTGGCCCAATATGAATCCTCCTTATTAACTATGGCATAACATGATTCAACCAGATTTTGGTCCAATGGCATCCATCCGCATGGTAGAATCTGATTCGACCAAATTTTGGTCCAATGGCAACCATCCGCATCGAATATAATAATCATTATGCTATTTTGTTTTATTAGGCAAGTAATTATACTGTTCTGTTTTTATTAGGCAAGTAATTATACTATTCTGTTTTATTAGGCAAGGTTAATAATTCTCTCTTGTTTTATTAGGCAAGTAATTATACTATTCTGTTTTATTAGGAAGGGTTAATAATTCTTTCTTGATTTATTAGGCAAACTTATTCTTAAATAAATTGGTACCCCTAACCGCCTTATAACTCGAACCATCTTTAAACTAACATTTTACATCCGTTTTAAAAAAATCTATTCGAGACGTTTTATCCAAATTTGTATTCTAGATATAAAATTCATTATTTAATCATTTAAAAACATATTAACTATTCAAGTTCAAAGTGATTAAATTATGGGTCGTTACATTTTCCCTTCCTTAAAGGAAATTTCATCCTTGAAATTAATCAAATAAACTCTAGATATCGAAGAAACTCAAATGGTATCATATATACCACACAAAGATACAAGGAAAGTGACCTCGACACAACTGGTGCGTACACTAAAAAGAAACAACCAAATACAAACACAACTACATCAACTCGGGATAAGAATCCCTAATATAGTCCTCAGTTTCCCAAGTACAATCTCTAACATCTCCACTCTACTGAACCTTAACAAGATTCACAACCTTCTTCCTTAATTGCTTTATATCTCGAGTGACAATACGAATAGGCCGCCTAAGAATGGTTAGGTTAGGCTAAACCTCCAAATCAACTTGTTGTCCCGGTTCTACTATCATCGAAGGGTCGTGTACATACTTATGTAAATGAGATACGTGAAATACGTTGTGCACATCTGATAGTCGATCCGGTAACTCCACTTTATATGCAAGTTTACCAATCCGGTCCAGTATGCGAAAAGGGCCAATATATCAAGGGGCTAACTTCCCTGTCTTCCCAAACCTCACGATACTTCTCAGAGGAGAGACTTTTACAAATACCAAGTCCCCGACTAAGAACTCTAGATCCCTACGCCTTTGATCTGCATAACACTTTTGCCGATCTTGCACTTCCTTCATCTTTCTTCTAATATCAGCTACCTTCTCATTAGCTTCTAAGATTATGTTGGGTCCAAGAATAAGTCTATCTCCAGATTCAACCCAACACGAAGAAGAATGACATGGACGACCATAAAGAGCTTCGTAAGGGTCCATACCAATGCTTGCTTGATAGTTGTTGTTATAAGTGAATTCGACTAAGGGTAAATGATCTTCCCAAGAACCCCCGAAGTCTAGAATGCATGGTCGCAATAAATCTTCCAAGATCCAGTTCATTCTCTCCGTCTGCCCATCTGTTTATGGATGGTATACTATACTTAACCATCTGTGATGACCCACCTTTCTGACCCCTGAGAACAACAATTAATACATCCATGGTATTCATTTTTCGTTGCCCAAGTATTTGAAAGACGAGTTGTCATGGGGTAAAATATAAGAACACAACAATAATCTCACAACGGAACAGTTAAATATAACATAAGAATAAGACAGTACATAAGGTTACTCCCAACATGGAGTTATCAGAGTTACAACAAAAGTATTACTATCAGTCTAGGTAGTTATAACAACCTGCCTTTAAACATACATACATAGAGCCAACATCTCATAACAGTGGAAATAAATAGCTAGATAGATAAGGAGCCTCCTACTCGTCCACCATCTTCAAAAGAGCCCAAAGAAACCTGTCATTTTTGTACTACTCAAATATAAATAAGTACCTGATAGTTTAGGGAAAACAAACAATTCGGGTCAGACAATAAGTCCGGTATGAGTAAACTCCATATAAAAAAATATAACACACAAAATAACCGGTGAGACAACGTCGCAAAAATGTAGAATGGGTTTCCCCTCACAAGGACAACATTCAAGCATAAAAGAATGTATACAAATAATTAAACATCGCGAAGAGTGCAAGACGCTTCCCGATGCAATTAAGAAAGAATCAATCTAAAGATATGAATCAAAAATAAGGAAAAGGAAGTTTTTCCAACAATTACTAGGAGGGTGCACCCCCCTTACCGAAAGTATACCTCTAGAAAATATACTTGAGAACTACGATGGCTCTCGGAAACCTCCAAGACGTACCCCGCCAACCTTACCGAGTATTCGAGTATTTCACATCTCCTTGCGCGTACAACCAAAACCAATCTAGAGTAAATGTGAAGATACCCTAATGGGAGCAACCCCACATAGCTTGGCCCCCACTCGCTCTTTATTTAGTCATTTCCGATTAAGGATATCAATGCTCTAAATGATCAACAAATCGTCTTAGATTGATGAAAAAACAAAAGGAAGAAGGGTATCGAAATTTATAGTCAAGATATCAACTATCGGGGATAACAAAACGATCGTATATGGAAATTAAATCTTATACTTTTTCAATGCTTGGAAAATATCCATATACTTATCTCATCGGTATAAGTATATTCATAAAACATTTGGGAGGATTTCATATTTCAAAAGCATGCTTAAATGGGTCAAAAACAATTGTCTATAAGAAATGCGAATTTTTTCCATTATAATTATAAAGATCATTTATGGAAATAAAATCTTCTACACTTGTCACGTTTTCGATATTTCGACTTACTCTACCCCTCGCCCAGAAACAAAGCCAGGTAAGTCATGGCACTGGTTGCTCCTAGCCTTGCCTAGACACTTCGGTTCCAGATCTCACAAATAGAGGATTAATCTACTCATCGGCTTTTAGTGCCAAGTATAGGACTACTTACTTTCCATAAATAACCCATTTAAATCATTATATAAAATTTGAAGCTCCTTTAAAATACTTTAAACAAAGATTTAAAACTTTCATTCAAATCATAACTTAAACCCATCATCTTTAAAGGAGAATACGACCAAGTGGGGTGAAGCTCCCTCTGAATCAAATGAGATAGCTAAAAGGGGTGTTATTTCCTTTTAAACAAAAAGTCACTAAATGTCAATCCTAAGTTAAAAGGTGGTGTAAGTTCCCTTTAACTAAACATCAAAGTTATTGCTCATAAACTAGCCGAGCACAAATCAAACAACTAAACAAGAATAATAACAGACTCATTATTATTAACGATTTACAATCAATAGTTAACGCAACATATTTTAAAACGTGAATGAGTCAAAGGAAAGAGATTAAGATTACACTCACTGTAAAATAATTTAATTATACTCACAGAATAAGTTATACCCACTAACTAAAGAAAAGAACTAAAATTCATTATAAAAGGTGAAGTATTCCAAGTCCCCATCAAAGCAAATAGGCAAGTAAAGGACTACTTACTTTCCATAAATAACCTATTTAAATCATTATATAAATTTCAAAGCAACTTTAAAATACTTTAAACCAAGATTTAAAACTTGCATTCAAATCATAACTTAAATCATCTTTAAAGGAGAATACGACCAAGAGGGGTGAAGCTCCCTCTTAATCAAATGAGATAGGTAAAAGGGGTGTTATTTCCTTTTAACCAGAAAGTCACTAAATGTCAATCCTAAGTTAAAAGGTGGTGTAAGTTCCCTTTAACTAAACATCAAATTTATTGCTCATAAACTGGCCGAGCACAAATCAAACAACCAAACAAGAATAGTAATAGCTTAACAATTTACAATCAATAGTTAACACAACATTTGCTAAAATGTGAATGAGTCAAAGGAAAGAGATTAAGATTACACTGACTGTAAAATGATTAAATTTTACTCACAGAATAAGTTATACCCACTAAACTATGAAAACAAGGAATATATAATCATAGAATAAGTTATACCCACTAAACTATGAAAACACGGAATATACTCATAGAATAAGTTATACCCACTAAACTATGAAAACACGGAATATACTCATAGAATAAGTTATACCCACTAAACTATAAAAACAAGGAATATACTCACGGAATAAGTTATACCCACTAAACTATGAAAACAAGGAATATACTCACATCCTATTTGCTTTGATGGAGACTTGGAATACTTCACCTTTTATAATGAATTTTAGTTCTTTTCTTTAGTTTGTGAATGAATTAAAATGAGATATAGACTTGGCTATTTATAGGTGAAGAGAAGGCTACTTTAGTCATTTCCTATAGCCTAACCAGATTCGACCAGATTTTGGTCCAATAGAAACCAGCTTTATGGCCTAATTTGATTCGACCACATTTTTGTCCAATAGAAAACATCTTGATGGCCTAATTTGATTCGACCACATTTTGGTCCAATAGAAAACATCCTGATGGATCAATCTCAAATATTGGTTTAAAGTATTTTAGAAGGAGCTTTGAAATTTATATAATGATTTAAATAGGTTATTTATGGAAAGTAAGTAGTCCTATACTTGGCACTAAATGCCGATGAGTAGATTGATCCTATGTAGGTTATTTTATGGAAAGTAGGTTATTTTATTATGATTTGTTGCTCATTTGAGCATTGTTATCCTTTGTCGAAAATTACTAAACCCAAAGAGCGAGTAGGGTCCAAGTTATGTGGGGTTTCTCCCATTAGGGTATATTCACATCCACTCTAGATTGGATTTGGTTTGCTCATTGAGATGTGAAATACTCGGATTCTCGGTAAGGTTGGCGGGGTCCGGCTTGGAGTTCTCGAAAGGTGTCGCAATAAGGTGACCCTCTTAAGTATATTTTTAGAGGTATGCTTTCGGTACATAGGGGGCGCACCCTCCTAGTCATTTGTTGGAAAATTTTCCTATTCTTTCCTTTGATTCCAAGTTTTTAAATCAACTTTTTTTTAATTGCACCGAGAAGTGACTAAGGTTCTTCTCAATGTTTAATTATTTGTGCCCATCCTTTAAGTTTGGATATTTAGCTTGTCTATGCTCATTTATTACTGTTTTGATTGTTGTTCTGGTTTATTTCCCATTTCTTCATCTATGAATGTTGATCTTATGAGGTAAAAACCTGTTCCGCGTTAGTGGCATGGTCTCAAAGAATTATTACATGTTCACCTCATTACTTGAGTTTTCTCACGCTGGTATTACCAGACCGATCTAGGTGTTATTTTATTTTTAATGCTCGGGTTAGACCAAGCATATTTTCCAGATTAGCTTCAGATGCTTTGGAGTTCACGAGACGAGCTAGATGCCCAAGACATATCTATGTATTTCTTTATTTTTTCGCCGTATCGATTGTTGTATTTATTAGCATTTGTAAGGACAGACTGTTATAACTATCCAGGCTGATAATAGGATAGTGTACTCTGATATTTGTTTATAATAATGTTCTTTCTTTTCTAAAGACTTGATTTATATATTATATGTTACTCGTTACGTTTTGTGAGATTCTATTATTTCTTCTTCTTTCTTCACACCAAAGGACCTGTCTTTCGGACACTTAAATGATCGGCACACGAATACCAATGACGTATTAAGTGTTGTCTTTAGGTGTAAGAAAGGCAGTTCATTACAGTTGGTATCATAGCTTAGGTTGAGCGAACACATAGGCTTTGGTGAGGTAAACTCATTTAAGATAGGGTAAGCGAGACCCTAGAATGAGTTTGAGCGTATATAGCGTATATATATAAGAGCGTGTTTTGTTATTTTTATAAAAATGTTTTATATTATGTTGATTGGTCCATTGAGTGGTTTATGGATTCGGAGGGAATATTTAAAACACTTAAACAAGGTCAACCGACACAGTGTTGTTTAAAAATTAGGTAAATGGAATTTTTCTACTTAGATTATATTTTATACATAAAAGAAGATTCCAGAATATTGTTATAGATATAGAGGATATGTTTCTTGTTAGAGAATGATAATGTTTGATCATTATCATTTATTATTTATTAGTTAGGCTTAGATGGTTTATGAGAAATTATTGTTTTAGTTAAATTTAACATGAACACCTTGTGAACTCAGTTTCACAATTTGACTATAAGGCGTTCGGTGATAGTGTTGAGATAAAATTTAAATTTAAATTTGATTGTAATAAGAGTTGTTTATTATAATCTAAACTAAGAATAAACATTGTGATATTTTTTATAAAAAAGTAAAATTATATAGGTATGATTTATTTATAGGAGTTATGAATAGTAGAAGATTCAAACCGAGAATTTGAGAACTGAAAATCCGATGTTTTAGAAATTGTTTTCAAAGTTTTGGAAATAATAATATTAATGGTATTATTTTCAAAGTAAGTATAAATGAAAGTATTCTGGAACTATTTTAAAAGAATTAGAAAGCACTGAGCTCACTTCGATCGCTAAAAAATAATTCTGATGATGACCGCAGCATCATTGGTGTTCATTTTTGAGTTTCTGAGTGGGGAAATGCTACCATAGTAATTTTCTATAAGATTGTTTTGATAAGATTTTAATTAAATCCTAAAACCATGAGTTGATTTGAAAATAATAATTAATGATAAAATGTATATTATTATTATTTTAAATGATTTTTGGAGAAAATAATAAATAGTATTACTTGGAAATTTTACAAGTATAAATATGCTGGAAAGAGAATTTTAAGTAAGAAGTATGTATATATTTTTATTTATTTTACAAATTTTACAAATTGGATTTTGAATAAAAGAAGAATTTTATGTTAACTAGTTCAAGTGACCTGAAAATAACTAAAAAATGGGAAAGAGATGTGTTCGAATGGTAGGCACTTCTCTTAAGTATTACCCTTCTTAGTGGGGGACTATACGATACTATTTGGTAGTACCCAGTTCCTTAGTATCATTTTGGGGTTAACTCGGGCTATGTAAATATATTTTTATGATTAAAATGTATAAAAATCATTTCAAGAAGAGTTTTGAAATTAAATTGGGTATTTGGATCTTGAATTTTCTTAAGGGAAATAAATTCAAAATGGAAAAGTTTGAATCGGATAGTGGTATATACTCTTAGGATGTAGTAGAATATTATAAAATTTAAGCTTAAGTTTGTTCTATGAAATCTTTTTTTAAAATAATTTTTGCAGAAATAGAATTAGTATTGGTAAGAACCGATAAAATAAGTACGTAAGTTGAACATAGATCATTCCTCTTTTTACACAAGTTGGATCCAATATTCGAGTGCACAACTTTAAGGTGTCCCGCACCATTCCGAATAAGGATCTATCACTCGATTTTTGACGGTAAACACTTGGTGGGGGTTCTTAATATGAAACTAAAGACTTCTATCATAGTATATGGCTATGTCAGGAGAACAGAGGTTTCTAATTGAGAGGCCTGATCAGAGTCTGCATTAGGAAGTCGGGTGAGCGATACTAGTTCGAAAGTGAAGCTATGTATTCCAGTGAGTGATCAAATTAGATTTTGTAGGAATAATCTACGTACATCATATAGATCGATGAATAGTCTTATGTATTTTTGGTTTGGTTTGTTTTCTGGATTAGGATTATGGTTAAATGTCGGGATCAAAATTCTTTTAAGGAGGGAGGTAACGACCCAGAATTTCACCCCTTTGATTTGCAAATATTTAATTAATTTTAAATATTCAAATAATAGGTTTTATAATCAGAATAAAACTCTTTTAAATAATAAATAATGATGGTAAAATAGTTTTCAAATTTTATTTACAAAAATATTTAGTTCGAAGAATAATCGAAAATGTGACCGGAATTTGTTTTCCGAATTTTCGACTTTTCATCCAATAAAAGTTGTCAAAATCATTGTGAAATCTTTAGCATAAGTATATAAATTTATAAATAAGTTAGTATATATATATGTGTGTGTGTGTGTATTAGTGTATGTATAAATGTATTCATACCTAAGTATATAAAGTTTAAAATAAAAGTATAAGTGTCACATCATTGAAAATATTTTGGCAACTTAAGTACAAAGCATGTTCAAAACATGTTGGCTCATGGGGTTTTAGGGGGAACAAGCTAGTAGGTATTGGAAACATGGAGGAGACAAGGTATTGAGGTGGCAAAAAGTGAGTGGAGGGTAAAGGACAAGGGCATTTAGGTAATTCACTTTTTCTCTTGCTTATAAATAACCATTCACTTCTTTAAATTTTTCCTCCTCTTCATTTTATCATATCTTCCTCATCTCTTATCCTAATGGAGAAATTCTTTTACTAAAATCGTATAAAATTCTAGTGCGTGCAGCTTTCATTGGTACCACTACTTCAAATTTGGAGTTTGGCCATGTCAAAATATCATTTCTTTGCAGAGTGTTTTCGGACCCATATATTCAAGTTCGAAAATACCTCTTCTTCTTTTGACCATATCTCCTTCAAAACAGATCCCATTTGAGTGATTATTTTTTTGAAATGGGAGAGAAGAGAATTTATAAGAACTTTCTCCTTTACAACTTTCCTAAATTCCATGAGTAACTTGTCCAAAAATCAGTTGGATGATGACTCGTTTTTGGGTTATTTTGGTAGCTTTTAGGTGGGTAAAACTCTTTTTTGTTTAACTAAAGTTTTGAACTTTATGTTCTTCATATTATAATCACTATTTTAATTATTTGGATTATTTATATTTGGATGAATGTTGTTGACTTAGTTTGTGCTCTAAAAAGACGACACCTTTAGTAGTTAATTAGTAACTTAAACTAGTTGAAAAGTTTGATGTAAATTTTATAAGTGATGTTTTTCTTTATGTTCATGAATATTGTTTACTTTGTATATATGTCATGTTTATGTTATGTGATGTGATGCTTAGATGAAAATCATTATGACAAGAAAGTGGTTCTCGAAGTGCCCGTATAGCGACTATCGCTATATCGGTACTTCTGAAAAATACCATCTCTTCGAAACCTTTTGGTTTATTCTTGTACTTGGATTTTGTTTACAAGGTTCGTTAAGTTTTTGAATAATGTTGAGTTTATAATTAGTTAACCATTTTAATAATCATTTTTAAATATAATTAATCATTTGAATAAATGAGGATTAATGTTAATTAATTATCTTAATAATGATGAGTTTAAAATTAATTAATTACTTTGTTAATAATATTTAAAAATTAATTAGTCATTTTACCTAATGATGATTAAGGTCAATTAATCATTTAATAATTATGGATTAAAGTTATTAATTATTTTAACTAATGGTGTTTTTAAATTAATTAACCCTTTTTAATTAATGACTTTTTAAAGTTAATTAATTAGTTTAAATTTAAATTTAATTAATCTCTTTCTTTAATGATGTCTTAAATTAATTAATCATTTTTAATTAATGAAATTTAATTTTCTGTTAACTAATTTAATTAGTGACATTTAAATTTAATAAATTAATTAATAATGCTTTTAAAAGTGATTAACCTTTTTAATTAAAGGTATTTGAAGTTAATTAATAAATTAATTAATGAAGTTTAAAGATAATTAATAATTCTTATCAATGATAGTTAAAGCTAATTAATCAATTTAATAAGCATCTTTTTATTTATTGTAACGACCCGTATTTTTACGGATCGAAAAGTTCGTAAAAATCTGGAATTCTTAGCGTTGTTAATTCGTTTCAGATTTTGGGCAAAATTTTTGTTCAAGTCCTAAGTCATGACCGACTTATAGATTGGACGACTTAAGGATTAGGCGACATAAGAAGTAAGTGACCTAAGAAAATGGACAGGTTAAATGTTAGGTCGGCTGGGCGAGTTAACGACTAAGGAGTGTTGGAGTTAGGATGTGAGCGACCTAAGTCTAGCAGTTAAGTCGTAACTCAGTTGAGTCGTGGCCGAGTTAAGGGAATAGGGTGATGAGTCGTTGGGTCGCTTGGACATGTTTAGTTAGGTCGTAGCCCGGCTAAGTTAGTATGTCGTGTGAGTTGCTATGTCAAGGTGGGTGTTAGGTCGTACATTCGTTAGGTCGTAAGTCGCAGGCCCACTAAATCGTAAGTCGTATACAGTTAGGTCGCACCTGTTGTTGAGTTGTTATGTCGTGTACCTGTTAAGTCGTATGGTTTCTGATATGTCGCGCGCATATGCTATGTGTTAAGTCGCGAGCGACCTAGGAGATAGGATGTTAAGCCGTTAGGTCGGCAATAGTAAGTCGCGCGCATTAGGTCGTAGGTCGTTGGCATATTAAGTCGCAGATGCGCATTGTTTTAAGTCGTTAGGCGTTAGGTCATTGATCTGTTGAGTCGAAGGACGGAGAAAGGGATAAGTCGGAGACGACTTATAGAGGCAGACGACCTAAGTTTTCAGCCTATAAATACTCGCCATTTCTCACTTTTTGGGATTCGGATTTCGAAGCGACGAAGTGCTGCCATTTTGAGAGCTCGACTTCTACACTTCTTCACTTCTTTTCTCCACTTTAATCTTGTGCTTCCTTCCATCCAAATCGAAGATCAAGTTGAAGATTCAAGAGCTTATCTTCATCCATCGAAGATAGATTTCATCGTTTGAAGCGGATTGATGATAGATCGAGATTGATCTTTCGCTGTCCAGATCTGAAGCGTGTTGATTTGGGGTTGTTTAGGTGATTTGGTGAGTGGTGATTATCTCTCACACGGATCCAATGGAGTATATCGGATCGTTGGCTTGATTTGGTGTTAAAGTAGAGATTTCCATGCATTTTCCTAATCATATGTGTAGATCCATATAGATCCATTGCTCATGATGATTTGACATCCATTTTACTACATGCTAACCTATGCAAGTTCATTCATCAAGATTATAGAGACATTGCTCATGTTTTCATGCTTATTAGACTTTCGACTCTTTAATTACGAAATTGCCATTATTGTTATAATTGTCTACTTAGATCATATTTGAATATTTGATTACTTGGATTAATGTTTGACTTGGTTGATTGCTATGAATTAGATGATTGACGATTTGATTTAGACCGAGGATGATTCAAAAGCTAAGGGAAAGGCTCTTGAATTGGAAAAGCTGCTCGTGGCATATGTAGCGGATGATGAAGCTCATATGAATAGATTTGATGATGATGTTGAGATGAAGCTTTGCTATGATGATGATGAGGCGAAGCATGATATGAGATAGTCTTGGTCTAATCCAGGCGGGATCATTCCAAGCAAGTTGATAACTCGGTGATATGGTTCGAGTTAGAGGATAATGGTTTGCTCGAGAGGCGCTTGAGCTAGTATGGAAATAGTCGTCGAGGAGGATGACTAGAAGGCTGAGATCTCATTGTTGTTGAAGGTTCTAGCATGCTCAAAGCAAGAGTACGTTGGGCAGATTCGATAGTCCCTGAAGGCTAATGATTGATAGTCAAGTACTCTGGGCAGATTCGATAGTCCTAGGCACGGGTCATGATGACGTGCGGGAGTTATGTCTAGAACCGGGGTTTCCATTGGCCCTTGACGGACGGCTGAAAGAATGTGCCGGTCATTCAATTAACGATGATATTGAAGCAATGATAACAGTGATAGCCAGAGTCATGGATGTTTGGTTGTATCGTCATTCGGTCTCAAGAGCGGTATTTTCTGGGTGCTTATCTGATCTTGGTTTAGGCCTTGGGGGTTTGTACTTGGAAAACATCGCCCTTGACTCGAGTGATAATTGCTTTACCTTAAATTGTGTGCTTTGCTATGATTGCTTCTACTTAGTGTGTTTCTGGGGGCTATCACTGTAGAAAGAGGTGGAGTGGGAGGGTTGTATTCCTATTCCTTTTCCTTTATGCTCTTTTGGTATGTTGTTAGTTAATTTACCGCCCACTAAGACTGTTGTCTGACTCAAGGCTTTATGTTTTAATTCTTATTGCCTTGGGCTGTTCGTCCATTTTGGGACGGGCAGACTAGGTAGCAGGTGACAGGTGCTGTTCTTGCCTCTCACGATGTTGATATCGAAGACGAGCTGGAGGGTTGCATATTATCTTCTTATATGTACTGGATGTTCCGCTGTTTGTATATTCTCTGAGTGTCATGTAGTGAGGCTTGATGTATTGACTATTCTAATGATTGTATTCAACTATTATGAAGTTTTATTGATGAGATTCTATTCTGTGAAGCTTCACTATATATATGTTCTATTGTATTTTGTCCATGCGCTGTGAGTAAAACGATAGATTCTGTTATTTTAATTTACCCTGGCAATCGTCCATGGTCGCCTGGCACACTTTACAGCGCACTATCTCTAGGTTCAGTGCAGGGGTCATGGGCGGTCGTCACATTTGGTATCAGAGCTTTGGTTAATCGATTTTACCCAACACTCGCTGACGTAACTACGTATGAGAGACGTAATTGTATTTTGATGGATGATTACTATATATAATATAGTAGCTTAGTAGAGTTTGAGTCCTTTATGCAGTTGTTTCTCTAGATGTGCTAATCATTCCTTTTTATAGATATTGAGAATGAGTCGAAGAGGGAGACCAGCTGCTAGGGAAGGCCGTGCTACTAAAGGGACTGCTGATTATGCTGCCATGTTCGAAGCTATGATGACTTCCATCATGAGAAGGATGCCAGCTCCAGGGCCATCGGTGGATGTTGGAGTTCAAGTCCAAACTCCAAAACCAGTGGATTTTGCTAAGTTGTGTAAGGACTATACTGCTCTTGGAGGAAAGGTTTTCTTGGGAACAGAATCAACCATTGAGGTCCAGAGATGGATAGATGTTTGTAGAAGGATCTTTGGTGACTTGGGGATTGAGGATGCGACTAAGAGGAAGTTAGCATCAAGGCAGCTTCAAGGAAGAGCCTCTGATTGGTGGAACTCTATTACCATCAATACTCCGGAGGAAGAGATTACTTGGGAGCAATTCCAAGCCAGATTTGAAGCTAAGTTCATTTCCACTGCTCAGAAGTCTGTTCTGTTCAAGAAGTTTGTGGAGCTCAAGCAGGGAGGAAGACCAGTTCTTGAGTATGTTTCTGAGTTTGAAGCTTTGTCCAAGTATGCCCGGTCGTATATTGAAACTGCATATCAGAAGAATGAGAAGTTTGTGACAGGCTTGGATAATTTTCTTGGGAGGCAGTTAGTGGATCATTTGGACGATTCATTTGAGAAGCTTGTGGAGAAAGCTCTCAGGCATGAGAGTCTGTTTCCTAAAGAAGGATCTGTTGTTGCGGTAACCAGGGAAGAGTCTAAACCCCAGCAGGGTGGAAACAAGAAGAGGAAGCAGCAGCAGTAGAAGGGTAAGGATGGCCAGAAGAAGCCGAAGGGCGAAGTGACTTGCTACAATTGTCAGCAGAAGGGCCATTTCTCGAAGGATTGCAAGAATCCGAAGGTACCGATGAAGTGTCACAACTGTGACAAGCCGGGGCATATCAGGAAGAATTGTCCAGAACCGCGGAAGGACAAGCAGATTGTGCAAGCTTATGCTTTGGGAGCTGTCCCATCGTCTTCAAAAGCTCCTACCACTGAAGAGAAAGGAAAGAGTGTGGTGGTTCAAGGTACTCTTTTCCTATGTGGTGTTCCAGTTAGAGTTCTGTTTGATACTGGAGCGTTGCATTCTTTTGTTTGTAATGAACTTGTAGGCCGGTTGGGTTTGGAACCGGATATTGTTGATAGGCCATTGGTTGTGACTAATCCAGTTAGGGGTTCGTCTTGTTTGTGTATGTTATGCCGTGGTCTGATTGTATCGAGTCATGATTGCGCTTTTGTTTGTGATTGTTTTGTTCTGAACTTTGCGAGGTTCGGAATTATTTTGGGTATGGACTGGCTTAGGAAGTATGCGGCAAAGGTTGATTGTGAAAGGTTGGAGGTGACAGTCGAGAATGTGGAGGGGCGAAAGATTGTGATACGATGTAAGCATGAAGAAGGCGTCTTCATGAGCTTCATGTATTCGCTGGTTGTTCCACGGGATGGACTGTCATCTGTGCCAATTGCTAATGGATTTGAGGATGTCTTTGACGAGGTCAAAGGGTTACCGCCGCATAGAGAGATCGAGCTTCGTATAGATCTATCTGAAGGAGCCAGACCTGTTGTGATGCCTCTTAGGCGGATGGCGCCTAGGGAACAGCAGGAGTTGAGGGTGCAGGTTGATGACCTTTTACAGAAAAGATTCATTCGGCGTAGTGTGTCCGAATGGGGTGCACCAGTTGTGTTTGCAACCAAAGCGGATGGATCGTTGAGATTGTGTGTGGATTATCGTGAGCTGAATAAGGTGACTAAGAAGAACAAGTATCCATTGCCGAGAATAGATGACTTGTTTGATCAGCTTCACGAAGCTAAGGTGTTTTCTCAGATGGATTTGGCAACGGGATTTCACCAGTTGAGAGTGGCTAAGGATAGTGTGTCGAAGACTGCTTTTAGGACACCATCCGGTTTCTTTGAGTGGCTGGTAATGCCGTTTGGATTGACTAACGCGCCAGCATATTTTGTGGATCTTATGAATAGAGTGTTCAGAGATCAGTTGAACAAGTTCGTGCTTGTGTTTGTGGATGATATTTTGATTTATTCCAGAACTGAAGAAGAGCACAAGACACACTTGCGTATTTTTTGGAAACCTTGCGGAAACATCAGCTGAAGGCTAAGTTTTCGAAGTGTCACTTCTGGAAGAGTGAAGTGAGGTTCTTAGGCCATGTTATCTCTGGAAATGGAATAGCGGTTGATCCCGCTAAGGTGGCAGCAATCCAGGATTGGGTTAGACCTAAGAATGCATCTGATGTGAGAAGCTTTCTTGGATTAGCAGGATATTATCGACGGTTTATCAAAGACTTCTTCAAGGTGGCTGCACCGTTAACAGGATTGACAAAGAAGAACCTAGTATTCAGATGGGATGATAGGTGTGAGCAAGCTTTCAGAATCCTGAAAGAAAGATTGACAAGTGCTCCTATTTTGACTATTCCAAGTGGGAATGATGAGATGGTGGTTTACACCGACGCATGTGGTACTGGACTTGGAGCAGTGCTGATGCAGAGGGATAAAGTTGTTGCGTATGCTAGTCGACAACTGAAGCCACACGAAAGGAATTACCCGACTCATGATTTGGAGTTAGCGGCGATTGTTTTTGCTCTGAAGATGTGGAGACATTATCTATTGGGAGTTCGATTCGAGTTATTTACAGATCATAAGTCGTTAAAGTATCTTTTCTCCCAAAAGGATTTGAATCTTCGGCAGCAGCGGTGGCTAGAGTTTTTAGCATCATATGACTTTGGTATAGCTTATACTCCGGGAAAAGGTAACGCAGTGGCAGATGCGTTAAGTCTAAGACATGCAGGATTGGGAGCCATGTTTTCAAAATGGAAGAATCTCGAGTATTTAGCTAGATTTGACTTCAGGACTAGATGCGAATTGGAACCTGAGATGTTGGCAAACTTATCGATAAGACCGACTCTTGTGGAAAGGATTGGCGAGAGCCAAAAGCGAGACGATAAGCTTGTCAAGATTATCCGTGATTTGGAATCTGGATTGGATCCAGAAAAGGATAAAGGATTCGAGGTCGATCGAGAGGGTTGGCTTCGGAAGCAAGGACGACTAGTTGTTCCCGATATAGATGAATTGAGGA
Organism: Allium fistulosum; assembly: GCA_030737815.1. Taxonomy (NCBI): domain Eukaryota; kingdom Viridiplantae; phylum Streptophyta; class Magnoliopsida; order Asparagales; family Amaryllidaceae; genus Allium; species Allium fistulosum. Next base: position 1,127,111,729 of record CM060902.1, on the reverse strand, counting down.
GTAAAGTTCTGAAGGAAAGTCATCACTCGAAGCTGACAATTCATCCAGGTGGAAATAAGATGTATCGGGATATGAAAAGAACCTACTACTGGGAAGGCATGAAGAAGGATGTTGGAAATTTTATTTCCAAGTGTATGAACTGCCAGTTAGTAAAAGCCGAACAGAGGAAGCCAAGTGGATTGCTTCAGCCATTAGAAGTTCCTACATGGAAGTGGGAGCAAGTATCGATGGATTTTATTGATGGGTTACCTAGAACAAGAACGGGAAATGAAGGGATTTGGGTCATTGTAGATCGTCTGACTAAGAGCGCAAGATTCATTCCTGTTCGATCGACTAGGACTGCATCAAAGTTGGCTGAGTTGTATGTTAAGTGGATAGTTCGATTCCATGGTATTCCGAAGAGTATAGTGAGCGATCGAGACCCATTGTTCACCAGTGGATTTTGGAAGAGCTTCCAGGAAGTTTTGGGAACCGAGTTGTGTTTGAGTACAGCTTATCACCCTCAAACAGATGGTCAGACTGAAAGAGTCAATCGAGTTTTGGAAGATCTCCTCAGAGCTTGTGTTTTGGATTTCGGAGGATCATGGGAAGATCACCTTCATTTGGTGGAATTTTCATATAACAACAGTTACCAGTCGAGCATTGGTATGGCACCGTATGAGGCATTGTATGGAAGACCGTGTAACTCTCCGACATGTTGGCTAGAAACAGGAGAAAAGCTGATGCTTGGGCCAGAGATGATTCGACAGACTTCGGATTGCATAGGGATCATTCGGCAACGAATGAAGGCAGCCCAAGACCGTCAGAAGAGTTATGCCGATAAGCGTCGTAAGGATTTGGAGTTCGACGTAGGTGATATGGTTTTTGTGAAGATTTCTCCACTGAAGAATGTTATTCGATTTGGGAAGAAAGGAAAATTGACTCCAAGATTTGTTGGACCATTCCCGATCAACGAGCGAATTGGAAAGCTCGCCTACAGATTGGAGTTACCAGAGAAGATGTCGAGTGTGCACAATGTTTTTCATGTATCCTATCTACGGAAGTATGTGCACGACTCGCATACGGTGGTTTCTGCTGATAGCTGTGAAGATTTCGAAGTTGATCGAGTCGTTAAGAGACCCCGTAAGCCGTTTCGTGTTGTGGAAACCGACACGAAACAGCTTAGGAGGAAGGTAGTTAAGTTGCTCAAGATACAATGGAGTGATGATGATAACGACTGTACGTGGGAGGTGGTAGAGAGGATGAAAGCAGCTCATCCTGAACTCTTCAAGGTATGGCCCTAAGGTGTCGTGTCATCTCACGATATTGTAACTTGTTCTGGTTTTAGAATTCTGCATGCTAAGCTAGAATTGGATGCATGGTTTGTTGATTGCTATGGATGGTAGGCGTGCAGAATAGTCTTTGATTGCTCTTGTTTGTTTGGAATTTCGGGGGTGAAATTCCTAAGGGGGAGAGAATGTAACGACCCGTATTTTTACGGATCGAAAAGTTCGTAAAAATCTGGAATTCTTAGCGTTGTTAAGTCGATTTAGATTTTGGGCAGAATTTTTGTTCAAGTCCTAAGTCGTGACCGACTTATAGATTGGACGACTTAAGGATTAGGCGACATAAGAAGTAAGCGACCTAAGAAAATGGACGGGTTAAATGTTAGGTCGGCTGGGCGAGTTAACGACTAAGGAGTGTTGGAGTTAGGATGTGAGCGACCTAAGTCTAGCAGTTAAGTCGTAACTCAGTTGAGTCATGGCCGAGTTAAGGGAATGGGGTGATGAGTCGTTGGGTCGCTTGGACATGTTTAGTTAGGTCGTAGCCCGGCTAAGTTAGTATGTCGTGTGAGTTGCTATGTCGAGGCGGGTGTTAGGTCGTACATTCGTTAGGTCGTAAGTCGCAGGCCCACTAAATCGTAAGTCGTATACAGTTAGGTCGCACCTGTTGTTGAGTTGTTATGTCGTGTACCTGTTAAGTCGTATGGTTTCTGATAGGTCACGCGCATATGCTATGTGTTAAGTCGCGAGCGACCTAGGAGATAGGATGTTAAGCCGTTAGGTCGGCAATAGTAAGTCGCGCGCATTAGGTCGTAGGTCATTGGCATATTAAGTCGCAGATGCGCATTGTTTTAAGTCGTTAGGCGTTAGGTCGTTGATCTGTTGAGTCGAAGGATGGAGAAAGGGATAAGTCGGAGACGACTTATAGAGGCAGACGACCTAAGTTTTCAGCCTATAAATACTCGCCATTTCTCACTTTTTAGGATCCGGATTTCGAAGCGACGAAGTGCTGCCATTTTGAGAGCTCGACTTCTACACTTCTTCACTTCTTTTCTCCACTTTAATCTTGTGCTTCCTTCCATCCAAATCGAAGATCAAGTTGAAGATTCAAGAGCTTATCTTCATCCATCGAAGATAGATTTCATCGTTTGAAGCGGATTGGTGATAGATCGAGATTGATCCTTCACTGTCCAGATCTGAAGCGTGTTGATTTGGGGTTGTTTAGGTGATTTGGTGAGTGGTGATTATCTCTCACACGGATCCAATGGAGTATATCGGATCGTTGGCTTGATTTGGTGTTAAAGTAGAGATTTCCATGCATTTTCCTAATCATATGTGTAGATCCATATAGATCCATTGCTCATGATGATTTGACATCCATTTTACTACATGCTAACCTATGCAAGTTCATTCATCAAGATTATAGAGACATTGCTCATGTTTTCATGCTTATTAGACTTTCGACTCTTTAATTACGAAATTGTCATTATTGTTATAATTGTCTACTTAGATCATATTTGAATATTTGATTACTTGGATTAATGTTTGACTTGGTTGATTGCTATGAATTAGATGATTGACGATTTGATTTAGACCGAGGATGATTCAAAAGCTAAGGGAAAGGCTCTTGAATTGGAAAAGCTGCTCGTGGCATATGTAGCGGATGATGAAGCTCATATGAATAGATTTGATGATGATGTTGAGATGAAGCTTTGCTATGATAATGATGAGGCGAAGCATGATATGAGATAGTCTTGGTCTAATCCAGGCGGGATCATTCCAAGCAAGTTGATAACTCGGTGATATGGTTCGAGTTAGAGGATAATGGTTTGCTCGAGAGGCGCTTGAGCTAGTATGGAAATAGTCGTCGAGGAGGATGACTAGAAGGCTGAGATCTCATTGTTGTTGAAGGTTCTAGCATGCTCAAAGCAAGAGTACGTTGGGCAGATTCGATAGTCCCTGAAGGCTAATGATTGATAGTCAAGTACTCTGGGCAGATTCGATAGTCCTAGGCACGGGTCACGATGACGTGCGGGAGTTATGTCTAGAACCGGGGTTTCCATTGGCCCTTGACGGACGGCTGAAAGAATGTGATATCCTGGAATTTTAGGCAAATAATTATGTAATAATCTTCTTTATAAATCAATTAATAATCTAAAAATTTATCCTTTTTCCTAAGCAAATAAAATAGATATTAATTTGAATATATATAAGTAAAATTTAAAAAGATTTTGAATTTGAAATTCAAATGTAAATAATCTTAAAAATAAATTGTGTTTAAAATAATAAGTGTATGTGATTTTTATTAGCATGTGATTGATTTTATATCATTGTCTTTAAAATTTTATATAGATAAGTGTAAGAGAAATTTAAATATTAAATACTTAAGATATTTATATATATATATAACTAAATTTAAAAATATAATATAAATACATATTAAAAACATGGAAATTACAAATGTAAATAATGTGTGTACATAATCACAAATGTAAGCAAAAGAAATGTGTTTAATGACAAGTGTTATCAAAATTGTACAAGTGTCCTTAATCTTTTTATTTTTCAAAATAATTAATAAATGAGAAAACTAAGTTATATAAACATACCTCTATCCCTCTATTTCATTTTTCTCTTATCTTCATTATCAAAACAAAGGAAACTCAAGAAAGAAAAAAATCTGTAATTAATCCTCTAAAAGGCTTCTTCTTCAAACCTGCAAATCACTTTTTTTCAAAAACTTGTAATTCATTTTCCAAAATCAAAGGCTAAGCCTGTAACTATTTCTTCAATCTGAAAACAAAAAGCCTGCGATATCTTTTCAAAGTCCGGAAGCAAGTTAAAGCATACATGCAAGATTCTGTAACAGTATTCAAGTTTAAAGTTTTTAAAGATCAAGGGCATCTCAGTTTAAAAGTATTCATAAGAAATTGCCAGAATCAAATTTTAAAGCCTGAGAAATTTCTCTGTTCAACAGTAAAAAGGTGAGTAAACATCTTTTTCAAAAGTTAAAAAGGAAATTAAATTTGCTTTTGAATGATTTCTGAATAGAGTATATTTGCATTATATGAATGCTCTCTGTATGTATGTGAAAATTTTAGTGTGCATGTCTGATTTAATAGCTAACTGCTCTGTTCATCCTTAAATCGAGTGAACTTCTCTTTTATAAGACCTTAAACTTATATATTTTAATTCCAGTAGTATGATATGAAATGTACTGTAATGATTGAGTGAATTTTAGTTTGCATGTTCATAAATAGGTAGATATAATGATATGCATGTCTGTACATATACCTGTCTCTGTTTATCTAAGTACAGGCTTCAAATTTTTATTAGAAAAATTCATATCTTTACATCTGTTTGATTTTAGTCTAGGTTGTCTAAATGAAAAGAGTTCCTAACTATATACTTTAAATTTTAAAAGTAGATTCGAGGATAAGTAATAAGTATTAACTTAAAATTTAAAGTTTACAGTGGAAAATCAAAGGAATGGGTAAAATTTCAAACTTGTTAATTTAAAACTTTGATTTTATAATCTGATTAGTACTTGCAAGTGATGAATTTAGAAGAGGAAATTATGATTTTTAGGATTGAAATGGTAGAGAAATTGTAAGTTGAACAGAAATGGCATTTTCGTCATTTACAGACGATCGATGGGGCTGGGTTCATCGTGATTGTTGTCGGTGATAGTTTGAAGCCCGTAGATAGTTGGAAAAATAGGGGATGATTTTATTATACGTCGTGGTGATCGATCGATGGTATTTTAGGGTTTAGTGATAGTTTTGGGCATGGTTGAAATCGCGACTTGTTCCGATGTCGTGGGTGAACCGGAGGCTATCGCGCATGGGGGAATGGAAGCGTGGGTGAGAGCTGGAGCTTTGGTCGAAGTCGTGGGGGTGCTGATGGCCAGAGGTGGTCGGACGAGGTGGTTTTTGGATGAAGTGTTGTTCCAGGAGGTTGTCGAGATAGCTTGTTTTCGATTTTCGTTTTTGTTCGATGATCGGAGTTGACGTGGTGGTCGAGAGGAAGGATTGCGACTCGATGGTGATCAACAACTTAGTCGGAGGTGGGGCGTTTGGTGGTGCACGTGCACGATCAAACGTATGTGTATCAGTGGGTTTGTGAGTTAGGGAAGATGAAGTTTACTCGAGTTCGTCTCGGGAAGAACTCGCGTAGACTATGATTTGGCTCGAGTAATATCTGGTCGTACGCGAGTATTTGAGTGAAACTAGTTTTAACAGTTTAATTTAATGTTAAAATTTAATGTTTTATTTTGTTTGTAAGTTTTAATTATAAAAATTGACTCCTAAATGTTTTCTAAAGAAGATAAAATGATGTATTTAATTTAAGGAGATTTAAATAAGTAATTAATTAAGATAAAGAAATTATCTTAAATTAATCAAGGTTGTGATTAATTAGGGATAATTAATAAAATTTATTAAAAGATAATTACTTAATGAATTAATAAGGGTAAATAAATTAGTGATAATAATCAAATGGGTTGATACTTAATGAAGGTAATTTAGGGATAATTATTGATTGTAATTAAGAAAAGAGGAAATTACTTAGGGAAGTAATTAATGGAAGTGATTAAGGGTTAATCACTTGATGTTATTAATTAAAGGATAATTAATATAATTGAGTTGAAGTTAATTAATTAAAGATTAATTAATTAAAGGATTAAGGTTAATTAATAATGTGATTAATTACTAGTTAAGGTAATTAATTAAAAGAGAGTAATTAATTAAGGAAGTAATTAAGGATCATTAATTTATATAATGAATAACTAAGGGTTCATTAATTAAGATTTATTAATGAATATGGTTAATTAAAGATTAATTATTTAATTATAGAAATTTAATGATAGTAATTAAAAGTAAATTATTGTGTATGGTTAAGGATAATTACTTGAATGTAATTAAAGATAATTAATCAAAGGAGATTAATTAAGGAAGATCATTAAGAGATAATTTATTTATTTGTAATTAATTAGGATTAAGGTAATCCAAGTAATTAAAGGATAGTAATTAATTTAATTAAAGGTTAATTAAATTGATTAAGAGTTAATCAAACTTGCTTATGGATGATTGATTGATATTAATACTGGATGATTTGGGTATGATATCTATGATATATGCTGCTTTGTGAGATGAATGTTTGATATGAATTATTTATTGTGATAATGTGATTTATCTATCTGTTTATATCATCCTGAATATAAGTTTAAATGTTTAAACCCTTAAACAACTTGGACATTTAAAATGATGACATTTGAATTCGAAGAGACCGGGATCGGATATCAGCAATATCCGGAACCACTTCGATTAGTAATCTATAATTCTTTATAGGTATAATTTGAAAATCAAATAGGCTGGAATGGAATAAATTGAGTAAATATGGGCCAGTGGAACTAAGTAACGGTACTTAGATATTATTTTGTGAAATAATTGTTTGAATAAAATAAGTAAGAACTCGTAGAAGATACGAGTTACCCTAGTTTCAAATAAGTTTTATAACTTAGTATTCCAAATTATTTGGGTTTACTCACGCTGGTTTCCAGCCTGACTCGGGTGTTACTTCGATGTAATGCTCGGGTCAGACCGAGTATTACAGATTTCAGGTAAGGACGTTCTGGAGCTTAGGAGACGAGCTGGATGGCAGGAACGTATGGAGGATATTCCGCTGTGATATATTATAGTTGTTAGAGACATGTTAATTCTAACTGTCTAGTATATTTGTGATTGTTGTAACTTTGATGTATTAAAATGTGACTAACAAATACAATTTTCTTTGTATAACTGATATTATTATTTGATATTGTATTTTGATCCGCAGCGAATGTGAGAATCTGTGTCTTGTTCTGTTTCTTTCTTCTATCTCTTTTCTTTTTCTTCTAACTATCTGGAATTTTCGGGTTCGAAAATTCCGGGTCGTAACAACTATCAATTACACACATAAGCAGTCATTAGGCCTTATTTTATAAATCTTTCAAAACATTCATTTCAAAATATCTCTACAAAGATATATATATTCAACTCTCTACCAGCATTCCAACATTTTGAAAACAATTTCAAATACTTATCCATAACAGGATATTTTTAAACCATTTCAACACTTAGAAATATTTTTGAATTCAATTTATAACACTAAGAAAAATATTTCTCTATAATTCATTTCACACTTAAAATATTTTCCAAAACTCTCTATTCAATACTTAGGAAAATATTTATAAACATATTCTCCAAAATCATTTTAATATCAAACTTAGGAAATATTTCAGAACTTACCTCATAAATCTTCGGAATTATTAATAAATTCCTTTTTACAATTTCCAAAAACCAATTATACTTATTTATAATCCCAACTAACAATTTATAACTTCTTCAATGAATTCAGATTCATTTTCGAAGTTCCCGTATCTAAAACATTTTGGAAATTTCTTAAGTTTCCAAAATTCCATTATAAAATTTCTCTTACAAAACCACCTCCATTAAATAACTTAGTTTACAAACCTCGAGAGTATTTATAAACACATCCCAATCACTTGCCTTTAAATTCCATATATAAAATACTAAGTATTTTTAAATAATAATAATTCTATTTTCAAAACACGTTTAAGTAATCATTTAAAATATCCAAAAAACTTTTAAACAAACAACGATACCAGTTTCCAATTCCTTTATAAATAATACTAATCGATTTACCAAGCTTATTATAAAAATTATAATTCATTTCAACTAATATCAAATATCTGAATAACCAACTTTACAAAATATTTTCAATACTAAAATAGTTTTAAACTACATAGTTTAATAAATAAAAATCCCTTTCTAAAAACAAAACTTAACTTCCCGGTAAAAATCCAATATAACCATTTTAGCATTTATAAATCTCTCTCGATTTATCACATATCGACTTGCGTCTTAAATTTCATAACTATTTCCAAATTCAAAAATAGAATCCACTATTTCTTTCTAAACCGATTTCTATGTCTCCTTATAAATTCTCACTACGAATTTAAATTTCCAATATATCAAATGAAAATCATTTCACTTTATTTATAAACATCATTTATAAATTTATAAACTCATTCAGGTTACACTTGTTTATAAAACATTCTCATTTATAAACTTCATTTTTAAATCTATCACTTTATAATCCCATTTATTTTTCAAATCTATTTTAAATATTGATTTCAACTCCTTATCCATATTTTCAGAAATATCATTTAAAAATATATTGTTAAAAATCCCTTATATAAATTATTTTTAAATCTCTAATTAAAACATTTTACGAATAGTTGAGTACAAATCCAAAATCAAATCATTGTTTTATCCCAATCAATTTCCTTTAAAATAATCCAAATTTCGATATAAATATTTTTATATCCAAAATCTCCTTTTAATTCCTTTAAATTAAAAAATAATATTCATGGTATTTAAAATACCAAAATTAAAGCCAGTGCTACTATAACATCCAATAAATCAAATCATAACAAAATCTATAACAGATTATCCACACACATCATATATCACTATATATGAAATTGAAAACAACAATCTTGAGGAATCCAGTTGGATCCCTCCAACCTATTTCCCTACAACCACAGATGTTATATAACATAAAATAATAATTCCGCTACGAGGCAGGATATCGCAATAAAAAGGGTCATCTGCTATTATGCGGGGCGCATAGGGTCTCATCCGCTCCAACTGGCGGGAAATATATCCAACTACTAACAAATACTACTATATATATAATAATACGACATCCCAGTGATAAATTATTATCAATCCATCCAATCAACCAATGAATAATCTTTAACATTTTTTATTAAAAATAGTAATCCAAATGAGTGAGATTTACTCACCTTGATTTTTAATTTGCCAAACGTTCCGTTTTGAATTAAAATTGAACTAGCATCCAATTTTAATCCAAATTTCCCACTTGCTCCTGGCCTAGCCTTCGTTGATATGATTCCAACGTGATTTGTTTCATCTGAAACGGACCTCGTACGGAGAAGTTACGATTTAATTAGCGTTACCGATATAATTAAACTAAATTAACTAAAATAATAAAAAAACAAACAACCCTTACTGCTCAAACTTCTCCCACGCGAGCTTCCCAGCCATGTTTTTAGCTTGCTCGAACCCAATGCCACGCACGCAAACCCAACGTGCGCCACCCAAGCCATCATCCCCAAGCTCTGCCTCGACCCTCCAAGCTCACGAGCACGCGAATCGGCAGCAAAACCTAACATCAGTGTCATGCCATCCCTCCCTGTACATCGCTGCGCCTCTCCCATCGACCAGACTAAATCACCATTGAGCTCCAGGTGAGCCGCCGCCGCGATCAATCGTGCTTTCTCCCTCTCTTTTTTCCGATTTCACTGATACGCGATTTTTATCGCATGAATTTTTTTCTTCATCGAACTGATTTCATTTTGAAAGAAGCAAAAGAAATAGATACACGACCTAAAGTGGTAAGAGCGGCGAAATCAGATTGTAGGGTGGCCCATGTACGAGTTTAGGGTGGCTAGGGGGTATAGGGTTTAACTTTTAAATTTTTGTAATATTATTTAATTTCAAAATATCTCGCTTAGCATATCTCGAAATCCTGAACTCCTATCGAGGCATGCCGCCTGGAATTATATATGTTATACCCCTATTTCCAACCCAATGGAACTAGTCTCAAGGCCTAATTCGATCGTATGTGGAAGATAGCTTTTTAAATTGACGATTATAAATTAAATTAATCCCGTGCGTTTTCAACTCGCACAACCAAACGGTAAATCCAATCTCTAAGAAATTTGAAATCCGATAATAATACACTATTACGAATCCAATGGAACCGGTTTCATCGAAATCCGAGACTGTGCCCCGGATCGCTATTTTAACGCGTCGATAAAAACAACGATTTTCAAAATCGACGAAATTACTTGAAATTCCAGTTTTAAAAACTTACTAACTTAATTTAATTCAAATAGAATTTATATCAACATTAGAAATCGTTTCGGTTCATATTCAACTCAAATTTCAATTATTCATCATTTCCGTATTACGATAAATCGCTATATTTGAAATTTAAATTCATTCTATAATTTCAACCAAAATCTTCATATTCAAAAATCAATTTATATTCCAAATCCAATATTTAAAACCATTTAAATATTCAAAATCAAACGATGGAAAATCCAGGTCGCTACAATTCACATCCACTCTAGATTGGATTTGGTGCGCGCATTGAGATGTGGAATACTCAGATTCTCGGTAAGGTTGGCGGGGTCCGGCTTGGAGTTCCCGAGAGGTGTCACAAGAAGGTGACCCTCTCAAGTATATTTCTAGAGGTATACTTTCGGTACAAGGGGGCGCAACCTCCTAGTCATTTGTTGGAAAATTTCCCTATTCTTTCCTTTGATTCCAAGTTTTTAAATTAAATTCTTTCTTAATTGCACCGAGAAGTGACTAAGGTTCTTCTTGATGTATAATTATTTGTGCCCATCCTTTAAGTTTGGAAATAGCTTGTCTATGCTCATTTATTATTGTTTCGATTGTTGTTTTGATTTGTTTCCCATTTCTTTATCTATGAATGTTGATCTTGTGAGGTAAAAAACCATTTCCGCTTAGCGGCGTGGTCTCACAGAATTATAACATGTTCACCTCATTACTTGAGTTTTCTCACGCTGGTATTACCAGATTAATCCGGGTGTTATTTTATTTTAATGCTCGGGTCAGATCGAGCGTATTTTCCAGATTAGCTTCAGATACGAGCTGGATGGCCAAGACGTATCTACGTATTTCTTTATTTTTCCGTTGTATTGATTGTTGTATTTATCAGCATTTGTAAGGATAGGCTGTTATAACTGTTCAGACTGAAAATAGGATTGTGTACTCTGATAACTGTTTATAATAAATATCTTTCTTTCTAAAGACTTGATTTATATATTATATGTTACACATCACGTTTTGTGAGATTTTGTTCTGTCTTCTTCTTTCTTCACCCCAAATGACCTGTCTTTCGGACACTTAAATGATCGGCACACGAATACCAAGGACGTATTAAGTGTCGTCTTTAGGCGTAAGAAAGGCGGTTCATTACAACACACTTCTAGGGTCATGAACACTCACACCTTGCATTCACACTTACTTTAATGTCCTGAAACTAATACGATCCTTTCTTTTATTTCAGGTGCAATAGGAAGAGACCGCTTTGACTACCTTCACTCTAATGTTTCCAAACAAAGGAGATTTACCTCTGAACCATACCCATCTCGTGCTTGTTCTCATAGAGAAAGAATTAGATGAAGAGTGAGCTTGGAGGAAAGAAAGATAATGCTAAATGGGAAGTGATCGCTGGGCAGAAAAAGATAGAAAGAAAAGGCACGCGAAGGAGAAAGAATCCTACAACCAAAGGAAAAGCCATAAAGACTTCGTGCTGCTATGGTCCTTCCTCCAGTTTTCTCCTACCTCGGTCTCAACCGCAGCTTTCTTTGCAAAAACTTCCAACGTCACTCTCTCTGGCCACCACTATTCCTTTACCTTATCAATCAAAGGAGGTCTCTATTCGCCCAACTCCACCTCTACCAAGCAGAATGTAAGCCACCTTCCCAAACCTTTGTTCGATCGAAGTCAAATTATATTGTGACCTTAAAGATATTCCTAGGGAAGATGCCAACCGTAGCATCAAAGGAATGCAGGAGTTGATAGACTAAGGGTACAAGTGGAAGAAACTTGTCTTTTCCCTCTCTTGCATCAATAGAATCCACCAGACCGACATCTAATCATTTGAGTGAAAGAAGAGGAGCTATGATAAAATTATAGAGGAACGTAAGAGAGGATTGACCGAAGCTATAAAACAAAGAGATTAAGCTCAAAAATCGGTAAAGAATGCTAAAGAATTAGTCAAAGTGATGATACAAACTCACAATCAGGCCACGGTTGTGATGAAAGACTAAGTAAAGACCGCTCATGAAGAAAATGACCATCTTAAGCTGTAGATTGAGACCAAGAGCCTGGCTCTCCAAGAAAAAAAGGCACTTCTGGCTAAGGACGTTGATATCCAAATTATGTGAACCAAAATTGAGAGCTTAAGTCTACCGTACTGATGGAAAAAGTGGAAAAACTAGAGGCTCAGTCGATCATGCTGGAGTATTGATCATGCTAATTGTGTAAAAAGAGTAGGTGGCTAAGGAAAAATAAGATCTGAATTCCTCCATTCAGCAGTTCTTTGCTCATGTCATCCAATTCAAGCAACTGAAGTGGTTAGGAAGTACTTATTCCATCACTCTAGCCGATGCTTGGGAAGAGATGATGCATCAAGCAGCTACATCTGGTGAAGGCCTCACGGAGGACCAATTGAAAGCTAAGTAATTAATGCCGACGACATTGAAAAGCTGGAAGAGGAAAAGGAGATTCTGGCTGTACAGGACATTATTGCTGCTGAAGCTCCTGCTAGTCCAAGTGCATCGGGCCATGTAGAATCATCATCTCCAAAAGTTGAAGAGCTTGCCGTGGACATTCCAACATTAGAAGGGGCCAGCTCCGAGGCCCCTCTTACTACAACTTTGGCTTCCATTACCATGGCCACTTACGAGTCCTATATTCCCATCTCTATTGCTTGCACATCCAGTCGACAATAGAAGAGGATGAAATTGTCGTATCTCTTACTAAGGAAACTCTGATCGGTAAAAGTATTTCTCTCATCTCTCTGATGTTCGAGAAGCTTCATATCTGGCCCAAGACTATCACTGACCTATACCTTCATTATTTGTGAACTTATAGGTCGCCCATCGTTTCCTCCTCCTCTACCGCCAATCACACAAGGCTTAGGTCCCATCGCAATCTCTACCGAGTCAACATTCATTACCACGGTAGTGGTTGCTCTTATCCTTCCCTCCAGCTCCATCCCTAGTCTTGATTCAGAGAAGATCACATCTTTGGAGGGAGTGAATAACACTTTGCAGTCCCTGGTGAAAGGTGTCACCATTACCAGCACTACGGACCCAACCGATCCTATTTCTAAGGCGGAGATGAGGAAGATTGACATGCCCAAGGTGATAATAAAGATAGAGCTTGGACTAGAAAAGCCAGCTGGCGTAGAAAAGCCAAAGCCTACTCTAAGCATTCCCCATGTTACTATTAAGCCTCGTAAGGGCAGCAGTGCCAACACCTCCATAGAGACATCCGACTCCCCGGTTGACAAGCCCGAAGATCTAACTGTTACCATTACTGAATGAGAGACCATTCCTTTTGAAGGTAGCACTCCCAAAGGAATACCCAAGGATGGAAAAAGCCAAAAGAGACCACATAATGGTTCGTGTAGCAAGGGTGAGAAGAAGAAGATGCAAAAGAAATAGGACTTCCACTTGGCTTTTGATAATGATGACACAATTTCTTTTTGTCTTTTTTTGTTGTACCTACTGTTTTTCTTTGTTGTACATAGGTTATGCTTGTGCAGGACCAACCACCGCAGCTGATGTATACAAAAATGAATGCACTGAAGGGTTAGTTTTCTTTTATAGTCTATGTTCTATTTACATTTCCACATTTTTATATTATTCCAACCAATATATAATTTCCTGCATATATAATATAACTGCTTATATTATAATTTATCCATGTTATACATGTCTATGTCTATGCAATGCTTTTACTTGCTATAACTCTGTACATATAAGTAAACTCGTGCAATTGCTTTAGTTATATTTCATCACTTAGTTCTTTTTTCTGTTGCCAAATGTTTTCGTTTGGCTAGACATAACTAATATTTAACCAACTCAATGGTTATTCTTATTTACCTTTGATCGAATTTCCCTCGACCAATAACAAGTTATAAATAAACCGAGTACCGTGTTTTTCCTATCTCTGAGAAGCCACGGTTTGGACATTTATATCTTGATTCCCCCAATCTCGCAAATAATCGAGCGTGATCAATATTATCCATCGACCTCCGCCACTCAACCTCGGCTAAGCGTGTCCTGCTGGGTCGTGAGTGGGGTTGTACTTTCTTGTAATTCCATTACATACCAAGTCTTATCTTTGAGATTCAACATCATGCTAGAATAGTCGTCACCCTTCAACCTTGCCTATCTCCGGGCTTCGCTCGAAGGTTAATAACGCGGGACAAATCATCCGATTGCCCCGAGTCTGATTATATTCTCTTGGTCCTCATTCTGGACCAAAGGAGTGCGGCAGTACCTATTTTCGGGTACCCTATCTCGATCTCACCTATCTTCGAGCGTTGATTGAAAGCATTTACCGGTCGTCCTTGCTTATCTTCAGCCGAGCATGTCCTATTTGGGTTGTAAGTGCAGTCGTAAAAATCCTGGCTGTACATCAATTCCTATAACCGGGAACTAGTGCTTCGGATGCCTATCTCTAGGTATCCACTCTCAGTCTTACCATCTCTAGGTGTTGACTAAGAGTATCCTTTGACCGTCCTTGCCTATACTTGGCCCGACACGTTATGCTATGCCATAAGTATGGTCATTAAAATTTCAGCCATGCACTAGTTTCTATCTCTGGAAATTAACGTTTTAGTTTCCTAACCTTAGGCATCCCTCATTGACTTTGCCTATCTCTGAGCATTAGTCGAGACCAGAGGTATAAGGCCGAATTATCCGATCGACCCTTATGATTATACTCCTTTATCCTGATCTTGGATCAAAAGTGTTGGGTGGTATCTATCTACGGGTACTTGATTGTGTTGCTAATCACGCAGCATAGGGTTTTTCTTACAAGAATGTGGTTCTATTGGTTCAAGAAGCTAACTTTATTTACAAATAAAATATGTTGCAAGTCATGCCTTATTACATTGCCCTAATTTACTTGGATGGCTTATTTACTGAAAATAGACTAAATAGATCTCTAAGTGAAATAGTGTCGCAGTAGGTCACTATTCCACGCCTAAGGTATCATGATCCCATTTACCAGTTAGTCGATCCTAGGAAGCGGTAAGCTATCATTTAGCCATGCATTATTCAAGTTCGAATAATTAATGCATGTCCAACATTCCCCATACAGCCTTTTGTCCGACATGGGGCTCGATACTCATCCAGGGCATAAAGCATCATGGATAAAGTTGTTCTCCTTTAGCATATCCACTTCCTCCTTCAACGCAGTTGATTGCTTTGGACCCAAATTACGTCTTTTCAGTATTACAGGTGGATATTTCGAGTTCACATTCAAAACATGGCACGCTATCTCGGGCGATTTCCTCCACATATCTGAATGTGTCCAACCCAACAAATCTAAATCTGTATGGAGAAAACTAACCAATTCCTTCCTTAATCCGATGCTAACCTGAGATCCGATCTTAAGATGTCAAGTAGGATCATTCTTGACGATCGGAATAATAGCTGTTAGCTCAACTAGTGGTACCCGCACTTCCTTTAGCTGCTTCCTGGGATCCTTAGACTTAAAGAACTTGTTAAGATTTTCAAGCCAAGGCTTGGGAATTTGTTGTTATGCGTCTGCATCCTTGATGCAAAGAGTCCTCTCTACACTCTTTCCTTTTTCTTGTTGTTTTGCCTCTTTGAGCTCAGTAACGTAACATCCTCGAGCAGCACTCTTGTAACGACCCAGTTTTTTGGACCATTCAAATCGACAATAAATCCACACATGCCGGACTTGAATAATTCAAAACAATGGATTGTAAATAAAATTTGGCAAAACTCAGCATATACAGTAAATAAATAATCACAGATCACAGACACAGAGTAATATAACAATAATGTAGCGGAAACAAAAGAATAGTAGTTCATGAAGCTATTATATATATAACAGAGTTAAACAAGATACAACAGAAGTCTCGAATACAATAGTCAAATACAAGATCAGAATACATCACTGGAATCAACTGAATATCTGAAAACTGGATAAATAGCTGGATCTCCAAGCGAAGCTCCAACTCCAAAGGTGAGTCTCGAATACTGGTACACTCAGTCTGACCCGAGCGTAAAAAAAACACAAAACACTCGAGTCAGGATTAACATTCTTATATCAATAAATCCAACTCAAGTGAAATAACGACTGAAATACAAGTAACTCAAAGGATGTTTGGGATAACCATCCTCTAAGGGTCCGTTAAACTATCTACTATGTAGTAGTGTACGCTAAGTAGATAATGCCTATCAGTAATATAGAGTATCAAAATAGTGTTAAGGCGTTACCATTATCCCCCTTAACACATTTTATATAAGCGTCATAGTCTATACAGCACTGTAAACTCCACCGTAAACTAGTGGGCTATCAAGGAGTACTCCATAGGTATAACACAAAACAAATCGTAGTGGTCGCGCATAGGGATACGAGCATGACAAGGCACATGAGGCAATACCCAAGGTAGTGAAACTACCGTTTGCCTGATCCGGACTGGTGAGAACGCATCGCCGCAACGATCGCAACACCACGAAACAACACTTCAAAATCAAGGGTGCGCACCAATCAAAAACAAGTAATGAGTAGTTTACGAAGAAGTGTGTCCGCTATAGGTAGCTAACCTCATTGGCCCGGCACGGCTCCTGTTTAAGTCATTTCCAATTTGACACAAGTGTCAAGGTCATCCATTATCGTTCTCTTTCTTCAAATCCAGCAACGTCATCATTCCAACCACTTCATTCTGGATCACACTCGCGTATAATAGTTATTAAAGTGGTTTTCGGTTTGGACAGAGAGTATGTCCCTAACCGATCTCGGACTCTTTAATAACTACGTAATTATTACACCGATTGGTCATTTAATAAACTTTCAAAATAGTTTATATTTCAAAACCGAAATATCATTGCCATTTCAAAACCATATCCATACGATATCATTTTCACTTCAAATAAATTCGTTTCCAAAGTCATATCACTTTCCAAAGTTATATTGCTTTCGAAATCGTAAGTCTTTTAAAATTAAAACACTTTGGAAATCAAAACCTTGAAATTCATAACACCTTGAAACTATAGCTTGAAATCATAACATTTTGGAATCCATAACACTTTCCTCTTAAATAGCTTAGATATTAAAATTAGTGTATAAAATAAAATAGTTTATAAAATAAAAATAGTTTATATAAAATAGTTATAAGTTAAAATAGTTTATAATAAAATAATATATTGAAAATGATTTATATAAAATAGTTTATATTAAAATAATTTATAAAGTAAAATATAAATAGTTGTAGATATAGTTTAAAAATACTTTATAAAATAAAATAGTTTCCACAAATTCACAATCGATTCAAATTAACTCGACTTCCAAATTCAACTTAATTCAATCTCAATTCATAAATTTCAACTCAATTCAATTTCTCAATAAATCATTTCGAATTATAACGATTTCAAATACAGATTTGAAACACAAAATAAACCATTAAATTTCAATATATTTCAAAGCTTTAAATATTCCACATTTCAAAAACTAAATTTGATAATTCCATTTATATCTCAATTTAATTTCATTACACTTAGTTTCTGAGATATTTCTTTAATCATTTCAATACATCTAAATACAACTTCAATTTACAAATTTATATAAACAAAATATCCCATTTAAATTTATATAAGTTGAAATATTCATTTAAGCCACTTTTTAATCAAATTCAAGTTATAAAACATATCTTAAAACTTCAAATTTAATAGATTTCAAATCAAACTTATTTAGTATAATTCTTAAATAATTAAGAATTCCAAATCAATTTCAAATTATCTTTCAACTCGAAATATTATAAACTCTATATTTGAAAATATAAATTATACATAAATACTTAAACATATTTTATATTGATTCAAATCAACTTTATAAATCAACTTTAATAACTCTTTAAAATCAATATTTATTAAAACCATATATTTATTTTCAAAACCATAGAAGTCATTTCAAATTATTTATATGTATACCAACGGTGTTTGTATATAATTTTCTACCCTATGGTCAAGTGATACGGATATTTATCATTTCAATCCGTAATTTAAATATATACGGGTATATATATATATCATTTCAACCCGTAATCCCAAATTCAATTCAATTGAAAATCGCTTGGGTTTATCATTTCAACCCATAACGATTTTCTCCTATTCTAAAGTCCGCTCGGGTATGTATCATTTCAACCCATAGTGATTATATACTAACAGGGAACTTGCAGAGTGATAACAGATATGATAATAATATAACAGGCATATATCATCAGATAATGGTGTCAGATGTCACAGGTGAACTGATACATGTAATAGCATATATGTATAACAGTGTAAATAACTAACATCAGCATATTTCAATTGGCAGATAATGGTGTCAGATGTCACAGGTGAACAGATAGCATATAATGACATATATATAATGATGTAAATAATTAACAGCAGCATATTTCAATTTTCGTTTCAATTGCAATCAAATTTAATATATAAAAGAACATTAATCGTGAGTGATTTCTCACCTTTCGAGGCTAGAGGAATGAACGATGAAATGAAAGCGAATGGATACAGACAAGCACATGGAACAGCGACAAGCTAGAAATTGCTGTAATAAATCAATTTGAGATGGTAAGTTAAGATGGCACGAGATCGATGAACAAGATATATTACATATATATAAATTTCAAAAATTAATTTAAAACATAAATTTCAAATCGGTATTTAATTCAAGCAAAAATAGAATTTTGATATATATATATATATATATTTCAAACATCGTTGTTTTAAATTGAACACCAATATTAGAATCAACATATATTTCAAATCAATATATTTTGTACACTACAAAATCATCATAAGATTATACAACAAGACCACATATGTAAATGTATATGTAAGCTATCCCATAATACATATACAGTCTATTTAAACAAAACATATATAGGAACAACCTTAAAACATATGTGTGTCCGGTCAAAAAAACAACTCAGGAAGTCAAATATACCACTAATGTTAAATGAATAACACCTATATCCTAAGCCACCGAAATCACTAAGTAATTTATAAAGATATATCTATAAGCAACTCAACAGCTTTTATATGCAAATAAACTTTCATGTAAATATATAAATACTGCCGAAACTTACATATACAAACGGCATACTTTACCAACTTTATAAACTAATGTATAACTATAGGTATAAACTTCCATTCATACTATATTTAAAATCAATAGTTATAAAAGAAATCAATATAACCTGTATGAATTTTTATATATATACTAATAGTTGTTCGCTTATCTACCAGATTATATAATTTAATCCATCTATATAATCACATACAATTAAATAAACTTACGTTATAAAACTTGTATATTTTATACAACATATCAAGTCCGAGTTTAAACAAAGCAGATTAGAAAAAAAACAACTCATATAACTTATGTATATTCATATAACAGGTCGATTCTATACATCCAGTATAATATATATATATATATATATATATATATATATATATATATATATATCAACAGATTTTCTTCTTATATAAAACTTACATATTCGATACTGAACGCTATTTATAAGATTTATATGGACAAATCTATAATTTACATACTTTAAGCAGTCACACTAACCTATCTTATATTTTTATTCTTTAAAGTCTGGAAGCTAATAAATGACTCAAATATATACATATACAACTATCATACATAACTTATATACATGCTTATAAAAATATATATATATATGGAGACTAGTTTTATAAAAGTACTTTATTTAAACCCAGACTCATGTATACATGCAGACCGAAATACAATGCAATCAAACATATATATATAATGTGACACTACTTGTAAGCAAACATATGAAATCAGTTATACAAATAAATTTACACAAACCAATATATATTTCATAACAGGGAAGCAAGATCTAAAATCTGTAATCAAAATTAGAAGTTTAAGAAAAACACATGGTATATATATAGACTTACCTTTAAATATGTATACATATGCCACATACAAGCTTGTGGTGGGAAAGGCAAAGTCGAAGATGAGAGGAACCGAGTATGAGCTGGGTGAGGGTTCGACCTGTGTGTTTCTCGACATGTGAGGTGGTAGCTAGCATCGCAGTATTGGAGGGAAGAGAGACGGATCTGGGTTAGAGGAGATGTGGAGCGGCAAGGAGGCTGAGGACGAACTTTTGCGTGTGAATGGAGGAGGGGAGTTGCGTGATGGCGTGCAGGCTCGGGTGAAGAATAATGCTCGGCGGAGGAGCTAGGCACGCGGCTGAGATGGGAGGAAGGTCGATGGTGTTTGTCATAGAGTTTTGGAGTGGAAATCAGGAGAAAGCTTCGACAAAGAAGAGAAAAAGTACAGGAACCAACAACCCACCTTTTCACTTTGTTATATACATTTAAAAAAAATTCGAATAGAACAAATGGAAAAGGTCAGAAAAAAATAGAACAAATTTTTTGGGAAACGAAGCATCAGAAGATAAAAAGTTAGTGGCTCTTCTTTTCACGATATATAAATGAAAAGTCACGGGAAATCAAAAGGTTTTAAAAAAAACCCCAATATCGATACGAAATCGTTTGTCGTAGATTCCGCTGTGTACCGTGCTTCAAAACAAAGAATTGAATATACCGCAGAGATCGGCACGACGAGACGATCAAAACGGTATACAGATATCAGTGGTATGATTGAATTATAAAAATTCGAATTTTCTACTAGCGGAAAATGCAGCAAAAGCGCAGAAAAATAAGATCGACGGAGCTAAAGAAGTCCGAATTTGGAAAAACGAAAACGACGTCTTAGTCAGAAGATGAATTAGAATTTTTCTATGTAAAAATATTCAGGTTTGGAAAACATTTTATTATCATCAATTTTAACTGATATAAATTGGAATAAAATTACACTAGAAAATAAAATTCCAAATTATCTGATGAAAATTTATCAGTTGCTATGTTTAAGAAGACGTATTCCAAATATTAAATTTTTATTTCAAAATTTTATCGTTTAAAATTTCACAAAATTTCAACTAATTACGTTATTAAAACAGTTAAAATTTATGGGTCGTTACAACTCTGGTCACCTCGAATCAATCGAACCCCATTCTTCTTGGGGAACTTTATCATCAAGCACCAAGGTGATAGTGGCGCTCTAAAATCAGCAAGAGCCGATCGGTCTAAAAAGGCATTGTATGTTGAGAATTCATCGACGATAACAAATTTATAAACCCACACAATCTTGTAGTCCCCTTCCCCTAATTCCACGGACAACTCTATAGTCCATATGCGTTTCTTTGCCTTTCCAATGAATCCTTGAATCCTAGATTTACAAGGCTTAATATCCTTTGACTGATCTTCATCTGGTCGAACGTTTGTCAAAACAAAATGTTCACTGAGCTTCCACAATCCAGTCGAACCCGATGTACAACCAATCATGGCTGTTATTACCATGGGATCAAACGTTGGCACTTCAATCCCATCACAGTCCCTATTTCGATAAACTATGTCATCAGTTATCAACCTTTGCTGCTTAGCCGGATCTTCGTCCTCGATGGAGAAATAGCTCTCCTACGGCACGTGCCTTAACGAAATCGCATGCTGCTCAATCTCATTTCAACTTTTCTCTACTAGATGAGGTCCTCCAGTTATGGTGTTAGTAATAGTCCTTTCGTCTGCCTTCTTGGGCCCCTCTTCTCCACTAGTCCAGCCTGGTTCCCTTGGGCATTTAGCGCTAGGGGTCTAACATTCTATCCGTCATCCTGCGGCTCTCTGACATATTGCTGCAATTTCTTCTTTCGTACTAATTGTTCAGTGAAATCCCTAAGATGCATGCACTCATTCGTTTTATGTCCGTGATTTCATGGAATCAACAGAACTTCCTAGCGCGCTTTTCTGCGTCGGTCTCCTCTCTCCTAGGCCGCTTCTTATACCTTTTTGTGCCTTGTGTTGCAAGGTATATGTTCTCGAGCGTATCATTCAAGGGCATATACTCCTCTAGTCTCATATTACTTGGATTATTTTTAGCATTGTTCTACCAACCCCAACACCCTGATTCCTCTTTCTTTAGTTACTAGAATTTCCAACATTGATAGCTACATTACCAGCACTCTCATTGGTCTGTTTGATAGCTACATTGCCCTGAATAACCCCCTTCGATTGTCCACCACCAGTCTGCCCAACAACATGGCTTTCCTCTTCCAAGCGCAAGAACTATTTATCCTTTTAGTGGAAATCCTCCATAGCAGTTGCCATTTCATCCTCAGCCACTTTCCAAAATCCATGTCCAGATGTGTCCCTCGGACCAAAGACATCTACACTATATCTTCATTCAGATTGCATACTTTGGTAACTTCAACATCGAACATGTTCAGGAAACCCTTCAGCTACTCTTTGGGTCCTTGAGAAATGCTCAACAAGGACATCACATCCTTAGGCCGAGTGGCGTGGAGCCCGAACTACTCTAAGAAATCCTTAAATAACTTATCAAAAGTCGAAATGGACTTCGGTGCGAGCCGAGCGAACCTCGTTGATGCAGCTCCATCTAGAAAGACGGGGAAACACCTACATCGAACTACCTCTATTTCCATGGCACCATCCATATGCCACTCATACTTGGATAAATGTTGCATAGGGTCAATCATCCCATTATACGATGGCATCGAAGGCATCATAAACTTCCTGGGATGCTCTTCCCTCAATATGTTCTCTGTGAATGGAATTCTACTAGGTATAGAACCCCAATCATCATTCTTTCTCCATTTTTTTCTTCTAGCATCCACTTAGTCATATTCTGAATATGCTCGTCACTAGCTTGGTAATCCAAAAGACGACTATCAGGAGCTGCGATGAGTGCTTGACTCAGAAAACAATCTCGGTTTTCTCTTTGACGTCTAAGTTCTTCGGCCTTTGGGAGAACTACTCCTTTGGTTCTTCGGGCTCTATAGTGGTTGCATAAACATCAATGTCCCAAGCCTCATCATTCGGTCCATCCTTATTGCTAGCATCATGCAAATCGTCCTTGGAATCTGACAAGCTAACAGCTTTGGGCCTTTGCACATCTAAGGTCCTCAAATTCAATTTTTGATACCACCCTGATTCTAATCGGTACCAACATGAATTCCTTTAGCAAGGGCTCGACCACTTCCTCCAACATTCCTCCCTGCTACTCTAGTAATCTGCTTCTTCATCTTTTGCTTTCCATCCCTTCTATTCTGCTAGAAACAGATGGATCTTCCTTTTCTGAACCAGACGGTGATGCTTCTCTCATGTTCCTCCTGGGTCAGCAAAGCAATGCCAGCATCCATCGTGTCAAGAAGAGCCTTTTGACTATCTATCATCCTTTTATTCAACTCCATCATCATCTTGTCAAACTCCACCTTCGTCACCATCTCTTGAGGGGCGGATAGCCCGGGCAATGCGGTTGTTGGTGGTTAGTCATCTCATCATGGTGGGAGGGTCCATCTTCTTCGCCAGCAACTGCTCTAAATCTTCCATATCTCCTTGGTGTCATTACTTTCAAAATGAAATTCCTTCGGACTTTAGATAGAAACCTTCTAGATCAAACTCTTGGATGCTCTAATCTATAATAGATAGCTAGATCTATGCTTGAGAAGCTCTGTTTTCAGTGAAAGCACCAAATATTTTAGACCAAAAAGCAACACAACACCCTAAATGAATTAAAGAAGATAGATCTAACTAAAAGCAGTAGTTAATAGTAAAAAAACATGTCAATTTTTATAGTGGTTTGGCTAATCTGAGGCCTACGTCCACATTAATCTTACTATAGATTGTTGTCACAAGTACAAGGGATTTACAGTTCAAGAAGGCCTAGAACAGGAAAAAGTATCCTCTTTAGTGACAAACTCAGATAGTGGAAGAAGATGAAGAATAAAAGTGTCGAAAGTCCTTCTCCAATTGTTCTAAGTCTTTTGTTTATATAGAAATCACCCAATGAAGTCACTAGATATGAAATACCAATTCAAATTCCAGATCCGAGAAAGTAGAAGGGGAGACGAAGTCCCCTGGATGATAAAATCATACTAGTACCGATCAAAAGTGATCGTTACAGACTTGAATTATTAACCAAGAAACATTCCATCTTTTACTACTTTTTCATCTTGGTTCGATCCATCAAGTTCCGAGTAATCTTGCCTTGGAAATCAGGCTGTTACCGAGAGGTTCTGACACGTCTAGTACTTGCCCTTTTTTGCAAAGCTTTTTGGACTGGTTCACCTACTCCTTCAGAAATGGTCCCAATGACGATCGCTTTAGCCAACCATTCATAGGCCATAGCTCCAGAGTTCGCCTAAGTGCTGAAAAACTGCTTGGTACCGATACAAAAAAGTGATCAAAATTATCCACTATGCTAAGCCAAATTTCGCTCTCCAACTTCTTATAGTCTCTTCAATTGTCTTTCCAAGCATGCCTCCAAGTCCTTGAACCATTTGTTTTCGTCCTAACGCTCGGATTCGCTTGAAAGTTGCCTGGTCTAAAAGCTAGATAACCGGTAAAGAATGTTATAAAATATTTATTTGAGAAGAAATTTTTTATCAAAGGAGTGCGTTTGATTCTAGAAAACTTTTGTCTACAAATTGATTTTTGTTGATAAGATTTTCACTTAAAAAGGTATTCTTTGATAAATAATGTTTTTGAAATGAAAAATATTTTTGGACAAAGATTTTTGGTTGAAAATTACCTAAGTTGAAAATTATTTTATTGAGGATATATTATCAAGAAATGTTATATTATAAAATATCTAGTTTTGCAATATCTTGAGAAAATAATTTGCTAAGGTGAGAATGATTTCATTTAAAAAGTTAAATGGTTGAAAATGTAAAATATTTAATTGAACAACAAACTTTGAAGGTATTTATTAGAAAGGTATTTGATTGAAAAAAGATTTTATTTGAAACTTTAATTAAGAGATAAAAACTAGACTTTGTAACATAGGGTGTGAGATGATGGGGTAAGTTGAGTCTTGAGTTTGCCCGACACCCATTATAATGATGTTACCTTTATGACTATTGTGTGCGATTTTCCTAATGAGCTGTAGGGTTGTCTTCTTATTCCCTTACTTAGGGAGAGTTGGGATATGAAGAAGAGACTTTCCATTTTGATGTTTGGGATAGTCAGCTTGTTGGTTGTATTCATTTACTTTGGATGAATTATTTATATTGCATTCTTATTGAATAAAATTAATTGCAGTTAAGATAATTTAGCTACTAATTTACCCATGTCTACTTATTAATTTATGTTGTTCTCATTTGAATTAATTTATGATTGTATTATGCTGTTGGTTTCTTGTTTTACTATGATTAATTTTAATTATTTGTTTGTTTGTTTGACATCACCTATTAATTCATGTCATGTTTGTTTGGATTAATCTCTTTTTCTTGTATTGGTTGTTGTTGATTGTTTGTTTGCTAGTTGCTTATTTGTTTTGATTAGTAGTTTTTTTTACTTGGTCGCTTGCTTTGTTGTTGTTCGACATATTGTAATTGTTTATACCTTGTTTCGCTATGAAATGCGAAGAGATTCCATGAGGATGAGTAATAGTGGATGGATGATTTTACTGACTAAATACTTGATGGATACCATTAGGAAATCAATGATAGATGGAAGGTCCATTATATAGAATTTTAGAAATATGTATTTCAAAGACTATTTTTTGCTTCCATAAATATTTTAAAACAAAGATTTTTTATTTCAAAGGACGTTTTGATCTCTTATATAATACGATGTTTTCTCAAAATTGTTTTTAATTGATTTAAAATGATGGAAAATATTTTGAGAATTTTTTTTATAAATTAATAGTGTACTTTAAGAAGAAGAAAAGGAGATCTTTTGATAATGGGTGATGGAAGCTTTGATTTGAAAAATTAAATTTTTTTGGTAAATGTTTTTCTTTTAAGGTGTATTGGAACTCTCCTTGATAGCAGGCCCCTCTTTGGTATTTTGGGTGTGTTATCTCAGTCATTGGATGAAGTAATCACTATAAAAAGTGGAATGGTGATAAACGACGAGGTGAAGGTGTAACATTTCGACATGATGGCTTCAGAACTTTGATGTGTTGATTCTATGATCATTGAAGACGTCTAAAAGTGTTTTGATGATGGCGTCTCAATCCATGGAGTCATGATGACGATGATCCACCAAGGTGGGTTCGTTGAAGGGAAATCATGGATAGAACGCTAAAGTGTTCAATTGTGCAAAACAGAACGTTTGCTACAAAAATGAGGCAATTTATCGATGCCAAAAGGGTGTCGGTTAAAAAGTAGGTCAAAAATATATTTCAATGCCTGGAAAACACCTTACATGGGGTGGTTAACGATGCCTAGAAGATGCATAGTGTAACATCCCCCTACTTGGAGGCCCAAAACTAACGGCTACGGATGCTGTAGTCATCCATAGTTATTAATCTTCGATGACCAAATACGGCGGTGCTAGATTCATTGATTCACATATCACAAGAATATGGAAAAAAATTAACAATTCAAAAACGTTAAACACATTCAGCAAAATATAATTTTTACACATACGCCAAGAGCGACATATGAAGATGCCCCCTTGGTTGATCAGAGTATATAATAAGGCTAATAATTCTGCCTTTACATCCAAATACACAACGGAAAAAGATAACTCTAAATAACTAATTGCCTCCTGCACGCCTCCGGAAGCTTTATTCGTCTAAGAGAACCTGAAACCTTAAATCTCAAACTACTCAAAATCAATTGAGTACCCGAGAGTTTAAGGGGAAAACAAAAACTTTGATCAGACATAAAGCCTAGTATGAATAATAATCTACCATCTCAAACCAAATAGATATCTAGTGAGACTACGCCGCATAGCGGAACGGGTTTCCCCTCACTGGTATCATTACTAAGAAAATAACCATATATTGTGCACCTGCATCCACCATGGTTAAAACATAACATAATATGATAATATAGAAATTAATCATATACATTGGATTACCCATCCCATATTAGTTAGACTAACCATCTAAGTTTTAAGTGACTGTCCGTCTTATATTTTCAAGGACTACCCATCCCATTTTAGACTTTATTTGCATCAAAGGGGGACTATCCATCCCACGTTCATTTTACTTAAGCTGATGCGGACTATCCACTTCGCATCCCATAGTTTTCCTAAGATGACTATGAACCATTCTTTAATCATATGGAGACTATCCATCCCCGATATGATGTTGATTATCCATCAAACATCCCATAGTTTTCCTAGGATGACTATGAACCCTTCTCTAACCATATGGAGACTATCCATCCCCGACATGATGTTGACTATCCATCAAACATCCCATAGTTTTCCTAGGATGACTATGAACCCTTCTTTAACCATATGGAGACTATCCATCCCCGACATGATGTTGACTATCCATCAAACATCCCATAGTTTTCCTAGGATGACTATGAACTCATTGGCCACTTAACTCATGTTACCCACATGATTCTAATTATCCCATGCTATCCACATGATTAAACTATTTCCATTAGTATACCTAATTTAGGTTATATTCATTTATAATTTACACTGGTATCCCCCAATAATTAGTGTCAAAACATATAAGTGTTGGTATCCCCAACTATACACCCGGTATCCCCAAGGTTAAACAACATTTATTATATAAGGTTACCCACCCTACATATTCAAAAAGATAAGGGTGGTATAAACATACCCTTTAGAAAGTATCCCCTTCGAAAGTAAAAAACTTAGTTAAAAGAAAACAATTTTACAACCCCTTCGAAGGCAAAGAAAATAAAGCAAACATAATCGAAAGCAAAGAAATCAACTCCTTCGAAAATATAAAACTTTGTTTTAGATATAACTTTTTATAGGTGTATAATTAAGGTCTCTAACATATTCCATTGTATTCAAATAATGGTTTACCTTTTCATATAGTGGTCACAATAGAAAAACGGGGTTACGGTTAGAGAGTTATGCCTATTTGAAATTTTGTAAACAAAGTTGGTGAAAATTGCTACGAAAGGGCTTTCTCGACATTTACAACTGCTGTCGAAAAGGAGCTTTCGACTGAGTCGAAACGATGCTTTTGAAACGCTGCGAAAGGGTGCTTTCGACTGCTGCGAAAGGATGCTGGGGTTTCGACTACTTCGAAAGATGGTTTCGAAGTGCTACAGAATGGTCCAGAACTGCTGCAGAAAGGTGCTGTCGAAAGGTGGTTTCGACTACTTCGAAAGGTGGTTCTGAAGTGCTACAGAAGGGTCCAGAACTGCGCAGAAGGGTGCTGTCGAAAGGGGGTTTCTACTAGGTCCAATGGCAAAATAGTAAATAACTTGAAAACTGTTATTTTACTAATTAAAGTATATTCTTTTCACCAACTTCTAATCTTTATCAAATTCTTATTGGCTAGCGATAATCTTTATCGGTTTCTTTGTAGAAAAACTGCTATAGATCAGATTACCATTCTATTTAATTATATTAATATTTTAATATAATTATTAAGCCCTTTTAGCTTAGAAAATTTATAATAAATCTAAATCACTTGGGAAAATCCCAAAAATCTGAAATAACATTTTCTACATCATATAAAAATTTCGAGGCAAAATTCATTATTTATTATTTTTTATAATTAAAACTCGAAATAAATGCCTTTTTCACCTTAGGAAATTCATAAAATATTCTTATTAACTTTGAAAATAATGAAATTAAAAATCCATCTCCAAAATTATGTTTTACACAACATATCCAAAAATAAAGTCATTTGGAGGTCGTTTACTAAGATTTTTACTTTAAAACCCGTCATTTTAATTCCATAAAAATTTCAACAAATCACCATAAATCATTATTCTACCTAAACATTGATTATTAGATCCAAACATGATCAACACAGCAAAATACATTTGGTTACTATCCATAACCGAACCAAAACAAGGAAAAATGAGATGATTTACACTATTATTCACCTTGATTAAGTTATTGGAGTTTGAGATTTGTCCTAGCTTTAATCTTCTAGCTTTCTCTCTTGGATCTTCCAAGTTTGCTGATCTCCTAAGGTGTTTTAATAGCTAGCTATAACTTCTTTTTTATGTGTATTTTGATTTATGAAATGGTAGGTGAGAATAAGGGAGGTTTAAGGGTATATGGGTGTGGCTATTCTCATATTGCCCTCCTCTTATTTTCCTAACTTATAATATAAACCATACTTATACATTCATTAGTTTAGCTGCGGCCAAGTTACTTGACAATTAAATCTCAACTCCTTAGTCAACCACATTATTCTATTTAATTTATCCAATTAAATGTCCTGAATAGTGTTAAACAAAAATTAGGGGTGTTTCACATAGTGTGGGGTGGTCACCGAGGCTTTATAAACATTTTTTCTAATAACTATCCAACGCCAATTTTTTGACACCATTGCGATGCCTTGCCGGCTACTATTAAAATTGTGTAACTTGGATTTTCCAATGCCATTCTGATGCCCTACCGACACCTTTTTCTAAAACACATTTGCAGCATTTATGTTGCATTTATAACCTTAATCACACATTCAAATATATACAATATATATTCACCTTAACATAACATATCGATGTCATACATTCATATACCATACTATCAGATACCACCAAATTCACATACCAAAACATATTGCCCAACATAATAATGTCATAATTATTATCCGGCATCATAATATTCAAACAATACCATCACAATACAAACCAAATATCCAAGCAATACTATCACAATACAACCAAATATCCAAATAGTATCATCACTTATGCTATTTTACATACCCTTGGAATATTTCCATAGTCGGGCTTATGATACTGTTCTTTAGTGATGCAAGTCATCTCCTACGTAGGATCACCATTCAAAATTATATCTCACTCGCTCCTCAAGCTCTCATTCCTAAGAAACTCAAACACCTGCACTGGTTGCACGGCATGACAACATGGTAATATTAATAGAATGAGGCACCAGAA
The DNA here is from genome assembly GCA_030737815.1 of Allium fistulosum. NCBI lineage: Eukaryota > Viridiplantae > Streptophyta > Magnoliopsida > Asparagales > Amaryllidaceae > Allium > Allium fistulosum. The sequence continues at coordinate 1,127,081,598 of CM060902.1, read as the reverse complement.
AACTTGTGTGGTGGTGCTATTGTAACTGGTAGTGGTGGTTGGGGTGGTGCTGATGGCGGTACTGTTACCACTAGTGGCGATAACCACCATCATTGACAGTCAACCACTTTAGTGTTAATAGCATCCCCTCCAACAATATCCAAACCAACCACCATCGGTTATCACAACACTACTACGCAAGCCCTGGCGCCTCCTCTATTAATATTATCATGCTGTCATGTCGTGCAACTAAGGCGGTGACTGAAGACATACGTGGTAGTGTTGTTATAATAGGTGATGTTCGATGGGGAAGTGCTGGTAGCGATACTGCTACCACTGGTGGTGATAACTGTAACAAGCCGCACCTCCTAACACACCGATCTAAAGCCTAAGATTACTTTCGAAAACACATCGATGCCAAGAGTCATGAGCTATCGAGGTTTTTAAAACATTTCAAAGACTAAATATACAAGGATAAAATCTAAGGGATATTATACTTTCAGATCTCATAACGAAAGACAACAAAAATATAATACTGATAAATAGTCATCTCAAAAAATATCCAAAACATAATCTCTAAACAACCTCCAAAATACTTAATTCGTATACACTATTTTCAAACTACAATGTAAGTTTAATAGATATTTAATACAATAAACAACTACAATAGGAATAACAAAGAATAGTGGAACTCCAATGCTTAACTCCTTTCTCCACGTATTATGCCAAATAAACTGATGTCCTGTCATTCTGTGGTGGAGGAAAAATAAAAGGAAAAGGAGTGGGTCAGACAAAGGTCTGGTGAATGACTTATATCATTAATATATGATGATCACATGTAATTGACTTTAGTAATACCATATGTGGCATAGGATGCTCTACACGTGTCAATGAATTACTTGTTTTCTCTATTTAAGGGGTTTAGTTCCATACACACCTACACTATCGACATGTGTAGACACATATTTAGGGTCGAAAAACTAGTTGAATCTCAGGACAACTAATGATCGACTAATAGCTACAAGAACTATTCCACATTGGTTTCCCTACAATTTCCACCCACGAGACTACATTTCACACAACTACGACTATTTGTGTCCTAGTTACGTATTGATGGGGAGCCCACAATTTCGACTCTCTGAAGTGTCTCATCGTCACTATATCTATGTCCACCTCTCATGGTAACGTAACACCTCTTATTGCACCGCGTTGGGATCCATCAACAACACAGCATTATGTTGTGCCACCGTGAATACCAAGGAACTCTCATTAGTGTCGAAACGCTCACTCCATCATGCATCATCCTCGGTGTTGCACGTCCACCATAGAACCTCATGTAAGTGTAAATTACGATAGAATCGCCCCAGTCAAATATCGACCCTACTGGATAAATAGCATCTACCCAGTCTTGCAATGTCCTAGTGTCGCCACATAGGGAACTAGCTTCCTTACTTATTTTAATATTCATATATGTACATATAACATATATATATATATATACAAACACCAATATTTTTATTTATAACTTGGGCCTTAGGCCGAGGATCATACTGCACTTAAAAAACATTAACCGACTGACCGTTTGCTCCTAGAGTAGTCAACCGCTTTCTATCGACCGACTCCAGTGAGCCATCGACCGATTGTTGTTGTTTATTATTTTTAATTTAATTATCATTGCTTTTGTTTATTAATTTTCGACTATAGTAAACTTGCAACTTTAATTGTAGTAGACCAAAATTGTGACTCTGTGATTTATAATAGTCAAAGCTTCATATTCAATTTCAATTCGCAGTAAATCAGTTTAACTTGGGTTTAACACAACATCAACAAGTTAAATCAATTCTTATCAATTTGAAAAAAAAGGTCAACTTAGATTTATTAGTTTCTTACTCCATAGGTTAACATTAATCATATCTAGATTTTAAATAATGAATCATATTCATATAATAACTATTAAATTTTCAGTTCAATTAAATAGTGTTTCTAATTTGATTTCTAACAACCTAGATCAAATAGGGTATACTAAAATTAATTATATGTAAATCATCTAATTAACAATGAACCCACTCACCATAACCCAAAGCAATCCCCTTTGAAGTAAGCTTATAATCTCCTTAGTTCGCTAGATCTTCGCTTGATTTAACCTTTTCAATTCCTCTACTTTTATTTTTGTTTAATTTTTAAAGAAATTTGTGATTTGAGGAGAAAGAGGATTTCAATTTTCAAAGGAGCAGAGTTTTGACGTACTAGTTGCAATCTGAATTAGGGTACATTATTGTTATATTTATAAGCACAATATTCATTTTTATCCATCCAAAAATATACAATCAAATCCCAAACATAGAAAAATGTATGATTAAATCTGGGTCGTTCGGCCTAGGCAAACCCTAGCTGCAAAACGCCCACATTCCCAAGCACTACTTAGTGGATTGGATTCTCTCTTCCACTTTCCCAAGCACTACTTAGTGGATCATTCTTTTGATCGCACTTATAATATTTACTATTGGCATGTAACCTCAACCCAAATGTATGTGCATAGGCAACCTTCTACAATCCTTTCCACCAACTCAAATAGAATGATGTCGACATGCACCATACTAGATAACCTGAACATAAATATGCCCCAAACAAACTATAACCTTATGTAATCCTCAACCCATCCACATTGCCTTAAATCATCCATTAGTATACATGATCACTTCATCTTTTAGATACTAAGGTAAAGCATCCCGAAAGTGGACGGTGTTCCCTCCCCTAGCATTTTCTACTTATCTCTTTTGCTATTTCTCCATTTCACCCAAGGATATCTGTAACACCCCTAATTTTAGTTTAACGTTATTCAGGAAATTTAATTTGATAGAATAAATAGAATAATGTGGTGGGACATAGAGATGAGATTTGAAAATTTATAAGGTCGAGCCATCATTAATCAATTAAGAAAAATTGTTTAAACTTAATCTAAGGAGGAATAAATAAGAAGGGTATATTAGGAATAGATCTACCTTTTATCTCTAAAACCATCACCCTCTCATTCATTCTCATTAAAACAATCTAAAACCTAAAGGAAGAGATCGGCCATTACTGGGAAAACTAGAAGAGGAAAACTAAGGCAAATCAATGGGGAAACCAAGGGAATTAAAGGCTTTATTAAATCACAACTCAAACATCAAATCTAAGGTGAATAATAAGTAGAATATCTCTATTTCTTGTTCTTGAAGTTGGCTATGGATAACACCCTAATTGTTTTGATAGTTTTTGCCAAGTTATGGATATATGATGATTGTTTAGATAGAATAATGATTTATGAAATTATTATGTAATTATTTGAATGGGTTTTAAGGGAAACCTAAGTGTTTAATCTTCAATTACTTTGATTTTTCGATATGTTATGTAAAACGATATTTTGGAGATGGTTTTTTAATTTCATAATTTTCCAAGTTAAAATAAAAAAATTATGAATTTCCTAAGGTGGAAATTATGTTTATTTAATAATGTCTCGAAATTTTTATATGGTGAAGAATACGATAATTCTGAGTTTATGTGATTTTTGGGGATTTTTTCCAAGCGTTTATGAATTACTATGGATTTATTATGCTAGAAAGGCATTTTTAAATTAATAATTATTTAAGGAAGTTAATTAATTTAGTTGAGGAATGTTTTGGGAAAGAAAATTTTGTTTCAGCAAATCTGAAAAGAAAACGTAGAGTTTTGTTGTAGACCAATTATATTTTGACGAGAATTGGGAGTAGGTAAAAAGAATTTACTTTAAAAGGGAAGAAATAGTTTTTATGATAACTAAACTATGCCACTGATATGTGGCATTCCCTTGTTGTTCGGTGTTAGTAATGAAAAGCGGCATCAACATGGAATAACGCATGTGATACTTATATCATATGGAATGCGTTGGGCCATGCGTGTGGTATCGTCGTTATGGGAATAGCGCATCTTAAGGTTGTGGTAATCATTGATGGCGTAAGTCAGTAATGTTGACATTATATGTTTTGTGGCATAATAGCTGAAGTACCATGCTTTCCCTATTACTTTAACAATTCCGTAAGTAACTGTTTGACTTAACGTAATAATACCGTCATTCATCAGCGTCGCCATCTTATAATCCTTTGTTTTCGGTGACCTTGCCAAGTGGTATTGGTGCTGCGTTTCTTCTATATTGCCACTTAGGCTTTATAGGCCGTATTGCCCTGTTTTTATGTTAACAAAAGTTTTGTTTTTAAAAGGTGGATAGCCTACATCATATGTATGTCGACAACATCATTTTCGACATAAAGTTTCATACTTAAAAGAATTTAAGTTTTTGTTCCTAACCTTAGATAGAGGTTCGACATTGTATAGTGCAGCATGAATGATGTATATCTTCTGTGTTATCAGCGGGGAGCCATTACTTTTGTTTCGACATTCATTAGGGATACCAATGTAGATTAACTTCGACGTATAAACTTTAGAAATTCGACGTTGACCATTAGGGATACCAACATATATCATATAGACTCCATTGTTTTATGAATGCGACATTGATCATTGAGGATACCAATATATTCTGTTTTATGAATTTCGACATTAACCATTAGGGATGCCAATATATTTCATTCTATAACTTTGACATATATCATTGGGGATACCAATATGCATGATTTGAAATTTTATAAGTTAAGGGGCATGCAATCTAATTTGGGACACCAACATACATATGTTGAATATTTGGGTTAAATCTGAATTAAATTGATAAGTGATGGGTTCATGGTTATCCTAGGAAAACTATAGGATGTGTGATAAATGTCCTACATCATGCCGAAGATAGATAGCCTCCATATGATTATTGAAGGGTCCATAGTAATCCTAGAAAACTATGGGACGTGTGATGGATAGTCCACATGGAAGGGGGTAGTAATCCATAAAAATGTTTATATGTGAGACGGATAGTCCATATAACTTTGATAATGAAACCATGTGGGATGGGTAGTCCATATGGTAAGAGATGGGTAATACAAGTAATTACATGTGAGATGGATAGTCCACATAAATATAAGACGGGTAGTCAATTGTAATTAAGACAGATAGTCAGATGAGAATTAAGATGAATGGTCTAATAAATTGGAATGGGTAGTCCAATATATGTTACATGACTGCAAATACTTATTTTCTATGTTCTAACCATTGTGGATGCAGCAGCATAGTATATGTTTAATGTGTTTTGATTAAGATACTAGTGAGGGGAAAACTCGTTCCGCTTAGCGGCGTGGTCTCACTAGATATCTATTTTTGCTTCGAGATGGTAGGTTATTGTTTACATCAGACTGATTGTCTGACCCGAATTTTTGTTTTTTCCCTTTAAACTCCCGGGGACTCGTTTGAGTAGGTCGGGAATAAGCAATTTTAGGTTTCCAGCAAGAAGAATAAACTTCCAGAGACGTGCAGGAGGTAATCTAGCTATTTATGAGTTTTTACCTAATCCGCTGTGTTGTTTGATTTGGTCTATATGGATGTAACAGCAAGTTATATAATTGCCAAGTGTTATACTCCGATCCATCAAGGGGCATTTTCATATGTCGCTCTTGGAGTGTTTTGTAATTATTATATTTTCTCTAAATGTGAGATTGCGAATGGGATTATGCAATGAATATGGAATATTATTTGTGAAATGAAATGTGAAAGTTTGCCATTAAATTATGTTTTAAAATTTTTATATTTATGTGCTTCTGATTATTGATATGACTAACATAGCCGCATTTTGCCACCGAAAATTAATACTACAGATAATTACAGCATCAGTAGCACTTAGTTTCGGACCTCAAAGTGTGGGATATTACAATATCCAAACCTGGTGATTTCTTAAATCATTGAAAATGACATAACTTCTTTTCCACTTTGATTCAAATTAAGTTGTCTCATTTCTTTTATGATTGGTTTCCTCAATCCTTCAACTATTGTAGTACCTAGGTATCACGTTTATCGCCTGCAAGAATTTATCCTAAGTTTCTCAGCATACAAGCAAGTAAATACTCAAGTATCCTAGTAAGGTAACTTGGTCTATATCCAAACCTAATAACTTTAAAATCCTAAGTATAAGTGAAATCCTACATTTAAATGAAATTGTAACCTAAATTTTATTTTAGTATTGACGGTAATCGCCTAAGTGATCTACCGTCCATGTGCAACTGTTATGCAACGCAAACTATGTATCCTAAGTTAGTCTTTCATGAATTTTATTAAATAATAACCTTCTTCCAATCTAAGGGATGATTAAAAAGAATCATATTATCCTTTCCTCCAAATCTTATTGAAAATTTCCAAGTCTTATCTTCTATGAAAATCGCCTTCGCATTCTAAATGCGTACAGATAGCAATATCTTTTCCTTAACGGAAACCCAAACCCTTGTATTAATCATTCCTTGCACAACCCTGACTCCAACTCCCTCTAGAATACCTTTAGTAGTTTGAACTTCCAAAATTTATCATTCCCCAATGTTATCCCATCAATAGGACCTTTTTCTTAAATGTAACTTCTTACAAATTTATTCTAACTTTTTTATGGTCGAGACAACTCAATATGGAATGGTGCCTTGCTATAACGACCCACCTGTTTCGATACCCTACATATATGCTAATCAACACATATATTTGAAATACTGTAAAAAGACAAAGGCCATAAATATTTAAACTTGATTAAACTCTAAATTTCAATATGACCTTTGTGTAATTCGCATCGGAAAAATAACAATATATAATATGACAAGTATATATAAAATAACACAGAGGCATAAACAATGCACACTGGCTTACCTGATGATGTATATATATGTATAAAGAGACAACTAAATGTATAAAACTGAGAAGGCCTCAATCTGGACAAATCTCTACATAAACTCTATACAAACATGGCACTGAATAGATACATCAATACAATGCATGGTCTCATACACAAATAGAACATATGATACATATAATCATAAATGGACTGATCATAAATATAAGCTCATCTCTAAAACCTAAAAGTCCAGCTCTCCAGCTAGCTCATTCCCAAAATCAACCTGTCACTCAGACCACTCTGCTATGAGTAATCGTAAGTTCCAAAATAGGAAATAAAAGAGAGGAAACAAGGGTCGAACCGAAGTCTAATGAGGGGAACTAGCCTCATAATACTATAATTAAATACATATATACTTCCTAGCATGCATTGGATCTATGTGACATATCATGAGTTAAAACTACATGTTCTAACTATATTAAGTATCAACAACATGAATAGACGAGTGCAGGGGTAATACTACACTCCATAATGAATATGACATACATTTCCCAATTCACGGTCAAACCCAAAATATAAGGTAAATTCGTCTATAACAATATTGTGTAGACGTACACACACACACACACACATATATATATATATATATCCAAGCATACATGTCGGCAACAAACCCAGAAATACCAGTAACTACAACCCTAATGATGTTGTATAACCAAGCATCCCCATACCTGAAGATCCCGTACGAATCATATACGAGCAATTCCAAGGACAATGCTATTTGAATATCTTCAACCGATACCCATGCCGAATTGCCATTAGCTACCAGAGAGACCTATTGAGAGCCACAACTATATTGCAGACTCCTATGAAAACCAACACCTCAAAGGAAGTTGGTCTGCAGCACCTGTTGTAGCATCCAATCGTACTACGGAATAGTATATGACCAACTCTAGACTGGCGTTCCAATCTCTATCTGCCCCTGCTTCGGGACCACGTCCAAACGTGTTGTCTCATTGTAAAATAGATTCCTTTTACAAAACCAATATCCATCGATTGTCTATGAATAGACAATTCGGATTCACGCTAGCCCGTGTTAATGAACTTCATTAGAGCTCCGAAGCCCCATCAAGATATTACATTCCCATAACTTTTTCCGAGCAAACCCAGAAGCCGTCCAAGCCCAGTGAATTTTTCAAACCCCGAACCTTGAAACCAGACTCCGACCTAGAACAAAATGTTGTTGTGTTTAACATAGCAGTACCGCATAACACCGCCCATAAAGGCGGTGCTGTTTGTACCGCCTATACAAGGCAGCGTTGAAACACTTAGCACTGCCTTGAAAAAGGTAGTGCACTAGCACTTCCATGAACTAGGCAGCACACAACACAGCCTTTTTATAATCAAAATAGAGAGAGGGGGGTTTTTTCTCGGCCTTCCAAGAGGGTCTAGGCTATTTATAGCCTTCAGACTATCAACTTTTGGGTATTTTCCTTATTTTTGTCACTTTTGGCTAATCTATCACAACTTTAATTAATAATGTAGTCTTCTTGCTTCTCATTTTCTAACTTGTTATTAATCATCCAAACTTGATTGCCCTCATTAATGAACATTTTCCATTAATAATATAACCTGATTACTATTGCAAATAACCACTTCTATCAATCATTATAATTTGGTTATTACTCTACATATACACTTTTGCCTATTATTTCAACATGATTTACATTGTTAGCAAGCTCTCTTATATCATAGCTTGCTAACATAACTTATTAAAAATCACACTTTTATCACCTTTAACAATATGAATCTCCTTCCTCTTCTTAACCCACACTCACATTTTAGCAATATTTATTTATAATATCATCACTAGTGTGTTGGTAAATGATAATCTTCATTGCTACTTAAGTCATTAAGCAACCACTCATAATAGTTTGCTAAACTCTTATAAAAACTCCTTCCTGTATTACTTTTATCAATATGGGCCCAAGCTCGTGCCCTTTTGAAAGCTATTAAAACAAGTTCCTTTCTTTTAAAAATCCAAACTTTAACTTTAATATCTTCCATACTTTTTACTCATTTCTTTTTATAAAAGTAATGTGAGTTTTATGATCATTTAATAGTCATTATAATAACTTAACGTCATACACTTGAGTTGCTAATAATTTCCAAATTACTACAATTTTCATATGCTTGCTACCATATTAAAAAATCAAAATTTTAACATTATAATTCTATATAAAATTCATAAATATGTTTATTTATAATAATATAGACTATATCATATATCACCAAGTAACCATTTATATTTGATGCTTACTAACTCTAATATATGCCAACTTTTCATCATAAATCAACCATTTGATATTTTACTCTTCATATCAAACACCAAATCAAGTTTTTCTTTAATGAAACATAACATGCTTCCTTTATTCAACATTTCATATCAAAACACACATCTTTATATAATTACAAGCTACAAGTTTAGTATCCACTCACCTAGCAACCATTAATATGCCAAGGCAACATGAAACCCATTCTCTAGCTATTTTTCTCTTCATGGTCGAAAATAGAATCACCTCTAATCGCTCCAATACTAATAGAGATTGTAGAGAAAGGCAAGAGAAGAATTTAGGTGATTTTAGCTTTATTTTAGGGAATTTATTTCATGGATTTTAATTTGATTTAGGCATGAAGGTTCAGGTTTAAAGCGGCAAAGGAAGAGGGATAACAACGTGATCATATAAATGAAATAAGAAAGGAGGTTGCGGCTGTTTATAGAGGATGCGAGTGGGCCATGGGCCTAACACCATCCTCCTTTAACACCAACAAACCTACCCACTTTATACCTCCAAAATCTGTTATCTTAAACATATCGATATTTATACATAAAAAGATTGGAAACATCATTCCGGACACAATGGAAGTAGTCTCAAGCATCAATTCCATCGTATGCAAAAGTTAGCTTTTTAGATCATTTATCAATCGACTACCAATACATTAGTAAAAATCCTTCATCTCAAACCTATCGATGTTTACTCAAAAAAACCAGAACATCATTCCGGACACAATGAAAGTGGTCACAATCACAACCTCCCTCGTCCTAAAACTCTGTCTTTTTGAGTCATTGGTTAAATTAACTTATAAATATTAAATATTTAAGCGGTCAAAAATACGGGTTGTTACAATCTTCCTCCCTTAAGAATTTTGTCCCCAAAATCCTATAGAGCAGAACAATACAACCCAGACTCTGCAACTCATAATTATATCATCTTAAACCAAAATAACATAATCAATGAATAAATAGAACAAACCATCAATCCAACAAGCATCATGCCTTAGGCGTGCACTTTTTCCATTTGAGATACCTGGCCACCAAGTTGCACCCCCACTATCAAAAAGTTAAGTCAACTTTATATATCAGATTACCAATGTAGGGGTAATATAAATATCCCAATATTAGTCTAATACATAATGTCCAATAATGGTACTCAACCAACCAATATAACATGCACTATCATAACAATAGGAGACCCTAAAGAATAAGATAATACCCATCGTTGCTAGTGGGTAGGGTCTACTACAAACACCAGTCAATCTAATGATCCCCATCAAAGCATCTGAAATGCAAAATGAATGCGGCTATATAATAATGCTACTAACATAGCATCTCCATACCCAATACCGAAATACAGATATCCATAACTGATACCTGTCCCAAACTGCCATTAGCTACCAAAGAGACATATCGAGAATCACAACTAATGTATGGAATCCCCTAAAAACCAACACCTCAAAAGAAGTTGGCCTGTAGGTCTCGTCGTAGCATCCAAGAGTGCTATGGAATAATATATGACCTACTGTAGACTGGCGTTCTAGTCTCTATCCGCCCTTGCTCCAGGATCACATCTGCAGGTCATGTCATCTCAATGGTAGAACAGATTCCCATGCTAGCATCCTTTACTTCATGTTGTCTATATTGACATACCAGAAAAAAACCTTTCCTACATCCTTCCCACATGGGTACCCAATGTTGAAGTATTGATGTTCTCGTGTGGATTGATAAATCGTTCTGAATTGCCATTCACTACTTATAAAGCCTATAATGAGAGCCATAACTATATTGTAGACTCCGCTGAAAACCAACACCTCAAAAGAAGTTGATTTGTAGGTCCCGTCGTAACATCCAAGAGTACCATGCAACAATATATGACCTACTCTAGACTGGCATCCCTATCTCTCTCCGCCCTTGCTTTGAAACCACGTATGTAGGTCGTGCGCCCTAAGGTACAATGGATTCCTTTACACCAATCGGTAGTCCCGAGTCGGACATACCGAAACTATATATATATACACTCTTTGAATCGCCTATCAATGAATATAAATAAAATATTTTGTTCTCCTTCCAATAGACCCAAGTCGGACATACCAGGGCTATATATATGCCTTAAACTGCATATCAATGAACATGTATAAAATATTCCGTGCTCCTCCCAGTAGCCTCAAGTCGGACATACCAGGGCTATATATATATGCCTTAAATCGCATATCAATGAACATGTATAAAATATTCCGTGCTCCTCCTAGTAGCCCCAAGTCAGACATACCAAGGCTATATATATATGCCATAAACCGTATATCAATGAGTATATATAAAATATTCTATGCTCCTCCCAGTAACCCCAAGACGGACATACCAGAACTATATACACATATAGACCTATGTAACTCACATAAAATATATGCAGGTATATGTATACAACCATTTCAACTATATGGAACTAATAAACACATCTAGTTCCCATTTACATACACGAAGGCAATACACTACCAAAGTAATAACTCTATCATCTCAAAGTTAACATAACCAACAAATCAAACGATCTATTTATCTATCATTCAATTCTAATCTACAAACAATTCAATCAATTCAACTGATTCAACCAATTAAAATAATGACATAAAAGTATACCCATCAATCATTAATCAACTCGTTATACCGTTCGGTAACCTATGAGATGATGTATCCATTAATATATTATTTCCAAACATAGTATATTATTTAGAAAACAACCATATGCTTATAAATTATTTAAAAGCTTAATAATATTTAATTATACAATTATAATTAAATATACTCATTCATACCATTTTATAAAATAATAACCATTTTATAAATATCTATTATTTACTTGGAACCAATTTAAGTAATATATCCCACCTCAAAATATTTTATAAATCATAAATCACTTTATATGATATTATATTCGCTTAAAAATCACTTTAAGCCATAATACACTTAATCTGTCAAGTTAAATCAAGTATATTTCACTCACTCTATTTTATAAAATTATATCAACATTTTAAAAATATTCCATTTACTCAAAACACATTTTAAGTAATTTATACTTAATTTATCAAATTTAATTAAGTGTAAATCCATTTCTCAAATCTACAAAACCATTCCATCATTTTTAAATCTTCATGCTTATCTAAAGTTTCTTCCGAATCCTAATTAGTAATACAAATATGTATCAATATTTCTATCACTAATTTAACCAACAAATTGAGGTTAAATTAATTTATAACCATGTTATAAATTAATATCAACCCCCTCCAACTCTATTCAATACGAATAGATCTCAGTATACACATATTCAGGATCTAAATCAATCATCTCGAATATCCACTCAAACCAATCCGATCAAACAGGGGAATTATTAAATAAATATCACAATTGGATCGTTTGACATTTACCTAGGATCTCAGGAACTATCCTAAGTCGATAATGATCCATCCAAACATCATATATCAATGAACCACATTACTCTACATCATTCTAATCATATAAACGGGTATACAAAAATACTGGAATTCATACGATAATTAATTATAGAGTTATTATTCCACTCACCTAAGTACTTTTAGGACATACGAAACCCGGTTCACTAGTTCTCTAATCGGGTAACTAAGCTCTAATACTAAGTGTAACGACCTGCCTGTTTCGATACCCCAAATATATGCTGATCAACGCATAATATTGTAAAAAGACAAAGGCTGTGAATATTTAAACTTGATTAAACTCTAAATTTCGATATGACCTTTGTGTAATTAGCAGCGGAAAAACAACAATATATAATATGACAAGTATATATAAAATCACACAGAAACATAAGCAATGCACAGTGTCCTAACTGATGATATATGTATGTATGTATGTATAAAGGGACAATTAAATACATAAAATTGAGAAGGCCTCAATCTAGATAAATCTCTACATAAACTCCATACAAATGGAGCACTGAATAGACACATAAATACAATGCATGGTCTCATACACAAATAGAACATCTGATACATATAATCATACATGGACTGATCATAAATATAAGCTTATCTCTAAAACCCAAAAGTCCAGCTCTAGCTAGGTCGTCCCCAAAATCAACCTGTCACTCAGATCACTCTGCTACGAGTAATCATAAGTTCCAAAATGGGAAATAAAAGAGAGGAAACGAGGGTCAGACAGAAGGCTGATGAGGGGAACTAGCCTCATAATATTGGAATTAAATACAAATATACTTCCTAGCATGCATTGGATCTATCTGACATATCATGAATTAAAAATACATGTTCTAACTATATTAAGTATCAATAACATGAATAGACGAGTGCATGGGTAATACTACACTCTATAATAAATATGCCATACATCTCCCAATTCACAATCAAACCCGAAATATAAGGTAAATTCGTCTATAAAAATATTGTGTAGAAGTATATACATATATATCCAAGCATACATGTCGGCCACAAACCTCGAAATACCAGTAAATACAACCTTAATGATGCTATATAACCAAGCATTCCCATACGTGAAGACCCCGTATGAATCATATACGAGCAATATCCAAGGTCAATGTTATTTGAATATCTGTAACCGATACATGTGCCGAATTTCCATTAGCTACCAAAGAGACATATCGAGACCCACAATTCTATTGTGGACTCCCTTGAAAACCAACACCTCAAAGGAAGTTGGTCTGTAGGTCCTGTCACAACATCCAATCGTACTACGGAACAGGATATGACTTACTCTAGCTGGCATTCCAGTCTCTCTCCGCCCCTGCTTCGAGACCACGTCTACAGGTCGTGTCATCTCAAGGTAAAATGGATTCCTTTTACAAAACCGATATCCTTCAATTGTCTATGAATAGACAATCTGGATTCATGCTAGCCCGTGCTAATGAACTTCATTAGAGCTTCGAAGCCCCATCAAGATGTAACATTCCTATAACTTTATTCGAGCAGACCCGGAGGCCCCTTCGAGCCCAGTTAATTTCTTCAAACCCCGAACCTTGGAACCAGACTCTGACCCGAAACAAAACGCTGTCATGCTTAGCCCAGCAGTTCCGCATGACACCGCCCGCAAGGCGGTGCGGTTTGCACTACCTATACAAGGCAGTGCTAAAACACTTCGCACTGCCTTTAAAAGGCAGTGCACAACACTGCCTTGAACATGGTAGTGCACATGCACTATCTTTTTCAAGCCAATGCACTAGCACTGCCTTGACCAAGGCAGTGTTTCAGCACTGCCTTGTAAAAAGGCAGTGCATGCCTCCGGCACCAATCAAAATAGAGGGGGAGGGTTTCTTGGCCTTCCAAGAGGGTCTAGGCTATTTATAGCCTTCAGACTATCAAATATTGGGTATTTTCCTTAATTTTCGTCACTTTCGGCTAATCTATCACAACTTTAATTGATGATATAGTCTTTTTGCTTCTCATTTTTTAACTTTTTATAAATCATCCAAACTTAATTACCCTCATCAACGAACACTTTCCATTAATAATATAACTTGATTACTATTGCAAATAACCACTTCTATCAATCATTATAATTTGGTTATTATTCGATATATACACTTTTGCCTATTATTCGACTTGATTTACATCATTACAAACTCTCTTATATCATAGCTTACTAACATAACTTATTAAAAATCACACTTTTATCACTTTTAACAATATGAATCTCCTTCATGTTCTTAACACACACTCACATTTTAGCAATAATCATTTATTATATCATCACAAGTGTGTTGGTAAATGACAATCTTCATTGCTACTTAAGCCATTAAGCTACCACTCATAATAGTTAACTAACTCTTATAAAAATCCCGTCTTGTATTACTTTTATCAACATGAGCCCAAACTCATGCCCTTTTGAAAGCAACTAAAACAAATTTCTTTCTTTTGGAAATCCAAAATTTAACTTGACTATCTTCCATACTTTTTACTCATTTCTTTTTATAATAGTTATATGAGTTTTTATAATCATTTAATGGTCATTATACCAACTTAACATCATACACCTGAGTTATTAACAATTTCTACTTCCTATACCAAATTACTACAATTCTCATATGCTTGCTACCATATTTAAAATCACATTTTTAACATTATAATTCCATATAAACTTCATGCATATGTTTATTTATGATGATATAGACTATATCATATATAACTAAGCAACCATTTACATTTGATGTTTACTAACTCTAATATATGCCAACTTTTGATCATAAATCAACCATTTGATATTTTACTCTTCATATCAAACACCAAATCAAGACCAAATCAAGTCTTGCTTCAATAAAATATAACATTTTTCCTTTATTCAACATTTCATATCAAAGCACACATCTTTATATATCTACAAGCTACAAGTTTAGTATCCACCCACATAGCAACCATCAATATCTCCAAGGCAACATGAAATCCATTCTCTTGCACTCTTTCTCTTCATGGCCGAAAATAGAATCACCTCTAATCGCTCCAATACTAATAGAGATTATAGAGAAAGACAAGAGAAGAATTTAGGCGATCTTAGCTTTATCTTAGGGAATATATTTCATGGGTATTAATTTGATTTAGCTTGAAGGTTTGGAAGAAGCAAAGGAAGAGGGATAGCAACGTGCACTACAACAAAAAGTGTCTTTTATAGCGGCATATAGCCGCTATTAATCACAACCACAACGGTTTGATAAGCGCTGTATATCGACATGTTATAAAAAACTGTTGAATATTTATAACACAAAATATGCCGCTATGGTTGAGCTTAGTTTTATAACGCAAATTCGCTGCTATGGCACGTTAATTCAATAGCTCATTATAGCCGCTATAATACAGCTAAATCTCAACGGAACTGGAAATCTTTATAACACCATTTTACCGCTATAAAATATTTATTCAATAGCTCATTATAGCCGCTATAATACAGCTAAATCTCAACGGAATTGGAAATCTTTATAACACCATTTTGCCGCTATAAAATATTTATTCAATAGCGGTCATTTCACGCTATTAAATCAACATGTTATAGTATTGATAAATTCTTTTACAGCTCATATATGCCGCTATAAAAAACGTAGATACACTTTTCAAGAGCTATGCCTATATATTACATTTTAATAATAGCAATCAAACTAAATCTTCATAAACAAATAAAGATTATAATCAACAAATATAACACAAGAGCATGCTCAGAAAGAAATGTGATATATTTTTCATTACAGTGTACAAACATTAAAGCAAGTGCATAACCATTGAATAAAACATAAGCCTGCAGCCAAGTTAACACAGAGAAACAGAAAATAATGTCAATTTAATAAGTGTACAAACATTACAGAGTACAAACATTAAAGCAATCCTTCCAAATATTACAGAGTACAAACATTACAGAGTTCCAACATGCAAGATCTGATCTAGTTGCATACTAAGGATCTTGCTTCCTTCCAAATAAGCCTGCGAAGTTAACACAAAGAAACAGAAAATGTTAAAACAAGTGCATGCTCAGATAGAAATGTGATATATATTTTTCATTACAGTGTACAAACATTAAAGCAAGTGCATGAACTGCATGAACTAGAAACTACAATTGATTATTTCTACTGATCTATTTTCCCAATATGGAAAATAGATTAAAGCAATGTTAACCTCACTTTTCTCAGTTGCAGCAACCATCTGTTGAAGCATTTCTAACACTCCAACATTTTGCCATACATTTCTAACTGCTATTTCTTCAATGCACCCATGAAAATACAACATATCCTTCCACCGCGTGCTCCATACATACCAACATTTTCTGTTATCTATTTTCTGCTATAGGCAGTGTTTGTGTAACTTATATTCAGTCCTAAAACTATAGTGTATGTTTTTTAACCAGACCAATGACAGCATTCCTTTGTTAGTTTGTTTAAAAAAGTCTATTTTCCTCTCTGCAAATTTGGTTGCATGTAATTACTGTTGACAATATTATATGCTTTTCTCAAACTATTGCAATCTGTTTATGTCATCTTCAACTCAGCCAAATTAATTCACAAACAACATATTACGTGGCTACAGTATAAAGGTTTGACAATCTATAATGCTTCCTACGTTTCATCTGCACTGACTGCAGTTCTAACATACGGAACTAAAACTCACCACTGCAGCTTTCGGCATGCACTGCCATAGTACACAGTGGCCTGAAAAATAACAGCCGTAAATTTTCTACCTTATACGTTAAACATTTTACCCACTTTTTGCTGCAATTTTCCACCGGTGACTACAACTCATTCAACTGCCACAACTCATTCAACTGTTCCCTATTCCACAAACCCCTACACTATGAATTTGATTTTTCTTCATTGTGACACCTACGTGCACTTTATCTCTCAGCTTCTCCTAAGCTAAATAGGTATTTCTTTAGTTATTTTAATATAAACTGCATAAAGTTATTTCTGTAAAATGGTTATTTGTCAAGTATGTAAAATGAAAAAATATTCATGGTTACATAACAGTTAACATAATCAATGTCTTATAGCTTGCTTCAATTATTATATTCAGTATTTATTTTGAATTTTTATCAATTTATCATTTGTTCACCTATAAATGGATATATTACTAATCATAACGATTCAATATATATTTTACTCAAATTTGTTTCATGTAAAAGATCTTTTAATTAAGGTAACTATTACACCAAGAAGAGATGAATATGGTTTTGCTTCATAATGCTGTATCACTACATACATTCAACTGTATCATCTCTACCTCATCCCTGAACTCCAAATGGCCAACTACAAACAAACCACTACAACTGGTACTCCACCAACCAGAATTTAAAGCTAATAACTAAATGTAACAATAAACAAAAAATTGAACGGTAAAGACTTACTCAAAATTCATTCCATTACGACGTGCATAGCAGGCCAAGCTATAATAGAAGAGAGGGCATCTTCCATGTACTGTAATTCGGATGTTTGCCCCCATAGCTCTACCTCTGGCTCTTTTACAATCATTATCCAAACTTTAACTGCACTGTGTCCTAGTGGTTTGAAATGCACCCTTGCATTTGGATCGGTTGACTCCACCCATCCTAAAGCAACTACTTTCCCATTTCCCGATAAATCCATTAACTTGCATTTATTGTTTGTTCTTGAATTTGCAGTCTGTAAGTTGAAAAAAGAAAAAAATAATGAAGTTGCTAATCATTAAAAAATAGAAACACACAATAAAAATAAAGTACCATAAATGTTTTCACCACATCCATAGGCGTAATAGGAGATGTAGTGTCAACCATCTCAACAACTACTTGCGATTCAGGCCATGCAACCTTCTTACCAATAACATCCGCAATTCGGATCAAACCAGGGGCTGGCCTCCACAAAAAAGCTTCTGGATTTAGTGGATCATCTATCCAAACAATCATAGCTGATGGCCCAAGAGGAACATCATTAACAATTTCCTCTGAGATGCTCGAATGTAATCGTCCTAAAGCCACTAATTGCTTGCTCCCTCCCCAATCAAAAATCTTGCATTTGCATTCTAAGCTGCTATTTCTACTCTATTAGAGGTAAAAATATTTATTTAGTAAATAATGTATATAATAAAATTGCATGTTCATTGTGAAGAATTTTTTTTACCTTATCCTCTTCTTCTTCAATGTGATCGATTGAATTTAAAACAACTCTATTCTTCGGCCACGCCACAATATTATCCTTTGCTTCCCCAATAAGTGTGAAAGAAGGTGTAGGCCTCCATAGAAAAGCATCAAGCTTGATTGGACAGTCAACTAAAACTATCATCGCATCTGGCCCTAAAGGAACATCATTGACAATCTCGTTTGGATCGTCTGACATGAATCTTCCTTCAGCAACGATCTCTTCATTCCCTCGCCAATCCAATAAATCACACTTCTTCATATTTTTATCAAAGTTGCACTACATTTAAACATAGGAAAATTATGTTACTAATTGAATAAAAAGTTTACAAAGATGTGAAACCAATAAAAAAAATTTACTTGAGGTTTGTTTACTTCTGTCCCACTGTGTCTACTTCTGTCCCACTTCTGTCAAAATAAAAAAATGTCATTTTGTAAGTCTGGTAATGCAAATTGTTAGCATGTTCAAGTATGCAAGTATTCAAGTGTATAATGGTTGAAGTGTGCAACTGTTCAAGTGACTGTATGCAAGTGTTCAAGTGTGTATGCAAGTGTTCAAGTGTGCAAGCAATTAGTGATCAAAATGTAATGATAATTCTTACCTGATTTTTCTCTAGTTGTAGAAATCTATTCTCTAAGTTCAAAATTTATTTTTAAGTTGCAGTGTATGCTTATCCTTAACTTCCGATAAAGCTGCTCTACTAAGACTCATTCCTCTTCCCATCGCTCTAAGTCGACCCGGTCTTTCTTGCCCTAGCACTTGTGCAAGTGCATCTGCTCTATAATTAATTGGCGAGCTCGATTGTGAAACACTTTCAATTTGTTTAATCTTTTCCTATAAAACATGATTAATTTCATATTATTGCAGTTTAAATTAAAACGTAGTATTTAAATTAAAATAGGAAACACACTAAGAAGATTGCAAATTTATTTTAGCTTGGATTAAATTTGGTGATTGATTTATTTTTTGGGTTGGATGCAGAATGTTCTAGCAGATGCATAATTTTACACTTGATTTGGCAACATGCCAAAACCAACAGAAATATATGAGATGCAACATGCCAAAACCAACAGAAATATATGAGATGCATTCAGATGATTAGTTGACTGAGTTTAAGCTAAATTAGCATGAGAATTTAGTCAAAATATGACATGCTCAAAACATTTTTGCAAACAAGGGAGCCAATTTTGTGTATATCACAAATCAACAATATTTTATATTATTTGTACAGGTTGTTCTACGAAGTAGATTATTTTCAGGCTACACACATACTGTTTTGCTTAAATCCGATATTTGGGAGGGAAATTAATACCTGAAAAATAATTTTCTCGAAGTCAAAATATGACATGCTCAAAACATTTTTGCTTAAACCATAGACAGAGTTCCAACATTTTACAAATTCAAGTGCATGATTACCAATAAACTTAAATGTTGAAATACAGTCAAAACATTAGGAAACTGATGAGGTTTTTTTATTTGGAACAAGCTAAGATCAAATTAATTCAAGTAATTAGGTGATGCCTAAGTCAGGCGATGCATATATATTAAGTTGGTGAATGCTAAACAAGTAAACATGTATCACACAAGTATTTATATATGTACCATAAGTATTTGAAAAGTATGAACTTACTATAGCATCTGCAGCAATCAAATTCACCAGTTCACCATTTTTCTTAGTGCGAGATTTGATCCAAACTTCACTTCTAGGGACAGAAGAGCGATCACCACTTTCGCTTTTCTACATTCAAAAGAACACCAAACAACAAATTTCATTAACTTAAAAGTTTTCATAAATATTGCAGTAAATAAAACTACTATTTTCTTACCAAATCTTTAGCCAGTCGAGCCATTCCTCTACGATTGCATGTGTGTGGCAACTGCCTCTGTCTAATAGCTTTGTTCTTCTCGCTCAAAGCCTAAAATAAGAATCATTTCAATAAATGTAAGAAAGAAAGAAATTTGTTAGTGAACTCGGATTTTGTAAATGAAGTTTCGTATGTAATGATTTCATAGGGCAAAAGATTTCGAAGGACAAAAGGTTTTGAAAGCATATACGTCTGCCAGGTTTTAATATTATCAAGTTTCACATACGTTGAGCTTCAAACAGGGTATTATTAGTCTCCAAAATATATCTGCCCCTAAAGTATGTAACTATAAGCATGAATTCCTAAAATATAAATTTTATATGTTTAAGGCCTTAGAGACAGTTTTTTATACAAATTTCTGCTTTTTTTCTTCAGGTATGAGTATCATATGAAGGAAATTTTGGAGTAATCATTGAACTCATAACAAAGTTCATATTTTTACAGCTTTGAATATAAACGAGTATTTTGTACACAGTGGTTATAAATATATCAAATTTTAAATACAAAATTTAGTATGCATATTAATTTTGTTTCAGAATTCCTTAATTTTGGTTTTGAAGGTTTCGAATATATGGGTATGAAAGATTTACTATATGTCTAAACGTCATATCGCCTGATTTCATATTTACTATACACTAGTTTTAACAATGTCTAGTATATGTAATTTGATATGTACAAATGCCAGTCATCTACTTTTGATTTTGAAAACTGTAAATATGCCATGACTTCAAATGCATACAGAATATTGTATTTTCATTTGATATGTACACTAGTTTTAATATTTTTTATCTGCATCATTCTTTAATATGTATTTGAAGACTGAAATTTCTCATACCTTGAATTCCGAACTTGTTTTCAACTTGATAAACTTCTTCCACTCAATCATACATTTAATGTTAGATGGTTTCAACTGAAGTCTTTCTTCCATAGACTTTGCTTGTACCAACTGCCGAACTAATCTACATTTTGATGCCTACCAAATACCACTCATTTGTTGAAAAACTAATGTTTTGTGCCAATTTAAATCCAATTTAAACCTTGCCTGCGACAATCAAAATTCGACGTAAAGTGTTTGAGGTAAGCAATCAATATAAGATTTAATCTTAAAGCAAAAGAGAGTGTCACCTGAATGCTTTCCCATAAAACATCTTTCAATTCGGTACTAAGTTGCTTCCAATTACTTAGTGTAACTGGAACAATTTCTCGTACAAGTGGTCCTAAGTAAGAAGATAATTTGACCGACCCCGGTCCTATTGGTCCGCCTGCGGTATTAAATTGAACTTCTATTTGCTCCAAAGAATTGAATGGAAGTCTTCTAACTTTGGTTGGCCCTCTAGGTTTTCTTCTCGGATTTCCTTCCGACTGAACTATGTTATCTTCAAGTGTTTGTGGGTTGTCTTGTATTTCAGCATTGTTTTCTGGATCGATTTGTACTTGATTCTTTTCTAATGCATGTGGGTTGTCTTCAATAGAAACCTCGTCTTCTACTTGATTGTCTTCAAACAGCTCCTCTCTTGTACGTTTCTTCTTATGTTCATCAATTTCTTTTTGCATGCGAGCTCTCATTTTCACAGCCTTACTCTTCTTCCCTAATTTCTATATATAAAAATAATAATTTACAAATTAGATCATAAAAGCCCATAAAATTCTCACTTTCAAATATATACAGTTTAAATTTTGCTCGAGTTTCATATATGCTCCCATTAAACTTGGTTTTATGCATGCGTAAAATCCTGCACTTATATCAAGCTTTATGTCTCCTGAAAACCTGGAACTTTTGTGAACATATTAGAGGACTGCATTCCTAAAAACTGGAGGCCTACGTAAGTTTATATGTATATTCAGAACTTATGTAGAAAATGGAACTTGTATAACTACAAATCCTTGACCTTAGACAGAAGATTTTATGCTTCCAAAAACTAGTTCACAGAAGTATATACCTGTAAAATCTCCCATATGAAACTGGGCATTCATTAAAGTTTATTTTTCCGAGTACTTAAACTTTATATTTTTGAAAGTGAGAAGTTTCAGATTACACATATGACAGGATTTCAAATGAATATCAAAGTTTGAAAGGATTTTGAAGACAGAACAAGCGATATTGAAAAGCATCCACCCTAGGGGTAGGAAACAAAAGCATAAGCATAACTACAGATAAACCCTAGACTGAAATTTCTCAAAATGATTTCAGCAACCAGGTTCAGATTGTACTTGATTTATTATTTAGTAGCCGAATAGGAAAATCGCCAAGTAAATTGAAATAAATCCATTATTTAGTAATGAAGCAAGATTTATTATGAGAAAAGTTTGTACTTGATTTTTTTCTAATGCTTGTGGATTGTCTTCATTATGAATCTCATCGTCTACTTGATTGTCTTCAAGCTGCTTATTTCTTGCACCTTTCTTTTTTTGTTCGTCGATATTTTTTTGCATGTGAGCTCTCGTTATCACATTCCCAATCTTGCTCATTTTGAATTCTAGTGAGCAGATCCTGAGCAAAAATGAACAGTGCATGAGTTATTTTGTTATAAAAGAAAATTTAAATGCAAATGACATATTTTAATGCAAATGATGCTTTTTTGATATATGAGTTATTTTGTTATGTTGAAGCGACTGCTTTTTTGATATGGAAAAGAATTTTAGAGGGACTCGAAACAAAATACAACCATTAAGGGGATAATTCATATCGTATATCTATCACTAGCAAATAAGTAGGAATTACAAACCTCATAAGCAAATAAAACTGGAAATCTACTCAAATATGCCTTCACAATCTTCTCTAACATAGCTAACATTCTCCACGGAATCAATATCCATGTCGGTTTCTTCACAATCTTTCCTAACAAAGCTAACTTCCATAACAGGATCATCTGTCTCTAATTCATGATAACCTCTTGGTGGTGCTTTCATTACAACATACCAATTAGAGTGATCATTCTCTCTTGAATAAAAAACTTGTTTTGCTTGAGATGCAAGGATGTATGGATCTTTTACAAATGAAGATTGATTTTGTTGTAAATTGACAAGAGTGAATCCGTCTTCGACCTTCACTCCATTTCCTATATTTGCCCAGTGACACTTAAATACAGGAATATAAAAAACATGATAGTCTAGCAAGATTATGTTTGTCACTACCCCATAATAAGTGACCACATCAACTCTTTGAGAAATATTTTTTGCACTTGCCCTACACATGGTAGTTGCATCATAAGTAACTCCGTAGTTTTGGGTTTCTCTTTCAACGTCTTTTGTATGAAAACGATGTCCGTTAATTATATATCCTTTGTAGGACAATGCATTACTACTTGGGCCAAAGGCAATCCATTTTAGTATTTCATCACTTGTGGATTGAATAGGTATCTACAAACAAATCATTTTACATAAATTTTGAAGTAAAAAGAAATCTTTTTTGTCAATGGAAGGATAAATTAAAATTAAACTAACCTTCTTATTAATCCAATCTGAGAAATTATCTGATTGTTTTTTCCACAGCAATGTCGCATTTTTTTCCATACGCTTATCAAAATTTTGTAACTCCTCCAAATGCATACTGGTGTTTAAATAATTTTACCCAAGTTATATTGAACATCAAAATTTTATTATAAAGGTATAAACAAAATATAATATGTACTTACTCTAAATATGGTTCCACCACAGCCATATTCATTAGCACGGCCAAATGAGCAATATCTTTTTACATTCGATGACAATGTAATTGTCTTCGGTTTTAAAATTGGACGTCCTTCGAGTATCACATTGTTTTCATAATCTTCATTTCGGACTTCTTTCCTTTGTAGAAATTCACTAAAAAATCTCATTGATTCTTCCGCAAGATAAGATTATGCAATACACCCTTCAGGTCGTGCATAATTCCTTATATAATCTTTAAGTGTTTTCATATACCTTTCAAAAGGGTACATCCAACGAAAATGAACCGGACCACACAATTGCGCTTCTCTTCCAAGATGAATTGTCAAATGTATCATTATATCAAAAAAGGAAGGTGGAAAATATCTTTCGAATCCACATAAAATTTCAATAATCTCATCATTAAGTTGTTGCAACATCTCTCTTTCAAGAACACGTTGACATATTTTATTGAAAAACGAACATAAACGAATTATTAGTGTTCTAACTTTCTTTGGTAATAAACCTCTAACCGCAATAGATAACAATTGTTGCATTAGGACATGATAATCATGCGACTTCAACCCACTGACTTTGCAATCTTCTAATGATACAAATCTTTTGAAATTTGAGCAATAACCATCAGGACCTTTAAAATCATGTAACCTCTTACAAAATATTTTTTTTTCGGACAATGACAACGTATATGGAGCCGGTGGTAGATATGTTCTATTCCCACGAGGTTGTGCATAAAGACTTTGTCGAATCCCCCAATCCTCCAAATCCTTCCTAGAATTAATTCCATCTTTCGATTTATTGTCATGCAACATCGTGCTTAGTAGGCTTTCAGTGACGTTTTTCTCAACATGCATCACATCTAAATTATGTCGCAAGGAAAGTTCCTACAAATATCAATAATACAACAATTTATTAACTTTTATATTGTTAGGTAAATGAAAGAAAATATAATTTTAATACTAACCTCCCAATATGGCAAATCAAAGAAGATTGATCTTTTTTTCCACCTTATTAGCTCTTTTTTCTATCATCTTCTTTAGTGTGAGTACTCTTCCTCTTTTTACTTTTTATCTTCTTACTCAACTCCGTCTTTAGCTTCTTCTTAATCAACTTCCTTATTTTTTCTTCATTCTTATCTTTTCCAAAAACATTTGGAAAACCATTCAAAATAGCAGAAATATTTCTTCCCGTTAGAATTCTAGGTCTATTACCGTCCTCTACAGTGTTATCAAACCAAGTTTTTTGTTTCCTCCATGGATGTGAAGGATCTAGAAACCTTCTATGTCCCATGTAAACACTTTTCTGACAATGATTCAACCACCGTTGATGAGTGTTAACACCGCATAATGGACAAGCTTTTTTGCCTTTTACACAACATCCTGCAAGATTTCCATAAGTTGGAAAGTCATTTATTGTCCATAGTAAAATTGCTCTTAAATTAAAAACCAGTTTACTGAATGCATCATATATATCAATTCCATTA
Organism: Allium fistulosum; assembly: GCA_030737815.1. Classification (NCBI taxonomy): domain Eukaryota; kingdom Viridiplantae; phylum Streptophyta; class Magnoliopsida; order Asparagales; family Amaryllidaceae; genus Allium; species Allium fistulosum. The sequence continues at coordinate 1,127,055,882 of CM060902.1, read as the reverse complement.
TTCCATAAATAATTTAAGTCTTCTACCAAAGGCGCCAAGTATACATCAATATCATTTCCAGGTTGCTTTGGACCAGGAATTATTAATGTTAGCATAATATTTTCTTTTTTCATACATAACATAGGCGAGAGATTATATGTCACAAGCATTACTGGCCAACAACTATGTTTGGAGCTCATCGAGGCAAATGGATTGACACCATCTGTAGCAAGACCAAGTCTGAGATTGCATGGATCAGATGAAAATGCTTTCCACCTCTCGTCCACTACATTCCATGTTACAGAATCTACAGGATGTCGCATTTTTCCATCACTGCTTTTATTGTTAAAATGCCACCTTAGATCTTCTGCCATCTTTTGAGATCTATACATTCTCCTAAATCTAGGAATGATTGGAAAATACCTCAACACTTTAGCTGGAACACCACGTATAATCTCCTTAGTGCCCTCATTTATCTTCCATCTCGAAAAGTTACATTTCGGACAACTTTCTAAATCTTGAAACTCTTTTCTAAAAAGACAATAATCATTCTTACAAGTATGAATCTTTTCAAACCCCATGTCAAATACTTTGAGAAATTTTTTTACATCATACAAATTCTTAGGAAGTACATTATTCACCGGCAGCAACAACTGTAGTACGTTCAAAAGCTTATCAAAACCAGTATTAGATAATCCAACCTCACATTTAAGATTATACAAAGCGGTGATTTCAGATAGTTTAGTTTGACCTACACAATCAGGATATAAGGGGGTTTCTGCATCCTCTAAATTCTTAAGTAACTCATCCTCACATTTTCGAACATCCTCGTCTTCTTTAACATCAGTAAAAAAAGTATGATTCAAAAAATCTTCATCTTCAAAATAAATAGCTTTAAGTAGATCAAATGTATTGTCCAACTTCATGTCTACGCCCATATTTAATTGTTCGCCATGATGATACCACTTAGTACTACTCTTGTACTTAGGATCCATCCCCCTTATAATTAAATGTTCAACGATAATATCATCATGTTGTCGACTAAGATTTCGACAATCTAAACAAGGACATAAAAGCTTCTCTACATTTCTTATATTTCTCTTTGCAGCTTCTACGAAACATCTTGCCCCTTGCGAGTACTCCTTGGAAGTTCTATAATGAAAAAAATTCAACATAATAGTTGAGTTTAACATCAAATATTTTTATTTTATGAAATTAAACATGGTTGAGAATATTGAATTATCTACTTACTTGTGTAAATGAACCCAATCTTTTTCCATTAGCGTATAATTAAGGATACACATGGGAAGAAAGAGTGCTCAAGCTCCAAAGCTAAAGAGAAAAAAGATTGCCTCTGATTTCAGAAACACAAAATTCAACAAGAATAAGGAATTTCCATAGATACCTAGAATGTTAGAGGTTTCCATAAACCTAATGTTCATGTTTATAGCTAAACACATATGCATGCACATGATCTTTTATATATACTAGTTATGTGTAATTATTGGAATTTATCTTTCTTCATGTATACTAGTTATATGCACATCGAATATTTTTATTTGTAAGTAATTGTTTTTAAATATTGGGATATTTGGAGAATTTTTTTTAAAAGAAGCTAATTTAAATATTTTATTAAGTCGTTACTAATCTCTCCCTTTGATTTTAATCCATAGTTTTCACAAAGATTTTATTAACTCCCTTTGGAGAATGTTAGAGGGTACAAGTGATTTTAAACCTAAATTATAAACAAACAATTTCTAACCATTCGTAACTATACTATTAATGGTTCTTTAGTTGTACATAGAGTGTAAAGGGGTTCGTTAAATTATAACTGTTCTACGAGGTAATTTAGAACATCTCCATATGTATCATTACGTCATATCAAAATGTTTGAAATTGTTAAATTGTTAGCACATGATTAAGGTTTTGACATTTGACATAATATCTTAAACAAGAATCTGCAACTTTCGCAGTTCATACATCTTTCCCTGAACGTTCCATGCTTCTTAAAGCACAACTTTGTTTTTTTTCACTACGCAGGAAAATCAGAAAGGCATTAAAAGAAATTAGTTGGCAGCTAACTGTGGTTACACAAATCACTCACGCAGCGAACCTAACAGTTGACGAGATCAGTTAGCATCGGTATGTGAAGAATATAAAAAAATAACCCAAATTTGAAAAGAAAAAAAAAACAAATGCGGACTGTCATTTCCGTATCCCAAATTAATATTTTCAGCTTTATATATTATTAAAATAATAGTTTACAATATATGTATTAAAATACAAGAATACAGCGATATGTATACCATATTACCAATATGGGTTTATGGAGAAATAAATCAGAAAAGAACGAGATTTCCAGACTCAAATGCTAAACCTGTACATTATTGACCGGCAAATTATTCCAGATATCAAAAGGCCATGTAAACATCTATTTACTAAAGAGTTAAAATACAAGGATGCAATTTTTTGAAACAGGCACGGAAAAAAAGTACCAAAGAGTTAGGTTTGGAAGAGAAAAATGAGCTTTTTTTATGTGAAAAGGGGTAACAAAAAGAAATTATTATTTGTATTTTTATAGGTTTGAAGTATTTTTTAATAAATATTAATAATTGCCATTCAAGTGTAAATTAATGTGAAAATGCAAATTTAATAAATAGATACATTATAAACTAATACATTGAAATAGAAATAAAAATGCATCATTTATTTTGTTATTGTAGTAATACTGTTTCGTTCGTTTTAAATTTGTTTTAGGTTTTTCAAAATTAACGTTATTGATTTACCAATACAAAAGGGAGAGTCCAAGAGGATGACAAGAGCAAAGGCAACAACACTTGAGGACTGCGATCTGCTTGATCGGTCTAATTGCAATCGAAAATGACAACGGAGCACGAATTATCTACAAACGCTCCCTAAAACAACAATATCACATATGCCAGGAAACAGATATTGACAGTAGCAATGACAGAATATAGCATCTAACATGGTCTATTGCACGTGTATAGACTATACACATGTATGCAGCCATAAATACAATACAAGGGCATACAGAATAATCAACAAAAAAGATCGGATGATCAACAAAAAAAGATTGGACATCCGCGTATAGAATTATAATCAACTAAAAGATTGGACATTTAATAAAGGTCGGGAATTCAGCATTCGTACATGGTCGCTGGCACATGAAAAACAAATTTGTAAATCATCTCGTCCAAATGATCCATATTACTGATTGATAGATTGATTATACAGTGTTTTCAAAATTAAAGTTAAATCATTATTATTTTTAAGCAACAAAAAACCCCCAACGTACTACTCTCAAAACACCTTGACGGTTGTTGATTCAATTATAATTTTAAACACCTTAAACAGATATTGACCCAATTTTGAAGTTTGTATCTCAATCAACTATGCATTCCGTAGTGGTAACATCATTGTAAATTAGGTCTTGATTTAAGCTTACAACACGCTACATATAAATGTTTAGCTTGGAATACATTTCAAGTATGATTTCATTTGAGGATAACCTGAAGAATATGAAGCCTATTATTAGCATAAACATTGATGACTAGGATTTCAAGTATGATTACAAGTATGAATAAGTTTCGAGAAAGTGCAAACGGATAACCAACTTAAGCTATATGAATAACCACTCCTCTCTAATTTAAGGAATCATTAAGGTTAAAATATTGCATTCGTAATACTGGCAACATACACCCATTAAAGCAAGTTGGAAGTAAAAGATTTATTAGCATAAATCGACAATTTTAAAACCCGGTTTCTTAAAAAAACATATACTGTAGTCTAATTTTATTGAAACACCTAACCCTATAATCATTTAACATATAACGGTATTTGAATGTCAGAATCGAAGCCAGAACTGGTCGAAGTTGAACACAACACATGCAGTGTTTCCAGTATATGCAACTGTGATTTAACTAAGATTATATCGCTTACCAGAATCAAAATCGAAGATTATATCCAAAACGCGAAGCCCTAGCTTCGACAGATCGGAGCTACACGCAAAGCCCTAGCTTCGAAATCGAAGGAGTTTGCTTTCTTCGACAAAACTTGAAAGGGTTTCTGCTTTCTTCGAATCACTAACGTAATTTGGAGGAGGGAGCTGCGCGCGTTTTGGAGTCTTCGAATCGCTAACGTAATTTGGAGGAGGGAGATGCGCACGTTTTAGAGGGAGGCGGAATGGTTTTGGAAGGAGAGGGAAAATAATTTGGGAAGTTGGAGGGAGATGTTTTGGGGCAGTGTTACACATGAAGGGGAAGGGAGATGCGTGCGTTACACCTGTAGGGAGAACAAAAATCAACCGGTAACTAGATAATTAAGGGTTAATAATAACGCTTCAGAATAACGCATTATTAAATAGCGTTATTAATATCATATTTTGTTGTAGTGGTGATCATATAAATGAAATAAGAAAGGAGGTTGCGGTTGTTTATAAAGGAAGCGAATGTGCCATGGGCCCAACACCATCCTCATATAACACCAACAAACCTACCCACTTCATACCTCAAAATCTGTTATCGTAAACGCATCGATGTTTATACTCAAGAAGGTTGAAAACATCATTACGGGCATAATGGAAGTGGTCTCAAGCAACAATTCCATCGTATGCAAAAGTTAGTTTTTTGGATCATTTATCACTCGGCTACCAATACATTACTAAAAATCCGTAATCCCAAACCTATCGATGTTTATATTCAAAAAGAACAGAAACATCATTCTGGACATAATTGAAGTAGTCTCAAGCGCCAATTCCATCGTCTTAAAAATCTATCTTTATGAGTCATTGATTAAATTAACTTATAAATATTAAATATCGGCCAAAAATACGGGTTGTTGCACTTGTCATTCTAATCCATTGGGCATAATGACCAATACTTGACCAACACTATACCCAAAAACTCGTATAGGAACATCCAAAATGGACGATGCCCTAGCATAGTAAACATCTTATAGAACTTATGCCAACTCATCCCTAACAACATACTTGTAATTGCGACGACAACTCAAATATCAATTACTTTATAAACATTGCCATGTAATGAATACTAATAGATGACAACCTACTTACGTAGTTACCTATAATTCACTAACTCAAAAACAACATGTCAAGTACCTATAACTTCCCAAGCCAAAAGCAACATGTGTGGCATAACGTTATTCGAAAGGTTGGATCAACGCCACTCGCCCACAAGTAATCCAAATCGGCTTCCACTTTCGGCGATGTTCAAACAACTAATACTTTGAGGACTTATAATATATAAACAACTTAATCACCTCCAAGACTTGAGAGAAAAACAATAGCTGTTATCTCAAGATCATGGGTTAGATAATTCTTCTCATGAAATTTTAACCGTTGACTAGTATAACAAACGACTCTAACCTCCTGTATCAAAACAACATCCCATCATGTACCGAAAGCATTGGTATACACAACAATTGCCATTAAACTATCGAGGGTGCTAAAATAGGTGTACTAGTCAACAACTCGTTTAGCTAATTAAACGCCTGGTCATATTCCAAGTTGCATGAAAAACTAAATTCTTCTTATAGCTGCCAATCAAATATGGAAAACTTCTTGTATTTGCAGTATTATTTGATGCAATAAACCATACTTTCCAAACTTTCATAGGCAAAGATTCCACGGTTCAAACCATACTTGGGTAGAAAGGCACAAAGTGGTGTTCACTCTTCACTATTACTGGAAGTTTGATCCAGTACTCTACCCTTCCAATTCAAACGTTAATTGATAAGGTCACTAAATCTCCATAATACTTCTTATCTCTATCCGGAATATTTTAATGCTTTTAAACTCCATCATCGGTTTAGTCCTTGTAAGCTATGTAATCTTATTTATCTAACTCCAATTGATTCTTTTTTAAAAGTTTAAGTCATAGTCATACTTTTAATTTACCTTTTAAATCAAAATTTTTGATTTTAACATCACCTCCACTGAACTGGTAAGTTTTTAAAACTGTAAAACCCTCCAAATAAATTTTAACAAATATCTCCTTTTTATAAAGATCATGACATTTTCTAAAATTTTCCTTTATAAATAAGAAATTTTCACAAAAGTGTATTTTTAATGAAACGTGATGTTTTAACTAACTATTATTTTTATTTTAAAGTATGACAGAAACATTTATAAAAGACATTTTCAGGTATTAACCATTTTTTATTTATAAAAGAGATTCAAAATCCGGGTCTTACATACTTCTCAACTTTTCTTCAAAAGTTTCATTGTTAGAAGCAAAGTATGCCTCAAGGGTAAGTGCAAAAATGTGCCTAAAAGAATAGAAGCTTTAAAGAAGTTACTGAAAATTGTTTTTTGTCAAATTCTTTTAATTTTTCTTTTTAAACAAATTTCATAAAGTTTGTCCGACCATTTTATAGAAAATCATAAATCAACTTATTTTTCTTTTTAAAATATCAGACATTCATTGTTTCTAATTTTTAGAAAACGTTTTCATTGGTTTATCACTTAAATTAAAGTAGACAAAGCAAACATATTTAAACCGCCCAATTTGTACCTAACGATGCTTTAACTGCATAGAGTTTCCATCCTTCTTTTCAAAGATGGTTAGCTCAAATTTATCCTCTAATACAGTGCCCAACTCCAATATAGAAACACTCTAGCTATACATTTAAATAAAAAAGAGTCTTTGCAACTACTACGATATAAGAATAAGATTTCCACTTTATCTGAGAAGATTTGCTCTAAGTTTGTGAAGTCCTTCTTTTATGTTCCCTTTTATGCCTTATCACATCACACATTAATTATATGGGTCCCAAAGTACTAATCTTCACCACTTACCCTTAAATCCATAATTTACTTACTACTACTAGTTGGTATAGGAAATCTCTACTACATTTCTTTATGGGGTAAATCATAATAAATGCAAAGGATTTATTTTTACATCTCAACCTTTATAATCTTGACATTTAGTCTAACCCACAATTATTTGCCTATATAAGGGATAAACCAACAACTACCTTATGAATCAAAATGTATAGGGCATTGTGTATTAATATATATATTAGAAAATTACAAATACACTCCCTCGGTCTGATTAGGCTCAGTTTGTCTCCTCGCTTGTAGATACCGACCGAACCATATAGGGATGTTCACATCCAGAATCTTAACTGCCTCACCTGAGCAATTCCCATCAAAATCGCTAATTCTCACTATATATGATTATGAATTATTTTCAACTTTCCCATAGATAGCACTATCAAGAATAAGTGATAGCGTCCTTTCTTGTTATACTTATATATAAAAACTTTGGTAAACTTTTATATATACATATATACACCTTTCAAGAGCCCATTTTGGAAACTTTTTGAAAACCTTTTTATCTAACAACACTTTTTTCAAAACTTTTCAAGTACGTTCTCTCGATATGCACCTAGTCCCTAAGGAATTTTAAATCTGGCTTTTATACCACATGTGACAACCTGCACCTTTCGGCACACCAATCCAAAGCCTAGGGTGACTTTCGAACTCGCGCCAGTGCCAAGAGATATAAGCTATTGGGAGTTTTTAAACATTTTAGAGACTAAAGATACAAGGATAAAATCTAAGACATACTACACTTTCAAATCTCACAGCGGAAGGCAATAAAATATAACACTGAAAAATAGTCTTATTAGAAAATATCCAAAACACGGTCTCAAAACAACCTCCAAAGTACTTAATTCGTATACACTATTTCCAAAATACAGTATAAGTTTGATAGATATTTAATACAATAAATAGCTACAAGAGTAACACATAATAATAGTGGGACTCCAATTCTTAGCTCTTTTCTCCATGTATTATGCCAAAATTAACTACTGTCTTATCATCCTGTGGTGGGGGAAAAACAAAAGGAAAAGAAGTGGGTCAGAAAAATGTCTAGTGAATGAGTTACATTAGTATACTCTATGTGGCCTAGGATGTTCTATATGTGTCCATGAATTACTTGTTTTCTCTATTTAAGGGGTATAATTCCATACACACATATACTAACGATTTGTGCAGGCTCATAATTAGGGTCAAACAACTAATTGAATCTCAAGACAACTAACGATCGACTAATAGCTACTAGAACTATTCCACATAGGTTTCCCTACAATTTCCACCCATATGACTACATTTTCCACAACTATGACTACACGTATCCTAGTTACGCGTTAAGGGGGAGCACGCAATGCCAACTTGCTGAAGTGTCTTATCATCACTACATCCATGTCCACCTCTCAATGGTAAAGTAATGCCTCTTACTGTACCGCGCTGGGATCCATCAACAATATAACATCACATCGCGTCACCGTGAATACTAAGGAACTCTTGTTAGTGTTGAGCCGCTCACTCCATCATGCATCGTCCTTAGTGTTGCTCGTCTACCGTAGAACCTCCTATAAGTACAAATTGCGATAAAATCGCCCCAGTCGAATATTGACCCTATTGGATAAATAACATATACCCAGTTGCGCAATGTCCTAGTATCGCCACATATGGAACTAGCTTCCATACTTATACTAACATCCATATATGTATATATAATAATACCTATGTTAATATTTTTATTTATAACTTGGGCCTTAGGCCGAAGTTTATGCTACGCTTAGAAAACACTAACCGATCGATCGCTTACTCTTGGAGCGGTCGACCGCTTACTGTCGACCGGCTCTAACGTGTGGTCGGCCGGTCATCGGTATTTATTGTTTTTAATTTAATTATCGATTATCGTTAATTTCATTTATTGATTTTCGATTATAGTAAACTTGCAACTTTAATTACGGTCAACCTAATTTGTGAATATGTGATTTATAATTGTCAAAATTTCATATTGGATTTCAATTTGCAATAAATCAGTTTAACCTAGGTTTAACATCAACATTAACAAGTTATATCATTTCCTATCAATTTGACAAAAATGGTGCACTAAGATTTATCAGTTTCTTAATTTACAGGTTAACATCAGTTAGATTAAGATTAGAAAAGAGGAATCATATTGATATAATAACTATTAAATTTCCAATTTAATTAAACAATGTTTCTAATTCGATTTTTAACAACCTAGATCAAATAAGGTAACTAATATTAATTGTATATAAATCATCTAATTAACAATGAACCCACTCACCTCAACCCAAAGCTATCCCTTCTGAAATATGCCTGGAATCTTCTTCGTTCGCTAGATCCCCACTTGATTTAACCTTCTTCAGTTTCCCTACTTTTTTAATTTTTGAAGAAATTTGTGATTTGAGAAGAAAGATGATTTCAGTTTTCAGAGGAGCAGAGTTTGGATGTACTGGTTATATCTGAATTTAGGTTTACATTAGCGTTCTATTTACATGCACAAGATTTATTTTCATCCGTCCAGAATTATACGATCGAATCCCAAATGCTGAAAAACGTACGATTAAATCTAGGCTGTTCGGCCTAGGCAAACCCAAGCTACAGAACGCCCACCGAACGACCGCTGGGTCTTGGGCGGTCGACCACTCCATGTTGACTGGCTGCACCCAGGGTGTCGACCGCTATTTAATTTTGGTTAGTTAATTTTTAACATCTTATTTTTCTTTCCAATTTTACTTATTTAATTATTTCTGATTCTAAATTTTAAAACATTAATAACTTCATCATGTTAACTCCGATTTTGAAACAGTATATATGAAAGTTGTCTAGAAAATTGCTACAAATACAATGATGCAAGTTTTATAATCAAGTTCGGATGTTTGTGAAAATTACATTTTTTCCCTTATTATATTTAAATTTAATTTTTTTATTAAATTTCCACTCAAATTTTAAGGGTGTTACAACAACCACCATCACTGATGGTCAATGACTCTAGTGTTAACAATATCCCACAAGCACTTCCCTAATCCACCATCCCTATTTATAAAAGCACTACTACACATACCTAGTCACCACCACCATGGCTTTAGACCATCTTTATTTTTCACCATCCAATACAATAATAGTTTTTTCTGACATTGTGCGTCGCTCTTTTTTTGTAGATTCTATCAATCCTTCAATCATATCCATACTATCATCAGATGGATATGATCGAAACATTGGTAGAATCTATAGAAAAGGAATGACGTCCATCATTACAAAAAATTATCATTGTATTATATGGTGAAGAACCATCTAAATCTTCAAGTGTAACTCCTTCAAGTGTAATAGAGTCATTCCTACATGTAAATAAAATTTACATTATCTTTCACACAATAGTATTATTAATTCAAAGTGCATAATCTAAGTAAATATTGATTTACAATATCTAAACCTTCAAGTGTAACAGCTTTAAGGCTAAATCATGTACAATCTAAGTAAATATTGATTTCTTTTCTTAAATTAAAAACTTTCAGTATGAAAACAAAGTGCATGCATTACTAGTACTACAATCGTCTAGAACATATCATGTACATCCATTCATCTAAAACTACTAAGGAATTTAAACTCAGAATATACATGTCAATAAATTTATTAATTATTTTACAGATAAACACCAAAATTGAAGACTTAGGTGCCGTTTGCAATCAAATTTTGGTCTGTTTCTGTTGGGGACACGTTCGACGCATCAGACGCCACAACGGGGTTAGCCCCATTTTGGGAATGATGGAGGAAGGTACGTTGGCGTCTGATGCATCTCCAACGGTTGACTTCAACATCCGTTGTTTCATTTCTCTCCCCATCAACCCCCTTCAAATACTCCGCTCAAACACTTCGCTCAGGTTCTCCATTCAAATACTTCACTCAGGTTCTCCGCTCGCAGCACACAAACGCTTTCCTCGTTCACTCAACTTCCCTACTCAAATAGCCCACTCAAATACCTCGTTTCCGTTCGTTGCAAACGCACCCTTAATCAACTTCTTGCTATTGCAAATAAACTACCGTTACTGTATTAATTAGTTTATTTACAAATTCATGTATTAATTATAACTTAATTAATTTCTGAGTTCTGAGAGTGTATGTGTTCAACAACGCTACAAGTGTTAGGTTTAAGGTGAAGAGCTTGAATATATAGCAAATGAATTCTACTTATAACCATTGTTATCCTGGTTATTAAACACCATGAATAATTTTTGTTTTGATTAAATATAAATAACATACTTTCAAAAACTTCAAAACACATATAGCTCTACACGTAAACAAAATTTACATTATCTTTCAAATAATCTATCTTCTATGCTCTACAGGTAAACAAAATTTACATTATCTTTCACACGGTAGTATTATTAATTCAAAATCAAATAATGTTATTAATTTTATTATTACTTTGAATTACATTATTACTTTTATTCATAATTTAAGTAAAATTATTAGTTTTGTTTTTAATTTAAATAACATTATTGATTCTATGAATAATTTAAATAACATTGTTCATTTTGTTCTTAGTTTAAATAATATTATTAATTTTATTATTACATTCAGTAGCATTTTTAATTTTTCTATTAATGTCAATAACATCATTAATTTTATTGTAAAATAATGGAATTCACAAACAATTTCAAAGCTATATAACCTAGGGATTTCTACACTATTTTAAATGGTTGGTCATCCTAATTCTTATTACAAATGCAATGATATTTACGTATCAGATGAATACCAATTTTTGTTTTATTTAAAAATTTAACTTTAAAAGAAACATATTCTTACTTAATATAAAATTAGAGGCAAATCCATAAATTTTAACTCTAACTATCAAAATATATCTATTGTTAAATCAATTTATATAATTAAAATAAAGGTATAACATACTTCTGTATATAATGGAAATAGCTAACTTGTAAAAATTTCTATTTTCAACAAATCTATTTAACTTAGATTCACATTAAAATATATGTAAATTGTTAGAAATATCTTTGTAAATAGAAATAATACCATTTCCAATAGACTTAGTCGAAAATTAGTTTGAATTTCATATATAAACATTGTATGATGAAATATTACAATTCAATAACTTACATCGAGATTTTCAATTACAACATCATCAAACTTTATGTCCTATCATTTGTGTTAGCCATGGGATCATTAAACCAATCCTAAGATAATATTAAAAAATCTTAAACAATAAACCTAAAATCAACATGTAAAAGAAAATTAGACTAAGAAATAAAAAGTAAACCAATCTCTTTGTGTTCATCAAAATTAGGATCATACATTAAATCTTCATTTGGCTTCATCTATTAGAGAAAAAAAAGAGATTTTTTTTTGTTTTAAGGTTTGAAAATTAATTTGTGATGATGTTTTGAAACAATGTGCGGGAGTTTCTCTGGGAAAGATGAAGAAACCATCGTGGGTCATAAACATATGAAAAAAAATGAAAGATTATAAAATCATTTTTCCGATGTCAATAGTAGCACGCTTTTTATATAACAATGTATCGATAATCTTTCAAAATTTTCAAATTCGATGACCATACCCATCGAAAATTCCCAATTACATAAGCAAGTCCCTTCATCAATGACTTACACATTTCAGGAGAAATTCTTTTATCTAACCATGTGAAATTTACAAAAAAACTCACGCTAAAAGCACCCGACTCCATGCTTATGGCACCCCGGTTGAAGGTTTTCCGTCGACCGCAGTGGAAAAAAAACAAAAATAAATTTTCATGTATTTGTTAGTATGGTGGCGGTACTTTTAGTCTCTATGAATAAGAGATCTAAAAGAACACAAATTTTTACTGGACAGCTAGAAGAAACATATATTAGCCCCTCTTCCACTTCCTTTCCAAACCCTAAATTTGAATTTGTTTCGTCCTTCTGAAAATTTTCATCATTTGCTGGTAACTTCTTCTTTTCCGGCATTATTTTATCTATTGAAATCATTCGACTTCGTATGATTTCCCGACTACAGTTTTGTTTAAACTAGAATTTAAAATCAGTAGATGATCAAAAAGTAATATTTACCGAGCAGTTTTGTGAATTAGGAAGAAACAACGTTGACTGAAATAGTTTTTTTTGAGGGGGGGGGGGGGGGGGGGCACGAAAGTTGCACCATCAAAATGGATTTGACAAGTTATACAGCCAACTGTTGATCTAGTATGTTGCTTTATTGTAGGTTCTAGATATTCACTTGAAATTACCATAAGCAGATGAAAGTATGTTACTTAGGCTGCTCCATATATTAGCCCTTCAACATGGTATAGCTGACAATCTAGATATATAATTGGGACAGTTTGGCACAAGTCTCTAATAAGTTTCAAAACACACAAAAACCCCAGTAAAAAAAGTTTGTAAATTAGGTCTCTAGAATTAAGTTACCGAATAATGACATAACTTATGCAATTATTCAGTGAATAATTGCATACATTTATGCAATTATATCAAAAAATTGTAGACATTTCCACAATTATTCACTGAAAAATTACGAAAATTTCCGCAATTTTTTCAAAAATTTGCAGAAAATTTTGCAATTATTCACCAAAAAAATTGCGGAAATTTCCGCAATTATTCATAAAAAAATTGCATAAATTTATGCAACTTTTGGATATAATTGCGTAAATGTTTGCAATTATTCAGTGAATAATTGCATAACTATGTGCAATTACTTAGTAACTTAATTCCAGGGATCTAATTTACATACTTTTTTTACTGGAGTTTTTGTGTATTTTTAAACTTATTAAGGACCTGAGTCTAATATTCACTATTTAATTTACACCAGAGACTGTTGTAGAGCTGAATGACTTAATTTGTTTGGCCTATATCATAGAAAAATCATATCAAACTTGCACGAAGGCTGGTGCTTTATACGTCTATCGTGTATTATATCAATTAATTTTTGTTGCTTTTACTTAATATGTTTAATATGCTCAGCATAGTGTAAAATGTGAACTGATTTGGTCAACTGTAAGCATCCTTAAAATATTATAAGTTTAGGTAAATAGTTCGATTTGCACTGCAATGTGTATAATACCAACAAGCAGTAGCACATTCCCACATTCATGGGTATCAAATGTTAAGATGATCTGCAGAATATGTTTAACAATTAATTCTGAAAACTTTACAGGTTAAACTGTTGAGCATACCTTTAGAATTGTGGTTGTTTTTGGATGCAGTTGAGCTCATAATTTGTTTCTTATATGTCATATTTATCAAGGTTAACAAGCTAATTATTTGTAGTGTTCTCTAGGTTCTATGGAGAATATGCAGTATGCAGAAGAACTCTTGAGGGAGTTCCTTGTATTTAGAGGTTTTACTAATACTCTCCAAGTTTTTGAGAAAGAATTAACCACTGATATTGCCAAAAACTTTCAAGTTGATAAGATCATTGACTTGATTTTTAAAGTATACATACCTAAATACGAAGTAGATAAACTAGTGGGTCTGCTTCATTTTTTCAAGCAGTGTTTCACATCACCATCGGATGCAGTTCTTCTTAATACACTGTTGAAACTAGAATTGTCTGTTTTGCGGTACTATGTTGTCTATGCTTTACAATGTGGAAGACAAGATAAAGTTGTCGAGTTTTTCAACGTAAACGCAAACCATTTGTTGTTGAAACGTGAAGATTGGGTACCATGGTTTGGTGAGTTCATCTCTTTATACTAAAACATTATTATTTCTGTATAACTCCATAATTTTTTTTCCATGTGCTTGATAAACAGCTCTTCCGTATCTTAAGAACCCTAACTTGGACCCTAAATTTCACGTGTACTTTTCAAAGGACTGGTTTGATGCTTTGCTTCTTTCGGTTCGAAATTTTTTGAGCGAGATCTTCAATGGAAGTCATATCCATTTATACAAATATGTACATCAGTCTACGATATATTGTATCTTTTTAGCCAGCATTTACAGGTTTTATTTCAATTTTTTATTCATTTTATTCCCCATTTTGGATATTATTATGTGTATGTATATTTCTTTTCCTTAATAAAATTACGCATCCCTGCCTTGTTGAAAATAAGCACAGAGAAAAACACTGTCAAACGCCTTAAAAATGACATAAAACAACTGAACCATAAACTTTCAGAATTGCAAGCTTTACTGGAGGTAAAGGATACAGAGGTCACTCTTCTGAAAAGGTATATATGTTTTCATGTTTTCTCTATTAAGACTAGTTCCAGAGTTAATTTGTTGGTTTGTACATTTTTTTTTCTTTCAATTTTGTTTCATGAATTTACTTGAAAGAATGAGTTATGCATATCAGTAAGATTTTCATTAGCTTCAACATGGTAAAATGCAATAAAACTATATATTATGCACTTCAGTTTCCCTAACCGTTCCCTGACATAATGCTCCTAGTTTACTTTGTAAGACTTCCTCTTTTGTAGAACGTCGCCTTAATGATAGCATTTTATCATTTTCAATTCAGTGCTCAAGAGAATAGATATAGTAATAGCAACTCAAGTCATCTGGTTGAGGATCATACAGGAACATCTGCCTGCAGTTCTCGTTCAGGAGAAAATATTTTGAGAGCAAAGAACAGCGACTCTTCAGAGTTTGCAAAAGAGGAATCTACGTCGCTAATGTTGGGGTCAATTTCAAGTTCACTAAGTAATTTCTCCTTAAAAAATATTGACACAGAGGAAGCTTTTCAGGTTTCTGAAGCAGGTTGAACTTTTGTCCATTATAAGTTTTTCATTTACATTAACAGACACCTTGTCTATCTATAAAGAGTAAAATGCATTGCATCACTTGCTCTTTCTTCGACTTTGTCCTCTTGACAACAAATTTTGTGCTAATTTTTTTTAAAGCTAATTTCCGTTCTCAACTTCTAGTAGTTAGATAAGCAACTCGTTTTCTCTTGAAACTTTTTTAAACACCACAATGTATGATTCATGACTTCTCTACGTTGAATTCACCAAAAATTAAAAAGACGGGTAATATGCTTATACATTCAAACAGTAAAGCTAGAGCCTAAGGCCCATCACATATATCTTCTGTCAATAGATGGATGCAACTGCTATTTATCTCCATTTCATTGAAGTGTACAGCATCTTACTACTGATCCTTGATTTATGTTATGTACTTTTCTCAATAGATGACATGCTTCAAGAATTTGTTAAGATATTGCTCGCAATTCCTGTAACATTGATCCTTTTGATTTAATTGTTGCCTATGAGACACTGATGATTTGGTAAAAGACATGTATACTGGTCAAACCTTTGTTATAATCATTCTGCTGTTATATTTATATTCTTGCACGTTATAGAATTTCAAAATAGAATATCATATCCATTTCAAGAATCAATTGTGGAAAGCTCATGCAGTGAAGGAAGTTCATTGGTTCAATTCACAAAGGGTCTACTCTGTGATAACATAATTTTACTTTAGCTGTTTGAGATATCAGAATGTTTTCGTTCCTCCACTTGCCACCCTTTAGCAAATTTGCAGAATTATTCATAACCTTTACCTTTGTGTTCAGTACTTTTATACCTAGTTTCTTAATGCTTTTACTTGTTTTGATTATTAAGTCACTTACCTTAAACCTTTAAATTCATTCATCTGTAAGCATATATTAAAATATTTCATCAATTCCAAGTAAATAGTAGCAGCTGAAATATTAGTTTGTTGCAACTGCACAACAGGAGGCAAAGGAGAAATTCCAGTTGAGGAAGAGTTCCCTGAAGTGAATATAGAATATCAGGTATCATTGTGTATTGCATCTTCACATACACGTTAGGCTTAAACCATATGTGTGTTGCTGTGGGTTGTAAATTATGTATTTAATGCATAGTAGGTGTTTATTTGATGCATAAGGCCTTTGCTGCAGGAAACGTTCCTTGGGCACACCAGTCCAATTAGCAGGTGCCGTTTTTCTGCTTCCGGAACCAATATTGCTAGTGCTTCAGTGGATGGTACAGTTAGGTACTTGTGATGCTTATACATACTATCAGTGATTTCACTGTCTGATCATTTAGATTGATAAAGTTATCTTATTAATCTATTCAGGATCTGGACATATGATTCATCAACACCCACATCAAGAAATGCAACTATCTATTGTGGAGCAGAGATCATGTCACTTGATTGGGAATGTAGGTCGGATCGTTTGGTATGTCTATCAAATATTTGGTGCATGTATTTTAGTTATGTTGTTACTAATATTGGAAAATGGGATCCTAAACTTCTAACCGGTATCCATGTCATCTGTTTTTCTGACAATAGCTGCTCATTGGCACAGCGGATGGTGGGATTAAAGCTTGGAATGTTGATGCGAAGAGAGTAGTTTGTGATCTCAGTACATCGCAAGAATTTCCAAGGTTCTTTAAACCATTTTGCTCAGAGCATGCTACACCCAACTGTACAAATAATTTATTACACTCACAACTTCATGCTGACCTATTATTTTGCGGTACAGTGTCCTGGACTTGAAGTGTAGCCCAGTTGATCCTATTTTTGTCTCTGCTGCAGCATCCAAAAGGTAGTTATTTTACTATACCATTTGGATATGGTATATGGTGTTTGGTTTGTTGTATAGCATCTTAGCATTTGTTTAATGTGACATTGCATACAAATATATTTTCATTGCTACTTTAATGTTACTAATTTGTTGAGTATTGTCTATGCTTATGTCAAGATATGATGTACTTTCACCAACTTTTATTTGTGTAAAATCTTTATTAAATTAAAAGACATGCTTTTGTTCAAGACACATTTTTAAGATTCAATTGATTTTGTTTCAGTATGTTTCTTTTGCGCTTCCTTATTATTTACCTTGATAGGAAGTGAATGTTTTGTGGAAAATTGTGTTTAAGAGTCGCCTATTTTGAAAATGTTAGCTTTGCCTTCCTTATGCTGTTTTGGTTTAAAATGAAACTACAGGGTGGAAACTTTGTAACCCACATCTAGTGTAGACAGTTATTTTTATTTGTTTTTTTAATGAAGAGGATAAATATATCTAATATAATCTTTTAAATGGTCAGTGGCATGTAAAGTCAGCACGGTTCTTTATATAGGAAATTGCGTGATGAAATAAACATAGCGGATGACAACCGGGCACTTCATAATGGACAAGTCAACTCAATAAAGTTGGGGAAAATTTGCAATTTTGATGATTTTTTAATAGAGCGTTTAAAACTGAGTTCGGTTAGTTGGTCTAAAAATAAGACTTGTCTCTGGCTTTTGGAACTAAATACAATATTTCCATAATTTAATACTAGCACATGACATGCATGATGTGTGCATGCATGCACATGATGTAGAAATGTGCCAGTATGAAATTTGTTAAGGGTATTTACTATTATGTTACTTTGGTGATGGGGGAAAGGGCGACAAAGGTGAATTCTATAGAATCAAATTCCTTTATTACAAGTAGAGATTTGATATCATATATATTAGAACTTGTTGAGCTCGAGCAACTGGCACACTTGGCAAACTTGTTTTGCTTGTTTAGCATGTTCATGAATAATTTGTGTGCAGGCAGGGATCAAACAAAGTTGACAGTTTGGGGCTTGCATCTTTAACTGTATGGAATATGAAGACATGGAAGGCTATGGTATAACTGTCTACAAATTTCAGTTTTATCTCCGTAACCATATTAAGTCAACACAAATGGATTGATAGGAAAATTTTCTTTTGTAAAAGTCAGTTCTTCCTCTTGGTAAAGATCCACCTGCAATCACTTCACTCAGTTTTAATCACAATGGGAAGATTTTGGCTGCCTCTTCAACTGATGGAATGATTCATATGTTTGGTATCCTCAATTTTTTTTAATGCCATCATAGGCTGCAACTGTTCACCATGTAGAAAATGATCCGTCTGCATTCTGCAATCATATAATATCTGTTGTAAAGCTTGCACTGTAGAATCCAAAGTAGACTATACATAATACATCTTAAACCTTGGAAAAATCATTATTATACTCATATGTTGCTCACGGTAAATTTTCACTATGTTATTTGGCGATTTAAATTTGGTTATGTGATTTATAAATTTTTACATGTCAATTTTTTTTACTGTCTGTTAAGATAAATGAGATATTTTTTATTTCTTTTTTCTTGGATTAATATTTGTTACAAAGATAAATGTTACACAGATAAATGAATATTTATAATTCAAACTTTGCTAATTTTTTAACTAATTTATAGTAAATTTTTTTAATTAATTTAAAATTTGTTGACTTTTGCTGAGTTAAATATTTATTTTGATAAAGTTCAAATTTGTAACTTGATGTACAATAAATCATTTGCGATAAATGGTGGATGGATTTGAAACCAAAAAGTTTGTATTTAATTGGATGACAATTTTAAATATGTGAAAGTGATGAGTAAAAATGCAATGCTATTAAAGGAAGTGGATGGTATTTTTTAAATACAAGAAAAGAGTCACAGGTCTCTGTTTTTTATGTTGTTATATAAAAAGTCCCTGTAGAAATGAATATGTAAATTTGGTCCCTATTTTTCAAAAATAAAAAAACGCAAAGTGTCTTGCACTTTTCTGACATAAAATGCAAGATAACTTGCACTTTCCTAATTGTGAAATATTTTTCGAAATTTTCGAAAATTTTGAAAAGCGCAAGTTAACTTGCACTTTTTATTAGAAAAGCGCAAGCTAGTTTGCGCTTTTTAATTTTGAAATTTTTTTGAAAATTTTAAAACTTTTAAAATTTTTGAAAAGCGCAAGGTAACTTGCGCTTTCTATCAGAAAAGCGCAAGCTAGTTTGCGATTTCTGATTTTGAAAATTTAAAAAGCGCAAGCTAACTTGCGTTTTTTTATTTAGAAAAAACAGGGACTTAATTTACATACTTATTTCCACAGGGACTTTTCTTGTAACACCATCAGAAATATGGACCTTTCGTGCAAAGCCCCTTTTAAATATGCAGAGTATTTAAGCGACATTGTGAAAATATTGATACGTAGGCTCAAGAGCATATGATGTAAGCGCAATAAGAAAATTAAAGAGAGGTGAAAATGCTACCATTATATTACTAAGTAAACACAAAAATGATTCTTATCATCCTTAACGTGCCAAAGACATGTCTGCTGGCTTACAAATAACCGGATGGCCAGCCCATGATAGTTCTGTGAGTTCTGTTCTATTTGGGCCGGATGAAACAAGCATCTTTAGCCTGGGATCTGACGGAAAGGTATTATTACATAACATTTTATCTTATTGTCCTTTCTTTTTTTAAAGGTTAACTGCTCTGTAATCGCCGCCCTCTTATAGTATATTTAGTATGCTTTATGTTCCTCAAAGTAGAATAGTCAACATTGTGCCTATGTAATAAAGTTGGCCAATGCAGATATTTGAATGGAGCCTGCATAATCAAGGTCAAGTTCTTTGGTCCAGAGACTGCAGCAGGTAACATGCACCATATTTTTGAAAAACAAAAATCATTACATTTGTACATTTTACTATCTGCTTGAATGAAAAATGTTTTCATTCGTTGCTAATAATAACATGGCGACGATTAAAAGCAGTTGCCTTCAAGATAGTGTATAGTAATGAGTGATGATTTATGTTGAACAGGTTCTGCTACCCGGAGAGTGAGAAACAATGCAGACATGAAATAGCACTGGATTCTACTGGGAAGAGATTGTTGGTGACCTCTGGTTCTGTTAGGTCTCCCATATACCAGGTTCTTTTTTTCTTTACACTTCCAGAACAAGTCTATATGTCTATAATAAAACATAACCTTATACACATATATTGAATTGGTATATGAAGGTGCAAGGCAACATGGGTGGTCAAAAAACGCTTCCTCACACTGCAGCGATAACAAGCGTAGATTGGCATCCCACGCTTCCCATTTTCATCACTGGGTCTGCTGATCACTCTGTTAGAGTTACGTCCATTCTTTAATCATCTTTCTTTTCATGCTATGTGTTAATTGTGCTTTTATTGAGTTTGTTTTACCGAGTGTTGTGAGCTTGTTGTTATGTATGGAATTACCATTTTGGAAGCTGGAGTGGATTTGTAATGCTCAGAGGAAAAACTATTGATGGCTTTATTATTTATTCTATGTTGTTATTTATTCTTGTAGTTTGCAATCTCTTGTCGTCAGGTTGATGTTTAATCTGAAAAAGCTACACCTGCATTTGCAAAAGCAGCTGTCAGTAAAACGGTTTGTTATTAGTTAAATGATTGTTTGATTTCTTTGCTCCTAATTAACTTTTTAAATGGGATGAAATGCGTGAGATCTAAGATTTTATTTTCTCCCTTTTTTCGTACCATCAGGTTGTTATGTTTTTATGGTCATGGCCTAAAGTGTATCCTACAAAATTGACGTGGGATGAATTCGGTGGTTTTACACAAATTTCCAAAAGTTGTGAAAATTTGTTGATTGATCCATTGAATTAATTTCTGCATGAATTATGCGGATATATTTGGAACATATAGTATAATTTGTATTTGAACGACCGCTTGTAAGTCTTGGAAATAGTGGGGCCTTAGATTTTTTTCCCATATATAAGCCTAACCATTTTTATTGTATTTAGTTATTTACTGATAGGCAAATTCTGTTTGAATTTAGGGGTTTGGTAAGTAGCCCTCCATATATTATATAAAATGTAACTGGACAAAAATGCCCTTGGTTGAATTTCTATTTTTTAAATGTTTTTAACACCAGTAGAGCATCTAAAAGAATTTTGTTCCAGTTCGCGGAGCAGGTACGTGAATTCATACATAACCACGTAGAGCTGGTGCGCGTAGTTTATATATCTACTATGCACTGTACCTACGAGGTTTGTAGACATACCTCGTAGTTGCCCTACAGGATGAACCTTTATACCATGTAGGCTCTTTATGTTGTGGTAAAAACAGTTTAAAAGTAATAATATGAAATATATTTAAGCAAAGGTATTTTTGTCCAATTAAATTTTTAAAATTTATGGAGGCCAACCTAGCATATTCTTGGGTTCAAATAGTACTTGCCTTACTGATATGAGCGAGTTTTAAAGAGCAGAACATGTTATGTGCATTTCAATGATCCAAGTGATCAGATTGTTAAAATTGCACTGATTATAATTTTCAGTATCCTAGAACATAACATGATTAAAATTACTATAAAAAGAAAAGAGTTATATTTTTGAAACGATAAAAATCCGCAATAAAAAATAATATCTTACGGATACGCCTGCACATAGTATATGGGCACTTGATCCAACAACGAATGAAGTAATTGATCCAACAATAAGGTGGTAGAAGAGAAATTGCACATGACTGTATATGAGAATTAGTTTGTAAATATTATTTAATTTGACAATAACTTATCTCTTTAAATACCTTAAAAATGTGCATGCATTTTTATTTGTACTTATGGAAATAGATTTGATAGTAGTATTCCCATATTTGAACTCCGCCTAGGCAGAAGCCGCTATTTTTCTTGTTCATACTGCAATAACTTTTCATACTAACTCGAAATCAAACGAGACTTCGACCGATGAACTCCCATCTAAATTACAGACAATAAGAAACACTCGGACACTTCATCTAGTGAACGTATACCGTAGTTCTCGATGGTGATAAACAATTGTACTTAGAAAATAACATGCTACATTCCCGTATTTGCACTCCACATTGGCAAAAGCCGCTATTTTTTTGTTCATACTGCAATAACTTCTTCATACTAACTCGAAATTGGACGAAACTACAACCGATGAACTCCGACCTAAATTTCGGACAATATAGAACACTCGGATACTTCAGCTTATGAACATATACCTTAGTTCTCCATGGTGATTAATAGTTGTACTTGGAAAATAACAAACTATATCCCCACTTCAATGCTCACTGTAGTTCTCCATGATGACTAATAGTTATACTTAGAAAATAACAGGCTACATCATCATATTTGAACTCCGCCCAGACAGAAGCCGCTATTTTTTTCTTCAGACTGCAATAACTTCTTCATACTAACTCGAAATCAGGCAAAACTTTGACCGATGAACTCCCACCTAAATTATGAACAATATGGTACACTCGGATACTTCATCTAGTGAACTAGTGAACGTATACCGTAGTTCTCCATGGTGACTAATAGTTGTACTTAGAAAATAACAGACTACATCCCCGAATTTGAACTCCGCCTAGGGAGAAACCACTATTTATTGTTCATACTGCAATAACTTCTTCATACTAACTCGGAATCGGGCGAAAGTACGACCGATGAACTCCCATCTAAATTATGGACAATACAGAACACTCGGATACTTCAGCTTATGAACGTGTACCGTAGTTCTCCTTGGTGATTAACAGTTGTACTTAGAAAATAACAGGCTATATCCCCACTTCAACGCTCACTGTAGTTCTTCATGGTGACTAATAGTTGTACTTAGAAAATAACAGGCTACATCCTCATATTTGAACTCCGTCTAGGCAGAAGCCGCTATTTTTTTCTTCTTCAGACTACAATAACTTCTTCATACTAACTCGGAATCAGGCAAAACTTCGACCGATGAACTCCCACCTAAATTACAGACAATATGGTACACTCGAATACTTCATTTTGTGGATGCACACAGTAGTTTTCCATGGCGACTAACATTTGTACTTAGAAAATAACAGGCTACAACCCCGTATTTAAACTCCGCCTAGGCAGAAGCCGCTATTTTTTTTATTCATACTGCAATAACTTCTTCATACTAACTCGGAATTGGACGAAACTTCAACCGATGAACTCCCACTTAAATTACGGACAATATGGTACACTCGGATACTTCATCTTGTGAATGCACACTGCAGTTCTCCATGGTGACTAACAGTTGTACCTAGAAAAAAACAGACTATATCCCCACTTCAACGCTCACCGTAGTTCTCTATGGTGACTAATAGTTATACTTAGAAAATAACAGACTACATCCTTATATTTGAACT
Organism: Allium fistulosum; assembly: GCA_030737815.1. NCBI lineage: Eukaryota > Viridiplantae > Streptophyta > Magnoliopsida > Asparagales > Amaryllidaceae > Allium > Allium fistulosum. The sequence goes on along the minus strand of CM060902.1, from coordinate 1,127,032,127 downwards.
CCGCCTAGGCAGAAGCCGCTATTTTTTTTCTTCAAACTGCAATAACTTCTTCATACTAACTCGGAATCAGGCAAAACTTCGACCGATGAACTCCCACCTAAATTACGGACAGTATGTTACACTCGGATACTTCATCTTGTGAACGCATGTTGTAGTTCTCCATGGGGACTGATAGTTTACTTAGAAAATAACATGCTGCCACATCCCTATATTTGAACTCCACCTAGTGCAGAAGCCACTATTTTTTTTGTTCAGACTGCAATAACTTCTTCATGCTAATTCGGAATCCGGCGAGGCTTCGACGGATTAACTCCCACCTAAATTACGGACAATATGGAATACTCAGATACTTCATCTTGTGAACGCACACTGTATTCCTCCATGGGTACTGACAGTTGTACTTAGAAAATAACAAGCTACCACATCCCCATATTTGAACTCCACCTAGCGCAGAAGCCGCTATTTTATTATTCAAGCCGCAATAACTTCTTCATACTAACTCGTAATCAGGCAAAACTTCGACTAATGAACTCCCACCTAAATTACAGACAATATGGTACACTCAGATACTTCATCTTATGAACGCACACTGTAGTTCTCCATGGTGACTAACAGTTGTACTTAGAAAATAACAGGCTATATCCCCACTTCAACGCTCACTGTAGTTTTCCATGGTGACTAATAGTTGTACTTAGAAAATAACATGCTACATCCTCATATTTGAACTCCGCCTAGGCAGAAGCCGCTATTTTTTTCTTCAGACTGCAATAGCTTCTTCATACTAACTCGGAATCAGGCAAAACTTCGACCGATGAACTCCCACCTAAATTACCGACAATATGATACACTCGGCTACTTCATCTTATGAACTCACACTTTAGTTCTCCATGGGGACTGACAGTTTACTTAGAAAATAACATGTTACCACTTCCCCATATTTGAACTCCGCTTAGTGTAGAAGCCGCTATATTTTTTGTTCAGATTGCAATAACTTCTTCATACTAATTCAGAATCCAGCAAGGCTTTGACCGATTAAATCCCACCTAAATTACAGACAATATGGAACACTCAGATACTTCATCTTTTAAACGCACACTGTAGTTCTCTATGGAGATTGACAGTTGTACTTAGAAAATAACAGGCTACCACATCCCCATATTTGAACTCCGCCTAGTGCAGAAGTCGCTATTTTTTTGTTCAGACCGCAATAACTTCTTCATACTAACTCGGAATCAGACAAAACTTCGATCGATGAACTCCCAGCTAAATTACAGACGGTATGGTACACTCGGATACTTTATCTTGTGAACGCACACTGTAGTTCTCCATGGTGACTAACAGTTGTACTTAGAAAATAACAGGCTATATCCCCATATTTGAATACTATTTCTGTATGAAATTTAAAAGGGTATACTTGGAATTTCAAAAAGACACCGAGTAAATCTATTCAATGAATTCCCTTTATTAGTAGTAAATATAATTACATTGTAAATTAGATTAACACTATTAACATAGAGGGAATTAGACATAAGAACAAACATTTATAAAAATTTAGATTAACACTATTAATATATATGATTTAAGATTTTTTACTAATTAATCATATTAGTTTGTCCGTAGAATGATCTAAGAATTTTGTTGGATCCGTCTGATCAACATTATCGATAGAGACTCCTAAACACTTTTATACGAGACAATGTGACACAACAATTTTGAAAATGAATTATGATTCGGAAATTATTATGACTTATTATTTTTAATATTATTATATCTTGTATGTTGACGTCTGTCGCCACTGAGAATTAGTGTGGAGTTGAGTTTGTTGGTGTAACACCCCGTAAAATCAACCATAAATAAATAAAGAATAGATTGGCTCACATCCCTGTTAAGTTTCAAAATAGAGAAAACATCATCTCGAAAATAAATTTATGTTTTTTGTCCCTATTTTCAAATCCCCCTGCACCAAAAGACCCAAATATCTTTTACGTTTTTAGCATTTCAAACGCTCATAACCTTTTGTAGAAACATCGGATCGGCATACCGTTTTCACCAAAAAATCATAAATTTTACAATCTTTAAAATGAGATCCATTGTTGATACCAAAAAATCATGTTTGTAGTAAGGCTGCAATTTTTCCATATATTTGCAGAGAATTCTGCAATTTTTGAAAAATATCAATTTTTCTTCAAATGTCACCAATTATTCCATATAATTGTAGACTTTTATGCAATTATATGGAATAATTGCAAACTTCTCTGCTATTATTCCATATAATTGCCAACTTTTCTGCAATTATTCTGTATACTTGCCATTTTCTGCAATTATATGAAATAATCATCAATTTTTCTTCAAATGTCATCAATTATTCCATATAATTGTAGACTTTTATGAAATTATATGGAATAATTCAAACTTTGATGCCATTATATAGAATAATTACATACTTTTCTGCTATTATTCTATATAATTGTAGACTTTTCTGCAATTATTCTGTATACTTGCCATTTTCTGCAATTATATAAAATAATCATCATTTTTTCTTCAAATGTCAGCAATTATTCCATATAGTTGCAGACTTTTATGCAATTATATGGAATAATTGCAGACTTTTATGCAATTCAGTGGAATAATTGCATACTTTTCTGCTATTATTTCATATAATTGCAGACTTTTCTGCAATTAAATGGAATAATTGCAGACTTTTCTGCAATTATTCCAAGTAATCGCAGCAAAGTGCAACTATACCATATAATTGTAGACTTTTCTGCAATTATTGCATATAATTGTTGAATTATCAATAATCATACCATATAATTGCAGAATAACTTGGCCTGCCGTTGTTTTTACGTATGCATAATGCCACTCATTAGAAAAATAATAAAATTTGTGATTTAATGGTGAATACGGTTTATTAATCCGTCGTTTCTACAAAAAGTTATTGCGTTTTAAAGATTGATAATTAATGGGGTGCAAATTTTAATTATGGATGTGAGAATAACATCCACATATGAAGAACCAACGTTCAACCATGCAGCATGGGGTTATTTTAGGGAAGAAAATTGCAGTATTTGAAAATAGGGATGTAATTTATATCTTTTTTGGGAGGATGTTTTGTGTATTAAGTTTGATTTTAGGGATGTGTCCCTTATTTTCACATAAATAAATTAGATAAATTAATTTAAGGAAGATATGATTAAAACTTGAAATTTTATAAAAGTCAGAATTTGACTACAAAAGTTAGGTCGTTGCGTTCGTGGTGATTTTTGATAAATTTTCATATATAATATGTTGAAAACGGAGCTCAAACGAGAAAGTTATGAACGTTTAAAGTTTCAGATTCAAATTAATTTAAATAGGATTAAAATTCAAATAAATATTTAATTTCTAAATTTGAAATTCAAAAGTTAATAGTAATTATACTTGGGTGTTAAGTAAACGTTAAAATTAACAGTAGCATTAAATAGTAATTAAGGAAGAAAATAAATTGTAAGTTTCCATTACTATTGATTTATTCCATTGTTTTAATATGGAATAAGTTGGATTTGGATTCTATATACAAGTCCATTGATTTGATTTTGGAATATTGGATTTATGGTATATATGTTATTATGGAAATAAGACTTATATAATTTTGGAAGATTTGACATTTGAACGTTAGTTTATGGTGTAATCTCTGCATGCATAGAAATTAATAAATGCGCACGCACACATGCACACAGATATACATATACATACATAAACTAGCATAAATAACATATAGTTATGACGTATTAATTGCATAGTTAATTAGAGTAATAATTATCATTAAATCCCTTTAGGAAAGTAATTGATTGTTAAGTTAAATTAAGAAGGAATTCTTATAAGGCTTAAAATAATGAATAACGGTGAGATATGTGATAATATATTTTGAGAGTGTTATGAATTATGACTAAGTTATAAGAATGCGAGGTCGGTCAAAAACACATAGAAGCCTGCCCAACTAATCTGGCTACCAGCAGTGTGAATTTGGGGCTGATGTGAGACATCTTTTATAATAAGTAACTACGATGATGCAAGTTTAGTCTCAATTATGTAGAGTAAATCTGTCCAGTTAATTTGGCTACCATTTCCTACGAATAGTCGGACTAATGTGGGACGTCTCCGTGGGGTACGGGTCATAATACGAAGGACTTGCTTCAGGGATTGAAGGTATTAAATGGTTATTTGAGGGCCCGCCTCTTTCTCATGTGTGAAGTATTAAATGGTCGGGATTGGGTTTAGGCATGGCCGAGGATATCTCGAAAAGGTCCGCTTCAATGGGAAGTAGTAAGTGCCCAAAGAGATTTCTATGCAATGTCGGCTGGATAGGCACCTGTGAGGAGTCCGCCTTAGGAGTAGGTATTAAATGACGGGGGTCTACCTCAATTGAGGTCTTAAACGGTCAGACTCTACCTATTTTTCCTTAAAAATGTATCAAGTGGCTTGGGTACTATCTCTCGCATTGGTAGACATTAATAACGATGGTTATGAGTTATTGGTTATGGAATTGGATAAGCCTGAGGGCTTATAATTGGAAAGTCTTTAAATATACTAAAATGCATAAGACATATCCTTATTTAAATTATACCACCCAAGTACTAATATAGAAAGGCTTGAGATTTTTATTCACTAGACATTGTTGTTCTGACTCCCTCCTCATTACAACACAGGTTAGGAAAGGAGACAATGATTCAGATGGAGATGACGATGAGAGGAGCTTGTGGCAGTAGTCCATTTATCTATTTATGTTATTTTCTGATGTACCCATTTAAAGATGACAGTGTATTTTAAGCATGTTGTATCTCGGTTATGTAACATTGTGTTATGGTTTTATGACATTTGGAATTTTAAATAAAATGGGTATCGTTTATGTTATTATATTTTATCCTTCCGTGCGAGTTCTGAATGAGTAGATAAATAGCTCTGTATTGTTCTTTTTACCAACCAATAGCCAGCTTTGAAATGGGTCTGAGTTTTGATGGGCCTTTTATGGGTCGGAATTTAGGCTTGTTTCGGGACGAGTTGTTACAATTGGCGAGGCAGTGTTGATATTTGGCTATGACCAACATTGCAGCCAAATAGAGGAGAAGAATCACTCCTTCAGGGCATAACAGCGTTGAAGATGTATATATTATCTTTTCAATGAGTGTTTTGTTCTTTGATTATATAATTTTTAACTTTTATTTAAGGGATTTTCTATTAATAATATATATGGAATAAGTATGTCTTGAAATTGGAAATTTTAAATAGGTAGTAATTTTGTTGTCGAGGAAGCTCATGATTTAGGAAATTGATTAGCATTTGATAGGATGGGAAGGAGGCACCTAAAGGAAAGGCATAAGCCTGAAATATTTTAAAGAGCAGTTTTGTGTTATGCTTATTTTGTTTGTGTGTGTGTGTAAATATAGTTGGATGCAGTGGCTAGAAAAATAAGCCTGTTACGGATTTACCTAAGGAGAAATTGCGTGAATGTAATTTTCTTGGGGGAAGAGGGGATCTGTGACAACTCTAGTTGAGACACTCCCAAATAAATATTTTTGACATATAAACATAGAAAATAATTGAATTTTGGAAGGAAAATGGAAGAAAGGTTGGCAGTGACCACTTTTTGTGCTACATATTAGCTTCTAGAGCTACGGTCTATCAACTATTAGCAAGAGAGATCATCTTAGGGACCATTTCTCAAGGAGTACGTGACCAACTCCAAGGAAGTTCTAAAGAAAAGCAGACAAGTGATATTAGAACCTCACGAAAACAACACAATTTCTGAAGAAAAGTGCTTGGATTATAATGGATCGAAGATTGAAGACCAATGGAAGGGAGATGGAGCGGTTATCCCCCATAAATTCAAGTTGGTACCGACCACTTTTAGTCGGTACCGAGGTGAATATTCAGCTCTGGGGACTCCATATTTCCATCCTGCCTTTTCGAATGTGAAGTAAGACTTGGTATATTGATATCTAGCGATTCTGCCGGATGATTTCCCTATAAATACAGCACCTATAACATTTGAAAAAGACTTTTGGCACTTTGTTTTCTTTATCTTCTATCTTCCCTCAACCATAGTCATTAAGGAAGCCACTCTTGGCTGTTCTAAGATGTTAGACTTGTCAAACCCTTGTACTAGGACTAATAATCTATAATCAATACCAACACAGTGGACGTAAGCCATATATATGCCGAACCACTATAAAAACCTTGACGTTCTCTCTTTTTTTACTTACAGTTTTTGATAGATTTCTATATTCCTATTCGTTTTTGGGTGTTATGACATTTCTAGGCTCAACAAAAATATTATAATTTGTTGAAATGATTATCTTTATGTAAGAAAATGAGTAAATTTCTATATTGAAAAATATATTTTATATAACTTTTAGCGTTGTTTTTTAAAAAAATGGGAAAGGAAGTTTATTTTAATTGAATATTGGGTTTGGGTTTAATTAGGAACCCATCTAGGCCAAAATAAAATAAGAGAAATACAGTTTTTCCCTTTTGTAAATTTTTTTACTTTCACTTTCCATATCAGCTGAAACAAAAAGTCAAATCTTTCTTCCTCTTCTCTTTCCAAAATCCGAGAGTGAAAAGCCACCAAAATAATTCATAATAAATTACAGAAAAATTCCATAAAATCTAGAAGTACATCTCAGCCTATTCTACATCTTTAGGAGCAGCAAATTTCGAACTTTGGACAATTTTGGAGCTTCTCAAATTCAAGACAACAAAGAAGTTGAAGGTGACGTCAGTTTTTGAAGATATAAGAAGTGTTCTTGCTAGCTTTTGGGGTATATGGTGAGTTTAATTACTCAAAACTGTACTAAATTCGGTGTATGCACTTTTATTGTGATTGTTTATGTTCTGTTTTGGTTGAATTATTGTTGATATGCTTGAATTAGTTGTTTTATATGCTAAAAACCTAAAATTGCAAATGAAATGCCGTCCATTTGAAGTTTGGATGTTATTTGTTTATGTGTAGGTGCATGTAAGGGTTTGGAGTGGTCTAAGATCATCGGAGAGTGACTCAAGTCGCTAGAACATGGACGAAATCATCAAAATGGTCAAATTTTGAAGCTAAACCAGCTCCCAATTTATCGATCTTCGGTCCACCGGTCATGGTGACCGATTCACCAATGGCCTATAGTCTGGTGCTATTCGGCTCCAAGTAATTAAGTTGATTATGTTTCTATTTTTTAAATTTTGGTTTAATGTTTTAGTTATTTTCTTACTTTTAAAATTTTATGTTAGTAATTCATGTACCTTGTAATTTCTTATTGAAATATATTTTATTATTTACTAATAATCTTTATGGAATTCTATTATATTTTAAATATATATAAATTGATTTATATAAATTTACGAAACTATTTTTAATTGGTTAAAACCCTTGTAAATTAATATTAAAATTTCATTTCAAATCTGAAAGTTGTTTTATTAAAATATTTTTCAAGTTTATATTTTTATAAAGCTTAGGAAAAGGAATAACCATTGAAATTAAAGATTTACATTATAGAAAGCATATTTATTTGTAAAAGTAATTTGGAAAACAAATAGAAGTATTAAAAGTTTGTTTGGCACTTAAAAGTTCCTTTTTATGGAAAATAGAAAAAATTTCGAGGAAGATATTTCTAGAAAGGTGTTTCTTTTGTAAAGCGAATATTTAATAAGAAGTATTCAAGGGTACTCCATAAATGGGATTTTGATTATCTAAATTCATTTTAAAGAGATTTGAAATCTATACCCCTTTATATATATATGATTGAAATTGATTTCTATGGAAATTTATGTGAAATTCTATATGATTAGAATTTTGAGTAAATGGTTAAGCAATGCCAAGCGGTACAAGATGTTTGATTATACTTTTCTTATTACTCTCTTGACTCCTCATATGTAATATTTGATTTGTATTGTATTTTATTTCTATAAAGTGAGGATGTTAAATAAATAGATTAGTAATACATGATGGTATGAGACGCTTGGTAATATTATTCTGGTTGTTCTATCGACTCACATTACAGAATATTTGTTGTTTTTGTGAGTGTAGTTTACTAGCTTTTACTAAGCGTTCGAGTAATACTGAGTGGTATGGGATGTTCAAGTAATACTTATACGATTACTACGGATGAGTAATTGTCACTTATATTTTGAAGATGGTTTAGGCATTTTTTGGGAAAACCATCTAAAGGTTATCTTTTTTGAGTTACTAGTCGAGATTTTCGTTTTTATAAGGACTACACACTGAGCTATTTTTTGATTTATGGAGCGTTCTCATAAGGACTTACTAGTGGGAGTTAACATTCCCTCAGACTAGAAGTCGAGAATATATATATATATATATATCTGTGTGTGTGTGTGTTGCAGTTAGTTTCGGTCTCTCCTACACATTGAGTCGAGGGAATTATTTTGAGTTAGAACCTTATTCATCAGGTCCACACCACTATTTCTAGCATGTGATCAGGGCTATCAGATTGGCTAGCATCCATCCTAGCAGCCTTGATTGCGGGGTTGCACCCCAGGTCTATGATGTAAATTTTAGAGTTTCCATTGTTTGAGAGTTACCACTGTCATAAGAGAAATTGCCCTGATGTCACTTAAGGCCCGCAGCCCGTTACTAAGGGTGAGTAGGAGAAGTGACCATTGCATGAAATAAGATTACGACTTGTTTATGACATGTAGAGGATAATTAGAGGTCAAGACTCTAGGAGTAACTAAGGGACTGTAGGAAATGGGTCCGCGACCATTAGAGTTTCCTGGAACATTACAAAGTGTTTGTCAGTCTCCCTTTTGGTATGTAAGGTGGATTCATATGATTATCTTATTAATTTGTGACCTCATTAGAGAGGATATTATTATCATTTATATTATTATTTAGTTTTTATAACAATAGAGACTTGTGACGTGCTTGTTTATCATTTTGGTTCGCCTAACCCAAAGACTAGCTGAGAAGCTTATTTATTATTTGACATTAGGAACTTGCTCTATGCTCATTCGTTATTTTCTAAATGTTCATTTCTCATAAGAGCCTATGGCTGAGATATATTTTTGTATGATTTGTCATTCCTATCTCCTATGACCGTTTAGTTAAGAATTTGCCTCTCTAAGGACTATAGGACAAGATGAATGATTTTGTATATTGAATATTTTAATGACTTTAAGTATATATTTGAGTTAGATTTCTTGATATCTCCAAGGGTTTAACGATCGAAAGTTGTTACTTTCATTAGGACTATAAGTCGAGATAGTGGGTTTGGATACTGATTTTTGTATTATATGAATTGTGTCCTATTTGAGTTTGACATTTCTTGATATTTTCTAGGGCTTAATAGTCAGAAGTTATTACTTCCCTTAGGGCTGCAAGTTAGATTTGTAAGCCTCGTTATTGATGCTTTGATTATTATGTGGGATTATGTATTTCTTGATTTATCTTTTAGGGCTTAGTAGTCGGAATTATTCACTTCTATTAAGATTGTAAATCATGATAGATATTATGTTATGGATTCTCGTGTTTTGAATGAACTATGATTCATACTCTTATTGAGACTTTTATGAACATGTTGTATGCTCATCTATTCTATTTTGAGATTTTGATTTGTTTGGTTGATATCACCCAATTTATTTATGTCGTGATTCTTATTTGCTTATATGTATTTTATGGCTGATTATTACTTCATGGTTGCATGGAATATGATTGTAATGCAAATTTGGGTTATGTTATTTCATATGCATGTCATGCCTTTATACCATGCTTTGCTGTTATATATTCACCTTTGAATTTATATATAGTTAACCCATTTATTATGTTATATAATACTCGGGTCAATCCGGGACTTTCAGGTACACGGTTACTTTGACTTATGGATGATGGGTACATTTTTAGGAGGCAACTTAGTATTTATTTTGTCAGTCTATTCACATGTATTTATTTTGACATATCTCCTTATATATATATATATATGTATCTATGGATGTCATTTCGGGTTATGAATTGGATACTCATTTGCAGACTCACTTTGTTATGATATGTGATGTATTATATTTTCTATTGCGATTTTTGACTCTACGATCTTACATTATATTGTGCATTGTTCTATTTTGGTAAACCCATGCGGTTTGTTGATTTATGCTGATACCGAGTACATACATTTGAGTAGTTTATGAGGTAATAATATGTATCAATATTATCCCAAAGAAATATTCACATATGGCCGCTCCTAACAAGCCTCATTCTCTGTATTACCAAACAATATTATTCTATATACTCTTTGGTGGTACATGTATAGAGGTGGGACATTAGACCCAACCGATCTGTTTAAAGAACATACGGTTGATGAGACGTTGATAGGTGGTGTCCGCATTTTACAAACCAAAAGGTATGGTGCGATAGCAGTACAAGCCGACATTTGTGATGAAGGAGGTGTGCTCTTGGTCTAGGCTATGCACGACAATGTGATTGTACCTAAAATAGTTGTCCATAAAGGTAAGGAGGCCATATCCACTAGTTGCATCTACAAGCTAACTAATGCATGACAAGGGAAAAATATATTTAGGGCATGCTTTGTTGAGATTGGAGAAGTCAATGTCGGTTCTCCAAGTCCTATTTGGCTTTCTGACTAGTACTGGGTTAGCTAGCTAGACTAGGTATTCTACCTCTTGAATTAAGCCCATGGCTAACAACTTTTCTACCTCTTCTTTAAGGGCTTGGTACCTCTTCTTTAAGGGTTAATGTTGAGTGCATTGCAAATGATCTTGGGATCAATGTCGATCATGTCAACGTGTCCCCCATGGAAGACGTATTTGCTCTGCTGCAAGAATCTGATCAGATCCTCCCTTACTTTCAGGTTGAGTTCTGAACTACTCTGCTGGGATCACCACATGATATAGAGATTTATTCCAAGGGAGTGACTGGCTCACCCTCGATGCTTGAGTCACCCCATGGGAGGGTCTAGTAGGTAGTCATCTAGATTTGAGCTTATTTCTAAGTAGCATTGATCTAGTCTGTAAATCATGCTCTCTAGTACAGACATCCATGCTCGAGCCGGGGTAATGATATTTCCCCTGGCTCTCACAGATGAGTATAACGACGTTGAAAGGGTAGGATTTGTTTTGGATGTCCCTTCTTTCCAATGGGGATCTAATTGCTCATTCCATGTCATGATGAGCTCTCTAGTTCTTTAGGGAGTGGCCAAGGATATAAGATTCCTTCCATCCTAGTCTTCATTATGGTCGATGGTCTCAGCATGACCCTGAGCATTGTTGGGCTTGAGGGTACCATCGAGTGACACGTAATGAATTAATGTAGCTTCGAGGCCAACGATGGTCCCAGTACGACCCTGAGCATTGCTATGCTTGAGGGTACTCTAGGGTAATACATTTGGTAGTTATATATTCAATGGCAAGGATGGTCCCAACACAACCCTGAGCATTGTTCGAGTTGAGGGTACACTCTAGTGACACGTCTTTGGATGTCGTAGCTTAGTCAAGTGAAACGTTATTGGTGGGAGGAGTTGATGTGGATGCTCCAAAATTGAGGGCAGTCCCGGCATGAACTGGAGTACCGACCTACTAGATGGTTCTTTCAAGTGACCTCCACAGAGTGTTGCAAGTTCTTAACAAGCATGAGAACACCCTACTTTGCTTGTTGGAGGGAGGTCCCATAACACTCCTTAGCCTTCTGATGATTGCCCCAAATCTCACTGATCCTGTCTTGGATAGGGAATTTCATGACATGCCAGTTGTAGGAGACGATGGCATCCAAATCAGAAAGTGACGGTCGTCCTGTCAAGAGATGTAAGCAGAAGGGCAATCAACCACTTCAAAGTTTACTTGAACCTTTGCTGCAAGGGGTTCTTGGCCAAATGTTGCCATAAGTGAGGTGGTGCCCATCGGAGCAATGGCCATAGCCGTAAAACCGTAAATTGGCAAGGCGTAGGGAGTGAGGCTGGAAGCAGGAAGCTTGAGAGCTTTGAAAACATGTATGAACATGACTTTGACTGAGCTGCCCCATCCACAAAGGTTTGATACACATTTGAGTTGGCTATTTCAAGAGTGATAATCACAGGACCGTGATGGGGGTAAGAGACTGCCTCTCGGTCCTCTGTAGTAAAAGTGATAGGCTGATCTGATTCCAATCTGGGTGCTTTGGACGCCTGCTGCTCTAATGGACGACTAAACCCACTCCCTTTGATACCGTAATTATGCTCCCCAGTCGCTACCAAGATGTCGGAGATTGCTGCAATTTTGTTGTTGAGTTGCAAGCGTGGAGCCGGCTGGTTGTCGCGGTGGTTCCTTTGTTCTACTTGATCATGAACAAACTCTAAAGTATCCCCTCTTGGATAACTCTTTCAATTTCATCTTCGAGTGCTCAACCCTCATTGGTTGAGTGGTCGTTAGTTTGGTGGAACTGAGAGTATTTCTTATTGGTGCGTAGCTCCTCTCTTTTTGTCTTTGGCAGTGTCTGATATTTGAAATTGCACCCGGTCCCGAGTTACGAGATATATTGCCTCCACTTCCCAAATCAAATCAGCATAGTTAGCATACTTGGACCTGTATTGAGTGTTGCTTCGGCTTGCCTTTCTATGTTATTTTGCCGACTATGGGTCGACGGTCGGTATTATTACAAGGGCTGGGTTGGGTAGTATGCTGGGGTTCAGTGTCGCTATTAGAATGATCAGTGTCTTCCACTCTTATTATGTCGTTCGTCGATTGATAAAGTCAATCAAGGATGCAGTCGGTTGCTTTTGAAGCTCTTTCCATATTTTGGACTTATACCTGACTCCCGAGCAGAGTGCCACGACAAGGTTGTTCACGTTGGCACTCCTAGCCAGAATGGACTCTTTGTTGAAGCAATTGGCGTATGACCGTAAGTTTTCATTTGGCCCTTGTCTGAAGTTACCTAGCTCACAAGTCATCATAACATGAATCCTGAAAGTAAAGAACCTGGTCTTGAAATATGCACCGACTAGGCTCAAGAACTGATGCTTCCTAGTTGCAGATGTAAGAACTAGCGGGAGGCTGGTCCTATGAGGGTGGATGGAAAGAGTATGCATTTTGCTGGGTCAAAAAGCTAACGTGCATAGGTGATGGAGTTAAATGTAGTGATGTGATTAAATGGATCGGTAATCCCATCATACTTGTCAATGGGCGGCTAGGCGTACTGTCCGTGAATGTAAGTATTCAAGATTTCCTAAGAAAATGGCCCACCATTCTCGTCTTTAGAAAACGCTTCGCCCCCAGTATTTCGGGCTTGCATTCTGTTAAGATATCGGCGAAGGGTGTTAATTTTCTCCCTAAGCCTAGCATCTATTTGCTATGGGATGGTCTGGCTAATGATTGGCTATAGGCTCATCCAACGTCTTGGTGGAGTGGGAGATTAATGGTGGGAAGGTGATTGATGATGATGAGCTAATGTGGGAGACCTCCTCTCTTTGTGCATAAAAGGCGACCATGAGTGACCGGCTTGCCCTTCCCTTGATCTATTCTTGGCCACACCCCTATGAGATCTGGAGTATGCCGAGGGAGCATCATGCTCCTTGCCAACGACATAATCACCACCATTGAGGCATTTAAAACAAATGTCCGCAGATGCTAAAAAACGGATGGTCGTTCCACTGATAGGGAATGACGATGTCTTAGTTCTCTAGGCACAACCACATCTGGAGAAATATCAACATGGCTATGAACGCATGTAATATACCTTCTTGGATTAGCATGAACATCCATGAGTGGGGTTTCAGGTACCAATATATTCTGAGCCTCAGTAGTTTTCATGAGATCGTAGGCATTGGAAAAGGCATGTTGATGAATAGGTGAGTCGACAAGGCCGACCAGAGGAGGAGCCAATTAGATATAGTTTACAGTAACTTAGGCACCCGATCGCATCCTTGGATTGCACTTTGCATGCCAATGTACCCACGTTCATTAACTATTGCAACACAATATGCCACAAATCGTTGCTAAACCCAAGAATAGGAAAAGCAGCACCGACAATGGTATTGCCATTGGTTCTATGTTCATTGAAGTTGTTACCTTCAGTTTCAAGAACTTGGTCCATGGTAATAAGTCAGATTAGATTTTTATAGAGAAGAAAAGTAATGAAAGGTGAGAGCTTTAGGGTAAGACCCTCCTTCTAGCACCAAAATATTGAGCAAAGAATTAGCCAACGTTAGAATTAGACTAATACGTTGTGAAAACAATGGTTACTTGGTAATCACTAAGCTTAAAAATGTAAAATAAGGAAGAAAGTAAGCAAATTAAAGCAAATAACGCCAAATATAAAGTGGTTTAGCAAGCCTACGCACGTCCACTATAAAGATCTCTTATAATGTTTCTTTTTTACAATTATAAGAAATTACAAGAGAATAATAAAAAATAAGTACTTAAGATTGAAAAAGTAGCCACTTAATAACTTAAGGCTTCTGATTTGTTGTGTGAGAAGCTTCGGAAAGGAGATAATAAATAGAATTCTAATAGTTTACGACCCCATTGAAGTGGAAATACATGGGGTATTTATAGTGGTTGTAGGAGATGATGGATGGCCGAGATTATATAGGAAAAATAGGCAGGAAGGTCACTCGACCATCGAACTGGTCGCCATAGCTGATGGAAGACAACTGTGAAGGAAGGCTAGAATGTATGGCTGAGAATTATGCCAGTTATTCCTCCATACCAGTGCATGGATTGCATTTAATGTGCATTAAATGATACGTCACGTGATGGAAGTAGGTATATTTTTGGCCATTTTGCTACAGTGCCAAGTATAGACTGTCATACGACTTGTCGTTTACTTATACATGCCAATGTGGCAAGACAAAATAATTGGTTTGCTCTAGGTGATGATGACCAATAGGCTATTGAAGATACTAGAGGATAGCTGAATATTGCCAAGGACCAAGCCGTAAGATGAGAGGACAAACTATGATGATGCCAGGCTAAAGATGGGTCATGCTTGAGTCGGTCTACCTAGTGAGCTATCTGTTGAAGCCGCCTTGAGTGGTGCTGACAAATGATGAACCTGGACGTGATGGGTTGGACTGGAGCCAAATTGTATGTAGACAGTCATGAATGAGATGGTCGCTTACTGCCAAAGTTTGTCGATGGAAGTTGAATAGGACTAAGGACCAAGTTGCAAGCGAGGGCCACACCGGCCGTGAGACGACAAGATGGGCTGCCTAGGACTGGTAGGAAGCGGGCTGTGATGAAGCCGAGCCAAAGATGGGTCACGCTTGGGTCAGACTTGTTTGGTGAGTTGGCCTGTAACACCCCTAATTTTTGATAACATTATTCAGGAGATTTAATTAGATAAATTAAGTAGAATAATGTAAATGTTAAATGATAAGGGGATTGAGACTTGAATTGATTTAATTACGGTCGAGCCTAATATAATAATTAATGGGCTAAAGAATAGTTTTTGGTTAATTAAATTATATAAGTGTATATTAGGAAATTTGCCGCCCAATGACCCATACCCTTATATATTTTCGTTCCTACCAATTCACTACACATTCATGTCATTTTAAAATGCAAAATCAAAAGCATAAGGAAGGCCGACCATTAAGAGAAGAAGAGGAATTCAAATTAAAAGCTAGAGAATCAAGCTTAGGGGAAATCAATCTCAATCCAATCTTCTTATCTAGATCAAGGTGAATAATAATTCCATCTCTATTTTGTTTTGAATCATATATTTTCGAATTTAAGGGTAAATTCGTTTTTATGATATATTGGATGATGATATGCTTGATTTATAATTTATATGGTTTAAACAAGATTGTTTAAAAGAGGATAAGGACGGTTTTAGGGTAAAACCGAGATTTAATGATGTTTAAATGCCATGAGAAAATTTTATGTTATGAGAAACATGATTTTGGAGTTGAGTTTCAATTTCGATAATTTTCCAAGCTATGGAAAGATTATTATGAATTTTCAAAGGAAAATATGGTTATTTGGGTTTATAAATTTATTTTGGAAAATAAATTAAGATTTTGGGTCTGGAATTTTGATATGTTAGATAACACGATAAAAGTGAATTTCTAGAAATTTTGGGGATTTTTCCAAAGTGATTTGCTATGCAAATGAAATTATTTTAGAAGAGGGACTTCTTTACAAAATTGGTTTTTCTTAATGGAAGGGCTTATTTGATTAACTTAACCAAGGTTTAGATCTGAAATTAGCGGCAGTTATTTTGGAAAAGAATTTGAAAAATTTAAGGCAACCAATCTGGTGTTGACACGTGACATGCTAGTTAGAGAAAAGTTTACTTTAAGAAGAACTAAACCAGGTTTACTAAGAAAATTGGTTCCGCCTACTTTGGAAAGCACCTTTCAACACAGAAGCTTCCGCCTTCATCCTAGTCGAAACCTATTAAGCCGAAACCAATACACAAGGTATCACAAAGATAGTATGGAGTGGATTGGAGGAAGGCGAAAGGTAAGGTGTCGAAAGCATAGCTTCCGAAGGAGTCAAGCCCTTGGTTTGTTTTTAAAAGAAAAGCGCCTGCCTTTGTTTTGTTTTAGCGTTCAACGGAGTCGAAGCAGATGGTTTCGAAAGAGTTTTTAAAAGGTTTCGAAATGGTTGCCATTAACTTAAGATTGCTTTCTACTGGGATCCTTTACTTATGAAAGAATGTTTTGAAAGAAGGGGTTCCGACCTAGTCGAAACCCTGCTGCCGTTCTTTAGCCTTTCGATTGGTATTGAAGGTATCAATAGTGTCGAATGGTACTTTGTTTTATAAGTTTAAGCCACTTCCTGTAGCTTTCGAAAGGGGTTAGGGGTTTCGAAGGCAATGGTTTTGAATGGGGTTCCGAAGCCAACCTTCCACTATTTTACCCAGATGTTTTATGCTTTCGAAGGAGATGGTGCCGACGCCATCATGTTTTCCCCAATATTTTTATATGATAAGAGATGGTTTCGAAAGAGATGCTTTCGCCTATATTCACTTTGACCCAAATAACGTTTTAAGTATAAACCCAATGCTTTCGAAAGGGGGACTTTCAATGATTTCGGAAGGGTTACTTCCAACGGTGTCGAAAGGGGTACTTTCAACTGGTTTCGAAGCTATGTTTCTAAAGTTGTATGCTAATACTTGAACATAATGGAAAGGTTTCGAAAGGAAGATTTTAAAGTATTAAAAGGAAGGAGACTATTGTTTTGAAGATATAATTTAATGCTTTAGAAGGAGGTCATCATATGAAGTCGAAAGCTAGGTTTCGAAGGTGTCGAAAGGTTTTATAACCCAAACTCTATTTTTAAAAGGAAAAACCCATGGCTAAAATTAAAGGAGTTTTGTAATGGTTTTGAGAAGAAGCTTTCTTTGATAAAATAACATGTTAAGGGTATTAACCATGTTTTATATTAAACCCACAAGAGTGGTATTGTTGTATTATTATGATTGCTTCTTCAAATATAAGTATATTCACTTTATAATGGACCCATAACTTTATTTTGGGGATAAAGGGTAGAAGAACCAGCTAGGTTAACCCAGTAGTGAATATAAATTGATTAAACTCCCGAATGAGTAGAATTGCATCCAGGAGGTCAGGAAGACCAGAATATAGGATGCTAAAATATAAAAGAAAGATATTGGCAGGGGCCAATAGGTTTTCAGTAAGCCCATGAAAACTGTATATAGGAAAAGATATTGGCAGGGTCAATAGGTTCATAGTTAGTCCATGAAAACTATGTATAAAGGAAGATGTTAGAAAGACAGATTCATAGTAAGCCCATGAAAACTATGATTTGATACAAGCATGGGCCAGTAGGTTAGTAGTTAGCCCATGAAAACTATATCTGGAATAAGATATTGACAGATGTCAATAGGTTCCTAGTTAGCCCGTGAAAACTAGGGTAAGAAGAAAGGACATTGGGGTCACCAATAGGTTCCTAGTCAACCCATGAAAACTAGGATAAGAGTAAGATATAGGAGTTACTAATAGGTTCTTAGTGATCCCATGAAAACTATGTAATTGGACAGGGAGTCCTTAAAGGTTTAACCGGTTATTAGTCAGCCCATGAAAACAAATAGGATAACAGAAATCCTAGAAACTATAATTGAGACAGATAGTCTATAATGAATGCGGATGGGTAATCCAGAATTGGTTCATTTGTTTTGCGTATCATCATATTATACCGTTTTGAATTGTTTTAACCATTGTGGATGCAGGAGCACAGTATATGGTTTTAAGATACTAGTGAGGGGAAAACCCGTTCTGCTAAGCGGCATGGTCTCACTAGACATCTAAATGGTTTGAAATGGTAGATTATTATTCATACCTGGGTTTATGTCTGACTCGAAGTTTATGTTTTCCCCTTAAACTCTCAGGTACTCAATTGATTTTGAGTAGTTTGAGAGTTGAGGTTTTCAAGTACCTCTTAAGACGAATAAGCTTTCGGAGACGTGCAGGAGGCATGATAGCTATTTAGAGTTCTCTTTCCTTTTCATTCCGCTGTGTTGTTTATAATTCCTGTATATACTCTGATCATCCAAGGAGGCATCTTCATATGTCGCTCTTGGCGTATGTTGTAATAAATATATTTTCTATGAACGTGATTTGCGCTTATGGGATTATGTAATGAACTGAAAATGTTTTGATATGGAATGTGATTATGTTACAAGTTTAAATTTTTTCCATATTCATGTGTTTGAATCTAACATCGTCGTATTTGGTCGCCGAGGATTAATAACTATGGATGACTGCAGCATCCGTAGCCGTTAGTTTTGGGACTCCAAGTAGGGGGATGTTACATGGCCGTTGGAGCCGTCATGAGTTTTGTCCGTAGGCTGTGGCATGGAGTTGCTGAATGAGTGGATGGGTTGATTGGGAGAAAGACTGAATGTGGCCTGATCGAAGATTCATTGGTCCAATTTTGATTGGGTAGGGCTGTGTTTTAATCGGTTTGCTAACCATACTTGCAAGAAATTTGAGCAACAGGTCTCAACCATACATAATAAATGTCATACACACTCAATGTCAACCAATATTCCCATCATATAACATACATAATATCATAATATATGAGACATATCTCTATTTAATGTAACCACGATCGACATTCTATTCGATTGTGATTCATTCTTAAGTGACACACTTAGTAATCATCTACTCAACATGGATTGATCATAGTTTATTTATATAGCTCGTTGTGTGTAGAATACACTCTACTAGATGTTGAGTCGACACCAAGGAATGACATGTCATTCCCCTCGGCCCAAAACATAGTTTTTTATATAACTCATTGAGTGTAGAATACACTATACCAGACGTTGGGTCGTCACCAATGAATGACACGTCATTCCCTCAACCCATAACATAGTTTATTTATATAACTCGTTGACTGTAGAATACACTCTACCAGATGTTGAGTCAACACCAAGGAATGACATATAGATCCTCTCAACCCAGAACATAGTTTATTTATATAACTCGTTGAGTGTAAAACACTCTACCATACATTGAGTCGACACCAAGGAATGACATATCATTCCCCTTGACCCAAAACATAGTTTGTTTATATAACTTATCGAGTGTAGAATACACTATATCAGATGCTGAGTTAACACCAAGGAATGACATATCATTCCCCTCAACCCAAAATTATGGATGCCCGCACACGACCTATTTGTTGTATTACTCTCTATTACATGGCCGTCTTCATCTCCCCTAAATACACTACATGCATGTCATCGTTGGTCTGCCTGTACAGCAGGTTAGTGACCGTCAAAAAATAAGCCAGAATGTCACTCGATCCAAACTAGTATGGATCTAGTCAATTTGGTATCTCATCTCGTTTGATCAATCCATTATATTTAACATGTTCTCATTGTGACAATAAACCATCCTAACTATCGTTTAACTTGGTGTCACTAAGGTTTATTAATATAATTCAACATTCACAAAACATTATATATAGTAGTTCACATCAAAATCATAGATGAGGTGTACACATAGCATTATCAAACGGATAATAAACATGACATATTTATACAATATTGTGTAATATCACTCTTTGCATGGCTTAATCATAACATACAAACATTTGCAAGATATGGTCATATAAGAACGAATTATATACAATGAACCATTTAGCCGTAACTCATGCATAACAAACATTACTCATCCATGCATACTTCTGAAAGTGTATATGATCGTATATGGATAAACTATATAACAATATATAAGCAACTATTAAATTGAATAAAGTAAAGTAAAAATAAGCACACCAGACCTTTTATACTAGTTCGGACCACCGTCCTACGTTCAGTCCCGGAATCTTCTATTCTGTCTTTTACTCACTAACATACTCGCTTTTCCTGGAGAAATAGGGCTTTACACTTGCCTGAGGCGCTGAACGGGTCTTTTACACTATCTTAGTAGAATACACACTTTGGCAGTAGTCGTGTCTTTGATACACTGATTTGCCTAATATAGTACAAGATCCTATAACTCACAAGAACAAATTTGTAATTGAATGAACGAGAGTTTAGAAGGCAAGAAAATCAGTGAACTGGTTGCTTATTTGAGAATGTATAATAAATTTGGGTTTTTTAGAAATTAGAATAGAAATCAAAGGGTGAATTGATTGTTGAACTTGATGAAAAACACACTTATTTATAGGGTTGAAGGAATTTGATCAAAAGGAATGATATCCCTCCAATGCAGAAAGTTGTGGCTAAAGAAGAAGAAGAGCCGCGTCCGTTTGGAGTGAAAAGTTGTGTAAAATTTGTTTCTGGTAAAAACAACCTGAAGTGTTCACCAGTGCACCGATGGGCACTTCTGGTTTGTTTTGCATATGCTATTTTAAATTTGAAATATACATATATAATTTTGTTTTGTCGATCTTTGGAAATATGAAATAAGTTCATAATGTTCTTGTGAGTTTCAACATCATACAACTAAGACAATATGACTCACAATTTATATTCTTCAAGTGCTCTTCCAATTGCTACAAATCGACGATCTTCGAAGCTTGAGTGCATTTCTTTCCTCCTTTTTGAAGCTGTTGCAAAAACTTCTTCGACTAGTGCATTTGAATCTCTAGTATGGAGTTGTCGTCATCAAAACTAAGAATCGTAGTTATAACAATTTCATCTGCACAATAACATGATTTTCATTCAAGTTATACTGGAAAATATTATATTCCAAAAGAGAGAAAATTTTATCCATAAAGGAATTATTTAAATAAATATTCCAGAACTCAAAATCTTCAAAACCTCTCTTTAATGTAAACTTCTAACTCATACGTACATACATACATATATGTTAATAATCACATTTAAGAATTTTTTACTTAAGCAATATCAGCCATATGCATCCATTTTAGTAATTAGAAAGGCGTATATACCCACTTAGAGATGAAGAAAATTTTGAAACAATTTAAACACCAAGAACATATCAATCCGCACTTATGTGCTTATGTAAAAGAACGATTTGACCCACAAAACATAATATTTTTCACTAAATTTTTTAGGAAACATGCACATATGAGTTGAGAACAACATATCCAAGTTCCATTATTTTAGAATTTTTTTCACTTTATTATGAATTTCTGATCAACTGTCATTTTCAGATGTTTATTATCCTCGTTTTACTCTTAGTAAATATTCGATTTATCAACTTAAAGCTTAATATTTTGGCCTTAAATTGGGGGGGGGGGGTGAAGCCTAGATGGATCAAGAACAACATATCGAAATTTGGAAATTTTTGAAAATTCATTGGATTTTATATGAATTTATTAGTAAGAGGATTGTACATAAAAACACACTATATACACATGCATTTAACCAAACACTTTCTAAATGCCATACAAACATTTAAACCATAAACAAAACCATCATCCATTTCACACCAAATTTCATCAAAATCAAGCATATACCAACATATAATCATCATTTAAATCATCATAAAGCAATATATAAGGCATGCATGAAATAAGAAATAAGTCACACTCACTAGCCAACTTGGCTTAGTTGGTTGCTAGTTCAGACTATGAGATAAAGGTCATGAGTTTGATCCTCGAGATCGACACTTATTGTCACTAATGAACCATGTTCAAAAATAAGTTACACTAACTTATACTCAATATAAAGCTAGGATTTCCACCTCCTTGCTTCTAATTTTCAAAGAATATTGTAGGAGATTTTAAAAATTATTATTTACCATTTATATTTATGATTTCACTAGTTATATAATTGTCCTATCATGTAATCACTTAGGTTCCAATTAATCTTGATATAAATATCAATCGTGTATTGTCAAATTAATGAATCGAGTCATCAATAAAGATGTAGTCCTTTATAGCTATTTGTTTCTTCTTCTTGACTTTCCCTTTCTTCTTTTCTATTTTATTTTTCTTCAATAATTTCAACATGGTATCAGAGAGGGTTTCAATCCTGCTAAAAATTATGTGATTTGATTTATCAAAGCGTCTCCTTTCTCGTATCTCCAAAAACCATATCTTCAACATGCATACCTCAACTTGGATTCAAAACCTTCAGATCTAAGCCACTGAACTTTTGCCAAAATGTCATTGAACTCCAGTTCTTCTCTGGTTGCTTTAGTCTTCCGGCAATAACAGTAATGAATCCTGATTGGAATCGCTCTTGCTATCCAATGGTAATCTCCTTATTCCTATTCTCTTTTTCCGGATTAAGACTCTGGATTTTTGATTGGAATTACTCTTCCAATCCTGATTGGAATTCCGCTTCTAGTCCTATAGGAATTTCCTTATTCCAGTTTTCTCTTCTCAGATTTTTACTCCATATTTGTGATTCATTATTGTTGTCATTGTAGACAATTACCTACCAGTTAGATCTAAACTAGTATTTGATATTACACTCTCCAACAACGCTTGAAACCATTATTTTGCATCATTGAATGGTTCAAATGACATTACTGACTTCAGATTCATTTTTTTCATCCTCTGTTTTGAGAAACTCCAGCTGCTATGAATCTTGAGTTTGAGGGGGATGTTAAATAATATTGTATGAGATTTCATAAATTATTATTTATAAATACAACAAAAAATAAATTTCGCAGCATTTTAATAATGCCACCATAATCAGTCGCAGCATTTCAAAGAACGCTGCCTAAAGTCATGCTGCAATAGAGTCAAGGAATACTGCAGCGTTTATAAAATGTTGCTAAAATAGGGCTACTGAAGCTTTTACAAAACACTGCAGTAAATTAATTTTGCAGCGTTTATTAAACGATGCAAACTCATTCAGCAGGGTTTTGAGATGCAATCTAATAACTTTTTTCAAGATAGACCATCAATATACGAGAGTTTTGAAACACTACAAAAATATTCGGTAGCGTTTTATTTTGTTCGATTTGATAATCTACAACATTTTAGTATTGCAGCCCTTTTGAAAGGCTGCGGTATATCAACAATTTTGGTGCATTTTAAAATTACTAAAGCAGTTTTAAAACAATTATAAAAGCCATAAATAATGTATTAAATTACTCAATTTATAAAACACTAATAGATATAATCTGATATTATAAGCAGTTATGAAGGTTAAACATAATCAAAGCTACATCAATTTCATACACCATTAAATTTAGTCATATACAACATTTCATATGTTTTAAGCACAAATGTCAACGACATAAAATCTTACAAAAGAGCTTGTTAAAAGAGAAAATATAAATCATGGAAAATCCATCTCCTTCGAAAGCCTAATATGCCTATAAGAAAAAAAAATGCAATTAGAGATTAGCGATAGATGATAACAAATATGAATTTATTTACCATCAAATATGACAAGTTCAAGTTAATTTGACATGGATACTACATGGATTCAGATCAGGAAACTAAACATTTTGAGCACGGAAAAATGCACACCAAGAACATCCACAAGATCAACATATGTAAAGTTTATACTACACAACCTTAAACGAACCACCCATGGAAGGTTTGACCAAGTTTATGTATATTTTCAAGATATTACACCATTTGTTATTAAAAAAATTACTACATGTACCGTACAATTTTATCTGAAACTTAGATGTCCAGTAAAGTTATAATAAAATTTGGGAAATATAGTATACAATCTTAATTTCCAAAATAAAAGTCTATAATCTTGAACTAGAAATTTCTATTAGACTAGCTTTAAATAATTCCCAATTATTATTAAATGAACTTGAATAGAAAATGAACTGTTTTTTTCAGAGCTTCATTAAGTGCCTAGTGCAAGTGACATTATGAACACCTAAACCCAATAAAAAAAGAACACAGAACTAAGTAAGGAATCAAATTTCCAACAATGTGAATAGTAAGCCATTTTAGAAGCACAGTAAAAGTCAAACTTCCTAGACCCAATGCAAATTATGCACGGATGATATTTCATTTTCTAGGCCATTAGCATTCAGCTGTTCTAACTATAGCCATATCTAGTTAATGTAGTTTAATGCTTCATGGAACCAAAATAGAAGCTTCCTAAGTGCCAAATTAGTTACATTAGGTCATACTCTAGTTAAAAGATGTAGAGACAAGTGAGGGTGCATATGGTTCTCAGCTATAAAGTCTTATTTTGTGGGGATGTAGCCTACCAAAATTACATAATATGCATATAATGATAAACAAATAAAAGACACAACATCCTAAACCTTCACCAACGACCAAAAACCACACTTGAAAACACAAACACATGCAAACCAACCAGAACCACGTTTGCAACCTCTACCTACTTCAGCAACCCCATCACCATCAATCTCTGCATCCCACCCGAGTTCAACTGCACTCCTATGCCTCTCTGCAAACTGCTACCACCACCATCCAATTCAATCCCCACACATCAACTCGCCTTCTTTCCATTCAATAGTTTCAACCTTTCTCCCTGATTTGGTAGCCAGACAACCATCTTCACCCAATTCGCACACACAAATACACTCTACACGCACATCCACATTTTTATCATTTAGTCCTAATTTTCATTTGGTAGATAGTTATTTATGTCACGAAAAATTAGTAAATAGCGTTAAAATTATCAATGGAATATACTTTTAATTTACCTGTTATCCTTTTCTTTTTGCTACGTACAGACTCTGTATTCTAAAATATACATAAAATGCAAAGTTTCCTTCTCATATTACATCTTCCGTATATATGAAGCAAAGCTTCACTCATTCATGACTCATAAAGAAAAATCCATATAATTTTTCTTTATAATTTGGTCAAACTAAACTATCGCTAACTTCCACTATAAGCATATAAAATAAGATAAATATAAAATACAAAAAAATGACTTGAAATAGTGTCAGTTTGTTTTCTTTGTTAGTATTTTTTAGATGAGCGATTCTTAGTTTTATTTATCATGTCTTATGATGTTACTGAGAAAAAAGATCCCTTCCAATATATAAATTCAATAAAATGGTTTGAAAAGGTTAAATAATTATTTCAAACCAGAATAGTAAACCTGAAACTATGTTACCAGTTAATAATAAGTACAAAAGCACTACAGATCTAGAGATCAAACATGAAACTTCAGTAAAACTATATGGTCTTAGCATAGTTGGTCTAAGAACACCCATATTGGTCTTAGCACAATAGCACAATAACAATAGCAAGTAACAACGATGGCATTTAGAATAAGAAAAAAGCAAGCAGTAGAAACGAAGGGTTCATTTATGGTCAGTGGCAAAGCTAGAGTACAATTTTAGATGCAATATGATAGAGTTAGGGGTATGCCCTAGGGAGAAATTATGTAATTTGTTACATATATCTAACTCATTGACCAATCTTGTTCGAAATAACTTTCTATTATATACTTGATATAATGTGGTTATATTAGTTAATTTAACTAAAAGTATATTTAATAGAAAATCCATAAATGGTATGTTTTGTGATAGTAGTTACAAAGTGTTGTAACCGTGAGTAATTTATCACAATAAAACAAATATATCACTTTAAATGTTCCTAGTCAAGATGCATCGAGACTAGATATTGATGTATACATTGAGACTAGAGTACGTAACGCTCTCTAAATGTTGGGGAATGCATTACTCATGACTGTTGGGGGCACCTGTGGGTTACGTACTAATAGTTATTGGATAATTATGGAACGACTCACTCGGTATTTTATGTTAGTTAATATAACTAAGGTTAAACAGAAAATATCGATGTGACCAATTTACAAAGTTCTTTCGACTTGAGAATACTGTGAATCTTCAATATGAAAGCTCCGCTTTGATTATAGTCAAATCATGGTATAGCGTCCATCGAGTGACTATAGTTGGGTCGAGTGGAAGTATTGGAAGTGAAGCACTATTCAAGAGAGGATTCGTCTCCTCAGTTATATGGGGTCAGTATCACGGTCAACTCAAGTCAACCCAAAGTCAAAATCTCTGACCAGAGTAGTTCGGTTGATAATAATTGTTATTATTGAACCAAGAACTTTGTGTTTGGATTATAGAGTTGATTGTGGATGATGTTGGAATTTCGATCACTATCAAATTCAGCAAGTCCAAAGTGATATAGTTTTGACGAAGAGAATTGGTGTAAATAATTGCCACAGCTGGGTTATTAAATTAAAATGAGAT
Source organism: Allium fistulosum (assembly GCA_030737815.1). Lineage (NCBI taxonomy): Eukaryota > Viridiplantae > Streptophyta > Magnoliopsida > Asparagales > Amaryllidaceae > Allium > Allium fistulosum. The sequence goes on along the minus strand of CM060902.1, from coordinate 1,127,005,584 downwards.
TTTTTTGAAAATGAGTAAGCGATAAATTTGGCCATAATATCACACCACCTGCTAAGTGAAGTGTAAACATTAATGTTAGAATAGTTCGACGTTAATCGCTGACCGAATTTACACATAAAAGCCACACAACCAAAACGATGAATTCTCTTTAGACCAAACAATTTAATTAGTTTATAATTGTTATAAATTAATTGAATAAATTAATATTATGAAATATTAGTTAAGAATTTTGAATGTGATTTGAGAAATAAAATTGTTGCATATATTTATAAAAGTTATGAATATATTGATTGATATGAGATATCGATAACAAAATATGTTAAATATGATTGTACATATTTAGTTTGGGTTAAATGGGCTCACAACCCATGAGATTGGAGAGGATAGGCGTTCGTTTGGAAAAAGATAGGAGGTGGCTATAACATGTGTGATTAGTTTTTGAGATGTGTGGTTGAGCATATAAAAAGCAAATCTCAAAACCCTAATTACAAGCTAATTCATTTTTTGAGCCGCCACTTTTTTCTTCCACTTCCTTATTTTAATGGCAGCAACTTCCCTCTAAATCATCCCTAAAATTCTCAAATCCAATTCAAAATTAAAAATACTAATTTGTAGTAGGTCTCTAATCCCGGATTAGCAACCTAACGGATTGTGAATTGTTCTTAGAAGAGAAATCATTGTTCAACGTGGACTCAAAGGGTTCGTTAGGAGTTATTTATTATCATTGTTTTGATTTTAAGTTTATTATATAAAAGTTGATTTATATCCAAATCCTCTGTTTGTATTCAAATCCGTTTATTGTTTAGATTATGTGAGATTTTTGTTGGTACATGTGTTCGTTACAATTAGATTGGTTATGTGCTTGTTATAATATTTTATTTATTGATTTATTGTTGAATTAATTTTCTACAAAAAAGGTTTTAATTTTGATTTATATTAAAACATACATACACACACACACACACACACACACACACACACACACATATATATATATTAAATGTGTACAAATCTGTAAATTATGAATATGTATAATTGTATATGTGTTTATATATCATATATATTTAATTTTAAAATTTTTTGATGATGATTTTTACCTATTATGAATAAAAAAATATAAAATATGTTCTTAAATATGTGTATACACATTTTATTATTATTTAATGACTTTGTGAATTGTTTATTATGAATAAAATAATTAATGGTTCAAAATTTCAATTTTATATTTTTTATAATTGCTCCACCATGTAATAAGATTTCATTAAAATTTTCAGATTTTTTAAACTTAATTTATTATTTTTAAAAATTAATTTACTTTCGGCTTGCAATCAATTATTTAATTAAAAATAAAATTAAAATTGAGAAAATTATAGAAATTTTTCTAAAGGCTTAAATATATATGTAAAACATTCAAACAAAGTTTCAGATTTTTAAAACTTAACTTGTTAATTTTTGAATTAATTTATTTTCGAAATGCAATTAATTATTTAATTTAAAATATAATTTTAATCGAGAAAATTCTATAAATTTTCTTAAGGCTTAAATATGTATCTGGAACCTTTAAAAAAGTTTTAGATTTTTATAACTTAATTTATTAATTTTTGAATTAATTTATTTTAGAAATGAAATTAATTATTTAATTAAAAATATAATTTCAGTTGAGAAAATTCCCGAAATTTTCCATAAGCCCAAAATATTTCTTAAATACCTTCAAAAATTTTTTTAGAATTTTTTAACTTGATTTCCTATTTTTAAGAATTAATTTGATTATGGGCTATTATCAATTATTTAATAAATATTATTTTAATCGTAAAAATTCCATAAATTAATCTTAAGCCAAAAATGTGTTTTAATATTTTCTAAAATTTCAAAAGCTTGTATTATTATCATATAATTATTTTACATTAATTTGTTATGCCAGAAACTGTTTTATTCAATAAATTACACACACACATATTAGTATTTTGATTTGACATACTATACAAGCACATATTTGGAAAAATTACAGTACACACAAAATGAGCTAATGTGTCGATTGTAATATAAATCCTACAGGCATATTATACTCATCATAGATTATGATGTTACACATTCACACACATATATAAGTATATGATACACACACAAACACACACACACACACTTGTATAAATAAATAAAAAAAATTAAATAAATCTCAAACTACAAATTGTACAGTTAGAAAATATATGGACATAGTAATAAATATTTCCATGAATAAATTATTAATAATGACATTTAATGAATTAGTCAATTCAAATTAAAGAGAGAAAATGAAAGGTTTCTCTCAATAAAATTAATTCTTTTTTTAGGAAAAGAAATGAAAGGTTTCATTCCCTATACATTAACACTTATAAATAAATGTTAAGTGTACTTGATACACTATACATTTGAAATTAAATTTATTTCAACTTCCCTTTAATTATTTTAAATAGAATACAAGATTATATTTAAACCAAATTTAGAAAAGTTCTAAATGAAATTTAGACTTAGTAGGCCCACTAAAGATCCAAAACGGTAAAATTGTTTGAAATTCACCCATTTCTTCCGCTATGGGCTGACCCTGTTCCTTCACAACAAGTGTTATACGCTAAATTTTTCTTTCAAACTAGACTAATCTTTTCTAAATTACTTCGGAGACATATGTGTTGGATAATCAATTTGTGTAATGACAAATCTTACATATGGTATAAAATTATGAATATACTAGTGTCTTGTAAATGAAATTATAATAATATTTATACCTAAATCAAATAATCAAGCAACTAAGTAGGTTAAACCCACTAAACATTTATACTCTAATACTAGAAAATGAGCATCAGCTTTCATAAAATCATAATGCTCCAAAAAAATTGGGTTTGTGTTATGCTTTATGCGTTATTTGCAACTATTTATGAGCACAGTGCACACGCGAATGCTATTTTTTGTAATAGAATTATAAAATCATGAAGTTACCTATATAGAGAAAAGCCATCATCCCAAACGCTTTGCGTAGAAGTTTAACAGTTATGTATATGAAAAAAAAACGATAATTAATTAAAAAATAATGTATGCATTTATTTATGATTATTTATTTCAATTAAATGTAAAAAAGAAAGAAATGAAATATGATCCTTCTAAATGTAGACATAAGCATAATAAATTATATCTAAAAAATTAAATCATGCTTACTTGAAGTTGAATCTGCTATCACTTTTGCAGAATGCCAAACTATAGTAGAGCCAAATGCGTCTTCGATAATTTCAAAATCTGGAATGAAGGTATAGCCTATGTATACAAAAAGATGCACGGGTGTTGAACTACAATGTACAAAGCTAATAAAACCAAACTAATAATGTAGTAAATTTTTACAGCAAAATTGAACTAAATATTAGTTGATTAAAACTAGCATCTGGATAAATACTTATAAACGAGGTCGGGTGGAATGCTTGTTCAGAAGAGAACAAATGAAGACGATAAGCAAAAGGAGGTGATTACAGTAAGAGTTTCTACTGGTTGGAAATGGCATGATATTTGCATTGGATCTACCTCTACCTTTGGTAAGTCTCCATTCCATTTCATCTACAAAATTTGTCTGAGATTTTTATGCTTAATCTCATTATTTGATTTTGTTAATGCAGAAGAGCCGAAGCTATTAATGTAGTGATAGGATTAGAACCATGAGAGTAGAGGCTATTGTTCAAAGGAAAAGAAAGAGAAGATGTAGACCATTTGCATATGATCGGAGTTAATGATTTAGACAAAGTTTTGCTACTAGAAGATCCTTCATTCAAAGAAAGAAAACTGAAGGTTTTATGAAACCAAGTTTTAGGAAATACTAATTATCGCATCATAATTGTGTGACAGTTTCAAATATTAAAATTCTATTTATTAGGTAAAAAAATTACCTTTGTTTTGTAAATTATAAGAAGAACAAAGTGGTGAAATTTCCCAATTGTACATTTAATTTATACTATCAAAGTGTACCAATTTTATATTTATAAATTAAATGTTTTCTTTTCTTTTATTTTTTATTCTTAGGCAATGAATTTAATTTTACCTATTTCTATTAGTAATTTATTATTCATTACAAAGCATATATTTTTTAGCATCTGTATAAATACTTACTTAAAACTTTATTAACATATGAATTCTTCAATTGCAGTTGATTAAAACTAGCATCCAATCTTATATTTAATTCATGAGATGAATTTGGCTGCCAATGGTGGATTTAGGAGCAGCAGTTTGACAGATGAATTTGGCATCATCTGTTTTTCTGTATACTGTTAGAGTTTTTATGAGAATTCTAACTCGAGACCACTCAAATCAAAACCCCAAAGCACAGCGGAAAAGCAAGATCATGGTAAGAAGTGCAAAAACAACCGATCAATGTCTCAATCCAAATCTCAGTCCAATCCAAAATCAATTACAATCACCAAACAAGCAATAGAAAAACAAAGCAATAACGATAAAATAAATCACACACCAATTTATAGTGGTTCCATTACTATCTTGTTAGTGTACATCCACTTTGAAAGAGAGCCTTTATTAATACCAACGAGAAGAGTACAAGAGATTGATTGCAATGATTAATATTCTAATAGAATAGATTTGTCGAGAAAAGAATTGAAGAAAACTAGGTTTAGATAAACCCTATTTAATGGAAGATAAACCTTGATCAATTCCTTTGGAGTGATCTCACTTCTCTTTGAATATGAAAATAGCTTATATAGGGGGAGTTTGAGCCTAGGAAAATACCCGATTTGCCCCTAGAAACCTTCACAAGCAATCAGCCTGGGCAATTTAGAGACAACACAGCTGATCAGACGTCTGGTTCCTCAACTCAGATGCTTGACTTGAAGTCAAAATTTCTTCGTTCCAGGCACTCAGACGTCTGGTCCCCATAACTAGACGTTTGAGAAAACTCTCGGGATGCTAAATCCAACTTACAGAGACGTCTGACTACAAACAGATGCTTGTACTAGGTGATCAAACGTCCGGTTACCCCAACCAGACATCTGAAACAAGTCTCGGGAAGCAACATACTATGTAGAGATGTCTGGGCATCATTCAGATGCCTCAGAACAGCAGTTCAGACGTCTAAGGACCTTGGTTAGACGTCTGACCTTCTGCTCACTATGTGTCTTCTGCCTTCAACATGCCACAACTCTCACCTCCGATCTTCGATTTACGAACCGTCTTCTCTGTCACCAAGCTACTTCCAACCTCCTCAATTATCCATTTGGTGTCGCCAAAATTCAAAACTCCACCTCGACACTATATCCATCTCCATCACCAAGAACCGATAGTGCCAAACCATCACCACTTCTACCTTCAACCAAACAAGCTTGAATACTTTCCTAATGAGGTCCGGTAAAGCCACTGCCCATTACACTCTGTCAATGAGCTCCAACAAAGCCATCGCCCGCTAACGAAGTGTTGAAAGCACCCAAATCCAAAACCATCACACCAAAAGACAAAAGTACTAAGGAGTGTAAACTAGTACTCACCAAGAAGGTAGAATCACAATCTCTCACCGATACTCTTCATCGTCTATAACCTAGCTCTTCCCTCAACCATGCTACCCCGTGGCACCTAGCACTTCATCAAGGGAATCAAGTTCGAGCAATTCTCGAACTTCCCAACCGGCGATACCTTAGTGAACATATCCGCCACATTATCCTTTGTTTGCACTTTCCGAAGATATACTTGCTTATCTTTATCCATGGCCACTAAAAATGACTCTCTCACTTCAATATGCTTGGTCCGTGAGCTAAACGCCAAATTCTCCACCAAGTGAATAACACTCTGGCTATCATATTGAACATCGATACTACCATGTTCAAATCCCAAGTCACACAACAATAGCCTCAAATAAAGTGCCTCCTTTGCAGCCTCCACCATGGCCATCAACTCCACCTCTGTAGTGGATAAAGCAACAACGGTTTGCAATCTCGATCTACAACTTATGGACATACCACCAAGTGTGAAGACATATCTTGAAGTCGACTTTCTTCGATCCCTATCACCGTCCGAATCACAATAACAAACCAACTTGCAATTCATCCCCTCACTACCGCCAAAAACAAGATCATGAGATGATGTACCTCTAAGGTATCTCAATATAAGCTTCACAACTTCCCATTGTGATTTCACGGATAAGCCATATACCGACTAACCATCCCGACGGCATTTGCAATATCCGGCCTTGTACACACCATAACATACATTAAATTTCCAGTCGCACTAGCATATGGCACCTTTGCCATATAAGCCTTGTCTTTCTCTAAGATAGGTGATCCCTTACTCGAAAGCTTCACGTGCAAAGGTAAAGGTGTATATGACGCCTTTGCTTCTCTATGCTGAACCGGCAAAGCACTTCTCAATATACTCCTTTTGAGTCAATTTCAACTCAAAGCGCTTTCGATCCCTTTCTATTTTCATGCCCAACATCCTCCTTGCTTCTCCAAGATCCTTCATTTCGAATTTCGATTTTAAACTCCATTTTAACTTATTGATTTCATTCGTATCTTTTGAAGCATTGAGCATGTCGTCCACATACAAGAGTAAATACACCCAACAATCATTTTCCAACTTCTTGAAATACACACAAGCATCCTTGATGCTTCTATCAAAACCACTTTCAAGCATAAAATGATCGAATCTCTTGTACAATTGTCTAGGTGATTGCTTTATACCATATAGTGATTTCTTTAACTTGCAAACCAAATTTTACTTACCATCTATAACAAAACCTTCTGGTTGCTCCATGTAAATGTCTTCATCTAAGTCACCATGCAAGAAAGCGGTTTTCACATCAAGTTGCTCCAACTCCAAGTCGTGAATAGCAACTATGGCAAGTAATATCCGGATTGAAGTATGGCACACGACCGGTGAAAAATTCTCATCATACTCCTTTCCCTTCCTTTGTGCAAACCACTTAGCCACTAGCCTAGCTTTGTACCTCCCATTGTCCTTCACCTTGTATATCCAATTGCACCTAATAACGGGGTTTCCTTTAGGATGTGGAACCACATCCCAAGTTTGATTCTTCATCAACAATTGCATCTCTTCCTCCATGGCTCAAATCCACTTCGAACTGTCACTCGAACCAATGACGTCATCAAGGTCCATTGGATCATCTTGGACTACATGAAGGGCATAGTCCAACTTGTCGCAAAAGCTAAGATATTTCCAATCACCATATCTATCGAGTGGCCTTATAGCCCGTCGACCAACTCGAGTAGCAATACCATAACCAAACTCTTTTCGGCTCCACCTTGAACCGAATCCTCTCTAGAATCATTTACATCACTAACACTACTAGAGAAACCATATGGACTATGTGATGTAACATCAACGACCTCCTCCTCCTCACAAGCATCTTCAACTACTCTACACCTTGGACAAAAAGTAGGAATAACGTCCTTCTCCTTTGATTCACCATGAACCAAATCCGGAACATCCGATGAGCTCTCATTCTCTTTGGAAAAAGCCGGCTCATCAAAAGTAACATGATGAGAATTCACAACCTTCTTCCTTTTCGGATTCCAAATCCGATAGCCTTTTACACCAACCGTATAGCCAAGCAAAAATCTCCTTGAAAGCTCTAAGTTCAAGCTTTACCGAATCATGCACATAAACCGGACTAGTAAACACATGAAGATAACTCAAGTCAATGCTTTTTCCCTTGCACATTTCCTCCGGAATTTTGTTACCAATAGCCGAGCATGGAATTCGATTCACAATATACACTGCGGTTGACAATTCTTCGGTCCAAAATCCTTTAGAAAAACCCGATGTCAATCTCAAGCATCAAGCTTTCTTTAGTAGAGTATGGTTCATCCTCTCCGTAACACCATTCGACCGCGGATCTCCCGGTGTAGTAAAATGCCTCCGAATACCATGATGCTTGCAAAACTCTAAGAAATCTACGGAAACTTACTCTCCGCCATTGTCGGACCTTAGAACCTTCAAAGACTCGCCACTCTCATTCTCAAAAAGAGCCTTCCAAACTTTGAACTTTGCAAATGCCTCCAACTTGGCGTTCATTACATACACATGTACCTTCCAAGAAAAATCATCAACGAAAGAAATATAATACCTTGCTTCTCCCAAAGAAGTTACTTGTGTCGGTCCCGGAACATCTGTGTGCACATACTCAAGAACCTTTCTTGAATCATGTTTTCCTTCACCGAATGAAACTTTAGTTTGCTTTCCCATGACATATTCCTCGAAAAACTCAAGTTTGTTGAAACTCTCTCCATCGATCATCTCCCTCTTCCAAAGAATATCCAAACTCCTCTCCGAGACATGACCTAACCTTAAATGCCACAGCCTAGTCGCATCCAAGCCACGAGAACTATCAACACCAACACTAGTTTTTCGCCTTCGATATTCACTTCTTGAAGCAAATAAACACCATGTCCTAGCACCTTTCATCACCACAAGTGCACCCTTCGAAACCCGCAAGCTATCACTCTCAATAGTGATCTTATAACCTAAACAATCCAGCTGTCCCAAAGAGATAAGAGGCTTCAAAAGTCTCGGAACATAATGTATATTAGTGAGAGTACGAACCACTCCGTCAAACATTTGATTTGCATGGTACCAATACCCTTTGACTTACAAATAGTACAATTACCCATAACAATTGAATTTCCTTCTTTGTCGACATAAGAAGAAAAACAATTCCTATTTGACATTATATGATAAGACGACCCTGAGTCAAGCACCCATTCGCTACCCGAAACATCCGCTGCTACCACCGTTGACACATCTATGTCTCCCTTACCAACTCCACTCTCCATCATAACCGATGAAGATGCTACTTCCTTCTTTGCCTTCTCCTTGTCTGGACACTCACTCTTTCAATGACCAGGATTTTTACAAATAAAGCACTTGCTATTTCTTTCCTTCGACTTTCCTCTCCAACGGGCCTCCTAGATTTAGAATGCCCCCAGTTTCCTTTCTTCACATATCTCTCCTTCTCCATAAATAAACTGTGACCATCACTAGCACCACTACTTCCAACACTCAACTCCTTCATTTGATCTTGCAACTCCTCACTAGGAAGACCCGTTTTGACATCATCTAGCGTCAAAGTATCACAACCATAGATCAAACTATTTGAGAAGCCCGTATAACAGTCCGGCAATGAACACAACAATATCGTCGCCTTTTGTTCTTCCTCAATCTTCAAATCTACCGTCTTCATCTTCATTAGTAAATCATCAAACACATTCAAGGGAACCTTCAGTGAAGTACCCTCCTTTATCTTATAGGTGAAGAACATTCACAGCAAGATCAAACGATTAGTTGGTGACTTCTTCATATACAACTCCTCTAACTTGTCCAAAATACCCTTAGACGTAGTTTCACCACTAATTTCAAAGATTGCATTCTCTCCCATAACAAGTTGAAGTGTAGTGAATGCTCACTCTTCCATTTCCTCTCTTTCAACATCTGAGATGTCCATCGGCAACAAATGTGTATCAAAACTACCCGATGTACTCGATTCCACCTAAGAACTACTTTCTTCTTCCATTGCCACTTTTCAAAATCATTATCGCCATTCCACTTGTCTATAACCAATTGTGATCCCGAAGCCATGTATGACCCACATACATATGGCACTACACCACTTAGACTGACCATTGAGGGACTACTCAAGGTATTATCTGATTCCGGCATTTCTACAACCACCTACCAACACCAATGCTCCGATACTAAATGTTATGGGAATTCTAACTCGAGACCACTCAAATCAAAACCCCAAAGCACATCGGAAAAGCGAGATCGTGGTAAGAAGCGCAAAAAGAACCAATTAATATCTCAACTCAAATCTCAATCCAATCCAAAACCAATCACATCACCAAATAATCAATAGAAAAACAAAGCAATAACGATAAAGTAAATCACACACCAATTTATAATGGTTCCACTAACGTTTTGTCAGTGTACATCCACTTTAAGAGAGAGCTTTTATTCATACCAATGAGAAGAGTACAAGAGATTGATTACAATGATTAATACTCTAGTAGAATAAATATGGAGAATTAAAGAAAACTAGGTATAGATAAACCCTATTTAATGGAGGATAAACCTTGATCAAAACCCTTGGAGTGATCTTATTTCTCTTTAAATCTGAAAATAGCTTATATAGGGAGAGTTTGAGCCTAGGCGAATACCTGATTTGCCCCTAGAAACCTTCACAAACCAATGCAATCAGCCCGGGCAATTTGGAGACAACACAGTTGATCAAACGTCTGGTTCCTCAACTCAGATGTCTGACTCGAGACAAATTTCTTCGTTACAGGCACTTAGACGTCTAGTCCCCATAACCAAACGTCTGAGCAAACTCTCAAGATGCCAAATCCAACTTACAAAGACGTTTGACTCCAAACAAACACTTGTACCAGATGATCAGACGTTTGGTTACCCCAACCAGACGTCTGAAATAAGTCTCGGGATGCAAAATATAATGCAAAAACTGAAAGTGTATATGGATCGATAATATATAGTAGGACTAGTCTAGCAAGTGCGGAATTATAAATAATAGTAAATAGCAGTAATAAAAATAACACTAGGGATTTTTATACTGGTTCGAACTTCTCGTTCTACGTCCAGTCCCAGACTCCTTTTGGAATTCCTCGAATAACCCTCACTTAACCTGGAGGAACAGGTATTACACCGCTTGAGCAACCGAACAGGACTTTTCCGCCTAAGCAACCAAATAGGACTTCAAATACAATTTATAAATTGTTTCTTGACTTGTGTGTTCTTGAGTAACACGAATATAGTCAATATAGTACACCCTTCCTATAATCTTCTTGATATGATGATTTGAATGTTCAATTGTAGGAAGTAGAGATTTGAAAATCACTTGAGATTATAATAATATAAAGCAAGAATAGATAGAAAGAATTGGTAATTGAAATAGTGGATTTTCATCTCTATTTATAGTATCGAATAGTTTTAATTCAATAGTTGCAACCATTAGAAGGAGTGCAACTCTTGGTGAAGAAGACAACTCTTCAAAATTTGATTTTTCATGAAGAGATGCTTCAGTTCATCAAGTTCAGATGTCTGAGAAAAAATAATCAGATGGCTAAGTAAGTTTAAAAAGTCAAATAGGCAGAAGAAACAAATTTCAGTGAATACAGACGTCTGTTGTTTAATTCAGACGTCTGTCGTTTATGATAGATGTCTGTATTAAATTATTTAGACGTCTGTGTTTAGTTAAAATAGAAAATTTTAATACAGGGAGTACAGACGTCTTAATTTTATTATCAGACGTCTGTCTTTGATGACAGACGGCTAAATAAAGGTTAAGACGTCTGAACTTGTACTGATTTGTTTCTCTTCCTTATTTTAGTGATTCTGAACTTGAGATTTTTATAATTTCTGAAAATACTTTTATATCTTTAAATAGTTAAAGATATTTTATATTTGTAGAACATGTTTTTTCAAAAACTATTTGTGTGTGTGTGTTGTTATCATCATATCAGAGATTGTACAAAAATATCTAACCGGAAACAATTATCAATATACTTGAGAGCTTGAGCTTTGTTTGTTGACGATATGATAATAGCTTTTCTTTGTAGATTCCTGCAATAATAATTGACAGCAAGTATATAGTTTGAAATATATAGTTGTCTCATTAAAATTGAAAAAGGCAGGTTCCAACATTCTCCCCCCTTTTGATGATGACAACTATATAATTCAATGATTAGTATAAAACATACCTTTTGCTCCCCCTGTCAATATGACTAGTTTATATAGCAGAATGATTAATATTTCTCCCCCTTTGTCATTAACAAAAAGGAATTTGTAAGGGGTTTTGTTAAAAATGTGATGATAAAACACATTGTTGAACAGGTTCCACATCTTAATATATTATATAGGACAGAAATACACATTTATACAAAAAGATACAGAACATAAGAATAAATCACTTATAGAACGAATCACATATAGAGCAACATATAATAAGTTATACAGAAGTGACAAAAGTATGTAAACAATACACCAAGGAGAGGTTTTAAAGATTACAAAGCATACTTGAAATTCACAAAACAAAGTAGAGAGTAGACAAGCCAAAGAGAAGAGAAGTATCTTGTCTAAGAGTCTCCCCATGTTGGAGAGGGAGGAGGTGAAGATCCATAAGAGTTCTTCCACATACGTCGAAGAATAGTCTTAACATTCTTCATCTCTCTTGCATTTTCTTCTACTTTGGTATCGAGATTATCGAATCTAGAGTTTATGGATGAAAAGCCTTGGGCAATTTGATGAGAAAGCTTCTTTTGATTTTTAGAAATGATGATATCGGATTTGAGCTTCTCACTTCTGGTATAGCCTTTTAAATTTCCAGAAATTTGTTCAATATCGGAGTTTTCTTGAATTGAACTTTGGATAAAAGTTTGCTCTATGGCTTCATCATCCTCATCTTCATTTTCTTCTTCATCTCCATTATCTCCCTCATCTCCAATATTTGGTTCTTCTCCATCGGGACCAGAGGTATCCATTTTAGTTTTTCCTTTTTGTTTGAATTTGGGAATTGAAGAATTGAATAGCCGTGTAGAAGAGGGGGGGCGGTTATTTTTGATTTAGAGGTTTTTAATTTCAATAAGGTTTCAGACGTCTAAACAAAGTACAGACGTCTGATGTCCTATAGAGATTAAAAACAGTTTGAAAAAACAATAGAGTTAGACGTCTCAAATTTAAAATAGACGTCTAAATATGATGACAGACGTCTGAAGTAATTATTTCAAACGGCTCAGAGGTCTCAATTTGAAACAGAGAGTAAATAACATTTTGAACTAAATTCAGACGTCTGATCATTTTATTTTAGACGTCTATTCTTGAAGACAGACGCCTGTGTCATAATGTTCAGACGGCTCAATAAGAACCAGAGAATTTGAAACTTTTTGTACTAAAGTCAGACGTCTGAAATATTGTCTCCAGACGTCTGTGTGTCTGAAGTGTATATTAAAAATAGGTATACAGACGTCTGTTCAAAACTATCAGACGTCTGTTAGGCTGATGTTTTGTATTTCGACCTTTTTAAGTTATGTTTTATGATTCAATATGTAAGAATACCATATATATATAATTTTTAAAGTACATACATATAAAAATAAAATGAACAATCATAAATCTCATATACACATATATATCTATATATATAGAGATATACTTTATTTTGAAGTCTTCGGAGTTTTTGGAGATTTCAGAGACTTTTCATTGTATAATTCGAATTGATTGTTATCGTCAAATGGTTTATTTGGCGACCACTAAGGTTGACGCTCCCAAGAATTTGGAGAAACATGATGACGTTGAGGTGAATGAATATGTGCATTTGTGTTGATAGGAGATGAACCACATATTTTTGCAGCACACCGTTCAAGAAAACTAAGTCTTCTACCATGACTCTTTTGCTCAAAATACATTTCACGCTGAAGATTAAGTGTTTCCCTCTGATAGTGATGTAAGTCATCTATCTTTTCTTTAGTAGTTGGGGATGGAAATAAATTTCTTCGCGTGCGTTTATTTTCTGGCGTATATCCCGTATGATGACTTTGTGGTGGACATATCAGAATATAGGCAGGAGTTGGAGTTGGAAGTTCAGAAGACCCTGAACTTGGAGTTTCAAAGTCAATTGAAGAATATCCAGATGAATAATGAGAAGAAGGCTCATCTGAAGATGAACCGGCCATGGTGTAGATGAACAATGCAAAATTAAAAAACATGATTGATTTTCTTCTTTCCTTTTTTTTAAAAAAAGAAATTTGAATAAGCTGAATGACAATTTTCTTCTGAATGAAAGTAATTATATATAAAACTGAAAGCTAAACAATGAATAGTTAAGATTAAATGTAGAATGATTTAATTTTAACCAGAAGAAAATGTGAGGACGAAAACCAAGTATATTGACCTTTAAATAATAAAACTGAAATAAGCTGAAGTAAGATCAAATCCCAGCTTATGCAAAAAATAAACTTTATAAATTTTTGAATGAGATGATTCCAAGTTCTCGTCTCAATTTTACAAAAGTGTTTTCATTTAATGGTTTGGTAAAAATATCTACCAATTGATTTTCCGAAGATACGAATTCTAGATTGATTATATCTTTTTCAGTATTATCACGAAGAAAATGATGACGAATATCAATATGTTTTGTTCGTGAATGATTTACTGGATTTTTAGATAAGTTTATAGCACTAGAATTATCACAGAAAATTGTTGATTTATATAAGTTAAAACCAAAATCTTGAAGAGTTTGTTGCATATAAATTACTTGAGCACATGCCAAAGCTGCAGATATATATTCTGCTTCACAAGTAGAAAGTGATACGCAATTTTGTTTCTTACTAAACCAAGATACTAGAGACCGTTCAATGAAGTGACAAGTCCCACTTGTACTTTTTCTATCCATCCGACTTCCTCCAAAATCAACATCACTATATGAAACTAATTCAAAAGGACATTCTTTTGGATAAAATAGTCCAAAATCTTTGGTTTTGTTGAGATAACGTAAAATACGTTTCACTGCTCTAATGTGTGATTCTTTAAGATCTGCTTGAAATCGTGCATACAAACAAACACTCATCATTATATCGGGTCTACTTGCGGTTAAATATAATAATGATCCAATCATACTTCGATATAATTTTTGGTCTACACTCTTGCCGTTTTCATCTTTTTCAAGATGTATGGTTGTACTCATAGGAGTAGGTTTGGCAGAAGTATTTTCCATACCAAAGCATTTAATTAAGTTATTACAATATTTTTCTTGATTTATAAAAATGCCATTATTTACTTGTTTAATTTGTAGTCCAAGAAAATATGTTAATTCTCCCATGTGAGACATCTCAAATTCATTTGTCATTATTTTAGAAAATTCTTGACATAATTTATCATTGGTAGATCCAAAAATAATGTCATCCACATAAATTTGAACAATTAATATATCATGTTTCTTTTTCTTAATAAAAAGAGTTTGATCAACCTTTCCAATTTCAAAACCAGAGTCGATTAAATAACTTTTTAAACGATCATACCAAGCACGAGGTGCTTGTTTTAAACTGTATAAAGCTTTTTTAAGTTTATAAACATGGTCTGGAAATTGTTCGTGTATAAACAAGGGAGGTTGTTCAACATAAACATTTTCTTTAATAAACCCATTTAAAAATGCACTTTTAACATCCATTTGATATAGTTTAAAATCATGAAAGCAAGCATAGGCTAATAATATTCGTATTGCTTCTAATCTCGCTACAGGAGCAAATGTTTCTTCATAGTCAATTCCTTCTTCCTGATTATAACCTTGTGCAACTAATCTAGCTTTATTTCTAGTGATATTTCCATTTTCATCAGCTTTATTTTTTAAAACCCATTTAGTACCAATAACTGATTGATCATTAGGCCTTGGAACTAAATCCCAAACGTCATTTCTTTCGAATTGATTTAGTTCTTCTTGCATAGCAATAATCCAATAATCATCAGTTGAGGCTTCTTTAATATTTTTAGGTTCTATATTAGAAAGAAAAGCTATATGACCCATTTGATTTAGTTGATTATGTGTTTTAACTCTTTCATCAATTTCTCCTATTATATTTTGAATTGGATGATCTTTTAAAATTCTCGGTGGAGATTTTAATTCCTTTTCAATTTGATTTTCAGAAGAAGTGTTTTCAAGTATATTGATGTCAATATTGGAATTAGAATTAATTATAATATCTTCATCATCATTTGTGTTAATTTTGAAATTTTCATCAAATGATACATGAAGTGTTTCTTCAATTATTTTAGTTCTTTTATTATAGATTCTATATGCTTTGCTTCGTTTTGAATATCCGATGAATATACATTCATCTAATTTTGGATCAAATTTTCCTAGTTGATCTTTCGTATTTAAAGCAAAACATTTCGAATCAAAAACTTTAAAGTAAGATATATTAGGTTTTCTACCGTTGAGAAGTTCATATGGAGTGTGTTTAGTTAAAGGTCGAATAGAGACACGATTTAGGACATAACAAGCAGTAGCAACGGCTTCTTCCCAAAATTGTTTTGGAAGAGTGGTTCCATTCAATAAAGTCCTAGCACATTCTTGAAGTGTTCTATTTTTACGTTCAACAACTCCATTTTGTTGAGGAGTTCTTGGAAATGAAAAGTTATGAAATATTCCTTTCTTATTACAAAATTTCTCAAACATTTCATTTTCAAATTCACCTCCATGATCACTTCTAATGTTTTTAATTTTTAGATTTTTAATATTTTGAATTCGTTTAGCAAAGATTTTGAAAATTTCAAAAGTATCGCTTTTGTTTTTCATAAATAAGGTCCATGTATATCTAGAGAAGTCATCAACTATTACAAAAACATATCTATTGTGATTAATAAATTGAGTCCGAGTTGGTCCAAATAAGTCTAGATGTAACAACTCAAGAGGTTGTAATGTTGAGACGATTTTCTTAGATTTAAAAGAAGATTTAGTTAGTTTTCCTAGTTGACAAGCATCACAAATGCTATTTACTTTAAAATTCATTTTAGGTAAACCTTTTACTAAATTGTTTTTGGATAATTTATTAATAGCTTTGAAATTTATATGACAAAATCTTTTATGCCATAGCCAAGAATCATTTTCTTTGACTAATAAGCACATATTTGTATTATGATTGATTTTCGTATTCAAAATATAAATATTGCGTTCTCTAATTCCTTCGAAAATAAGATTTTTATTTTGATCAAAGATATTGCATTTATTTTCAGAAAATGCTATATTAAAGCCTTTATCACATAATTGACTGATACTTAATAAATTGTGTTTTAAATTTTTAACTAATAGAACGTTTGTAATAAGAGGTAAATTAGATGTACCGTCATTGCTCACATCGCCTTTGCCGATGATGTAACCTTTGGAATTATCTCCAAAAGTGACAGATCCTCCATCTGAGTAGATAATGTTTGTTAACATATTTTTGTCGCCTGTCATGTGTTTTGAACAACCACTGTCTAAAATCCATTTTCCTCTTTTCTTAATTGGTACCAGCAAAAAATATTTAAATTCTGTTGGTACCCACTTCCTCCGTTAGGGTCCTAAGGGTTAAATCTTAGGAAGCCAAACCCAGTTGGGTTTAGAATTCCCTTTAAAAATAAAATTTTCATTCTTATGTACAGACATAATGAAAGATTTAATGTAGTTATTCCTAATCAAATTATTATTAGTTTTTGGAACCCAATCATAATTGATTTTGGATGAACAACTTTTGAAGAAGATTTTTGACCAGGTATAGATTCCTTTTTCTTAAAATTAGTATATAATGAACCATTATTTTTAGAAAGCTTTTGTATTGGTTTTTTATATCCTAACCCCTTTTTATTTGAACAGGTTTGAGAATTCTCAATTATTTTAGAGAGACTCTCTCTTCCACTATTAAATTTAGAAACATTTTTAGAAATATTTTCCAGTTTTGTTTTAAGATGTGATACTTCTATATCAAGTGTTTTAATATTAGAGTTTAAATCATAATTCTCTTTTGCTAATTTAACATTCTCATATTTCTGTCTTTCCATTTCACTACTTAAATCAGTGAATTGAGATGTTATATTAACATAAGATTCTTGAGATTTTACTAACTCTTCTTCTAATATTTTCTTTTCATCTTTTAACATGTCAGTTTCTATTTCAGTTCTATTTAATTTTCCTAAAGCATCTTTATATTTACTCTTCAGGGTTCTAAGTTTATCTAACAATTCAGAGTTTATTTCTATTAAATCATCAAAAGTTAGATCACTTACATCATCATTTGTTGCCATAAAACAAACGTTGGCTTGTTCTGAACCACTGTCACTATCACTGTCCGACGAAGAAGATTCTGTATCATCCCATGTAACTGAGAAGGCTTGCTTCTTTTTATATTTGTCCTTTTTGAGATTATTTTCTTTCTTCCGATCAGGACAATCTTTCTTTATGTGGCCCTTTTTGTGACATTCGTAGCATTCAAGAGATGAGCTTGATGGCTTATTAAAACCCTTGTTATTTCCAAATTTATTACTCTTTTTGAATTTCAAAAACTTTTTGAAATTCTTAGCTATAAATGCCATATCGTCTTCTGATTCAGAGTCTTCTTTTTCTGCTTGAAAAGCGATAGTTTTCTTGTCCTGTGCTTGTGCTCGTCTTGCCTGTAAATTTACTTCATACGACATTAGATTTCCTATTAACTCTTTTGTTTTTATGGTTGAAATATCATTAGCTTCCTCGATAGCTAAGACTTTTCGTTCCCATTCATCAGTTAAAGAGTTAAGGATTTTTGAAACAATATCAGGTTGAGTATAAGTAACTTCTAAAGCTAATAGTGAATGATAGATATCCTGGAATCTAGAGTACATTTCACTAATACTTTTCCCTTGCTTCATTCTAAAATTTTGAAATTTGTTTTTAAGCATAGAAATCTTGCTTTGTTTTACTTTATTCGTTCCTTCGTGTGTAACCTTAAGTGTATTCCAAATTTCATATCCAGTTTTACAAATACTGACTCGATTGAATTCATTTTTGTCTAAAGCGCAAAATAACATGTTCATTGCTTTTGCGTTTGCAGTAGCATCTAGTTTTTGTGTATTAGACCATGCAGCATAATCTGCAGTAGGAATAGTATATTCAGTTTGAATGATATTCAGGTTTCAAATCCACTAGCTTGCATAAAAATTCTCATTATAGTTGACCAATAACTATAATTTAATCCGTTAAACAATGGTGGTCGTGTAGTGGCTTGTCCCTCAGTGAAACTATATCTAGTGTTATTTTCCATATTATTTTAAATATCAGATAACTGTGTTATAGTTATGTGATGACCTTGCTCTGATACCAAATGAAAGTGTATATGGATCGATAATATATAGTAGGACTAGTCTAGCAAGTGCGGAATTATAAATAATAGTAAATAGCAGTAATAAAAATGACACCAGATTATACTGGTTCGAACTTCTCGTTCTACGTCCAGTCCCAGACTCCTTCTGGAATTCCTCGAATAACCCTCACTTAACCCGGAGGAACAGGTATTACACCGCCTGAGCAACCGAACAGGACTTTTCCGCCTAAGCAACCGAATAGGACTTCAAATACAATTTATAAATTGTTTCTTGACTTGTGTGTTCTTGAGTAACACGAATATAGTCAATATAGTACACCCTTCCTATAATCTTCTTGATATGATGATTTAAATGTTCAATTGTAGGAAGTAGAGATTTGAAAATCACTTGAGATTATAATAATATAAAGCAAGAATAGATAGAAAGAATTGGTAATTGAAATAGTGGATTTTCATCTCTATTTAGTATTGAATAGTTTTAATTCAATAGTTGCAACCATTAGAAGGAGTGCAACTCTTGGTGAAGAAGACAACTCTTCAAAATTTGATTTTTCATGAAGAGATGCTTCAGTTCATCAAGTTCAGATGTCTGAGAAAAAATAGTCAGATGGCTAAGTAAGTTTAAAATGTCAAATAGGCAGAAGAAACAAATTTCAGTGAATACAGACGTCTGTTGTTTAATTCAGACGTCTGTCGTTTATGACAGATGTCTGTATTAAATTATTGAGACATCTGTGTTCAGTTAAAATAGAAAATTTTAATACAGGGAGTACAGACGTCTTAATTTTATTATCAGACGTCTGTCTTTGATGACAGACGGCTAAATAAAGGTTAAGACGTCTGAACTTGTACTGATTTGTTTCTCTTCCTTATTTTAGTGATTCTGAACTTGAGATTTTTATAATTTTTGAAAATACTTTTATATCTTTAAATAGTTAAAGATATTTTATATTTGTAGAACATGTTTTTTCAAAAACTATTTGTGTGCGTGTGTTGTTATCATCATATCAGAGATTGTACAAAAATATCTAACCGGAAACAATAATCAATATACTTGAGAGCTTGAGCTTTGTTTGTTGACGATATGATAATAGCTTTTCTTTGTAGATTCCTGCAATAATAATTGACAGCAAGTATATAGTTTGAAATATATAGTTGTCTCATTAAAATCGAAAAAGGCAGGTTCCAACAAAAATATCTGGGCATCATTCAGATGCATCACAACAGCAGTTCATACGTCTGAGGACATCGGTCAGACGTTTGACCTACTGCTCGGTTCCAACAAAAACATCTGGGCATCATTCAGATGCATCACAACAGCAGTTCAGACGTCTGAGGACATCGGTCAGACGTTTGACCTACTGCTCACTGTGTATCTCCTTCCTTCAACATGCTATAACTCTCACCTTCGAGGTCCGATTTGCAAATCGTCCTCTTCATCACCAAGCTACTTCCAACCACTTTAATTCTCCATATAGTGCCGTTAAAATTCAACAAGAGTAGCTATTATTTCTTGCATTTTACGTACATATATGATATATCTCTATTTTGGTTGTACATATGTATCTGAATCCATCAAATTTCAATTTGGCATTTTCTTTGAATTTGAATCCCATGACCTTTGTCCTAATTTATGTGCATATTTTATCTATTTGTAACATCACTTGATTTTTTTCATCTTGTAGTACATATGACATTTGTTCCAGACGAACTATCACCTTTTCTGGGAATGTAAAGGGGAATTGGATTTACTTCTCTTTTCCTACGAATTGCATTTGGAACTCTTTTTAAGAGGGAAGAAGGATTTCTCTTGATGACATAACAATAATTTAGACTCCTTTTTAACTCTAAATTATATGCACATACTTGTTGACTAGTCTCATTAAACAAAATGCATATCTTCATTTCGTATCCCCTTCTCTTTAGACTATGAACTGCCTTTTATCTTTTGCATTGTTTCCATAATATAATTAAAGAGATTTTTATTATTAGTAATTTTCATTAATTCTAAATAAAGTAGACCATTTTTGGAACTTGATAACTTAATGGTTGAGATTCTCCTTCTGATTTAATTTATTTATGGAATTTTAATTATTTATAATATATTTAATTCATTTACGTTATGTTTGAGAATTACATTATAATTAATGTTCTATAATTTTGAACAAACTGCACAAATGAATCTACAGGCAGAAACATAAAACAGAACTAAAGATAAGGATGTAGGTTTCTGGGTTGGGCTTCATTCAGATGGACCGTGGAGGCATCATGATACTGCATCATCTGGCGGAAGTGCATTTACCTATTCTATAGATATATGGAGACCATTTTGTCTAACTTTGTTTATCCAAGGTGGTTGGGTTTTTGAGAAGGTAACTAGGTATTTGAATTATATCTTATAGATACTTCCACTGTAAGCTTTCCCATCTCTGATTGTTTAAATCATATTATGCCTTAGGATGTTGTTTTGATTTTGGAATTTTCTTCTGGACATAATCTTCTTTTTAGACGGTTCAACAACAAACTAATAGGTATGATATTTGTTTTTATTTCCATGTAAATAATTTTTGGTCAATAACAGGCTAAATCCATTTTCATCAACTGTGTCTAAATTTCTATTCACCTCAAAGTTAATCAGGGCAAACAAAGAAATATCAAGTCAATGCACCAACCCAGCAATATCAATTTTTTCTATCATCCCATTTCTGGTGGTTAAACCCATTAAAAATGTACAAATTTAAATAATTGCATATGCATACGAGTCACAAGAAGGTTCATAATTATGACCTCCTTATAGTGAAGAAAAGATAAAATGAAAATTAGTGAATAATAATTAGATCTTTTAAGGATGAAGTAGTAGTAGATCGTACTGCCTATGAAAAAACAAAGGTAATCGAGATGGTAAATTAATTTTGGTGTCCTTTAAAATAATCACGGGGACATATAAGTTCAATTTTTTTTCAATGCATTAATGCTCTGGACACATAAGTTCATATAAACATTTAAACCTCTTGATGGGCAATAGTAATTTCTATTTATGGTAGCTCGCTATAACAAACTGATCATGATATAACCGTAAAGTTTTGAATTTCAATAATATCTTGTATTCTAGTTCTAAAAATAAGTGAAAACCTATCTTGATTTTTTTCCTAGTAAAATGCTCGTCCATTCACTTGAGCCTTTTTCTTATATGCAATGTGGATATCGTTGAAAAGATGATGATATGTACCAACTAATGTTGAAAACAGATAATTATTCTGAATTTGCTGCAAACAGATTGCATTTGAATATTCAATATTTAGTTAATGTTTTATGCCCCTAGAATCTTTAGAGTGAACAAAAATATTTTTGGAACGGAAAATTTGAATGATACAAATCTTTGGTTAACTTATGAAAAGGTACAGTTGAAAATTTTGACAATAAAGTTTCATCAATATTTTCAAAACCATTGCCCCGCATATTTGCCTTAGTAGTATAAACATGTATTTGAGGATTCGTATCAAAATTTGTCGATGAGGCATAAATGGAACCAGGGGATAAATTATAATTCAGTTGCAGCTTTTCAACCCATTGCCAGAACTAGAACTATCACTTCACTAAAGCAGCAATTCAATCCAAATGTATCATATCTTTTCACATTACATACACAACATTTTCAATGTTATAAGTGAAAAAGAAACCATGTGGTATTTCAAAACACGAAGTTTACACAATATATTTTCAAGGTTACAAGTGAAAAAGAACCATGAGGTACAAATGAAAAAAAAAGAATAAACGTTTTCACCTCAGGAAGGAACGACTGTGGAGTTGTTGAAGGATCGAGTATTCTGGAGATTGACGGTGGAGTTGTGGTGCGCGTATTTGGAGATCGACGGTGGAGTTGTAGTGCGCGTATTTGGAGATCGATGGTGGAGTTGTGGTGCGCGTATCTGGAGATCGATGACAGAGTTGTGGAAGGTCGATGTTGAGCGTGTTGAAGAGTTCAATTTTTTAATTTAGAGATATGGATATGTGGGAGAGAGGAAGATGTTGAGTGACAGAGAAACGCGACATATTTTTATTTTCCCTCCTTTTGTTCACATGGACCCGTAGGCAGCATTTTAGACGGTGTTTTTTATTTTTTTAATCATCCATCTAGATAATCGCAACATTTTTAGTAAAACACTGCTTAATAATGCTGTGAAAAATATATTCTCTTGTACTGTTACCATTTATATTTATGGTTTCTCTAATTATATTATTTTCCTATCATGTAATTACTTAGATTTCAAGTAATCTTAATATAAATATAAGTCATGTATTGTCAAATCGATGAATCAAGTCATCAAATAAGACGTAGTCCTTGATAGCTATTTGTTTCTTCTTCTTCTCTTTCCCTTTCCTTTTTTCTATTTTATTTTGTTTTCTTGGATAATTTCAACACCAATGTCCCAACATCCCCTTTTAATTTTCTAACGTGACCTAAATTGATGACTAAATTTCGAAATTTAATCATGAATTTAATGAAATTAGAGGTTAGGAGGTGTGAGGATAGAGTTAGGAACATTTACCTTTCACTCTCGCTTGAAATTAGTTGAAAAAGACGGATATGGCTTAGGGTTTGATGGAGAAGCCATAATTGAGGACTTTTGAGCGATAAAACTTTGTTTAAGGAATGGAAATTAAGGAGATGGTATCTCCTTTGGCTGGCCTAAAGAAAGAGATCGGGTTTGGACTTTAAATTAAACCCAAAAGGCTCATTTCACTAGAAATTTGCAATTCCTTTTCATACAAACATTACTAATACCGTTAATCATGTTTTAATTTCATTTTTAACCATATAAATGATTTCCAACTCATAAAATTCTTTTATCCCAAATTTTATTTAGCTTTAAAGTAATCTTTTCTATGGCCAAATTCCATTTTTACCCATCGGAAAATATTTTTAAATACTTACTTATTCATCGAAATATTTATGTTTTCTTTTAAATTTTATTCATAAAATATGATTTTTAATTTACTTTTAATCCATAAAACATATTTCTACCTTCTAATATGGAGTCTAGCTAATTCAATATTTGGTATTTAATGCAATATTTAATTAATTTCCACAAAACAATTTCAAACAGCTATTCAACCAAACTTATTTCAAATAAAGTCCCAAAATAATATTTTAAACCTCATTTATCAAATATTTCACCCTTTACTTCATTTAAATTATTTTTTAAAATTTTAAAACAACTACTACTCCCAATATCTACTTATTTTCAGAAGTCCATATCTTTTCTTAAAATTCTCAATTTAATCTTAAAATGTATTTAATTATATTTATTTTATTATTATGCACCTAACTGGGTTGTTATAAAAAGCACGATTAATTTCATTAATAAAGTTACCACTTGAGAAGACACCTTGTAATGCTGAAATGAGCTCGTCTTTTATAAGTTCACAGTGATTTTAATAGAACTTTGACCCAAAGCCATCAGAACCTGGACTGCTTTCTTCACCAATCTAAAAAGTGGCTTTTTTTAACTTCCTCAAGTGCGACTTTCTCTTTAAATTTCTTTCTAGCATTTTCTGTTAAATTTTTTACAACTTAAGTTTGGAAAATTTGAAATGTTTCAGCAGAATCATATAAATTTGAAAAATAATCAAGTGGTGAGTTGATAAGATTATTGTCATTAGTTATGATGTTCCCATTTGCATCCAATAAATGGTTCATGTTGTTTCAAATCTTCTGGGCTGTCACGTGTGCGGAAAAAAAAATACAAAAATAAATAAATAAACTTGGTACATTAGTCTCATTCATGAAGCTGGTTTATTTTTGCTTTTTCCCTGTTCTCTGTAGCGTGGCTGTGCAATATTCTCTCAAGCAAATAAGCTGTCTTTATATTCTGAACTATCTATTAGTTTAAGGTACAAAGCTTTATTTATTCCTTAAATTCTCTAACATGTTTCTTAAACTGGTCCTCCTTTTATGCCAGTTTTTTAGAACTCTTGGTTTATTTCATTTTTTATAAGAATACAAAAAAGGGGTTTCCGTTTACTGCTGTTTGCCATGAGCTTTGAATTATGCCATCATTAATTCCCATTCATTTTTATCCCTGCATTGTTGATTTTGAATGGAATGTTTTTCGGAATTTCTTCATCTACTTTGAATGTAATTAGCATAGGTGAGTGGTCGCTTGAGAAATGATAAAGAACTTTAGTTGTAGGGTGTGGAAATTTACTTTGAAATTCAAAGTTGAAAAAAGTTGTGTCTATTTCGCTGTGCGTCGATGAAATACTTTCCACCTCTCCATGTGAAATAGTTGCCAATGTACTGAGATTCTTGCAGCCCTGCAGTTGCAACAGTTTCATAAAAATCCTCATCCGCAATTTAATTGTTGTTATTAGACCCGACTCTATCATGATCGTACAACGCACGGTTAAAATCTCCAGTCATAACCCATGGAATATATATGTTGGTAGATGCATCCTTCAAAAAGGGCCACATTTATGACTAATTTGCGCATGAGTGTGAAGTCCATGCACCACTGTTATGACGATGCCCATTTCCCCTTTATTTTGAAGTAGCGACGTGATGATTTGGTTCCTGCTAAATAAAACACTACTGTTCCATATGATAGGGTCCCAAAGAATAATTATCTTCTCTTATTGTTTTCATCTTTCGCGTATGCACATGCCCACTATGGTTCAATGTTTTTGATAAATGAATGAATGGCATTTCATCCAATTTATGCTCAAGTAAAACAACAAGAAGGTTTGAGTCTATTTATGTGCTCTACAACGTCGTATTTCCTTGTAGGGGAATTAACTCCCAGGAATGTCGTCTAATTTTCAGCATTTGCATTTGCATTTCCCTTAGTGTTAGAGCGGCTAAGGGATCCACTCACTTTACTCCGCTTGCTTTTACATGCTTTTGATTTTATTTGTGAAACTAGGTTGGACCATGTTGGATTTTCGATAACTTTGTTAGGATTTTGACATAGAGAGAAGGGAAAGAGACATAACGATAAAACACAAAACAACTACATTGTTATTTCTTACGGTTATTCTTTTTATAATAAGAACTACGTACAAAGCTTTAAATAAAAAGAAAATAGC
Organism: Allium fistulosum; assembly: GCA_030737815.1. Taxonomy (NCBI): domain Eukaryota; kingdom Viridiplantae; phylum Streptophyta; class Magnoliopsida; order Asparagales; family Amaryllidaceae; genus Allium; species Allium fistulosum. The sequence continues at coordinate 1,126,979,629 of CM060902.1, read as the reverse complement.
CACTACTTTCTAAACTCTAGGCACTAACATATAAATAGGAACATATGGTTAACACTATATTGACTATTTCTAACACCCTCCCTTAAACTGAATGTGCTAATATTCAGTTTACAACACAACATTCAGTTTACAACACAATTTCTTCATCGTCTTCCATACGAACTCGGTCACAACTTTCATCTCTACCTGGTTGGGTATGCTCAACTGTTTCACGTTGATTGATACTTTAACCATCAACAAATACTCTTGGTTTACTCTTAGGGATTCACTGACCTCTCCATTCGGGTCGTCTCTTGTATCTGTCATCTCCCCCAACAAGCGAGAACCGCAGCTCTTCTTCCTTACTTGTTGGATTACATAAAACCAAGTCTTCCTCATTCAGCCTACTTCACATGTAGGCATGCTCTTCAAACAGTTTTCTCTTGAGCACTCCACAAATGTCCAACCCCATAACCGACGGTCTACCATTCGTCGTCTTCATCTTCATTATGCAGCTGCTGCGCTTTCTCTCTGCTGGTTTTGCAGCTTTCTTTAGCTCTTTGGCTTCTTCTTTGCAGTTGCTACTGCAAACCCCCACCTTTTTTTATGGACAACACTCATCTCGACAGTACTCAACAACTTCAACAATTCTTTCATATCAAACAGACTTCGCCGACCCGCAATTTCCATCTCTGCTATCTGTTCACAAATTTCTCACCCCTTCTAAAACTAAACTTTCACCATATTTCAGCCACACCCACAGCTGACACAACAAGCACCAGTTCACAACTGCCACTGCAAGTTCATCTCCATTTCTGCCAACCATCACCACTTCACAAACAAGCATAACCATTCACCAACTGCCACTGCAATTTCATCTCCATTTCTGCCAACCATCACCACTTCAGTGCATATAACAACCCAGCACAAAATAACAACCCTATGCAGCAGTTCAACATTTTAGTACGCAAACATACTATCTCCACTTCCCTGTCTTTGTATACAACATTGCACACATACCTGACCACTTCCATACCAATTCAAACCATACAACCCAGCACACTTGTTACATACAAACAGCAGCTCCATTGTTACCCACTGTCTCTTATAACATATATCACTCTGCCAAAACCACCCATATACACACTGCCCCTATCAACTAAACTGCATCCTCCTACCCTAACCACCCTGCCACTTCAGTTAACAACAATATCACCTCTTCACCTCTTCCTCTCTCTATACAAACACAACTACATTTGTGACGACCGCCCATGACCCCTGCACCGAATCTAGAGATAGTGCGCTGTAAAATGTGCCAGGCGACCATGGACGATTGTCAGGGTAAAATAAAACAACAGAATCTATCGTATTACTCACAGTGCATGGACAAAATACAATAGGACATATGTATAGTGAAGCTTTACAGAACAAAATGACATCATATAAAACTCCATAATAGTTGAATACAAGCATCCAAATAGTCAATACATCAAGCCTCACTACATATCTCTCAGAGAATACAAAACAGCGGAATATCCAGTACATATAATAAGAAGATAATATGCAACCCTCCATCTCGTCTTCGATATCAGCATCGTGAGAAGAGAACAGCACCTGTCACCTGCTACCTAGTCTGCCCGTCCCAAAATGGACGAACAACCCAAGGCAATAAGAATTAAAACATAAAGCCTTGAGTCAGACAACAGTCTTAGTGAGCAGTAAATTAACTAACAACATACCAAAAGAGCATAAAGGAAAAGGAATAGGAATACAATCCTCCCACTCCAACCTCATTCTACAGTGATAGCCCCCAGACACACACTAAGCAGAAGCAAACATAGAAGAGCATACAATTTAAAGTAAAGCTACTATCACTCGAGTCAAGGGCGATGTTTTCCAAGTACCAAGGCCTAAATCAGATAAGCATCCAGAAAATACCGCTCTTGAGTCCGAATGACGATACAACCAAACATCCATGACTCTGGCTATCACTGTTATCATTGCTTCGATATCACCGTTAATTGAATGACCGGCACATTCTTTCAGCCGTCCGTCAATGGCTAATGGAAACCCCGGTTCTAGACATAACTCCCGCACGTCGTCGCAACCCGTGATTAGGACTATCGAATCTGCCCAGAGTACTCGACCATCAACAGTTAGTCGTTGGGACTATCGAATCTGCCCAAACGTACTCTTGCTTAGAGCATGCTAGAACCTTCAACAACGATGCTATCCAAGCCTCCTAGTCATCCTCCTCGACGACTATTCTCATATCCATTCATTATCCTCAACTCGAATCATATCACCGAGTTATCAACATGCTTGGAATGATCCCGTCTGGATTAGACCAAGTCTTCATCACATGATTGCCTCGCTTCATCACATCCTCGCGAAGCCTCATCTCAACATCACATCATCAAATCTATGCATAAGAGCTTCATCATCCCGCTATATATGCCACGAGCAGCTTTCCCAATTCAAGAGCCTTTCCCTTAGCTTTTGAATCGTCTTCGGTCTAAATCAAACCATCAATCATCTAATTCATAACAATCAATCAAATCAAACATTAATCCAAACAATCAAGCATTCAAACAAGATCTAAATAGACAATTATCACAATAATGGCATTTTCGTAATTAAAGAGTTGAAAGTCCAATAAGCATGAAAACATGAATTATATCCCTACAAACTTGATGAATGAACTTGCATAGGTTAACATATGATAAAATGGATGTAACATCATCATGAACAATGGATCTATATGGATCTACACTTAGGATGAAGAAAATGCATGGAAATCACTATTTTAACACCAAATCGAGCCAACAATCCGATCTACTCCTTTGGATCCGTGTGAGAGATAATCACCACTCACCAAATCACCAAAACAAACCCAAATCAACACGCTTCAGATCTGGACAGCGAGGGATCAAGCTTGATCTATCACGAATCCGCTTCAAACGAAGAAATCTCTCTTGAAAAGATGAAGATCTTCAATCTAAGCTCTTGAATCTTCAATCTTGATCTTCGATTTGGATGGATGGAAGCACTAGATTAGAGTGGAGAAAAGAAGTGAAGAAGTGTAGAAGTCGAGCTCTCAAAATGGCAGCACTTCGTCGCTTCGAAATCCGGATCCCAAAAAGTGAGAACAACCCCCTCTATTTATAGCAGAAATCTCTCTAAGTCGCTAACTCGGAATTAGGTCGTCTGCGACCTACGACCTAAAACCCCTCCGACCTAAAGCCTCTACGACTTAACACTTAGCGCCTAACAACCTAACGACTTATTCCCTAAGTGCTTCAACGACCTAACAAGGTTACGACCTATGACTTAAGGGGATACGACATAGCACATCAGCGCACCCAAGCGACCTAACATATGCGCTTCCATGCGACCCACCAAATAACTAGGTTACGACTTAACACTTATCTCCTAGGTCGCTCGCGACTTAAAACATAGGCTTCGACCTAACAACTTAGCAACCCACGCGACCTAACAATGCCGCGACTTAAGACTTAAGCCCTCTTGCGACCTAACACATAAGTTTTCCTCGCGACCTAACGTAAGTCACGAACAACTGGGATGCGACCTAACACTTAGCCAGAATATGACCTAACTGACTACTGACCTAGCGACTTAACCAAAAACGGAGCTCACGACCTAACTCTTAGGTCGCTAACCTATAGGTCGCTCCACCATACTAGGTCGCTAACTATTATCACTAGTTCCTTAGGTCGCTGCCGACCTATCCCCTTAGGTCGCTAACTAATCTCAGGTTGCCAAATCCTATAAGACGCTAACTCTCTTAGGTCGCTCACTCGACCTAGCCTTCCCCACGACCTAAGCCAGCTGTGACGACCCACCCTTCACGACCCTCGAAAATCGACACAAAATACTCAACAGTATAATATGCCGACGATCGAATGCCGGAAAGACAGATTGTAGAAGAATAAGAAAGTAGATAGAAGAAGAAAGAACTAAACAAAATCAGAACCTCACAGTCGCAGCGGATAAAATATAATATATAGAACAGATCTTTACACAAAATGAAACTATATCTGTTTATATACAATACATCATCATCAGAGTATATCAATACAATCATCAATATCCAGTCAATCAGTCAATACAACAATCACAGCAGCGGAATAATACAAGTACGAGAAATACGTCTCGAACTCCAGCTCCTCTCCTGAGCTCCATAGCAACCTATCCTGAAATATACTCGGTCTGACCCGAGCATTATAATAAAATAACACCCGAGTCAGTTTGGAATACCAGCGCATCATAAATACATCCAAACTGATTTTTAAAGTTTCAAAAATCCCTTGAAACAAAAGCATCTCGTAAGACCACGCCACAAATAAACATGTCGGGTTTTTACCTTACGATAGCTAAAACACTTTTATATTAAATCCTCTGATATTATAATAGTGTCTATAGAAAGTAAAATAGAATCTAGCTGAAATGCTTGCATCTCACATTTCAACAATAGTTGGGCACAATCAAAACCGTACAGGCTCGTAGGGAGAATGGATTTCCAACGAATGACTAGGCACTGGGGTACCACCTATCACAGTACGTGGCCTAGATCACAGTACCGAGGAGTACGCCCGCTCCCCTGCAACACAAGGCCGGAATCATCCCTTACTGGATAATTCCAAGTAAAATCACCACACGGTTGGGATCAGCAACCGCATCACTAAGCCGAAATAAAAAGGGACATCTAGACAGGGATGACCTTACTCTCAAGTGGGGGCTACCCACGAAGCCTTGCTGCATAACCCCTGATTTTCAGTCATTCCCGGTTGATGAGGCTCGAGGCTAAACGATACCTTTATAGCACATATCACTTTGAATGCCCATCGTCCACCTGACGATGTCACGAAAGCATTCGTCCATACAAGTCCGTCCCGGGTCCGAACGGAACCGAAGGCACTACCCCTACTACATCCATTTTGGAAATATCTTCAGGATTAGTAGCGACTAGCCCTTGCACTTCACAGCTCCATCTTCGACTCCGAACACGTTACACGAAACGTACAAACCGGATCGAAGTGGTATTCGAGTCTCCAGACCTAGAATCCCGGTATACGGAAACTCGATCCCGGTCTCTTCGAAACGATCAGCGCATTTGGCCAATATTGATAGTCGGTGATTTAACTATCAATTAATGTTCACAAAACATCCATACACATCCATCACACAATAAATAATCTCCATATTATTTATTTGCCTCTAATATCTTTCAAAGATATATATTTCCACATTTTCAAAACTCGTTTGAAAACAATTTTCCAAACTCTTCCTTTACAAGGTAAATCTTTTACCCTTTATTCCCATCGGGAATAACCAAGTATAAAACAATTTGCATTTAAAACAGTTAAAAATACTTTATACTGAAATATACTTTAAAATATGAAAATTTCTTCTATTTATTTACTCAAAATATAAATTTAAAATATGTGAAGAAAACTAGTTATTAACACATAAACTTTGATTTAAAAATAAGGGTTTTAGTTTAAAAATAGCGTTATAAGAAGAAAAATGCTAATTTCAATAACTTAAGTCAAAACCAACCTTTAAATAATCCATTCGTAAAAATATTTACTAATATATTCTCAAATCATTACGATTTCTAAATTATTAGTTTGTTACTTTAAAAATAACAATTTCTTAAAAATACTCTTTAAACAAATTTTAAAACTTAACTTTTAAATTAAATAAAATCTTTTAAAACACTAACTTGGTTTTCCCAGGGAAACACCTTCCCGTTCCAAAACATTTCAAAGTACTCTTTTATATAAATCCACTGATTTATTTCAAGTCAATTTATGATTTCAACATAAATTTCCAATTCCATACTAACTATAACTTCCTCCGAAGTTAAATCACAATTTTTTTTCCATTTTCGAAAATTCATTTTTTTAATATAGTTTAAACATTTTTAAATAAACATCTTGGTGAATTTTCAATGAAAGCCCAATTTCCAATTCACTTAGTTAAATTCCAATGAAATACGGCATTTCAAAACATTCTGTTTTTCATTTGAACTTGTTAATTTATAGTCGGAAACTCCATTTTAACATATTTTTAATTTCCGGATAACATTAGTCGTTATTAAAATAAACATCGTTATTTTAAACAATTTATAATTTCATAAATTTAATTTCCAGAAAACTATACTTTCCATTTACCCATTTCATAAACTTCCCATTATATTCAAAATGCCAATTTTGCCCAATTTACATTTTCCTTTCAAATCCGATTTCAAATTTTATTCTTTGAAATTCTAAATTTAACAATTCATTTTATTTTGTAAAAACACAATTTATCCATTCATAATTAAATTCTGTGATTACAATTTATACCACAATGTCACAGAACAGCTAAATTTCCAGATTTATCAATCACATCATATAAACAGGTATCACTATCAATTATAAAATAATTGCTACAATTGTGAGGAATCCAGTTGGATCCCTCCAACCTGTTTCTCCCTGCATCCACAAATATTAGCACATCACAATATAAATATCAATCCAGACTGATAATAACAATTATATTCAGCCATCCACACAGATATTTAAATATTAACTATTTAAAATGCCTAGCATCCAGATGTGAGTGAGAAAAACTCACTTTGAGTTCGGCGAGCGTTCGAAATTTAAATTAAACCGGACGACGTCCGATTTAACCCAAATTTCTACTTGCCCGTAATGATTCCGGAACTGCACCATCGCGTAGCACTCGTCTCTGCGATTCCAGCGTTTCCAGTTTCGTTGAAATCTGACATCGTATGGATTAGTTACGATTTTATAAAGTTTTGAATAACGTTTTAAAACAAATTTTCTTTTTATTTTACCAACTGGAGATCGTGGCCGCTGAAAACTAGGATGAAATCAAGGCCGTAGCCTTCTTCTTCTACACGCATGCTCCCAGGATGCTACAACGTAAAACGAAACCCATCACCATCGATTTAGGGTTAACAACCACGACCACCACGGCGTACTCGGCGACGATCCAACACCATCACTTCGAAGCTCATCCCACACTCTCCCTTCGGCCGCAGCAGCGCCGAGCTCGGTCCTCCACGTTGCTCAAAAATCGAGCATGAACCGGCCATGAACGGGCCTCGTAAACTCCCTCTCCGCTTCACAGAACTCCATCTCCACCATTCACTTCGGAGATCTCGATGTCCCCTTCGATTCTCTAGTTGGGAATTTTCGAAATTAATGAGTGGATTAGAAGATTTTTGAGGAAGAAAATCAATCGTTCCCGGCCATTGAACGAAAAGAGAACGGCGGCTACGTTTGAAGCTAGGGTTTAGTTATTATAATATATATATATATATATAATTTAATATTTAATTAATAAAATATCTCAATTTAACCGTTAATGCAAACGACCTCCAATTCTCACGTTCCGACAGGCTATCCTGGGGTTTTTCTACGTTCCGGACACAATGGAACAAGTTTCGTAAGCTAATTTGATCGTATGTGCGAGATACAGAATTAAACGATCAATTTAAAATTAAATCGGTTAAATCGCTTTTGATGCGTTTCGAGCTGCCACGGTCAAACGACAACTCCGATTGCTACGAAAATTGAAATCCGATAATAACTAACTATTACGGATCCAATGGAACTGGTTTCGTCGAATTCCGAGACTGTGCCCCGGAAGGCTATTTTAACTCGTCTATTAAATCAGGCGATTTCTGAAAATCGTCGAAAACGCTTCAAATTTCACTTTTAAAATTTTGTTAACTTAATAATAAATCATATAAAATGTATAACCACATTTAAAATCATTCTGGTTCAATCCAGATCAAAATCTGATTGAATTGCATTTTAATAATATTAAATTCATTTTTAAATTAATATAAAATCCCAAATAATAACTTATCGACTTTTAAATTCATCTAAAAATCCCATAATATTATTTATAACCATTCGAACCTAAAAATACATTTAAACATCATTTTACAGCTGTTTACACCCAAATCCCCAATTTTCTTAGTCCAAATATTTTAATTATTATTTTTCCATTAATCAAATTCAACCAGAATTGCTATAAATTAAAATTATAGCTCATTTTCATTGATTGAACCCAAATCCATTCATTTCAAAATCAATTAAGAATCCACATTAACATTTAAAACGAATTAAATGTTCAAATTCAATAGCTTAAAAATACGGGATGTTACACCAGCATACGACCAACCCATCCCTTAGGTCGCCTACGACATAACTTCCCTCACGACCTAAGCTAACATGCAACCTAACTCCTAGGTCACCCCACCTTCTTAGGTCGCCAACCACGACCTAACACTTAGAAAAATTATGCCTAAAAATCTGAAATGGCTCAACAACACTAAAATTCCAGATTTTGACGAACTTGTCGATCCGTAAAAATACGGGTCGTTACATTCTCTCCCCCTTAGGAATTTCGCCCCCGAAATTCCAAACAATCATAGCAATCAAAAACTATTCTGTACGCCTACCATCCATAGTAATCAACAAACCATGCATCCAATTCTAGCTTAGCGTACAGAATTCTAAAACTAGAACAAGTTACAATGTCGCGAGATGACACGACACCTTAGGGCCATACCTTGAAGAGTTCAGGATGAGCTGCCTTCATCCTCTCTTCCACCTCCCACGTATAGTCGTTATCATCATCACTCCATTGTATCTTGAGCAACTTAACTACCTTTCTCCTGAGCTGTTTCGTGTCAGTTTCAACAACACGAAGCGGCTTACGAGGTCTTCTACCAACAGGATCAACTTCGAAATCTTCACAGCTATCAGCAGAAACCACTGTATTCGAGTCGTGCACATACTTCCGTAGATATGATACATGAAAAACATTGTGCACACCCGACATCTTCTCAGGTAACTCCAACCTATAGGCGAGCTTTCCAATTCGCTCGATGATCGGGAATGGTCCAACAAATCTTGGAGTCAATTTTCCTTTCTTCCCGAATCGAATAACATTCTTCAGTGGAGAAATCTTTACAAAAACCATATCTCCTACGTCGAATTCCAAATCCTTTCGACGCTTATCAGCATAACTCTTCTGACGGTCTTGGGCTGCCTTCATTCGTTGCCGAATGATCTCTATACAATCTGAAGTCTGCCGAATCATCTCTGGCCCAAGTATCATCTTTTCTCCAGTTTCCAACCAACATGTCGGAGAGTTACACGGTCTTCCATACAATGCCTCATACGGTGCCATACCAATGCTTGATTGGTAACTGTTGTTGTACGCAAACTCCAGCAAATGAAGGTGATCTTCCCATGATTCTCCGAAATCCAAAACACAAGCTATGAGGAGATCTTCCAAAACTCGGTTGACTCTCTCGGTCTGACCATCTGTTTGAGGGTGATAAGTTGTACTCAAACACAACTCAGTTCCCAAAACTTCCTGGAAGCTCTTCCAAAATCCACTAGTGAACAATGGGTCTCGATCGCTCACTATACTCTTCGGAATACCATGGAATCGAACTATCCACTTAACATACAACTCAGCCAACTTTGATGCAGTCCTAGTCGATCGAACAGGAATGAATCTTGCACTCTTGGTCAAACGATCAACAATAACCCAAATCCCTTCATTTCCCGTTCTGGTCCTAGGCAATCCATCAATAAAATCCATCGACACTTGCTCCCACTTCCATGTAGGAACTTCTAATGGCTGAAGCAATCCACTTGGCTTCTTCTGCTCGGCTTTAACCAACTGGCAGTTCATACACTTGGAAATAAAATTTCCAACATCCTTCTTCATGCCTTCCCAGTAGTAGGTTCTCTTCATGTCCCGATACATCTTATTTCCACCAGGATGAATTGTCAACTTCGAGGGATGACTTTCCTTCAAAACTTCACTCCTCAATTCATCTATATCGGGAACAACTAGTCGTCCTTGCTTCCGAAGCCAACCCTCTCGATCGACCTCGAATCCTTTATCCTTTTCTGGATCCAATCAAGATTCCAAATCACGGATAATCTTGACAAGCTTATCATCTCGCTTTTGGCTCTCGCCAATCCTTTCCACAAAAGAAGGTCTTATCGATAAGTTTGCCAACATCTCAGGTTCCAATTCACATCTAGGCCTGAAGTCAAATCCAGCTAAATACTCGAGACTCTTCCATTCTGAAAACATGGCTCCCAATCCCGCATGTCTTCGACTTAACGCATCTGCCACTGCGTTATCTTTTCCCGGAGTATAAGCTATACCAAAATCATATGATGCTAAAAACTCTAGCCAACGCTGCTGCCGAAGATTCAAATCCTTTTGGGAGAAAAGATACTTCAGCGACTTATGATCCGTAAACAACTCGAATCGAACTCCCAACAGATAATGTCTCCACATCTTCAGAGCAAATACAATCGCCGCTAACTCCAAATCATGAGTCGGGTAATTCCTTTCATGAGGCTTCAGTTGTCGACTTGCATACGCAACAACTTTATCCCTCTACATCAGCACTGCTCCAAGTCCAGTACCACATGCGTCGGTGTAAACAACCATCTCATCATTCCCACTAGGAATAGTCAAAACAGGAGCACTTGTCAATCTCTCTTTCAGGATTCCGAAAGCTTGCTCACACTTAGCATCCCAACTGAACACTTGGTTCTTTTTCGTCAATCCTGTTAACGGTGCAGCTATCTTGGAGAAGTCTTTGATAAACCGTCGATAATATCCTGCTAATCCAAGAAAACTTCTCACATCAGATGCATTCTTAGGTCTAACCCAATCCTGGATTGATGCCACCTTAGCGGGATCAACCGCTATTCCACTTCCAGAAATCACATGGCCTAAGAACCTCACTTCACTCTTCCAGAAGTGACACTTCGAAAACTTAGCCTTCAGCTGATGCTTCCGTAAGATCTCCAAAACAATTCGCAAGTGCGTCTTGTGCTCTTCTTCCGTTCTGGAATAAATCAGAATATCATCCACGAACACAAGTACAAACTTGTTCAACTGATCTCTGAACACTTTAGTCAATCCAAACGGCATTACCAGCCACTCAAAGAAACCGGATGGTGTCCTAAAAACAGTCTTCGGCACACTATCCTTAGCCACTCTCAACTGGTGAAATCCCGTTGCCAAATCCATCTGAGAAGACACCTTAGCCTCGTGAAGCTGATCAAACAAGTCATCTATTCTCGGCAATGGATACTTGTTCTTCTTTGTCACCTTATTCAGCTCACGATAATCCACACACAATCTCAATGATCCATCTGCCTTGGTTGCGAACACAACTGGTGCCCCATTCGGACACACTACGCCGAATGAATCCTTTCTGCAAAAGATCATCAACTTGCACCCTCAACTCCTGCTGTTCCCTAGGCGCCATCCGCCTAAGAGGCATCACAACAGGTCTGGCTCCTTCAACTAGATCTATTCGAAACTCGATCTCTCTATGCGGCGGCAACCCTTTTACTTCGTCAAAGACATCCTCGAATCTATTTGCGATAGGCACTAAAGACAGTCCATCCCATGGAACAACTAGCGAATACATGAAGCTCATGAAGACGCCTTCCTCATGCTTACATCGTATCACAATCTTTCGCCCCTCCACATTCTCGACTGTCACCTCCAGCCTCTCACAATCAACCTTTGCCGCATACTTCCTAAGCCAGTCCATACCCAAAATAATTCCGAACCCCGCAAAGTTCAGAACAAAACAATCACAAACAAAAGAGTAACCATGACTCGACATAATCAGACCACGGCATAACATACACAAACAAGACGAACCCCCAACTGGATTAGTCACAACCAATGGCCTATCAACAATATCCGGTTCCAAACCCAACCGGCCTACGAGTTCATTACAAACAAACGAATGCGACGCTCCAGTATCAAACAGAACTCTAACTGGAACACCACATAGGAAAAGAGTACCTTGAACAACCACACTCTTCCCTTTCTCTTCAGTAGTAGGAGCTTTCGAAGACGACGGAACAGCTCCCAAAGCATAATCTTGCACAATCTGCTTGTCCTTCCTCGGTTCTGGACAATTCTTCTTGATGTGCCCTGGCTTGTCACAGTTGTGACACTTCATTGGCACCTTCGGATTCTTACAATCCTTAGAGAAATGGCCCTTCTGCTGACAATTGTAGCAAGTCACCTCGCCTTTCGGCTTCTTCTGGCCATCCTTACCCTTCTGCTGCTGCTGCTTCCTCTTCTGGTTTCCACCCTGCTGTGGTTTAGACTCTCCCCTGGTAACAGCAACAACAGGTCCTTCCTTAGGAAACAGACTCTCATGCCTAAGAGCTTTCTCCACAAGCTTCTCAAATGAATCGTCCAAATGATCCACCAACTGTCTCCCAAGATAACTGTCCAAGCCTGTCACAAACTTCTCATTCTTCTGATAAGCAGACTCAATATACGACCGGGCATATTTGGACAAAGCTTCGAACTCAGAAACATACTCAAGAACTGATCTTCCACCTTGCTTGAGCTCTATAAACCTCTTGAACAGAACAGACTTCTGAGCTGTAGAAATGAACTTAGCTTCAAATCTAGCTTGGAATTGCTCCCAAGTAATCTCTTCCTCCGCAGTATTGATGGTAATAGAGTTCCACCAATCAGAGGCTCTCCCTTGAAGCTGCCTCGATGCCAATTTCCTCTTAGTTGCATCATCAATTCCCAAATCACCAAAGATCCTTCTACAAGCATCTATCCATCTCTGGACTTCGATAGTTGATTCTGTTCCCAAGAAAACCTTCCCTCCAAGAGTAGTATAATCCTTGCACAACTTAGCAAAATCCACTGGTTTTGGAGTTTGGACTTGAACTCCAACATCAACTGCCGCCCCCGGAACTGGTATCCTTCTCATGATCGAAGTCATCATAGCTTCGAACATGGCTGCATAATCAGCAGTCTCTTCAGTAGCACGGCCTTCCCTAGCAGTTGGTCTCCCTCTTCGACTCATTCTCAATATCTATAAAAAGGAATGATTAGAACATCTAGAGAAACAACTGCATAAAGGACTCAAACTCTACTAAGCTACTATATTATATATAGTATTCATCCATCAAAATACAATTACGTCTCTCATACGTAGTTACGTCAGTGAGCGTTGGGTAAAATCGATTAACCAATGCTCTGATACCAAATGTGACGACCGCCCATGACCCCTGCACCGAATCTAGAGATAGTGCGCTGTAAAGTGTGCCAGGCGACCATGGACGATTGTCAGGATAAAATAAAACAACAGAATCTATCGTATTACTCACAGCGCATGGACAAATACAATAGGACATATGTATAGTGAAGCTTTACAGAACAAAATGACATCATATAAAACTCCATAATAGTTGAATACAAGCATCCAAATAGTCAATACATCAAGCCTCACTACATATCTCTCAGAGAATACAAAACAGCGGAATATCCAGTACATATAATAAGAAGATAATATGCAACCCTCCATCTCGTCTTCGATATCAGCATCGTGAGAAGAGAACAGCACCTGTCACCTGCTACCTAGTCTGCCCGTCCCAAAATGGACGAACAGCCCAAGGCAATAAGAATTAAAACATAAAGCCTTGAGTCAGACAACAGTCTTAGTGAGTAGTAAATTAACTAACAACATACCAAAAGAGCATAAAGGAAAAGGAATAGGAATACAATCCTCCCACTCCAACCTCATTCTACAGTGATAGCCCCCAGACACACACTAAGCAGAAGCAAACATAGCAGAGCATACAATTTAAAGTAAAGCTACTATCACTCGAGTCAAGGGCGATGTTTTCCAAGTACCAAGGCCTAAATCAGATAAGCACCCAGAAAATACCGCTCTTGAGTCCGAATGACGATACAACCAAACATCCATGACTCTGGCTATCACTGTTATCATTGCTTCTATATCACCGTTAATTGAATGACCGACACATTCTTTCAGCCGTCCGTCAAGGGCTAATGGAAACCCCGGTTCTAGACATAACTCCCGCACGTCGTCGCAACCCGTGCCTAGGACTATCGAATCTGCCCAGAGTACTCGACCATCAACAGTTAGTCGTTGGGACTATCGAATCTGCCCAAACGTACTCTTGCTTAGAGCATGCTAGAACCTTCAACAACGATGCTATCCAAGCCTCCTAGTCATCCTCCTCGACGACTATTCTCATATCCATTCATTATCCTCAACTCGAATCATATCACCGAGTTATCAACATGCTTGGAATGATCCCGTCTGGATTAGACCAAGTCTTCATCACATGATTGCCTCGCTTCATCACATCCTCGCGAAGCCTCATCTCAACATCACTTCATCAAATCTATGCATAAGAGCTTCATCATCCCGCTACATATGCCACGAGCAGCTTTCCCAATTCAAGAGCCTTTCCCTTAGCTTTTGAATCGTCTTCGGTCTAAATCAAACCATCAATCATCTAATTCATAACAATCAATCAAATCAAACATTAATCCAAACAATCAAGCATTCAAACAAGATCTAAATAGACAATTATCACAATAATGGCATTTTCGTAATTAAAGAGTTGAAAGTCCAATAAGCATGAAAACATGAATTATATCCCTACAAACTTGATGAATGAACTTGCATAGGTTAACATATGATAAAATGGATGTAACATCATCATGAACAATGGATCTATATGGATCTACACTTAGGATGAAGAAAATGCATGGAAATCACTATTTTAACACCAAATCGAGCCAACAATCCGATCTACTCCTTTGGATCCGTGTGAGAGATAATCACCACTCACCAAATCACCAAAACAAACCCAAATCAACACACTTCAGATCTGGACAGTGAGGTATCAAGCTTGATCTATCACGAATCCGCTTCAAACGAAGAAATCTCTCTTGAAAAGATGAAGATCTTCAATCTAAGCTCTTGAATCTTCAATCTTGATCTTCGATTTGGATGGATGGAAGCACTAGATTAGAGTGGAGAAAAGAAGTGAAGAAGTGTAGAAGTCGAGCTCTCAAAATGGCAGCACTTCGTCGCTTCGAAATCCGGATCCCAAAAAGTGAAAACAACCCCCTCTATTTATAGCAGAAATCTCTCTAAGTCGCTAACTCGGAATTAGGTCGTCTACGACCTACGACCTAAAACCCCTCCGACCTAAAGCCTCTACGACTTAACACTTAGCGCCTAACAACCTAACGACTTATTCCCCAAGCGCTTCAACGACCTAACAAGGTTACGACCTATGACTTAAGGGGATACGACATAGCACATCAGCGCACCCAAGCGACCTAACAGATGCGCTTCCATGCGACCCACCAAATAACTGGGTTACGACTTAACACTTATCTCCTAGGTCGCTCGCGACTTAAAACATAGGCTTCGACTTAACAACTTAGCAACCCACGCGACCTAACAATGCCGCGACTTAAGACTTAAGCCCTCTTGCGACCTAACACATAAGTTTTCCTCGCGACCTAACGTAAGTCGCGAACAACTGGGATGCGACCTAACACTTAGCCAGAATATGACCTAACTGACTACTGACCTAGCGACTTAACCAAAAACGGAGCTCACGACCTAACTCTTAGGTCGCTAACCTATAGGTCGCTCCACCATACTAGGTCGCTAACTATTATCACTAGTTCCTTAGGTCGCTGCCGACCTATCCCCTTAGGTCGCTAACTAATCTCAGGTTGCCAAATCCTATAAGACGCTAACTCTCTTAGGTCGCTCACTCGACCTAGCCTTCCCCACGACCTAAGCCAGCATACGACCAACCCATCCCTTAGGTCGCCTACGACATAACTTCCCTCACGACCTAAGCTAACATGCAACCTAACTCCTAGGTCACCCCACCTTCTTAGGTCGCCAACCACGACCTAACACTTAGAAAAATTATGCCTAAAAATATGAAATGGCTCAACAACACTAAAATTCCAGATTTTGACGAACTTGTCGATCCGTAAAAATACGGGTCGTTACAACATTGCATGCCTGCTTCTTCATAACAAACATCACCACCACTCTCCACTGCAGCAAACTTCACCTCGCTAACCATACTTCACCACATACCAAAGCAAATACCACTCTTTGCATTCTCAGTCGACCACACCACCAACACTTGCACATCATCATTTCTAACTTCCTCCACATAAACCATTCTCTGCCTATAACCTCTTGAAAGTTCACCCTGCACCCTCTAGTGCACCTGTGCACATCATACTTCAACATTATCACCCGCTGCTATATACTAGAACTCCACAGTGCCAAACTTCCTTCATAACATTACTGCTGTTGTTACCACCATCCATCAACTTCTCCACTGCAAACAACTACATCCCCACAAAACTTCTACCTAAACTCGTACATACAAACCATCTGCCTAGATATAAACTTCCTTGAACCCACTACTATATCACTATCTTGAACAACAGTTTCACTCTGCAAGTACAAAACTGCTGCACATACTCTCATTTCTGCCTTGCAACTGCTGTTTCCCATCACATAGGCCTTCCCACAACAAGTCAACCTCCACCATCAACGTCCACCACAAAATTCCTTCTTCAGTCTCTCCGCTGCAAACCCATCATCTACTTCAAAACTGCTGTATCTCCCTTCCGCTTCGACAACACATAGTTCATAACCAAGCTCCCTGTCAAACGCCATCAGCACATCAACCGGAACCACACTTACAGCAACACTTAATACAATCACCATCATCACACTTCTAACCAACAAGTTTTCCACTGCTTCATCACCAACATATCAAACAAAATGGATGATGCTACTGTCATATTCTTAATATCCACTACCTCATACCTTTAATTTTTTAAATTAAATTGCAACAACACCAAACTTTAAAGTACCTTTGACTGCAAAACAATTTACACTTTGCTCTTGCTCGCATAACTAGGCTTGTCCAGCATTTCCACCTTGATTCCATGGCAAACCACATACATAGTTCCACTTGTAAGCTTCATCCACTAGTATAACTCTGGCATCTCCCACAAGATCCGGAATCTGAGCATCCCCCAACACTTGTTGTCCTCCTTTAAAACTGCCTCACCATTAACCACTGCATGCAAATCCATGTGCCGGAACCCAAACCTGCAAAGAACTCGCCTCTCGTCGCAGCCAACCTCCGTGTCAGTTGGAATCCATCCTCCATAACTCACACTCACCACAACCCATCAGCAGCAAACCCAACTACACAAGCACACTACAACCTATCTACATTCAAACAAAGCCAAATTCAGCCTCGTCCTCACCATTCAACAAAAGATCAACAATGAGGAAAGCTTCTGTATTTGTACAGAATTCAACCAACAACACAGCAACTTTCTGGAGCAATCTAGTTCAGGCTTCAACTTCAGATTTCTGACAACACAAGTTCTCACATTGCAGTTTTCCGGACTGTCTTAGCACGAACCCTAGCAACCTTCTAGACACAAGCTTCAACTATAGGCAACACAAACTCTAGAGAGATGAGCAACTCCGGCCATCAATACTCCTCCTGAATACATCCGATTGACGAACAAACTCCGCCTACTAAAGCACTTCAGTTCCAGGCAGTCCAGATAATATCAACGGGATAATACTTTGACATTAGAACTCGAGTATTATCAGATCTGAAAGCGGTTTGACAGTGAAGGCCATTTTTTTTTGGCTGTGGATTAGTGATGCGATTTCGTTCTTGGATCGGCGTCGAATTCAAAGAAGGAAGATTGGAATTTTAATTTAAGGAAGATGCGTGATTTCATTTCGGTGAGGAGAATATATTGAGAAGGTATTGATGGAAGAGGAGGATATCAATTTATCGTTGGCAACAGTAGTTTCTTGACTTCTCTACCCATCTCTCAACCTCGCTCTGATACCATGTTAGGATTTTGACATAGAGAGAAGGGAAAGAGACATAACGATAAAACACAAAACAACTACATTGTTATTTCTTACGGTTATTCTCTTTATAATAAGAACTACGTACAAAGCTTTAAATAAAAGGAAAATAGCCACTACTTTCTAAACTCTAGGCACTAACATATAAATAGGTACATATGGTTAACACTATATTGACTATTTCTAACAAACTTCGCTTGAAGTGGCTTTGAATTCAAAAGCATTTCCCTCAGTTCTGTGTCTTCAGGTAAGTGTGTTCTGAATATATGCATTATCTGCTTTTTCAGTACATACTTTGTTGTCATTAACACTGCTTATTACTAGCTCCGTCTTTGCTTCATTTTTCTTCTGGTCTTTTCTATGTCTTTCCTACCTTTACTTGCTGAGTTCAAAGGGAATTTGGTGGAATACTTAACAGACTGCTGAGGAACTGTCCCTGCATTTGCAGCGGAATCATGTGTTATTGTGCCTGCATCTGAGCTCACTACTTCAGACCTGATGAGTCTCCCTTTCTGCTTTATTCTGCTTTATAATTTGTGTTGTGACAGGCATATCAATGTTTGATTTGTAAAGATATGCCTAAATTGATGTGTTTGAACTAGAACCGTGTATATATTGATTTATATTTTGAATTACAGTCTGATTTTGTGCACTTGTCTGTACTTCAATTTGAGCCTATAGGTTTTGGTTCATATTTTGATTCACTGCCTAATTTTTTAGGCTAGTTTGATATTTGAACTTCATCTTGTTTCATAGCAGTACTGTCTGAGTTAATGTCATTATGTCTGCAGGTTTTGGTCCATATTTTTGAAATGGTGCAACACTTTTCCACATGACCAAACCAATCGCAGTTGCTGCACTTTTTTCGTCGCCATTCATATTCAACTTCCTGCCATATCAGGTTTGTCATTTTCGTCTATAATTGGAACACCTTTAGGAAATGAAAAATCCAATCTGACAAAAGCGTAAGATGTTCTTATCATGCCTCGAGTAGTCTGATCTATTTTGATAGGATTTCCGATTAACTGATACTTTTTCACAATCTTCTGCCTTTCCAAATTTAACAATACAAAATCCACTGTCTTTTGATAAAATCTAATGTCCCGTTTGGTTTGCTATTTTTCATCCAAATAACATACACACGATGCACTTATTTTTTTATAAACAATCATTTTAAAAAATGACGTTAATATATAAAATAGAAAACAAATTTATTTTGTTTTTCTTGTTTTGAAGAATAGCAAAGAAATGGAAAACACTCTATCACATCCGCCATCTTCTCATCCCCTCAGTTTTTCCAACGTCATCGTAATGATCTAAAACTTTAAATCTCTCTTCCGTTATCCTCATATTTTATTACGAATGTAGAAAACTGAAAACACAAAACGCAATGAAACCAAACAAGTCCTAAAATTCCCCTTGGGTCTTCCAAACCCCATTGATGTATGCTTTGAAATGGTGATAATAGAGTTTGAGCCCATAACCTTGTTCCATTTTAATCTAGCATTCTCAACCATTTGTTTGGACATCTTAGCCCATTTCATAAAGTTAATCAGTTGGGCTATAAATTGTACTGAGAGAAGATTGAAACTTCACTTTCAGCAAACCAGTCCCTCCACGCCTTAGGATTATTTGTCTTGGTTCTGCGTTTGTGGCATGAGGGTTACGTTACCTTGTGTTAGGATTAAATCAGGAACTTTGAGTTAAGAATGTCATATTTGGTTTGATTCCACTTGGAGTGAAGATCCAAATGACTGCATGCATCTAGACCTGTCAAACGGTTTGGGTTGGGTCAAGTTTGACCCAATCCATTTATGATCAATTTTTTTTGATTCATTTATGATCTAAGCGGGTTACCCATTTAACCCATTTTGATTTGACTAATAAAAACAAATAGGTATAAAATAATTCTAATTCTAATTTTTACGTTTTAAATTTTGATAAAAATCAGAGTTTAAAAATTTAAAATTTAAATTCTAATTTTCATCAAAATTCAAATAGGAGAATGTGGTAGCCTATTATTTTCTAAGTACAACTATCAGTCTCCATGGAAAACTGCAGTGTGCTTCACAAGATGAAGTATCCGAGTATTCCATATTGTCCGTAATTTAGGTGGGAGTTAATCGGTCGAAGTCTCGCCTGATTCTGAGTTAGTATAAAGAAATTATTGCAGTCCGAACAAAAAAATAACGGCTTCTACACTAGGCGGAGTTCAAATATGGGGATGTCGTAGCCTGTTATCTTCTAAGTAAAATTGTCAATCTCCATGGAGAACTACAGCGTGCATTCATAAGATGAAGTATCCGAGTGTTTCATATTGTCCGTAATTTAGGTGAGAGTTAATCGGGTGAAGTCTCGCCTGATTCCGAGTTAGTATGAAGAAGTTATTGCAGTTTGAACAAAAAAATAGTGGCTTCTGCACTAGGCGGAGTTCAAATATGAGAATGTGGTAGCCAGTTATTTTCTAAGTGCAACTGTCAGTCTCCATGGAGAACTACAGTGTGCGTTCATAAGATAAAGTATCTGAGTGTCTCATATTGTCCGTAATTTAGGTGGGAGTTAATCGGGCGAAGTCTGGCCTGATTTCGAGTTAGTACGAAGAAGTTACTACAGTCTGAACAAAAAAAATAGCGGCTTCTGCACTAGGGGGGGTTCATATATGAGGATGTGGTAGCATGTTAGTTTCTAAGTACAACTGTCAGTCTCCATGGAGAACTCCAGTGTGCGTTCATAAGATGAAGTATCTGAGTGTTTCATATTGTCCGTAATTTAGGTGGGAGTTAATCGGACGAAGTCTCGCCTGATTCCGAGTTAGTATAAAGAAGTTACTGTAGTCTGAACAAAAAAAATAGCGGCTTCTGCACTAGGCGGAGTTCAAATATGAGGATGTGGTAGCCTGTTATTTTCTAAGTACAACCATCAGTCTCCTTGGAGAACTACAGTGTGCATTCACAAGATGAAGTATTCGAGTGTTCCCTATTGTCCATAATTTAGGTGAGAGTTAATCGGTCAAAGTCTCGCATGATTTCGAATTAGTATGAAGAAGTTATTGCAGTCTGAACAAAAAAATAGCGAATTCTGCACTAGTGGAGTTAAATATGGGGATGCGGTAGCGTGTTATTTTCTATGTACAACTGTCAGTCTCCCTAGAAAATTACAATGTGTATTCAAAATTCTTATTTTCAAAATTTATATTTTCAAATTTTAAGTTTTTAGTAAATGGGTAAATGGGTTACCCATTTATAACCTTTTAAAAATGGGTCAACCTATAACTCATTTAAAAAAATTCATAAATGGGTTGACCCAACCCGTTTATAAGTAGGGTAAATGAGTTGAATTAATGGGTTAGGTCATATTTTGACATGTCTACATGCATCCTTTCTATTCCCAGTAACATGTGCATTATATTTCTCTCTTTTCTATATGAGACCCTGGTAAAACCTTCCGTATCTATTGAGAAAGATGAATTTGAGGGGTTGCGTGAGAAGTTAGCAGCATCAAAACAAGTTTTTCCGCTTGAGGTGGGAGAGGAAGAAGCCCCAACCATCGCCATTAGAAACCCTCTATTTTATGCTTTTAAGATAATATAAGATGAACATAGTTGATATTAAGGTTGTTAGGACTGTTTAGATTACATTTGATGATAGTAAAAATATCCACATTACATCCTAAAGCCCGTGGCTATAAAGGGCTAAGTTACGTTTCATACACACACACACACATGCAGAAATCATGATCGATCCACGATTACTCCGATTGTAATATACTTGCTGGAAAAATTCTTCACACTGAACAGCTGATCTTTCCTGGTCCTTTCGAACCAGTCTTTTTAAACCTGGAAAAAGACTTTGGCTACTATTTCAAAGCGTATCGAAGACCTAGCGGTTGAGGTTGAAAGAGCGCTTAAATGTCTTGAACCAGGATGAGTCAAACTTTGGATGATCTTTGGGGCAGCAGTCGCAAGTGAAAGGCCCACGGTTTCTAATGAGAGAAAGAAGTGAGGAATCCTCTTTTCGACTCTAACTCTCCCACTCCAGTCGTTGCTTTTCTTTCTGTTACTTTGAAAGTAGCTGCTTTAGCTTCAGCCACGCGAATTTTCGATATTCCTTTTTATTTCTCATCAAACGAATGACATCTTCTTTTGAAAATCCTAGTTATTCTTAGCATGATATTGGGGAATTGATTTGACGCCTTGAAGATGTTTGCTAAAATGGTGAGAAGGTATCGTGGTAGGGCCTTGTATTGAAGTGATTTAGGTCTAAATTGTGCGGACGAGACTACTTTTGATAGGTTTTACAGGTACATGACCTATGGTTAATTTTGTAATTTATTATCAATTATTAGCTCTATAATAAAATCTCATTCAAAATAAAAGGCGTGTCTTTCAATTATATATTTGTTGTATTGTGATATGTTAATTAATTATATAATTTAATTATTTTAAATAGAAAATCATTAAATTATATGTTATGTGATAATAATTACAATGTATTGTAATCATGAGAAATTTATCACATTAAAAATAACATATAATTTTAAATATTCCTTGTTAATATGTTTCGAGATGAGATATCGATACATATATTGAGACTGGAATATGTGACGCTCTCCAAAAGTTTGGCAATGTATTACTCATGTTAGTTGGGGGCACCAAGGGGTTACGTACTAATAGTTATTGGATAACTATGAAATGACCCACTTGAGAGTTTTGGTTAATCAATATAACTAATGTCAAACAGAGAATCTCGAAATGATGATATTACACAATTCCATCGACTTGAAAATACCGTGAAACTTCAGTGTGGGCACTCCACTTTAATTATAGTTAAATCGGACAATCCATCGAGTGGCTATAGTTGGGTCTGAGTAGAAGCATTGGAAGTGAAACACTATTCAATAGAAAATTCGTCTCCTCGGTTATAAGGAGTCAGTATCATGGTCAGCATTAGTCAACTCAAAATCAGAGTCTCTAGCCAAAGCAGTACGACTTATAATAATAATGACTGAACCAAGGATTTTGTGTTTGTGCTAATCGAGTTGGATGAGGATGTATTGGAGTTCTGACCAAAATCAGATTCCATAAGTCCTAAAATGATATAGTTTTGATGAAAAGAATTGGTGTAAATAATCGTTATTACTAGGTACAGCTTATAATAGTGAAACTGGATTTCATACTCAAAAGATGTATAAGTAATAAATTCGGTTGAAATGTCACATCAGCAACTGATGTGATGTATGAACGTTAATATTCGAATTGTTCAATATTAATCGCTGACTAAATTTATACCTTTGAGTCGTACAACTGTAACGATCATTACTTTGAAAAATGACATTATTTAATTAATTTATAATCGTTGTAAATTAGTTAATGTTTATGAAATATAAATTATTGTATTCTATTTGATGTTTGAATGCCATTAGTATTTAATGAAATGCATATATATATATATATATATATATATATATAAATTATGTATGCGCATATCGATATACGATATCGATAAAATATTTAAATTTGATTTAAATCGATAATTAATTACTAAATGAGTTTGGGATTTTTGAAAGCCTATCCATGCTCCATCTTGGCCGGCCATGCATGGATTGAGGGAAGGGGTTTGATTCGATTGAGAATTGATGAAGAATTAAAGAGGGTAGTTTTGAAAGAAGGAATTGGAAATGTTTCCATTACTCCATAAAACTAAATTTTATTTATTCATTCTTTCTCACAATCAACCTTTAGACTGTCCTCATCTCTTCTTTTTCGTCGAAAATCCATGGCTCCAAAGCCATAAAAGTTCCCAAAATAAATTCAAACAAAACCAAATTAGGACAATGTGGTGTTTGTCTCTAGATCGTTGCAAAATCCGAAGGCTGATTTGATCAAATCGAGGAGATATTCTTAACTCAATATTTTTTTTGACTACATCATAAGTTTGTTATCCAATCTCTTTTAATATAAGTTACATGATGTTTGAATAGTTTAGATCCCCTGCCTATACATCTCATCATGATTATACGTTACATCTTTTTAATATAGTTTAGATCTCATATCTTGTACAGCGCATTTATATATGACTATGTTGTCCAATCTATTGCTTGCTGTTGTTTTAGAAATTAAAGTTTAATAAAAAAATAATTTGTAACATCCTGAAATTTTATCGTTTTAATTGTTAATATTTAATTAATTTTAAATATTGAATAAATTGGGTTCTAAAGTTAAATAACTTGAATTCAGATGTAGTGATTATTTAAATATTTAAATTGTAAATTAAATATTAATTAAATGGATTCAATAACCTTATTACACATCTTTTAATTAATAAATAATAATGGTGAGCTTATTTTGTAAATTTATTTACAATAATAATAGTTCGAATAAATAATAAGAAAATCAATTGTTATAAAACAACTTGATTTTCAGTGACATATTTTTTTATTGAGTTTATTGGAATTTTCCTTAATTTTTAATTTAGAAAATAGTTATATTTTCGTTTGTCGTATTTTATGGCAAACGACGGTATTTTTGGAATCTCGCAGAATAAAATAATCTGTGTATTTTATTGTCAATTTGTGATCGTATCGTATTTTAGTGCATGGTCATATTTTTATTTCCGTGGTTTGCGGTTCTTACGCGGACGAGATATTGTATAGCAGGATATCACAAAACATTCTTTTTAACATTTTTAAATTAAATCAAAATCATAGTTCAAAATTTTGAAAATGACTTGATATGATGACTTGCTTGGAATGTTTGCTTAACTTGAGAATCTTAGTTTGCTTAAAATTTTGGTTTCTATGGAATAAGAAATTGTCTTTTTTTTTAAATTAGATAAAAGAATTCAACACTTTACCATATTTTTCATTTGGTTTCCCTCCTCCTCTCCTCATTTTATTTCAAGTTAACAAAGATAATGGCCGCACAAAACTAAATTCAAACTAAAATGATTTAGACCATGAAAAAAATATGAAACTTGTTCCGTTGAGTTTGTTTTGCCTAGATCATCATGTGGGTGTGTTCTTGGTGGTTGCGGAATCGATTTCGTGGATGGCCACATGTTGAAGGAGAACTAGGGTTTGTGATTTCGTGAGGTATGAGAGACAATTGTTGAATCAGAGTTCGGAGATGGGTTTGTAGTGGCAAGAGGTGTCGGTGGTGCAAATTTGAGGTGGTTCGATCATCCTTTGGGAGTTGCGTCGCTTAGGTTTTTACAGTCGTTAGCTCAAGGTCATATGTTTTATAGTGAGCCAAGTGTAATGGTGATGGGTCTGGTAGGTCGAGATCAAGGAGAGAAGGCCAATGGTGAAGTCCGTTCGTTGAACGGTGGCTTGGATTGATGTTTCAAGGTGATTTCGTGCACGACGTGCACTGTGTTGGTGTGTAGGAGTTTGATTTGGAGGGAGATTGATTTTTAAATTGAGGAAGATGATTTATAATGGGTAATTAGATGGTTAATTATAATTAATGAAAATTAATTAAATTAATTAATCCAATTTCTTATAAATTTAATATCTTGCTCATACGAGGTCGGATTTGGATGCAGTCAGTTGCGTTGGACTCGTACGAATGTTAGCTATGCGTTGGAACTTGTTTCGTCGAATTTAGAGCAAGTGCAATTTTAATCTAAATTCAAAACCAAACCGAAACGCGAAAGCGTCAACTGGAATTTCTATGAGTTTACTTACCTCTAATTAAATTATATGATATCTGTGTTGCTATAAATTATTACTGAATGCTTATATGATAGTTTATATTGTTGTTTGCTTGTTTGTTTGGATTGTAAGTTCCCACTTGCAAAGCGGGTGGCATAAATAACTATTGTGATGTAGGGGAAAAAAACAAAAGGAAAGTCGAAGTGTATGTAGCTAATAGGTCACTACGGTACACTTTGAAATATACATTCATATGTGTGATTTACATGAAACTTTTATAGAGAGACCCTAAGAGGTTTCTCGTCAATATTAATTTACTTATATTCTAATGTTGCTTATATTGTTATTTGGTTGAAATATGTGCGACATACTGCTTTGATTTGTGTAGGTGCCATTATAGCAATTATCGCTATATCATCACTAATGAAGTATCATCCTTTCAAACCTTTTTGTGTGTTGAACTTGAGCTTGTATTTTTACCAAAAAAAAACGTTTGGTCGTATTTTTGCACTTTGAAGTTTTTTAAACTATATTTTCCAATATTTTGACAATTTCGAAAATATGGGATAAATGTTGATTTAAAATTATAAAAAGAAGTTATAAATTTAATTAATTATCTTTCAGGATATTTAACGCTGTTTAAAATTTATAAACAGATTATAAATTTGATTTTAATTACCTTTCGAGATAATTAAAATTAAAATTTATAAAAGATTATAAATGGATTTAATTATCTATTGGGATAATTAATGTTTTTTAAATTTGTAAATTTGTTTACCTCAAATATTTTGTAAATTCTTGTCAAACGGATTTGTAAGGATTGTATAAGTATTTGAAATAATTGGAGGTTTAAATATATTATTTAACTATAATAAAGTTAATTAATAAATTTATTAATGATGTTTAAGGTTAATTAATCATTTTAATAATGATGTTTTAAAGCTAATTAATCATTTGTTAATGAAGTTTAAGATTAATTAATCATTTTAACAAATGATATTTAAAGTTAATTAATTGGTTTAAATAAAGTTGTTTAAAATTAATTATCGGATTTAATAAAAGTGTTTTAAAGATTAATTAACTGATTTAATAAAAGTGATTAAATTTAATTAACTGATTTAATAAAGGTATTTAAAGTTGATTAATCGATTTATTAAAGGAGTTATAAGTTTGATTAATTGTTAATTGGTATACTTAATGTTGTTATGAATTTATTAAATAATTATACCAATATCTTTTAGGATGATTAACATTGTTTTAAATTTATAAAAGTATTTTAATTGGATTATTATCTTTTGGGATATTAAACATTGTTTGAAATTTATAAATGATAATTTATAAGTGAGAAAACCTTTAAAAGGAATTGTTTGAAAATAAAGCTAAGTATAAATTGCTTTGGAATTATAGTAAATAATGTTTTAATGATATTTGCTTTTGACTCTTCATTTTCTTAATACACTTAGAAATATAATTAGCTCTTTCAAAAGGAATATTTTTAAAGAGTATTTTCAAAGTGTCACAAATATTTGTAATGTGAAAACCAAGCACAAGTCAGGTTTTAAAAAAAAAAATTTGATTCGGCTACGGAAAGGATAAGAAATTTAATTTTCGTAAACGATATCACTTATATGGAAGGGATTTAGTCATACTCGTAGCACTAAACGTCGAGGTATGGAAACTCGTTTCTATTTCGAAGGTTAAAATGGTTATCAAGGCAATGTCTAGAGGTAACACTACCTTAATCTG
Source organism: Allium fistulosum (assembly GCA_030737815.1). Lineage (NCBI taxonomy): Eukaryota > Viridiplantae > Streptophyta > Magnoliopsida > Asparagales > Amaryllidaceae > Allium > Allium fistulosum. The sequence goes on along the minus strand of CM060902.1, from coordinate 1,126,952,409 downwards.
ACTGGCTTCATTTTCAACCTAGGAATAATACAAGTTTGAAATCGATGAGTAGTGGTAAGGGAATGAGATTTAATTTCCATATACGGGCAGTTTGATTATTACCAATAGTTGATTTATTGGATATCGATTCAGCTTTCTTCTTTTTGCATTGTCAATTTAAGATGATTTGTTGCTCATTTGCACGTTGATATCCTTTGCCAGAAAATGACCAAAACCAGAAAGCAAATGGACGTCAAGCTATGTGGGGTTGCTCCCATAGGATATCTACACATCTACTCTAGATTGGATTCGATGTTATGCGCACGAAGAAGTGAAATACTCGTATTCTTAGAAAGGTTGGCGGGGTTCCTCTTATACATTTTCGAGAGAGCAACAAGAGAAAATGACCCTCTCAAGTATATTGTCTAGAGGGGTACATTCGGCAAGGAGGGCGCATCCCCTAATTATTGTTGGAAAATTCCTTTCCTTGTTGTTGATTCAAATCTTTGAATTGTTTTCTTAATTACATCGAGAAATGACTGGAGCTCTTCTCGATGTTTACTTACTTGTGTCCATTCTTTAAGTTTGGATTTTTAACTTATTTATGCCCATTCTTTCACGTTTGGGTTTTATTTTAATTTTTTTTTTCATTCATTCATGTATGGAAGTTGTTCTTGTGAGATAAAACCTGTCCTGTGTTTAGCAGCATGGTCTCACAGAATTATTATATTTTCATCATATTACTTGAGTTTTCTCACACTGGTATTTCCAGACTGATCCGGGTGTTATTTTATTATAATGCTTAGGTCAGATCGAGTACTTTTCCAGGTTGTCGTTGGTAGGACATTGAGCTCATGGAGTAGAGGTGGATATTCACCTGCCGTAGTATTTTATTTCCAGTGTATTATTATATATACCCATCAGCAATTGCAAGGTCAAGAAGTTATAACTGTCTAGGCTGATGAGGTTTGTTTTAACTCTGATATACTATGTATTTTATAGTGACAACTTTTACTGTCTTTATTATATTATACGTGATCATTCCACTATGAGATTCTGTTTCTCCTATTCCTATTCGTTTCTTTTTCATTTTACCTTAACAATCTGCCTTTTCGACGATTGGATGCTCAGCATTTGAATACCGTGGATATACCGAGTGCCTACTTTCGATGGTCGAAAAGGTAGATCGTTACAGCTGGTATCAGAGCTGAAGGTTAAGCGAGAACCTTGACTTTGGTGGGATAAAACTTATTAGAGATAAGTTAAGTGACACCCTAGAATGAGTTGAGAGTATTATATATACGAGAGTGTATTTGTTGTTGCTATAAAAACGTGTTGTGTTAATTGGTCTATTGAGTTGATTATGAATTCTGGTCGAGACGTGGAAACGTCACAATATCGATAGGGATTTCTAAACACTTGAACAAGGAAAATGGACACGATATTGATTTTTTTAAATTTGGTAATGAAATATTTTACCTAGGATTATATTTTTATATATATAAAGAAATTATTTGAAAAAATTTATATAGTTATTTCTATTATGTTTGTTTGTTTGAAAATGATAATATTTATTTATTATTGTTATTGTTTGATTTGTCATGCTCGGATAGTTTAGGAGCATTGGCTATTGTTTGATAATTATTAATTTATGTCAACCAGTTTATGGATATTTATTGTTTGATAATTGTAAGTACATTAAAACGAACCCTTTGTGAACTAAGTTTCACAATTTGACTATAAGGTGTTGTGAGAAAATGTTAAGTTAAAAGTCATCTTTTCATAATGTTGAATCAAATGCAAACTTCAATAAAATTTATTTAATATAATCAAAATGGGAAGATAAGACATTTAAAGGTTTAATATTTAATAAAATTTTCTTATAGTAATGGAGAATTATTATAATATGAGATGAATTTATATAAAGCTAACTTTATATAAATTTAGTTTATAAAATGAGATTTAAAAATGATTTTTGAAATTAAACCCCGATATTGCTTGAAATAATTCAAAAGGGTTTTGAGAAAAGTAATAGTAGTATTACTTGGAAATATTTATAAGTATAAATATTTTGGAAGAGAAATTTTAATTGGAGTGCATTTTCTTTGGATAGTTCGGGGAAAACAACTCGATTAGTTTTATAGTGATCTGAATAATCTTTTAAGTGATGATTGAATGTTTGCTTAGATGAACATTTTAGTACACTTAGTAAATTATTCTCTTTATTATTGTGCGATCGAAATGAGTTCAAATCCGAACGAACCCAAAGCGATTGTTAGTGAATAAATCATTAAAATTGTTTTATGCATATATAAATATATATGTAGTATGATTTCAAAAAAGGTTTTGAAATAAAAACCGGGTATTTAGTCATTATGTTTTCTTAAGGGAAATTGATTTAAAATAAAAAGTATTTTTATAAGAAAATGTTTTGATAAATGAAACATTTTTCTAAAACTCTTGGATAGAAAAAGAGATAATATAACTCAAGTTTTAAATGAGTTAAATTGGACAAGAAAGTTTTAATAAGCGTTGTTTTATTAAAAACCGTAGTTTTTGTTTAAGCTTCTAAGTCTCATAAACTATTTGGTGATATTGGGCCAACCTATAAACATATTCCTTAAAAATACTCTAATGTATGGTCAAGTAGTTGACTAAATTTTAAGACCAATATTTTGTTTGGTCCTTCATTTGAATTTTTAAAAATAAATAATAAATCATTTGATAAAATAAAATTGATATTTTTATATACTCTTAGAATGTAGGAGAGTATTATACAAGTAAATAAAAAGTGGAGTAAGTTTTTATTTGGTGTTATATAGAGAAATGCCTTTATAAATATTTATAAACTTAAGTGAAAATTTGTGAAATGATTTATAAATAATTTTAGTATTGAATAAAATAATAAATGAAAAAATAATAATAAGTGACATCTCATTTTGTCTAAGGGAGCCTGGATAATCTTTTAACCAATAACCAAAGACTGATGAGCAAAATGGTACGCTTAGGGAATTATCTATATTCTTGGACAAGCGAGAGAGTTGTGGACCTAAGCTAAGATTTGTTTGTTAGTCATTTAACATTTTAAGTAACTTTAAGTGCTAGCTTATTCCTTTATGGAATTTAATTTGATTGATAGTGTGATTTTATAGACTATAGTTTATAAAGTTGTTGTTTCTTAGGACTTAAATCCCGGTGCTTTTGAAAAAGTGATTTCGAAAGAATTTGTGAAAGAAATAATAATATTATTATTTTGAAATCTTTGTGAAGTATTATTATTTCAAAATATTTGGAAGTAATTTTTGTGAAGTGATTTTTCAAATATTTTGTTATGACTAAAGTTGGGCGATTGGAGTTTTCTGATTGGATGACTTGCTAGGTATATTTGTTTGCTCAAGTTGTTATTTTAGGAGGAGTTGAAATACCACTGGGTGCTCCGTGTTATTTTGATTTTAGAGTTATACCATGCTTCGGTAGGAGGAGCCCCCTCCTTGTCATAATTGATTTGGTTTTGATATATTTCTCTTTGGTGGAATTTGAAAATATATTTTGAATATCAAACCCCGGGCATTTAGTTCTAAATTTATCCTTCGAAAAGATTGGATGAATAATATTTTATTACAGAGTATTCCCTGTATTTTTGTTGCATATGGTTGTTATATTGTTTATGTTGTTATTGCTTATGATAGAAATAGGTTATATGTTGCTTTTTGTTAGCATAATTCCCTTTTGGATTATGAGTATAAGATAGGTACATGGAAGCAAGAAATTGCTATTTGATTTCTTGTGCATCTGCATTCACACCAAAATAGTGAGTTACTTGCAAAAATAAAAATCAAACGCAAAATAGGTGCGTAGTAGATTTAAAAATAGGTGATTTATTGATGATTTTATGCCCCAAATATAGGAGGCCGCTTATTTACTTTTGGTTGATTTGGGCCAGTTGTGGCGAGTTGTAGTTTTTTCGGATCAGCCGCACAAAGGAGGTGCTACCGAAATTTTCAGTAACATAAAGGACTTTAAAAGTTTAATAATTCATTTTAATTAATAGTTTTTAAAATTAAGAGTTTGGAGACATTTTCTTTCTTTAGGAATTTCGTAGATGGAATTCTTCTGAGGGGGAGAATGTAACATCACGAAATTTTATTGTTCTAATTGTTAATATTTAGTTAATTTTAAATATTGAAATAATTCGATTTAAAGTTAAATAACTTGAACTCAAATATAGTGATTATTTAAATATCTGAATTGTGAATTAAATATTAATTAAATTGACTTAATAACCTTTTTAACTCCTTTTAATTAATAAAATAGTGGTGAACTCATTTTGTAAATTTATTTACAATAATAAATAGTTTGAATAAATGATAAGAAAATGAATTGTTATAAAACAATTTTATTTTTAATGATGTGTTTTTAAATGAATTTATTAGATTTTCCATAACTTTTAATTTGAATAATAATTATATTATCATTTTTCATATTTTACGGCAAATGATAGTATTTTTGGAATCTCACAGAATAAAATAATCAGTGTATTTTATAATTGATTTGTGATCATGTCGCATTTTGATGCATGATCGTATTTTTATTTTTGTCATTCGCGATACATACGCAGACGAGATATTATATAGCAGGATTCTGCAAAACATTCTTTTCAAACATTTTTAAATTAAATCAAAATCAAATTTCAAAATTGAAAATTCTTGATATGATGGTTTACTTGGAATGTTTTCTTAACTTGAGAATCTTAGTTTGCTTAAAATTTTGGTTTAACTTGTGGAATAAGGAATTGACTTTGTTTTTTTATAAATTAGATAAAAGAAATAAACACTTCACCATATTTTTAATTTTGTTTCCCTCCTCCTCTCCGTTTTATTTCCAGTTAACAAAGATAATGGCCGCATAAAACAAAATTCAAAAAAAAAGATTTATGCCACAAAAAAATATGAATCTTGTTCCGTTGAGTTTGTTTTGCCGAGATCTTCATGTGGATGTGTTCTTGGTCGTTGCGGCACCGATTTCGTGGATGGTCGTGTGTTGAAGGAGAAATAAGGTTTGTGATTTCGAGAGTTATAAGCGATGATTGTTGAATCGGAGTTCAGAGATGGTTTTGTGGTGGCAAGAGGCATCAGTGGTGCAAATTTGAGGTAGTCCGACCATCATTTGGGAGTCGCGTCGCCTAAGGTTTCGCGGTCATTATCTCATGGTCGCAATGTTATGTAGTGAGTCGAGCGTGATGGTGATAGGTCAAGCAGGTCGAGATCGAGGAGAGAAGGCCGATGGTGAAGTCCGTTAGTTGAACGATGGCTTGGATCGATGTCTCAGGGTGATTTCGTGCACAACGTGCACTGTGTTGGTGTATAGGCGTTTGTTTTGGAGGGAGACTGATTTTTCATTGGGGAAGATGATTATAATGGGTAATTAGATGGCTAATGATAATTAATGAAAATTAATTAATTTAATTAATCCGATTTCTTATAAATTTAATATCTTGCTCATACGAGGTCGGATGTGGACACAGTCAGTTGTGTTGGACTCGTAGGAACGTTAGCTACGCGTTGGAACTAGTTCCGTTGAATTTGGAGCAAGTGAAATTTTGGTCTAAGGCCCAACCGAAACGCGAAAGCGTCAATTGAAATTTCTGTGAGTTTACTCACCTATAAATAAATTATATGATATTTGTGTTGCTATAAATTATTGTTGAATTATCAGATGATAGCTTATATTATTGTTTGGTTGTTTTTTGGATTTTAAGTTCTTGCTTGAAAAGAAGATAACATAAATAACCATTGTGATGTTGGGAACAAAAACAAAAGGAAAGTCAAAATGTACGTAGCGAACAGTTTGCCGCGGAACACTTTGAAATACACATTCATATGTGTGATTTACAGGGGATTTTTATAGAGAGGCCCTAAGGGGTTTCTCTCCAATATTAATTTACTTATATTCTGATGTTTCTTATATTATTGTTTGGTTGAAATCTATGTGACATATTGTTTTGATTTGTGTAGGTGTCGTTATAGCAATTATCGCTATACCGTCACTAATGAAGTACCATCTCGTTAACCTTTTTGTGTGTTGAACTTGAGCTTGTATTTTTATAAAATAAATGTTCGGTCGTGTTTTGCACTTTGAAAGTTATTTAAACTACATTTTCGAATATTTTGAGAATTTTGAAAATAAGGGATAAATGTTGATTTAAAATTTATAAAAAGGAGTTATAATTTAATTAATTATTTATCATGATGATTAACGCTGTTTAATATTTATAAAGAGATTCTAAATTTGATTTTAATTATTTTTCAAGATAATTAATGTCAATTTAAATTTATAAAGATTATAAATTGGATTTAATTATCTTTTGGGATAATTAATGTTTTTAAATTTATAAAGGTTATTTACCTTAAATATTTCGTAAATTCTTTTCAAATAGGTTTGTAAGGATTGTATAAATATTTGAAACGAATTGGAGGTTTAAATATATTATTTAACTATAATAAAGTTAATTATTAATTTTATTAATAATGTTTAAGGTTAATTAATCATTTTAATAATGATGTTTTAAAGTTAATTAATCATATTTGATAATGAAGTTTAAGATTAATTAATCATTTTAATAAATGATATTTAAAGTTAATTAATTGGTTTAAATAAAGGTGTTTAAAATTAATTATCGGATTTAATAAAAGTGTTTTAAAGATTAATTAACTGATTTAATAAAAGTGATTAAAGTTAATTAACTGATTTAATAAAGGTGTATAAAGTTGATTAATTGATTTATTAAAGGAGTATAAGTTTGATAATTGTCAATTGAGATAATTAATGCAGTTGTAAAATTATAAAAGAATTGTATCAATTATCTTTCAGGATGATTAACATAATTTTAAATTTATAAAGTATTGTAATTGAACTATTATCTTCTAGGATATTAAATGTTGTTTGAAATTTATAAATGAGAAAACCTTTTTAAAAGGGATTGTTTGAAAAAAAAGCTAAGTGTAAATTGTTTTGGATTTATAGTAAACAATGTTTTAATGGCATTTGCTTTTAACTCTTCTTTGTCTTAATACGCTTAGAAGTATAATTATCTCTTTAAAAAGGAATATTTTTAAAGTGTTACAAAAATTTGTGATGTGAAAACCAAACACATGTCTGGTTTTGAAAAAATTTAAAAGTTTGATTCGACTACGGAAAGGATAAGAAATTTAATTTCCATAAATGATACTACTTATATGGAAGGAATTTTAGTCACAATCATAGCACTAAATGTCGAGGTATAGAACTCATTTCTATCTCGAAGGTTAAAATTGTTGTCAAGGCAATGCCTAGAGGTAACACTATCTTAACCTGCCCAGCTTCATTTTTAATCGAGGGATAGTACAAGTTTGAAATCAGTGAGTAGTGGTAATGGTGTGAGATTTAATTTTCATATACGATCATTTTGATTATTCTCGATAGTTGATTTATTGAATATCATTTCAGCTTTCTTCTTTGTGTATCACCAATTTAAGACTGTTTGTAGCTCATTTGAGCATTGATATCCTTTGTCGAAAAATGACTAAAACCAGAAAGTGAATAGACGTCAAGCTATGTGGGGTTGATCTCATTAGGATATGTTCACATCTACTTTAGATTGGATTCGGTGATATGCACGTGGAGATGTGAAATACTCAAATTCTCGGTAAGGTTGGCAGGATTCGGCTTGTATATTGCCGAGAGTGACAGGAGAAAGTGACCCTCTAAAGTATGCTATTTAGAGGTATACTTTCCGTAAGGGGGGCACATCCTCTCAGTCATTGTTGGAAAATTCCTTTCCTTGTTGTTGATTCAAATCTTTGAATTTTTTTCTTAATTGCATCGAGAAGTGACTGGAGCTCTTCTAGATGTTTAATTATTTGTGTCCATTCTTTAAGTTTGGATTTTTATCTTGTTTATGCTCATTCTTTCAAGTTTGGATTTTGTTTTAATTTGTTTCCATTCATTCATGTGTGGAAGTTGTTCTTGTGAGGTAAAACCTGTTCCATGTTTAGCGATGTGGTCTTATAGAATTATTATATGTTCATTATATTACTTGAGTTTTCTCACACTGGTATTTCTAGACAGATCCGGGCGTTATTTTATTATAATGCTCGAGTCAGACCGAGTACTTTTCCATGTTGTTATTGGTGGGACATGGAGCTTATGGAGTAGAGCTGGATGTTCACCTGCCATAGTATTTTATTTCAGTAGTATTACTATATATACCCAATCAGCAATTGTAAAGTCAGGAAGTTATAACTGTCCAGGCTGATGAGGTTTGTTTTTACTCTGATATACTATGTATTTTAGAGTGATGGCTTTTGCTGTCTTTGTTATATTATATGTGATCATTCTACTGTGAGATTATGTTTCTCCTATTTCTATTCTGTTTCTTTTTACCTTAACAGTCTGCCTTTTCGACGATTGGATGTTCGGTATTTGAATATCGTGGATGTGTTGAGTGTCGACTTTCGATGGTCGAAATGGCATATCGTTACAAAATTCATATCTAAAATTGATTTTAATTAGTTGAAATAATTTTGTAACATATTTTATATACAAATATAAGTGGAAACACATACATTAACTACTTAATATTATTTATGAAATTGAATGTAATTTTCGTGTGCGTATGTTATTTTGAATATCAAACACTTTTGGTTGTTATATGCATGTGTGAGTGTATTTATTTAATTCAAAACTTATAAAATGACCTTTTGGGTAAAATTATAGATCTAATGTAAAAATTCCTTCCTAAGTCAAAATTGGATTTCAAATTGTTAATTTTAAATTGTTAAACATATAAGATTATAAGTTTTACACACATACACACGCACATTCTATAACACCCCACCTTTATACCCATACTACCAAAGAGTATTACTAGGTAACACTATTTGATAATACAGAGAATGAAGCGATATTGGGCTGTCACACGTGAATATTCCCTTAGGATAACATCGATATGTATTTCAAATTCATATAAATATCTCACCCGTACGTATCCGGTATCAGCAAAAAGATATAAACACATGCGTTTCCAGGATTGTACAATACACAATATAGAAAAAATATCAGAGAACACAGAGTCAACAATGCAGCGGTAATTTATATAATAGAAAATATATATACAAGTCTTAGTGGATCAATATAAAAGAATTGATACCCATTATCAATGAAAATATATAATGTATAAATCCTATACGTACATATCAACATCATCAATGTACATGAGGATATAAAAATAGATAATAACACGCTAGGTAACTAATAAACTAGCCTCCGTCTACACCAAACAATCACAATCTGGTCTCTTTACCCTGAACCTAAAAAGTCTTAGACTGACTCGATTATTATATAAATTACACACGGATCAGACTATATTTAGAATGTTGATGTCAGAATATAGCAACAACTAGGATGGTAATAAATATCACTTAGTGGAATAGGGATAACTAAATTTAAATAACATCACATCTCATACCATGCTCAAATCATCACCCCTATAAATAAAATAAAGTTATTGATCGAGTAGTATCATATCAAAATGGGTGTAACATCCACACATCCAAACATCATCAATACACAAGAAATCATTAAGTACCAAATGGGTAAGCACACAATAATGCCCTAGATTATCTCTTAGATAATCATATAGTAGACATACCTGGAGTCCGTTATACCCAACATATACGAAATACATATACAATCAACTAAACAAAACATATATGAGATACAAATATGACATACCCTTGGTAGCCATGGTCATCTCTCAGATAACCATATACAAGATAGGTACATGGTCCAATTCCATGCTCTCAGCATCCCTAGCTATCCTCGATAGTGGTATAATCAATATGTATGAGGTCACTCAATTTCGCGGACTCGTAGTCCCGTGAATAATCCAAGAGATCGAAAATCACATAATGATCATCCAAACTTTCAACCTCATAGTAATTAACTTAGCTCTCATCCAAATGAAATAAACATACAGTCTCTCAGACCCTTAATGATCCACTCAACTCTCAATATTATGGATAGTCATCTGGACTCTCGGTCCTATGTGCTCTCAGTATCGTAAATAACTATTTTAGCATCAGTCACAACAAATGATCTGATCGGCTATCAACTGTAAACACGGTGATCTTATATAGGTGAATAAGTATGTGTTTATAACATCTTATCAATAATAACCAAATGGAAGACTGACAACTCTTAGCCTGTTCCAGGAGTCTTCCTTACACGCTCTCAATGCTACTCCTACATTCCTAGTTACCTTAATATCCATCGTAACCCAATATCCATCAAGTGCAATACACAGTGTGATGGTCATGACTCTGCAAGTGTCTCTAATGGTAACAGACTGCCAGCTTATGCGACATAAGGACATTGGCTTTCAGCCATGCACATCAAAAAGGTATGTCATAGATTCGAGGAGCAACCTCGTAATCAGGCCGCTAGGATGGATACTAGCGAATCTGATTTACTCCGCGTCGTATAATAGGAGTATAGACATAATAGATAGACACACTCATGGCTCTCAACTTGCTCACTCTCAGTTTGCATCACCATAACATATTACCCTATATATTTAACCTTGATTGAGTGATGTCTACTCACAGAAATTAATCGAACAAATATCAGCCTAAGCGTCCCACACAACCTAGTGTTATTCGCTCGTTTACTCAATGCTCATAAACTACAGTCGATAGTATTCTATACTACGAGGCAAAAGAGTAATCGAAGAAATATATACCAAACATCCCATACCGCTCGGTATTACTAATCCATTTACCCAGAATACTCATGATAGAATTTCACACAATAATATTCTATATAACAAATCCGAAGAATAACCGAATAAATATTACTGAAAATCTCATACCGATCGATATTATAACTTCTTTTATTCCATATCCATGTTACACAGGAATGTGTACACAAAAAGCACACAATTCATATAGAAAAGAGATTTTATTTATAAGAAAATTACATTTATTTATTCCAATACGTTTCTTGTAAATGATAATAAAATTTCCATTTTCCTTCTTCTCCAAAAATAACGACTTTTAATCGATATAATACATTTGTCTACATCTTTTCTGTATCTAAAACTCTTGGAAATCTTTTATGTAACAAAATAATACATGTAAAAATTCCAGAGTTCAAATGCAATTTTAAATGAATTTATAACTCTAAATCAATTTCTTTTTATTCAAATCCATAAAACATATTCTTTCCAAATCTTATCTATACTTATAAATCATGAAATATATTTTGAAAATCATCGACAATTGATTAGAACCCGATTCATATTTTAATAGAAATTTATAGGATTTTTCGCTAATTATTGAAAATCAAAAATCAACTTTCCTTGAATAAATCAATATTTATAATTAAATAATTAATATTTAATTTAAGTACAAAATAATTTCAAAGTTTTGGCTTTCCATCAAAATTGATTGTATACTTAAATTCCCTTTAGTAAATACTCTTGAAAATCTCTATTTACATTTTTAAAAGAACTTTTATATCCAAAACAATATCCAACAAAACCTTAAACTAATTTTGCGAAAGCTTTTCAAAATCTTTCAAAATATAAAATAAGTAAATCCTAAAATATATAAACCATGGAGTAAAATTCTTCAAAATATCAACTAATCGTCTATATAAATTTAACATGTGGCCCAAGTCGAATTAATCAAATTCTAGCCATCCATAGAATGCACAACATTATACAACCAATCTACCCAAACCAAAATACATTTAGACAAGGACTCCTTTGCATTTTGTTGTTCCAACATACATATATTCTAATAATCAACACAAAACTATAACCAATATCCCAAGTAATCAGTTCAATCAAGCAATTCATTCAATAATCGGGATAAATAAATAGTGGCAATGAAATATAGACATAGGTGTGAGTATAAAAACTCATCGAATTACCAAGCGAAGTCATACTGCCTCCACCCTATTTCATCATCTCCATTTCCCCATTGTCGTGCACAAGAATTCGAACATGATTCCCTACTCGTGCCTGTCCATCACATAAGCTCGATTGCTCATTTATTCCAAGCTGCATCACTCCCCACTCCATCTCACATCGCCTGAATCCAGTCCCCACGTCGCTGCCCTTGAGTCACTAACCACACCGGCCCTAGCATCAAAGACGTGCACTTTGTTGCCTTTTTTCTCTATGCACTTGCCCTTGGCCATGTCCATAGGAACACTACAGATCTCCAGATCGTGATGCCTACCATGTCGCGTCACTCTATGTTGCATTGTACCAGCCGCCGCATCGCCAATCATCCGCCTGGCCCACCGCTGATGCTAGCCAACCTCGTGACCAAGCTTTGTTCTTTTCTTTTTAATTCAATGATTCAATTTTGAGATTAAAGGGCTATGATGGATAGAAAGGAGGGTTTGGGCTTGCGTAGAAGTAGAAAAGAGAGGTTTTACATAAAAAGGGAGAAAAGAATTAGTCATAATGGGCTTGGGCCTTAATTTAGGCTCTAATTGTTGATTAATTCATTTCTCTTTTATTTTCTTTAAACAATTCTTCTAATTTATTTGCAATTAAATTTCAATCTAACTTAAATTAATTTACACTTTACTCCACAAACTATTTCTCGATAATTACCTAGTTTCAGTCATTTCAATACCTGTTTATTTTTCACTATTTTAATCACATGAAAATTATTTACACTTAAAAATATTTTATGTTTAACTAAAACATTTTATTCAATTTCAATACATCTTTATTTCTATTTAATTATTCACTAAAACATTTTATTCGAGTTTAATCTATCATCTAAAAAGAATTTATTAATTTAATTTTAAAAAATATCTTTTATTAACTAGACTTCTAATAAATCCGAATTTATTTTTAAAAATAATAATAACAAAAATTTGAATTTGAATATTACTATTTTAATTAAATTTATATATTATTACGACGTAGAAAGCAACATTGCTACACACATGCACATGCACATGCATGTGCGCACGCGTGCTCACACGCACACGCACACGCACACGCACACGCACACGCACACACAATTTCAAATGTAAATATATTTTGTTATTATTTTTAAATGTATATGTATATATTATTTCAATTCAAAATTTATAAATGTACCTTTTTTGTAAAATTACAAATCTAATGTTGAAGTACTTTTTAAGTCAAAACTGGATTTCAAATAGTCAATTTTAGCAAAATATGTAAAATGACCAAAATCAATTCTAATATGTGTGTGTGTATTACATAACTAAAAAAATATACGGACAACAAATATAAAGGGAAAATGTGTCCGTTGTTGTATTAGAACCTATAAAAGTACTCATTAACCATGTACATTCTTGCACTATACACACATGAGCATATTTGACATGCTCGTTATAATATATTTGAATTAAATTAAATTTAAACCCCTTTTACACGATTAAATGAAATAAGATTTTATCTAAAACAAATTTTAGATTAGGTCTAAATCAATTAGACTTCATAGGCCGAACAAATATCCAAAATGTAAAATAAAATTTGAATTCACCCATTTATCCCGCTATGATCTGACCCGGTTCCTTCACTTTTTTGGTTCGATGATAGTGGTTCGACCAAGGTGGTTGTAAAATCCCTGATTTTTGTTGCATATTATATTGAATATATAATTATAAGATAATTAAATGGAAGTTGGAAATGTGGGATTTACTATATTAATTAATTAGTTTTGGCTTTAAGAAATATAATAAAGAGAATGTTTTAAAGAAGGGAAACTATAACATAAACATAAGTAAGGAAGGGTAAAAATGGAAGAGGAATCCTATACTATTCTCTCCCCCTCTCCTTTGTTCATTTCATTTTACATTCTGACACTTAAACTAAAACTAAAGAGGTCGACCACCATTAAAGCTAATTCAACAAAGAAAAGAGGAAGGGAAGCTTAGAAAGAAAAGAAGTTAAGGCAAATTCCATCATTTCATTAAATTAAGGAGAACGATATTTTTATCTCTTGGTTGTGATATGTTTGATTCAGATTTAAGTGTAGATCCAAACTTTTGGTCGCTATTTATCATGCATTTAGGATAGATAATCGTTTATAGATGTATGGTTATCATTTATGTATTTTTAGAAATTTTCCTAAAGGATTTTGGATGTGAAAAACTAAGTTTTCGATCTTCAAATGTTCTAAAATCTTGATATGATGTTTGAAATACTATTTTGGAGATGATTTTTTAATTTAGTTATTTAATTATAACGGATGATTTTATAATTTAATTATTTAAAGTATGAAAATTAATTATTTTGGTCTGAAATTTTTATACGATGTTAAGAAAGTATATATTGATTTTTGAGAATTTGTTTGGATCTTTCCTAAGTGGTTACAATTCAATATAAATTGTTTTATGCAAAATGGGTTTATTTGCAGACTGCGATAAAAGGTATAATTGAGGAGAAATTATATTTTGGAAAATTAAAGCAAAGCAAGATTTTCACTTTGGATTACTGCAAGAATAAGAAAATGGTTTTGATTATTCAATGAGATTTTGATAAATAATGTTGGTTTGGTAAAAGTTCATACTTTTAATGGCAAAAATTCAGTTTTTTAAAATATTACAAAAATGTCATTGTCAACCTTCAATAGCTATCATTTTTCAATGCTTGATAGCTTCCTATTTATCAACATCAGATGGCATGTGTTTGCAACCTGCGAAATTTATCAATGTTCGAATGCTTATTTTGTTAACCTTCGAAAGCCTTATTTTATCAACATTCAGCATCACATTTTTGCCAATACTCGATGGCTAGATTTTTATCAACAAGTGAGGGCTATGTTTTCCAAAGCTCTTATTTTTCTTAACATATGAAAGCTATACTTTGTCAAGATTCGAAAGCTATGTTTATATCAACCTTTGATGACTATTTTTTATCAACTTTCGAAAGCTATATTATGTCAACATTCAAAGGCTATAGTTTGTCAACTTTCAGAAGTTATATTTTATTGGCTTGCGATAGTTATGTACTTAGTCAACTTGCAATAACTAAGTATGTATTATAGATTGATAAGCGATAGCTACAAAGGTCAACATGCGACAAATATATATATATATATATATATATATATTGTCAACATGCAATAACCTATGTTTATAACATGCATAAGCATGAGATTTATCAAGGTGTGATAGCACATGATTTTGAAAGGAAAAATAACTATTTTTATAACACTTGGAAGATTTTCAACTCTCACTACACCAAAACAGGTGATTCCCAACGAGTATAACTGTCGCAAACAGTTTTAGCAATGCTTATTAGCGTCGCTGTAAGGGCGTCGCAATTTATTGCCAACGCTTATAAACGTTGGGGAGTTTAGTTTCCCAATGCTTATAAGCGTTGGAAGGTTGTATTCGCCAACGCTTATAAACGTTGGTGTACATTATTTAGCAACGCTTATAAACGTTGGCAAATTAACCATCCAACATTGTTTAATTTTCTATGCTGACGCTTATAAGCATTGGTAAATTTTAATTGCCAACGCTTATAACGCTGAAATATTTTCATTCTCAATATAGTCAATTATTTTAACATTAATAAACAATTAATAACTAACATGATATGCATTATTATACTACATTCAATAGAAACCCAAAATTTACAATATTCATGATCAAATAACAACATAAATTTCATAGTCAACTACTTCATAACAATGTCAACTACTTCATAACAAGTACAATACATAATTAAGTTGGTTAATTCAATACATAATCAACTACTTCATAACAATGTCAACTACTTCATAACAAGTACAATACATAATTAAGTTGGTTAATTCAATACATTTTTCTTCGTGTCGGAACCAAAAACTTCCGCAATTCGGTCATCTTCCAGATCTTCGACTCCACCCTTAGAACTATCATCCAACTTCCTCTTTTTTTCGGCTTCCTCTAGAAGTGCTTGCATTTAATATCACGTTAAATTGAATTTGCAGTTCCTTTATAAAAATTAAATTGAACATTAAATTAGGTTGATAATTAATAATGTAACTGGGCTCAAACTGCCGTTTCGACTCAGTTTCGAAACTGAGCCCGGGCTCAGTTCGAAACCGTTTCGACTCAGTTTCAAAACTGAGCCGTTTCGACTCAGTTTCGACTCAGTTTTCTCTTTATCTCATGGATATTGGAGTGCATGATGTTTAATGGCATTCATGATAAGACCAACTACAAATACTAACTTGGTTTTCAATACTAATTTTGATCCAAGGGAAAAACAGTGATAATAGATAAATTCAAAGCTTAATTTAACCTACATTGTGGTAGAATAGGAATTAAGTGAGTCATTGTTGTAAGGGCTACTTCTACATCAATAATCCTAATAATTATTTGACAAGCTTAGGTGTTTGATTGTTTGTTCAAAATAAATGATTGAAAAGTAATGTCATGTGCCACTGTTATACTTCTGCTGAATTCTCTATCTATTATCACTCCACCAAATAGTGAAAATGACCAACTAGTAAAATTTGAAAAATAGCAAAAGTGCTATCATCGTCTGATCAAAACAACAAAAGTGACTAGGAAGTAAAAATGTGAAAAACAACAATTTTCCACTTTATGAACAAATTTCACACGTGCTATTTAGTTTATTTTACCTTGAAGAATTTCCCATGATGCGTTTTTAAGCAACGCAAGTATCTTTTTTTTCCTTTTGAAAAGAATTGTCCCAACCCAGGTTATGAATGTGCCACTTCAAAAAAGATTGACGAATTTTTGCAGTGCATTTTTAAGGTAAGCCAACAAAAAATTATTGATCAGGTAGCAAATATCTTTGTGTCTATAATGCGTAAGGAATGCATTCTCACCTGATACAGCAAGTAAAGCAGGACGCCCTGTTGATTCATCGATATAATCTTCAAGAATACGATTCAAGTCCATAGCCATATGATGAAAAATATAACATAAACACTCTGGCATGAATCTCAAATTAGCAGCCTCGCCCCAAATAAGCAAATACAAAGCAGTATATAGCAAATCTTTTCTTGGGTCAGGCATGGAACGCCTGGTTATTGGAGATGAATCAGATACCCATAAATTTGATTTTCTTCCAAGAAATGCACACCATGCATTGTAATTATGAAGCAATTTTTTTCTAAGACGTTTGACAACTGAAGGCTCTAAGATACCAATATTATCAGGAGGAGGGTGTAAGCGCATTTGTGCATTAGCTAGTAAAAGCACCAAATGTTCTCTTTGGTTTCTTACATTATCCTTCTGAAATCCGAAAAAAGCACCTAGCCAATCTATAAGATCGAGTCCATCATGCCAACGTACAAATAGAGGTTTGCGCAGATCACCTACAGTAAGTAGAGAAACTATGGCTGCACGTACTTCAGGAAATTTGAGAGCTGGATGTTCTTCTAGTAAATTGTGTATCGGAATAATGTTATATATTTCATTATTGAATTCTTAACCTGCGTCCATGGTGCAAAATGCTTGTTGGTTCACCTGAGCATCAGTTTGGGGTGGGATTTATCTCTGTACGATGGAAAAAAAGGTAAGGTTGTCAAATTGCAAAATTATACTTAACATTAATGACACCCAAATTTGGTTAAATAAATAGGTCACTAGAGAAATGGTAATGCATCTAAAATGTGAATCGGGGTCTTGGGTTTGAAACTTATGAACACAAGTTACCAATTTTCAAAAATAAGTACGGTTTTAAAGCATAATTAATGCCAAAAACATATTTTGACCAAAATTATTAGGACACATCAATGCTATATAGGGCAATTATTTTGGAAACTTAATTGAAGATGGTAAGTTTTCTGCATACTAATTCATAGGTTTACTATAAATGTAAAATTGAATGCTACAACTAAAGTTTACTCTACTGCCAATCAACCTTAAGGAACCTAAATGGATGAGATATTATAACATTTTATAGCATTATAAACTACAGTCCAATCATTTCATAGGGCGGTATACCTGTGCATCAGCGAATTATAAAAGGACGGCCTCCATTAATTGTTAAACAATATGTTGAACTGGGATTGAGCTGAAATCATATAATGGCAGTGGAAAGACCTAGGGATGGGACTCATCAAATGCACGTTTACATATTATTAATTAGTTAACACTGAGGAACAAAGATAACAGTGAATACATGGAATACAAAGAAAAAAAAAACCCTCAAATTAACTGTTTGGTTTTTTTTAATCTTGTTAGACATGATTAAGGACATCAAATTAACATTACACTCGGCAATTCATGACAGAAAATAAGAGAAAAAGCAAACAAAACGAATAAATAGAAAAGAAATTAAAAAATCACAAAAAATGCAAACCAAGGTCCCTTTTGAAATATGAAACCACTTTCAACCAGTTAAATTTAAGGCTAAAAATAATATATTATTATATAAAGCTTCTAAGGTCTCTTTGGGACATTTTACTATAGCCTTTTCATGTCTTTTGTAACTTGCGTCAAAGGTATATGCTAGCAGAACATAAACTCGCGCCTGCGGCCAAAACCAAAGTTTAAAAACGTTACAGATTCCAACTTTCACGTCATAACTCATGCTCTAGCTTGAAATGAGCTCACATTGGATGCACAAACTATATTCTTCAAATTTATTTTTTATTTTCTTCCAAATTTCTTGATTAATAACTATAATTTTCCGCTTGCTCCTTATTCCGGACTTTTGCAAATCATTGTGAAAATCTTTCTAATGCTAGCGTTAATGCTTAACAAATGCGAGTAAAAGTTGATCGGTCCCCTTGTATTTCTCTTCATTCAATCTCTTTAAAATTTGAAGAAATTTGCAACGATGACAAGTAGCAATCAGATCGAAGCTTTTCAAAAGAACACTGATTTAATGACCAAAAGTTAACGGGTGGAATTCGAGGGGCAACTTAGGTAATTTAACAACCTTAACACATGCCTATATGGCACATGATAACATTTCCCTTCCTCAATATGTTATGTTATTGGACTTTGCTCCTCAAATAAAGAAACACAGGTTTTCTCAACAAAACGAAAAGGTTGTATCTTAAGTGCAAATATTTATATTTTAACACAAGGAATCCATGGTTCAAAATTTTGATTGGAACTTCAAAATTCCAATTATTCCATTCGGTGACTGTCGGGACAGAAGCTGATCTAAATTCCATTTTCGTCTAAATTATGGATCTGCTTTCCAAGTGTTCAAGAAAGAAGTAAAAAGGGCAAAAAAGGGGAGAAAACACAATAAACATGTAAAAGAATGGAACAAAAATCAAACAAAATAATGAATATACACAAACGACTGGATAATGTTAGACATGTTGTTCTTTTTTTATCAATTCGAACCTAATTCAACAGAAATAATATGAAAAAAAGTAACAATTAGTAATTGCATCAACTTTTTTTTAGCATAATACATATTTTATTTTCGAAAATAAATGTATGTAACATGTATCAATGTATTTTGCAGAAAACAGTATCAAATTTCATAAACAAAATTGTAACGGGAAATTAAATTTTAAATTTTCCTAAAGTAACTGGGATTTCAAAAATCTTAAATAAATGAAACGCGAGTGGAAACTGGCATTTCAAACTTTGGTAAGGATATAAAATATTTTCATTTTATTGTTAAAACATTTGACCAAGAAAATATGCGATCAAAATTTTAGGTAGTCATCAATTATTTATAACCTTAATTTAATATTTGATTGATTTTAAAACAAAAAAATTATTTTTGTACTCTGTGTGACTACAAATATTTGACCGTGCAAAAAAAAAGTATAGCATATATTGTTTATTCAATGGTGCAGTTGCATATACTCATATCACCGAATATTATGTGTAAATTTTGACTAATTTTTTATATATTCCACATAGCAAATGATTTTATGTTGAAAACAAACTCCAATTCACGTTTCTACACAATGATAACTATCTACTATAATAAATTCAAAACGAGTGCCTATGTTTTGTTTGTGGTTAGGAGGAATGATTTCTATTTTGGACCTTAGTATGACGTGAGAGAAAAAGTTTCCCAGAAAATATCAACAAATTGCAAATATTAAAAATTTCAGGATCCATACAGTCAATCCCTCTTCCAATCATATTCTTCAACTTATTTTCGCAAACAATTATTCTATCTATTCCACTTTTCTCAACTTCCTCTACCGAATTTCTTATCGCGAACTTGTCCCAAACTAGATGCCGAATACAAATGCGAATGAGACTTAGAAAAGTAAGAACTCTGACTCAGAATATCTCATGATTATGTTACAAATCTACCAGAAAAAAAAACAAACCAATTTACTCTTCAGTACTTGAAACGATCCAAAGCCACAGCATGAGCAGAAGTTGACTTCTATAAGCTCTAGTTCAAAATCTGCAGAAACGAAAAGGAAACCAAAATTGAATAATGAACACTATGATTAACTACAAGTTAGAATGAGAGAAACATAACATACCTTTTTAGAAGCAAATCCATAATTAAACCAGACTATCAGAAGCGGGAAGGAGAATAGATCCAAATAACAGTCCAATACGGATTTAGATGCGGTAGAAGGCAGAAATAGATGTGGCCAAAATCGAATTGCTTGAAGTTAAGGCAGATTTTCTTGGAGGAGAGAGGTCGATTCCTTGCCTGAAGGAGAGTGGTCAATTCACTAAAGGTGAGAGGATGAAATAGTCGCCTGAACGAGAAAATATTTTTTTTGTGGCAGCTGAAGGAATGAATAAGCGTTGAGGATTAGGGCAACAGATGACAAAGGATGCTCATTTACATTTTTGCCCTACCAACATTTGGTTAATTTCAATTTAATCAGATTTCCCAACACTTATATGTGTCAGCAATAAAAAAATTGTAAATGTGTATTTTCGGTCACACATTTTTTGCTTAGCAACGCTTATTTTTGTTATTGATCTACAACGCAAATAAGTGTTGGTAACTAGAAAAAATAAGTGTTACGAAATGGATGTTATGGTGTAGTGTCTGTGTTGGGCTATGTTTTACTTAAATAAAAAAGAATGATTTTGTTAAGTATTTTTATAGGTTCTCAAAGAAAAGAAAGAATGTTTTAGCCCATTTTTAAAGAGTTATTAATGGAGAAAATTATTACTTTGAATAAATAATTTTGTGTATAAACTGGCTATCACATGAGCACATGTTTGAATGGTTGCTAATGTATTATATGTTCCTTTTTGTACTTTGATCGGTTATTTTTGTATATGGTAAATTGTTGACATACTCATATGTGTTAAATGCTATCATCCTACATTTTGGCCTTAGGGATTTGGGAACTGATGACCTATTAGGGTTGTTCCAATGGTGGGTATGGTCAGACTCAAACTTCTGAGTTGAATTGCATCCAAAAGATTGGGGAGATCAAATCATGTTAGAATACTATGGACTGATAAAAAAACATGAACCAAAGGATACTTTTAAACAAGATTTTGGGTAGAGACTGGTGTAGGGTTGCGCCCTATCTTCCAACCATTAAACTCCCCATTGGTTAGGTTCGCGATTCCATTGTGTAGGGCTTTGCCTATATTGATGCTAAAAATTTGGAGTTACCCATCCAAAGGAACTCGTAGAAATTTTTTCATTGATGTTTTTCTCCTATTTTTAGGAGATCGTTGTTATTTTTCCTACTGTTTTTAGAAGACCATGAATATTTTCTCCTACCGATCTTAGGAAAACATTAATTTTTCTTTCAAATTGACTAGAAGACCATTAGATTACCTGGCCCAAGTAAACCAATAAGTTTTTAGTTAGCTTGAGAAAAATAACCTCGGTTTGTAGTAATCCTGGAGAAAACTATGTCGTTGAATGGATCATTTATGGGATGGGTTGTTACGGGAATGTGTAACCCTTGACCCTTATGAATGATGAACTGTTCATTTTTACCTATACATGCATGATATGTTATGGTTATGTTCTAATCACTTTGGATGCAGGATATGTTATGGATGACACATTGTTTGATCTAGTATTTGTGAGTGGAAACCCGTTCCGCATAGCGACATGGTCTCTATTAGTTCAAATTTTTTTCTATACCAACATCCTAAGGTCCGAAGGTATAGCTCCAAAAACTGGTTGGATTATTGAACCCGATGAAGAGATTACCGAGTTGTGATGCAATTAGGCTTAGGTTATGAGATCATGAACCATAGAGTCGCAATAGCAAATGTAGAGAAGTTGTTACACTATAATTTCTGCAAAGTGCAATTTGCTAATATTCGAAAGGAAAGCTCCTTGGCTTGTAAATTTGAGACCTATCCTTTTGATTTCTAACAAAAATATGCAATTCGAGAGCATGAACCAATGTGTCAACCAAGGCCGTGATTATAATTCGGCTGAGGTAAGAAGCTTGACCGGGAGCATCAATAATTCAAGCCTAAAACAACTCTACAAACAATAAAAATCAACGGCTTAGGTAGCCCAGGTCGAGATCAACGGTTAAGATGAATGAAAGATATCCAAAAGCTATATATGAAAGCATCATGTCAGAAATCCACGTTAAGTCACACTCAACCAGATGATGACACACATTAGAATCAAGATTGCTCATAGCTAGCCAGATCATCAATCCAAAGAGAAGGCGCTCAACCAATGGCATCATGGCATGCTGGCTTTAATTAGACCGCAATCCCAAGGCACAAAGGATTCTCTGGTGCATAAGGAACATAAACTAAATAGTACATTCCAATATTAGATCTCTAACCAAAAACTCATTAATGGCGGAAACATTTAGATTTAATGTAATAAGCCTTTCGCTATACAAAGAGTGACTAAATAAGGAAAGGACAGTGGACAAAAGGACTTTCAGCCCGAACCACTATAAAAGTCTTGGTGTTATTTACTTTTAGCATTTTACTTCCTTCTCATTCCTCATCCTAATTCAGTAGTTCAATGTGTAGTAGTTCCAGTAATTCAAAAATCTTGTCTCGGTATTCTTATATCCATGACCTATAATCATACCAACGTTTGGAGCTAGACCTTCGAACCTTAGGTTGTTGGTGTAGACGAAATTTTGCACTTACAATTTTTGGTGCTAGAAGGAGACCGAACCTCTAGATTCTTTTCATTTTGGAGATCCAACAGAGCCTTTCAACCAGTTATGTCTAGTCCCGAAGACAAAAGAGTCATCTCGAAACTACCCCTCAACCTTCGTATTCAGCTCATTGAAGAAGAAAACAATGAAAGATTGGTCACCCTCATTTCGGAGAAGGAAAATGGTCAAGAATATGATCCTCTATATGAACTCCAAGCTTCTCAGATTAGGCAACTTTCAGGATATCTTTAGGAATCACTCCGTAAATCTGCCCAACTCCGAAAAGTTTTTAAAGCCCTGGATGATGAAGTTAACGATCTTTCCACTGAGTTGCTAAAATATGAAGGTTTGGATCCCACTAATAAGAGGACTACACCGGACACTCAAGGTAGCGAGTCTTGAAAGAAATAAAAATGTGATTAGGTTCATACTCCCCTCAACCAGAATCTTCCACGGATCTTTCTGAGGACCTGTGGAGAGATCCGTTATCCTAACTATCCCCCTTCCACCATAGAATATCCAATAGGAAAAAACTACTGTATTTATCATCGAGTGAATGGACACGAAACAGATAAGTGCCGAGAGCTCTCTTATATAGTCGAGGAATTTATAAAGAAAGGGAAGTTGACTAAGTTTATTAAACATTAAGTTGAATATCTAATTTTGGAATTTTTTTTTACCTTGTATGTTTCCTTGACTCCAGGGCAAGCCCATGTAACTCTTCCAAATGAATGCACATGGCACTTTTCTGCAAAAGATGGAAACACATGAAGAATCCCTTTAAAAAAATTCCACGATCAAACAAAAGATACTAGTCCAACTACTCTAATCCTCTCGATTATATCCACTCCTGCAAAATGTTTAAACTCTAAGGAGCACTTCATGTTCTCGAAAGTCTTAAAGATTTGATTGGCAGGTCTCGGCCATCCCCTTCTGGTAAAATTCTTCTTCGGTACAATCTAACTCACTAAGTCTTTCCTAGAGAAGTGCACCCATATCTCAGCATTCACGATATCTCTTTCGGTATGTTCTCTCTTCTTAAGAACTTTTACATATCATATTTATGCCTAGAATTTAGAAATGAAACTCACATTGAGATGACGAGGTCAATGTAGAGTTTCACTTTACCTAGTTCAAGTGAAGCTCTCCCACTAATCTGAAGAGATTAATGGAAGGTTTTCACTTTACTAAGTCTAGTCTCTTTTCTCAAACTCAAATTAAAAACTTTCTACCAAACTAGGTAATCATGTGAATTCAAAATGATTTTTACAAAATGTTTTTGAAACTACCCTTTTTAAATAAATAAATATATATATATATATAATGATAATTTATATATCTCTTCATCAAGTATAATCTTTTCCTTTAAACTCTTTGGCAAATAAGGTAATTTATAAATTACTCGATTTCAACCACCGTCTTAAAAATATATTCCAAAACCACTCCTTTTCAAAGAACATATGTTTCTCTTTACTAAGTAATACCCGACATAACCATCAACTCAAAAATGTATTTTAGATGATCGAACCAGCCAAAAGTGGTTGTAAATGGTCGATGCCAGCCAAAAGTGGTTGTAGAAGGTCGATGCCAGCAAAAAGTGGCTAAAGATTTTGGACCCGGCAAGAAATTGGTAGACCTTGACATAAGAGCACCCCCACAGTGATGCGCCACAAAGAGTGAAGCCATATCAATTGGGTTTAAAAAGACATCGAAAAGTAGAATGTATGCTAATAGCGAGTCACGACCAGTGTAACCATGCATTTGGTAGATTTCCATATAGATTAGAGTTGGTTAGATTCCCAAATAGAATAGAGAAATGGGTAGGTTCCCGTATAAATTAGAAATGGGTAGATTCTCGTATAGGTTAGAGATAGGTAGATTGCCATATAAATTAGAAACAAGTAGATTCCCGTATAGATTAGAGATGGGTAAATTCCCGTATAAATTAAAAACGGGTAGATTCCCATATAGGTTAGAAACGAGTAGGATCTCGTATAAATTAGAAATGGGTAGAGTCTCGTATAGATTAGAGTGGGTAGATTCCTATATAGATCAGAATTGGGTAGATTCCTAATTAGATTAGAATGCTAGGTAGATTCCTAATGTTGGATAGATTCCCAACTAGATTAGAATGTTGGGTAGATTCCCAATTAGATTAAAAGGATAAGTAGATTCCCGATATGGATAGAATGTTGGGAGAAGTTCCTAAGTCAAGACGTCAAGTAGATTCTTGGTAAATTGAAAAGAAGGTTGAACATAGAATCAAAATAAGATGAAACTCTTGATTGTATTACTAGGTTAGCTCCGGACAAGAACCTAACCATAAAAGATGGTTGGTTCCGAAACCTTATATTAACGGATAGTAAAAGGGGATAGAGATTATTAACATATAGTTTATTCAGGAAAATATCGCTTTACAAATTATCTTATTAGTAGGTAAGGTATAAAGGAAAAAGGGGATATCCTCCCCCAATTAGGCAAACCGAGATGATAAATCAGGACCCTCCGAAACAATCTAGATATTGAAGGAACCCATTAACAATATCATTCTCAACCTTTTTTCCTCTCTTCGTTTAAAAGGAATTGCCATGTCACCTCCTGAAACCGGATATTGGTTTGAGATTGCTCTTCTCCAAGATAATCTGGCTCTTAGTTTTTAGACCTAGCTTCGACTCAAGAAAACTACTCTTAACCTCAAAAGATATAAGGGTAACTTTCAACATTTGGAGCTTGGCAGCCTTGTCCTCGTAAGATTGGTAAAGAGAAGCATAGTCTCGCTGGATCCTTGAACAGTTCAGGCCTGATACTCCCTAAGAAACGCCAGCTTAAGATTTGCAGAGATAAAAGATGGAAAGTAAGGAAGGATTCCATATCAGTTACTCTAGTTTGAGATAGCATAGAATAATCACATCAAGATTAAATGATAATTCAAACATACTCAAGTCGTCGGAAGGGTTTCATTCAAAAAAATGAAATTATACAATATGAGAGTTACAAAGATCATTACAAAGACAAGTTACAACATGTCTCCTCTATTAAAAGTGTTATCAAGGGTATCTTCTTGTACCTCCTTGTCAACAGTAGTTTCTTCTTCCTCCCTTACCGAGTTTTCAGCTTCCTCCTCCTCCCCTACTAGGATCTTGGCTTCAAAGGCCTCAATATCCTTCTCTCTCTGGCTTTCCTCATATTTCCTAGCAAAATTAGCCTCAATTATGGTGGCATTGTTTCCGAGATAAGAGAGAGAAAAAGACATGTCTTGATCTCGGTGGTCAGCGTAGGGTTCAAATAAAACTTGAAAGGCTCGCCTACTAGCCTCCCTCTCATGCTCTTCTCTAGCGATGTAACGTTCTTTGTTAATCACCCCACCCTTGGCTTTCTTCAGCCTCTCTTCCTTTTCCTTCAAGGCTTTCCCAAGGGTCTCGATCCTATGATCCTTATCTCCCACCAGCCTACCCGATTCCTCAAATTGAGTAGTTGCCTTTTGAACCTTAGCCTTGAACTCCGCCAACTCCTTTTTTGTCGCTTCGGCAGCAACCACTGTTTCCTTAATCTTCAACCACCCATGTTGAAGGACATAGAATTACGCCATCATCTAGAAAGAGGTAACTAAGGAAGGACAAATATTAAAATTATAAACCTTTGCAAGAACTTCCCTTTATACCTTGATATTCTCCCAGAGGCCATATTCGATCATCTTTCGGATGCCATGAACAGAGGTAGGAAGCCTAGCATGTGCTTCAATGATGGCAGAAGAAAGACCACCTTCAAAAGCGGCTCATATAATCCCTATGGCTTGCCTTTTCTTCTTAGAAAGCAAACTTGGAACATTTTTAGTGCTTTCGGCCTGAGAAGATTTAAAGACCTTTCATTTCTTCAATTCGAGTGCCTCTTTGTCGGAAGATAGCAACCTGGCCCTTTTCTTGATCGTTTTTCCATTATCTTGGGAGCCAGCTTTCTTAAAAAGCCCTCTAATAAGGAAAAGAAGATAAGGTTAAAATCAAGACCGAGAATAAAAGTTATGATTAAGAACATTAGGTAAGTGAATCTAATGATTAAATAGTGAAACCCTTAGCCTCACCTTCCCCAGGATCAAATTCGGCCTAATCTCCACTGCCGACGATTACAGTAGAAGCTTCAACATATATACTTCCCAAAAGGCTTGAACCCAGAAAAATTAGCAGAAAGGGGTAACAGACCCATGGCTTTCAGCTTGCTCGTGGTAAGAAATAAGTGTCGGTATCGCCGAAGGAATGGAATCTTCATAACTTCTTTATACTTATCTTTAAACTGACTAACAAGTGTCGGATCATTACTCTTTCCGAGTCTCGCTAATTAAGTTCCAACAAAACAAAAGGACACGGTTCAAAATATGAATAAGACTAAGAAAAGAGAGGAGTATCCAATGAGATTCCACCATTATTGAAAGAAGTGATGATTCGGTTAGAGGAGCTTTTACCATAAACCACTGGTGTGGTGTTATTTTTCTAAAGGGGTCTTCTAAAGGAGACTTCCTTAAGAACTTAAGGAAACATGTAGGAAATTCCTCGAAAGTCTTAGACTACAGCATATTGAATATATAATTGATCTCGATAGTAGATATGTTTCGGTAACCCTTTTCAAAATATAAGAGTGCCATAGCAGATAGAGTTGAGTAAGAGGTAGCTAGAATTTGGAATGGGTTTAGGCTATAAAACTCTAAGACATCAATAGACAGAGGAGCAAGGGGCAAGAAGATCCTGTATTCCAAATGCTCTATGGACCACACAAAATACCCTTTGGGAGGACCACTAAAATGCAACCCAACCTAAGGAGCAAGCATCTCGACTCCAATAATTCTATAGGAGGACAAAATTTCATTAAGAACTTGTTGGTCTGCAACAGGAGCATCCATTTCCAGCTTAAGAAAAAAGAAAAATGTTCAATTGTAAAAAGAAGAATCGACATTATTTTCAGGATAAACATTAAGCAGATTGAACTCGATTTAAGTTCTTGGATAAGCAATGAAAGGAAAATTATCAATGGCTATATCATTCATCACAGTATGGAAAAAAAGTTGAAAAGGACTTTCATGTTTGTGAACAGGTATCGAAAGAATAATCAAAGATAGCTTGAGAATATTAATGGCAGTTTTGCGATTTGAACAAGTGAAAAGAGAAAAGAAAAGGGGGAGGGGTGTTTATATTAAAAGGAACGGCATAGATTAAAGAAAGAGAATTTTTCCACCGTGTATTTAGTTTGGCAAATAATATAAAAATGTCGCCCTATCAAATGCCAGTTCACCCTTGCACGGGAAAAGAGAAACACTTTTGAAGATGACCAATCAACTGCCAACATCTGGTCTGTAACAACCCGGAATTGTGTGCAAATAAATTATTGTCTAATGACGATCAAATGGATGGTTAATTGCTGTTTGGAATTTATATCAAGTAAAATTCTTTAGTGATATTCGTTAAGTGTTGAGTGGGCTTTACATTTTAAATCGTGGCCCATATTTGTTGATGCCGTGATAATTATCTAAGGCCATTCACAATTCCTCTCTTGATTCCATTCATAACCCTAAAAATAAACAAACGAGAATAATAAATGGCGGCCACGAATTCTTTTCACGTTCGTTCGTCCCCAAATTAGAGCATAGAAATTGAAGACGATGGCCGCAAGGGTTCGAACTTCGCTCGTCTTCCCTCGATTGCTAGGGCTTCGACCTTGCTTCTTTGAAATTTGCGAGGGCTTTGGCATTGTGCAAATTAGGGCTTCGTTCCCTATTTCTCCAGACTGTTGAATTTGGGGATTTTAACCCTTGTGAGCTCGGCTTTACTTGAGAATTGGATTAATGCTTAGCCTCGACCGCCCCAGTCAAAAAGGTGAGTAACTTTACTCACATCTAGTTCGTTCTTGTATGGTGCTTTGGCATTTCGTTTTGCTTCGTTGTTGTTTTATCTCGTCCTTCTGCTTTCATTGATGTTGGTAACCGATTTGGCTATGAGAAATTCTACTGTGTTACTGTCGCTCGACTTTGTTCTAGTGTCGATGACTTCTTTATCTCGGCTATTTAATTTTGTTTTACTGTTAATGATTTCTGACTTGTTTTGACGTTGATTTTGGGTTGTTCGTTTTCTGGGTAATTTCGTTTCGGTGTTGATTTTTGAACTTCATGTAGAGGCTGCACTTGTTCTTTTGAATCCATTCGCCAATCTCTTTATTTTGGCAGTTCGATTTTGCTGATGTTGATGATTTATATGACTTTGTATATTTGGAAAGGTGCCTGGACATTTACATTTATCTTGACCTGGTATAGAGACATTTTTGCTTGATCACTGTGCATTACATTTGAGTCTTGTCACCTGTTGTTTTCACTTGTATTGGGGTACATTGCATATTGAACTGAGTGTAGCTGCGACTTGGTTCACTGTTCTATATGTTCCCTTCAAGCTACCTTGTGTCTAGTTGCACATGAGTCTGCACTGGTATTGATCACTGATGCATTTAGTTGTACATCAATAGTTTGCCTCTTCTATGGCCTGTTTTCGAAGCATGTTATCATGAGCATTTGATTATGGCTCCTTCATTGTCACCTGACTTTTGTTTCACTTGAAATAGCACTGTCTCTGTTTTGATCAGAACTACCAATTGATTCTGGTTTTGTATTTAGGGTGACATTGGCCCAGTTCTTTTAGCATGAAGTTATAGTTGCATTTGAGGGTATTATGCGTTCATGTGCTTGCTTGGTTGCCCTATTGGCTTCATTACATCTTCCTCCTACCTGTACATTGTTGCCAGTTACAGTTGTAAGTATTGTGTAGACTTCATTTTTATGGCCCTTAGGCACTGGGTAGTTGTGTATGAACATGGTGCATTGTTCGAGTTGTATCACTTGAAATTTACTATACTTGTGTTGTCACTGCTGCATTTCGTCGCTGAGACTATACTTGTACTGTCCACTGTTTCTAATTGGACCTGCACTGTCCATTGTTGCATTTACTTTGACATGTTCACTTGTAGTTCATGTGTATTGTAGCTTGATTATTTTTATGGTTTCACATGCACGCATACATACCATAGTATGTGTGCATGTATATGTGTTGACCCTACACATGTGGGTTCACTACCGCTTTGATGATTTCTGTAGCATACTTGGCTTTCCCTTGACTTCGACATTGTTCAGTTCCTTGCCTTTTTACTTAGGCATTGTCTTGTTCTTGATTGAAATACTAGTACTGTCCAGTTTTACTGTGTTGTAATCTTGTTGTATCTGCAGTTTTGTTACAGGCTGTTCTTGTATTCATTTGTGCATCACTTGTTGCGCACTTCATATTTGCACTGTTTCTGTAGTGGTGTAGTATATATCCACTATCTTCTTGAACTTGTTTCATCAGTGATGTTCTGTACATCCTACTATTCTCACTTGCCATCCTCGTTTGCATATGGCTGCTGCCTTGATCCCCGGTCTTGGCTCATGTAGTCTTGACTTCGAGTACTTATGTGTATGTGCACTCGTATCTGGTGCATGTGCTATGTCCATTCGAGTTGTCCTTCTTTTGTTGCCTGCACTATGATACGGTGTAGCCTTTGAGTTATCACTTCATGTTACATCTGTTAGGTGTAATAGTATTGAGCTACTTTATGTTCATATACACTTCCTGTTGAGTTTGCTCCATCCAGTTTCATGCATACTTGACACTGCAGTTTCTTCACTTGGTTCCTACTTATATACCACTACATGTTGTTTATGTTACCCGGATTTATGTGCATGTGTCTTTGAACATATGCGTTTGTGGCTGCACTTCATTTATCAGTGCAGTACTCACCTCTCTTGTTATTCCTTGAGTTGAACCCGATTTCGGGGTTTGACCTGGTGATCATTTGTGACTTTCATGAGCTTTTGCATATCTCTTGCGATAGTGGCGAGGCAGTACACGCGTGCGTGTACTGCAGCCCTATCAGATTTGACAGCTTTAAATTGATTTAGTCGATTTGATAAATTGTTTATTTATCTCTGTTGATGATTTAAATCTGCTGATTTTTGTTAAACACTGTTAAGTGTTATATTGACCGTTATCCGGTTTCTTTGTTTAATAGACGGGAATTATTGTGACTGTCGTCTATTTAAATTATTACTGCCTATATGCACTAATAAACTGGTTTGAATTAGACTGACCTGGGTATTATTTTCTTTTGAATGTAATACTCGGGTCAGACCCGAGTTATTTCAGGTTGTAGATTTTCTTCTTTGAGTTGCTGTTCGGGATTTGAAGACTTTTCGCATCTTCTGAAGTTGTCATTGTCCTTTTGTAGTAGTCGTGTCATTGTATAGAACGAATGTATTCATGTATATTAGTCGATAATGTACGTGTATATATAACTTCTAGAGTCGACAGTTGTAGTTGTATCGTATGTATTGTGTCAACTATGTATTAACTGACATCAGTTATATATATATATGAGACTTTTGTTTTTATCTGTGTTCCGCAAGTATATTATCTGTGTTATTGTTATATCTAATGTCCTAAACTATTATGAACTATCGTAGTTTGTTTTATACTGATAATTGGATATGTCGATGGGAGTAAATAAATAATAGATGAAAAATAAAAAGTATATACCACTCCTATCGAGATAACCAATATTAGTGTAAGGCCAATTACGGATGGTCGCTCCTATCCAGCCTTATTCTTCGTAATAATAGACAGTATTTCTTTTAATACTCTTTGTTATTATGAGCATAGAGGTGGGGCGTCACAGTTGGTATCAGAGCTTGGGGTTTATGGACATAATATAAAACTTAACTTGGAAGGAACATATGTTACAACTATTGGTCGATGTTTTATTTGTGCTTGAGTCAAAACTAAAGTTTTGAAATTTGGATGAAATTTTTAAATAACTTTATTTAAAAAAAATAATAGTGAAATTGTGTTCTGATGATTTCATTGATTTGTGTTCTGTTTATCAGAGTGCGCAGCGGAAACAGTGAAACTGTCTTCGCTGAGTACAACTGATAATCTTTTTGATTTAAAAATCAAAATACGAAATTGATATGAATTTCATTTGTTGTTTACATAGCTGTAATTATTTTGTTTCTTTGAGAACTTCGAATCCGAATTGAGGATTCGAAGAAATTGCAGATAGGTGATTTTTGTTGAAATTTCAGCTGGCTTTCTTTTGTACTAATCATCTATTGATTAGGTTTTTGCTGTTTTAAATTATCTTCATTGAAGATACATTTGAATGATTCTTTGTTCATTTTGTAGTACGTGCAAAAATTTAAATTGCACGTTATTGCATTTATTTTACGTTGAACCGATGCTTGGTTATGAAACGTATTTTGTTGCCGTTATTTTTACAACGGAATTTTACACAAATGCTATATTTTGAAGTACGGTGTTTTGTGGCATTTTGATGAATGAGAATTCACTGACATTACATTTTGATGTAGATTGTTTTGATGTGATTTTGACGTTTTAAAACTACTGTCGCTTTGGCTTCCGTAACCATCAAATTTTAAAAGTGGATTTTCAAGCGGTTATTCCGCAATGCTGATTTGTAACCGTTTTTACGGTATTTTGAGAAATACAATTTCCTTATCGAAATTGTTACTGATTTGCTGTTTTAATCACGTGATTGGAAAATCGTTTTAAAATGAAAATTGTTTTATAAAATTTTAGCAGTTTGCGTTTTCAAAAGAATGAGAAAGCGACTTAAACGATTCAGCAAAATCGAGGATTATGACCCCTTTCTTTTACTGTTTCGCTTAACTCCGGACTTGTTCAGTTGAGAATGCGAATTGTTATTTTTACAAAATAAATAAATTTGTTTTCAAAAATTTTACAGTTTGCGATTTCAAAAGAATGAGGAAGCGATTTAAACGTTTCAGCAAAATCGAGGACTATGACCCCTTTCTTTTACTGATTCGCTTAATTCCGGACTTGTCCGTTTGAGAATGTGAAATGTATTTTTACAAAATACACAATTTTGCACTTTCAAGGAAACGATGAAGAGAATCAAACGATTTAGTAAAACACGTGGTATGAGACATGTGCGTTTGCTATTTCGGTTAATTCCGGACTCGTTAATTGAAATATTTGATGATTTTGTGTGCTTTCGAGCCACTCTGCGGACCTTCGGGTCATTTGTTGGGCTTTCGGGCCACTCTGCGGACCTTCGGGTCAAATACCAGTACTAGACCTTCGGGTCACTCTGCGGACCTTCGGTCAATCTGATGGGCGCCAAAATTATGTTGAGTACTTGGTAGGCTTCGGCCACTCTGAGATGCACGTGCGGCGAATTAAAAACTCGCCATCTGATGGGATCGATCCAAGCTTTTATGTTGATTTTCTAGTCTTCTTAATTGATTTCTAGATATTTGTTGTTTCCAATTATCTGCAGGTAATTGGATATTTGTTGATATGAGTTCTGATTATCGTTTTTGATAATCAGATATTTGTTGTTTCTAATTATCGCTTGTGATAATTAGATATTTGCTGATATGAGTTCTGATTATCGTTTTTGATAATCAGATATTTGTTGTTTCTAATTATCGCTTGTGATAATTAGATATTTGCTGATATGAGTTCTGATTATCGTTTTTGATAATCAGATATTTGTTGTTTCTAATTATCGCTTGTGATAATTAGATATTTGTTGATATGAGTTTCGTTTTTGATAATCGGATATTTGTTGCTTTTAATTATCACTTTAGATAATTAAATATTTGTTGATTTGAGATTTAATTATCGCTTGAGATAATTAAATATTTGTTGATTTTAGATTTAATTATCGCTGTTAGATAATTAAATATTTGTTGATTTGAGATTTAATTATCGTCTTTGATAATTAAATATTTGTTGATTTTAGATTTAATTATCGCTATTAGATAATTAAATATTTGTTGATTTGAGATTTAATTATCGTCTTTGATAATTAAATATTTGTTGATTTTAGATTTAATTATCGCTGTTAGATAATTAAATATTTGTTGATTTGAGATTTAATTATCGTCTTTGATAATTAAATATTTGTTGATTTTAGATTTAATTATCGCTGTTAGATAATTAAATATTTGTTGATTTGAGATTTAATTATCGTCTTCGATAATTAAATATTTGTTGATTTTAGATTTAATTATCGCTGTTAGATAATTAAATATTTGTTGATTTGAGATTTAATTATCGTCTTTGATAATTAAATATTTGTTGATTTTAGATTTAATTATCGCTGTTAGATAATTAAATATTTGTTGATTTGAGATTTAATTATCGTCTTTGATAATTAAATATTTGTTGATTTTAGATTTAATTATCGCTGTTAGATAATTAAATATTTGTTGATTTGAGATTTAATTATCGTCTTTGATAATTAAATATTTGTTGATTTTAGATTTAATTATCGCTGTTAGATAATTAAATATTTGTTGATTTGAGATTTAATTATCGTCTTTAATAATTAAATATTTGTTGATTTTAGATTTAATTATCGCTGTTAGATAATTAAATATTTGTTGATTTGAGATTTAATTATCGTCTTTGATAATTAAATATTTGTTGATTTTAGATTTAATTA
Organism: Allium fistulosum; assembly: GCA_030737815.1. Lineage (NCBI taxonomy): Eukaryota > Viridiplantae > Streptophyta > Magnoliopsida > Asparagales > Amaryllidaceae > Allium > Allium fistulosum. Next base: position 1,126,917,814 of record CM060902.1, on the reverse strand, counting down.
TCGCTGTTAGATAATTAAATATTTGTTGATTTGAGATTTAATTATCGTCTTTGATAATTAAATATTTGTTGATTTTAGATTTAATTATCGCTGTTAGATAATTAAATATTTGTTGATTTGAGATTTAATTATCGTCTTTAATAATTATATATTTGTTGATTTTAGATTTAATTATCGCTGTTAGATAATTAAATATTTGTTGATTTGAGATTTAATTATCGTCTTTGATAATTAAATATTTGTTGATTTTAGATTTAATTATCGCTGTTAGATAATTAAATATTTGTTGATTTGAGATTTAATTATCGTCTTTGATAATTAAATATTTGTTGTTTTTAGATTTAATTATCGCTGTTAGATAATTAAATATTTGTTGATTTGAGATTTAATTATCGTCTTTGATAATTAAATATTTGTTGATTTTAGATTTAATTATCGCTGTTAGATAATTAAATATTTGTTGATTTGAGATTTAATTATCGTCTTTGATAATTAAATATTTGTTGATTTTAGATTTAATTATCGCTGTTAGATAATTAAATATTTGTTGATATGAGATTTAATTATCGCTTTTGATAATTAAATATTTGCTGGTTTGAGATTTAATTATCGCTTTTAATAATTGAATATTCGTTGAATTTGAAATTTGATTATCGCTTGTGATCATCGAATATTTGTTGATTTGAGAAATTTGACTATCGTTCGAGATAATCAGATATTTGATTTGTCTTCTGATTATTGTTTGAGATAAGTAAATATTTGCGATTTGAAAATTCAATTATCGTTTTTGATGATTGAATATTTGCGATTTTTGAGATTTGAGCTTCGTCTTTTTCTCTGGCGATTCAGGTGAGTAATTTGATTTACTCACATTCAATTCGTGCTCTGTATGGGATTTCTGCTCTGTTTTTTTCTTCTCTTTTAGTTGTTGGAACTCGATTGTTCTTGCTTTTGTTAGTCGTCTGATTTTGATCCCTGATTCCCACGAGGTTGATTCTTTTGATTTGAAGCAGTCGAACCTTTCGATTTCTTATCTAATACTTCCCCGCTGACACTTGCTTTGCTTATACATTCGACATTGCCATGCTCTTTTGGTTGTTACCTTTTATCCATTTATCCCCTATGATTGCGTGGACGCAATTTCTTTAAGGAGGGAGGTCTGTAACAACCCGGAATTGTGTGCAAATAAATTATTGTCTAATGACGATCAAATGGATGGTTAATTGCTGTTTGGAATTTATATCAAGTAAAATTCTTTAGTGATATTCGTTAAGTGTTGAGTGGGCTTTACATTTTAAATCGTGGCCCATATTTGTTGATGCCGTGATAATTATCTAAGGCCATTCACAATTCCTCTCTTGATTCCATTCATAACCCTAAAAATAAACAAACGAGAATAATAAATGGCGGCCACGAATTCTTTTCGCGTTCGTTCGTCCCCAAATTAGGGCATAGAAATTGAAGACGATGGCCGCAAGGGTTCGAACTTCGCTCGTCTTCCCTCGATTGCTAGGGCTTCGACCTTGCTTCTTTGAAATTTGCGAGGGCTTTGGCATTGTGCAAATTAGGGCTTCGTTCCCTATTTCTCCAGACTGTTGAATTTGGGGATTTTAACCCTTGTGAGCTCGGCTTTACTTGAGAATTGGATTCATGCTTAGCCTCGACCGCCCCAGTCAAAAAGGTGAGTAACTTTACTCACATCTAGTTCGTTCTTGTATGGTGCTTTGGCATTTCGTTTTGCTTCGTTGTTGTTTTATCTCGTCCTTCTGCTTTCATTGATGTTGGTAACCGATTTGGCTATGAGAAATTCTACTGTGTTACTGTCGCTCGACTTTGTTCTAGTGTCGATGACTTCTTTATCTCGGCTATTTAATTTTGTTTTACTGTTAATGATTTCTGACTTGTTTTGACGTTGATTTTGGGTTGTTCGTTTTCTGGGTAATTTCGTTTCGGTGTTGATTTTTGAACTTCATGTAGAGGCTGCACTTGTTCTTTTGAATCCATTCGCCAATCTCTTTATTTTGGCAGTTCGATTTTGCTGATGTTGATGATTTATATGACTTTGTATATTTGGAAAGGTGCCTGGACATTTACATTTATCTTGACCTGGTATAGAGACATTTTTGCTTGATCACTGTGCATTACATTTGAGTCTTGTCACCTGTTGTTTTCACTTGTATTGGGGTACATTGCATATTGAACTGAGTGTAGCTGCGACTTGGTTCACTGTTCTATATGTTCCCTTCAAGCTACCTTGTGTCTAGTTGCACATGAGTCTGCACTGGTATTGATCACTGATGCATTTAGTTGTACATCAATAGTTTGCCTCTTCTATGGCCTGTTTTCGAAGCATGTTATCATGAGCATTTGATTATGGCTCCTTCATTGTCACGTGACTTTTGTTTCACTTGAAATAGCACTGTCTCTGTTTTGATCAGAACTACCAATTGATTCTGGTTTTGTATTTAGGGTGACATTGGCCCAGTTCTTTTAGCATGAAGTTATAGTTGCATTTGAGGGTATTATGCGTTCATGTGCTTGCTTGGTTGCCCTATTGGCTTCATTACATCTTCCTCCTACCTGTACATTGTTGCCAGTTACAGTTGTAAGTATTGTGTAGACTTCATTTTTATGGCCCTTAGGCACTGGGTAGTTGTGTATGAACATGGTGCATTGTTCGAGTTGTATCACTTGAAATTTACTATACTTGTGTTGTCACTGCTGCATTTCGTCGCTGAGACTATACTTGTACTGTCCACTGTTTCTAATTGGACCTGCACTGTCCATTGTTGCATTTACTTTGACATGTTCACTTGTAGTTCATGTGTATTGTAGCTTGATTATTTTTATGGTTTCACATGCACGCATACATACCATAGTATGTGTGCATGTATATGTGTTGACCCTACACATGTGGGTTCACTACCGCTTTGATGATTTCTGTAGCATACTTGGCTTTCCCTTGACTTCGACATTGTTCAGTTCCTTGCCTTTTTACTTAGGCATTGTCTTGTTCTTGATTGAAATACTAGTACTGTCCAGTTTTACTGTGTTGTAATCTTGTTGTATCTGCAGTTTTGTTACAGGCTGTTCTTGTATTCATTTGTGCATCACTTGTTGCGCACTTCATATTTGCACTGTTTCTGTAGTGGTGTAGTATATATCCACTATCTTCTTGAACTTGTTTCATCAGTGATGTTCTGTACATCCTACTATTCTCACTTGCCATCCTCGTTTGCATATGGCTGCTGCCTTGATCCCCGGTCTTGGCTCATGTAGTCTTGACTTCGAGTACTTATGTGTATGTGCACTCGTATCTGGTGCATGTGCTATGTCCATTCGAGTTGTCCTTCTTTTGTTGCCTGCACTATGATACGGTGTAGCCTTTGAGTTATCACTTCATGTTACATCTGTTAGGTGTAATAGTATTGAGCTACTTTATGTTCATATACACTTCCTGTTGAGTTTGCTCCATCCAGTTTCATGCATACTTGACACTGCAGTTTCTTCACTTGGTTCCTACTTATATACCACTACATGTTGTTTATGTTACCCGGATTTATGTGCATGTGTCTTTGAACATATGCGTTTGTGGCTGCACTTCATTTATCAGTGCAGTACTCACCTCTCTTGTTATTCCTTGAGTTGAACCCGATTTCGGGGTTTGACCTGGTGATCATTTGTGACTTTCATGAGCTTTTGCATATCTCTTGCGATAGTGGCGAGGCAGTACACGCGTGCGTGTACTGCAGCCCTATCAGATTTGATAGCTTTAAATTGATTTAGTCGATTTGATAAATTGTTTATTTATCTCTGTTGATGATTTAAATCTGCTGATTTTTGTTAAACACTGTTAAGTGTTATATTGACCGTTATCCGGTTTCTTTGTTTAATAGACGGGAATTATTGTGACTGTCGTCTATTTAAATTATTACTGCCTATATGCACTAATAAACTGGTTTGAATTAGACTGACCTGGGTATTATTTTCTTTTGAATGTAATACTCGGGTCAGACCCGAGTTATTTCAGGTTGTAGATTTTCTTCTTTGAGTTGCTGTTCGGGATTTGAAGACTTTTCGCATCTTCTGAAGTTGTCATTGTCCTTTTGTAGTAGTCGTGTCATTGTATAGAACGAATGTATTCATGTATATTAGTCGATAATGTACGTGTATATATAACTTCTAGAGTCGACAGTTGTAGTTGTATCGTATGTATTGTGTCAACTATGTATTAACTGACATCAGTTATATATATATATGAGACTTTTGTTTTTATCTGTGTTCCGCAAGTATATTATCTGTGTTATTGTTATATCTAATGTCCTAAACTATTATGAACTATCGTAGTTTGTTTTATACTGATAATTGGATATGTCGATGGGAGTAAATAAATAATAGATGAAAAATAAAAAGTATATACCACTCCTATCGAGATAACCAATATTAGTGTAAGGCCAATTACGGATGGTCGCTCCTATCCAGCCTTATTCTTCGTAATAATAGACAGTATTTCTTTTAATACTCTTTGTTATTATGAGCATAGAGGTGGGGCGTCACAATCTGGGCCAACATTAAATGCAAAACCAGAACCCATCCTTACAAAGGTCTAGTCCCGAATGGTCACTTATGAATTCGTACTACAAACAAATTTTTGACCTTACGGTCCCAAATTAGATTTTGTCTTTCGGCACCGTAATAGTTTCCCTTACCACTTAGCCTAGATGGCTTCAAGTGACAAGCATTGTTTTCAAAAGATTTGACCTAACGGTCCTAAATTAGATATTATCTTATGGACCGTAACAGTTTTCCTTACCACTTAGCCTAGATGGCTTCAAGTGACAAGCATCATTTTCAAAAGATCTAACCTCATGATCCCAAATTAGATTTTACCTTTTGGAACCATAATAGTTTTGCTTACCACGGACCATAACAATTTCGCTTACCATTTACCCTAAATGGCTTCAAGTGACAAACATCGTTTTCAAAAGATCTGACCTCACGGTCCCAAATTAAATTTTGCCTTTTGGCACCGTAACAAGTTTCTTTTACCACTTAGCCTAGATGGCTTCATATGACAAGCATCGTTTATGAAAAAAAATTTACCCCACGATCCCAAATCAGATTTTGCCTTTCGACGCCGTAACAGTTTCACTTACCACTTAGCCTAGATGGCTTCAAGTGATAAACATCATTTTCAATAGATCCGACCTCACAATACCAAATTTGATTTTGCCTTTCAACGGCGTAATAGTTGATGGCTTCAAGTGATAAGCATCGTTTTCAAAAAATCTAACTTCATGGTCTCAAGTTATATTTTGCCTCTCGGCACCGAAATAATTTCGCTTGTCACTTAGTCTAAATAGCGACCCAATAAAGTTTTCAAGAATTTTTACCTCTCGGTCTCAAGTTAGAATTTTCCTTTTGGTACCAAAACAAGATAGTTTTGTTTATCCTTAGCCAAAATGGCCTCAAATAGTAAGCATAATTTCAAGCATTCTGGTCTCATGGCCCTAAATTACGTTTTGCCTTTCGGCACCAAAATAGTTGACTTTATGGTCTCGATTTAAATTTCAACTTTCAACGTCCAAGCAATTTCATTTATCATCTAGCCTGGATAGCTTAATGTGGAAAATATGATTTCAAAAGTTTTTGACCTCATAGTCCAAGTTAAGATTTCACCCCTTCAGTTTTCAAAACCGTTAACCAGCCAAGCCTTCGATTCTAGGCGCTGATTTTAAATTGTTTTCAAAACTATCTCGGTAAGGTTAGATCTTTTCGAGTTGCATAAGTGGATCAATGTTCCCGAAAGCTCAGAATCAACTTCGTGATAGGAACGGAATAAACAAACCAAGGATTAAATATGATACGACTCTACTCTTTCCAAGGTCCACCCCATATCAATCAAATGAGGTGAACTTTGGGGTGCATGTGTTACACTATAATTTCTGCAAAGTACAAATTGCTAATATTCGAAAGGAAAGCTCCTTGGCTTGTAATTCCAAGACCTATCTTTTGGTTCCTAACAAAAATATGCAATCTGGGAGCATGAACTAATGTGTCAACCAAGGCTGAGATCATAATTCAACTGAGGTAAGAAGCTTGACCGACAACATCAGTTGTCGAAGCCTAAAACAACTCAACAATTAACGACTTAGATAGCTCAGGCTGAGACCAACGGTCAAGATGAATGAAAAATATCCAAAAGCCATATATATAAGTGTCACATAAGCAATCCACGTCAATTCACACTCAACCAGATAATGGCACACGTTCGAATCAAGACGCTCATGGTCAGCCAGATCATTAATCTAAAGAGAAGGCGTTGAACCAATGGCATCATGGCATGCTGGCTATAAATAGGCAGCAATCCAAGGCACAAAGGATTCTCTGACATATAATGAACAAAAAATAGATAGCACTTTCCTATATTAGAACTCTAAACAAAAACACATTAATGGCGGAAAAATTTAGATTCAATATAATAAGCCTCTCGGCTATACAAAGAGTGACTAAATAAGGAAAGGACAGTGAACTTAGGGACTTTCAGCCTGAACCACTATAAAAGTCTCGACGTTATTTACTTTTAGCACTTTACTTCCTTCTCATTCCTCGTCCTAATTCAGTAGTTCAATGTGTAGTAGTTCCAGCAATACAACATCTCATCTCGATATTCTAATATCTGGGACCTATAATTAAACCAACATCGGGAGCTAGACCTTAGAACCTCGGGGTGTTGGTATAGATGAATTCTGTACTAACAGAAGGTAAATTATAGAATGTAAATAACACTGAGACTTTTATAGTGGTTTGGGCTGAAAGTCCTTACATCCACTGTCCTTTCCTCATTTAGTCACTCTTATCTAGCCGAGAGGTTATTACATTAAGTCTATATATTCCTACCATTAATGGGTTTGTAAAGAGAGCTCTAATATAGGAATGTACAATATTATTTTATATCTTAATGATTTTTTAGTGCTCGAAGATCTTTGTACCTTGGGATTGCCGCCTATTTATAGCCAGTATGCCGTAACACCATTGGTGGAGAATCTTCTCCTTTAATTGCTAGAGTGGCCTATTGAGCGGCTACGATTTGAGCTTGTTTTGAAAATCTAACGATGCTACTTAGGAGGGTAGATTGGTGACCTGTTTTCCATGAAAATGGCCACTTCACGTCTAAGCCATTTTTTATCTTGTTACATTAAGCTAAAGCTTCGGGCCTTAGATATACTGATGGGCTTTATCCTTCGGCCTGCTAACTTATCCTTTTGATACAAGCCGACTTTCTTGGTTTTATATTGTAGGTGGTGTAACCTCTCCTTATACACATAGTTTTGAGACTTAATTAGGAGGATAATCGCTACTCTTGTTACTGAGATATTTGGGTGTAACACATGCCCACCAAAGTTCACTTCATATATTGGATATGGAGTGGAATTTGATGTAGATGAGTGTAATTTATTTTCCTTGGTTATCTTCTGAGTTTGGTGTACATGATGTATATAATAGGGAGGTACGATATTGATTCCAAGTAGAGTGACTTGAATATCGAAAGGAGAAATCTCAACTTGGGTTAGAAAACTGGAGTACTTTGCTTGGAATCAAATTTTAATTTTAGGCCGAAAGACATAATCTTAACTGGACCACGAGGTCCAAATATTTTTTGAAATCATACTCGTCACTTGAATCCATTAGGCTAAGTGATAAGCGAAATTGTTTGAGCGTTGAGAGGTGAAATCTAATTTGGGACCGTGAGGTCAAAGTTTTTGAAATCGTGCTTGTCACTTGAAGCCGTCTAGGCTAAATAATAAGCGAAATTATTTGAGCATTGAGAGGCAAAATCTAATTTGGGACCATGAGGTCAAAGTTTTTGAAATCATGCTTGTCACTTGAAACCATATAGAAAAAGTGATAAGAGAAATTGTTTGAGCGCTGAGAGGCGAAATCTAATTTGGGACCGTGAGTTCAAAGTTTTTGAAATCGTGCTTGTCACTTGAAGCCATCTAAGCTAAGTGATAAGTGAAATTGTTTGAGCGTCGAGAGGCAAAATCTAATTTGGGACTGAAAGGTCAAAGTTTTTGAAATCGTGCTTGTCATTTGAAGTCATCTAGGCTAAGTGATAAGCGAAATCGTTTGAGTGCCAAGAGGCAAAATCTAATTTGGGACCGTAAGGTCAAAGTTTTTGAAATCGTGCTTGTCATTTGAAGTCATCTAGGCTAAGTGATAAGCGAAATCGTTTGAGTGCCAAGAGGCAAAATCTAATTTGGGACCGTAAGGTCAAAGTTTTTGAAATCGTGCTTGTCACTTGAAGCTATCTAGGCTAAGTGATAAGCCAAATTGTTTGAGCACCAAGATGTAAAATCTAATTTGGGACCATGGGGTGAAAGTTTTTGAAATCGTGCTTGTCACTTGAAGCCATCTAGGCTAAGTGATAAGCGAAATTGTTTGAGCATCGAGAGGCGAAATCTAATTTGGGGCCGTGAGGTCAAAGATTTTGAAATCGTGCTTGTTATTTGAAGCCATCTCGACTAAGTGATAAGCGATATTGTTATAGTCTCGAAAGACAAAGAATAAACTAGACCGTAAGGTCAAGGAGGTATTTTCCTTGCAAGGCGTATAAAAAGGGAAGCCGAGATCAGATTCTGAAAGGACGGGTTATGATCTTGCATTGTACACTCATGACAATTGTCACGATTCTACTGGTCTCTTTAAAAAAGTGTCTTTCTTTTCTCTATCCCGGGATGATTTGCGTTCTTATACTGTCATACTTAATCTATGTTTAAATTTTACTGACTAGGTAATCTTCACCATTGGTTATTGGATTTAAATGAACCCTTTTTCTTTTCTTCTTCTTTCTTAGTCATATTATCAACAACCACGCTCGTCATTAAAGCTTGGAAATCTTCACAAATTACTGCAAATTCTTGACTTATACAGTAAGCCCTTGATATTTTCTATGATTTTATTAGCATTCTTTATCGCTATTAATATTTACGAGCACTTTTCTTTTTTGAATTTACAAAAATTCGATTTTGATTACTACCATGATACCCGTGTTTGATTTCGATTTGAGATATCATACGATCGGTCAAACCAAGATGCCAATTGTCAGTAGATTAGGATTTTTTCTCCAAATCGAATCATTCATTAACTCAGGTCGATAATTGCTTTATTGACGAATTGGTTATTTGGGGGAATTGTGAATTTTAAATTTGGGCTGAAAGATCTAAGTTAGGCCCAATTTCTCTTTGGAACTATAACATTTTAAGCATTTCTAGTACAAGTTTCATAATTCTTATTGATTTGTTAGATTAACATTGGTCCTTTCAAGATGCTTCAATGGATAAACCAATGACCGATCAAAAGGAGCTAGAGAACTTGATTGCGAGCTATGGAGTTGAGGGAGTCGAGGTTAGGGCTCCAAGTCTAGACGACAGCTGGAGTGATCCCCCTGATGGGTTCTTCACTTGGACGCTAGAACACCTATCAAACAGAATATTGCTCCCCCTTGCCCTTTGTTTGTTGACATTCTTGAATTTTGCAGACTTAATCCAATCCAACTTGGGGTCATCTCGTATAGTACTCTATCCGCTTTAGCAATCTTATACTGGATGAAAGGGTACCAAAGAATGACCACTTCCGAGATTCACTATTTGTACAATTTGCCTAGGTCACCCAGAAAGTCAGTAATTCCCCTGTATTTTCTACGATTTAGAAAGAAAATGCCTCTGATTAAACCACTTAGCAAAGTAACGGCTACCCATTGATTTTATGTGACAACAGATGATCCCCGAATCATTATTGAGCTACCAGAGACTTGTAATTTTTCAAACCCCTTCTCATATAAAATTCTTTTGCTTCTAAACTTTGATCATACCATTCTTTAATATCTTTTCCCTTTTGAATCCCTCGGCTAAACTTGGGAGGGATAGGACCCTGACCCTTAAGGATCTTTATGATGCTAGTTATGAGGAAGTGATAAAAATCCCCGAGGGGAATGACTTTAGCACATGTCCTTACCGAGGCCAATCTCAAGGCCTATGGGCTACTATCATCTTCTGCTAAGTTCCATGGATATGATCCTCCTTCATGCAAACTATGTCCTCAGATATAGTTGATCTGTGCATTATGAAGAGCTCACCTGCTCTAACCCCAAAAATACAGAGATCGAAAGACAAGATGCTGCTCCAGAGGGTAGACATCGGTTTTAGATATATTACAACACGTACTCTAGGATGTAACTTTCAAGAAATATAAACTTGCTTACCAAACCCGTTTTCTCTTTTTATGTGATAGTGGCTTTTGATGATGTGCTCAAAATAGGCAAATGGCTACTGAACAAACCATCTTCTTCCATTCCTACTCGGTCAAAACCAGCTTTAAAGGATCCATCCGAAGTTAAGAAACAAAGGAAACACAAGAATATCCCTCCCGCTAAAGTCACGCCTGCCCCAGATGTCCTTGCTTTAACTCATTCTTTGAGGGATCAGGTGAACCTAGTGGTTGAGGTAAATCGTTCTGCTATTAATGCCTATTTATCCAAGGTTGTAGGGAGCTCTCGAGTGGAGTTAGCTGATGATATAGGAAGCTTCAGGAGGATGATGAGCATGGGGATGGAGGATCATCTCCAGGTATGGACCTTCTTTTACTTATGAAATATATATCTCTTTAGATTTCATACAAACCTCCTTTCTTCAGGTTTTAACTGACTTCTCAGTTATGTATCGTGAGTTTCAAAAGCCTAATGGAGAATTGAAAAATGCCGAGATTATTGAAATTTTTTACCGAATTCAAGGAGAAGGCCGAGAAGGATGCTTAGGTTGAAAGGAAAAAGAATCTTCTGGAATTGAAGGCATCCGAGACTAGAATCGATGATTAGAGAGATTTTTAAAAGATCAACAAGACAAGCATCAAAAGACTAAAGATGAATTAGTAGAAGCCAAGGAGAAGATCGTGGGCCTGGTTATAGTGGGAGAGGCTGAAAAGATAGCTGCCACTGAAGCCTTCAAAATTATTTACAATGCCTATGAAGATAACCGAGACAATGGCATGATATTTTCTACAGGTTTTAATCCCATTGGCAAGAAGATTAAGGAGAACTCCTAGAAATACAAAAAAGCACGAGCTTCGGTAGGTGTAGGGCCCTCGTTACCGGTAGAGGAGAATGCTGATAGAGAAGAGGTACGCCATTATTCTAAACCTCAGAAATCCTCTACAGATGATGTTTAAACTTTTGGTTTGTAATAATTCTAGTACATCTTCTTTATACTTTTGCTTGGGTGGCCGACGACTATGGTAATATATTTTTTTGGTGTTGGATTTATAATAAACTATTTCTTTACTGCTTTCGTCGCATCTTTTCTGAAGTACTTTTCTCTTTAACCATAGTTATGCAGAAAAAGTCAAATTTCACCTCTCATTGAAGTATTTTGGAAGAGGAGAAAATCAAAAACTTGGGATTGCTAGCAACCATAGTCGCCCTTAAAACCCAACTAAAATCTAGTAGATTAAAAATACAGACTTGTCCAATAGGATCGAGGAGGTACATGAAACACATAACCAAATCTATGCGAAATCACTTAAGTCCCTCAGGTTTAGGGGTTCTAGGTTAACTAACCAAATCTTGGATCTTAGGGGTCAATTAAAGCTTGCGTTAGACGACCGAGACGAGGTCTTTCAAGAGTTTGGACGACTCTCTAAACTGCATCCAGGAGACCTACGGTTGAAGAACAAAAGGCTATATTTCCTCAGAAGATTCTTTGATCCAAATCCAACTATAAGTCTAAAGGCTCTTCCTGGTTACCGGAGTGTAACTCAATCCCCCTTAGGCTTCGCTTGGAAGTTTTGTGGTATAAGTTATGAGAGGTGCTGAGAGTACCGATTTTGCTCATCAATGATCGTAGCGGTTTTGATTGGTTTACACGAAGTGCTGTTATAACCGATCAATGCATGATTGGGAGTTTAACATACACCAGTTTTGAGAGTTTTCCACTAAAGTAACATTACATATATATCCTTGTATTTTGTAAAGGTTAATTCTACAATATAATTACTGGGGGCATAATTGAAAAAAAAGTTATAACCTCTCAAAACACCCTAATTTGATGGGTTGAGAATTACTATGAAAATTACACTACATCGATTGTCACTAGTTTTGTAACCAACAACAACCGACGTGGAAAAAACTTATAAGCAAGGGTTGTGATAACACCTGAAATACAGAGCCATCCAAAACTGGTAGCAGGTAGAGCCTTAGTTATTGCCGAGGGGAAGACTCCTGAAACTGAACCTGTTTCGGAATATGTTCCTCAATGTATTCCGGAAGCTAACCTTAGGCTGCCTCTAGTAGGTTCTTCTACTTTGGAACTCTCTGTACTGAAGGGTTGTTTAGGGAAGGATATCTTTTCTCCAATATGGCTAGACCCTTGGGGTCCCTTACTAATACTAGAAGTAGATGCCTTAAGATCATTTTAGCTACCAAGGAGAAATTTGCTTATCTTAGAGGGCCATGAATTATGTACCTTTTATTTTGCACTATCTGTATTAATTTTCTGCGGAATGAAATAGAATTATCTTTATGATGATTTATCTTTTCTGATTTTAATTTGAATCTCTTTTTAGGGGCAATCATGTCCTAACTACTTAAGACTAAAAAGAGATTATGCCTCCGTGCAACGGAGTCTTAATGACAAGGTAACCAAACTGATGAAATATAAACCTCTTCTCAATTCCAACATTTACATCGTTTTGAAAAATAATGAATCCTTAAAACAAACTCTTAAGGAGCTATCCAATAAGATGTCCGCCACACCAGAGGCAGTGCTGATCACTAGTTATGCTTCAGAGTCGGTTGTTTCAAGACTGTGGGAGTCTGTGTCTATTCTCAGACAGCAGTTGGACGAAGCTCACCAAGAGCTTTCAACAATCGAACTCCAAGAACTTGAAATTGATAATAAATGTACCAACAAAGTTACGATTGCAACCCCTTTGGCTTGTGGAAGAGTTAGAGGTGGAGGTTGTGCTGCTATGAGGCTTCCTTCTTCTCATAGGACTACGTTTGTCTCTATTGACTCTCATTCCCGACCTTCTCTACTTGAAAGGAGTTCTCCCTTGGTTCCAGTGCCTACTGCATCAAACATTATTGTTTGTACCAAGGATAGTCCCTAGTAGAAGAATTTTCGTTAGGAAATTTAGGAAGGAATAGGTATCTAGGACATATGGTAGAATGTAAAAACATTTCAAATTCCACCTGGAGGATGCCATTAAGGAGGCCGAAACTAGGGTTAAAATATATATGAAGGCTTATGAGACATTGCCACCCATTTTTTTATTCCAAATATACTATCAATCACTCAGATAATCTCTCTATAAGGCTGAGGCCCTTTTGTCCTTTCGATTGACTTGTTCTTTCAACTCGGGCCATCTTGATTGCCTTTATTTATTTATTTATTTATTTCTATCTCAGGGTTCTTCTTACCCCTTGGTATCTTACCATAACGATGTCTTTGGTGTCTATACTTACTAGTTTGATGCCATCCTTAGACCCCTGATTGGGATTACTACCCAATGCCCATTCTAACTTAGGAACTCTCCTCTTAACACTCTAATCTTATTGGGAATTTATCCATTTCTAAACTTATGCATAATACTTCTTGGTCGTGGATCACTATTATTGGAAATTTACCCAATATTCTAATCCGACTAAGAATCTACCCAATGCATGGTACATCTTGACCATGGCTCACTATTACTGGGAATCTACCCAACATTCTAATCTAGTTGGGAATCTACCCAATGCATAGTACTCTTGACCATGGCTCACTATCATTGGAAATCAACCCAACATTATAATCTAATTGGGAATCTACCTAATGCATGGTACAATTTGACCATGGCTCACTATCAGCATGCATTCTACTTTTCGAAGTCTTTTTAAAACTAGGTGATATGGCCTTACACTTTGTAGAATATCACTATGAGGGTGCTCTTATGGAGAGGTCTACCAACTTATTGTTAGGTCCAAATCTACAGCCACTTTTGACGGGCGTCGGCCATGTACAACAACTTTAGCAGGTGTCGGCTATCTACAACCACTTTTGGAGGGTGTCGACCATCTACAACCACTTTTGGCGGGTGTCAGTCATCAAAAACTATTTTAAGTTAATGGTCATGCGGAACGCTAGTTGTAAATTGGTAAAGAGAAATATGAATCCTTTGAAAAGAGTGCTTTTGGACTATTTTGTAAAAGACGTTTCAAATCACACAGTTTATAAATCACATTGTTTAATAGAAGGTTTGACTCGAGTTTGAGAAGAAAAACTATTGACAACATCAGTATTTTTAGAAAAAATGAAACTCTTTATTGATCTCGTCGGATCAGTGGAAGAGTTACAATCCTTAAGTTCTAAATGCAAGATGATATGTAGAAGTTCTTAAAGAGAGAGGACATATCAAAAGTGATATCATAGATGCCGAGACTTGAATGCACCCTTCGAGTAAAGACTCGGTAGACATGGTTATGTCGAAGAAGAATGCACCGGAAAAAAGTCGAGACATTTTGATTAAACTTCAAGAAATCCGATACAATGAGATGCCCCTTAAAGTTGAAACTTTTGCGGAAGGGGTTATAATCGAGAGTAGCATATTAATAAAACTAGTATCTTTCGTTTGACTGTGGGAATTTGATTTATAAAAAGGACTCTTCCTGCAACTTCATCTTTGTAGAAAAGCGCATATGAATTCATTTGGAAAGAGTTACATGGAATTCTCCTATAGTCATAGAAATAGAACAAAGTAAATAATTCCGAAATAAGATATTAAAACTAACATTTAATAAATTTGGTTAACTTCCCTTTCTATATGAATTTCTCAACTGCCTAAGAAAGCTTTCGGCATCCATCCATCCTGTGCCTATTTGTCAAATGATAGATACAATACTTCTCACTTTTTGGGTCTTCTTTCTTTGATGGATGATAATTCGGATAGGATAAGTCTTTACGAGTTTCCAAGAATATCTAAGACAAGCTTTGGTTGAGTGGAGTAAGAACTTGGTCTCGTTTGATCTTCTTCTAAGAGTGGAGAGTAGAGGTAACCTGAAAAGCTCTTTTAGTAGGTTGAGATAGACCTTTACTTGTCATTATTACGATAGTCAATTCCTTGATTTTGTTTGCCATAGCCTTAACCATCCCAAAGTTGAGCAGACTCTTGGAAAGTCTGCTGAAGCTACTCTGAAAGTTGTTTGATTTGGAGAGCTTGAAGTTCATAGACAGGATCATACTCATGGTCTTGATCTTTTTCTGAGACAAAGGCAGCCAGACGCTCATTATTTTCCTCTTTATAAGCTAGATGCGGAGGTTGAGGGGTAACTCTAGGGTTACTTCTTTATTTTCAGAACTAGACATAATTGACTGGAATGTTCTGTTGGATTTTCGTGAGGAAACAAGGTGCGGAGGTTCGCCCTCCTTCAAGCATAAAAATTTCAGTGCATAATTTTGTCTACACTGCACTCCAAGATCCGAAGGTATTGCCCCAGAAGCTGGTTGGATTATTGAACTCGACGAAGAGATTACCAAGTTGTGATGCAATCAAGCTTAGGTTACGGGATGATGAACCATAGAGTCGCATTAGCAAATGCAGAGAAGGTAAAGTACAGAAAGCAAATAGCATCGAGATTTTTATAGTGGTTTGGGCCGAAAGTCCCTACCCTTACCATCCTTTCCTTTTTAGTCACTCTTATCTAGTCGAGAGGCTTATTACATTAAGTTATATATTTTCGCCATTAATGAGTTTGTAAAGGGAGCTCTAATATAGGAAAGTGCGATATGATTTTATATCTTATTTATTTTTTAGTGCCCAAAGATCCCTGCGCCTTGGGTTTGCCATCTATTTATAGCCAGTATGCCGTAACGCCATTAGTGAAGAGTCTTCTCCTTGGATTGCTGGAGTGGCCTATTGAGTGGCTACGATTTGAGCTTGTTTTGAAAATCTAACGATGCTACTTAGGAGGCGCAGATTGGTGACTTGTTTCACATGCAAATGGCTCCTTCACGTTTGAGCCATTTGTTATCTTGTTATATTAAGCTGAAACTTCGGGCCTTGAATATACTGACGGGCTTTGTCCTTCTGCCCCAATTTATCCACTTGATACAAGCCGACTTTACCAGTTTTATATGTCTTAGTGGTGTAACCTCTCCTTATACACATAGTTAGTTGATTTGAGACTTACTTGGGAAGATAATCGCTACTCTTGTTATTAAGATATTTGAATGTAACACTCTCACTAAGCACCCATATTTTGGTTTGAGATAGACTAATATATTCACACTATACTTTTTGTCTGACCCAAAGTTTTTGATTTCCTTCTAACTCTCAAGTACTCAATCTAGAACTGAGTAAGCCGAGTGTAGGGTATTTTAGTTTTTTACGAATAAGTTTCTAGAGACAAATAGGAAGAAAGCTACTATTTAAAGTTTATTTCCGCTACGTTGTAGTTTAACTATTTCTTAATGTTGTTGGATGTACGTAATCTTAGATACTATAACTGTCTGAGTAGCTAAGACTCTGATCATCCAAGGGGCATCTTTATGTACCTCTCTTAAGATTATGTTTATAATTACTATATTTCATTTGAACGGTGTAGTTGTGGAGTTATGAGATTAAAATTTAATGAATTTGCAAATTAATGAATGAAATTGTTTTATGAAAATTTTAAATTCTTGTGCTCTTGATGTTAATGAAATAATAATTGATTTCATTTTATCATTGGGAAATAATGATAGGATGACTATAGTATCACTAATATCTATTTTCAAGCCTCAAAATGGGGGATCTTACAAGTTGGTATTAGAGCATAGGTTACGTAAAATACAATAAAGTTTTGAAACAAAATAACCCAAAGAAACATAAAAGGAGTAAACTAGGGAATGAGGATAGTGATATAATAGCATACTTGTTATTTGTTATATATAAGTAGTTATATCTATCTACACTCTCCTTTCTGTCTTAGACCATTCTTCTATATCTTATGAAGACTCATATATAAATTATGAGAAATTGATACTAGAAGTGAAAGATTAAACTTAGGAGGCGGAAGCACTACAAATAATGGAAATGTTCGGGCTAATGTTAGGAACGCTAACCAAAACTACAAATGTGAACACAAATGCTAATGTTAATGTGGGTGTTGGAACCACACCAGTTGATATGAGGACTATGTATTAGTTTTTCATTAATATGATGCAAGCTGGAGCTGCAATAGGGCTGATTGTAGGTAACTCTGGTAATGCGAGAGCTACCGCACCAGAAGTTGCTGCTCATAATTACTATGTTGTGTTAAGTCGGGATTATACTAACTTGGGAGGAAAACCATTCTTGGGAACAGAGAATGCCGTTGAAGTGGAGGATTAGCTTATCAGTTTGCTGGCCTAGGGTTGAACGATTATCAAAATAGAAGATTGGCATCAAGGAAGCTGAAAGAAGCTGCTCTCTATTGGTGGAATAGTTTTACCATAGGAGTACCGGAGAAGGAGCTTACTTAGGCCGACTTTAGACAGAGGTTTGAGGAGAAGTTTCTATCTGAAGTGACTAAGTCGGCTCTATTTAGAAAGTACCCGGAGTTGGAACATGGTGAAATGACCTTGTTAGAGTATATCATGAAGTTTGATGAGCTGTCAAGGCATGGCAGGCCATCATTATCACTCTGCTTAAGAAGAAAGAGATAGTCATATGAGGATTGAAGCCAGAGATTTCTAGGGAAACTATGCCACATCTTAGAGTCCCATTTAATGTCATAGTGGACATGGCTCTGAGGAATGAATATTTACTCGCATCTTTGGGACATAATAAGTCTGTGGAGACTACGAGTTTTCAAGGCAAGAAAAGAAATTTCTTTGGAAAGAAGA
This sequence comes from Allium fistulosum, assembly GCA_030737815.1. Classification (NCBI taxonomy): domain Eukaryota; kingdom Viridiplantae; phylum Streptophyta; class Magnoliopsida; order Asparagales; family Amaryllidaceae; genus Allium; species Allium fistulosum. The sequence continues at coordinate 1,126,899,917 of CM060902.1, read as the reverse complement.
GAGCTTAGAAGAGTGAGGCTCCAAAAAAGAGAAAAGTTGAAGTGACTTGCTACAAATGTGATAAGAAGGAGAACTTTACTAATGAGTCATTTTGGTGAGGCGAAGAAAATTGCTGATAAAAAAGTTATGAGGTGTTATAACTGCAACAAGATGGTGCATTTCAAGAACGAGTGTCCTGAACCACAGAAGGGAAAGGCTTCCGCTTTGGATCTTACACCTTCTAGACCGACTGCAAAGGATAAGGCAAGGACTGTATTAGAAGGTACACTTCTTATCCATAACATTCCTATTAGCGTGTTGTTTGATACTGGAGCATTACAATCTTTTGTCTTTAAATGTTTGCAAGGTAAGTTAAATCTAAAGCCAACACATCTTATTACTTCTCTAAGGGTTGCAAACCCAATAGGCGGCTATGAAACTCTTGGGATGAGATGTGACTATGTAGAGTCTGAGTTATTAGGTCATTTATTTGCCTGCAATTTGTATGTGTTTGATTTTGTAGGTTTTGGGATAATCTTGGGTATGAATTAGTTAAGTAGACATGAAGCTAAGATATTTTATTGACATTCTTATAACATTCTGATTGTCGTGATCGAATTGTATACTCGTCTGAAGAATTGAGTTACGACATCTAGGCAATGTTGGGTGCCACAGATGGCATGGAAGATGAAATCAATCAGGTTTTCATAGTAAGAGTGTATGCCGATATTTTTGAGCATATTATGGGACTACCGTCAAAACGTGTTATAAAGTTTGAATAGATCTCGTACATGGAGCTGAACATGTAAGCAAACCACCTAGCAGAATGACACCAATCGAGATAAAGGAGTTAAAGTTGTAGCTAGTGGACTTAGAAGGGAAGAGTTTTATCAGACCAAACAGTTCATCTTGGGGTGCTGTAGCGGTTTTCGTGAAGAAACCGAATGGGTTGTTAAGATTGTGTATTGATTATAGAAAGCTAAATAAGAAGACGATAAAGAATTGGTATCCTTTTCCTAGAATAGATGAATTATTCGATCAATTGAGTGGAGCCAAGGTGTTTTTACAATTGGACTTACCAACGGGTTTTCACCAATTGAGAATGGCAGAGGATAGTATATAGTTGATGGTATTTATTCAAAAGCCATCTTGAGCCAACTTAACAAATTCGAGCAAGATATGGTTCGTATGAGTGGCTAGTCATGCCCTTCAGACTAACCAATGTGCCCACTTTCTTTGTAGACTGAATGAACCGAAACTTCTAGAAGCATTTGGATAGGTTTGTGTTGTGTTTATTTATGACATTTTGATATATTCTAAGAATAAAAAAGTTCCTGAAGTTTATCTCAAAATAATGCTAGATACGCTGAGGCAGCATCAGCTAAAGGCAAAATTTTCAAAATAACAATTTTGGAAAAGGGAAGTGAAGTTTCTTGGGCATGTAATTTAGAGAATGGATTATCTGTGGATCCATCGAAGATTAAAGCTGTAAACAATTGGAAACGTCCTAAGGCAGTTACTGATATTAGAAGTTTCTTGGGGTTGGCTGTATATCACTGTTTCATATCTCATTTATCTCACCTGAGACCTCGCTCGAGATTCTTTTTCGAACTTGAGCGAGATGAGATTTAGCGAAACGAAGCACTAAATTATTACTATACCATATTTGACACTCGTCTCATTCGAGATATTAATATCTCAAGCATAATTTGAGATAAATCTTAATAGAAGATCACACTCGAAGATGTTTTTTCATTTACATATTACTTTAACTTTTTATGTGGGCCCAAAAGAAATTGCACTTTGATGACTTTTTACTAGCTCTCTAATTTTATTTTTATTTTTTAGTAAATGCAAAAAATAAATGACTTTTTGTTTATTTTTTATTTTAATATCCAAATGAGTAGAATTCATTTAATCAGTAGCAAAATAATCATGTAACCACTCTAATTTAAAAATAAAAATTTGTATTATTGTTTTTTTATGAATTTGTGTATGTTAATAAGTTTACATTTAGATAACAATTATCATAAAAAAAAATTAAAATGTCAATTTTGGATGCTGAAGTTACTCTAAGATATATGGATTTTAAAATTCGAGATGTTAATCCAAGATGTACCTCCAAGATACACTCATCTCACCTGAGATCTCGTTCGATACGAGATATTGTGTGTAGAATTCTTGAGACGAGACGCGACTGAGATCCAAGATTTAAAAACCTTGCTGGCCATTACTAGAGATTTATTAAAGATTTCTCTCATATAGTAGCACCGATGACTAAACTAACATGAAAGGATGTAAAATATGTTTGGACTGATAAATGTGAAGAAGCATTTTAGAAGCTAAAGTATTTGTTGACCAATGCACCCATGTTAGTTGTTTCGGGTGGGAATAAAAAATTAGTGGTTTATACCGATGTATGCGGAACTGGATTAGGAGTTGTATTGATGTAGCAAGGGAAAGTTATTTTCTCTGCTTCTCAGAAGCTACGGCCGCATGAAGTGAGATATCATACTCATGATTTGGAGTTGGTGGCAGTGATCTTTGCACTGAAGGTGTGGAGACTCTATCTGTTAGGAGAACGATTTGAGTTATTTATGGATCATACATCCTTAAGGTATCTATTCTCTCAGAATGAGTTGAATATGAGAAGACAAAGATGACTGGAGTTTACGGTAGCGTATGACTTTGGAACTAAGTATATGTCAGGAAAAGTAAATAAAGTAGCGGATGCATTTAGTAGAAAACATCGAAATGTGGTATTGGCGATGTCTAAATGGAATGATTTAGAGGCGTTGGCTTCATGAGGAGTTAGAATGAGGCCGATGGCCAGTTTTAGTCAGAGTACCACAATGATCTCTTGTTTAGAAGTTATGTGACAACTGCATCTTAATGGGCCCGAATTTCGACTAAATCGAAATCAAGTCTATTAGGACACGGATCGTTGGTTTTGGCAACCTGTAATAAACATAAGAATACCAGAGATCGATCAATATAAACTCACGGTGGAAAGGAAATAAAACATTAATACCGACGGAGGCTATCAACTTGAAATCAACAACATTCCTTGGATACTTAATTGCCTTGTCAGTACCGAGCATGAATAAGAAGACTTCTCCTACTATCATTCCTGTCTTGCTCCAATAACATATCCCTCTAAATTTATTCTGTGGGTTTTAACGAGGAAGGGATCAAAACAATTTTCTAGTGACCAAAATATTGCACACTTTACCCATGACATAAATATATGTCGATTAATTTCTATTTAAATGTTATGGTTGTTACGCACGGTTAGTTCGTTCAATTCTATATGTGCGTACGATATGCCTAACTTTCTCCAAGGTATACTTATACATATATACGCACGCACACACACACACACACACATATATATATATATATATATATATATATATAAAAACTTATACTACCCAAAATTTGGGTCATTTAATACTTCTTAAATAGGGAAGAGGCAGACCCAACAAACATTTAATACCTCAAGTCTTCGAAGAAGGCCCTCCGCAACATAAACGATAGTCAATGGGTTCTAGCTACAGAGACCGTTGACTCTTATATGTGGCTATATAATAAATAATCTAATTATTGTGCCATTAATGCATTTCAAAGACTCATCTAAGGGTTAACTAGCCTATATGCGATAAACTAATTTCATCTAACCATCTACTTTGAGGTCTGTGCATCTCCCATACGGATTGTACATTAGTAGGAAGCAAAATTCGTCAAGGCGTAACCTAAGTCTTTGCTACCGCTCGCTCAGGATTGCTAATGGTCATAGCCTACATGCTAGACCTGCTATTAAATACCGGTACAAACCACTGACATAGGGCGCCGACCTTCCACAGCTGACATCTCGTTTTAGACTAACCCAAGTAAGTCAAGGAAAATCCCCTTTTAGTTAATTAATAACTCTTATTAGAAATCAAGCAGACCCATTTCCTTTAAAAGTAATGGGACATTTAATACATTAAATCTGAGGACAATCCTAGATATATTTTCCCCACCTATCCAAAACACATACCCTATCGCCATGGGTCCTCTAGTTTGAGACATCACACATCAGTAGTAAGTATACAAAATTGCTAGTGGCCTTTAGGTGAAGAGAAGACTTCTATTGTGTAACTCTACCGACCTCACATCTCAACCCTTGCTAAACCAAATCAATTACTCTAGTAAGCTAGGCCCACTAATTCGTACTTTTCCTAAAGATATAATTAAATTTATATAATTTATCATTATGGAAATTATACTTCCTTTTAGTATTAATATCTACCTTATTTTCTCCTTTACTATATTCCATAAATATCAATTGTCTGTAATAAATAGTTGTTATTGTTGTAATTAGACAATCTCCAAAGCTTATTCATTTTCACATAATTGCTAGGTTAAATTCCCTAATCAGTCCCCATTTAATTCTTTTAATTCTTTATTAACTATAAATTTATAGCCCATTAAATTTGCAGTTAATGTCCATAAATTTTGGAATTTCAATTCCTTCCTTTTCAACCTCCTACTCGTATAATTACTATGCTATTAATAGCTAAAGCCCTAATTGTAACTAAAATGAATATCGACGTATATTACACTACGACTATATTTTTATTTTTAATTAGAAGCATGATTATACATATTTATTAATCTATAAATCCCTATTCCTAACACATTAGTTTATGTGCTTAGGAATTGCGGAATATTAACTTCCACATTTTAAATTATCAGAGTCATCTTTCCCCAAAAAGGATTTTCGTTACAATTTTCCACAAGTTATCCAAAAATGAAACTTTTGCTTAGTTTGAAATTACAAGGAATTATACCTTTTCTTTTATTGAAATAGACAGTGCAAACTACGGAGAAGAATATCTATACTTTACACGTCTCTTTCCTTTTTGGTAAATTCCTTGTTAATTCAAACGACACACTTTTAAACATATTTTTGGAATCGGATAATTTATGAAAATTACACAGAAATGGATATAATTAGATTATACACCACTCTAAATAAACTAAAATATAGAAATTAAAATAAAGAAATTTAATTGGGCAATCTAACTTTCAACCCAATTATGGATCTGGAATAAACTCTACATTTTATCAAAATTCAATTTTTAGTAACTTCAGGGACCAATTCCAGATTTGGGTGTAAATAACAATCCTAGTACAATTTCTTAGATTATAGAATATGTAGGCAATATTCTTATATATTCGTTTAAGCCTACAACTCACCAAATCTCATTTAGGCATAGTAATTAAATAAAATCCAACGATACAAATTTCAATATTATACATTAATTATATAACTTCCCACTCACCTTTCAAGCTGTCTAAATCTCCTAAATCTAAATACATTCCTTTGATTTCACTCCATCTTCTTTTAAATCCAAAAGAATATGTAAAATAAGGTATACGCATACTGTTAAAATTATAGATCTGAAAAGAGATTTGGGGTTAAGGGTAATATAAATTTATAACTATAGAAATTTGTCTTTTTCCACAGTATTAATTCACTACTTCTCTTCTTCCTTTTATTCCGCCCCTCTTCGATTTGTATAAATATAAAATATCTTATATTAGGAGGAATAGTGGAGAGAGAAAATACGAGAGCTTTGCTACTTGGATAAAAAATTATGAGAATAGAAATGAGGGGTTAGACCTATATTTATAAGTGCTTAAATCAATCGTACTCGTTCGATTAAAATAATTAAATATTGACCATTAGCCAAAGTTCAAACCCTAACCATCACTGCCTGACTGGTCGACCTCTCCCCTATAGACGGTCGATCACTAAAGCTCGATCAGCCCAAGGAGGGTGGTCGACTAGTAGGGTCCGTGGTTTAATGTTATTTATTTCTATTTTTGTTTTTAAATTATTTTGGTTTCGAATATTTAAACACCCGTAACTTCTTCGTTTGAACTCCAATCGCAAAACCCCAAATATGAATGTTGCTAAGAAAATCACTACGAACGCAAGGGTGCAAGTTTCGTAGCTAAATTCCAAAGTTCACTCAAATTCCATTTTTGACCTTTAATTATTATTTACTAATTATCATAAATTTTACGGGGTTTTATAAGTTTGACTTGTATTGATTGAAAGAATTACATCAAGGCAAAATGATGATCTGATATTAGCCGAGCAAATTAAGTGACTTGAAGAGGGAATAACGATTAATGTTTTGAAACACTGTACTTGACCAAAGAGGATGGTTGAGAAAGAAGGGATGATTATGTGTTTCAAATGTGGTAAATCTAAGCAAGGAGGTTCTTAGAGAATATAATCAATCTTAGTTTAATATCCATCCTAGAGGTATAAGATGTACCGAGTATGAGGAGCAGTTTCTTCTGAGACGGAATGAAAAAAGGACATAGGTTTATGGGCAAAGCAATGTATAAATTGCCAACATGTAAACGTAACACCCCATAAATTGAATGACAATTAATTTAAAAATAAAATAATTAGTACTTCTTAGAGCCGAAAATGGATTTTTTCACAAACGTTATAATTTAGTTATGAAACTTGCACCGTTGTGTTTATGGCAATTCTCTGATTAATTTTCATATATAAATTTTATAGGATCGGAGTTCAAATGAAAATGTTATTAGCATTTAAAGATTCTGGATCAGAAATAATTATATATGTAATTAATAAAATAAATATACTTAATTAAGATTAACTAACATTAATGGATATTTAACATCTAAGTAAAATTTACGTTAATCAACTTTAATCAGATAAAAAGAAAATGGTATGAAATAACGTTAAAAAGGAAACAAGTGAACGTTTAACATAATAACACAACCGATCGACCCCTTATTAAGACCGGTTGACCGCTAGCGGTCGACCAGTGGTAGCATAGCGGTCGACCGGTGGTGAATTGGCGATACACATTGAACCTAAGCAGAACGACAAGATTTAATATATTCTAATCTGACGGCTGTCATTGATTCAAAGCCCTATAAATACAGGCATAGTCCATCACTTTTCTTCTCATATTTTCTGAAGCAATGGCGAAGCTCTGTCATTTTCTATTCTCCATAAATTCTAAAGTCGGTATAAACCAAAATCTATGTGTGTGTATATATATGTATGTGTGTGTGTGTGTGTGTGTATAAGTGGAGATTAGCGGAGAATTATAGAGAAGAAGAATAGGGTCGAATCGATTCGCCAAAGTCAAGGCAAACTATAAATCTAAATTAAATTCAAATCTCTTTTCAGATCTAAAATTCTAATAAATATGTATATTGTTTTGATACATATTTTGGGTGGAAGAAAGGGATTCAAACAAGAATAATAGGATTTAGATCTAGAGATTTGGAAGCTTAGAGGTGAGTGAGAATTATATTTTTTAAAATATAATATTGGATTTGTATCATTGTAAATCTGTTCCATGTATTCCTAAATAGAAATTTAGGAGTTATAGGCTTAAATATACACATGTAATTAATTTGAGAACCATGCCTACATATTGTGAATTGTTAACTAGGATTAAATATTGTATATACTTGAATCTGGAAAGTAAGGGTGAAAGTGGTCCCTAAATTTACGAGATAACTCGTTAATGATATTGTATAATAATTCTAGGTTTGTTGGTTGAATGATATATATTAGTAAACATGAATGGGAAGTTATTATACAGTGGACTGGGACTTAAGTTGTATTTTAATTCATTGGAGTGGCGCGTGTTTCAATGTAAATTTCTATAGATTATCCAGTTTTATAACTATAAGTAAAAATGTACAGTTTGAAATAACAAGGAACATCCATAAATGAAAGAGATGTACAAAATAGGATTGTTTATCGTACTTTGTACCACCTATTTCAATAATAACAGAAGAGATAATTCATTGTTATTCCAAACATAACACAAGTCCTCTTTTAGACAATTTTTGGAAAATTATAGTGTTAACATTTCCTTTTGGGAAGATGTAAATCCAACGCATTAAAATGCTAAAACCCCTAAGTATAAACCAATGTTTAGTAAGTAGAGGTAATAACAACAATTTAATTGCAAATCTAATATATATGATCTAAGATAAGTTAGAAAATAAACAATAAGCAATGAAGTGTAAGTAAAGCAACAAAATGAGTAATTAAGAAGTTATAATAATTAAAGAAAGATAGTTAAAAATTAAAAATGAAACAATAGAATATACCTAATAGTATCAAGTGAAAGTCAAATAGTAAAAGGTATTTAATTTATTAAATTGGAGATACGGGATAAATGACATTAAACAGCATTAATAAAACAAGAAGTAAGTTAGGTAAACATTACTGAATATTAACAGTTGAAAATTGGAGGCGTAGTAATTAAATAAATAAATATAGCCTTTAATATGCATCTATGGTGGGTGTGAGTGATTGAATCTAGTCAATAACTTAGATTAATCAAAAACATCCTAGTCATTAGTTTGTTGGGATGCGAGGTCAGTAATGTTACACAACAGAAGTCTGCCCTTCGAAAGGGGCTACCAGTGGTTGTGTATACACTGTGCTGATGTGAGACATCTCCAACCGTGGGACCCATAGAATTATACATTCGCGTATAGGTGAATTGAATATGCCAAAGTATGATTCTCCTTGGTTGAAGTGTTAAAGGGCCAAGTAAGGTCTACTTCAATCCTTAGGGGTGTATGTGTTAAGTAACCAAGTATGCATTTCCTTGATTGCATTAGGCAATCTCAATAGGACGGTGGCTCGGTACTATGTCAACAAGATTGGTACCATAAATGTGAAGAATAGGGCCATACACATAGGTCGAGAGTGTCATCGGTCTGGGAATGGTCTGTAGAAAGATTTGGGTTACACCTATACGGACTACACCTCCTACTAATGTAGATCACATATGGGTCATGCACTGCTTACAGTTGTTTATTAGTTTGTTTGTAGTTAGGAGGAAAGGTTGGAAAACCTCTAGATGAATCTTTAAGATGAGGTAGAATACGGCTAAATAGTTGTAATGCCGTTATTAGAAACTAACAGGAAGATCCTCTGTGTATACGGGAAATTCAGTCTAGGCATAGATGATGGATACGTGACGCAGGTTTAAAGTTATGGATACTAGCGGGGATTATATCATGATCCATGGAGGGACTGTGGTACTTATATATACATACATATATATGTACGTATGTAGTTAATATATGCCTTGAGTGAGTGGAGCATATCGTGCGCGTACATGAAATCAAGATGACTAAGACAAAATAGTAGACATAACACGTAATGGAAGACAACCATATGTATAAAGTATGTAATTTACCAATCACCGAAAGATTGTTCTGACCCCCTCTTCATTACAACCCACATGATGTACTTTGAGGGACATGTATTGGTACAAGGCAAAAATGGTGAAAGGACAAATTTCCTTATGCATGCTCTGCACTACGAGAATATTAGATACTAAAGGTATTAGCCTTGGTCGGTAATTATATGTTTTATTATACTTTACTATTCCGTTATGAGTTTATGTCGATAATGCTCTGATATGCATTTGTTATTTACAGGATACCAACACCATTTATCTTTACCTTAATGGACTTGGAATTTTGATTTAGCAAGATTTCAAGCCCATCGAGGTATAGGTTGTTACATTTGCTATCAGAGCCTAGGTTAATCGATCATAAGAATTAAAATACATTGAGTGAACGTATTTTTATTTTTACATATATATGTATATATATTATACGCCAAATTTTACAAATTCCGACTATAGAAGTAGTTGCAACCATATTATGAAAAGATGGATAAATCGACTACGAGTTGGAAAAGTAGATAGAGATAAAAATAATATGCCTATCCTGATCCCCCTATGTGAAATAGGTCATATCAAAAGGGCGTTGACTTAAGAAGAGCATGAATGCAACATATAGAAAAATCCCCGAAGCTAGATGATACTTGACTCCCTTGTTGGGCATAGATTTCCCTATGATTGTAAATCCCCACAGGATTGCCAATTGATGATGTACGTTAGATCCAGATAAGAGAAGAGCAAGAATCTATATGTCGCAAATATCTGAAAGTAAGAATTTAATGAGTTCCCGAAGGATGGTGTGTAGAAATCACTCCAAGATGATAACCGAATTTTTAATATTTTGGTACAAGATTAGTTAGAAAGTCGGTAGAAAAGAAGAAAAGTCCAAAAGAAGGGATAATTAAAATGCACTCTGAGTCCGACCCCATATGAAAGAATTTAATAAAAGGTTCGAGGAAAAAAAATAATAATAATAAGATTTGAATTGATTTTCAAGGGATTTGTTTAAAAGTAGAAAAATCCTATTTTTGAAACATAAGTAAATATTAAATTTTCTGAAAAATAAAATATCAATTTATATTTAAATGAAAATTTTTAGTAGAAATTAAAAATTTGTTTAGACCAGAAAATTTTATTTAAAAATGGGTTTTAATAAATAGATATTTCTTTCGAAAAAAATAAAGCATATATATAGCTCATTGATTTTTCTAAAAAAAGAGAGAGTGAATTTTGCCTTTATACAAGAACAACTGGTGAAGTTTAGAGACTTTACCGTTTATTATTTGGAGGTTTTATTTGTGGCTACAAGATTATTGCCAATCCTTACCAATGATATTTTTGAGTGGTAATACTACCTACAATGCATGCATCTGTTTGATGCTAATATGGAGTATTCTTTAGACGAGGACGACAATAGCTTCACATCCGAAGTGAAGGGAGTAGAGATTCATATGACTGATGAGCGATTTGGAGGTATTCTGCATATCTCCATAGAAGGAGAGGATTTGGAGGATTTTGGATGTTAATAATGGTGTGCTGGGTATTGGATGGTAGGGACTGGATTTAAAATTGGTTGAACCATACTTTTATTCTTAGAATGAAGGCAGAATTTCGATGCAAAAACAAAGATTTTGATTTTCAAACATGCATACATATAGAACTGCCAGTATATGTAGGTTGTTTGCATCATACTTTCAAAATTATTTTAAAAAATGCATTCATGTAGGAGGCACCGATTCAGTATTATTCTGCATACATATCATATGTGTTGTGATATACCGTGCACCGGTACATCATTAGCTATAAAATTGGTTGTATAGTAGTTAGTTGGTTAGCTTAGAATGGTTTCATGTTATGTTATATGATTCAGTCCTTGAGGTATTTCTGTGACAAAATTCTTTCACGGGAGAGATTTTAAAACACCGTAAATTGGATGATAATTAACTTAAAAAGATATTAAGTGATAATTGTTAGAGCCAAAAATGGAATTTTCACAAACGTCAAAATTTGACTATGAAACTTGCACCGTTGTGTTCATTATGATTTTCTGATCAATTTTCTTATATAAATTTTATGATCGGAGTTCAAACGAAAAGGTTATTAATGTTTAAAGATTTCGAATTGGAAATAATTATATATGTAATTCAGGAAATAAATATAATTAATTAACGTTAACAGATACTTAACGTCTAAGTAAAATTTACGTTAACCAACGTTAATCGGATAAAAAGAAAATAGTATGAAATAACGTTAAAAAGGAAATAACGAACGTTTAAGATAATAACACAACCGGTCGACCGCTAGCAGTCGACAAGTGATAGCATAACGGTCGATTGGTGGTGAACTGGCAGCACACATTGAACCTATGACGAATGGATTAGATTTAATATAATCTACTCTAATGGCTGTCACCAATTCGAAGCCCTATAAATACAGGCCTAGCCCCTCACTTTTCTTCTCATATTTTCTAAAGCAACGGTGAAGATCCACCATTTTCTTTTCTCCACAAACTCTTAAAAAATTATAAACTATAATTTGTGTATATATAAGTGTAGAATAGCAGATAATACTAGTAAATATGAATATGGTGGAATCAAATCTCCAAAGCCAAGAAAAACTGTCCAAATCTAAATTAAATTCAGATCTCTTCTCAGATCTAATATTCTAATAAATATGTCTGTGCTTTCGATACATATTTTGGTAGGAAGAAAGGGAGTCAAATAAGAATAACATGATTTAGATTTGGAGATTTGGGGGCTTAGAGGCGAGTATGAACTATATATTTTATATAATATTGGATTTATATCGTTGTGAATCTGTTCCATGTACTCCTAATATAAATTTTAGAGTTGTAGGCTTAAACATACACATGTAATGAATTTGAAAACCATGCCTACATATTATGTGAATTGTTAACTTGGAATAAATATTGTATATACTTGAATTTGTAAAGTAAGGGAGTAAGTTGTCCTTAAATTTATGTGATAATTCATTAATGATATTGTATAATAATTCCACGTTTGTTGGTTAAATGATATATATTTGTAAATGTGAATGGTAAGTTGTTATAAATTGGACTGAGATTTAAGTAGGATTTTAATTAATTGGAATGAAGTGTGCTGCAATGTAAATTTCTATAAATTATCCAAATTTATAATTATGAATAAAAGTGTAGCATTTGAAATAACAAGGAACATACCTAAAAGAAAGAGAGATGTACAAAATAAGAATGTTTACCGTACTTTGTACCATCTATTTCAATAATAACAAAAAAGATAATTCCTTGTAATTCCAAACATAACACAGACCTCATTTAGATAATTTATGGAAATTTATAGTGTTAACGTTTCCTTTTGGGAAGATGTAATTTTGACGCATTAAAATGCAGAAATCACTAAGTATAAACCCAAAGTATAGTAAGTAGAGATAGTAACAACAATTTAATTGTAGAACTAATATATATGATTTAAGACAAATTGTAAAATAAACAATAAGCAATAAAGTGTAAGTAAAGCAACAAAATTAGTAATTAAGAATTTATAATTAAAGAAAGATAGTTAAAAATTAGAAAGGGAAAAGTAGAATATACCTAATAGTATTAAAAGATATTTAACTTATTAAATTGGAGATAAGCGATAAATGATATTAAATGACGTTAATAAAATAAGAAGTAATTCATGTAAAAATAACTGAATATTAACAATTGAACATTGGAGGCGTAGTAATTAAATAAATATTTATAGCCTTAAGTATGCATTTATGGAGGGTATGAATTATTGAATCTAATCAATAGTTTAGATTAATTAAAAATGACGTAGTCATTAGTATGAGTTGGGATGCATGGTCAGTAATGTTACACAACAAAAGTCTTCTCTCCGAAAGAGGCTACCAACGGTTGTGTATACATTGTATTGATGTGAGATATCTCCAACTATGGGACCCGTGGAATTATACATTTGCGTATAGGTGAATGTAATATACCGAAGTAGGGTTCGCTTTGATCGAAGTGTTAAAGGGCCAAATAAGGTCTACTTCATCCTCAGGGGTATGTGTTAAGCAACCAAGTAGGCATTACCTTGATAGCATTAGGCAACCTCAATGGGACGGTGAGCATTGGCTTGGCACTCTATCAGTAAGATTGGTACCATATATATGAGGAGAAAGGCCATACACATAGGTCAAGAGCATCATCGGTCCTGGAGCGGTCTGTTGAAAGACTCGGGTTATGCCTATACGGACTACACCTCCTACTAGAGTAGATCACGTATGGGGCATGCACTGCCTTACAGTTGTTTATTAGTCTGTTTGTGTTTAGGAGGCAAGGTTAGAAAACCTCTAGATGAATCTTTAAGATGAGGTAGAATACGGCTAAATAGTTGTAATGCCGTTATTATGAACTAACAGGAAGATCCTCGGTGTACGCGGGCAATTCGGTTTAGACATAGATGATGGATACCTCAAGCAGGTTTAGAGTTACAGATACTAGCGGGGAATGTATCCTGGTCCATGGAGGGATTATGCTACTTATATATATATATATATATATATATATATATATATATCTCTCTGTGTGTGTGTACGTCTATAATTATTGTATACCTCGAGTAGGTGGAGCATATCATGCTCGTACGTGAAGTCAAGATGACCAAGAGAAAATAGCAAACATAACACGTAATGGAAGACAACCAGCATAAACTAGTGTTATGTATAAAGTAGGTAATTTATCAGTCACCAGAAGGTTGTTCTGACCCCCTCCTCATTACAACCCACATGATAGACTTTGAGGGACATGTACTGGAACATGCGGAAATGGTGGAAGGATAGATTTTCTTATGCATGCTCTACACTACAAGAATATTAGATATCGGAGGTATTAGCCTTGGTCGGTAATTATATGTTTTATTATACTTTACTATTCCGTTATGAGTTTATGTCGATAATGCTCTGATATGCTTTTGTTATTTACAGGATACCAACACCAACAATCTTTACCCTTATGGACTTGGATTTTCGATTTAGCAAAATTTTGAGCCCACCGACGGTAAGTTGTTACATTTGATATCAGTGTCTAGGTTAATCGATCGTAGGAATTAAAATACATTGATGAACGTATTATTATTTTTACACACACACACACACACACACACATATATATATATATATATATATATATATTATACCTCAAACTTTACAAACTCCGACTATAGAAGTAGTTGCAACCATATTCTGAAATGATGGATAAATCGTCTGTAAGTTGGAAAAGTAGATAAAGTTAAAAAAATATGACTATCCTGATCACCCCATGGGAAATAGGTCATATCAAAAGGGCGTTCACTTAAGAAGAGCATGAATTCGACATATAGAAAAGTCCCCGAAGCTGGATGGTACTTGACCCCCTTGTTGGGCTTAGATTGCCCTATGATCGTAAATCCCCGCAAGATTGCCAATTGATAATGTACGTTAGATCCAGATAAGAGGAAAATAAGAATATATATGTTGTAGATATATGAAAGTAAGAATTGAATGAGTTCCCGAAGGATCGTGTGTAAAAATCACTCCAAGATGATAACCAGATTTTTAATATTCTGGTACAAGATTAGTTATAAAATCGGTAGAAAAGTCCAAAAGAAGGGATAACGAAAATGCACTTTGAGTCCGACCCTGTATGAAAGAATTTAATAAAAGGTTCGAGGAAAATAATAATAATAGGTTTGAATTGATTTTCAAGGGATTTGTATAAAAGTAGAAAAATCCTATTTTTGAAACATAAGTAAATATTAAATTTTCTGAAAAATAAAATGTCAATTTATATTTAAATGAAAAATTTTAGTAAAAATTAAAATTTTGTGTAGACCAGGAAATTTTAGTTAAAACGGGGTTTTAATAAATAGATATTTATTTTGAAAAAAAATAAAGCATATGTATATGTATACATATATATAGCTCGTTGATTTTTCTGAAAAAAGAGAGCAAATTTTGTGTTTCTACAAGGGCGACTGTTGAAGTTTGGAGATGTATCGTACGCATACATGAAGTCAAGATGACTAAGTTAAAATAGACATAACATGTAATGGAAGACAATCTGCATAAACTAGCGTTATGTATAAAGTATGTAATTTTTCAATCACCAGAATGTTGTTCTGACGCCCTCCTCATTACAACCCATTGGACAGACTTTGAGGGACATGTAATGGTACAAGCTGGGAACTGTGGAAGGACGGACTTCCTTATGCATGCTCAACCCCAACTAGGGTATTAGATACCAAATGTATTAGCCTTGGTCGGTAATTATATATTTATTATACTTTAATGTTCAGCTGTGAGTTTATAATGCTCCAATATGCTTTTGTTATTTACAGGATACCAACACCAATGATATGTATCCAAACGGACCTGGATTTTTGATTTAGCGAAAACTCGGACCCATCGAGGTGTGGGTTGTTACATCTGGTATCAATGCCTAGGTTAATCAATCATAAGAATTAAAATATGCTTAGTGAATGTATTTGTATTTTTACCTACATATATATATATATATACTATACGCTAACTTTACAAACTCCAACTATAGGAGTAGTTGCAACCATATTCTTAAAAGACGAATAAACCGACTATGTGTTGGAAAAGTAGATAAAGTTAAAAATATACACCTATCTTGATCACTTCACGGGAAACAGGTCATATGAAAAAGGCGTTGACTTAAGAAGAGCATGAATGCGACATATTGAATAGTCCTTGAAGCTGGTTGCTAATTGACTCCCTTATTGGGCCTAGATTGCCCTATGGTCATAGATCCTCGTAGGATTGCTGATAGATGATGTACGTTAGACCCAGATAAGAGGAAAGTAAGAATCTATGTGTGGAAAATATTCGAAAGTAAATAATTGAATGAGTTCCCAAAGGAAGGTGTGTAGAAATCACTCAAAGATGATAAACTTTTAATATTTTGGGAGAAGATAAGTCAAAAAGCCAGTAGAAAAGAAGAAAATCCCAAAAAAATGGACAATTAAAATCCACTCTGAGTCCGACCCCATATGATTGAATTTAATAAAAGGTTCGAGAAAATAATAATAACAATAGATTTTAAATGATTTTCAGGGGATCTGTTTAGAAGTAGAAAAAAAACCCTATTTTTGAAAAGTAAGTAAATTTTGAATTTTTCAAAAGATAAAAATCCATTTATATTTAAATGAAATTTTTTTGTAAAAATTAAAATTTTGTTTAGACCTGTAAATTTCAGTTAAAAACGGGTTTTAAATAAATATTTCTTTTGATAAAAAAATAAAGTGTATATATATACATATGTATATATAGCTCGTTGATTTTTCTTAGATTAAAATTTTTATGTTTAAATTCTTTTAAAGGGGTGGACAATAGGAATTGGTACTTGTTATAAATGGGGTAAAAAGAATATGAAAGAAGATAAGAATCCGAAACAAAGTGGTAGACGAGTGCACTGCCGTGGGTAGATAGGAATTTTTAGAACAATCAGTACGAAGATGAAGAAGACAGAAGCGGAACGAAGCAGCGTTAGTTAAAAATTAATAGCTACGATTCCACCTAGCCCTAAGAGGGGCCAAATAGTTTGCTTATGCAGACTGTACTTGGAAAAGTTAAGCAGAAAGAATCTGGGGAAAATGAGAAGCTTCCATGGTACATCGGATTAGGAACACAAGAGAATGATGGAATATGGAATTCTCCATCTACACCCTTTTCCAGCATATGAATGTAGGTTTATAAAACTGGATTTTTAAAATTGGATGTTAGTAATGGTGTGCTAGGTATTGGATGGTAGGGACTGGATATAAAATTGGTTGAACCATACTTCTATTCTTAGAAATGGAGGAAAATTTTGAATGTGAAAACAAAGATTTTGATTTTCAAACTTACATACATATAGAACTGCCTGTATATATATAAGTTGTTTACACCATAGTTTCAAATTTTTTTAAAGAATGCATTTATATAAGAGGCGTCGATTTAGTATTATTTTGCATACGTATCATATGTGTTGTGGTACACCGTGCACTGATATTGGCTGTAAAATTAGTTGTACACTAATTAATTGGTTAGCTTAGAATGGTTTCGAGTTATGTTACATCATTCAGTCCTTGAGGAATTACAGGGACGAAGTTCTTTTGGGGGGAGAATGTAACACCCGTAAATTGAACGATAATTAATTTAAAAAGAAATTAATAATAATTACTAGATCCAAACATGAATTTTTACAAATGTCAGAGTTTGGCTACGAAACTTGCACAGTTGTGTTCGTGGCAATTTTCGGATCAATATTAATATATAAAGTTTTAGGATCGGAGTTCAAACAAAATGTTATTAACGTTTGAAGATTTTAGAACGAAATAATTATATATGTAATTAAGGAAATACATTAAATTAATTAAAATTAATTAACGTTAATGTTACTTAATGTCTAAGCAAAATTTACATTAATCAATGTTAATCAGATAATAAGAAAATGGTATGAAATAATGTCAAAAGGGAAATAAGGGAGCGTTTAACATAATAACATAAGCCGTCGACCCCCTATTGGGACTGGTCGACCGCTAGTGGTCTACTGGTGGTGAACTGGTAGCGCACATTAAACTTAGGCCGAATGATTCAGATTTAATATAATCTAATCTAATGATGGCACCGATTCGAAGCCCTATAAATACAGGTCTAGCCCTCACTTTTCTGCTCATATTTTCTGAAGTAACGGCGAAGCTCTGCCATTTTCTTCTCTCTACAAATTCTAAAATCTGTATAAACTATAATCTATGTATATGTATAAGTGAAGAACAACAGAGAATAAAAGAGAAGAAGAATAGGATCGAATCGAATCGTCAAAGCCAGGGTAAATTGTAATCTAAAGTAAATTCAAATATCCTCTCATATATAAAATTCTAATAGATAAGTATATGCTTTCGATACATATTTTGGTAGGAAGAAAGGGAGTAAAGCAGAAATAACAAGATTTAGATCTAGAGTTTTGGAAGCTTAGAGGTGAGTGGAAATTATATATTTTTATATAACATTATATTTATATTGTTGTAAATCTGTTCCATGTATCCCTAAATGTAAATTTTGGAGTTATAGGCTTAAATATGCACATGTAATGAATTTGAGAACCATACTTACATATTCTGTGAATTTTTAACTTGGATTAATATTGTATATACTTGAATCTAGAAAGTAAGGGTGAAAGTAGTCCCTAAATTTACGAGATAATTCGTTAATGATATTGTATTATAATTCCAGGTTTGTTGGTTGAATGATATATATTATTAAACATGAATGGGAAGTTGTTATAAATTGGATTGGGATTTAAGTAGTATTTTAATTCAATGGAATGTAGTGTGTTGCAATGTAAATTTCTATAAATTATCCAGTTTTATAATTATGAATGAAAGTGTATCGTTCGAAACAAAAAGAAAAATGCCTAAAAGAAAGAGATGTACAAAATTGTACTTTGTACTATCTATTTCAATAATAACAGAAAAGATAATTCCTTGTAATTCCAAACATAATGCAAGTATCTTTTAGATAATTTATGGAAAATTACAGTTTTAATGTTTTATTTTTTGGGAAGATGTAATTCCAATAAAATGCAAAAATCACTAAGTATAAACCAAAGTATAGTATTAGTAAGTAGAGATAGTAACAACAATTTAATTGTAAATCTAATATATGGGATTTAAGATAAGTTGAAAATAAGCAATAAGCAATGAAGTGTAAGTAAAGCAACGAAATGAATAATTAAGAAGTTATAATAATTAAGGAAGATAATTAATAATTAAAAAGGGAGAAATAAAATATACCTCATAGTATCAAGTAAAAGTCTGTAGTAAAAGATATTTAATTTATTAAATTGGAGATAAGCGGTAAATGACATTAAATGGTGTTAATAAACAAGAAGTAAGTTATGTAAAAATAACTGAATATTAACAGTTGAACATTAGAGGCGAAGTAATTAAATAATTATTTATAGCCTCAAATATGCGTTTAAGGTAGGTGTGAATTATTGAATCTAGTCGGTAGCTTAGCTTAATTAAAAATGATGTAGTCATTAGTATGGGTTGGGATGCGAGGTCAGCAATGTTACACAACAGAAGTCTGCCCTCCGAAAGGGCTGTCGGTGGTTGTATATACATTGTACTAATGTGAGGCATCTCCAACTGTAAGACCTATAGAATTATAAGTTTTCGTATAAGTGAAGGGAATATATGAAAGTAGGGTTTGCCTCGGTCGTAGTGTTAAAAGGCTAAGTAGAGTCTACTTCAATCCTTAGGGGGTATGTGTTAAGTAACCAAATGGGCATTTCCTTGATTGCATTAAGCAATCTAAATGGGACGGTGAGCGTAAGCTCGGCACTGTGTCAGTAAGATTGGTACCATATATGTGAGGAGTAGAGATGTACATATAAGTCCAGAGCGCCACCGATCTTGGAGCAACGGTAGAAAGACTCGGGTTACGCCTATATGGACTACACCTCCTACTACTGTAGATAACGTATGGGACATGCACTGCCTCACAGTTGTTTGTTAGTGTGTTTGTTTTTATGAGGCAATGCTAGATAACCTCTAGATGAGTCTTTAAGACGATGTAGAATATGGCTAAATAGTTGTAATACCATTTTAGGCACAAACAGGAAGATCTTCGATGTACACGGGAAATTCGGTCTAGACATAGATGGTGGATACCTGGCACAGGTGCAAAGATAGAGATATTAGTAGGGAATGTATCCTGGTCCATGGAGGGACTATGGTACGTATATATACATACATATGTATGTAGTTATTGTATAATTCGAGTGGGTGGGGCGTATCGTACGCGTATGTGAAGTCAAGATGACTAAGATAAAATAGTAGACATAACACGTAATGGAAGAGAATCAGTATAAACTAGTGTTATGTATAAAGTATGTAATTTACTAGTCATTAGAATGTTGTTCTAACCCCCTCCTCGTTATGACCCACATGATAGACTTTGAGGGATAGGTACTGCTACAAGGCAGGAACGGTGGAAGGACATATTTTCTTATGTATGCTTAGCACTGACAAGGGTATTAGATATCAAAGGTATTAGTCTTGGTCAGTATTATATGTTTTATTATACTTTACTATTTTTCTGTGAGTTTATATCGATAATGCTCTTACTTGTATGATTTTGTTATTTACAGGATACCAACACCAACGATCTGTACCCTTATGGACTTGGATTTTTGATTTAGCGAAAATTCAGATCCATCGAGGTGCGGGTTGTTACATAAAAGCCGAGCATCAGAGGCCAAGTGGATTAATTCCATTATAAGTGCTACCATGGAAATGAGATTCTATGTCTATGGATTTTATAGATGGGTTTCCTAGGTT
Source organism: Allium fistulosum (assembly GCA_030737815.1). NCBI lineage: Eukaryota > Viridiplantae > Streptophyta > Magnoliopsida > Asparagales > Amaryllidaceae > Allium > Allium fistulosum. Next base: position 1,126,879,309 of record CM060902.1, on the reverse strand, counting down.
GAATAGGGGAAACGAAAGTGTTTGGTTCATGGTTGTTAGATGGACCAAAGGTGCACACTCCATCCCCATGAAGTCGATAAGGATGACATCTAATTTGGTGATGTTATTCATGAAGAATGTGGTGAGACTGTTGAACTGGGCCAGCCCGCAGCGAAATAGTTGGGTAAATTTTAAAAAAATTCCATTACTTGATCTTTATTGGGCCTATACAGTCTCATTCATATAGAACTTTTCTAAATTTTCTATTAAATAAAATTAGAATTTTATTTGGATTGATAAATAAATTTTATTTTACATAATTTGTATTATATATATATTTAGGTGTATCATAGACACATATGTGTGTGCATGCACGTACAACAGGTTAATGTGTACATAGTTTGACATGCGTGTATATGTGTTACCCAGATGCTTGGCTCGGCTACAAAAGACTAGCTATAGAATTTGGTTTGAACGGCTCGGCCTGGGTGTCATTCGACGTAGACGCACGGCTCGGCCTGGATGTCGTTCGGCATAGGCATACGGCTCGGTCGTGGTGTCGTTCGGCATAGACATATGGCTCGGCCTGGATGTCGTTCGGCATAGACGTATGGCTCGGCCTGGATGTCGTTAGGCATAGACGTATGGCTCGGCCTGGGTGTCGTTCGGCATAGACGTATAGCTCAGCCTGGATGTCGTTCGAGGCTCGGAACTAAGGTGCTTGCGGCGCGGTTGTAAATCCTTGACGAATGGGTTGCATAGATGTATGGCTCGTCCTGGTTGTCGTTCGGCATATATCGCTCATCATCCCTCACTCGGCAAAGCTCACTGCAAGGTAAGAGCGATCGGAACGATTTCGCTTCGGGTCAACTCACTACTTGCTTCAGTTCTCTTGAGGGCTTACTTCGAGTCACTTGATGATGGACCAGACAATTCTCAACCGACATTCCTCGCTCGGCATAACTCGTTCGACATGCCTGGCTCGGTGCGCAGGAGTCACCTACTGTGGGCCGAGATACCTTGTTCCTTGGCCCGTGAAGGAAGTCCAGCCTAACTTCGTCTATAAATAGAGAGGCATGGGCGTACTGAAAGAGGACCTTTTTTCGGGAACTCCGGGGAGACTCTGCCATTTTCAAGACTCGTTTATTTTTGTTCAAACTTGTACTCAAGTTGTTGGTGTATGGATTGTGTCTGTATTCAATCATTTGGGAAAGCAAAAAAGATAAAACTCAAAGTGGACATAGGCAGTTACGCTGAACCACTATAAATCTGGTGTTCAAGTTTTTGCAGTTAATTTGGCATACATTTCTCTTTTTTAATTTACTTCTTCATTAATCTCTCTACATAACTCAATTCAGGGGTGTTAGTGACCAATTATGGTGCTAACATTTTGGTGCTTTCACTAAGAACCATTCTCAGGCCATTAGCATCTACTTTGTAGCTACTGGATTGAAGAAATCCCCCGAAGGAGATCCAAGTCATTCACAGGAAATCCATTGATTCTACTCAGAGTTTCTACCGATAACTCTACAATGGGAAGACCACATACTAGATCAGCCTCCCACAACGCAGATGTCAACGAGACTGCTAGTGTCCAACAAGTAGGACCCAGCAATCAACAGATAAATCTGGGCGTAGGGACTGTCACTGTCCAAAATCAAATGAAAGCTGTCACTAGGACAGAGTTCAACGAGCTGATGAGAGAACTCATGGAGAGCAAGAGACAACTTAGTTAACAGATCTAAGCTAACGCCAACCTTATGACTCATCTTACTCAACAACAACATCAGAATGCTGGAGGAAGCCCCGCTCCTTACTCCTCATCCGACAGCTCTTCTTCGTCTGATGGACCTCCCAAGCGTAGATGTCGTAGAACAGAAACAACGCAAGCAGGTGCTGCTGATCGATCAACCAGGGATGGTTCGGGTTCTCTACCTGGAGCAATGGCCCCTCACCTACACCAAGAAAATCACACTCAAGCTGGAACGAGAAACTTAGGATTTGGAGTACGAGTGGAAGCCGGACAGCCGGCACACCAAGGTCCTAATGATGCTGGTCCCCAGGACACACACTTGGTAGATCGCCAAAAGAGGAGACACCGACCAGAACGGTCTCACAGGACAAACACCAACCTGCGATCTTCCATACAAACCCCATACCTATCAGCTATGGTTAGACAGTTGATGAGAGAGAACCAAGGCTTATCAAATGATGATTGGGGGATATCCAGGAGTCATACTCCGTTTACAGATGCTATCCTACAGGCCGAGTACCCCAGGAAGTTTAACATGCCGGCTATTCCGGCCTATGAAGGAAAGACTAATCCCCGCCAGCATGTGATGAGATATGAATGGATGATGGACTCAGCTAGAGCAAACAATGCAACTAAATATAGATGCTTCCCAATAACTTTATCTGGAATCGCTACCATGCGGTTCACCCGACTTCCTCCACGGACTATCTCCAACTTTGATGAGTTAGCGACAAAATTTGTGGAACAGTTCAGGATTCATGCCACTCGTCCCTAGGACGTGATGTCCTTGTCCAGTGTGATTCAGGCTCCAGGGGAGTCGCTAAAAGAGTACTTACAAAGATTCCACATTGCCACAATTGAAGTTAGCAACCCCAACAACCATGCCATTTTAATGGCCGTGATGCGAGGAGTAAATCTGGATTCGGAGTTTGGTGATTGGCTGGCGGGAAAGCCTCCGACTACACTGGAACGTTTTTATTCAAAGGCACACCAATTTATAAGAAGGGAGGAAGCTAGGTGGATGAGGCAAGACAATGCACCAGTACCTGGCAAGGAGACTGTGTAGAGCAACATTGCTGTAAAACAATTCGGTGACAACTCTGGAAAGGTACAAGTCAATGTTCAAAACAAACCTGAGCAATCTAAAGGATCCGGTGGGGGAAATCCTAGAAAGAAAAGGGAAGCTAGAAAGTGGAAACCAAGGATCCCAACTTACAACGAATACACTCCTCTGAATGCATCTCTAGAGAACATTTACCTATCAACTTGTAATACTTTCCAATATCGAAAGCCACGCCCAAAAGAGTCTACTGAAGAGCAAAAGCGGACTGGGAAGTATTGTCACTTCCATGAGACTTACGGGCACAATACCGAGAAGTGTAGGCACCTCCATGATGCTATAGAAAAGTTGATTAGACAGAAAAAGTTGCAGGAGTTTGTAAAGAATCCTCAAGAGGGTGGACAGGGAACGTCCAATCCCGGTCGCGCACCAGCTCCACGTCACCCTGAGGAGCCTGCTCGGACCGTGGGTAGACTAGTCATAAACACGATAGTAGGTGGACCTCACCCTGCAGATAAGAACTAGCAAGAAATGGAGAGGTATGCTAACTCCTTGAGGCATGCAGATTTTGAGTGTTGTTCAAATGTGGAGGATGGGACCCCCGCTAAACAGCAGTGCATGATGATGGACGATATAGTATTCAGGAGCAGAGATGCTGATCAGGTGGAGGCTCATACCATTGATCCGATGGTCATATCCACGACAATCGGGCCAGCATTTGTGAAAAGAATTTTGATTGATTGTGGAAATTCTGTTAATATCATCTTCAGAAAGGCATATGATCAGATGAAGATGGAGACAAAGGACTTAAAACCATCTAAAGCTCGTATCCACGGCTTTAATGGTGCAACAACCGATACGGTGGGTTATGTTGAATTGCCAGTTGAACTAGGACAAGGTGAACGTAGAAGGGTACGAATCCTACCTTTCATTGTTTTGGACGTTGATTCTCCGTACAATGTATTTTTGGGTCGACCGACCCTGGCAGAGGTTAGGGCAGCTTTGGCCCCGTGGTGTTTAACTTTGAAATTTCCCACAGACAAAGGAGTTGGTGTTGTACATGGCGATCAGGCGACTGGTCGTGCATGCTATGTGGCTGAGCAGAGAGAGGTCCAGCGAAGAGAGAATGGAAAGGTTGTGGATAGCTCCGTCCACACCCGAGTCATTGAAAATTGACAGGTAATGCCCGAGCCCTGGCTCGGGCAACACGGTCGGATCTATAAAGACATAGATCCGAGAGATGATGATGAGGAACCCAGGGAAGAAAAAGCAACACTAGCTGAACTGACGATTGACGTTCCGGTCAGCCGAGATGACCCATCACGAGTACTTAAGATTGGATCACAACTCAACCCCTCGATGACCGAGGATCTCACTGATTTCCTCCGAGCGAATCTGGATGTTTTAGCTTGGACACATTCTGATATGTGCGGGATTTCTCCCGCCATTGCGAGCCATATGTTGAACATAGACCCAAAATACGTCCCAATAAAGCAAAAAAGGAGAGGGATGGACCCGGAGAGGTCCGTAGGTCTCAGAGAGGAGGTGGACAAACTCAAAGACAATGGGTTCGTCCGCGACGCCCTCTACCCTGAATGGGTGTCTAACCCCATGTTGGTGAGAAAAGCAAACGGGAAATGGAGGACCTGTGTTGATTACTCAGATTTGAACAAGGCTTGCCCTAAGGATAGTTTCCCTTTACCCGAAATTGACCAGCTGGTCGATTCAACGGCCGAACATGCGTTATTATCATTTATGGATGCGTATTCGGGATACAATCAAATCCCGATGCATATCCCGAATCAGGAACACACTAGTTTTGTCATGGACGTCGGATTGTACTGTTACGTAGTGATGCCTTTCGGATTGAAAAATGCGGGAGCAACCTATCAATGTCTGGTGAATCGGATGTTTAAAGACCAAATCGGTAGGACGATGGAAGTCTTTATGGATGACATGCTCGTGAAGTCACGACAATCAAACGACCACATTCGAGACTTAGCAGAAATGTTTGATATACTCAGGTATTACGGCATGAAAATCAATCCTCTGAAGTGTTCCTTTGGCGTTGCGTCAGGGAAGTTCCTGGGTTTCATCGTTAACGCACGAGGAATTGAAGCTAACCCAGAGAAGATTCAGGCTATTCGAGACATTCAAGTGCCCAGAACTATAAAGCAAGTACAAAGCTTGAACAAAAAAGTGGCTGCGCTGAGTCGATTCATATCCAGAGCGACTGACAAGTGCATTCCTTTCTTCGATGTAATAAAGAAAGGGAAGAGGAATTTTGAATGGATGCCCAACTGCGAAGACGCATTCCGAGCTCTGGTAAGACATTTGGAAAGTCCCTCGATGCTGTCAAAGCCTATAAACCACGAAGTATTATATGTATACTTGGCTGTATCTCAACATGCCATCAGTACGGCTTTGGTTCGCAAGGAGGACCGAGTTCAAAAGCCAATGTACAATGTTAGAAAACGTTTAACGGGAGCAGAAGGAAATTATCCTAAAATTGAGAAGCTAGCCTACTGCTTGGTGATTGCATCATGCAAGCTTCGTCCGTACTTTCAAGCACACCCGATCAGTGTTTATACCAATCAACCTCTACGACAGGTGGTCCATCGACTAGAAACCTCTGGAAGGCTGCTAAAGTGGAACATTGAGTTAAGTCAATTCGATATTACCTATTTTCCGCGTAGAGCTATCCAAGGACAGGCGTTAGCAGACTTTATTGCAGAATTCACAATAGCTGTCGGGCAAAGTAATGAAGACATTACTCCCCCCATTCGATGGAAGTTATACACCGATGGGGCGTCAAATGACCGTTGTTCCGGAGCCGGGGTTATCCTTGTGACCCCTAAAAACCGATCTATCTGTTATGCGTTGAAGCTTGATTTTCCAGCCACGAATAACGAAGCAGAGTATGAAGCATTGCTCGTTGGCTTAAAACTTGTCAGGGAGCTTGGGATAAAAACGATTGAGATCTTTTGTGACTCTCAATTGGTGGTATACCAAGTGCGAGGAGATTATCAAGCAAAGGGGGCAAAGGCTTGCTCCATACCTCGCTCGAGTCCAAGAACTTTTGGCAGACCTTGAGTATTATGATATTTCGCATGTCCCGCGTGAACAAAACAGGGAAGCCAATTCATTAGCAAAATTCGCAAGTACTGGCGATTCACAACAGATGGGCTTGGTTCCTGTTGAAGTTTTGCAATTTCCAAGTATAAACGAGATGGAAATAGACTTTCTGCTAGAAGCAAAAATCGAAAAGGAGTCATGGATAACCCCATTCAAGTAGTTCCTGTTACACGGAGCTTTGCATGAAAAGAGGAATGAAAAACGACAAGTCGTATGCAAAGCCTCAAGATATGTGATGCAGGACGGAATAATGTAACGAAAAGTGTTTTCGGTTCCATTACTTCGTTGCATCGCCCACGATGAGATAAAACGGGTCTTGAAAGAGGTTCATGAGGGCGAATGTAGCGACCATACTGGGGGGCAGACACTGGCAAAAAAGATCCTCCGCTATGGATACTATTGGCCCACTGTAAATCGGGATGCTACAGACTATGTAAGAAAATGCGACAGATGTCAAAAGTTTGCGAAAATTCCGAGAGCTCTGCCAGCGGAACTCACACAAATGGTTAGTCCCTGGCCATTTGCGATTTGGAGGATCGATATAATCGGTTCCTTACCGATTTCCAGGGGTGGTGCAAAGTATGCAATTGTTGCGGTTGATTTCTTCACTAAATGGTCAGAAGCAGAGCCTTTAGCTACGATCACCACCAAAAAAGTAATTAATTTCGTTGCACGAAACATCATATGCCGTTTTGGCCTCCCGCGAACTATCATCACGAACAATGGAACTCAATTTGAAAGTAGAGAATTCAAAGAATTTTGCCAGAAATACCATATTGATAAAAGGTTTTCGGCGGTCACTCACCCTAAAGCGAACGGACAAGTGGAAGCCATAAATAAAATAATCAAGCTAATATTAAAGAAACGACTGGAAAAGGCTAGAGGCAAGTGGGTGGATGAGCTTCCGACAATGCTCTGGGCATATAGAACCACCCACAAGTCCACGACTGGCCATACTCCATTCACTTTGGCATATGGCACTGAAGCTGTGATACCCGTGGAACTTGAAGTTCCCTCTCATCGGGTAACTTATTATGATCCTAAGACGAATCAGAATTTCCTATTGGAATCATTGGACTTTGTTGACGAAAAATGTGAAGAAGCTGATTTAAGAGCGGCTGCACGTAGGCACCGAGTTGCTCGGTATTATAATGAAAAAGTCCGACCGAGAACTTTCAATGCGGGTGATCTCGTTTTGAAGCTAGTTTTTCCGACCCCATCACATTTGAATCCCACATGGGAAGGTCCGTATGTCATCGAACGGAGGCTTGGAGAAGGAACCTTCAAGCTAGCGACCGTAGATGGCGTGACACTCCCTCGCGCATGGAATAGCGAGCATTTGCGTCGTTATTATACCTAGTCTATTTCTTTTTGCATTTTAGTTGCAATTATTTCCAGTGTATGTTCATTTTGCGGTTTCTAGTTTTTGGCATGTAATAAGACAATTCAGTTTGTTTCCCTTTGTTATGATCAATAAAGACTTGAAGCCGTCTTTTCCATGAACTATTGATGTTTCCGTATAGTACAATTATGCGATGAAAATTAAATTGCATCATTCTGTCTGGCGTATGAACGCACACCCAAACTTAAAAAATTTCTAAGTCCCCAGAGTGCGGACTAGAGTACTCTAAGTCCCCAGAGTGCGGACTAGAGTATAAATGACTAAAAAATCTCTAAGTCCCCAGAGTGTGGACTAGAGTACTTTGAGTCCCCAGAGTGCGGACTAGAGTATAAACGACTAAAAAATCTCTAAGTCCCCAGAGTGCAGACTAGAGTACTCTGAGTCCCCAGAGCGCGGACTAGAGTATAAATGACTAAAAAATCTCTAAGTCCCCAGAGTGCGGACTAGAGTACTCAGAGTCCCCAGAGCGCGGACTAGAGTATAAACGACCTAAAAAATCTCTAAGTCCCCAGAGTGCAGACTAGAGTACTCTGAGTCCCCAGAGCACGGACTAGAGTATAAACGACCTAAAAAATCTCTAAGTCCCTAGAGTGCGGACTAGAGTATAAACGACTAAAAAATCTCTAAGTCCCCATAGTGCGGACTAGAGTACTCTGAGTCCCCAGAGCGCGGGCTAGAGTATAAACGACTAAAAATCTCTAAGTCCCCAGAATGCGAGCTAGAGTATAAACGATTAAAAAATCTCCAAGTCCCATGAGTGCGGACTGGAGTACTTTGAGTCTCCAGAGTTCGGACTAGAGTATAAACAACTTCAAAATCTCCAAAGTCCCCTGAGCGCGGACTGGAATACTCTGAGTCCCCGGAATACGGATCAGAGTATAAGCGATCCAAAAAATCTTCGAGTCATACGGAAGTGAACTGGGGTTTATGTAACTCACAACATTTCAGATTTCGACTACGAGTTATATAGTAAGCTGAACAACAAAAGTCATTTGAAAAGACAAAGAACATAATTTTATTCACTAATTCAAAATGAAGTCCTACTACAACTTCTCCCAAACTCGGGGCAAAAGTCTATCTACAACGGCTATGAAAATAGATAAAAATAATTACATAATCCAGGCTAATCCTCATGGAACGAGCCTGATCGCTACTTCTTTGGCTTTTTCTCCTTCTTTGATTTCTCAGACGACTCATTGGCCACACGTTTTTCTTGGAAGTTTTGCTCTTTAGAGAAAGGAAGTCAGAGGAAGGAGGAACTCCTAATGGCCTGGTCCCACCTGGAAGAATAATCTTCAAAGGCCTGTTCAGTGGGTTGTCGAGTTCTACCACTTGAGGCTCGGCCTTAATTTCGGCTTTCTTTCTCCCCTCTTCAATGACCCGTTCCTTCATGCTCAGCTTTGAAGTGTGTTTGGAGGCGCCAGTAATTTCAACTTCGTAATTTTCCTCGACGGGCGATGGATCATCGAATTTGTCTTCGTTAAGCGCCTTAATCACTTGAGTGTCAGGTCCGGGAGTCTCTTCTGCTTGAGTTGTTTCTCCCGTTTTCTCCTCCTTCTCCGTGGCGGCATCGCTCCTTGGAGTAGGTACGGGATCGGGATGACCTACGTGGAATCATAAGAAACAAGTGTTTGAATACATTTATCGCTTATTGAAAGCAAAGACCCTTTGGACTTTGAAGGAAAAGTTATGTACCCATCTCTGGTTGACTCTCAATTGTTCGGGGAGTTTCGCCTTCTGGGATAGGAGATAGAACATGAATACAAAGACCAGGATCTTCTAGGTCGTAGCCAATGTGTTTTTCGAAAGGGTCAAGTGGTAGGCGATTAGTCGATTGAGTAGGGGAGGAATTGTAGACTAGGCTCCGGACGGGCCGGCAATGTCATTCTTTCCTTTCGGTGAGGAGGAGTCTCTGCTGTAGAGAGCCTTCGCTGCAGAAAAGTCCGAAGGCTCATTCCCTCGGAGAAATTACTTCGCTAAAGCTTCTTCGTCAACCTCTTCAGTCCCCGACTCAGCCTTTTTGATCCTTATCAAAGTCTCCCATGCTTCGGCCAATGATTCGAGGTAACCCTCACCGAGAAATGTTAAGTCACGATGCATGAGGAGCGTTGTACTCGGCTATAAGCAGATCGAATTGGCATTTGATCTCCTCCCTACCAGCTTCGGTGACCGCCTCAAGGCGAGAGTCCATCTCCGTAAACGCTAATCTTTTGCCCTCTTCGCGGGCTTTATCCTTCAGCGTCTCATCCTTGGAGAGTTCTTCATCGAGCTTTGTCTTTAGGAGTCGAGTAGCGACAATCTCGTCGCAGTAACGTTGCGACTCCTCTTGAGCAGCAACCTTTTCTTTTTTCTCTTTGAGAAATAGCTCTTCCAGCTCTTTGACTCATTGAGAGAACGCGTCTCTATCCTTTTGAACGGAGTCTTTCTCTAAAGCTAAAGCGCCACAGTGTTGGACAGCTTCATCGATCTCCTTTTTGTGTGTGGCCTCCAGGCGACTGACTGCCTCTGTAGTATCTTTAGCGTTCTTCTGGGCGGCCTCAAGTTTAGATTTATACGTGGAAAGCTCTTTATCTTGGGCCCTAATGATGTCTTTGTCATGGATGGCCTCGAGCTTCAAACGATCGATTTCATGTTGGCGTTCCATAGAAACTTCAGAAACTTTTTCTACCAAGTGAACAAATGCATTGTGTTGGACATAAACATCATTGGTGCAAGCAAGGGCACTCTGCTTAACATTCCCCGGAATAGGATGGATGGCTGGAAGAAATTTTAGTCCGTCAAAACATATTTTTGGGAATGTTGCTTTAAGCTCGACAAGTTTCTCCGCTATCGACGGATCAGGTGCAGGAGTAGAGGAGGTTTGCTTTGTCGAAACTACAGACTTCTTATGAACCTTCTCGGGATTGCCTAGTACTTGAGGAACCCGAGTGTTGGTCGCAAGGAGTTTCAGATTGCGGTCCCCTTTGACCTGATTTCTCCCTGCCTTGATCCAGTGGAGGTGGGGGATCATTGGAGTACGATGAGTGATTGTGAATTTTCCTTCGAGAAGATGAATCTCAAGAGCAATAATCTCTTTCGTTGTCGTCACCTTTATCTTGGCGTTTGCCATATCCGGAGTCTCGGCCAGAAGGATGGAAAATGGAAGAGCCATGAAGGCGGTCGAATCCGTGAGAGCGTCCCATATCACCTGCGCAGAAGTCAAGTGATGACAAGTTAGCAAAAATGGCATGACGGCTAAAGTTTAAGTGCAAGGTGAAGTGCGAGTGTTCGTGTGTGTCCTAGTGTTTCCCCCCAACGGACCAGTTTCTTTAGCTCTACTTATTGGAGTTCTTTCTCCTTGGTGATGGCCTTGAACGCCTTCACTGCCTTTCGTCGATGAATGAAGTTTTATGGCTTCCGGGTCGTCGAAACCATAGTTAAGCAAATCATCAGGAATTGTAAGGTCAGACAAGCCTTTCAATGAACTCTCTAAGTGTTGTGGAGACGGCTCTTTCTCCATCGAAGTTATTGTCACTTTCGAAGTTCTGCCCACTACTTTCTTCCTCAACTTGTAAGTTAGTTTCTTTTTTCCTTTTGAAGGGGGAGGTGGTTCATCAGTGCTATATGCTTCAAGTGCTGGTTCCGGAGCAGGACTTACACCCTCACCCGAAGCTTCGGCCTCCTTTATTTCACCTTCCTCGGATACATTGGTAGTCTCTCTTGTTGAAGGCACCGAAGGCCCATCTTGCCTTTTGCCTTTATCCAAGGCAAGCCCGAGTGTGGTGGTACTGTGAGGAAGACTTATCCGGCGACCTTCCGCCAATAATCCAAATCTCGAAAGCGATTCATTCGAAATGATGGATTTGATGTCCCGATCTTCCGAGGGAACAGCTCAGATAGCTTCGACGGCCTCAGAGTACCCAGAGCCTTCGGGACGTGGGCTGATACCTGTAAAAGTTGAGAAAGGGTATAGAAAGAATGCACTTCCTGACTCATACGATTACTGATCTAGGAAAGGAACTTACTCCCTTCCAGCCATCTCCTCGCGAAACCAGGGGGCAACACACGTAAAACCACTCTTGCTTATATTGGGCAAATTTGCTCCACGCCCCTGTAAGGATTTGGCACTTGCTATTTGGCTCGAGGAATACGAAGGATGGGCTGTCGGACCGCCTCTTGAAACGGTAAATGTAGCGGATATTTCCAGGAGTGGGGAGCCTAAATAGAATGCTCATGAAGAGAATGCACGTGCCATATAAAAACGCGTGACTGTTGGGATGTAACTGCGCTGGGGCGATCTCCATATATTGCAGCATGTCGCGGAGGAAGGAGTTGAATTGTGGCACGCTACCAACCCAGCACATAAATTTGTTGCAGGCAGTATATCCGGCTGGGGGCAGGTGGGGACGATCTTGTCCTGATGGGACCAGTACATCGTCAAAAGGAATTCCATGTATCGAGCATAATCGGCGAAGGGTGCTTTCATTAATTCTTGAAGCTTGAGAATCGACCGGATTGTCTAGAAAGATCGCTGCATCTAGGGCATCGGGAGCCAGGTCAATAGATGCGATCGTGGGACTTGGAATGTCTTGTGTAGGAGTTGTTGATGGATTTGAAGTTCCAACCACTTCCTGTTGAGAACTCGACCCGGGTTTATCTGAAACTGTGGTGGAGCTTGACTTTCTAGACGTCTTCAATACTGGTTGAATTTGATTAAACACCTGCTTGAACTATACTTGAAAGACAATCAATATTAGACATAATGACAAAAGTGCTCCCTCCGTGTGGTGTGTGGACTAGTGCAATTGTTCGAGTATAAGCATAAAAGAATTAAAAGTCGTGAAGCTGATAGAATAAAGTTAAGCTTTGAACTGTCATCTTCGAAGACCGTCATCGCTGACCGTCTCCGATAGCCTGTCATATGATGATTTCAATTTTGAACTCGGCGTTGGCACTGTATGTTGAAGGCTATTATTTGTTTTAATCGAGTTAAACTAAGGATTATAGTTGTTGAAACTGGGAAGTTATCAGTCCGGATTAGTTCGATATGCTTGTTTGCTTAAGTCCATGTCCTTGTTTTTTGTCATATGATTAGGCATGGGAGGTAAGTGAATTCGGCATGGGTTATGTTCGAGTTGGAATGATTTCGACCATCGTTGCCCACTTCAGGGCTCAATGCCGAGCGACACTCGAAACACATGGTCTAAATGCCGCTCGGCCTAAGTCCATCGCTCGACACTCTCCGTTTCGACCAACATCGCTCGGCATTTTAATTTCAAACACCTTCGCTCGACACTCTCTGGTTCGACCGCCTAAGCCAGATACGTCGACCCACTTACTTCCTACCTCCCTAACACCACTCTCACATGAAGACTACACTGACCCACTTACTTCCTACCTCCCTAACACCACTCTCACATGAAGACTACATCGAGCCACCTACCTCGTGGTTGACTGGTTTCCACCCAAAATGCAAGTGTCGAACGCTTAATCGACAATCTAGTTCCACTTCAATGACGTTACTCTAATGCTCGGTGACCCAGCAGGAACCTACGACCTAGAAACCACCAGTGTCCTTTTCCCTTCTCCTCTCCATTCCACCAGCCTTGAAATTGATTAAAGTCGTACCAAGTTCTAGCCCTAAGACATGTTCAAACCTCGATTCGTCTTCCTCATCTACACGACTCCTACCGTCCATAATCTGAAAAAAATTCACGAATTCGAATTTCGTGCTAAACTTCCTAGTTTGGAAAAAACGTTTGAATGAGAAATTCTTACCTAAGAGGATGATCGAAGCTTAGGGGTCTGTTAGGTTTGAGGTTGAAAGTCGTTTAAACTCGATCTGGGGAGAAGATGTAGGGAGAGCTTACAAGATTCAGGGTAAGGGAGGAAGGTTGGAGAGGTAGCCGAAGTTCGAGGGAAAGTAAGTTACGAGTTCCTGTAGAGTCGAAGTGAAAGTAGAGAAGTGATGAAGAGAAGTATTGGCTTATATAGGAAAGAGGGGATGTGAACAGGCATCAACCAATGGAACCGGTCAAGATATCTCAATGGCTCGGTGAGCAGTCATACCGAGCGACAATTAACCTGCTGAACGTGTGGTTCGGCGCACGAACATCGAACGAATCGCGTCGAAGACATGGCGCGGTGAAAGACTCAAACGCAGTTCGGCATTCTGGAGATCGTAAGAATCAAGTGTTGAGAAGTCGGAGAAAGGTTTTAAAGAAAAACGTGGATTGCTCATTGATTCAAAGCGCATCATGTTGGCTCACACGATACGCTTTGGGGGGCAAATGTTACCCAAATGCTTGGCTCAACTACAAAAGACTGGCTATAGAAGTTGGTTTGAATGGCTTGGCCTGGGTGTCGTTCGACGTAGACGCACGGCTCAACCTGGATGTCGTTCGGCATAGACACATGGCTCGGCCTGGGTGTCGTTCGACATAGACGCACGGCTCAACCTGGATGTCGTTCGGCATAGACACATGGCTCGGCCTGGGTGTCGTTCGGCATAGACGTATGGCTCGCCCTGGATGTCGTTCGGCATAGACGTATGGCTCGGCCTGGATGTCATTCGGCATAGACGTATGGCTCGGCCTGGTTGTCATTCGGCATAGACGTATGGCTCGACCTGGGTGTCGTTCGGCATAGACGTATGGCTCGGCCTGGGTGTCGTTCGGCATAGACGTATGGCTCGGCCTGGTTGTCGTTCGGCATAGACGTATGGCTCGGCCTGGATGTCGTTCAGCATAGACGTATGGCTCGTGCTGGTTATCATTCGGCATATATCGCTCGCCATCCCTCACTCGGCAAAGCTCACTGCAAGGTAAAAGCGATCGGCACGATTTCGCTTCGGGTCAATTCACTACTTGCTTCAGTTCCCTTGAGGGCTTACTTCGAGTCACTTGATGATGGACCAGACAATTCTCGACCGACATTCCTCGCTCGGCATAACTCGTTCGGCATGCCTGGCTCGGTGCGCAGGAGTCACCTACTGTGGGCCGAGATACCTTGTTCCTTGGCTGTGAAGGAAGTCCAGCCTAACTTCGTCTATAAATAGAGAGGCATGGGCGTACTGAAAGAGGACCTTTTTTCGGGAACTCCGGGGAGACTCTGCCATTTTCAAGACTCATTTATTTTTGTTCAAACTTGTACTCAAGTCGTTGGTGTATGGGTTGTATCTGTATTCAATCATTTGGGAAAGCAATAAAGATAAAAATCAAAGTGGACGTAGGCAGTTACGCTGAACCACTATAAATCCGGTGTTCAAGTTTTTACAGTTAATTTGGCATACATTCCTCTTTTTAAATTTACTTTCTTCATTAATCTCTCTACATAACTCAATTCGGGGGTGTTAGTGACCAATTCTGGTGCTAACAATATGGGTGCTGGAATTTACATTGCAACAGACACATAAGTCTCTTTTTATACAAATATATTGTCTAAATATGTATATGTTTGCATTATAACAATATATAAGTAAATATATAATATAAATGTAAATATATACATTAAGTGTTAGTTGTAAACAATTTATGTAATTTTTTATGAAATATATACATGTGTATGTAAATATATATATATAGTAATTAAATCACTAAATTAATTAAATATTATTTTATAAAATAATTTTAATATATATATATATAATATAACATGAAAGCCGTGAAAAATTTATTAAAATTAAATTTTTTCTTATTTTAAATTAATTACATAATACATATAAATATATATACATTTATTACTATAAATAACAAAATTAAAATTAAAAAAAAATGTTTTTGCAAATTTTTCTCTCGAACAAGTGTATATATATATTAGTTTTTTAATTTCTTCTCGGTTTTGCAAATATATCCCTTAAATCATTTCAAATTTAAAATCCGCATAAAAACAAAAGACATTATTTTATAAAGTATGATGTGTAATATATGTTACAAAAAATTTAATCCAAAATTTTATTGTTTGTTATAAATATATGTACAAGTATTTTAAATTACATAATCAATTTAGGTTAAATAAAGAATTAAATATATTTATTTAAATAAAATTTTTTTTTTATCTTACCGCCAAATGCATTATATGCGTGAATACTTTTTTTTACAAAATATAAACATATGATATATAATATTAATCTTTTAAGGATGGATTTTAATTTTAAATCATTTAATAATATTATTTAATTTTTTTATTTTCTAGGTCGTGAGCATCTAATAAAGCAGTTATACATAAATTTTATTATTAAATATGTATGTATGCATTCATATAAACATTTATTAGATGTAGCAATATTAGTATACAGATTCATCATTTAAATATCGTCTAATGTATATATGATATAGTAGATAAATTTGACATTATTGGACCAGATATGTACACTACACCAATGCCTAATATGAACATGTTGAAACGAAAACAGTGCTCCTTGAATCCAATTCCAATTTCGAAGTTGCTAGCTCCCGAACTACTTTACCACCGACAATTGAATCAAAGTGTTTTTGATGTGTTTTGGACTTGGATTTTTGGAGCTTTGAGAAGGGAAGTGCTGGTCGAAAATAGTAGGGGGATGGAGTTAAAAAGTGTCAAGTGAAATGAGGTATAAGGTGGCTTACAAAAAGGAAATCAAGATGGTGAAAAGTGGATCGCATCATAATATCTCTGTCACCATTTCCACCCTTTTAATCATTCAAAATCCTCCCCATCTGCCATCATACGGTCGGCCTAAACATGCCCCTTTGCAACCGAAATAGCATGCCCATATGGGCTTCAAATCCAGTCCAAGTCCGAACATTATTTAGTGCAATTTTAAATTTTATTTGAACATGTATCGATATCGTATATCGATTGGTAAAATTATAACTATTATAAACACACTTTTTAACATTGTTCAATATACATAAAATTAAATTTTATAATTAATATTTCATAATTATTAATTAATTTAATATATATTTCATAAATATTAATTAATTTAATTAATTTATAATAATTTATAAATTAATTAAATCTAGTGGTAAAAGAAATATTCAACGTTTCAGTTACGTGACTCTTAGGTGTAAATTTGGCCAGTGATTAATATTGAACAAAATATTAACGTTCGAACCTCACTTAGCAGGTAGTTTGATATTATGGCCAAATTTTTTGCTTATTTGGTTTGAGTAATATCTAAATGTACTTTATTAAGCGTTACTCATTAGTGATAGTTATTTAAACCAATTCCCTTTGTCAAAACTGTATCACTTCGGACTTATGGAATTTGGTAATGGTCAAAATACCAATATCGTCCATATTCAACTCTATAGTCCAAACACAAAGCCTTTGGTTCCATACTAACAATTATTATTAACCGGATTACTCTGGCTAGGGATTTTGACTTTGAGTTGACTTCTGTTGACCAATATACCAACCCCATATAACCGAGGAGATGAATCCTTTCTTAAATAGTGTTTCACTTCCAATACTTCCACTAGACTTAACTATAGTCATTTGATGGATGTCGTGCCATGATTCGACTATAATCAAAGCGGAGTTTTGATATTGAAGATTAATAGTACTCTCAAGTCAAGAGAATCGTGTAAGTTAGTCACATCGATATTTTCTGTTAGACCTTAGTTATATTAACCAACAAAAAACCATCGAGTGAATCCTTCCATAATTATCCAGCAACTATGAGTATGTAACTCCTTGTAGCCCATCAGTCATGAGTAATACACGACCTAACATTTGGAGTGCGCTACGTACTCTAGTCCCAGTGGATGCATCGATATCCAATCTCGATGCATCTTGACTAGGAATATATAAAATGGTGTGTTTATTATATTGTGATACAATACTTATGATTACAACTATTTGTAATAACACAAACACACCATTTATGGAATTTCTGTTAAATATATTTTAATTAAACATTTGATTACTTATAACATATTACAACATATAATAGAAAGAGAACACCTTTATTATGAACGAGAATTGATTACAGAGTTAATAGGTTACAATAAATTACAGAATTTCCCCTAGGGGATACATCCAACTCTATCAATCTTCCATTTGCGCTTGAGGCTAATTATGGAATCTTATCCCATACCTTCGATTAGCTTCTTGAGAACCGACCCAATTAGACCCTTACTGAATGGATCTGCTACGTTATCCTTAGTATTCACCCTTTGTATCACAGCCTCTTTCTTCTCAACGAATTCTCCAACGAGGTGGAACTTCTGAAGAATATGTCGTGACTTCTTGTATGCTCTGGGCTGCATTATGTCATGACTTCTTGTATGCTCTAGGCCACATTATTATCATAGAACAATGCCATTGGATTCTTGGTGTCGAGAAACACTCTGAGCTCACTCAAAAACTTGCGCATCCAGACCACCTCTTTAGCTGCTTCGTTAAGGCAATGTACTCGGCCTCCATCATCGAATCAGCTATTGTTTCTTGTTTGGAACTTTTCCAACTAACGACTCCACCGTTAAGCATAAAGACATAACCATACACCGATTTACTACCATTAATGTCACTCTACAAGCTCGAATTTGTATACCCCTTCATAAAGAGGTTTCCATTCTCGTATATAACGAATAAGCCCCGAGTATTTCTTAAATACTTCAGTATACATTTTACAGTTGTCCAATGCTTTTCTCTAGGATTATATTGGTATCGACTCACGCATCCTAACACGTAAGCCACATCTAGTCTAGTACATAGCATGGTGTACATTATCAATCCATGGTTGAAACATATGGATCCTCTTCATATGCACTTTCTATTCATCAGTATGAGGAGCATCCTTCTAAGAAAGGACGATTCCAGACTACGTTGGAACGTTTCCATGCTTGGAATTCTCTATACTGAACCTCTTCAGTTTGGTATTTACGTACAGGGATCGGGACAATCCTAGAAGTATCTTAGATCTATCTCTATAGATCATTATACCTATTATATAGGCTGCTTCTTCCAAATCCTTCATGAACAAGTTCTTGAAAAGCCAAGATTTCACTGACTACAATAACGAAATGTCATTGCCAATAAATAGAAGACCGTCGACATATAGTACTGATAATACGATAGTGTTGCCCTATTCCTTTCTGTATATGCATGCTTCCTCTATGTTCTGATAAAAACCAAACGGTTTGGTTACCTTATCAAAACATTTGTTCCAACTTCTTGAAGATTATTTAAATCCATAAATGGACTTTAACAACTTGCAAGCCTTGCCCTCACTCCCATTGACCACAAAACCCTCATGCTCTGATATATAAATGGTCTCTTCTAAATCACCATTTAGAAATGGTGTCTTTACATCCATTTGTCATATTTCGTAGTCATATAATGCATCAATGGTCAGCATAATCCGAATAGACTTAAGCATGGCTATGGGCGAAAAGGTCTCGTCATAACCAACACCTTGAATTTGATGAAATCCTTTTGCAACTAGCCTAGCATTATAAGTCTTTACATGTCCATATGCATTTAGCTATTTTTTAAAATCCATTTCATCCTGATGGGTTTTATCCCTACGGGTACGTCCGACAAAGTCCCTACTTTGTTTTCATACATCGAATCCATTTCAGATTTCATTGCTCCAGGCCAGAGTGCAAAGTCTTTACTCTATACTGCTTGTTGGAAAGATCAAGGAGTGTCATCATCTAAGACACAGTCCTCCTTCTTACCATCCATAAGAAAACTGTAGTATCTATCTGATGCATGAGATTCCCTACTAGACCTTCTAATAGGTTGAGTGTTTAAGTATACGAGTGAACTTGGTTCTTCCACTGGTTGGCCTAAGTGTTAACTTCTTGGATCTCATTTAAGTCTACAACTTCACTGTTAATTTCTTTTGATAGAAATTCCTTTTCTAAAATGACAGCATGCTGAGAAACGTTAAAATTTGTTCCTTGGTATTGTACAATATATATCCCATTGAGTTTTTGGGATATCCTAGAATTTTACACAGTACCGATCTTGCATCTAGTTTATTCGGACCGACGTTCTTAACGTTGGCCAGACAACCCTGCACCTATAAATACTTGGTTTGGGGTCTCTTACCATACCACATCTCATATGGTGTTTTAGGCACAGATTTAGTAGGAAACAAGTTCGACATATGCACTGTGTTGCAGATATCCCCAATATGACAGAGATAACTCAGCTTTATTCATCATAGAATGAACCATATCTAATAAGGTTCGGTTCCTTGGCTCCAACACACCATTGTACTGTGGAGTATAGGGTGAAGTAACCTGAGAGATAATCCCATTATCTTTTAAGTACTATTAGAGTTTCTATCCATGTACCCACCTCCTCGATTATATCAAAGGATCTTAATCTTACGGTTCGTTTGGTTTTCTACTATATTCTTATACTCAATAAATTTCTCTTAGACATCAGATGTTCTTCATAAGATACACATATCCTAGTCTTGAAAAATCATTAGTTAATGTAACAAAGCAAGAACTATTTTCCTTAGTGATTATTGGTATTGGGTTACGTACATCGCTCTATACTAACCTAAAAGTTCATCAACTCTTTCATTGCTCCCACTGAAGGGATGTTTGGTCATTTTACCTTTGAGACATGACTCATGCATGTCAAACGGTTCAGAATCAAGTGACGGGAGAAAACCTTCAGTTTCCCATTTGTGTAGTCATTTCTCACTAATATGACAGCCTACAATATCGAAGATAACTATCATTTATTATTAGAAGAACTATTCAAAGAACACACATAATTAGTATTGATCACACAAATGCCATTTTCAAGAGCACGATCACAATTTTTTTATATTCAAACTAATGTTCATAACATTATTCGCATAATGATATATATATATATATATATCAAGTCTTAGACAATCTAGAAACAGACACAATTCCATAAATAAAGTCTTTTACAAAATAGAAATTATTTAATATCAATACTACTCCATTAGCAAACATAAATGATAATCTCATACTGCCGTTGCATCTACGATAGAACCATCAATAATGTGGAGCCTCATCTCTTCTTTTGCCACGTGGCACTCGTTCCTAAACCACTATAACGAATTACATATATGAGTTCTAGATCCACGCTACAAGAAAGATTAATTTTGATAACCTTAAATAACAACATTTTAATGTAAAATGCTTTATTGACATGATATTTACTAATAATATTTTTTTTTGAAAACGGGTACATGGCCCAAGGCCCAGAAACAAATAAGCGAGTAAAATACCCGAAGTCTCTACAAAACACAGCAGATTATAGTTACTTCCGACACAACATACGCGAGAAACCTAAACTACTTAAATTACTTAAAAATGGCGGAAGACACTCGATTCAGCCGTATTCTTTAGCTCCGCTCTTCTCCCCTCTTTCCCAAAAAGATAAAACGTCTTTGAATCTGCTCCTCTTCCTTTCTAAGCCACTATCGAAGCTTCTGTTGCTCGATTCACTAATTTTCTTAGTAGATCCGGGCTCCCAATGACATAAATTTGAAGAATCCTTCATATTATCCGTCTCCTGATCTTTGTATGAGCTAAAGTTGCCAGCTTTAGTAGAACTGCTCTGATGAAGCTACGAATTGCTTGAGATGGCTGTCTGGTTATGCAAATATCTCTCCATATGTTTATTACCCGCTTCTCTAGTCCAGTGTTCAGCTAAAAGGGAAAACTTGGTTTGATTTTTAACCTTTTTTTTTATTTTTGAAGCATAATTCTGCTGTCCAACTCTATCAGTAACCATCTTTTCTCTTTAGTAAGTTTTGCTTTATTATGAGTGCGATTGTTCCTTTCTTTCCATATGTGATAGATAGCAGTAGTAAGCAGAACATTTGCAAAGTCTTTCTCAAGTGATTTGGCATTGAAATTGATGTTGATATGTTGAACTCCATGCTTAAGATCCATAAGTCCATTGGTCTGAATTCCCAGTGTAGTTTGAATGTGACTCCAGATGTAATAGGCATAACTGCACTCAAAAAATAGATGATTAATACACTCTTCCTCACTGTTGCATAAGGAACAAAGTGGTTTAACATTTTTATCCCACTTCTTTAGTCTATACCAAGTTGGTAATCTATTATTTATAGAAAAATATGAATAGATTGCCATCTTGGGATTATTAACTTTGTTCCAAATGCAATGATACCAGTCTACTGTAGACTGCTTGTTTCTGACACACTCCCAAGTTAAAAAAAAAGAAAACTTCCCTTTACAACTAGCAGTCCATTCCCAGTAATCATTCTCAGCATTAGAATCAAGGGGAGTACATCTGACCACATTCTTGTGTGGATTAGTAATGGGATGTAGCTGAGGCTGCCATTGATTATATTTGATAATCATGGAAACATTTGCATTAGCATTGCCAAAAATAACTAAAATATCCCAACCAATTCTATTAACTAAAGAATCATGCTGAAACCAGGGGTCAAACAATAAATTAGTTTCATTCCCTGATTTTAAAATCCTTTCTAATAAAGGTTTACCAATATTTCTACATTTTAAAATCTGTTTCCAAGCATTTGATTGATTATCTTTAGGCAAAATGTTCCAAAAATTCCCTTTTTAAAGACACTTGGCCTTCATCCATTTTGACCATAATGAATCAGTGCTCAAAAACCGCCAAAACATTTTTAAATGATAAGTGATGCTTAAGTCATTCAAATTTCTAATCCCCACCCCCTCTTCTTTTTTGGGTTTACAAATTTTTTCCCAACTGATTTTATGGTAACCCCCTTTCCAATGGAAATCAGCACATCTGCTTTCTATTTTTTTAATAGATGCGGCTAGGATATGATATGTTTGAAGCCAGTATAAAATAATGGCATAAATAACAGTTTTAATCAACTCCATTCTCCCAGCTATGGAGAGGAGTTTACAAGACCATGTTTCCATTCTTTCTTGAATTTTTTCAATAAGCATAGAACAGTCACTATCTTTAATTTGATTAACAGAAAGTGGCAGCCCTAAGTATTTAATTGGCAGCTTTCCTTCACTAACATGTAGTATGTCTAACACTTCCTTTTTGTATTTACTACATTTACTGAAATATGCTTTACTCTTAAGATCATTAACCTGCAAACCTGCATACTTATGTAAATGCACAAAAATTTGTGAAATAGCATACGCATTTTGTTCATTTGCTTTTGTAAAGAGCATCAAATCATCTGCATATACAAGATGAGAAATAGTGGGTTGAACTCTATTAATAGGAGTAATATAATCCTTTAAAAGCTTTATCTCAGCAAGAATGGAGAAATATTCCATGACCATAGTGAATAGATAAGGTGATAGAGGGTCACCTTGTCTAATACCCCTATTGCTTTTGATAAATCCAACTGGTTTACCTTGAACTAGAATAGAGAAAGTAGGGGTGCTAATGCATTCATATACCAAATCACAAAATTTTATGGGAAAACCCATGCTATTCATCATATGGTAAATAAACTGTCTGTTGACTTTATCATATGCCTCATGTAAGTCAATTTTAAGGCACATATTATCACTACTTTTAATATTGAAGTTCCTAACCATCTCATGAGCTAGCATAGAGTTTTCATATATCAATCTGCAGGAACAAAAGCACTTTGGTTTTCTGAAATTAAAAAAGGCAAGAACACCTTAATTCTGTTGCTAAGCACACTAGCAATAATCTTATAAATAACATTACTGCAAGATATAGGTCTGTAGTCTCCAATGCTAGATGGATTTTTATTTTTAGGAATTAAAGTAATAAGAGCATGATTAATACTTTTCAAAAGTTTACCTTTATTAAAAAATTCATTAACAACATCAGTCACCTAGCCTTTTAAACTGTCCCAATGATTTTTATAAAATTTAGCATTAAAACCATCAGGGCCAGGACTTTTATTATCATCAGCATTAAAAATAATAACCTTAATTTCATTCTCTGACACAGGAGCAAGCATAATTTCTTCTGCCACACTATTCAGTTTATATTTGCAAATGATTTTTTGGAAAATTATGAATTTGATTTTCAGAAAAATATAGTTCATTATAAAAATTCAAAGCTTCTTCAACAATAGAGTTATAAGAATTGGTAGACATACCAGAACTATCAATAATGTTCCCTATGTTATTCATATGCCTTCTAGCAGACATTTTAGCATGAAATTTTTTGGTGCAGTCATCCCCCAAAGTAAGCCAGTCCACTTTAGCTTTTTGTTTAGCATTAACAGAATTGATGTACATCTCTCTAGATAGATTCTACTGATTATCAAATTTTTTTTTACAGAATTTAAATCCTCAGGCTTTTGATCAGCAAGACCTTGTAAAATTTTTCCTTCTTTTTTAAGTTTGTTCAGAATATTTTTATCCTGAAAGTCATTCTTATTCCAATCTTTTAAGTTATGTTTAATATGTTTCAATAACATATTAAACTGAAACTGTTTATTACCTTCATAAGAAAAATTAAGACAATCTTTAATTAAACCATCATACTTCTCATCGCAAATCCAACCATTTTTAAATCTAAAAGGCACATTTTTTTATCAAGATTGTCCACTTCATTAAAAAGCTTTATGAAAATAGGTGTATGATCACTTGCATTCTGTTCTAAGGTGCTACAAGCAAAATTTGGGAAAGTATTAGAAAAATCATTATTCACTAGCACCCTATTAAGTTTGCAATGAATATTTTTCTCAACACTAGATTTCCAAGTAAGTTTATTTACAGAAACACAAGTCTCAAGCAAACCAGTTTCAATCATAAATTTGTTAATCTTGTCTAACTTACTTTGGGGTATATGACTTCCACCAGATTTTTCATATGAATGAAGAACTGTATTAAAATCCTCCATTATAATCCAAGGAGATTTAATAACATGATTCATAGTTTTAAGTCTACACCATAATCCATTTCTTTCACTTTCAAAATTGCTACCATAAACACTAGTGATTTGAATTGAGAATCCACCAACATTTTTGAAACTATTGTCAATATACTACAAGTCTTTATTAAAATTATCAATGGACCAAATGTTAGAGTCCCATATAAGCATGATTCTACCCTTACAACCACAGTCATTATTATTAATATACTTCCAGTTTCTATCAAGTTTCATACTGAATTTATCCATACTATCATCATTCATCTTGTTTTCAATAAGAGCAATAATAGTAGGCTTATATACCCTAATCATATGCAAAATATCAATCTGCTTGGCTGGGGAGTTCATCCCTCTAATTCCATGCAAATATCTTCATAAAATAATAATAATAAGGGGTTTAAATTGTACATGTCATATTGGTACTCTTACCTTTCCTCTTGCACTTAGAACTCTTTGCTTTTAACCTTGTTGTCATTTCTGTCCATTCTGGGTTGTTAGAAACATATTTATGCTTAAAATTAGATTTTTTTTTATTCTTACCTTCGTTACCTTTCTTTGGAATATGCAGTTGGGCAATATCAAACTGCTCATATGTTTGAGGCAGAATCGAGTTAATGCAACCCATACCACTGTTTTTGGAATTTGAATCAAGGAGATATCGAATTCAGAAGGTGTGCGAGGCAAGGCTGAGTCAGTATTTTGAATCTCCTCAGTTTCTGCAGCCTTCTTTGGAGGAGGATCGATCTCTATTGATTTACCATCAGATATTATGGCATTATGTTGTATTTTGTCTTTAATAACTTTGCCATAATTGTCTGTAATTAAACAAGATTCTGAAACAGGAGGGGTTTCGGAATCTAGGACCATTGCATTTACATATCCCTCCAGCTCTGTGTTCTGACTGTCTTTCATTTTGTTCTTTGTTGATTTCTTTGTTTGATGAACTCCCTCTGTTGTGATCTGATTTTCTTGATCAGTGTGCACCTTTTCTTGGCCGGAGATGAATCCTTTTTGGATGATCTGCTCTGTATTACTATTAGAAGCAAAACCACCTTCATTTTCTATGTTTTCATCTCTGATCAACATAGACATGTCAACTGTTTCTTGATGACTATTTTCTTGAAATTCTTGATTGTTTGCTTTTGGAACCCATGCTTTTTTCGAGTTG
This sequence comes from Allium fistulosum, assembly GCA_030737815.1. Classification (NCBI taxonomy): domain Eukaryota; kingdom Viridiplantae; phylum Streptophyta; class Magnoliopsida; order Asparagales; family Amaryllidaceae; genus Allium; species Allium fistulosum. The sequence continues at coordinate 1,126,854,012 of CM060902.1, read as the reverse complement.
CATTGTTCTTTAACATGCCCAAAACATTTATATATAATACATTTCGGTGGAATCCATTCATATTCCACCTTTTGAGTTATATTTCTCCATTGTACATTGTTAAATTAATTTCATTTGGGAGTTCATCTTCTGCAGCAATTTCAACAAGTAGACGAGCGTAATTCAATCTCGTTTTCAAAGTAGTTGCGACATCCATTTTAATGGGTTTACCAATGATACTAGCCATGACGCTGAAGGCCACACTGTCCCACAACTTTAAGTTCACACTGGGTAACCTTACCCATACCGGCATTGTTGTTAAGAGATCTCTGTCCAGTTTTAATGTTTCAGCCCACCTCTTCATGATGATGAGTTTGCCATTATAGAAATATAGTCCATTTTTTAAAACTGACTCACAGTCTTTTTTATTTTCAAATTTGACGAGGAAGAAGCCGTTCTCTCTTGTGTACACTTCAAACTGCCCTGTTGGTTTCCACACACGTTGAACGTAAGATTTAAAAACAAGCACTATGGTTTGGTACTCACCACATAAACAAGAACATAACTGCTCCAGCATTCTCTGGTTCTCTTACAAACTGCCTCTTTTACCACACCATACTTCTTGTTGTTAATCACTATTGGAGCAATAGCTTCAAGATTACATTCTTCCTCTGGTGGTTCTTCTAACTCGGCAGCTACTATATCTGCCCATGATTTCAAACCTTGCTCTTTATTCAGTGAGAAGGTAGCCAGCTTCCGAGGTACTTGTACATTCTTTAATTGTTGCGGTAAAGGTATTCTTGGAATGTCTTTGCCTCTTAAATTGCTAGAATTTGGAGCCGATGGCAACTTCTGTCTATTCTTGCTCTCTCTTCTCCTTAGAGATCTAGATTGAACGGTTTGAAAGCCTTCCTCATCGATATTGACTCCTATTGGTTTCTTGATATGAGATGATTGAAACCCATCAGGTGGTCTACCATTGAGACTGTTACAGATATCTTAGATGCAATATTTTGAGGAAATATTGATTTCTCCATGATTGATTGGCTGCCCTAGTATGCTTGTATGCTATAACATTAAGATTGCATGCTTTCCTTATGTACTAATAATATAAAATAACAATAAACAAAACAGGTGTAAATGATAAAAATTTGGCAGCGGACTCCCAAATATTTTCGAGCCTGCCTTTCTTTTATTTTCCATTAGCGCTGCATATCCCTCTCTCATTTCACCATATTTCTTCTACAAACTAATTTCAATTTCCTTCGATGAAAAAATTGCTCGTTGTAGGTCTCGCAACTCACCATCTCTAATTCTTCCTCTTTTCAATTCCCTTCCCGCCGCTGCAGTAGGTCTCACGACACAACCCTACCATTGTCGCAACTCAGCCCTACTTCTCTGCATCGATCTTCTCTCATTCTTGTCGTCCGCTCTCGTCCCTACATTCGCTCGCTGTATATCCAATTGTAAGGTAACACTAATTTGTAAATTTATGTTTCAATTTCTTAATATCCCTAATTTTAAAGATAAATTAGTAAAATAGTTCAATGTACTAATTGCAAACGGAAATTAGTGGATTTAAAATTTCATTGAGGAAAATAGCTTATCTGGGTTAGTGGTAATTTGTGTGGACATCATGCCTCGAGTTTTCATTGCAAAATGCAAATTAGATAGACAGAAAGTTGAATTAGAACTTTCTAATATTTGTATGGATATTGTCTGCGATCCATGTGCTTTTGTTTTCTTTTTCTACTGCAGGGGAATCTTTTGTTTTTTATTGCAAGATGTGAGTTTCATTCGAGTTGTTTGAACTTTTTGGTTGATATGTATATGTCTCGAGTACATTGTAATTTGAGCAGTAGGAGACCATGGTTAGTTATTACTAACCATTAAATATTTCATGAAATTAAAATTGGTTAAATAGATGTTTCAATCGTTGAGTAATAAAATAACACAAACCAACTTCGTATGACAATATTATTAATATTTACATGAATATGATAAAAGAAAATATGGCTCTCTGAACTTTCAAGCAATGTGTTCTATTGAATGAAATTAATATGCTTTGTATTTGCCTCTTTTGTTTCTATTTACCATCACATGCTCCAAGATGTTTCATAAACTATGCTATTTTCTTTTTTAATTCTAAACTAACAATTGATGATTTGTTAGGGATTGTCTTGGATGTAGAAACAAGAACGACGGTTTGAAATTGGAATAGTCTCACGTCTCTAAATAACAATAAAGAGAAATGATGTATAAATATGAGTTGGTAGACACGTAATATTAGAGATTTCTTTTATTGTAATAAAGCGTATGCCAACTCATAGGCGTACGCCACGTGTTAGAGATGAGGAGCTTGGTCCAACCACCGTTACACAATAACCGATATCGGATTTGAAGGTGGTGAACTGGGTCATGCAGACAAAACAATTTTTTCAATGTACTTCGAAACAGATGCGAGTCAAAGTACTCCAAAAAGAATCATTAATGTTACATGTCTACCCAACCATATTTGTACACTTCTACAAGTTATGTAGCGGCAGGATTATTTCAATTTTAAACCTCGTTCATATTTTCTGTATGCGAGACAACCCTAATGTGATTCAACTCAAATAGTTTGTAGTATCAATTCCCTCATAATAATAGTAATTTAAATATTTGCCTTGGTTAATATTTTTCAATGAATAAATGACAATGCCATAGATAGGACAAGTTTGATAGCTTATCTGGACCTCCACCTTGCAAAAAACAAGTGTACGAACATCATATATTGTTATTTATATTGTCAATAAGAATAATGCATATCATAATTGGTCAGTACTGTATTTCTTATTACCTTAGCAGCTGTGTATATTAGGATAATCTCAATTAATAGCGTATTGATTGTACTCAATTGTTTTCATCTTAAACTCTTTCACTTCATATACATTTTCATAGTCTAGGAGTAATATTCAAATTTTATAAGTATAATATGAAATTTAATTTTTCATTTTATTATATAGTTTGTCTCATATATTTATCTCATCTTATAATTCTCTCTTTTTTGAAAGATGTGTACGTTTCAATACATAATATAGAGTCATGTGGTAGTTTACAATATACCCTTACTATAACATAATGATCCTTCGCAGTAGGTCGAAATGGTTCTTTCCCTATATCCGAGTTAGTGGTAAGAATTGATTGTGAATTTAAACATTAGACTAATAAAGTCACGTCCGTGGATTGTTTTTGTTAGTGCCTCTGAATTTAGACCCAAATTGAAGCCTAGGTAGCTTCTATTTTTAACTGCACATTTCATTTATGTTGATCATGATATGAGCATTCACTTCCAACGCCAGAATAATAATTTATTCCTGAAGTTGTATGTAATCATAGTTATCGAATATCAAATCTAGTGTTTAGCCTTTATGTGACCAGATATTGATACTAAATCAATCACGTATTAGCGATTATTTATAAACTAAAGCTACCACTAATTAGCCTATATAAAACCATATGGATTGCACTATTTTATGGAATAAAAGCACTCTTGAATTATTAGTTAGGCTGGCACAAATGAGCTTATAAGTTGTAGAAGCATTAGCTAGCTTCTTTAAACTTTAATTTGATAATTAATTTTATTTATTATATTATATAAATCATTGGTGAAGATGCTCTATATGTAATAAATCTCAAATTTACCAACGGTTGATAACCGTAACGGTAGCTTCTAGGTACCACAATTAACATTTTGCCACAAGAAGCGATGGCAACAATTAGGATTACTCAACTTGTGCCTCATATCTACATTACTAATGCATGTGCATGGTAGGTAATGTCTCAATTCTATATATCAATTTGCTAGTCCGTTTATATGCTTCTAATTTTTTTTCAATGCATTTCACAATTATAACACGCCCTATCATATCAACATGTTGTGTTGTGGCATGCTGTGGTGTTATATGAAAATTTTAATTAGACATGGATCCAATATTGTCTAAATCTATATATGATAGCATTTGACAGTTCACCAAACAATGAACGCTATATATCATAAAATTTTCACCATTACATATTCAGGTATTGTTTAGTTCACTGTTAATGAGACTAATGTATGAAGTTTGGCAGATTTAGGAGTTACAGTAGTATGCCGATACATGAAATATTTGAGATAGTATGGTGTTTATCTTTTGAAAGAAAACATTTTCTTTTTTCATTGCTCATAAAATAAGCAATCAAAACTCATAATAGATAAAAAAAAGAAACTTGCCAACTTAATTCAGTTAGGTTTTAGTTTTTTTTTAAACAAAAAGATATATATATATATATATATATATATATATATATATATAATAAAGTGGAGGAAATAACCTTCCTCCAAAGGTACACACAAGTAGGCGAAGCATATGGATGACATATACCTCCCAAAAAGACAGCACAAAAAAGAAAAAGAAGCGAAAAACAAAAAGCTCAATGCTGCAAAGAAGGGACAGCCGAAAGCCTAGTAACATAGATACAGCCTGCATATCCTCTCTCCCGCCACAACCAGAAGATGTGGGCCAGACCACCCATCGCGCCATCAACCCTAAGTAAGACGATGAACCACTCCGAAAAGAAACAACGGATCCAAAAATCTGCCAACACCACCGAGCCCCGGAAAGCCACCGCCCATAGGTGTGACCAGAAAATGAAAACGAGCCGACCAGGAAGGCAGCAATAAAGCCCCAAACACAGGAGCAAGATAGACTGTTGACAGAGCTGACGAATACCTCAACGAGAAAACCGAGATGATAATAGAAATCACAAGCAACTCCAACAAAGACGAGAACCTGGTCCTAGCAGATAGCAAAACCACCTGAAACTAAAAACAAGACGCACAATTAAAATTAAAAGGGGGGGGGGAGGGAACGGGTGGAGGAAACCACCACCCGACAGCAGAAACCTATACAACACCCGATCTGGCGGCAGTTGGAGAACGGGAAATTGACAGAAGTCCCACAAGCCGCTCGGAACGGTGGCTCATTGGACCCCTGAATGGTCTACCCCGGAAAGCCAGGAATACGTCACTCCTCACTCGATGGATTATGGTTGGCGGATCCATTGAGCTACTCTCGAAAGTAGCCTTATTCCGCGCACACCAAACGTGCCAGCAGATAAGACAAGGAATCAAACGGAAAATGATAGAACGAAGCGATTTCCCAGAACTCCCGGCCTACCAGGAATTCAGCATTGCAATAAGAGAACTCGCAGTACTTCTAATACCGATGAGATTTCCGAAGTAGTTCCAGCACGCACTGGCCGAGAACCCACCGAAAAACAAATGGTTCAAGGATTCTATATCACCGTTTCCGCAGCATCTACAACGGAAAACAGTAGGAATACCGATCTTTTGAAAACTCTCGTCCAATGGCAACCCATCATGTAGTAGCCGCCACATAAACAGAGAGACCTTTGGGGGAATGCGAGAATCCCAAATAAAAGAAAATTCAGGACGGATGTTAGAAGGGGATCTGATGGAGGACCAGGCTTTCAGAATCGAAAAGGACGATCCATCCCAGCCTGACATACCGCCGTGAGAATCAGATAACTGCTTCACAGACTGCATGTGCTTCCAGGTCTCGCTAGCGTAGGTAGGAGTGCCCGAAAAGTTCGCACCCGCGAGTCTATGGTACTTAGCTCGGAGGAAAGAAGCCCATAAAGAGTTGTTGGCGCCAAACCGGTACCACAGCTTACAAGCAAAGGCCGCGCAAAGGTCGGTGGGCTTACGAAGACCCAACCCACCTTCATTTTTCGGGTGACAAATCGCGTCCCAAGACACCCAGTGGTGGCGACGACCGTTGTCCTTGTTTCCCCAGAAGAAGGACGAAGCCAGAGACCGTTAAGATCGGAAAAAAGAGGAGGTAGGGGTCATAGTCGCAAAAATATGAGATCCCATTGAATCAAGAACTGACTTGATAAGAACAAGTCTACCAGCCTGAGAGAGAATGGAAGAATTCCAGCGTAAAATCTTCCCTCTTACTTTGTCGGTCAAAGGGTCGAATAGAGCGTTAAGTTTTCTGCCCCGGTACAAAGCAATACCTAGGTAGGGAAGGGGAAGAGAAGCTTCCTTGAAACCGGAGATAGTCTCTATCCAAGAAGCGCGAGATTGAGACATGTCCTTCGAATGAACGAAACAACATTTGGAAGAGTTAACGAGCTAGCCCGAAGACCTCTCGTATTGATGGATGAAGCGAAGAAGCCGCCGAACAGAGGAGCGACTGCCATTAGAGAAAACGACTATGTCATCTGCAAAGGATAATGAAGAAATAAGAGGGCAACCCCTTGGAATACCAAAACGCTGGATTTGACCGTAAATAGTTAAGGATTGGAGCCCACGAATAAAAGCCTCTGCCGCAATCACAAAAAGCGAAGGTGAGAGAGGGTCACCTTGACGTAAGCCCCTCCCGGCTTTGAAATATCCATGGGCCGATCCGTTTATGAGGACAGAGAACCAGCAGTTGGAGACAAGCCTCCACACCAAGTCTATCAGGGCCTCCGGAAAACCGAAAGTCCTTAAAACCTTGATGATGAAGAACCAGGACATACGGTCGTAGGCCTTAGCCATGTCCAGTTTGAAGACAACATTTGATCCCCAAACTTTCCAATCAATTTGGGAGATCAGTTCTTGGGCTAGAAGGACGTTATCAGAGATAAGTCGCCCCTTGACAAACCCTGCTTGAGACGGAGAAATGATCCGCTCAAGAAAGGGAGCCAACCGGGAGGCCAGGATTTTAGAAATGACCTTGTTAGAGAAATTACAAAGACTTATAGGTCGGAAATCCGTGCAAGCCTTTGGGTTTTCGCACTTAGAAATAAGAATCAGATTGGTGGAAGTCCAACCGGCTGGAAGACTACCACCAGAGAAGAAGGATTGAATGGCAAGACACAAATCAGCCTGGATGATTGGCCAAGAGCACCTATAAAAATCACCATTGAAACCATCAGGGCCACTGGCACTATCCTTGCTAAGAGCAAAGACACAGGCACGGATCTCCTCTGTGGAAGGGAGATCCGCAATCATGGCACCTTCCGAGGGGAGGATGACCGGAGGGATAAAAGCTAAAAGGGTCGGATCTGTAACTGAGACAGAAGGAGATCCCAAGAAGGATTGAAAGTGGGATAGGATGATGTCTTTGACTTCCTCTGGCGACGAAGTCGAAGACAGATCAGGCCTCATAATCTCTCAAATCGAAAGAAGGTTATTCTTCTTGCGAATAGATGAGTGGAAGAATTTGGAGTTAGCATCACCCTCGACTACCCACTTGACTCTCGCCTTTTGACGGAGGTAGTCATTTTCGACATGCAGCTCCGAAGAGAAGGACATTTGGGCAAGGGCCCACGCCTCCTTGTTGGCAGCGATCGGTTCCTCGTCTAACAAGGATTCGGCTAAGATAAGCGACTCTTCGGTCAAACGGACGCGATCGAAAATGTTCTTGAAAATCTGAACGTTCCAAACCTTAAGGCAAGCCTTAAGACGCGAGAGCTTTCTTCCGAAAGCAGCACAGGGGGAACCAAAAATTGGATTGCTCCTAGAGTCAGAAACCACCTGTTGGAAAGAGTGATGAGATTTCCACATGCTTTGGAACCGGAAGGAGGAGGGCCTCGAGAGCGACAGAGGAGAGCAACGAACAATCATAGGGGCATGGTCCGAGAAGGACCGATGGAGGTGGGCGATTGAGAAGGAGAAAGGAAGACGAAACCATTCCTCCGACCCGAACACACGGTCAAGTCTAGAGAGAATACGATTTGGACCCTCTTGGTTGTTAGACCAAGTGAACGCCGAGCCGACAAAGGGGAGCTCGGTGAGGCCAGAGGAGGCTATGAAAGAATTGAAATCCGCCATCGCCCCTCTGTTGATGGCCGCACCTCCCCGTTTTTCCGCATGGCAAGCGACGATATTGAAGTCGCCAAGTACAGAAGAGGAGAACCCCTGAGAATCAAGAGCAAGAATATCCGACCACAGTACTCGCCTTTCCGAGCGGTCACATTTGGCATAGACTGCTGAGAAAAGAAACGGTGCTCCAAAGGATGGAGACGAGCATACCACCGAAAAAAGCTGAGGAGAGTCGAAGAAAGGTCGGATCACAATAGATTTGGACCATAAGATCCAAATCTTACCCGAGACATTAGCTAAGCCACCGCCAAATCCTAAGGATAAGACAATCTTGGGGAATTCTGCTGGATCAATAAGGGGTTCCAAGAGAGCGACCAAGCCAACAGAGTGTTTCCTGACAATGCGTTTAAGCCTGGCCACAGACGCATCATTACCAATACCGCGGACATTCCAGAAGAGAAAGTTCGCCATGAAAAGAGAATAGACGCAGACGAGAAAGAAAAAAGAAAGCAACGCCCTCCGATAAGGACCAAGCAAATGCCAAGCTCAATCCAGATACAGCGAGTAGCGAGCAGATCTGTCGATCAGCTCGGATGCCGCTATAGAGCGTGTGCGAATGGTGCGAGGGGTAGAGGGGACTCTCCGACGTCTGCGCCTCGTCGATCGTATGGGAGGGTCGGGCGGCTCAGAAAACACCTCACCCCCGGACCCTACCGAAGAGACAAAAGAGGAGCCAGCCGACGAAATCGAGGCATCAGAGTTCCTAGCTAAACAATCAAGACGCTCATTAAGGAGCGCAATCTCTGCCTTACTCATCAGCGGAATGAAGATGGACAGCGGACACGCTGAGGAGGGGCGCAAGCACTCCGAAGAGCACCGCGAGGCCGAAAGGGCCAACCGGTCTGAAGGAAACTCCGAGCGTCCATCGGGGAAACGAAGAGAAGGAGAGATACGAGTCAGTTGCAATCTAAACAGCCAACAGAAATCGAGAGATGAGGGAGGGGAAAGATCACCAAGGATGAAAGAATAGACCAAAGTGGAGCAAACAACGGGAGAAACCACAGAAACAACCCCGGAAGGACAATATGACAGAGACTGGAGAGCGGGAGAAGGAATGACAGAATAACCGGACGGACGACTGAACAAGCGACTGAAAAATGTGGAAAGGCAAACAATTTGCTTCCCAAATTGCTGTGGGATTCCTACCACTGCCGATCTGTCACTACTCAAACAGACCCGCGCTGTGGGTAGGAGTCGCGGCTCAGGGATAGCATCAGGGCAGAACAAAGAAGGTTGGCAATGAACCATACTGTCCGTATAACTGTCCAAGATGACCGTTATACGACCAGAGCTGGAATATCGCCCAAACCAACCGCTCCAGGCCCGATGGAACCCCCTAAAACCCGAAGGACAATCGACAAATCAGAAATGCTAGCAAAGAAATAGGACACTGACGGCAAAAAATTCTTATCGTAGTGCCCCAACTCTAAAACCCAGCAAATGGGTGCTAGACTTACTCCTCCAAACGGAAAAAGAGCAAATAAACCAACGAAATGGTTATAGGAAGCAAGCCAAGCAGCCAGAGACCGAAGTCTCTGGTGTCTGCTTCTAGACGAAAGAAACTGGTTGCACAAAACAGAAAGAAAGGAGCAAAAGGGGCATGACAAAATACCCGCCTGAGGCAAGCAGACAGGACCAAAGTAAGGGAGCACGCACTGTCGAGTGACAGTGCTCAAACAACCAAAGCCATACTCAACAGGCGTCAACCAACCAACAGAAAGAAAACCAAAACAATCTACTGAAAAATAAAAGGAACAAGAGACGCTCACCTGCTTGCGAATGAACACTCCAGTACCTTAGAAAGGCGGTTGCCTGAGCAAGGCAAAACTGCCGACAAAGCCAACAACCTAACCGAGCAAGGCACATCCAACTCGACCGAAAGCCAAACAGCGGACAAACCATCACCTGCTACAGCAGAAGCCAAAGGCTTCACGCCCGGGAGGCTAGTCCCAGACTCCAAAACTGAACTACCAGAAAGGATACTAGGCTGCAACCGATCAACAGGCGAGGCAAAGGTGGTCAAATCCTCTACCCCACAATCTTCATCCTTACCAACCACACCAACAGACCCAAATACGCAAGATACGACCAGCAAACCAACAGGAGCCTCTGTCTCTACAAATGAAAGGCGAGGGACGAAACAAGAAATGGCGTCACTCCTGACAGCCGAGCTAGAGACAGAGACATCCACCAAGCCCCCAGAATCACATACATTACTGGCGTTAAACGAACCAAACCGCAAATCAACAACCGGCGGAGCCAAGCCTCCCACCGCTTCTCCGAAGCGAAGACTCGGTTTGAACCGAGTGATGAAATCCCGATTGCTAACCGACTTCGCCACGCAGGGGCAGGAAGACGTTGATGCTGGCGCTACAGCAACAAAAGACAGAAGAGCAGAGGAAAAAGCGTCACGCACGGAGTAGGCAAAACAAGGGGAGATCTCCATGAAGGACCCATTCACTACCAAGAATCTGAAGCGCGTCAGCGCCTTCGACGCTAAATGGGAAAACACACATAATTCGACCGAGCAAGAACTAGTAAAGCACACCGATAAAGGCGGTTCCACCACCGACAAAAGAGCGGCAGCCAAGTCAGCGAAAGAGGGACAGGCGCGCACGAAATCGCCTCTAAAATAATAAACCCCCAAATCCATGAAAACCCTAGAAGCGGCAATCGAAGAGTCGCAATAGGAAGAAACGAGCAGCTCGCACCCAGAAAGATAAGGCGCACACGATTAAAATAAAGTTACTAATGAGAGGAAAGGAGAAGAGAAGACAGGAGTTAGGTTTTAGTTATATGTACTGTAGGTAGTGGTATCGCCATGATAATACAATAGGCATAAGTGAAAACATGGGGATAATAATAATCCATGTTCAAAAAATAGTTTCATGTTCAAAAAAACATGAGAATAATCCTAACGAAAAATAATTTAGTTGGTTAATTATAGATTATCATAACTTACATGTATCTGGCAACTTATTGTTTGCCTCTCTCGAAGTAGGTCACTTACATGTTATGATGTTACTGTTAGTTCATATTTAGAATTGTTAATGAGCATGCCTTAAGTTTTGGTTGCCAACCTGCTGGATTTATGAGAACAATTTACATTCATAAATAAATCATTAAGGAGTAACACAAGGCAGTAAATAATATAAGTAACGTGTATAAATTTTCATTCATAATTTATCATTAAGGTGCAATCAAAAATGTCACTATCCAATTAAAATCTATGAATTAATAGAAAATTTAACCAAATTGTTAATTTGTGAGATTAAAGCCATAAAAATCGGCATATGCCATTAGGCCCAAATATCATTGTTAGAACTAGGCTAGCATGTACACTAGTAATTGGATAAATTCAAAAAAAATATTCATTATTAGATCTTTAATGAACCTATTAGTCTAATTCATTTAGAACCTTTCTAAATTTTTTGTAAAGTAAAATCAATATTTTATTTGAATTTATTAATACATTTTATTTCATATAATTTATATTATATTATATATATGTGTGCGTTCATGTGTATCATATACATAAAAGAATTTTTTTTATTAAATGTATATATGAATTCATATAGACAACCATCAAATGCGACGAACATATAGATATGCAAATTCATCATATAAATACCATCTAACATATCTAGAATATGACAAATAAATTTGACAATATTATATCAAATATGCACCTTACCCCAATGCCTAATACGATCACGTTGAAAAGAAGAAAGGTGCTCCTTGAACGTAATTCAAATTCCTAAGCTACTAGCTCTCAAACTGTCTTACCACCGGCGATCGAATCGAAGTGTTTTTATGTGTTTTGTACTTGAATTTTTGGGGCTTTGAAAAGGGAAGTGCTGGTCGAAAATATCAGGGAGGATGGAGTTAAAAAGTGTCAAGTGATATAACGTAAAAGGTGGCTTATAAAAAGAAAGTCAAGAGAGTGAAAGTGGATCACATTCTAACATCACTTTCTTACCATTTACAACCTTTTCACCACTCAAAATCCTCCCTATTTCCATCATATGGCTGGCCTAAACATGCCCTTATAGCGAAATAACACGCCCATATGGGTGTCAAATTTGGTCCAAGTTTGAACAAAATTCAATGCAATTTTAAATTATATTTAAGCATGTACCGATATCGCATGTCGATTAGTATATTTATAACTATTATAAATAATTTTTTTAATATTATTCAATATGCATCAAATAAAATTTTATAATTAATATTTCATAAATATTAATTAATTTATAACAATTTATAAATTTATTAAATCTGTTGGTAAAAGGAATATTCAAAGTTTCGGTTGTGTGACTCTTAGGTGTAAATTTGGTCAGTGATTAATATTGAACAATTCAAATATAAACGTTCATGCGTCACTTAACAGATGGTGTGAAATTATGGCCAAAATTATCGCTTATTTTGTTTTGGTAAAATCTAAGTTTACTTTATTAAGCGTTACCCAATAGTGACAATTATTTACACAAATTCTCTTTGTTAAAACTATATCACTTTGAACTTATGAAATTATGTAATGGACAAAATTCCAATATTATTCATATTCAACTCTATAGTCCAACACAAAGTTCTTGGTTCAATAATAACAATTATTATCAACTGAACCGCTTTGGTCAGAGATTTTGATTTTGAGTTGACTTTCGTTGACCGTAATGTTAAATCCACATAATCGAGGAGACGAATCCTCTGTTGAATCGTGTTTCATTTCCAATACTTCTACTCAACCCAACTATAGTCATTTGATGGATGCCGCACCATGATTTGACTATAATCAAAGCAGAGCTTTCATATTGAAGATCAATAGTATTCTCAAGTCAAGATAATTGTGCAAATTAGTCACATGGATACTTTTGTTGACCTTAGTTATATTAACCAACATAAAATTATCTAGTGAGCCATTCCATAGTTATCCATTAACTATCAGTACGTAACCCCTTGGTGCCCTAAAAATCATGAGTAATACACTGCCCAACAGTTGGAGAGCGTTTTACTCTAGTTTCAACGGATGCATCAATATCTAGTCTAGATGCATCTTGACTAGGAATATTTAAAATGATGTGTTTTATTATATTGTGATCTCACAGAATAAGTTATACCCACTAAACTATGAAAACAAGAGATATACTCACAGAATAAGTTATACCCACTAAACTATGAAAACGAGGAATATACTCACAGAATAAGTTATACCCACTAAACTATGAAAACAAGGAATATACTCACAGAATAAGTTATACCCACTAAACTATGAAAACAAGGAATATACTCACATCCTATTTGCTTTGATGGAGACTTGGAATACTTCACCTTTTATAATGAATTTTAGTTCTTTTCTTTAGTTTGTGAATGAATTAAAATGAGATATAGACTTGGCTATTTATAAGTGAATATAAGGGTACTTTAGTCATTTCCTATAGCCTAACCAGATTCGACCAGATTTTGGTCCAATAGAAACCAGCCTTATGGCCTAATTTGATTCGACCACATTTTGGTCCAATAGAAAACATCCTTGTGGCTTAATTTGATTCGACCACCATTTGGTCCAATAGTAATCCTCCTTTTCAACTATGGCCTAACCTGATTCGACCAGATTTAGGTCTAGTGGCAACCATCCGCATGACATAACCTGATTCGACCATATTTTGATCCAATGGCAACCATCCGCATGGCATAACCTGATTCGACCAGATTTTGGTCCAATGGCAACCATCCATATGGAATATAATAATATTATGCTATTTTTTTATTAGGCAAATAATTATACTATTCTGTTTTATCAGCTAGGTTAATAATTCTTTCTTGTTTTATTAGACAAGTAATTACACTATTCTGTTTTATTATGCAAGGTTAATAATTCTTTCTTGTTTTACTAAGCAACTAATTATACTATTCTGTTTTATTAGGAAAGATTAATAATTCTCTCTTGTTTTATTAGGCAAGTAATTATACTATTCTGTTTTATTAGGCGATTAATAATTCTTTCTTATTTTATTAGACAAGTAATTATACTATTCTGTTTTATTAGGCATGATTAATAATTCTTTCTTGTTTTATTAGGTAAAGTATTTTTAAATAAATTGATACCCTTAACCGCCTTATAGCTCGAACCATCTTTAAACTAACATTTTGCATCAGTTTAAAAAAAATCCATTCAAGACGTTTTATCCAAATTTGTATTCTAGATATAAAATCCATTATTTAATCATTTAAAAACATATTAACTATTCATGTTCAAAGTGATTAAATTATGGGTCGTTACATCCTCCCCTCCTTAAAGGAAATTTCGTCCTCGAAATTAATCAGATGAACTCTAGATATCAAAGAAATCCAAATGATATTATATATACCACACAAAGATCCAAGGAAAGTGACCTCAACACAATTGGTGAGTACACTAAGAAGAAACAACAAAATACAAACAACAACTACATCAACTCGGGATAAGAATCCCTACTATAGTCCTCAGTTTCCCAATTACAATCTCTAACATCTTCACTCCATTGAACCTTAACAAGATTCACAACCTTCTTCCTTAATCGCTTTATATCTCGGGTGACAATACGAATAGGTCGCCTAAGAATGGTTAGGTTAGGTTGAACCTCCAAATCAACTTGTTGTCCCGGTTCTACTATCATCGAAGGGTCGTGTACATACTTACGTAAATGGGATACGTGAAATACGTTGTGCACATCTGATAGTCTATCCGGTAACTCCACTTTATATGCAAGTTTACCAATCCAGTCCAATATCGAAAAAGGGCCAATATATCGAGGGGCTAACTTTCCTGTCTTCCCAAACCTCACGACACTTCTCAGAGGAGAGACTTTTACAAATACCAAGTCCTCAACTAAGAACTCTAGATCCCTACGCCTTTGATCTGCATAACACTTTTGCCAATCTTCCGCTTCCTTCATCTTTCTTCTAATATCAGCTACCTTCTCATTGGCTTCTAAGATTATATCGGGTCCAAAAATAAGTCTATCTCCAGATTCAACCCAACACGTAGGAGAACGACATGGACAAACACAAAGAGCTTTGAAAGGGGCCATACCAATGCTTGCTTGATAGCTGTTGTTATAAGTGAATTCGACTAAGGGTAAATGATCTTCTCAAGAACCCCCGAAGTCTAGAATGCATGCTCGCAATAAATCTTCCAAGATCCGGTTCACTCTCTCCGTCTTCCCATAAAGAAAAGAACTAAAATTCATTATAAAAGGTGAAGTATTCCAAGTCTCCATCAAAGCAAATAGGATGTGAGTATATTCCTAGTTTTCATAGTTTAGTGAGTATATTCCTTGTTTTCATAGTTTAGCGAGTATATTCCTTGTTTTTATAGTTTAGTGGGTATAACTTATTCTGTGAGTATATTCCTTATTTTCATAGTTTAGTAGGTATAACTTATTCTGTGAGTATATTCCTTGTTTTCGTAGTTTAGTGGGTTCTGGAAGATCTTGCAGATGGAATTAGGTACCAAGCTAAAATGAGTGCCGCTTACCATCTACGGACTGATAAACAGACATAAAGAGTTAATAAAGTACTTGAAGACTTATTGAGGGCTTATGTACTAAACTGTGGAGGATTATGGGAAGTCTGTTTGCACTTAGTCGAGTTTTCCTATAATAACTGTTATCGGACTATTATAGGAATAACACCTTTCGAAGCACTTTACAAAAGACCGTGCAAATCGCCTGCATGGTAATTTGAGACAGGTCATAGATCGATACTTGAACTTGATATGGTGAAAGAAGCGACTGAAAAGTTTGAGTTAATCCTTGAGATGATGAAGGAAGATCGATCAAGGCAGAAAAGTTACATAGACGGAAAGCGTAAGGGCTTGGAGTTCTCAGTCAGAGATTTTGTTTTTGTGAAAGTATCACCGATGAAGGGTGTTATGTGGTTTGAAAAGTCGAAAAAGTTGGCACCAAGATATGTTGGGTCGTTTCCTAGTATAGAGAGGATTGGGAAACTCGCATACCGAGTAGAGTTACCGAATACTTTAGCAGGAGTCCATAACGTTTTCCACGTATCTTAATTAAGGAAGTACATCCGTGATCCAGAGACTACTATAGAGCCAACGGTTGGAAGATTTAGTAGTGGAGCATGATGACTATCATTAGGCGACATATTCGTATAGTTGATAGGGATACGAAAGAATTAAGGAATAAGACAGCCAAGTGGTAAAGGTCAAATGGAGTGACGATGAATGGGACATTACTTGGGAGATAGAGGACAAGATTAGGGAGGCGTATCTTGATCTATTTTGATTGTATGATCTATATTTTTGCATAGACTTTTAATTAGTAGTTATGCTGCTGTCGTAATTTTTATGTGCTTAAGATACATGTTTGTATGGTTGGTGTGCTTGTTGTTTTTCATATCGCAATTTCAAGGATGTAATTCTTTAAGGTGGGGAGCCTATAACGTCCTTAATATTTATTGCACATTATTTCGAATATTTAATTTTGGGATAATTAAATGGGAAGTTGAAAATGTGGGATTTGCTATATTAATTAATTAATTTTAGCCTTAAGGAATACAACGAAGAGAATGTTTTGAAGAATGGAAATTATAATATAAACATAAGTACGGAAGGGTAAAAATGAAAGAGGAACCTTCTACTATTCTCTCACCCTCTCCTTTGTTCATTTCATTTTACATTCTCACACTTAAACTAAAACTAAAGAAGTCGGCCACCATTAAAGCTAACGCAACAAAGAAAAGAGAAATGGAAGCTTAGAAAGAAAAGAAGCCAAGGCAAATTTCACCATTCAATAAATTAAGGTGAATAATATTTCCATCTCTTGCTTGTGATGTGTTTGATTCGGATTTTAGTGTAGATATGAACTTTTAGTAACTATTTATCATGCATTTGGGTTAAATAATCATTTATGGATGTATGGTTATCATTTATGTATTTTAAGAATTTTCATAAAGGGTTTTAGGTGTGAAAAAATAATTTTTCGATCTTCAAAAGTTCTAAAATTTTGATACGATGTTTGAACCATTATTTTGGAGATTTGTTTTTAATTTCATAATTTTTGGAAAATTTTGAATTTATTATGAATTTTCTAAAGGAGAAAATGAATGATTTCGAAATTTAACTATTTAAAATATGAAAATAATTATTTTGGTCCGAAATTGTTATATGATGTTAAAAAAGTAAATATTGATTTTTGGGATTTTTGGTTCTTTCCCAATTAAGTACAATTTGGTATAAATTGTTTTATGCAAAAATCATTTATTTGCAAAATGTGACAAAAGGTATAATTTGAGGAGAAATTATATTTTGGAAAATCAAAGCAAGATTTCCACTTTTAATTGCTGCATGATTTCTAAAAAAGGTTTTGATTATCCAATGAGATTTGACAAATAATGTTGTTTGGCAAAAAGTTCATACTTTTAATGGAAAAAATTCAGTATTGTAAAGTATTATAGAAATGTCATCGTCAACCTTCGATAACCATCATTTTTCAACGTTCGATAGCTGTCAACATGTGAGTGCATGTATTTTCAACCTACGACAGCTACTAATTTATCAATGTTCGAAAGCTTATTTTGTTAACCTTAGAAAGCTTTTTTTATCAACATTCGATGATTACATTTTTGTCAATACTCAACATCTATACTTTCATTAACATGCGATGACTATGTTTTGTCAAGGCTCGATTGCTGTATTTTTCATAACATGCGAAAGCTATACTTTATAAAGATTCGAAACCTATGTATATATCAACCTTCGACGATTATGTTCTATCAACTTTCCAAAGCTATATTATGTCAACATTCGAAGGCTATATTCTATCAACTTTTGAATGTTATATTTTATTAACTTGCAATAGCTATGTACTTAGTCAACTTGCGATAGCTATATGGATTGATAAGCGACAACTATAAAGGTAATGTGATAACCCACATCTCCCAACACATTGATCCAACGCCTATAGTGACTTTCGAACTCGCATCGGTACCAAGAAATACAAGTTATCGTGTTTTTAAAACATTACAGAGACTAAGAATATACAGAGATGATCTAAACCATTCTACGCTTTCAGATCTCACAACGGAAATCAATAAAATTGTAACGACTTGGTATTTTGAACCGTTCGCATCCGCACATGTCAGATTTGAATTGTTCAAAATGTCAGATTGTTAATTTATATTTGGCAAAACTCAGTATATACAGTAAGTAAATCAATCACAGAATCACAGACACAGAGTATTACAACAATAAGCAGCAGAATAGATAAATAGTAGTTCATGAAGCTACTATATAAACATCAGAGTTTAAAACAAAATACAACATAAATCTCGAATACAGAGTAGTCTCAAATACAAAAGTGACTACAAGACTATATAGAAATAACCGGAAACAGCTGAAAGCTGACTAGATATAAGATGGATCTTCAAGCAAAGCTCCAAACTCCAAAGGTGAATCTCAAATGTTGTGTCACTCAGTCTGACCCGAGCATAAAGAAAAAGACAAAACACTCGAGTCAGGATTAACTTTCTTATAGTAGTAAATTTAACTCAAGTGAAATGTCAACTGAAATACAAGTAACTTAAAGGATGTTTGGGATATCCATCCTCTAAGGATCCGTGGAACTATCTGCTATGTAATACAATACGCTATTATAATATGTCTATAGTAAAGTAAACTATTAAAATAGCGTTAAGGCGTTACCCATATCCCCCTTAACACATTTTTATATATTTCCATAGTCTATACAGTACCGTAATTTCTTCGTAAACTTGAGGGCTATCAGAGGGCACTCCATAGGTATGGTACAAACCAAACTCGTAGAAGGCGCGATAGGGCATGTGACAAGGCATGCGAGGCAATGCCAGGGTAGATATATCGTTTGCGGATCCGGACTGGTGGTAACGCATAGTAGCTACTACCGCCCACCTCGAGACACACTTCCAAATCAAAGGTGCATCCAATCAAATCACAAAGTAATAGAATGCTATCGAAGAAATGTGCCCGATCGAAAGAATGACCTCACTTGGTCCGGTGTGGCTCCTGTTTTAGCCACATCAAGCTGACTCATGGGTGTCAGGGCTGCGTTAATACCTAATACAGAATCGTCGCCAAACTATCCTACTTCGTTCTGGAATCTCCACCACGTACACAGTTGTTAAAGTGGTTTTTGGTATTGACAGAGAGTATGACAATATCCGATCCCGGTCTCTTTAACAACCAAACGCTTATTTCACACCGTGGTCATTTCATTTCAAATAGTTCATATATCAAAATATCTTATTCATTTCAAAACCATATCAATTCGATATCATTATTCACTTTAAATAATATTCATTTCTAGAATCGTAACACTTTCAAAATTATAACACTTTCGAAATCATAACACTTTCGAAATCATAACACCGTGGTCATTTCATTTCAAATAGTTCATATATCAAAATATCTTATTCATTTCAAAACCATATCAATTCGATATCATTATTCACTTTAAATAATATTCATTTCTAGAATCGTAACACTTTCAAAATTATAACACTTTCGAAATTATAACACTTTCGAAATCATAACACTTTCGAAATCATAACACTTTAATCATAACACTTTTGAAATCATAATACTTTTGAAATCATAACACCTTTGAAATCATAACAGTTCCAACTTAAACAGTTTAGATATTGAAAATAGTATATATATTAAAATAGTTATAAATTAAAAATAGTTTATATATATTAAAAATACTTTATGTAATAAAATTAGTTTCCTCCAATTTCGCAAATCGATTCAAATCAACTTAAATTCCAAAATTCAATTTAAATCAATTCCAGTTTAACCATTTCAATTTAAAGGTCAAAGATTCAATTCAAATCTCAATAAATCATTTCAATTTATATCGATTTTAAATCCAGGTTTGAACTATGTAACAACCCGCATATTTTACGATTTTATATTTAAATGTTTATTTAAATATAGCGTCGTTAGTCGGATTTAAGTCCAAAATATCACTTTTTGCAAACGGTCGAATTAGGACTCGGGACCACTTCCATTGAGTCCAAAATGGCATTTGCGATCTTTTTGAGTATAAGTATCGATATGTTTGGAGTGAGTTGAATTTTGCTATTTTCTATTTGGGCTTTTGGGTTTGGGTTTCAGCCCACTAACCCTACTTATTACTCTAACTCTTTAACTCTTCATCCATTCACTCTCCTACACTCTAGCTCAGCTGAAATGGGGGAAGAGAAAAGGAATTAGAAATTCCAAGCCCTAGATTCATTTGCAAACTCCATTTCTTGCTCCAAAATCAAAGAGAAGCTTAGGTAAGCCTTCTTTTCACCTTCTCCATCTATCTCTCTCTCTCCAATTTCAGAAAATTCCTAAACCCTAATTTAGGAAATACTTGTTTTGATCTTAGATTGAAGCTTGTAGAGTTGAAGTGAAGAGTGGTTGATCTTTTCCTTGTGTTTGAGCTTCTTATCATTGTTTTTGAGTTAAAAGGTGAGATTTTTGAACTCACATCTAAGCCTATAGCTTTTGTTGTTGTTGGGTAAGAATTCCTAACATCAATTCATGTTCATTTGTGTTCGATTTGGATCGATTTGGTGAATTGTCCCATTTTTGGTTTTTGGAATCCAATTTTGTGAAAATCCAATCTTTGATGTTTGAACACGTTAGTGGAGTGTTTCGGAGGGCCATACAAGGCTGGGTTGTCGTTTGGCGTAAATCCTCAGTCGTAGTTGCTCGTTCGTTCGCTTCCATCCGTGTTATCGAATTTGCCCCAAAGGGGGCTAGGCAGATTCTGCTCTGGTAGCAGGTTCAGTCGACTGAACCAGTAGGTCAGTCGACTGAACCAGATCCCAGGAATTTGCCTGGGTCTGTATCAGTCGACTAACCTTCTGGGCCAGTCGACTGACCCTGGGGCAGAAATCTCGTACCCCCGTGTCAGTCGACTGACACACTGGGTCAGTCGACTGACCTGGAAACATAAAGTTTCCAGGCACTGGTCCAGTCGACCGACCCCCTGGTTCAGTCGACTGACCTGCTTGTCTCAGCCCAATTTGTTATTTGCTTGGTCTTCCAATTTTTATCGATTCGTGTCAATCCAATCAGTTGTTATCGCACTTTTGACTTTGATGATTCCTTTTTGATTTCGTACACGAGTTTTATAAAATGATCTTTTTAAGTTGTATTAAAAGCTCGTTTATCCGATTTATAATTTCTATTTAAAACACACCCACAATTTTGCACTTTGAGCAAAGAGGGAGGAGAATTAAATGATTAAATAAAACGCGTGCTATGAACACGTGGGTTTATCTTTTCAATTAATTCCTAATCTATTCGTTTGACCGTTTTGACCTTTGGGTCTGGTTTATCGATGAGATGAGGTGAACTTTGTACTGCTTTGAGTGTGAAATTGACTAACGGTTAGTAAACCGTTTAGTGCGAACGTGTGGTATGGGACTCACGTTAACATTTTTCGGGTTCCTTTCTGAGAGTTGCGACACATTCTGCCAGTTAGTGGTGTCCAGTAATGGGTCTCCGGACCTTCGCCACTACGGTTTGTTGCCTTCGGGCGTGTGGATCCTTGTTTTACAGTACTGAGATCGAGCATTTTTTGTTTCTTTGACAATTATATTTCCCTAGTGTATCGCCTTTCGGGTTAGGTTCTTTGAACCACACGATATATAGCGATTACCTTGTGGAAACTTATGTTACCTTTATTGGTATTTGTTATTTTCCTTTTGGCTTGATTTGGGATATGATATCCTTTGTTTATTTGAGTTGCCTATGATATGAGGATTGTTATGATTCATCTTTTGTTAGATGATTTGGTTATCTCCTTTGGAGATATTTGTGGTATTTTATGACTTGGTATGTTCATTATCATTTAGTTTATCTAACTGATTTGTTTAGCTAGACTGACCCGTGTATTTTATACTCGGGTCAGACCGAGACGTTTCAGGTTAGGTACATTGGACTTAGCCTATTTTGCTTCCGCATGGACTATTCTGCTAGCTCCTTTTTGTTATAACTTTTTGTGTAGTCCTTTTTGTCTGTAACTCTGATATGTATTATATTGACTCGCCCGTATATTGTGGTTTGCTTTACCACTTGACATGTATCATTTTGTAAACTTTGTAATGTATCTGTATACGTGTAAATGCATGTGATGATCCACTGTTCTGTAATGTGTATTACATTTGAGTTGTTATATTTCATTCTGATAGATCCTTCAGCCACCTATGGCTTTGTATTAAGTATTTATTGGATATGTCAATCCACTTGAGAAAGAAAGAGGAATGTATGGCAATTGTCGGCGTATTCAATAGATAATTAAGACAAGGCTATATATGGTCGCTCCTATTCAGCTTTATTCTCCGTATTAGCGACGGTGTTACCTAGTAATACTCTTTGCTAATATGGGTCTCGAAGTGGGGCGTCACGGCTTGGTATCAAAGCTGAGTTCAGAACAAAATATGATAAACATAGAACAGAGACACATATTACGGTACATCAAAGGGGTCGTACGAATGTTACGAATCTTTGAATCATCGTGCCTTTATTCTTTCCATGCCTTTGGGGTAGATAGAATTTTGGGAATACGTCTAGGAATGCATTTTATTCCGTAGTATTCCATATTTGAATTAATGATATCTACCTTGTGAATAATCTTTATCTCATCTTAAGTTTCAGCTAATGGCCGAAAGAGGCAGAGGACGACGCTTGGATGCTGGGCAATCCAGCGGCTTGCATCCGGACGGCGTTTATATGTCTGCCGATCAGTTTTTGGAGTTATTTAGGAGTACTCAGCCTCCAGCTCCTATTCGAGCATCTCCTCCACGCAAGTCTGCCTTTGCACGCCTGTGCGGTGATTTTTCTCATCTTGGAGGAAAGCCATTCAAAGGCTCCGAGTCCGTTCTTGAGGTCCAAGCTTGGATTCGCACATGCGAGCGTATCTTTTCTCGCATGGATCTTTCTGACCACGATCGAGTTCTTGTAACTTCTAGCTTATTGCAAGAGCGTGCCCTTGATTGGTACGAGCTCCTTATAGCCGAACTTGACGAGTCTGTTCTTTCTTGGACTCAGTTTCGGGAACGATTCGAACTCAAATTCGAACCTGAATCTGAGAAAGTTTTATTGGCCTGTCGCTTTCTTGAGTTGAAGCAAGGGAAGTCCTCCATCTCTGAATATGTTGCATCATTCGAGGCCTTATCTAAGTATGGTCTTGAATTCATTAGCACTTCTTATAAGAAAAATATGAAGTTTGTCTCTGTTCTTAAAAAATATCTTAAGAAGTCTTTAATGCTCCAGCTTAAGCTTTCTTTTGAGGAAATGGTTGATTCGGCACTTCATCTCGAGGCCATCGAGAAGGAGTGTGATAGTGGTGGTGATGTTGAGGTTCACAAGAACCCCAATAAGAAGAAGTTTCCATTTCATAAGCAGGGATTTCTCCCTTCCAAGAAGAAAAAGCCTGTTGAATCTGGTTCTAACTCTCAATCTGCTGGAACACCTTCCATTCGGAAGTGTTTCAATTGTGGTTCTCCTGATCATATGATTCGAGCTTGTCCTAAGCCTCTCTTCTGCTATTACTACAAGAAGGAAGGTCACCGTGTTTCCTCCTGCCTTACTGCTCCTGCTAGTGCCAAGTCTGGCAAGCTTTATGTTGCTAAGGCTTTTGGAGGTTTATCATTTCAACCCGCAATCCCAAAATTCAAAATAAATGAAAATCGCTTGGGTTTATCATTTCAACCCATAACGATTTTCCCTTAATCTATAATATCGTTCGGGTATGTATCATTTCAACCCATAGGGAATTTCTAAACTAACAGGGTACTTGCAGTGTGAAAACAAATATGATAATAATATAACATATCAACAACAGGCATATATCATCAATAACAAATTTAAATAAAATATATACAATAGGGTTATGGTGTCATATTTCATAGGTGAACACTGGCAAATAATGGCATATCATATTTGACAATTAAATAGCTAACAATTCAATATTTAACAACATATTTCAATCGACATTTCATGTGAACTGAATCTACTAAATATAAGAATGTTAATCGTGAGTGATTGCTCACCTTTCGAGGCTAGAGTGAACATGACAAGCACACAGAATAAATCACGAATTCGAAAATCGACCAATCCAAACAACAAATCTCAAAGTGAAGTAAGCTGAACACGGATTTGACGGACGAAGCTGATAAATAGGAATCGATGGAAACAAATCAGAATCAGTTTGATATAACTGAAACAGAATGTATATTATATATTTTAAACCAATACTCAATTTAAAAATACACATTTAAATAACATGTCTATATAAAATATTTTAATTTAAAATCAAAACATATATTGAAGAATATATTGATTTGCAGACTAATATATATGTGCAGACCCAATATATAATAACAACTAAATGTACTATGCAGGTTAATATAAATACACAGACATAATCTATAAATACAACTAAATGTACTATGCAAGCTAATATATATATATATATATATATATATATGTGTGTGTGTGTGTGTGTGTGTGTGTGTGTGTGTGTGTGTAGGCAAACACAATATATATAAATACAACTAAATGTATATATATTCAAGCTAATATATACAGACCCTGTATAAAATATACGACTAAATATATATATGCAACACTATGTATATATGTAGGCTATAAACTAACATACACCCAGACTATATATGTAACACTGTATATACATGTGCAGGCTACAAGACTGACATATATCCGGACTATGTATATGCAATAATATATATGCATGCAAGCTACAAAATCAAAATTAATATTACATTTTAAAAAACAAATACCAATAAATATATATACCAAAGTAAACCCTTTTTCCATAGGACAGAACCCAAAAATATAACTTCATAACATTATTCGTGTATACCTTAAAATATATAACAGGTTTCTAACAAATCTAACTTTATATATATAAACTAACTGTAAATTTTTTTTTATAAACTCATATATATACTTATGTATATAAACTACCGTGAAAACATAATTTTATGAACTGATATGCAAGAAAATTTGGAAAAACACACACATGTATATATAAATACTTACTTTAATATATTTTTTATTTCAAAATGAATGTTGCTGCTCACCTATATATATATATATATATATATATATATATATGGATATATATATATCAACAATATGAGAAGCCGCTGTCTCGGCTGATTTGAGGCGTCATGTGAGGGAGAGGGAGGGAAAAGCTACGCATGGATGTGGTGGCAGGCTGAACTAGGCATGTGGTTGCAGGGTGGTGGCGGGGTGAGTGCTGTGCGCGGCTAGCTAGGCGGTGGAAAGGGAAACTGGGTGTGGTGGAAAAGGGGACGTGACTTACTTCGGTGGTGGGAGGAGAAGTAGGTGGCTGTGGTGCTCGGCAAGGCAGAGATGGCTTCGGTCAGTTGAAATCAGTGGCATGCGGACGTGGCTGCATGGGTTTTGGGCAGTTAAGGTGTGGTGTGCCGTCGTCCGGTGGTGGAGCACGAAGGGAGGGTGATGATGGCATGTCTAGGGAAGGATGGTGGTTGATCTAGAGGTGGAGAGGAAATCTTTGGTGAAGGGTTTGCTTCGGCACAGTAAAAAATGGTGGGTGGGGAGGTGAAATGAACGGGAGGAGATGAGAAGCTTTATAAAGGGGTGGGCGTTTTCAAAGCATATGTATTTAAATATTTTATTTTTTGAGAACAAATGAGAAGTAAACTATGCACAGGCTTTTTGAATTATAATATATATATATATATATATATATTTATTATTTTTATGAAGAAGAAGGCAGAACGTATTAAAATTTGAATTGCATGAACCAACGTATGAATTGAAGCCCAGGAATAGCATAAGCCAAAAGTTGAAATAGGAAAGAGTGACAGCCATAGCATTGAATTCTGGAGTTAACAAAAGAAGATGACTATTGGTATTACATGGTTGGCGATTGAAAAGACAAAGGAAACAAAAAGGTCCAATATGGAACCGATATGTCAAATCTTTTTTGTCGATTTCGTCGCGTACCGGACACCGAAATGCACAAATGAATAGACTGCGGAGATCAGCACGATGAGATAAACAGAATGGTACACAGATATCAGCGATAAGATCAAGTTATAAAACTTGATCTTTCGCTACCGAAAATGCTGCAATTTCACCGAAATAAGATAAACGAAGCTAGAGCAGTCCAAATTTGGTGAAACGAAATATAACGTCTCATTCAGAAAATCATTTACATTTTTATTATATTAACATATTCAGAATTTGAAAACATTTTATTTTCATCAAATTAACTGATTTTAAATTGAAATTAAAAATTACACAACAGAAATAAACTTCCATATTTTCTGATAAAAAACTGACATCTGCTACGTTTAAATAGACGCATTACAAATATCAAATTTTCATTGCTAAATTTTATTATTTAATTTCAAGCAAAAATTCAGTAAATTACGTTAATAAAACCGTTAAAATTTTCGCGTCGTTACAAAAATATAATATAGAAAATAGCTATTTCAGAAAATATCTCAAAACATGGTCTCACAAATAGTACGTAGTCGAATCCAAAGTACACAGAAATACAATACATAGTCTGATAAATACTAATTACTGAATACGATAATACTTACATGGAGAGTAATATAAAATTATAAACAACTTCAAAGCTGAGCTTGCCTCTCCACGTACTAATCTTGGGCCTATCACATGCTGCCTTATCCTCCTACGGTGGGGGAAATGGAAGGAAAGAAGTGGGTCAGACAAAAGTCTGAATGAGTACATTATTAATATATGGTGATAACATGCAGTTGACTTTAGTAATACTCTATATGACCTAGAATGTCCGTGAATTACTTATTTCATATGCTCAAGGGGTTCAGCTCGATACATACCTATACTACATCTTGTATAGGCTCATACCTAGGGTCGAATGACTAATCTAACCTCAAGACCATTGATGATCGGCTAATAGCTAGTGAAACTGTTCCAACATAGGGTTTACCTACAATTCTCAACCATGGAACTAAGTTTCCCACACTACGACTACACGTATCATATCAACCATGGGACTATATTTCCCATAACTATGACTACACCTATCCTAGTTACGCATCGCGGGGGATCCCGCAATGTCGACTCGTCGGGGTGTCTCATCGTCTTCATCCATGTCCACCTCCCAACGGTAACCTAACGCCTCTTATTGCACCACATCGAGATCCCTCAACAACACAGCATCACGTCATGTCATCGTGAATACCAAGGAATTCCCGTTAGTGTCGGGCCACACACTCCATCAGGCATCATCGTCAGTGTCGCGCGTCCACCATGGAACCTTCTATGAGTGCAGTTTGTGATGGAATCGTCTCGAGTCGCATATCGATCCCGTTGGACAAATAATATTTATCCAGTCCCACAATGTCCTAGTGTCGTCAACATAGGGAACTAGCTTCCCTACTTCTACTAGCATCCATACACACACACTACTATCTATTTAATTATAACATGGGCCTTAGGTTGAGGTTCATACTGCGCTCTGGAAACGCCAATCGGTCGATCGCCCATTCCTAGAGCGGTCGATCGCTCCAATGAGTGCGTTCAACCGGTCGTTGTTGTTTGGTGTTTTTAATTAGCGCTTTTAATTCATTATTGTTTCTTAATTATTGTTTTTTCCAAATATATTATAGTAACCTTGAATCCTAGATTTTCGTATAGAAACCCTAGTTATAATTATCTAAACTTATGCATGTATGATTTGCAATTGTCAGCGCTTCCTATTTAATTTCATATTTACAGTAAATAGGTTTAACCAGATTTACCAATCAATTCTTATTAATTTAACAAAAGGGTTCATTATGGGTTTATCAATTTCTCGATTTACATATTAACACCAAATTGTATATATTGTCAAATTTTAGTTTTTAAAGAATAAGATTCCTAATTTTAACCTTTAACAATCTAAATCAAATAAGGTACACTAAAATTAATTGTATATAAGTCACCTAATTAACAGTGAACCCACTCACCTCAAATCCAAGCTTTTCCCTTCGAATCGCACTTGAATTCTACATCGTTGCTAGCTCTCCGCTTAATTTTATTTCTTCAATCTCTCTATTTTTATTTTTATTTATTTTTGAATAAGTTTATGATTTGAGGTAGAGGTTTGAATTTGACAGAGTCTGGGTGTTCTGCTCTAATTTTTTGAATTAAGGTTTTCCTTGACGTTGCATTTATAACAGTTCAAAGTGACATGGGTAGTTAATCGATGCTTGATTCGTTTAAATCTGGTATGTTAAAAATATACGATCAAATCCAGACCGTTCAGCCTAGCAAAACCGGAGCTGCTGAACAACTATCGATCGACCGTTGGTACTTGAGGCGGTCGACCGCTACATGTCGACCGACGATGCCCTAGGGTGTCGACTATTGTATTAATTTTTTTAACGTTTATTTCTTTCTAAATTTACTTATTTAATTATTCTCAACTGCGAATTTTCAACGGTTATAACTTTTCCATATTAGCTCCAATTCCAAAAGGTTATATATGAATACTGTCTCGAAAATCAGTTTGAATTCAATGGCGCAAGTTTTGTAGCTAGATTCGGATGTTTGCAAAAATTCCATTTTAGCCCCTTTTATATTTAACTTTAATTCTTTTGTTTAAATTTTCGGGGTGTTACATTCCCCCCCCCTTTAAGAGGATTTCGTCCGCGAAATCTCCAAGGACGAAAAAGTGTAACTCGTACGTATGGAATTCGATAATTACATCCATTTACTCATCCATCAATCATTGGTAATTGTTGTCCTTAATTTAAATTCTAATGCAAGTATGTACATATAGGTATGGAATGTATATGAATCTATAGTAATGCAAAGAGTAGGCGGTCTTCTGATCCAGTCGACCTCCTTCAATGCATGGCTTATGCCGTGAATCCAAAATGTATGCAACATCCTATGTGAATACATTAACAATCTACATGTATGTGCAACCATTCATTCCATATGCAACAATCATATGAATATAACTCAGTAAAATAGAACAAGTGATGGTGTGTGTGCATGCCAACTCGAGTATTTGGATTCACGTTTGCAACCAATCCTAACATCCAATGGTACAGACTTATGTCCTAATGGCACGTTGCAACCAATCCTAACATCCAATGATCTGTACCTATGGGGTAAACCTAAGCACATAAGTAATTTATACTTATCTACTAAAATGGAAACGTACCAGAAAAAAGTTCTGGATGGATAGCTCGAATCTTCCCTTCAGGCTCCCATGTACTTTCTATTGGATCGTCTCCCCACTGCACCTTAACAAGCTTGATAACATTATTGCGGAGTCGCTTTGTATGCTCAAGAATATAAGTGGGTGCATGACGAATAAGTGACTCCCTCTCTACTCCACATCCTTAAGTTGACTCGGCTCGACTACGGTTGTCGTATCATGTAGACATTTCCACAAGTGTGACACATGAAAAGCATCGTGTACTCCCGCTAACTTCGTAGGATGCTTCACTCTTAAGCTAACATTCCTACACTACTAGTAATTGAAAAAGGCCCTACAAACCTCGGTGTTGACTTCCTCGAAATACCACATCTCATAACATGCCTAAGCGATAAGACCTTCACAAAAACCATGTCGTCCACTATGAACTCCAACTATGTTGCTCTCTTGTCAATGTAAGACTTCTGACTATCTTGAGCAGTCTTTATCCTCCTACAGATCAAATATACCTTTTGTGATGTTTGCCTTACTATATTTGGTCCAAGAATAAACCTATTCGTAGTCTCCCACTAATAAGATGGTGATCTACAAGGCCTCCCATACAACGCCTCGAATAGTGCCATTCTAATACTTGCCTGATATTTATTATTATTAGCGAACTCCACTAGCGGTAAGTGATCCTCCCAAGAGCCTCCAAAATTTAAGATACACATATGACGTAAGTCCTCCAACACTCGGTTCACCCTCTTTGTTTGTCCATCCGTCTACAGGTGATAAGCGGTATTCAAACTCAACTCCATGCCTTAATGCCTTTTGAAGACTCCTCCAAAACTCACTGATGAAAAGTGCATCTCGGTCGCTCATGATGCTTGAAGGAACTCTATGTAATTTAACTATCCCCCACACGTAAAGTATCACTAAAAACGCTGCAGTCATCATACTCCTAACCGGAATGAAATGAGCTCATTTCGTCAATTGGTCGACTATAACCCAAATACTCTCATTCCCCTTCCTACTCCTAGGTTGTCCGTCGATGAAATTCATAGAAATAATCTCCCATTTCCACTAAGGAATATATAATGGCTGCAACAATCCTCCCAGCCTCTTCTACTCCGCTTCTACTTTTTGGAAATTCATACATTAGGCCACATACTCTGCCACATGTTCTTCACACCAGGCCAATAAAAGACTCTTCCTGTCACAATGCATTTTATCTCCACTGGGATGAATGGTCATCTTAGAATGATGAGGCTTGGCTAGTAGCTGTCAATCAGATCCATAATGAGAGGAACACACGATCTACCATTTACCCGTAACCACCCCAACAACATAATGCCTTAAATGACTCGACTGCTCTCGTCTACTCATCCTCTCAAAAATATCCAATAACTCCTTGTCTTGCTTCTGACTTGATCCTATGCGGCCCATAAGTGTAGGCTGCACATCCAAACCTGATAAAAATTCGAGAGTAATATCTGATGATGGTCGAAAGTTGAATGTAGAAATAAACTCCAAGTGCTTCTACTCCAAGAACATATAACTTAATATCGCATGCTTCCTACTCAAGGCATCGGCTACAACATTATGCTTACTTGGAGTATAGAAGATATCGAAGTCATACGATGCCAAGAACTTCATCCCCCTTCGATGCCTTAAGTTCAAATCCTTCTGGAAGAATAAATACTTTATAGACTTATGGTTTGTATACAACTCAAACCGCTCTCCTAAAAGATAGTGTCTACATGACTTGAGCGCGAAGACAATAGCTGCTAACTCAAGATCATGTGTAGGGTAGTTTCTCTCATGGATTTTCAACTACCGACTAGCATAGTTCACCACTCTCCTCTCTTGCATCAACACCGCACCCAACCCTGTACCACAACCATCATTATATATTGTGAATGCCTTAGTACCATCGGTAGTACTAGAACAGATACACTAGTCAACGCCTCCATCAGTTTGATAAAAGAATCCTCGCACTTTGCATCCCACTAGAAAACTGAATTCTTCTTGGTGAGGCGGGTTAGAGGGGTAGAGATTTTAGCAAAGTCCTTAATAAACTTCCTATACTAGCCCGCCAAACCAAGGAAACTCCTCACTTCCGTGGCATTCTACGGCACATGCCAATCCTGTACTGCAGCAACTTTACTAGGATCGACCGCCAACCCAAGCTTCGAGACAACTTTTCCTAAAAAGTGTACTCCTCGTGCCAAAAGCGATACTTAGAAAACTTCACCTTCAACTTATGCTCACAGAGTGTATTGAGCACTTCTTTTGAATGCATCCAGTGCTCCTCTTTGCTCCTTGAATAGACTAGAATGTCATACACAAATACCATCACGAAATTATTAACCAACCCTCTGAAACTCGGCTCATCAATTCAAAAAAGTAGATGAGTGCATTGGTCAGTATGAAGGGCATGACTAACCACTCTAAAGTTTATCTGGTGTGTGAAAAGAGGTCTCCTGAATATTGTCCTCGGCGCATAATTGATGGGATCCGGTAGCCAAGTCAACCTGAGAGAACACCTTCTCTCCAACCAACTAGTCAAAAAGATCGTCTATGCGTGGCAATAGGTAATGATTCTTCTTTGTCAGCTTTTCAACTCTATATAATTGAAAAAAAAGCCTCAGAGAACCATCTGCCTTAGTGGCAAAAATAACCGGTGCTTCCCACACTGAAATGCTCCTCCTAATAAAGCCCTTCTTCAACAGCTCACTCACTTGCTTTTTCAGCTCGCGTCTCTCCTTAAGAGCCATGTAACGACCCACTATTTTGGACCATTCAAATCGACAATAATCCACACATGTCTGACTTGAATAATTCAAAATAACAGATTGTAAATAAATTTGGAGCAAATGAAATCAAATACACAGAATCACAGACACATAACATATCAGAATAACTCGTAGCGGAATATAAAAACCATAGTAGTTCATGAAGCTACTATAACAAACTCTCAAAACATAATACATAATATCTGCTTGAAAACATATACAATAGAAATCTCAAATAAATAGAAGTTTATAAATACCAGAACTGAAATAGAACAACTGAACTGAAAGGAACAGATAACTAGACAAGCAGAATCTCCAGCGATTCCTAGCTCCAGAAAGAAATCCAAAGCTAAGCTGTAAATACTCAGACTGACCCGAGCGTAAAGTAAAACACAAAACACTCGAGTCAGGACAATATATACTTATATAATGTAAACCAACTCAAGTGAACTGTAGTAGAAATGCACAATAACTCAAAGGATGCTTGGGATCGCCCATCCTTTAAGGATCAGTTAAACTATAAATTAAATACATCCCGTGGTTAAAATTTCAAAATGGTATTTTATACTTCGAAATCAAATATCATTTCAAAATTCAGTATCCTTCAAAAATCCATTTCAAAATATCAAAATATCATATTTCAAAATAGTTTATATTTCGAAACAAATTACTTTATTTTAAATCATAAAAATGAAGTTATTATATTTAATAATTAAATTATTAAATTTCCAAAATTTTAATCTTTCAAAGTTCATTCGTTCACTTAAATTAATTAAAACAATGAAAATTCAACTTTCGCAGCATTTAGAAAATTCTACGGAAAGTCGCATTTAAAACAGTTCAATTTAACAAAAGACAACATTTAAAATGCTGTAATAGGGTTACATTAGTTTCAAATAAACTTAGTTAAATTCAACCATTATAACATTTACAAAAATTCTATAATAGCCTTTAATTAAATTTAGCCATTTGGTTCATTATTATTAACTACAGCATTTACAAATGTTGTATTATCATTTACATTAGAATTAACAGCATTTCAGAAATGCAGTTAATTAACTTCAAATATTCAGTATAATTTCACAAACAATTATATTTTTATATAAATCGTTTTTAACTTATAAAATCATATAATTTCACTTTTAAAACAATCATTCAAATATCCTTATATTCATGATTTTATAAAGTTAAACCTCCATTCAAAAATCAAAATTTAATAATAATTCACTTATTAAATTCCAATATTAAATTATAAATTCATTAAATTAAATTAACTTAACACTTAAGTTTAAATTTTCAAATATAACTTAATTCCATTTTTATTTACTTAACTTAAAATTCACTTTTTAAGCCAAATTCACAAATTTCCAATTTTAGTTATATTTCAAAATTTCAACTTAAATATTCATTCATTTCACATTTTAACTTTATTCAAAATCATTAATATAATATAAAAATCATTTAAATTCACTTTAATCCAAATTATCATGAATTTATCAAATTTCATATTTAATTTAAATTCCAATTATCATCAAATTAAAATTTCCCAAAATAATTTACATTTCAAATTTTACCATTAATTTATTTCACTTATAAATTTTCAAAAAATCAATAATGCTTTACGAAAATCATTTTTATTTAGTTTAAATCAAAATATTATAATATTTACATTTCTAAAATATTTTAAATTTTTTAGAAAAACATATTTTAACTACGGGTCTGTATTTCATTTTTTAGCCTAGGTAAAATGATACGGGTAATATATCATTTCAACCCGTAATTTACAAAGAAAACCCGGGTTTGATCATTTCAAACCCGCAATCCCAAGTAAATGAAAATAATTGAAAATCATTTAGGCCTATCATTTCAGCCCATAACAATTTTCTCCTATTCTAAAGTCCGTTCGGGTATGTATCATTTCAACCCATAGTGATTCTAATCTAAAAGGAACTTGCAGTGTGATAAACTGATATAAATAACAGAAGAACATAAAATAACAGTAACATATGATATAACAGGTGATTAAGCATGGGTGAACATCATATGATCATAACATAGCAGATATAACATGGTGATGCATTTTACAGATTCAAATGTGATCGATTTACTAGTTATATAAGTATAAAACTGTCTGGTGAGAATAACTCACAGGTATGAGCTGGAGATACAACGACGAATACACAAATGAGATCCACACAAGCACGATAACACGACACAAAGATGAGTGGAAGAGCCAAGGCATCAATTCCCTTGAATACAAGTCAAACAAAACAATATAATATACATAAGTTTCCAAATTCAAATACGATAAACAATGAGAGAATTGAATGTACAAAACATCTCCAAAGTATTTGCACTTGCTTTCTACCACCTATGCTTCAGCTATAGATCTGAAATGCATGGCCAAAGCATGGGTTTAGATCAGGGTTTGGGTTCATAAGAGGTCGGCCAAACATGTATGGTGATGGGGCAAAAGTGATGCAAAGAGATATGTGCATGGATACAACTACAAGGCAACACATGATTTCTATGCAACAATAAGGCTCGGCCAAACCAAGGATGAGCACGGCCAGTCTTCAGGTGGGGTGGAGGATGATGTGGCAGTGATGTCAGGTCATGAAATGGCTGGAGATGATGGTGCAAGTGGCAGCCAAGGAGGAGTTTGAGGTGGTGGAGCAATTTGGTGGCTCGGCTAGGAGGTTTAGGTGAAGTTTGCTCAATTTTTGGTGGAGTTTGATCATCTATGGTGCACGGCCATGGAAGGTCATAGGGTTGGAGGAGGAGGACAGCCTGATGTGGTGGTGGTGAAGGTGGCTGAGGTGATGGAGGAGAAAAGCCAAGCAAATAGGTGAAGGCAAGTGCAAAATAGAATGGAAAAACAAGAAGAAAAGAGTGGAAAAGAAGAAGAGATTACCAACTTTTTTTTTGCTCAGGAAATGGAGGCCATGAATTTTGAGATGAGAAACTATTTTGATACGTGCAAAATGAGAAAGAGATCGACTGAAGCAATGAGATATGTTCAGCCTCTAATCAATGCAAGTGGTGGTTGAGAAATGAAAAGGTAGGGAGGTGAAAAGACTAAGGTAAGTGAATGGTTTTAAACTCTTCATATTTCTTTATTTCTTTTGGAATTTTTAAATAACTGAAAGATACATATAAATTCAGATAAAAACACGAAAATTTAGTAAATAAGCAAAAATAAATAAATAAATATTAATTATATAAAATTTAATTAATAAAAACAGCAAAAATTGCAAACTAGTCTTGAAAATATGAAAATAAATGCAATAAACTTTGGAAAATTTTTATGTACTTGAAATTTTTTTATAAATAAAGATAAGAACACAAAATAAAAATGAATTCACAAAAATAAATAAATAAATTTTAATTAAATATAATTTAATGTAGAAAATAGCAGAAAAATGGAAACTAGCCTAAAAAAAATAAAAAAAAAATGCAATAAATTTTGGAAATTTTTTATTATCACACTAAAAATATTAAAAGACAAAAATATACATAAAATAACATATTAAAACATATTAAATAAAATATATCAAAGAAAAAAAAATTATATAATTTAAAATAGATAAAATTGCAAAATAAAACAAATTGCACTCAAAATTGAAATATACATAACTTTCACAATTTAACTTCGTTTTCAACGAAACGAAAAGCAGTATTCAAGTTATTAAATATATTTTCATAATAAAAGATAAAATTTAAATATTTAAATTTAAGGTTTAAAAATCAAAGTTTGACCAGAAATCCCTTTTTCAGGAAAATGTTCAATTTATACCAGTTTGAAATTAAAATTCACATAAGAATCAACATTTATATTTAAAAATGAAATGTTTGAAATAAAAAAGTTTAAAATTGTTTTCAAAATATAATAAAGTCAAATAAAATATATACAAAAATCTAGGGTTGTTACACTCTCCCCCACTCAAATCTTTTCGTCCTCGAAAAGGAAGGGAGCGGAGAAACAACTAGAAAGGACAATAGGTTGGAAGACATCCCGAAAGAAGGTAGGGAAGAAAAGTAGCTAGGAGGGAAAGCAGGTTGAAAGAGAAGGATGAACCATTATTTAAAATTGTTGGTTAAAGAGGTAAAATATTTAAAACACTTTAAAATCCTTTAAAAAGGAAATAACTGATCAAAGTATCATTTATATAATATTTTATCAAAATACTTTTATAACTCGATGTCTTAACAAGTTTACCCTCGTTCCTGCAGACTCTGGCAGTGCGTTGATCAGGCGCAAAGCTAGAATTCTCCAGGTACTTAGTAGACTTGTTTCAACACCCAGTGAAAATACTAGAAAACTTTTAAAAACAGATATGGAAAGTACAATCCAAAAAAACAAAACATGTCGATCATGGATCGCGGATACACAATGGTTTCGCCTGGATCCCCCAGGAAACATCCGTACCCTTAGGCCGCCCCCTAACCTTGCAATTACGCCATGAAGACTGGTAGTACTGCAGATACACAATGGTTACGCCTGGATCTCCCAGGAAACATCCGTACCCTAGGCTCTCGCAGCCCCTGCTGATTACGCTACCAAGCGACTCAATAGATCGTAGATACACAATGGTTACGCCTGGATCTCCCAGGAAACATCCGTACCCGTAGGCCGCCCCCCAACCTTGCGATTACGCTATGAAGTCGCGCTTGTAAGACCATGGAGATTGCCATGGAATTCGATGGAAACTCGAGTATCATATCCGGAAAACCAAAATCAGAGAAATATCGATAGAATGAATCCACAATGTGGCCACAAAGCGGATATCAAGCAGAAGGCACTTTCCATATCTTTACTTCGAAAATATGTATCATATAGTACCTTTTCAAATCACTTTCAAATATCATACTTATATAAAGTCCATTATATATAAGATTTCATTTTCAAATCAAATACTTTCCAAAATCAATAGTATATCAAATCACACTTATATAGACTTAAATATATAAGATTTCACTTTTCAAATTGAGTACCTTTTCAAATCCATAGTTTTCGAATCAACATCATACTTATGCAAACCAAATTTTTATATAAGTTCGATAACTCCCAAATCAAAGTATTTAAATAAACAAAGTTCTCAATTTCAAACCATTTCAATATCAATTCAGCTTCAAAATCATATATGATTTCACCAAATCATTTCTTCCAAATTACATAAATTTAGTTTCAAAGTTTCTTAAACAATAGATTTAGAAAATATTCCAAATTTTCAAATCAACAAAATTTAGGTCAAACAAATTCATTTCCATTTCAAACATATATTCACTTCAAAAATCATAATACTTTCAAAGTTGTAAATCTTTCGAAACCAAATACTTGAAATCATTTCACTTTGAAAATCATAACAATTTGAAATCATACATTTGAAATCATAAAACATTCCCTTAATTCTTTACATTTCACAAATTTATTCAATTAAACCAAAATCTAAAATTTCCAATTTTAATTCAATTCAAACCATCAGTTTCAATTCAATTTAGTTTTCCAACAAAACCATTTCAAATATTATCAAATTTCAAATGTAGATTTGATTTACAAAATAAACTATTAAGTCTTAAATATGTTTCAAGGCTTAAATATACCATATTTCAAAACTAATTTTTTTTTATTTCATATATCTCAAATTTTACTTCATTATTACTTAGTGTTGAAATATTTATTTCATAAATCCATTATTTTTAAATAAACTCAAATTACAGGTAAACCAAATATCCTTTCATACTAATATAAGCTTCAATTATTCATTTATCAAAATCAATGGTTTTCAAAATCATCTTATACTTACATAAAGTTTATCTTATATAAGTATCAAAATTTTCAAAAATAAATTTCGTTGCATGAAAAGCCATATGGGATTGAACATTTTTGCTTACTAAAAGATTTTTAATTAAGAATAGTTTTGTATATAAAATAGTTTGCATGAAAAATAGAATAAAATAGTTAATTTAAGAAGAATTAAAGAAAAATGGTTTTAAATTTGATAGTAGTTTTTCATAAAGGAAAAATTCCAATTAAATTACAAAGATATCCAACCCAACAACTTCCAATTTCAGCGTCAAGTATATCAATGATATTAGAATATAAGATGTACATATGTCATCATTTCGCAAGGTCACATTCGATCGCTCGCTCGATCACACAAGTTCGCTTTCGAGCTAGTATTGTCCATTCGACTTCCCTAATGCGGATTTCGATATGGTTTCTCGACTAGAAACCATCAGTCTCCTTGCATAGCCATATACTATGATAGAGAATTCTAGAATCAAGCCCAAAATCCATATCAAATATTCGCCATCAAGAATCAAATGAAAAATCCTAACACGAAATGGTGTAATTCACCTCGAACTTGTGTACTCAAACTTGGATCAATTTAATTATGCGAATAAAACAGCATACGTACAACTTATGTATCTATTCCAACTTTTTAAATATATAGTTTCATAAAGATGTTACTAAGTTAAACATTTAAACTAAATTTTATTCAAAATATTTTGAAGACTAAATTCTTCTCAAAACATTTCAAATCTAAATTTCATATTAGAAAAAATTCAAAATAGCCTTATTCATTTACTTAACAAAACAGTTTCAACCTATTTAAATCATATTACTACATACTTTAAACATACATACCAAACTTATATACTTTATACTTTTCAAAATTACTTAGCTTTGAAAAGTTAACCTTGATTTGGAAGTGCTCGAACCTTCAAAATAGTCGAAGAAATCATATTTCAATCCAAGAGTTGGAAATCACAATTAAATCAGTAAATCAATTCCAAAAATAGGGTTATATCAAATCAAATCCAAAACTCAAGGACTGAACACCGGCTCATTTCAAATTTTACAAATATATATACATATATCTTTCGAATATCACATCACACTTTGAAATTTGAAATCAAAAATTGGTTTCACAAATCAATCGTATAGCAAAGCTAGCCTCTCCCCCACTCAGAAACTCGAAAATCAATGTCGATGATGCATGCATTCATCACTGAAATTATTTTCCAGCGACATAAGTGGGTTCTGGACTTCCATTTTCTCGAAAACTTCTTTTGAAATTTCTTCAAAATCATTTTAAACTCATTAAAATCATTTGAAACATTTCTTATTTGGAAAATACTTTCATATCGTATTATTTTTATTTCAAATCTTAAAACCAGTTTCAAAAATGCCGGAGTCCAATCACTCAAATTTAGATTCAAAACCTTCAGTTATAAATTATTTATATAAAACCATTTCTTATATAAATTTCAAAATTTCAAATCCATTCAAAACTTTAAATTACCAATTAAAAGGTATATAGATCCTTATAGAAAACATTACACCTTTATATATAAAATATGGTCACCCTTATCAAAATAATAACTTCGATGAATACACAGTTTTCAAAAGACAATCAATCAAAAATTTTCCAAGGAATGATTCAAGGATGGATTTCAAAACAAACAGAGATTCAAATTAGAGGAACTCTAATTAAATATAATTCTGATTCGAAGATAAGCTCGAACGAAGGTGAGATAATTAAATTACCAAATAGAAGATGAACAAGCCTATATGAATCGCGGGCAACCTTAACCGGTCAACCGTGACTTCAGGAATATAATCGATGCGAAAATCTAAGGCAAATCGACCTTCGATCGCCAGAGATAGAATCTAAATATAGTAGAAGATAGAAAACATCGTAAACCGAGGATACAGAAATCTCCGGTGAATCAATGCCAATTATAAGGGAGTTTCACCCTTTTGCAAATCATTCAAAGATTGGCGGAATCGCCACCCTATAAAGGTCATTCAAAGTGGAGTTATGGAATGCTCCAAAAATCAAAAGAATACTATTAGGGGAGAAATGAATGGATTTCAGAACAAGTGGGAGCGTTCCAAAATTCAAAGGAATCCTAATCGAAGAAATCCCAACTAAGATAGAAGTTCAGAATTTTAAGGAAATCCTAATCAAAGAAATTACTAACAAGGTGGATACGAAAGGGATAAAGTCCAGAAAATTTTCTTTCAAAACAAGAAATTTTTTTATCAACATAATCTTTAAAAATCCTTTAAAATCATTTGAAAATCATTTTATACTTCGAAAATACGTTCTCTCATAAAGGAATGATTCTGAGATTGATTTCACTCATTCTAGGGTATTTCTACCCTATCTCTAATGAGTTTTTGCTCCACAGGCTATGGTTTGCCCAAAAACCAAAGCTCTGATACCAACTGTAACGACCCACTATTTTGGACCATTCAAATCGACAATAATCCACACATGTCTGACTTGAATAATTCAAAATAACAGATTGTAAATAAATTTGGAGCAAATGAAATCAAATACACAGAATTACAGACACAGAACATATCAGAATAACTCGCAGCGAAATATAAAAACCATAGTAGTTCATGAAGCTACTATAACAAACTCTCAAAACATAATACATAATATCTGCTTGAAAACATATACAATAGAAATCTCAAATAAATAGAAGTTTATGAATACCAGAACTGAAATAGAACAACTGAACTGAAAGGAACAGATAACTAGACAAGCAGAATCTCCAGCGATTCCTAGCTCCAGAAAGAAATCCAAAGCTAAGCTGTAAATACTCAGACTGACCCGAGCATAAAGTAAAACACAAAACACTCGAGTCAGGACAATATATACTTATATAATGTAAACCAACTCAAGTGAACTGTAGTAGAAATGCACAATAACTCAAAGGATGCTTGGGATCGCCCATCCTTTAAGGATCAGTTAAACTATAAATTAAATACATCCCGTGGTTAAAATTTCAAAATGGTATTTTATACTTCGAAATCAAATATCATTTCAAAATTCAATATCCTTCAAAAATCCATTTCAAAATATCAAAATATCATATTTCAAAATAGTTTATATTTCGAAACAAATTACTTTATTTTAAACCATAAAAATGAAGTTATTATATTTAATAATTAAATTATTAAATTTCCAAAATTTTAATCTTTCAAAGTTCATTCGTTCACTTAAATTAATTAAAACAATGAAAATTCAACTTTCGCAGCATTTAGAAAATGCTACGGAAAGTCGCATTTAAAACAGTTCAATTTGACAAAAGACAGCATTTAAAATGCTGTAATAGGGTTACATTAGTTTCAAATAAACTTAGTTAAATTCAACCATTATAACATTTACAAAAATGCTATAATAGCCTTTAATTAAATTTAGCCATTTGGTTCATTATTATTAACTACAGCATTTACAAATGTTGTATTATCATTTACATTAGAATTAATAGCATTTCAGAAATGTAGTTAATTAACTTCAAATATTCAGTATAATTTCACAAACAATTATATTTTTATATAAATCATTTTTAACTTATAAAATCATATAATTTCACTTTTAAAACAATCATTCAAATATCCTTATATTCATGATTTTATAAAGTTAAACCTCCATTCAAAAATCAAAATTTAATAATAATTCACTTATTAAATTCCAATATTAAATTATAAATTCATTAAATTAAATTAACTTAACACTTAAGTTTAAATTTTCAAATATAACTTAATTCCATTTTTATTTACTTAACTTAAAATTCACTTTTTAAGCCAAATTCACAAATTTCCAATTTTAGTTATATTTCAAAATTT
This sequence comes from Allium fistulosum, assembly GCA_030737815.1. Taxonomy (NCBI): domain Eukaryota; kingdom Viridiplantae; phylum Streptophyta; class Magnoliopsida; order Asparagales; family Amaryllidaceae; genus Allium; species Allium fistulosum. The sequence goes on along the minus strand of CM060902.1, from coordinate 1,126,812,438 downwards.
CAACTTAAATATTCATTCATTTCACATTTTAACTTTATTCAAAATCATTAATATAATATAAAAATCATTTAAATTCACTTTAATCCAAATTATCATGAATTTATCACATTTCATATTTAATTTAAATTCCAATTATCACCAAATTAAAATTTCCCAAAATAACTTACATTTCAAATTTTCTAATTTTACCATTAATTTATTTCACTTATAAATTTTCAGAAAATCAATAATGCTTTACAAAAATCATTTTTATTTAGTTTAAATCAAAATATTATAATATTTACATTTCTAAAATATTTAAAAATTTTTAGAAAAACATATTTTAACTACGGGTCTGTATTTCATTTTTTAGCCTAGGTAAAGTGATACGGGTAATATATCATTTCAACCCGTAATTTACAAAGAAAACCCGGGTTTGATCATTTCAAACCCGCAATCCCAAGTAAATGAAAATAATTGAAAATCATTTAGGCCTATCATTTCAGCCCATAACAATTTTCTCCTACTCTAAAGTCCGTTCGGGTATGTATCATTTCAACCCATAGTGATTCTAATCTAAAAGGAACTTGCAGTGTGATAAACTGATATAAATAACAGAAGAACATAAAATAACAGTAACATATGATATAACAGGTGATTAAGCATGGGTGAACATCATATGATCATAACATAGCAGATATAACATGGTGATGCATTTTACAGATTCAAATGTGATCGATTTACTAGTTATATAAGTATAAAACTGTCTGGTGAGAATAACTCACAGGTATGAGCTGGAGATACAACGACGAATACACAAATGAGATCCACACAAGCACGATAACACGACACAAAGATGAGTGGAAGAGCCAAGGCATCAATTCCCTTGAATACAAGTCAAACAAAACAATATAATATACATAAGTTTCCAAATTCAAATACGATAAACAATGAGAGAATTGAATGTAAAAAACATCTCCAAAGTATTTGCACTTGCTTTCTACCACCTATGCTTCAGCTATAGATCTGAAATGCATGGCCAAAGCATGGGTTTAGATCAGGGTTTGGGTTCATAAGAGGTCGGCCAAACATGTATGGTGATGGGGCAAAAGTGATGCAAAGAGATATGTGCATGGATACAACTACAAGGCAACACATGATTTCTATGCAACAATAAGGCTCGGTCAAACCAAGGATGAGCACGACCAGTCTTCAGGTGGGGTGGAGGATGATGTGGCAGTGATGTCAGGTCAGGAAATGGCTGGAGATGATGGTGCAAGTGGCAGCCAAGGAGGAGTTTGAGGTGGTGGAGCAATTTGGTGGCTCGGCTAGGAGGTTTAGGTGAAGTTTGCTCAATTTTTGGTGGAGTTTGATCATCTATGGTGCACGACCATGGAAGGTTAGAGGGCTGGAGGAGGAGGACAGCCTGATGTGGTGGTGGTGAAGGTGGCTGAGGTGATGGAGGAGAAAAGCCAAGCAAATAGGTGAAGGCAAGTGCAAAATAGAATGGAAAAACAAGAAGAAAAGAGTGGAAAAGAAGAAGAGATTACCAACTTTTTTTTTTTGCTCAGGAAATGGAGGCCATGAATTTTGAGATGAGAAACTATTTTGATACATGAAAAATGAGAAAGAGATCGGCTGAAGCAATGAGATATGTTCAGCCTCTAATCAATGCAAGTGGTGGTTGAGAAATGAAAAGGCAGGGAGGTGAAAGGACTAAGGTAAGTGAAAGGTTTTAAACTCTTCATATTTCTTTATTTCTTTTGGAATTTTTAAATAACTGAAAAATACATATAAATTCAGATAAAAACACGAAAATTTAGTAAATAAACAAAAATAAATAAATAAATATTAATTATATAAAATTTAATTAATAAAAACAGCAAAAATTGCAAACTAGTCTTGAAAATATGAAAATAAATGCAATAAACTTTGGAAAATTTTTATGTACTTGAAAAATATTTATAAATAAAGATAAGAACACAAAATAAAAATGAATTCACAAAAATAAATAAACAAATTTTAATTAAATATAATTTAATGTAGAAAATAGCAGAAAAATGGAAACTAGCCTAAAAAAATAGAAAATAAATGCAATAAATTTTGGAAAATTTTTATTATCACACTAAAAATATTAAAAGACAAAAATATACATAAAATAACATATTAAAACATATTAAAATAAAATATAACAAAGAAAAAAAAATTATATAATTTAAAATAGACAAAATTGCAAAATAAAACAAATTGCACTCAAAATTGAAATATACATAACTTTCACAATTTAACTCCATTTTCAACGAAACGAAAAGCAGTATTCAAGTTATTAAATATATTTTCATAATAAAATATAAAATTTAAGAATTTAAATATTTAAATTTAAGGTTTAAAAATCAAAGTTTGACCAGAAATCCCTTTTTCAGGAAAATGTTTAATTTATACCAGTTTGAAATTAAAATTCACATAATAATCAACATTTATATTTAAAAATGAAATGATTGAAATAAAACAAGTTTAAAATAGTTTTCAAAATATAATAAAGTCAAATAAAATATATACAAAAATCTAGGGCTGTTACAAGCCAAATACCTTAAGGGTAAGGTGAACGATCTTGCGTCTCCTCTAGATAAATTTGGATTTTGATCTCTCTCTGGCCGGAAGACCGGTAACCTCGAAAACGACATCTGGATGGTCTTTAACTACATGCATTGAATCTAACTCATCATGTGATAGGTCAATGAATACAGGTAACTCAACATAACTGAACACATGGTGTAACACCTCACCTCTATACTCATACTATCCAAGAGTATTACTAGGTAACACTATCAGATAATATGGAGAACTAGGATATATGGAGTACATACATGAGTATTCTCTTAGGCTAGCACTAGTACGTATCTCAAAAATCATAAACAACTCACCTATACATACACAACACCGGCACAAAGCAACAAACACGTGTGTCTCTGGGATAGAATAATACACAATATGAAATAGATCACAGAGAGCACGGAGTTATCCATGCAGTTGTTATTCCGCCTTTTGGCAAGGCTGTAGATTTCAAGTCAATCGGAGTTCGTACGCTCGAGTTGTAGACAATTGAAGAATTTATACGGATTGATCCAAATCGATCCATAAAACAGCATAAATCGACGAAGATCGATCAATATCTCAAAATCTACAAAGCCAATGCACTTGAAACTTTCAGACAATCAATATATTGAAAAGAGCCCACAAAAACGATCGCATAACAAAACTCTTAAATCTTGAAAAGACATACCGGTCGTTTCATAATGATCATACAAAATCAGCCAAAACGATCCATAGTTTCACGGAAAATGCGATATCTCACAAACGGTATGTCGGAATTGTACGAAATTTGGAGAGAAAGTATCTTACATATGAAGAGCTTACACTATCGATCGCACATCAATCAGAAGCCAAAATAACGATCGGCTAAACTTTGGCCGATCGTTCCAAAATATCGAGTAAGGGCCACCGGTTGTTATGGTGGGCCCCTACAGATCTAGAGACTCTTTTAGCAAAACTTTCAGCACAATCCATGCACGTCTTCTTCTATAAATATAGCGACCATTCTCCATAAAGAGGAGTCTTCTTTCTGCTGCATAGGCTCTGCCATTTTTATTCTTCACTCTTGTACTAATGGATCCTAGCCGATCCAAACATCCTTGTAATCATAATCAAGTGCAAGATCAATAAAAATATGAAGTGGACGTAGGCCAATATTTCCAAACCACTATAAAAATCTGTGCGTTTATTTACTTTTTCTGTTATGTTTTAATTTCATTCATTATTTAGTCTCTACGAGATTCTATTGGGTGTTGATGCCCATTTTTGGCGTCAACGTTTTGGTGCTTTCATTGAGAAATGAATTCTCAGTTTGATTGGATCTCATCTTCTACTTATGGACTTTCATGTTCGCGAGATAGATCCAACTTTCGATCGTCAAGTTTTCTATTCTACTCAGATTTGAAAGAGATCTACAAGGAAACTATTAGCCATGGCCAGAGAAGCCAAGTCTACTTCCCCTGCAGAAGAAGGAAATCATGATATTAGTGATCGATTAGTCATGTGTTTAATCAATGTGCATACATTTTCAAGTTTTGAAGCATCTGTGAACGATCGGTCATCGGCCATGCTCCATACATACTCAATGAACGATCGTTCCCTACAAATCCATACGCTGCATCATCACGTATGATCGTTCGATACGATCATTTCTCATTGGTCGTTCCACCAACGTGAATTTGGTCGATCGAATAATTGGAAAAGACCCGAGACAATGATCGAGATAAAGATTTTTCTTGGATTAGCTGGTTATCATCAGAGATTCACTAAGGATTTCTCACGGATAGCAGCATCGATGACTAAGCTAAGTCGAAAGGATGTGAAATTTGTATGGACTGATAAGTGTGAGGAGGCATTCCAGAAATTGAAACACTTATTGACTAATGCAGCTGTGTTAGTTGTTCTAGAGGGGAATCAGGACTTAGTGGTCTACATGGATGCATGTAGAACATTGGTTAGGACCTGTGTTAATGCAAAGAGGTAAAGTGATTGCCTACGCTTCACGGTAGCTTAGACCGCATGAAGTTAGATATCCAATTCATGATTTGGAATTAGATGCAGTAATTTTCGCATTAAAGGTGTGGAGACATTACCTTTTGGGAGAAAGCTTCGAGTTGTATGCGGATCATAAGTCACTGAGGTATTTATTCTCTTAGAAGGAGTTGAATGTGAGACATCATATATGGTTAGAGTTTTTAGCCGCTTATGGCTTTGGAATTGAGTACACACTGGGGAAAGGGAACAAGTTTGCAGATACACTTAGCAGGAAACATCAGAATGCAGTATTGGCAATGATAGCTGAGTGGAAATATTTAGAAGCATTGACTACATGTAGAATACACTGGAGATCTGAAGCAAGTTCTTATAAGGAAACTGCTAAGTTGTCATGTTTGGAAGTTCGACCAGTGGTGATCGGAAAGATTGCTTCTAAGCAAGGGTAGGATCCATTATTAGCTGAACGGATCAGAAAACTAAGGAATGGAATGGAGAGCGATGACTTGAAAGATTTCAGTCTTGACCAGAATGGGTGGTTAAGGAAGAAAGGAAGACCGTGTGTTCCGAATGTAGGAAACATTAGGAAGGAAGTACTTGGGGAATGCCATCGTTCAGAGTTCACCATTCATCCGGGAGGAACTAAGATGTATCAGGACATGAAAAGAAGTTTCTTTTGGGAAGGTATGAAGGGAGATGTAGGCTTATGGATGAAGCAGTGTTTGAACTGACAACAGGTACAAGATGAACATCAGAAACCAAGTGGGTTACTTCGGCCTTTAGATGTTCCAGTTTGAAAATGAGATTCTATCTCAGTGGATTTTATAGACGGGTTGCCAAGATCAAATCGAGGAAATGAAAGTATATGGGTCATAGTGGACAGGTTGATCAAGAGTGCCCATTTCATTCCAAATAAGTCAACCTGGACGGCACCTGTTTTTGCTAAATTATTCGTGAAGAATATAGTGAGACTGCATGGAATTCCTAGTAGTATAGTAAGCGACAAAGATTCCTTATTCATTAGTGAGTTCTGGAAAAGTCTACAGAAGACTTTGGGTACCAAGCTCAAGATGAGTACCGCCTACCATCTGCAGACATGGGAAAACAGAAAGAGTTAACAAAGTCTTAGAGGATTTGTTAAGAGCTTGTGTGCTAGACTTTGGAGGATCTTGAGAAGACCACCTACACTTAGTCGAGTTTTCATGTAGCAACAGTTATCAGACTAGTATAGGGATGACACCGTTTGAAGCTTTGTGTGGAATGCCACGCAAATCTTCCATTTGTTGGTTATAGACCGGGAATAGGTTAGTTCTTGGTCCGGATTTGGTTAGAGAAGTTGCAGAAAAGATTAAGTTAATTCGAGCCAGAATGAAAGAAGCTCAATCTAGGCAGAAGAGTTATGTTGATAGGAGATGGAAAGACTTAGAGTTCTCAGTCGGAGATCATGTTTTCGTCAAGGTATCACCAATGAAAGGTGTAATCCGATTTGGAAAATCAGGGAAACTGGCACTGAGATTCGTTGGACCATTTTCTATTACAGAAAGGATTGGGAAACTCGCGTATATAGTAGAGTTACCAAATAGTTTGGCAGGAATCCACAATGTTTTTCATGTTTCTCATCTAAGGAAGTGTATTCGAGATCCTGAAACTACTATTGCACCGACTGTGTTAGATAATTTAGTAGTGGAACCGGATATGACTATAGTTAGAAAACCAGTTCGTATAGTCACGAGGGATGAGAAGAGACTAAGGAATAAGACAGTCAAATTCGTCAAAGTATAGTGGAGTGACGACGAGAGAGACTGCACTTGGGAAATTGAGAGCAAGATTAGAGATACTTATCCTGACTTGTTTCATGGTATGTTTTACACTTATGTTTGATTTTTATAAGTACCTTACCGTAATTTCGAGGACGAAATTCTTTAAGGAGTGGAGTCTGTAATGACCCTATTTTTGAGTAACATTATTTAGAACATTTAATTAGATAAGTTAAATGAAATAATGTAGATGGTTAATGGATTGAGATTTGTTAATTAATAAGGGGTCGTGCCTTAATAAATACAAGAAAAAAAGAATTAAAATGGAGTAAGAAGGAGGAATATGATAAGGGCAAAATAGGAATAGTTTTTGTTCTTATATCCTAAACCCTTCTTACCTTCATTCCTTACTCATTTCAACATTTGCAAACAAAACTAAAACCGTTGTAAGCTCGGTCGGCTACCATTAAGAGATTCAAGAAGAAGAAAAGCTAAGATTCAAGTAGGAAGCTTAAGCAAATCAATCAAAGGAAAAATCTCAACCTTCTTAACAACAAGCCAAGGTGAATAATGATTTTACATCTCATTTTTATTGATTTCGGTTTCTAGATAGATCCGAATTAATTTTGCAAATAATATGCCATGATATGATTGTTTAATTGTATATATATGCTTGTTGATGATTTATGTTGCTTCATATAGATTTTATGATAAGTCTAGATATGAAAAACATATTAAATGACATCCAAATGACTTGCTTTTTTGATATATGGTCGAAAATATTATTTATGAAGTGGGTTTCAAGTTTCATAATTTTCTAAATTATTGTGTATTTATTATGAATTTTCTATGAAAAAAAATAGTTAAAGTTGGGTTTAAAATTATTTACGGCAATTATATATTGATTTTGGGTCTGAAATTTAAATATGCTAGAAAACATATTAAAAGCGATTTTTGATGATTTATTGGGATTTTTCCTAAGTATTTTACTATGATAATAAAATTATTTAAGTTAAGGGACTTAAATGTTTTATATGTTTTTACCAAGGAGAAAGACTTATTTATTAAACATTTTTAAATTGATAATTTCTGAATTCGGCAGCACTTTTAGAAAAAGATTTTGAAAGAAGGACTGGCAACCATTTACATGTTGATAAATAAGGCTAGTAGGTGAAAAGACTTTCCTTTAAAGGCTAACTGCTTCACCACTTCCATCCAGTGCTTTCGACACCATATCTCTGCTAGAACCTATTCGAAACCAATGGACATGGTATCGAACAATGGATACGTAGTGAATTGGAGGAAGGCGGAAGGTATAGTGTCGAAACTTTGCTTTCGAAGGGTTAGAAGCTATTCTTATTAACTTTGAACTATTTTCGTTTATAAATGATGCTTTCGAAATGGTTGGAGTTAGCTTTCGACTTAATCAACTTGCCTTTTTTATATATATAAAAGAGCTTTCAAATGAGTTGCCGCCTTTATGTTATAAAAGAAGCTTTCGAAAGGATAAAACCTGCTGCCTCATTCTTACCTTTCGAACTTGTTGAGGCCTCTTTTTTTATAGCCTTAAAACAATGGTTTCGAAAGGGTGCTTTCGCCTTCTTACCTTGAAACTGCCTTCTCAATGCTTTCGAAAGGGTTGGTTTCAAAATCCTCTTTCTTTTACTTTGGACCAAGGCTTTTGAAAGCAATGCTTTCGCCTCTGTTCTTTTATGACCCTTAGTTGTATTAAATGCTAAACCCAAAAAGTTTCGAAAGGAATAATTATTAAAGGTTTCGAAGCAATGTTTCTACAATCTTTTACTTGAACCCAATGCTTTCGAAAGGGTTACAATAACTGTTTCGAAAGGGAAATCCCCAATGTTTTCGAAAGGTATACTTTCAATGTTTAAATGGAAGGCTTCCAGTGCTTTCGAAGGACAAGTTTAAATGGTTTTGAAAGATGATGTCTAAGGTTCTAAGTAAACCTTTCTAAAAGGTTGTTTTTAAAGATTTCGAAAGGCATACTTTCAATACATTCGAAAGACATGTCTTGGCCTTTCGGCCTAATGTCTCAAGGTTAAAGTAGTTAACATATTCTGAAAGGGGTGCTTTCAATGAATTCGAAAGGGATTGTTCAAGATTTTAAACAAAGGTTCGAAAGTGTTGTTTGGCCTAGTAGCCTAAAATCTTTTAAGTTAAAAAGGGTTTTTAACTTACTTTGAAGTGACAGATAATCCCACTGATAAGGTGTCATCAACATTGTTTTATGTAAAGTATATGTCATGGCATAAGTATGTTGAGTAAAGCGAAGTATATGATTTCCTTGTTTTATAAAGGTATGGTTTCAAGGGTAAATCATTTGTAAAAAACTATTTACAAGGAAATGAAATTTTAACAGGGTAGTTAACCCTAAGACAGGAAATGAAACATGAATAGGGTAGTTAACCCTAAGTTTATGACTCAAATATTAGAAGACCAGATGAGACGGGTGTAGGGTCGTGCCCCATACTTTATCTATTAGCCCCTAGTTAAAATAAGTCCAAAATTCCCGTGTGTAAGGCTTGTCACAGGTGGGACTAAATTGTGGTTACGCACAGAAAAGAATATACAGAGTAAAGATAGGTTATTGGTGAGCCCATAAAACCATTAGGTTCAGTTGACCATAGAAAAAGAAAGTTAAGGGCAGTCAGCCCAGTATTGTATCTAACATAAGTTAAATTATTGAGTATGTCTAGTAGGCCCGAGTCAGCCAATGGTTAATAGTTAGCCAGATAAAACTATAGTGTGGACAGATAGTCCATTGATTCCTGTTTATTTTGCATATATGTATTTGCTATTAATGTTATAATCAGTTGATTGCAGGATCCTGATTTGCAAAATATTTTTTTAAAGGGATATTAGTGAGGGGAAACCCGTTCCGCTAAGCAGCGTGGTCTCACTTAATATCAGTAAATCGAGATGTAATAGTATTATTCACACCAGGATTTATGTCTGACTCGAAGTTTATGTTTTCCCCCTTAAAATCTCGGGTGCTCAAAATTTAATTTGAGTAGATTGAGAGTTAAGGTTTTTCAGGTTTAGTAGGTTGGACAAATAAGTTTTCGAAGACGTGCATGAGGCAAAGTTAACTACGTAGGAGCTGTTTAGTTTTACTTCCGCTGTGATGTATTTATGACTGATATGTCTATCTAGTACTCTGATCATCCAAGTGGGCATCTTCATATGTCGCTCTTGGCGTTATTTTGTAATAATTATGTTTGATCAAAACCTGGGATTCGTTTTGAGGTTATGTAACTGAATATGAAATATGAATTTGAAATGTAATCAGAAAAGTTGTTTTGTAATCTGTGATTTTATTTCATATTCATGTGCTTCTGATACTATGAATACTAATAACACTACCGCATTTTTGTCACCGAAAATTAATACTATAGCGCTTAGCTTTGAGCATCAAGATAGGGGATGTTACACTAGCTCTCCACTTGATTTGATTTCTTCAATCTCTCTATTTTTATTTTTATTTATTTTTGAAGAAGTTTGTGATTTGAGGAAGAGATTTGAATTTGATAGAGTTTGGACATTCTGCTCTATTTTTTGTAAATTAGCGTTTTTCTTGACATTGTATTTATAACAGCTCAAAGTGATATGGATCGTTGATCAATGCTTGAAAAATATTCATTTAAATCGTTTACGCTAGTAATATACGATCAAATCCGGCTATTCGGTCTAGGCAAACCCTAGCCGTTGAACGACTACCAATCGATTGCTAGGTCTTAAGGCGGTTGACTACTACATGTCGACCGGTGACACCTTAGGGTTTTGACTGCTATATTAGTTTTTTTGTTAATGATTTTTTTACCGTTTATTTCTTTCCAAATTTACTTATTCAATTATTTTCAACTGCGAATTTTCAAAATTTAATAACTTTTTTATATTAGCTCCGATTCTAAAAAGTTATATATGAAAATTATCCCAAAAATCGCTACGAACTCAATGGCGTAAGTTTCGTAGCTAGATTTAGACGTTTGTAAAAATTCCATTGTTGCCCCTATTATATTTTAATTTTATTCTTTTATTTAAATTTTCCGCTTAAATTTTCAAGTTGTTACAGGTCAACATGCGACAGTGCTATATATGGTGTTAACAAGCGAGTATATTTCTAACATACGGAAGCATGAGATTTATCAAGGTGCGATAACACATGATTTTGAACGGAAAAATTGCTATTTTTATAACACCTAGAAGATTTTCAACTCTATGTTAGGCTAAGTTTTACCTAAACAAAAAGGATGACCTTATTCGGTATTTTTATAGGTTTTCAAAGGAAAGAAAGAACGTTTTAGCCAATCTTTATGCAGTTATTGATGAAGGAAATTATTGCTTTGAATAAGTAATTTTGTTTATAAATTGGCTATCACATGAACATATATTTGAACAATTTCTAATGTGTTGTATGTTCTTTTTGTACTTCGATCGGTTATTTTTGTATGTGGTAAATTGTTGACATACTCACTTATGTTATAGTACTATCACCTATCATTTTGGCATTGGGGATTTGGGAACTGATGACCTATTAGGGTTGTTCTAGTGGTGGATATGGTCAAATTAAACTCCTTAGTGGGTAGAATTACATCCAGGAGATAGGGAAGATCAAATTGTGGCAGGATGCCCTGGACTAATCAAAAGACACGACTCAAAGGATATTTTAAACCAAATTTTGAATGGAGACTAGGGAGGGCCACGCCCTATCCTCCAATGTTAAGCCCCTGGTTGGTCAGGTCTGCGATTGCAATGCATAGGCTCTGTCGATGTTGTGGCTAAAAATTTAGAGTTACGCATCCGAAATAACTCGTGGTATATTTTCTCCTACTGATCTTAGTAGACTGTCAGTTTTTCTTATGAATGGACCAAAAGACCGTTGGATTATCTAGTAAATCTTGGCCTGAGTTTGGCAATAGGTTTTCAGTTGGCCTAAGAAAACTAATATAGGTTCATAGTAATCCTGGGAAAAACTATGCTATTGAATGGACCATTTATGGGATTGGGTGGTTAAAGGAATGTGTAATCTTGATCCTTGTGAATGACAAACTATTCATTTTTACCCATACATGCATGATATGTTATTGATGTTATGATTACATTCTAATTACTTTAGGTGAAGGATATGTTATGAATGTCATATTGTTGATAGGGTATTAGTGAGGGGAAACCCGTTTCACTTAGCGGCGTGGTGTCACTAAGCATCCATATTTTGGTTTGAGGTGAACTAATATTATTCACACCAGACCTTTTGTCTTATCCGAAGTTTTTGATTTTCCCTTAAACTCTTGGGTACTCGATTTGGAATTGGATAGGTTAAGAGTAGGGTATTTCAGGTTTTTGATGAATACATTTTCGGAGACATGTAGGAGGAAAGCTACCATTTAAAGTTTATTTCCGATGTGCAGTAGCTTAACTGCTTCTTATTTTTGTTAGATATATGTAATGACGGGTACTATAACTGTCTAAGTAGGCAAACTCTGATCATCTAAGAGGGCATCTTCATATCTCTTTTGGTATTATATTTGTAATTATCAAATTTTATTTGAACGGTGTAATCGTGGGGTTATCAAATTAAAATGTAATGAATTTGCAAATTAATGAATGAAATTGTTTTATGAAAATTTATAGACTCTTATGCTCTTGAAGGTAATGATATAATAAATGATCTCATTTTGTCACTGGAAAATAATGTTAAGGATGACTTCAGCATTGCTAGTATCTATTTTCGAGCCTTAAAATAGGGGATGTATAGTGGTTGGTCATAATGTTGATGAAGACCAGATAGAAATTAGGTTGAGTGTTTTTTTAGAATCATCCACTTTTATGGTTCGGGATAGGTGGTTTGGTAGAGGTGGTTCGATCATAGATGGTTCGACCTTGGTTTTTTTGATGGATGAACCACATGTCCAATTTTTCAAGAAACCTTCTACATTTTAACCCTGATTTTGATGCGACTTACAAGGCACATTTTAATGAATTTTTGAGGAGTTTGCATTTTTGACCAACTAGGGTGACGATCGAGTTTTCTATGAACAATAATGACCATTTCATAAATAATAACTAAGTATTATGGATCAAAGTTTATACGCAATAACCATGGAATAATTACAAGAGCTCGTGGCCATTCGAGTGTGAAATTATGAAGATGGACAATTACGAGTTGTACATATATGGTTGATGACTATAGAGTAGTACATTGTATAGAATCCTCATAGCTTCCAATTGAGATGCTGGGGATGCTTACTGAAAAAGAGGAAAATTCGTGAGTATTTTTGGTATTAAATGGAAAATACATGATATTGTTGACCTTAGTCACTCTCAAACTTAAGGAAAGACATAAGTATCGGCAACTTCTGTATAATATAACAATTGGGTATTTCTGATCATAATTAGTTTTAGAAAGCCTGTAGGTGCAATTCGATAGATAGAGTACGTTTATGCTATGGCACACATTGTTGTTTGTTTGATTTGTTTTGTTCTTACATTTGAAAACTGACCTGTAACGTAGTCCAATATTACTTTATATATGTTAAGATGTCAATAATATAGTTTGTTGTTCTAACATTTGTGCTTGGAAGAGAAGAGTGGGTTGAGGTTTAATTGTTGATACCACTATAACTATTTACTTAGAATAACATGTATATCTATTTTACATGTATATAACTTTTGTTAGAATAGCTCATCGAGCTTTATGTTTGACCCATATTTTCTTTTTTATTTTGTGAATTTTCAAGTACTCTTATGAGTAGGTTGAGAGTCAAGCATGGAGGATTATATGCTCATGTAGCATTGTAGGCTTATGGAGGATCACATAGTGTTGCTCTATTTTCTCACAAAATGCTAAGCATGCTTATCAGTTCAAAGCACGACCATAAAAACTCGCACAGTGCAGGTTGACAAATTTCAGTTTCGGTCCAATTTCTTGCCTTCAACATCTCAACTCTCAAAGACTTGGTCATCCTACCCCTGTTAAGATTCAGGCCGCTGCCCGCCAATACATCTCTATCAACAAAGAGTTTAATGCCTCACAGGAAATGTCCCCTCATCTCGATTATTTGGGATGTCAATTAGAACTGAGACCCACAAACCCGAACTGAAGCGACTTGAGAAGAACCGCACCGGACCGGTCTCGAGTCAGGTCAGAGTGATGAAAATAACTACTTAGGTCCAATAAAACCCGAGTCAAACTGATTTGACCCGAAGACCCGACCAAAAAACATAAAAATGTGTGTTTTAAGTGCAATTTCCTAACCGAAACTGTACCAACCCAACCCGAACTGTCCTGAACCAAGTCAAACACCGGGTCGAGTATAAGTTTCAATATATGTAGTTTTAGAGCCAACAATACTGAACCACCTAGAACCGAGACCAATCATGTCGTGTCCGGGTCCAACTTGATGGGTCTAATTGCTACCGTTGTCGACATTAGACGACCATGTCACAGTAAGAGAGCCTTGCCTTCCACACCCTTGTCTCGCCTCCCACATCCTTTTCTTGCCTCCTGCATCTTTCCTTGTTTGCCACTCTACTAATTGGACATCCCCTCTACCCATCCTATTTTGTTATCACTGACAAACATCCAAAAAGAGTTTATGATCGCCTCTGCATAGTGTAACGACGACCTTGTACTGTTCCTGGATAAGAACGACATAAAATGACAATGTTCATTTAACAAAAGCGTCAATGTGCATCAACAACTCTCTGTGCTTTACAGCCCCCCGGTAAAAGCACCACTGTTCTTTCAACCTCCCTGCTCCATGCCACCTTTCTAACAGAAGCACACCATGGTATGGCCTGCTAGTTGGCCCATATCTAACCATTCTTTCCATGCAACATTCGAACCTATAGTCATTTAGACCGTGTATCACAATCAATAGTCACGAAGAAACTTAGCATCTAATGCATTAATCTAAGCCCTCCAAAGCATGATCTTTACTGCTATAAATAGAAACCCCTATGCACTTATACAAGGACCAACTTTTATAGTCATACAAGAAATATAGTTCATCTCGGAGCTCTTGTAATAATCCACTTGTAACTGAAATATCCCGTAATAAAATCATCGACAATAGTGAGTGTATATCTTAGCTAAGATATTGCTTGCATTAGATATAGTTCTCTTAACATTTCCTCATTTTACATTTTTTATCACAGTTTTGGTGAATTACCTCTGGTAAAATCTACTTTAATTATAATTTCGAGGTTGACTAAAAATTTAGTCAACACATGGCTTTATGTTGTAGTTTTTTTAGCTTTTATTAAAATTATAGCACTTTAGATGTAACAACCCACACTTTAATAGGCCTGAATTTTGACAAAATCGAAACCCAAGTCCATTAGGACACAGATCGTTGGTTTTGGTAACCTATAATAAACATAAGTATATCAGAGTGTGATCAATATAAACTCACAATGAGATAGAGAAATATAATAGAATATAAATACCGACTAAGGCTGATACCTTAGAATCAATGGTGTTCTTTGGATATCTAATTGCCTTGTCAGCGTCAAGCATAAATAAGAAGACATCACCATCCATAGTGCCCATCTTGCACTAGTAGGCCGTCCCTCTAAATCTGTTATGTTGGTTGTATTAAGGATGGGGTCAGAATAATGTCCCAGTGAGTGGAAAATTACACATTTTACCTATAACATTAATTTATGCCCATTGATTTTCATTTAAGTGTTATGTCTATTACTTATGGCTAATCAGTTATATCATATGTGCACGTATGATATGCCTAACCTCGTCTGAGGTATAACTATATATGTGTCGATATACATATATATCTAAACATATACTACCCAAAAACCCCGGTCGCTTAATACTTTTTAAATATGGATGAGGCAGATCCAACAACCATTTAATACCTCAATCCCCATAGCAAGCCCTCCGCAATGTAAATGCTAGTCAATCGGTCCTAGCTACAGAGATCGATGATTCCTATATACGACTTTATAATTTATAATTTATTTTTCATACTACTAACGCATCTCAAAGACACATCTAAGGGTTAACTAGCCCACCTCGGACAAACAAACAACTAACGACCTAACTTTGAGGTCTATGCATATCCCATATGGATTCTACACTAGTACGAAGTGAAATCCATCAGGGCATAACCTGTAATAACCTACACCCCAATGGGCTCGAATTTTCACTAAATTGAAAACCCAAATCCACCAAAGCACGGATCATTTGTTTTGTATCCTGCAAATTAATAAATGCATATCAGAGAACCATCTATATACACTCACAGTGGAATAGTAAAGTATAATAAAATATATAATTACCGACTAAGGTTGACTCTTCTAAGGTTAAGTGTTCTTGTCAGTGTCGAGCATGCATAAGTAAACATGTCCTTCCATTGTTCCTGTCTCGTACCAATACATGTCCCTCTAAAGCTATCCCATGGGTTGTAATAAGGAGGGGGTCAGAACAATGTTCTGGTGAATGGAAAATTATACATTTTACACATAACACTAGTTTACGCCGGTTGCCTTCCATCACATGTTATGTTTTTTATTTTACTTAGTCGTCTCAACTCAACGTATGCTTATGATACACTCCATCTACCCGAAGTAGACTATAACTACATACGTGTATATATAAATATATAAGTACAACAGTCCTCCTATGGAACAAGATACCATCCCTACTAGCATCTGTAATTAAGCACCTTATCAGGATCCATCATCAATGTAGTATTACGTTCGTGTGGAACCACATCTCATATTACGACTACTCGTACTCCAACTAAACACCAGAGATGAGAACCCGAAATGTCGACTCGTTGGTGTGTCTCATCGTGTTCATCCGTGTCCACCTCTTAATTGTAGTTTATGCCTCATCATACATCTCGTATTGCCAAACAACGACATCATAACAGCTTAGCCGTATTCTATGTTGCCTTGGGGATTTACTACTTGTTTGCTTCTTATTGTGGACTCAGCTCCACGGACTATAGAGGACTCATCTCCTTGAACTACCCATTCATTTTGAAAGGTCTCTTTTATGGGTTAACTAGCCTTGCCCCTAACAAACAAATTAGTAAACAACTGTGGTGGTGCATGACCTAACGTGATCTGCCATAGTAGAAGGTGTAGCCCATTAGGTGTAACCTTTTTTCCTCATTGATTGCACATGACCAATGACGTACTCAACCTATGTACTACTCCTATTCCTGATTTGGTGCAAACACATATTGACATAGCGTCAAGCCGCTCACCATTATATTTAGATTGCCTAGCACAATCAAGGCAATACCCCCCTTATTCATTAAAGCGGACTCCACCGAGGGTATTCCTTCACCTATATGTAAGCATATATAACTTCATGGGTCCTACAGTTGGATATGTCGCACATCAATAAAATGTATACACAACTTCTAGTGGCCCTTTGCAGTGGGCAGACTTTTATTATGTAACAATACCGACCTCGCATTCCAACCCATACTAATGACCGTGTCACTCTTATTTACTAAGTTATTTACTAATTTTTAATAATTCAAGCCCGTCATAAATGCATACTTGAGGGTACGTGTGTGTGTGTATATATGTTTATATATATCTTCAGTCATTCTTATTTATTTATTGTGCCTCTACTATTTACAGTTAACAATATTTTTCTACTTCTTTATACGTTTACATCTTGTTTAGTTTAAGCTCATTTACCGCTTTCTTTTTAAAAGATTTAAGTACCTTTTCTCATTTACTTTCCCTTTTTTCCATTATTTTACTTTCCATTTCTATTCCTTTTTAACCTTTAATTCCCTACCTTGTTTTAGAGGACCATATATGCCCTTTTTAAATTTTAAATCATGACTTGTCTATCTTTTTATTTCACTTCTGTTTTACTTATATTGCGCATATTCTTTTCTTATACCGTTTTGTCACATTATAATTCTTTAATTTATCCTTAGGGATTTCTATATTTTAATGCACTGGAATTACATTTCCCCCAAATGGAAAGGTTAACACTGTAAATTTCTATATCTTACCCAAAAGGGTAATTTGTGTTACGGCTGAAATTACAAGAAATTATCTTTTCATAGTTATTGAAATAGACAGTATAAAATATGGTAAATATCCCTATTTTATACATCCTTTTCTTTTTAGCTGTATTCCCTGTTATTTCAATGACTACATTTTTATTTATTAATCTGAAAATTGATAATCTATAAAAATTCACATTGCAACATGCTATATTATTCAATAAATTAAAATACTATTTAAACCCCTACAATTTATTGTGATAACTCACTTTATATTTTTACTTGCACAAGTCATTTTAAATTTGCAAACCTGGAATCATCACATATATTATAAGTATCAGGAACTACTATTGCTATATACTAAATTCAGGGACTATTAATATCCAGTATTTTCCAGATTTACATTTATGCAATATACAATTCAAGTTATCAGTAATAGAATATGTATGAAGGTTTTATAATTTTATTTCACACATACAAATTTAGCCTATAACTCTAATTTAAATTTCAGGCATATAGGAATAGATTTACAACGATATAAATATAATATTATATAAAAATATATAATTTCTCACTCACTTTTTAGCTTTCCAAATCTCCCGTATAATCCCTTTTATTCCAATTTGACTCCCTTTTCTCCCTATTTGGATATATACAACGCAAGCGCATATAGATTTATCAGAGATCTAGATTAGAAAAGAGATTTGGATTTACAATTTAGATTCGGATCTACAATTTACCTCGGCTTTGACGATTTGATTTGACCTTATTCTCTTTCTCAATTGTCTTCTACGATTCTCCAATTGTATATACGTATAAGCAATAACTATTTTTAAGAATTTAGAATTTTGTGGAGAAGAGAAAATGGCAGAGCTCCAGCGTCGCTCCGAAAATACGAGTTCAGAAGTGACGGTCTAGGTCTGTATTCATAGGGGTTCAAATCAGTGTCAACCATTCGATTGAAGTATATTGAATCCGGGCCGTTTGGCCAATTATTATTGTCAAATTTTGAACAGCACTGGTCGATCGCTACCGGTCAACTAGCAGGCCTCTGGGGTCGACCGGTCGCTTGTTATCGTTGTAATTAACAACATTATTTGATTTTGTTTTATCTTCTTCCTTTTAAAACCAATCGATATAATTTTCCCATTATCAACTTTCTTAACGTCTAATCAATGTTAATTGTTCGTTAACTTTAATAGATGGTAATTAACATTAGTTGATTATTTTATTATATATAATTATTTCTGATTCTACAACTTCAAATGTTAATAAGTTTTCCGTTTGAACTTCGATCAAAAAACTTTATATATGAAAATTGGTCCGAAAATCGCCACGAACCCAATGGTGCAAGTTTCGTAGCCAAATTTCGATGTTTGTAAAAATATTATTTTTCTGCATTATTATTTATCAATCAATTCCTTTTTAATCAATTGTCGTAAAATTATGGATTGTTACATTTCCCTTTAAAAGAATTTTGTCCTCGAAATTCCTCAAAGTCTGAACAATGTAACATAGCATATAACCATTCTAAACTAACAAACCAATTACTGTGCAACCAATTTTCCAACCAATCGCATACAAGTGCATGGTGTATCATAATACATATGATATGAATGCAAAATAATTCTAATCGGCCCCTCCTATATGAATGCATTCTTTTAAATCGATTTTGAAAATATGGTGCAAGCAACCTAAATATACTATTAGTTCTATAAGTATGCAAACTTTGAAAACCAAAAACTTATTTTTGCATCCAAATTTTCATACACTAGACTCCTTTTTCATTCTAATACAAAAGAATATGTATAAAAGATGCGTGCATATTATTAGAGTTACAGATGTAGTAGAGATTTGGGGTTAAGGGGAATATAGATTTATAATTAAAGAAATTACATTTTTCTTCCGCAACATCGATTCGCTTCTTCTCTTTTATTTTCTTCCCTTCTCTGATTTGTGTGTGTGTGTGTGTATAATATTTTATAACTTTTAGAAATAAAGAAGAAGGGAAAATGGAAGTGGTTCGCTGCTTTGATTAGAAAATATGAGAAGAGAAGTGAGGGGTTATGCCTGTATTTATAGGCGTTCGAATCAACTGTAACCGTCAGATTAAAAAAATTAAGTCTGTGTCGTTTGGCCAAGGCTTAAACTCTAGCCGCCGCCATACGATCGGCGGACCGCTCCCATATAGGTGGTCGACCACTAGCAGTCAACCGACCCAAGGAATGGATCGACCGGTAGGGTCTACATTTAATAATTTTATTTTATATTTTCATTTTTTAATTATTTTCATTTCGGAAACTTCAAACGCCAATAATTTCTTCTTTGTACTCTAATCGCGAAACTATAAATATGAAAGTTGCTTAGAAAATTACTAGGGACGCAATGGTGCAAGTTTCGTGGCCAAATTCCGTCGTTTGCTCAAATTCCATTTTTAAGCCTTATTAATTACCGTTAATTTTATGGGGTTTTACATTAGGTATATTGAAAATGTACTGTTTATTTAGTCATTTATTTCAATACTTTTGTTTATGTATGAGGAACCACTATGTACCTTGATTTATTTAGTATTTATGACATTATCAATTTGTAGTTCTTCATATATACCTCATGTGATATCAATTATGTTTCCGCACTATGTATTTGTATATCATATTTAATCATGTCCATTTTGAACTGTATCGTATAGGTTTATAATAGATAGTTTTATTTTGTTCAAAATTTTAATGTTAAATCGTCGTTGTATCTACGAGATTGGATATGCTTCATTTGGCATCGATTCGAGTGGTGGGAACTATGAGGTGATACATTTGGTACATATCCTTGATTAGTGATCAAGGAACTTTGCTTAGAAGGAAGATCGCATTTGGGAAAGCTAAAGGTTAGAAGATTCTAGCAAAGAGGTTTAAAGTTCATCACTGGAGCACCCAAGTGAAATGATAAAGCCATATGTAGTGAAATTTTTATGGTAGAGTTGATGTAAAGATTTTAACTTAATAGAAGAACAAATTAAGCTAAAGTGACTTATTGAGTAAGCTGCTTAAGGGGGACTAAATGAAGGCAAAGGGGATGAACCATAATGGCTCAATTGTAAATGGTAAGACCTAACATTGGTTTTACCAAACAATGGGCGATGAACTACTATTTAGGGTTAGTCCATGGATTTCACAGCAGTTAATCAAGCAAGGTAGCCATTGGTCGAAAATATATTCCAGCACCCCAAATATTGATATCCAAAAGAGGTCAAGTCTCTAAATCATTTTGACTCGCGTTCTTATGTATCTTCCAAGAATTCGTATGGATCCTCCTTTTTCCACAGGGTTAAATAGTGATGATATGATAATGTATTATTGATGTATAACAGTTTATAAACCTATGAAAGTAGTATCCACTGATCTCACAACAAATTATTCAAATTAGACAAGCAAAAAAGGTGAAAAGGAGAAAAGAGAAGAAACAATATATTTTTTATAGTGGTTCAACAATCTCTGGCCTACACCCACATAATAACTTTGTTAGTCGATTACCTTTACAATTATAAAGCTTTTGATTGTATTCAAATTAGATCAGATCAGAGAAGAAATAAGGGAATTTGGAGCTGTGTTCACTAAGTTATGGCCTCCCAAAGAAAAGAGATTTATCCACCTCGTCAATGACCGGTGTATTATTTGTAGTTGTAGATGGATGGATCTAGATGAGTTGTTCTAGAAGTTCGGCATAAAACCATCTAAATGATAAAGCAAAGATCCACAAAAATAGGAGAGAGAATAGGCAAAGTTTGACTAGCTTTTGCAGCTCGGATCTCATGGATCGGTACCGATCCAGGCTACATGAATTGATATTTGTAAGTTTACGGAATAGAGATCTTAAGGCTAATTTAACACTAGAGAGGGAGTGAATAGTGTTTTCTAATTTTTATGATTCCTTTTGAACTCTTTTAAGATTATAGTTTAAACAATGCAATTAACAATTACAGATTCAAACACAGATAAATATAAATGCAGTAAAAGTAAAGAAAAGAACACATCAGGAATTTATACTAGTTTGGAGTTACCCTACATCAAATCCCGTACAATTTCTTGTACATATTTCTTTTCAAATATTAAAGCAAATACAATCTTGATTTCAAGGCAATGAGACACACCTTCCAGACTTTTCGACCTCTGGGTAGAGTCACTTGATTTAAACGGGCCACAAGCACACCCACTAGATTTCCAACCCACTAAGCACACCCAATTGATTTACACGGCTACAATCACACCCACTTGGATTTTAGGGACACCAAGCACACCACAAAGTATAAGAGTATGATTTGATAGAGTTTATAGATTCAAATTCTTGATCTTGAGTGCAAATGATCCCATAACCTCTTGAATAGTACTTTGATCTTGATTTGAGTGAGAGAGTAGAGAGAGATCAATGAGTAAACAATAGGGAGTCAAATCAATGGACTTCAGACTTGATTTTGATTGAATTTGAGAAGAGTTTGGGTAGAATTTCATGTAGAAAATAAGAGAGTACAAAGAGGAGAGAAATATGAGAAAGTAGTTAATTACAATTTGTTGGCTTAACCCTATTTATAGAGAAACAACAGTCATGTCCATTCGTGAAGAGATGCAGCAAAAAGACACTTTCATTCGGAATTTGAATTTTGAAATTTTCGATCTAGCCGACATATCCCTTTGTATTTTGAAAACACATTATTTTTTTGAATATCTTAAGTTTTGTAAAATATTTTGATACTTTGTATAATCATTTAAGCATTGTTTATACACATTTTAATCATAATAGAACTTAAGAAATCTTTATAAAATAATTTTGAAATATTTTAATATATAAAGGATTAAATATAAATTTCTTTTGAGAAATAATATACAAAAACAATATATGGAGTATAAGTGAATATATATTAAAATCAAGGCATTAATGAATTTTAAAAATATACTTTGAAATATTAAAACATGAAACCCAAAACTATATCTGAATATAATAAATTAAAAGTATATTAAAATATAAAAGACTTAAAAACTTAATTTCTCAAAATATGATAATTTTGTAAATAAATAATTAAAAGGTTAGAATTCTTTCGAAAGCTATGTGAAAAGATGATTGAAAAATCATTTTTGAAAGCAGGGATTATTTTTGAAAACCAAGATATCTGAAAATCATTTAAATTAAATAGATTTAAAAACCTTTTTGAAAAATGAAGAGAGATCAAAGAAGTGCTATCAGGATTTTAATAAAATATTCTATGACTCTATAACTTATGTGGATATCTTGAATCTTCAATACTCATGAGTCTTCAATCGCCAACTCTTGAATCTCTATATCAACTTCATGAATCTTCTTTTGACACTGTACAGTCTTCTTAATTAACACCTGTCTAATATCCTCCACAATATACTATATATAACTTGATAAAAAAACATTACTAGCTATATTTTATATAATCATATATGGTTGCTATCATCAAAAGCAATACCTAAGGTACTAACAATATTAGTTATAGGGATCAGTACTGATCCATGCTGCATGCATCATCGTTTGCTGTAGGGATTGTTATTTGCTATAAAGATCGGTATTGCTATGGGGATCAGTATTTTCTACAGGGATCGTCACCATTAAATGCTACATGGATCAATATTAACTAAAGGGATTAGCATAGAATCATAACTTAACCAAGTTTCTGACATCTTTTGAGCGGGCGGACAACCTTAAATCATCTTTAACCATTTGCATCTTATTCGTCTTAAGTCGGATTACTCTAAGACTTGGACCGTTCATCTCGTATCATTGTATAGAACACTCTAGCACTCTCTGTTAATTCACTCATTGATAATTTAAGGATAAATGATGGTATTTCGAACATATTCCTAAGAAGACTTCATAGTATGCATTAATATATCCGGTTTGCATGAGCCTAAATTTTCAGGTAATTTTTTTACTTAGAGTGGAGGAATAAATATGTATGTGCGTAAAATCGGCAGACTATTTATTACCAAAGACTTCTATGATAAATATACTCTACTAAAAGTCCATTTTCCCAACCATCACTAAATGATTACACCCTCAATATTTTTCATCTTTCCTTTGAATTGCACGATAGTAAGAACAAGCCTTTCGGATTTAACAATGCCTGGGTGCATATGCCAAATTATATAAAATAATTGAAACTGCTTAGAAAACTAATGCTATTAGAAATCCTCTTTTGGGCTTTTAACAAAACTAAAGAGAGTCAAAGCCAGTTTGAAAACTGGAGCAGAGGAAATGTCCCAATTTTAGCATGCTGTGAAACCATAGGAGATATATAGCCAACTTGTCAACCAGTATAAAAATGAAATGTTATTAAACAACTACAAGGAGAAAACACAACAACTTTTAGATTTTATGCACTTAAAGTCTACTCACTGTATCCAGAAGGCAAAATACAAATGGTTGACACAAGAGGATAAAGCCATAAGGTTTTTCCACTCAAAATTCTCCCAACTAAGATCTCAACTAATAAGCACGTGGATCATAGATGAGCATTGTAACATCAATCACTCAAGAGATCTCTTTAGCAGTGAAGCCATTAATTACCATAGTCATTTACTTGATGCATTTTCAGTTAATCATAACCTATAAAAAAAACAGAAAATGCAAGCAACTGTATAGATAAGGCAAATGAACTAGAAGAGGTCAAAGATGCATTGTTCCAAATTGATGACAACAGTATCACTAGCCCAGATGGATTTACCTCTAAATTCTATAAAACACAACATGATTGATGTACAAACAGGAAACCCATCAATTATTTATTTGGGAATTCTCTTATCATACAGTAAATTGAAAGTAAGGGATTTTGGGTCACTTCTTGATAAAATTAACAACAAATTCAATAGTTGGAAAAATAGATTGATCTACATTGCAGGTAGACTAGAGTTGATCAAAACTATAATCTACCCCATGATTATTTTTTGAATGCAGCTCTGCCAGCTACCAATAACAATCATCAATATAATCAATTTCACATATGCAAATTTCTTATGGAAAAACAAACGTCATAACATTAATTGACATGATGTGCAAACTTAAAAGTAAGGGTGGAGTGGGGCTTAGGAAAATGGATGAAATTATGAAGGGAATACCATTAAAGCTCATGTGGAGATTCCTATAGGGTGAGTATTTATGAGCAAAGTGGACTAAAAATAGATATTACAAACATAAACTTGTGGACTGTGCTCGTAGATAATAATACAACATACACACGGAAGAGCATCCGTAACGCAAGACAAGAAGGCAAACGACTATTCAATAAAATAATAGTGGATGGTAAAGACAATAGTTTGTGATTTGAATCATGGATAAATGGACATTCTTCAAAAGACTAGGGCGAACCCATGCTACGCACACGGAGTTAGCCAATAGTTTGGTTAAAACATTTTCTCGTTATATCAAATATTCTGATAATGCAACATAACCAACACCAAAATGAATTTTTGGCACTTGACACAATTCAATTTGTTATTGAAGAGAGTCGTAGCTAATTGTTTTTTGTAGTGTTATAACAATAGCAGAAAATAGGCAATATGTTGAAGTGGTTAAGTGGCTAATATTTATCCAGGAAAATATAAACGTACATCAAGAGGAAGGTTGATAATAGTTTTAGAGCAGCAGCTGCATATAAACCCATTTTTAAGTGCAAATCATGGCAGACAATAATAACATGAATTATGTATGTATGTACATATGAAAGCAGACATGCATGCTAGAAATAATTCAGTGAATGATCGAAGTTGATTGGGTGAAAAGTAAAACAAAAACTATGTCATCACATTCTTCATCAAAATAGAGGAATACATCAAAAGAGCCTAAAAGAGACTTATCAAAGCAGACATATATGTGCGATTTTGTATAGGATAGAACATAATGAATCATCATATCATTAAAGCTTAAACCTCTGCTCGATACGTAATACAAATATTAGATGCCACCAATATGTATTATGAGTTCGTATATTATGTGTTTCTTCTTATCTATCCAAGACAAACTCTGAATTCAATCTCAGCCATCCATTCCAGCGGACAGGATTTATTTCTTTTGATATTTGTGGATTACCAATCTGGACCTTGGATCATATTCATTTTGTATAAATACTTGTAATATGTTATTCTGTTTGTAGTGAGAAAATATTGCAATACAACATTCTATTTTCTAATATGGTATCAGAGCTGATAAAAAGCCTAACGGCATAATAATTTTCAAGGTCAGTAATTTCCTGCATCTTTCCTCTCATTACAAAATTGCTCTTTACTCTCTCCTCAGTTAATTTTCATCATCGGAAAGTTATACCCTTCGTTGATCCCAGCCCCAATTCACTGTGCCACGCTTAGCAAGAATTCGAATAAACTCGGATTCTTGATTGGCTGCAACAGTTCTTGGTGATTCCCCTCAGATTTGAATCACCATCGAGTTATTTCATCTCCCACTTTTAATTTTCTGAATCTGCAGTGCCTCGCCAATTCTATTTGGCTGCAACACACATTCAAGAAACCAGATTAGTCAATTGCAAAGATGTCAGACAAAGAAACAGGTGATGAAAGATCATCAACCACTTATATCAAAATGCAAACAGCCATATCAGACACAGGATTAATCAAACCCAAAAGTCAGATTATCAGGATCCCACTTGATGAAGACAACTATATCCTCTGGAAATATCAGATCGAAACAGCCTTGAAGGGATACGGTCTTCAAGACCATATCAAAGGAACAATAGTTGTACCACCTGCAATCATAGAAGAAGAAAATGGAGTAACAGTTAGTAACCCAGAATACTCAAGATATCTAAAGCAAGATAACTTACTATCATCATGGTTACTATCATTCATCAGCGCAAGTCTATTATCACAAATTGTTGGATGCAACTCCTCGTGTGAAATTTGGTCATCAATAGAACAAATATTCAGCTCACAATCAGCAGCAAGAATTATGCATTTCAAAAGACAGTTGCAAAATTCAAGAAAAAATGATGTGCCAATGAGAGAATATCTTGCAAAGATCAAGAACTTATGTGATAGACTTAATGCAATTGGTCATAAAATTTCTGAAAGCGAGCAAATCCTCACCATAACCAATGGACTTGATGATGAATATGAATCAGTGGTAACTTTTATAGCTTCACAACAAATTCTACTAAATTTACAATCTGTTCAATCTGCGTTACTTGCTCATGAGGGCAGAATTGAACAAAGAAAGGCTATGCAAAGTGAATTCTCAGTAAACTATGCCAGCAGTTCAAGAAACAAAGTGCAACAGGGCAATACAGCAAATCAAGAAGGCAAACAAAATGGTCAAAGAAATAATTATACACAAAGAGAAAGGGGAAGAGGAAGATGGAGCAACAACAACAATAGAGTGAAATGCCAAATTTGTGAAAAATTTGGTCATATAGCCAGCAAATGCTATTTCAGATTTAATAAAGACTTCACTGCTACACAGCAAACTCAAGGAAACCCCAATATCAACATGACACAACTGGATCAACAGCAGAAAAACAAAAACGAAAGTTCCAGGACTCAACCAATCAATTCAGATGAAGCCAGTCTAGACAACACAAACATGGATGATTGGTACCCAGATTCAGGAGCAACAAATCATGTGACAAGTAATCTTCAAAATCTCAATTTAGGCAACAAGAATTACACAGGTATGCAAGCTATACACTTAGGTAATGGTGAAACAACAAGTATATCACATGTTGGCATAGGAACTATTCAAGGTAAAAGAGAATTATATTTAAACAATTTATTGAGAGTTCCTGAGATTAAAAAGAATTTAATCAGCGTATCTCAATTTGCTAATGACAACAAAGTATACTTTGAGTTTCACCCAACTTTTTGTTTAGTTAGAGACTTGCTAAGTAAAGATATATTATTGCAGGGTAGTTTGAGTAAGGGACTGTACAAATTTAATGCTGTGAAGAAATCTGAACCTACAGTGAAGGGATATTGGTGCAACAATGTTCACATCAGTGTTCAAAATAAAAGAAATATTTTAGATCATTGGCATTGTAAACTAGGTCATCCTAGTATGAAAATTGTAAAAAGATTTCTGTTGGATAATAAAATTTCTTTTCCTAATAATCACATTTATGATATATGCACACACTGTCAATTAGGTAAAAGCCACAAATTGCCTTTCAGTAATTCTGAAACCACATATAAGAATCCTTTTGAATTGATAGCTGCAGATCTATGGGGACCAGCCCCATTGAATTCTACTCAAGGGTACATGTACTACTTATCTTTTGTTGATGCATATACTAGATACACATGGATATTTTTTCTCAAATCTAAATCTGAAACTCATGATGCCTTAATTCAGTTTATCACATTAGCTGAGAAGCAGTTTAATTATAAGGTAAAAATTATGCAAACTGATGGAGGGTCTGAATTCTACCCACTTAAAAAATATTTTCAAAACAAAGGTATATTGCACAGAGTCACTTGCCCTTACACATCTGAGCAAAATGGGCTTGTTGAAAGAAAACATAGGCACATAGTTGACACAGGCCTAACACTTTTATCACAAGGGTCTTTACCATTAAAATATTGGCATGAGGCATTCAACACAGCTGTTTATCTTATAAACAGGATGCCAAGTAAAGTGCTAGAACATAAATGTCCACATGAAAAATTATACAGTATTAAACCTGATTATGATGTTCTTAAAACCTTTGAATGTTTATGTTTTCCCTGCCTTAGGCCATACAAAAAAAATAAATTAAATTTAAGGTCAAGTCCTTGCACTTTCTTAGGATATGCTACAAACCAAAAGGGATACAAATGTCTTGACAAAAATGGTAGGATCTATATATCAAGGCATGTTATGTTTAATGAAAATAATTTTCCTTTTGCAGATAAAAGGCTGGCAGACAACAAAAACACAGCAAATCAATGTACTGATTATGCCAAAGTATGCTTTCCTACTATACCAGAATTAACTATTCAAGAAGAACAGAAAAACAATGGAAGACTTGAAAGATCTCAATCTACTGCAGAAACAAAGTCTGACTACAATACAAAAGATACACATGAGTGGCCAGCACAACAAATTGAAGAAAATGATGAAGCACAAATATCTGATAATTCAACATCTAGCCACAACATACCAGCAGTCACAGAGATCACTCAACATACAAAAGAAACTGGGCATCATATGATGACAAGGTCGAAAAGTGGAATTTTTAAGCCTAAAATATACAATGCCAGTACTGAATTCATGGAACCTATCACATATGAGCAGGCTGTTAAAGATATTGATTGGAGAAATGCCATGAAAGATGAATATGAAGCATTAATAAAAAATCAAACATGGGATCTTGTGTCACCACCAAAGGATAAAAACATCGTTGGATGCAAATGGACCTATAAGATCAAAAAGGATGCTAGTGGAAAAATAGCAAGGTTGAAAGCAAGACTAGTTGCTAAAGGCTACTCCCAACAATTTGGTTTTGATTTTAATGAAGTTTTTTCTCCTGTTGTTAATCCCACTACCATCAGAATTGTACTCAACATAGCATTAAACAATCAATGGAAAATTAGACAGCTAGATGTACAAAATGCTTTTCTCAATGGAGACTTACAAGAAAAAGTATACATGCATCAACCAAAAGGATACATAACAGAAGGAAATGAAGAAAAGGTCTGCAAATTGCGGAAAGCTATTTATGGGCTCAAACAAGCATCAAGAACTTGGTACGAAAAGCTCAAAATAACATTAGGAAAACTGGGATTCAACCCAACCAAAGCAGACAACTCATTATACATCAAAACCATCAATCATGAAGTCACATACATATTAGTATATGTTGATGACATCCTCATCACTGGAAGTAATGAGAGTGACATCGTTAAAGTCATACAATTACTAGATCAAAACTTTGCAATCAAAGACTTGGGGACACTTGATTATTTTCTCGGAATCAAAATTAGTAGGCCTTCACAAATAGAAATGTTTTTATCTCAAAGACAATATGCTTCAGAAATTTTGACTCGTGCTAACATGGATCAGGCTAAACCTCTACCCACACCTATGGTCAGTAATTTACAGTTATCCAAAAGCAAGGGAGAACCCATCGACAATATCAAACAATATCGTAGCATTGTTGGAGCTCTACAGTACCTAACCATCACTAGACCAGATTTATGTTACGGTGTAAATAAGGTTTGCCAGTTTATGCAAAACCCCCTAGATTGTCATTGGAGGGCAGTTAAGCGTATTTAAAGATATGTAAATGGTACTCAATACTATGGTGTATTGTTGACTCGAAGTAAAGAGGTAAATATACAAGCTTACAGTGATGCTGACTGGGCTAGCGACGTCGATGATAGACGATCAACCTCAGGCTACTGTGTTTATATGGGTGGCAACCCAATCTCTTGGTGCACCAAAAAGCAATCGACCGTATCACGATCGAGCACTGAAGCTGAATACAGATCAGTAGCAAGCACAGCAGCCGAGATTACTTGGTTAGAAACCCTAATTCATGAATTAGGGCTCAAGCTAAAAGGGAAGCCGCTGATTTGGTGCGATAATATGAGCACCATCTCCTTATCTTCCAACCCAATCCAGCACTCGCGAACTAAACACATCGAAATCGATTTATTCTTCGTTCGTGAAAGAACATCCACTGGAAAACTTGAGATCAGACATGTTCCCTCTTTCTATCAACGCGCCGACATTCTTACAAAGCCATTATCTTTCAAAAATTTCACGAGATTAAGAGAGGAAATGAGCGTTACTGACGGTAGTAAGTTTCATGGCGACGAGAGTGAAAGAAATGGAACCCTAGCTTGAATTGAGGGTGGATATTATGAGTTCGTATATTATGTGTTTCTTCTTATCTATCCAAGACAAACTCTGAATTCAATCACAGCCATCCATTCCAGCGGACAGGATTTATTTCTTTTGATATTTGTGGATTACCAATCTAGGCCTTGGGCCATATTCATTTTGTATAAATACTTGTAATATGTTATTCTGTTTGTACTGAGAAAATATTGCAATACAACATACTATTTTCTAATAATATGAAACTACTTTGATGAAAGTGAGGAAGAACATCATTTTGTTAAGTCCAGTTGACTTTAGATCTTTACATACAGCACCAAGGAATGCAACAAATGATATATTAGTACAAATTCATGGATGTATATTAAATATAGATTTTTAGTCAATGACTAAGTAATAGTAAATCTAGTAGAACCAAATATTTTTGACTTGGCATTACCAGCCCATCGTCATTTACACCAACACAGGTTGTAGTTTAGCACACTGGTTTCACAATGATTCAGGATTTTAAAGTGATACAAAACCAAACCACTTAAGCCAATAAGATCGAAATGAATAAAGTTTAAGATTTGGGTAAATATAATATTTTTATAAACAACACATAAAGTAGTTATCGGATGCAAAAAATAGTTTAGGAAAAAAAGACTCCCAGCCCTTAAAGTAAAACCAGTAAATGTGAAGTGATAAAAATATGATGGAAAAAATATCATCTCCTTTAGCCTTTAAATTTCTATTAGTTTTTTATAGTGGAAAACATATATAAATGAAGGAAAATTTATGTGCAAATGTATGCATAAATAAATATCAATCAACATTACAGTATGTACCGGTTTGATGTCTTTTATTAGTCCATAAAATGGTAACTCTTTTGTCCACGACGATGTAATGTCTAATATAGTCTAGATTGAGTAGCTTATAAAAACAAAATTAACTATGAATATGAAACTATATTAAAGCTTGAAGTATTCATTTATTTTTGGATTATTTGCAGGAACATGTGTTTGAAAGTGTAACATTCTAGTCCTGATTCCTCATCATCCTAATAAAAAGACAATCAGATTCTAGTTCTTGACGCTTTATCATAAAGAAAATCCTAAAACCAACAAAATGAAATAAATTAAACTACGCAGCAGAAAACAAAAATCTACTGAAATAAAAAGAGTCTTATAATCAAAAGATATTTTATGATTTAGTATCAAGTACTTAATGAATGTACCTCAATGGGACCTTGAGCACTATGTGATCCAATGCAAATGGTAGACCATAATTTTGACAAAATTAACTGCAAATATATTTCAGTGGTAGTTTTTGCTTTTGAAACATTTGTTAACGTTACTTGTCATGGAAATCAAAATCAAACCTGGAATTTGCAACATTAAAAAAATGCGTTTAAGATGCCACAAGAACTTTGCATATATATACTTTAATGCCTTATCATATTAGCACAAAAGGTATGCAAGTAATAAACTACAACTAAGTATATTCTAAATAGTTAAGTTAGCACCAGTATGTAAAAAATGAATGCATTAACATGTCCATAACTCGTAGTGTACTAAGTATTAACGTCAAAGCTTAAAACAAAAAATTAGATTAAACAAATTCGAACATCAAAATGATCACCGCAAGTTTCTACCCCTTAATTCTTCCACTACTACATGGAATGCCAGACCATGAAAATTCAATAGTTGCTTGCTACATCGATTTCCCTATCGAAGCTGTTTTGATTACAGAAAGAAAATTAGTCGATATTTTTAGCCTAGAATCAATTTATGGTGCATGTTCATCTTTTTATATCATTGTAGTTGCAAAACCTTATGAACATAAGCATGCATTTGTAAATTATAATTGCAATCATAGATTCATCAATTGAATCGTACTCACAGAAGCAATGATATTTTCAAGTGAACCAGCACATTTAAACAGTGTTAAATAGAGTCGTGCTAGACAAAACCGAAAGTTAAAGAAGATTTTTTTGTGCCACATCAAATATTCAAAATGGAAATAATGTTTTGTTGAAGTAACAACCTCTATCAAGCCAAAAGTAATTCTTTTCCCATTATTTTCTAAAACAAACTTTTGGTGTTGTTTAAAAATACCAAGTTTTTTCTTAAATTAATGCAAATTAGAAATCAACAATATGTGCATATTCATTAACTTTTTCAAAAGGAAAAAAAATCGAAGCATTTAAAAAACAATTTTATAGAAAACAAAGATATGATAGTGAAGAAATGATTGCACAACTAAACAAAATCCAAGTTGTTGCAATGTGACGACCCGCCATTTTGGACGGTTTAAATCGAAAATAAACCACACATGTCTAACTCAAACCATTCAAAATGGTAGATTATCAATGGAGTAAATATGAAAATAAGAGAAAAGAAGGAAAACAAAACACAGAATCTCCCAGCGGAATGAGAAAATATAATAATCAAATAAACAGTTCATGAAGCTGTTTTACAACATACATTTGATTACACAACTTTACACAAAATCAGAGTACAATCAACAAACATATCCAAAATAATGCAGCGGAATAATAATAGTAAATACGATCTAGGAACTCCATCTCCATCTTTAAGGAATAATGTCTTCAACACTGAAATACTTAGGCTGACCCGAGCGTAATGAAAAGAGAAAACACTCGAGTCAGAACTAAATGTTCTTATGTCAGTTAAATCAATAACAAGTAAATATGAGCGTGATAGCTTCAGAGATGTTTACGGGATTTCACATCTCCTATCCAGTGTATAACGTGCATGCAATAACTTAAGAGATGTTATGAGATTTTCTATCTCCTAAGGATCCGTTAAACTATCTATATGTAGTAAGATACGTTATATATGTAGTGTCTATCGGTAATGTAAAATATTAAAATAGCGTTAAGACTTTACATTGATCCCCCCTAACACATTTTTAAGCGGTAGTCTATGCAGGTCCTATAACACAACCAGTAACATCGGTAGCCAGTGAGTCCCCTATAGGTACCATACTAAAACAAAGTCGTAGTGGGTGCGAATAAGGATAAAGAGTATGAAAAGGCACGTGAGACGATGCCCAAGGTAAGATACTACCGTTCTGCGTTTTCTGACGGGTGGTAACCCCAAACAGCCCACCGCATCCAACACCCCAAAAAAAATCAAGTCAAGGTGCATCGATCAAGCCAACATCAATATAGTAATACGAAGAGATGTATCCGCTAGAGGTAGCTAGCCTCAGTGGTCAGGTATGGCTCCTGTTTTAGTCATTTCAAATTGGCACAAGTGTCGGGGTCATCCATCATCGTTCTCTTTCTTCAAATCTAGCAAACGTCTCTAATTCAACCTCTACATTTTGGATATCATCCACCGCGTATGCAGTTGTTAAAGTGGTCCAATATTGACAGAGAGTATGCCAATTAGAGGCCCCGGTCTCTTTAACAACCAAACGTCATTTTTCACACCGGTTGGTTCTTTTACATTTCAAAACCGGTTAATATTTGATATCAAAATATCATATTCCATTCGGAATATCCTTCATTTCAAAATCATCATATTTACTCAAAATATGTCATTTTCACTTGAAAATATCATTTCAAATTCCAACTTAGGTTATAACATCATTTAACCACATTTGGCATTAAACCAACGATTTAAATATAAACATTCCAACTAGCACAGTTTGAATTTTTAGATAATAGTTCGAATAGTTTAAAGAGTATAAAAAGTTTTTAAAATAGTTTAAAATAGTTTAATATAAAATGTTTGAGTATTGAAAATGATTTATATAGTAAAATAGTTTGGGAAATCAAAATAATTTGACTATATTAAAAGAATAGATTTTAAACAGTTTATATCAAAATAATTTATTTTGGAAATAATATCAAATCAAACTGTTTCTTTCCATTTCAACAAATCTGGACCCATGTCCAAATTTCAAATCAACAAAACTCAATTTCCAATCTTTCAATTCAATGGATTCAAATTCAATTTAGTTTCAAATCAACTTGATTTCAGTTTCACCTCAATTTTCGAAACGTTCATTTTTAACTTCAAATTCGATTCAACAATCCAATTCAATGATTTAAATTTCAGTTCAATTCTTATTTTAAACCATTTCAATTCATATCAATTTCAAGTCCAATTTCAATTTACTGATTCAAAACATTTAAATCAATTTAAACCTCATTGTTCAATTTTTAAGACTCGAACCTTTAAAATAACTTAATTTTCAAAATTTAAGTCATATATCGATGTATAACTTCACATTTCAAATTCAGTTCTTCACAACATTTTCTTTAACCAATTTCAATTTCAAAGCTTGAATTAGAAAATAGCTTAAATAATGTAAATCCATAATTTATTTCCTTTAAAACAATATCATTTAATCAAGATCCAAAAATCAAGATTTTGTAACCATTGAATTTAACCAATCCGATGTCCGTATATAATTTTCTATCCTATGGCTAAGTGAATAGTTATTTCAATTTTAATTATTTCAGGGATGGATATATATCATTTCAATCCAAATCAAAGTGTCATAGGTATATATCATTTCAACCTATTTCTTAATTTATTCAAAATAATTCAAATAATAGTTTATATGCTTTCAATTAATATACAGATTGATAACAGGGATAAAAAATAAATAAACATCAAATCATCCAATATGTCAACAAATAGACATCCATCATAATCCATATCCAAATCAGCCAATAAATCACAACAATTTAACTAGTTATCAATATCAGTTATTTAACTAGCAATTTAATTCAATATTAATTTAAATGTCAATTTAATTCAATATAAATTCAATTACAATTAAAATGCCAATTTAAACTACCAAACAACAATCAATAAATTCTTATCACATCATAAATTTAATTCAACTAACATAGAAGGTTTTGTATTGCATGAGTGGGTTAAATCACTCACCTTTGATTTATAGTCGATTTAAAATCCAATAAAAGCCCAAAATTCCAACTATCTTCAAATTAATCAAACCAGTTTCATGTTCGTAATTTCGATACGAACCCAACGGAAGAAACCGCGTATCAATTTGAGTTCGTATGCAAAAGTTATTGAGGTTAGAACATCGAATTTAAATTTAAATTATAATAAAACAGAGGGCAAAATGGTAATTACACTTATCTCTCCAAACCCTAGCAATAATCATCGACATCGAAAATCCCTACAACCGCCGTCTATTTGTCGCTGTCGCGCCGCCTACGAGCGCCGATGACTAGCTAGATCGGAGACCACCAATGGTCTCGCCGTCCAAGGCCGCACCTCCGCCCTTGACGCGAACGCCTTCGCCTTCTCCGATGAACCAGCACTGCCGCCACTTATATTCACCAATTCTGGCGATCTCGAGCATGCTGGAGATGAACGGAGACCATAGATGCACTCCACTCGATCTCCTCTACACGTTGCAACTTCCCGATCGACGAATCGTTGCAAATCCACTGTTGATCGCGAATCCCTAGAATGAACGGCCGAGAAAGATCGTCAATTTATGGACAAATGAAGCCTCCAATCAAAAAGAAAATTGCAGACATAGATTATGTTCGTCGAGAGCTTCACGATGATATATTATATGACATGATTTGAAAAGTTTGAATTTTGTAGTTTGATTTGGAATTGTAATTAGGGTTTGAGATGTCTACCATTGGGAAGGAACATATGAGATAGAAATTGTACGTAAAGAAAATGAAAAATAGAAAGTAATTAGGGTTTATAACAGCCTATATATAGGCAGAGATGGATAAGACGGATGGAGCAGATCGAATTGGGTCGAAGCGATAACAAAGACCCAAAAAACCCGTTTCGTTCCCGAAACGAAAGTAGGTCATCCAATATATCGAAATATAGGTTTTCAATATTTTTAAACTCAATGAAACTAGTTTCAAACTCTAATTCTATTGTATATAGAAGTTAGCTTTTAAAATCAAATTATTTTAATTTATTTTATTTAATTGATTTCTACACGTTTCGCGTTCGCACGATCAAATGATAAGTCTGATTGCTACGAAACTTTAAATCCTACAATAATTCACTATTACGGATCCGATAAAACTAGTTTCATCGAAATCCGAGACAGTGACCAATAAGGCTAATTTTACACGTTAATTAAATAAATTATTATTAAAATCAATTTAATCACTTTTAAATTCAAATTTAAAAGTTAACCATTTTCATCATTCCTGATTACACACAAATTAATAATACTTTTTAAATTTAGATTTTTCATGTTAAATCCAGTATTTAAATATTTCATTAATTTCACCTGAAATTACAATAGTAATAAATCCTAGTTTATTATAGTTTAAATTCCAACAATTTCTTTTATTTTGATTTACATTCTTATTATTTAATCATCTATTCCCTTATGAAATTATTTAACATAAGTTTTAATTTTGTTACACTCATTACTCCACAATTAACGTCTTTCCTTATATTAACTGCACTATTGCACTTACATTAAATTTCATTGATTTCCAAATTAATTCCACGGATTAATTAATAAGGTGATAAATAAAAGAATTGTTATACATTGATAATTCATATCTATTAACTAATTGTTTACAAACAAAGATTATTATTCTACTTACCAATATCTGATTTCATATTCTATATCAAAACCACTTTCAATTAAATTACATATAATTTTACCATTAATACAACATTTAGTTTATTCCTTAATAACCTTTATTATTACCAATAATTGGAATTACATTAAACTGTTGTCGATTACATTCATTCAACACTACCAAATTATATTCTAATAATTTTTTTCCTATTTATAAATCATAAATTTTAATTTCCCATAATGTTAAATTCCAAAATCTTATTTAATTGAATATTTTTAATTATCTAAAAATATAGGTCGTTACATGCAACTTGATGAAGACATCATCACTCTTGTACCTTTTTTCCTACATATTAAGAATGAGAAAAAACTAATCATTTAAGTCCCCAAACAATTGGACTTGGTGGAGCATTAGTGAGAACAATATCCACCATGTTAGTCTCTTCAAACAATTATAAATCATAAATCACAATTTGGACAGATAACTAAAATTAGATTAATTTGACTCACATTATCCATAAATAGTTACGCTTATTTGTTGAAAGTATTCTGAGTGTAGCCTTCTTGATATATTATGTGCGATTATCATTAGGGCTGTAAATTTCTAACATGACCCGAAACATGACCCGAAACCCAAATGGAAATTATCGGGTTAATCCGACACATTTAAAAGGGCGGGTCATTTTTAGGTCAACCCGTTGGAACCCGTTTAATAAACGGGTGGGTTTAGGGTTGACCCATGAACCCGAATTTGACTCGACTAACCCATTTATGGGCTCGGTATTGCTGTATAATTCTCATTTTAGCTTGCACAAGAATGGTATTGTTGTTATTCACTTATTCCTATACATTCGCACTTAACAACTTCATACGTTTTCATGCCCATTCCCACGTTTTCATGCCCATCCCACATAACAACTTCCCAAATTTTCATACCCATCTTAGCTTGCAATAAAAGAATGACAACATTACTCTTCTTTTGCTCTAAAATTCTATTCCTACACATTCGCATTTAACAACTTCCCACATTTTCATGCTCATTTCCATTTCTTTTTACAAATATTTTCCTTAACGGGTTACACGAATCAACCCGAAACCCTCTCGATATATAATCAAGTCAACCCAAAACCCACCCGTTTAATAAACGGGTTGACCCGACCCGTTTAAAAATCAACCCGCACCCGAGTAGACCCGACCCGAACCCGACCCAACCATCCATTGATAAGCCTAATTATCATGCTATTGTTATGTAGTAATTTCTGATATCAGTTACAAATTTATAAAATAAAAAATTAACATATATCTCACCAAGACTGAAAATATTTATTTGGAATAGCTTTACACGTTACATTTTTTAGGCGGTAAGTATTTAACGAATTTATCATTATTTATTTGAATTTGCAATATGTTTTTTGCTATTCATATACCTTTATATCATAGACAAATATTAAAATAAAAATTAATGTTATATCTAAATTCCATGGTTTTTACATCAGAATCACCTTACATATAATACGATATTAATATAATAAATGGCTTATATACATACGTATATAATAGCTTATATATATACACACATATATGAGTTAAGAAATACAACAAAAGACAACTTAGATTATTCAACATAAATTAGAATTAAAAAGAGATAAATTCTCAAATCAACCTTTTAACCTTACACACGATTAAATTAAAGTTTCAATAAAATCATTTTATGAAGTAACCAAGTGATAAATTTATTCCAAATCTGAATGATAGTACAGTTATAGGATTCAGGCATTTCCAGTGTACGAAAAGTTTTCAACTAATGTTTAATCTTCTTCCTCCAATTTTAAATACATGCAGTTTGAGCCAATGAGTTGTGAACTCTTTGGGGAAAATGTAAACTTTAGTCTGTGGAAATGACATACTAAACTAGAATTAGACCACTTGAGAACAAAGGTCAACCTTCACTTGAGAAATCATTTGGTCTAAATAAAAGTAATATAATATAATAGATAGAGTGAAAGAATATTTTAGATAAAATAACAACATAAATAAAAGAAATTGAAGAACGAAAATTTCATAAAGAGAAGCTTCCTAGACCATTTTGTCCAAAGATAAGAGAGTGCCAGTTAGGCATGGTTTCTAGCTTTAATATTTTGGGTGTAGTTCATTAAACTGGGGTAGTAAATGTTCCTATATGCATGCGCTATAAGAATTTGACACATCGTAACAAAGTTAAGCGAAAGGTAATTCAAATCGATTGCATAAGGGTGTAACCAATTGACAATTCTGAAAAAAAACAAAAACCGAGTTATATTTGGTATTTAGCGTGATGAGAGGAAGAACGTGAGAGGCAATATATAAAAAGAAATGTATGTTGACATGTAACAACCCGCATATTTTACGATTCGTATATTTAAATGTTTAATTTAAATATAGCATCGTTAGTCGGATTTTAGTCCGAAAAAGTCACTATTCGTAGAAGAACAGTCGAATTGGTGAAAATTCTATGTGGATAGTGCTATGTGGAAGTGCCTAATTAAAAAAAACATTCAAACAGAAATTCAGACGTTTGAAATTGTTCGAGTCAATCCAGAAAGGAAATAGGCTAAAATTGCCATTTTCAGACGTCTGAAATGAACAATTCAGACGTCTGAATATTGTACTAGACAACATCTGTTTTTCCAGATTCAGACGTCTGAATTGGAAATCTCAGACGTCTGAATGAAGAAAGACAACATCTATTTTTCCAGATTCAGACGTCTGAATCGTTCACTTCAGACGTCTGAATCGTTCACTTCAGACGTCTGAATGAAGATTGAAATTGAGATCCAACAATTTAGACTCGAAACCACTTCCATTGAGTCCGAAATGGTGTTTGCAACTTTTTTTGAGTATAAACATCGATATGTTTTGAGTTGGGTAAAATTTCAAAGT
Source organism: Allium fistulosum (assembly GCA_030737815.1). Taxonomy (NCBI): domain Eukaryota; kingdom Viridiplantae; phylum Streptophyta; class Magnoliopsida; order Asparagales; family Amaryllidaceae; genus Allium; species Allium fistulosum. The sequence continues at coordinate 1,126,772,783 of CM060902.1, read as the reverse complement.
TTTCAACTAGGGCTTTGGGTTTGGGTTTCAGCCCATCAACCTTCTAATAACCTAACCCTTCATCCAACTCCTCTTCATTCGTTCTATTATTTCCTAACACTCAAGCTAAAAGAAAAATGGGGGAAGAGAAAAGAAATTAGAAATTCCTAAGCCCTAATTCTCTTAGGACTTATCAACTTCAAGCTAGAAATCAAAGAAAAGCTTAGGTAAGCATCCTCTTCATCCTCTCCATCTCAATCCCTCTTCAAATTCTCAGAAATTCCTAATATCTTAACTTAGAGAAAACTTCATCTTTGATTATAGATTGAAGTTCTTGAGGTATTTTTGAAGAGAGATTAACCTATTGCTTGTTCTAGAGCTTATCATTTGTGTTTGGGTTTAAAAGGTGAGTTTTTGAACTCACATCTACGTCTATATCATTGATAGTGTTAGGTATTAATTCTTAACATCTATTTCTTGTCCATTTGCTTTTGAATTGAATTGGTTTGATGAATAATCCAATTTTGGTGTTTTGAAATCAAAATCTGACGTAGCCTATAGGATCACACAACTCACGAATTGATGAATTCGCGGAAAATGAATCGATGAAACAAAATGAATCGATGAATTGAAGATACCCAAGTGCCCAAATCCGTTGATCTCTCGAGATACCGGATTCTAGCTATCTTCAACACGTTGATCGTGCACGATACCGCGTTAGAAGATCTATGATTCTTCGACGTTGATCTCGCGCACGAGATTCCGTGAATCGGCTTCAAGTTCGTTGATTCGAGCGCACTCGAATATCCGAAGATGGAGAAAGGAGATAACACTCAACTTCCAATTTTAATGGTGGCACAAAGCACAAACCAAATTTTATTCAAAAATCAACTCTCCTTACAAATGACAACACATCCCTATTTATAGGGGAAGTACAATTCAACACACATTACAACACTTCACACAACTTAAGAAAAATACAAACAAACGACGTTCAAAACAAAGCGACTTAAGAAACAAATAATGACTTAACAAACAACTACTAAACAAACGACTTAACAATTTAGGCAGAGCGAATTAACAAACAAAGCATCAGCGACCTAAAATTCTTCAGCGACCTAAGGAGGAATGCGACATAAGGAATCAGCGATCTAGGCTTCATTCGCGATCTAAATGGAGCGACCTAAAATCATCAGCGACTTAAGAAACTGGAACGACTTAGGCTTCGATCACGACCTAAGGAAATCGGCATCCAATCTTCGCAACCTAACTGTTCAGAAGAACTGAAACTTGCTCGCGACTTAAGAGCTTCGCGACCTAACTGTTCAGAAGAACTGGAGATATTCGCGACCTAAGGTAGAAGTTCGCGACTTACGATTAGGTCGAAGTTTGATTTTCGCGAATTAGGGTTAGGTTGTTCGCGATTTAGGAACTGATGGATCTGCACGTGACCTATGGAGGCGACTTTCAGGCAGCGACTTAATGGTAAGTCGTTTAGCTTTAATTCGCGCTGCATCATCCTCCCCTGGTTGAAAAGAATTCGTCCCGAATTCACATTTTTTCCTTCTTCGAGACGCTGTCTTTCATTCATTATCTAGTCTGATGCGGCTCTGATGATAACCACTCTTGAGATTGATCTTGTCTTGACTCTTTGATGATGTGGCTCGACCTAAGGAACGCATGGCAATAAGTAGACGTGGCATTAGGCAGGCGGCATAAGAAAGTGATCTGAGGGAGATGACATCATGATGCTCGTGCCAATAGGAAGGTGTGATATAGAACCAAAACGTGACGAAAATGCGAGACGATATAAGGAATTTTAAAATCGCAGAGCGACTTAGGAAGTCACGACTGAAGGAGTGTGATGACTCATGCCCAGATTCTTGTCTTTCCTTATCTCGTTCAGGTGTATCATCATTTAGACTCTTCCCTTGATGGGTTGCCACAATTTCCCCTGACTGAAATGAATTCGCACTCGCTTCTTCTTTGACATGTTTATTTTCATGAAACGATTCCAAGCATTTGACGTTGACAACGTCAGCAGTGCGGACATGATCAGGCAACTCCAACTGACAATCATTCTCTTCATCCTGTCTTTTCAACTCTTCCTGTTCTTTCAGATTCACAAGATCATACGATCCCCGCAGTAAAATAGCATCTGGTACTAGTTCAGTTTGATACTGGATGTCCTGTAGTGGTGGTAACTCTTCGGGTAATTCTTCAGGATATTCGACTTCAGACTCGTCGAATTCTGATCCAACTTCCTCAAAAACATCAAGATCTTTACTCGTTCCTTGCCCGGTCATCACAAACAATTCATTATTATTTTTCACCTTTTCAACAGACTCTTCCAAAAATACCAGACTAGTTTCTTCAGGCAGTTCCTCAGAAATCTCATCTTTAAACTCTTCAAATACTTTAACCTTTTCAGGATTCTCAAAATCAGAACTTTCTCCAGATTCAATCAACATTGATAATTCATCACTATCTTTCATTTTATTGACGAACTCTTTCAAAGATAATAAACTATCCGATTCTGCCTTCTCTTCTGTTTCACTTTCACTTTGTTCGGGTTTCTCGGAAACTAAGGAATTTACACTTGGCTGGTTCTCATCCATAAGCTCGGGTGTTAAGCAAGAACCCTCCATCATCAAGTTATTTCCCTCAACTCCGAATGCAATTTCTTCTTCCATGCTATTGACATCAATCTTTGGTGGTGAAGAGTAATCAACTTCTTCATCCACATACTTTGACGTTGAATAAAATCCCATCAACAAATTACATTCATCGTTCTCTAACTCGACCTCTTCATCTTCGTTGTCAAACTTTGGTGGTAATTCTTCGTACGATTCCGTAGGACCGACCCCTTCAAACTCTTCTAACGTTGGTTTAACCTTCTCAGGATTTTCGATCTCTTCACTTGCCTCATACCTAACCAACGATTCAGCACTACCTTATGCTTCTTCAACACTTTTGCTGAAAGATAATGGACTAGTCGGTTCCTCTTCCTTTTCTGGCTCGCTTTCAGTAGAATCATCCTCATCCTCGTTTTCACATTCTTCTACAACTAAGGCTTTCTTCTTGGGCTCAATACTTCTATGGTCAGACTCCTGATAATGATAGCGCTTAATTCGGTCAGCAGCATTTGTCTTAGTGATATCATGTACAACTGGTTCGTTGACTCTCTTAGAAACATTTATACTGCAATTAACGCCTTTATTCTGATTGCTGGGGCTTGTAACCACACCCTTTCTTCGACTCCCTTGACTCAACTTCTGCAACTGTTGGTTCATACGAGCTAGATAATTGTAGGGTAAGAAATTTGCCTTCATCATCCTTTTCATCTTATCCCACGTGACAACTTTGGATTTCCCCATTCTCTTTCTGGTTGATTTAGTTTGTTGCCACCAATTCATAGCTCTTCCTCCCAAACTTGTAGCAACTAACTTAACTTGACGATCTTCAGACACGTTGTTGAGTTTAAAAATCTTTTCAACCTTTGATAACCAATCAAAGAATTCCTCTGCTTGTAGACCACCTCAGAATTCTGGAATTTCTGTGTCCATCCTTGACTCCCGTTTATGACCATTCTCTTCAACATTCCTATGTCGATTTGGCCCTTGACCTGGATATCGAAAGTGAACACTATTACCATAACTATCTTCTTCAAAATTAGATGAGCTTCGATGTCAATTCTGAACATTGACTCTTCTATGTCCATGCACGTCCTCTCTACTTCTTCTTTCCTCTACTCGAAATCTTTCATAATCACAATATGGCTCATGCTCGTAACCACGATAAGCTCTTCTTTCTTCATTCCGATAATCATGATTGTCTCAAAATCCACGATCTCGATTTATCGACAAAGATGGTTCTCTTCTTTCCCTATCATAATGTGGCGACACTCTCCTTTGATTTCGATTCTTGTCAAACATCATTCTCTCCACTCTCTCGAAACCCTTATTGAACCTTTCATCGATACGTTGTTCCATCTGTTCAGGATCTTCACTCCCATACAATTCTGCAACATTATGATGACGGTTAACACGTCTCGGAGGCATGATCAAATCTTCAACAGATCTAAACACAAACTTCACTTTGATCCAAAAATTCTCGAATCAAAACTCCTCAACTTGTTTGAAGTCTCACGAACACCCAAATGAACAAACACTCAATTCAAACTCCAAAAACTTCAAATCTCGAAACTTCACACTTCGCTTAGATTAAAAAAAATCTGTTTTGATTCGAGATTTATAAACTCCCAACTTGTTTGAAATTTCACGAACACCCAACGAACTTGGAAAAGTTCATCTCCTTGCTTTGATACCAAATGACACAGCCTACAGGATCACACAACTCACGAATTGATGAATTCGCGGAAAATGAATCGATGAAACAAAATGAATCGATGAATTGAAGATACCCAAGTGCCCAAATCCGTTGATCTCTCGAGATACCGGATTCTAGCTATCTTCAACACGTTGATCGCGCATGATACCGCGTTAGAAGATCTATGATTCTTCGACGTTGATCTCGCGTACGAGATTCCGTGAATCGGCTTCAAGTTCGTTGATTCGAGCGCACTCGAATATCCGAAGATGGAGAAAGGAGATAACACTCAACTTCCAATTTTAATGGTGGCACAAAGCACAAACCAAATTTTATTCAAAAATCAACTCTCCTTACAAATGACAACACATCCTTATTTATAGGGGAAGTACAACTCAACACACATTACAACACTTCACACAACTTAATAAAAATACAAACAAACGACGTTCAAAACAAAGCGACTTAAGAAACAAACAAAGACTTAACAAACAACGACTTAACAATTTAGGCAGAGCGACTTAACAAACAAAGCATCAGCGACCTAAAATTCTTCAACGACCTAAGGAGGAATGCGACATAAGGAATCAGCGATCTAGGCTTCATTCGCGATCTAAATGGAGCTACCTAAAATCATCAGCGACTTAAGAAACTGGAATGACTTAGGCTTCGATCGCGACCTAAGGAAATCGGCATCCAATCTTCGCGACCTAACTGTTCAGAAGAACTGAAACTTGCTTGCGACTTAACTGTTCAGAAGAACTGGAGATATTCGCGACCTAAGGTAGGAGTTCGCGACTTACGATTAGGTCGGAGTTTGATTTTCGTGAATTAGGGTTAGGTCGTTCGCGATTTAGGAACTGATGGATCTGCACGCGACCTATGGAGGCGACTTTCAGGCAGCGACATAATGGTAAGTCGTTTAGCTTTAATTCGCGCTGCATCAAAATCTATGAAAATCCTTATATGGATGTTTGGACATGTTGGTCGAAGAGTATTGGTGAGTCTTTATGGTTGGGTAGTCGTTTGGCGTCAACCCTTAGCAATTGTCACTCATCCGATCGCTTCCGATATGATTTGGCCATCTTTGGCCTAGGCAAAATATGGCCCAGAGCTTCAGGTTCAGACGTCTGAATTATTCATTTCAGACGTCTGAATCTGCTTGTCTCGGCCCAATTTGCTTATTTTATGTGGGTTTCCAATTTTAATCGATTCGTGTTGATCCGATTTGTTGTTATCTTTTATATCAACTTTGATGATGACTTCTTTTACGGGATTTTTGGGAATATCCATTTTAATGGATTCGGTATCGATTTTCATGGTGTTAATTCACGTCGTCGAATGTGGATTTTGGTGATTGATTGTTTCTACAATAATTTCTTTGATTTGTCACTATAAAATGCAAAGGTTTCAATACTAGTAGTAAATACTCAAATTCTTTCATCAAAACGATTCCAACTCTATTTTAATACAAATCACGTTTATAAAACCATTTTCCAATCTAATAGTGTATATAAACCTTTACCTCATTCGTATGAGAAATCTAATTAAACGTCTTAGTAAAACAAGTGGTATGAAACGCTTGCGTTTACTTCGTCGGTTAATTCTTGGACTTGTTCGATTGAACTCTTGTGAAAATTTTCGAGTGGAAATCTACAATTTGTTCGTAAATATTTAAGTTAAGCTAGTGGTTATGGGACATGAAGCTAAACTCATTTATTTACTAGCTTAGTGTAATCGACACTTCTTATTGATCGATGATGATCATTTTGTGATTTAGACTAGTGATGTACGATGTCTATTTGTTTGTGTGGGGACTAAAAAACCCCGTTTGTGGAGCTTCGGCTCAAATTTGGCGGGGTAGCGACCCGTGGTCTTCAGACCGTTTATGGAGCTTCGGCTCAAAATTTATGGTTAGCGACCATGGAATAGCGTTCCGTTTGTGATACACGTGTTGGTGAGTTTTCATGCTCCCGTTTGTGATAGGCCCCCCCCCTTCGTGATTTTTGGATTTCTAGTTGATGATTTCTAGAATTTGTGTTTCACGTCTTTTTATGATTGGCAACGATATGTTTGTCAATAATTAGGGTTTGGTGAATAAAATAAAGAATATGACATTCTTTTTTGTGTTTTGAGATTCTTGAGATATTGTATGATTTTGTTGTTGTTTAAAGTATATTTGTCACAGTTTGACATTATTGTTATCATACGCTTTTGTTATATCTCTACTCATATCTCCTATTATATATGATAATTATAGCTAGACTGATCCATTTATTATTTTCTTCTTAGAATAATACTCGAGTCAGACCGAGATGTTACAGGTGCTTCTGCTTGACTCCTTATCTGGGATCATCTTCTGACTTTTGTCTAACTACATTAGATTGGTAGTTTTTGTTGTTATACATTTGAGATAGAGACTCCCTGATGTATACATATTCTTTTGTCTAGCACCTGTATCTATTCTTTTGTAAAGTAGTGGATCTTATATGACCACTATTCTGATATACACTTTTATGACCTATATTCATATCTGATTCTGTCTTGGTGATATGGATGTCTGTGACTGATTTGTGTTATGTTTATTTCTATATTTGTTTCCGAATGCCTCATAGCCACTGTGTGGTAACTTCGAGTTTGTATTTGATATGTTGGATTTCCTATTGAAATGGAATGTAAGTTATTTTATCTGACATATTGGTACTCGCCCAAAGCAATTACACAGATGGTCGCTCCTCAACAGCCTTATTCTTCGTGCTAGTCGACAGCATTACCCAGTAGTGTTCTTGGCTAGCGTGACCATAGAGGTGGGGCATCACATGACATCATCAGATTGGAAAAGATAGGGTCTTAAAAGGAGAAACAATAAATGCAATACCTTATGGGTAATGTACGATGAAAAAAAGCGATAGTGAAAAAATTTCCCCTTTTACAACCTACATATTACATACAAACATGTTGATATTATTTGTTATTTTATGGTATGACATAATATCCTTGAATTAACATGTTATTTTAGCTGAATACTTTCAAAATTCATCAAGTAGATAAACGAACAATTATTGAAAACCATATGGTGCAGCTGTATTAGAGCTTTCACACAAAAAATATTGATTAAACTATTAGTTAGAAATCAAAGAAGTTGAAATCACTTACATGTTGAATCTTCAGCGCACTAATATCAATTACTATGGTCATTGTTTAGTATTGAATGTATGGATTAACTTTAAAATGAACTTGAAAGTATAAAGAGAACAAACAATGGTTTTAGAACAAAATAAGAACAATGATAATCATGGTATGATATAACACTAATTTCTTTTGTTACTTTCTTTGTTAGTACTATTGGTGCAATGTAAAAATGGTATATGGACAAATTTATGAGTACACAACATAAACTGGTTATTAACATCACACGAATTACTGAAACCACCTCAAATTAAGTATATTGTTTATGCGTACCATTATAGTCAGCTGCTGTAGCTTACTTAAACTAGCTAAGTGGGTGCCTTACTGTTTGCATTAAATGTACATTTTCTAAACACATTCAAATAACATGCACAATTAATGGGCCTTGTACATGATTTGATCAAGTTATAGCCAGTATTTTTGAATGAAGTATATTTGTGAAGGTAATTAGATACAATTAGGGAAAACACGATAATATAACAATTTTTTATAAAGAATACCAATTATAACTGATGGATGCCACAGGAAGCGGAAGGAAATGGCCCATATGTTGATACCGATCACAATACATTTGTACATGTAGTTTTTCTTTCAAAAAACATATTTACTGAATAATTTATATGCTTCGATTATAGACATCACCAAATAATCAATCAATCGAAGTTCCACTAGTATTTATAAGAACCTTGGCAAAAAGTATCCTATATAAAGTGGATTTATTAATTATAAGAAGAAGAAGTATAAGATGGCATATGATACATAAATTCATCATTCGTCGAGAAATCTAAAGATGCACCATTGTTAATTCATATGCATTTTCAAATATTGAAGATGCAACTTTCAGCAAAAACCAAGTATAACGCAAAGTTACAAATAGTGGATAACTTAGATCACAACACCAAATGTCACAAATAAAATAGACATGCCTACTTTTATACATTAAGATTAAATTATCAATATGAGGAACACAACAATATGTATACACTTGGGAGCATCAGTAATGTAGCAAAAAGGTAAAGAAATGTATCCAACTATTAAAAGTAACTAGATAAAATAAAGATAAAAAACTTTTGAAAATATATATTAAATCTAACGGGTTGATATGAGCAAAAGCGGATCAAATTATGCATAACCATGTAAATTATAGAAGTTCAAAGAAAAATGAAGATAAACAATACAAATTACAGAAATAAAAATGAAAAGCTTGCCTCTTGAATGATTTTATATAACCTACGATTGTAAATGCCATTGTTTTTCCCAATCTAGTAAAGCACCAATAACTTTTCTAATGACATCTCTATTAGGTGTGGCTCGCATTGTATTAGAATGAGTGCGTAGATTAGATTATGATTAGTCCCACATCGTAAGATATTCTAAAAGAGATGAGCATATATCTGGAATTGGTAGCACGTAACAGCAAGAGATTCCTTTTGTTACAAATAAATATTGTCATGAAAATATATATGCTGGGAGATGTAGGAATGTCCAATCATGACGCTAGCACCAAAAAGAACTTCGATTAGTGGTCTTGCCTCTTCCACACTAAATGAAGTGCGTGCATAGTGGAAGATGCGAGGGAGTGTCAAAAATTTCAACATGGTATCAAAGCCGATGGTTCGAAGGGACTAATATGATGCAGCATTGACCAAAATGTGCTCCAATATGTGGTTTGAGATTGGATTCTCATTAATGGGGAGTTATAAGTTAGAATGTGGCCTGCTCTAGCCGTAGAAAAGAGAACTCTTTGTAAAACAGCTTGGCCCAACTGCTGAGAGGTGTTAGCGACCTAATCTAAACTGCTGGAGGTGTTAATGACCTTATCCAAGTGTTTGAGGACTCTTTATAACTTCAAGTTCAATTGAGAAAATGCTCGCCAAGGTGGAGATCTTTAGGTGTGGCTCGCATTGTATTAGAATGGGTGCGTAGATTGGATTATGATTAGTCCCACATCGTAAGATATTCTAAAAGAGATGAGCATATATCTGGGATTGGTAGCAGATAACAACAAGGGATTCCTTTTGTTACAAATAAACGTTGCCATGAAAATATATGTGCTCTAAGGGGTATGTTGGGATGTCCAATTATGATGCGGGCACCAAAAAGAACTTCGATCAGTATTCTTGCCTCTTTCACACTAAATGAAGTGCGCGCATAGCGGAAGATGAGAGGGGGTGCCGAAAATTTCAACAATCTCAACCTCCCAGTACTGGTTATAAAACTACTATATCAATTACTATGAATATTATTTGTCAAAGTGACATGATTAATGCACTCTTCATACACAGCTAATTCAAAACGATGTATGTAAAGTCTTTAAGAAAAACCGATATAACATCACATACAAAATTCAAAACATGACTTTTTTTTAACAAATTAATCATCTACCATTGCTAAGGCAATATATGTCATAACTTTCAAAGTGACTTTAGTGTAAGATAGTGCAAAATTGTTATGAACAGAGAATATGCTAGGTGGAATTTTAACTTTGGTTTGCAGCAAATGATTGCTATGAACAGACAATAGTGCTTATTTTTATAGGTATATATTGCTAGAAAACAATCGACTGGACTTTCTTATTTAGCCCGCACCTATGCAATTATCAACAATAATCTACTACAATTTCAACAATTGGACATACCGATTATTTGCTGCAAACCAAAGGCTAAAAACATCAATCGGAAGGCTTGAAACTATAAGTCTCTTCTTCTACTTCTGCTCCATGAGAAATTTTCTTCATTCGTTTCTCTTTTATCTCTCCTCCTAATAGTGTGGACGCGGTGACGATTAGGGCTTTCAGAGAGAAGACCTTGAGTTCCTTAATGGATCTGAGATTTATCGAAGATGGATCAAGCTAAATTTAGATGGGAACGGAGAAAAAACAACAAATCATACCGATACTACAAATTTGCGGAATAAAAAGAGAAGTGAGTATAGAGAAACGGAAAAGATGTCAAGGGAAGAGAGAAGATGAAATGAGAATTTACGCATTAAATTCAGGTTAGGGTTCGTGAAAGTAGGGTTTTCGGTAGAAAAAGGTAAATGAAGAATCGTTCGGTGAACAAATGAGATAAATTGACGTTTGAACTTCAGAATACAAGTGACAGAATCTCATTGGATAAATGAGAGGGGACTTGAGTGCTCACTTTTCCCTACTAAGTATTAATATAATAGTATATATAGATTTATTAGGTTGGCAGATTATTTTAGTCTTAAGAGGGCCTAAAAAGATGGCCTCTTCTCTCATTTTCAATAACGAATGGAGAGTAGACACTTCAAGTTTTCCTGTGCCAACAAATTTAGTACATAAAGATTGAGTGCGAAAAATAGAGATTATTGGGTAGGACCTCAATCAAATGATAAATTTTATCGTAAATCTACTTGGGACAGTATTCGAATTAAACACTGTAAGTTAGACTGGTGTGGCCACATATGGAACAATTCTTGTTCTCTTGTATTCTTTGCTTGTCAAACTAAAAAAGTTAAACACTAAGGATCGTATTAGCAAATGGAACACAGAGGTAGATAATACAAATGTTCTCTGGTAAAATGAAAGTGAAACAAGAAAGGACTTATTCTTTAGCCGAAGTGACTCAAGAACATTGTGGGACAACGTCATAACCAAACTAAACTTGTAGTATGATTCAAGCTACATCATAGAAGAAATATTCAACCATCAAGGGTTGCCCTTGGGTAAAACCAATAAAGTCACGTATTTGGGCCATTTCACACCAGGGCACTAAAATTAAAAAAAATTAAAAAGATGTAAAAATTCATAGTATATGCCAATGTTAACCGGGTTTTTAACCCATCAGAATTCAATAAGAGTTAGAACATTCTGACTATGCCAGAATAATTTAAGACTTAACCAAAATAACCAAGTGAATAAACCAATAGGACTCAAGAAAAATCAGTCAATAAAATACTTAGTAGATGGATCGCTAGCGATCTATCACCCATGGATCGCTAGCGATCTATAGGGAAACATCATGAGTCATCCAAAACCCTTGCATCATGATTCATTACCACTTCTAACCACATTTACCAAGTTTCATAACATGTCAAACAATCTAGCTCGAGAAGTGAAGACTCATTTATTCAAGCTGTTCGACCAAAAGCAGCTAACTTAAAATGGAAATAGAGAACTCATACGGATTCAGATTGACTTGAAATTTTGGAAGAACACTTAGAAAAAATAAAATAAGGCTCACAAAAAATATGGAATAATTTGGAGGTTGTTTGATGGATCACTAGCGACCTAACTAGATGGATCACTAACGATCCATGTAGGTTGGGCCCCACAACCTGAGTTAAGTTTTGAGCGAGTTATGGATGATTCTTCTCCGAATTGGGCCAGTTTGATCCATCAGCTCCGACCTATGAGGATTGGGCCCCATGGCCTGTGATCCATAGCGAAGGCTCTCCTACTCATCTACATTGCATGTGTGAATTTTCATGTGATTTGGTTAAGTATTGTGTGAGTTATGGACGATTCTTCAAGACTAGATGACTCGAGAAGACGGATGATCAAACGAACTCCAAACGACTTAATATTTGGAAGGAACTTAAATAGAAGGTAGGAAGAAAACCAAACTAAGATCACTCAAAAATATGCTAAGTGGATGGATAGCTAGTGCTCCATCCTCTATGGATAGCTAGCGATCTATCCCACATGGATAGCTAGCGATCCACCAAGATAGGTCGGATCGCCCTTAAACTTTCCGAGCTCCTTCGTAACACTAAGTAAAGGCTTCTGGTAGGAAAATATGCTAAGTTGATGGATAGCCAGCGATCCATCGAAATGACTCAAATTGATTTGAGATTTTCGATGATGATTTGGCACAACAAGTGGACTCTTCTGCACTTGAACTTCTGGCCCAGTACTCACTGAATTTCCCTATAAATACTCACCTACCTGCAACTAGAGATGGGGCTTTTCCGGGGAGAAAGCCACCATTACTCTACCAGAATTCCTTCATTTCTTCAACTTTCTTCTCGCTTACAATAGTCATCAAGGGAGTTACTATGATTCTCCAATCAACCCTTGTACTTGTGACTTATTCTAACTCATTGTAACTTAGATCTAAGGAATTACTAGTTGATATCCAGAGAGACTCAACTAGTATAATCATAATAAAGATTGATTAAAGTGGACGTAGGCCAGAGTCAGCCGAACCACTATAAAAATTCTGTCTCTTTTCTTACTTCTACTTTTTATTTATTGTTTATCTGAGATTTATGCTGCTGATTATGTGCACTGGTTCTTTCACACTCGATCCAGGCTGTTGATCCATTTGTTAGGTTAACATTTTGGTGCTTTCACTGAGAACCTTGAACGAGAGTTGAAGAATGAAGTTTGAATCTAAGATTTAGAGAAGATGAGTAGGCCTAATACTAGATCTAGAGCTCTAGCAAGTCAACCAGAGCCTAGAGGCAACTAGGAGGTGTCCACAAATTCTCATCAACCCATTTATGTGATTAGAGAGGAGATGGAAAGGATAATGAAAGAGATGTAGGATGAAATCTCAGCTTAACGATAGGAGATGATGGGCGGCTTCTTCCAGAGGAAGGAGCTGAGATTCTCTTCATACATTGACCTGACTAAACCCTGGAGAGGATATATTTGGATACTAGGGGGCATAACCTCTATCTGAGGCTACCTAGGAGGGAGCCCGCTGATCGAGAGAGAAGATCTGGAAATTTTGCATCTTCCATGAGCTGAATGGGCATGAAACGAATGAGTGCCGACACCTTCGTGATCTGATAGAAAAACTGGTTCGGAACAACCAGCTGCCATAGTACGTAAGGAACAAAGCCACGGTAGAACAACAAGAACAGCCACCATCCGTGGAAAATGTATCAAGAAATGCCCAGGAATTTGAGCCAAGGCATATTATCCCATGATCGAGGTACATGGGAGTCGGATCAGGCTTCCGTGCTTTTCTTTTTTGTTTCTTTTTCTGCACTTTTATTTTGGTATTTAGATAATAATAACCTCAAGCCTTTTACACATGTATGGGATCCCGAACGGTCCCTAGGCACCCTCTGAGTCGGAAGCTTGAGATTACTATTTAGGACAATAATAACCTTGGACCGCTTACACGTGTACGAGACCTATATTTGTCTCTAGGCATACTCTGAATCGGGTCTCCGGGATGAACATTTAGGATTTATGCTTGTTTTGATTCTTGTTTGTTTGATTTCTGCATATTTGCTTTGATTTGAATATTTGAATTTTGAATATTCCACATTGATTATGATGATTGATATTGATTGCCTTAGAGTCTCGCCATGGGATCAGAGTGCAAGGTGCAAGTCCCCTCACCGGAGAGTGAGCAGATGTGCTTACTTAATCTCCCTTAACTTAACAACAAACGATCCGGAGAGATCATCCCCTTAACTAAACATTAAACGATCCAGATTGTGCATTAAACTTAAATGATCAGGAGAGATCGAGCCTTAAAAAAGATTTGTTTTAATTAAAGGATTTGAATACCCTATAAATAGAATAAAACTATTAAATCCTGGATGAACACATGATGATTTCGATATATGATGTGATTCTAATATATGATGTGATTTTGATATATAATTCGATTTTGATATAGAAAAAATGGGATCATTTGAATGTTGTTTGATGGATCGCTAGCAACCTAACTAGATGGATCGCTAATAATCCATGTAGGTGGGGCCCCACAACCTGAAATTTATAGGGTAGATCCCACACATTTTAGATAGAGCACCTGCAAAGTTTCATCTGGTTTCGTAATGTTTTGAGTGAGTTATGGTTGATTCTTCTCCGAATTGGGCCAGTTTGATCCATCAGGTCCGGTCCATGAGGAGTGGACCCCATGGCCTATGACCCATAGGGGAGACTCTCCTACTCATCTAGATTGCATGTGTGACATTTCGTGTGATTTGTTAAGTATCGAGTGAGTTATGCACGATTATTCTAGACCAGGTGACCCATGAAGATGGATGATCAAACGAATTCCAAACGACTTGAAATTTGGACAAGGCACTTAAATAGAAGATGGGAACATTGGGAAGACAACCAAACTTAGACCACTCAAAAATATGCTAAGTGGATGGGTAGCTAGCGATCCATCCCCTATGGATAGCTGGCGATCCATAATGATAGGTCGGATTGCCGTCAAACTTTTCGAGCTCCTTCGTAGCACTAAGTAAAGGATTTTGGTAGAAAAATATGCTAAGTTAATGGATAGCTAGCGATCCGTAGAAATGCCCCAGATTGATTTGAGATTTTCGATGATGACTTGGCATAACAACCGGATCTTCTGCACTTGGACTTCTGGCCTAATACTCACTAAATTTCCCTATAAGTACTCATCTACCTGCAACTAGAAATGAGGCTTTTCCGGGGAGAGAGCCACCATTACTCTACTGGAATTCCTTCACTTCTTCAACTTTCTTCTCCCTCACAATAGTCATCAAGGGGGTTACTATGATTCTTCAGTCAACCCTTGTACTTGTGAATCATTCTAACTTATTGTAACTGAGATCTAAGGACTAACTAGTTGATATCCAGAGAGATTCAACTAGTATAATCATAATAAAGATTGATTAAAGTGGACGTAGGCCAGAGTCAGCGAAACCACTATAAAAATTCTGTGTCTCTTTTCTTACTTTTGCGTTTATTTGTTGTTTATCTAAGATTTATGCCGCTGATATCTGTACTGGTGCTTTCACATTCGATCTAGGGTGTTGATAAATTTTTTGGGTTAACAGCCAACAAAAACCATTATACGAAAATAAAACCAGACGTTGGATGCAAGAAAGATGAGCATCAATTCATCCTTTATTTCTTTAATTCATAGTTCCTAATTTAAAAATCAACTTTTAAAACTTTTACAAATTTATAATTTTCAACACTACTTATATTGAAAGAAATAGGTAGAAAAGATTAAATCATCATTTTAATTACAGAAATTACAATTTTCCATAAAATGGTAAGAATTTTTTATCTTTGTTATTATTAACTTTATGGTATGAATTTCTATTTATAGAATACTAGTATGATCTTAATGCTAAAATTTATGTTAAATAAACTTCTTTGTTTTGAAATTCAGTGTTAAATATTTCAACCACAAATCAGTTGCTAAAAAGTAATTTTTGTTTTAAACAGTTTTATAACTTGAAATATTATTACCAAGATAGTTGTTTTCTTTTGTTACTTCATTTGTTATCTGTATCTAGTATATTAACTAATTTGATGCTTTGGTTTTATTAATCTAATTAATAATTTTAATATGGCATTCACTCACAACTAGATTTAGGTAGGTAACAGAACTTTTGAGACCAATGTTCTAAATCATGTTCTAACTGACGACGATGGCAATAAATCATACAGGAAATTAATCCAAGAGGAATGCTTATGTCATTCACGGTGAATAATTTCATACTCGCTCATGCTAGATGAAGTAGACAAGTATTGCAACTAGTGTTTTCATAACCGGCAACCATGGTCCGACCTCGAATAATCCTGGACCATAGACCACTTTGGTCCGGAACTTATTCAGACCTCGGTTGTGCATGAATCACGGTCGGACCTTCGAACCAGTAATCCAACATTTCATTTTACCTAGTTGAACCGCTGTTCGTTTATTTTCCCCTTACTTTCCCATCATATCATCTGTATTGTTTTAAAGAAAATAAATAAACGTACATTGCAAAAATTATCATCGCTCCAAAATCTAAATAGCAAGTTTCATCACTTCGTTATTCATTGTTGCAAGCTCCTCAAAGACTGATGCAAACTTCGTCAAGAGCACCGTCACTAAACTTCTATCGTTGTACGTTGCTACTGTGTACACAACTGCAGTTGTGTTAGTGTAGTTTTCACTGCAGCAAAACACAACTTCGGCCGTGAAATTTGAAGACCCTCTACAATTCGTCTACCTAGCATTTTTGTTTCAATTTTTCTACGTATAAATTGTATTTAAATATGTAAATTTTATCAATTATATAATGCATGATAATTTTATTGAGATAAATGAATAAAAAATTAAATGAGTTATTAAATATAAATAAATATATATATATATATATATAATATTATGTTATATGATTTAAATATCTTTATATATCTGGATAAAGAAGAAATAATTTTATCATTTTGCTCATATACATGAATATTGTATATATTGAAATCCTCGTATTTTTAAGATTTATTAGATGGATAAATAAATATTAGTTAATTATATTTATTTAAATAGTTTAAATTTAAGATTACACAATTAGTTAAATATATGGACTTGAATGTAAAATATTAGAAGATAATTGAGAAGGGTTTCTAAGCAATTGCAAAAAATTAAAATTTTAGGTATTCGAGGTTGATAGAATTTTACAGTGCGATATATATTAAATCCATTTAGTAAATAAATTATAAAATAAATTTGTTATTGTCATTAATGTATATAATTTATGTTATGTGATTTATATATTTGCATCTAAATGATTTTTTTTATCAATTTGTTGATGTGCATGTAATATACATATTGAAAATTTCATCTTTTATGATTTATTAATAAATATTAGTTGATTAAGTCGGTCAATTAGTTTAAATTTTGGACTATGTAATTAATTTACATGTATGGACTATAATGTAAAATTTTCGAAAGAGAACCGTGAAAGATTTGTAAATAATTGCAGATTCTTTTAATAGTAGGTATCTGAATGTAAAACAGTGTGAAAAGTTTAGTAGAATAATTATAAATGATAAATTTAGGATTTTAAAATAAAATATCCGCTTGGAGAGAATTAAGAAGAATAGAGATTATCCCTAGAATTAATGAGAGAGCTTCAAATTCTTTTAATTTACTATTATTTAATATACTTGTAACCATGAAAAAAATTGCATATACAAACGGAATAAACTAAAAAAAAACTAAAACAAAACCAAGAAAAACAAAAAAGAAAGAAAAAGAAGCACAAAAAATGAAACAAAAAAAAGAGGGGGAATTTGTACGTCAAGTGTGCTATTTTGTAACCAACTTATATTCTCACATTCATATTAATATTTCACATCTTATACGATTTCAATATTTAAACTACAATAAGTTTTTGTAGAAATATCGTATTAACGAACGTTTTCATCATTAAATCATAAATTTTATCATCTTTTAAATGATATATGATGTATATGTAAATTTTTAGTCATTGAATTTTTTTAAAATAAATTAGGACTTTTCCATATAAATAACATACTTAGCATTGTCCAAAATGCAACTACAATTGCATCAATCAAGTCACAAGTTCAAAATTAATAAATATGCAGAATTATAACTAGATTATCAAGGGTGGCAATTAGATCCGACCCGAACATGTAAATGCAGTAAATACAATTAAACAAATGAACAGCATAAATAACCACATCATGTAAATGCAATTTTAATTGTTATATAAAATTATGATTTTCAAAAATTATTTTTAGGTATCAAAAATGGATATTATTGTAAAGTTTACTAAATTTATGATTCAATCGTGAAGACGTTTCTTCAATCCGATTAACCTACAAAAAATAATCACATTTTAAAGATTCTAATTTAATGAATTGTTGGTGAAGTTATTTGTCATAAACAGGCATGAATCTAATTTTCAAAATTTTAGTTATAGAAACCCGCTTTACCTTTCAACAGTAAATGGAGACCCAACTTAATACTCTTAGCCTTTTCTTTCTTAGAAAATGTGGCATATAAATAACAAACATAATTCAACATATATTATACAATACTGACATCCATAATTATCAACCATCAACATGCCCAGTTTTGAACAACATAACTATACTTTCATCATTTTCCTATATATCATTAAGTCCTTAGAACATAGGAGCCTCTCCACTAAGATGCATCTGAGCCTGCTTATCATCATATATCCATCCAAACTTGTCCGTAAACGGGTTCTCCAAATTACTGGGTGGATATTCATCAATACACTCCCTCCACACTCCTCCATCGTCCTCCAAATCCTTCATCACAATCCACAAGCTACTGTTACACTTAAACCCACCCCCTACAGTCAGCATCATCAGCCTATCACCTTTCTTCAGTCTTTTCTTCGCTTCCATATACGCCAGCACATACCAAACACTGCTTCCGGAAGTATTGCCATACCTATGCAATGTCATTCTAGCAGGTTCCAGATCCTTCTCTTCTAAACCCAGTCCTTTTCCCACTCCATCAATCACAGCAGTCCCACCTGTATGCACGCAAAAGTGATCCACCCCAGTTTTCAAATCAGGCACGGCGACCTTCGGCGCCTTTCCTTTCGCTCCACGAGCCTTTCGGATCATTGTATTCTTTACATCCAGCACCAAATATCGTATAATTTCTTTTAAAGGCAGCACTTTAGGAACAAATACACTTATATTTTCAACAACTGCCTGTGCAGCTGCTTTGGGCAGGTCTTTGCTGAGCTCCATGCCTCCACGGTGGTCTTCATCTTCAGTGTGCACCGCAACGTTGTGGGCCAGGTCGCTTCGGCCCAGGTGGGTTCGGACTAGTGTTTTTAAGTAGAGTTTAGAGCGGTTTCTGTACTTGGGATCATTCGATAGTAGGACTGAGCAGCCTCCGCATCTAAAGAGGACGTTGCCTAGCATCATCGATTTTTTCTTCCCCGAGTACCAGTTTGGCGCTATTGATTCGGAGGTCACGATTAAGGCCAACATGTTTTTGTGTACTTTGAGTAGGTTTTGGACGAGGTTGAGTGCGATTAGACTTGCGCTGCACCCCATGCCTGTTAGGTTGTAGATTTTGATGTCTTCTCTCATCCTGTGTACTTCGAACGATTTGGTTAATTTTGTTTTCATAGTTTTACTACAAAAGTGTTTAATGCTTAATAATTATTATCAAAACACTGGTTGAGACAAGTGTTTATGACATTAAACACAGTTTTATAGCATTTTGAGATACTTTGTTCTCATTTATTGTACGTCTCATGTCCCCGTCAGTCACATCCATCTTCTAGTCTTCCCTTTAGTTTACTTATTTAGTAAGTGGAAGGATGAGATGATACGTGCATATGAAAACATGATGATTTAAGGACATGAGATCTCAACTTCTTTTTAACAGAAAAACAAAAAGAACCTTACTTTTGCAAGTTTTAATCAAAAGAGTATATTAAGTAGACTACATGTATAAGATTGACTGTATTCACCTGTAATGGTTGACAATTCGAGCTGATAGAGAAGGAGAAGGACAGAACATGGAGACATTAAGCACCAAAGCGTCGATTTCAGTGGGTTTGAAACCCGTCTTCTCGAAAAGAGCATCAAGCATCCCCCAAAAGCATTCATCCATTTCATTTATGGAGTCATCGAAAGTAGGGCAATCCTCATCGCCTCTAATGATATTGCGAGGACCGTAGGTGTGCTCTCCTATGCCCGAGCTAACAATCATTTTCAAAAGAAAACGGTATTCCTCCAGTCCAAGGCATTTGTTTCGCAACACTATTTCGCGGCAAAAGTCAGTAGGGATTTTACGATCATCGGTTGGTTTGTAACACATGTAGTCAATGAGGTAACAACTACTGTTCCTCCACCTATCAAAGAGTTTGTACAATGGGATTAGCGATACGAAAAGGAGAATGGCAGCTGATTGTAAGAGAAAGAGCTCCATATGATATGATTTTATTAGCTATAGAGCTAGAGTAGTGCTTATTTATTTGTATGGAAGTTGCATGAAATTATATAAGAAGTTTGATACACATGGAGATGGGTGCAATAAATGAATTTCATTAATAAAGATGAACCACCAGCCATAACTACAAATCTTTGATTAGTGCGTTAAGATATTTTGGTGTTTTGAAAAAATAAAATTTACATCTTACACAGCCGACATATATATAGATATAAAACTCAAGTAAAAGAGGTTACTGCTACCACGAATATTCACAATGTTATACGAAGATACAACAAATATGAGCTAGAGTTTATGGCAAACAACGATGATCCCGAGCTAGTTTTGGAATAATTTCCACAATAGCACTATAGTATTCGAACGTTCGAGAATAACGAATATAAACTAGCTGAAAGAAATGTTACAAATTCCATGACAATAGTTCGAGATAACATACAAAATAAATTATTTGCTGATGTATCACGCTAGGAACGTTTTGTATTTTATTACTCAAGTTGTATTTATGTCATTATTATGTCTGTAATTAAAAATTGTTGTATTAGTATAACTGTATTATTTTTCAAAATCATTATTAAAATTTCGTATTAAGTTATAATTTAATATTAATTTACATTCTTGAAATGTAATCAGTTTTAAAAAAATACAAATACATTAACAATATAATTAGCAATAACAGAACAATTAGCATATCTCTTTCAAATATCACTTTCATTCCTATCTCACACCAGAAAAAGGCATTCATCTTTCGTTGAATATTCCGCTTCCATTCGCTTGTATATGCTCATTTCTTGTGTCCATTTTGTTTAGTACCGGAACGTACTCTCAATATTATCAGAAAAGTAAGTCATTTTCCATTCTGTTAAGCTTTCGGTATAAAATAATGCACACACAACTATATTCGAACAAATTTTAATGTTAGGTCTTCGAAAACAAAATTTATTTTAAGTTTAGATCACGTTCGAAACTTACTATGAAAATATCTTTTTTCTAATTATTTAGTATTTTTGTAAATTCACATTTTGTAAATGCACAAATACAATTTTTTATTTAAAAACGTGCTTGTGCATCTTAAAATTGCACAACTACGCATTTTCAGAATTGATAAGTATATAAAATGTAGAATAGCGAAAAACATGTCCGTTCATGTTGAGTTTATAACGAGACCTAAAATCGATACTAGTTTTTTTTTTTAAGTGTAAATTGAAATTTTGATTTGACAAAATCACAGTTGACCAAATGACTCTCATGCATATGCCAAGTAAATGAAATGTACGAGATATGAACAGGCATGAAAATATAAAATATTATCACCTATGATATGATAGTTTGAAGACACTGGTAAATAATCATTAAGCATCCCACACCATGAATATTCAGTTATTTTAAATTGTATAATATCAACTTGCATTTCTCTCCTCTGCAGTTGCAGACGACAATTGAGATTGATTTTTATTTTTCCCATTGGCAACAGCTTCAACAAAAAAGCAGCTTTAAGCATTCTGCTGCAGTCATACAAGGAAATTTATTAGAAATGTTATTGTGTCTTGAAATGACGGACATTCTTGTTGCCTATTTTCTAATCAAATGAATTTTTAAAATTGTTACTAAGAGCAACTTCAACAGATTTAGATTTCTCGAATCCGCACTCAGAAAGCACTCCAACAGAGCGCGAGAATCCCCGAAGGTGCAGAAAGGTGGGGCTTTGGCTCGGAAAAATGTAATTGGGGGAGGCGCCTATTTAACAGGCGCCTGGTATCCAGGCGCCTGTTGAACATGCGCCTCATTTTCAGGCGCCTGTTCAACAGGCGCCTGGCTACAGGCGCCTGTGGCATCCAGGCGTCTGTTTAACAGGCACCCACTCAGCCCCAACGGTCATCTTCCAACGGCCATTTTTTCCCCTTCAAATATAACTCTCCCCTCTTCTTCCGTTCCCAACCAATTTCCTTCTTCCATTACAATTTTTTACTGCCACTAATCTCAACTGAAAATGTACTACGATTTCGACGTCGATGCTGCAAGGTCCAGTTTTGAAGAATACGACTTACAAGACGTTACGATTCTGATTGGAAGAGAAGTGACTAATGCAAGTTGGAGCGTTGCAGAAGACTACGATATTTGCTACATTTACTATGCACTCTCAGTTGATCCTATTCGAGGGACCGATCAAAGTGGTGAGTCTTTTTGGGGCAAAATTACTAATTGCTACAATCGGAAGAACATCGATCGGAAAAGAACGCTATCTTCAGTCAAAGATCATTATGAAAAAATAAATCGTCAAACGCAAACGTTCGATTCTCAAATGTTCAAGCTAAAGCAAACGAATCCTAGTGAATTTGGAAATGAAACACATTTAGTAAGCTTTAATATAATTTCATTGTTCTATTTTTTATCATAGTTCTCTAAGTATACTAGTTATTTTTTTAATAGAGAATGACCGCAAACAAGTTGTTCAAACAAATCTATAAACCTGATAGTAAACAAGCACCACATTTTTATCAGTTCATGCATGTTTATGACACATTGGTCGAGCACGTTAAATGGAAATCATCGCTTCAGAAAACCGTTCAACAAGTTCAATCAAACAGTGATCGGGGTAAAATGCCTTGAGTTGGAGAAAGCTCTAGTCCTAGGGAATCGCAAGGAAGCTACGGTTTAGGATCAGAAGAAGGCCCATCCCCAACCGAAGATCATTTTGTTAGGCCACAGGGAGCAATAGCGGCCAAAAAGAAGCAGACTACTGCAGCGGATCGAGTAGTAGAAATTAAAAAACTCTTGCTTGAATCTGAAGATAGATTTAACCGGGCAATGGACACTCGAGCAATGCAATACCAAGAAAAGTTATCAAGAATGGATCAACTTCTTGCTGGAAACCGGCAAAGAGATGAAGATGCAATAATGTTCATGGATACGTCACACATGTCTGTAGAACAACTGTAGTATACGGAGCAAAGAAGGAGAGAAATTATGAGACGTAGACTTGAAGAGGGTCATTAAATGAATTACCGTTTTTACAACCTTTGTATCTTTTAATTACCGTTATTTGTATTGTGTTCTGAATGCAAGTAATTATTAATATAAGTATTTTCATTGAAATTGCATTACATTGAAAAAAGATTATAACAACATTAGGTTAATTATACATAAACAGATTACAATAACAATAATAAGTAACAACAACATAAACAACAGTAGGAAAAGTAAGAACAGAAATATAGTTTCACTGATTTTCAGAAAACCTCCAAAGATGATCTATGAGATCATTTTGCAGTCTTCAATGAAGTTGAACACTACGGTATGACATTTGGCTTTCTACATGAAACTCGAGTTCTAGTGCGCTTCCAATCATATCGTTGCGCTAAACATGCGGTGGTGTAGGAGCACCCTCGTAAAAGTAATCTTCCTTCATGTCTCTTTCATCCTCTATAATCGTATTATGTAAAATATTACAAGTGTATATTATTTTGGTCATTTTAACTGGTGACCAAAGTCTGCATGGATTACTGACTATGGCAAATCTAGACTGAAGAACCCCAAATGCTCTTTCAACATCCCTCCTCTGGCCATCTTGCATCGCTGCAAACTTTGATTGTTTATTGTTTTGTGGGTTAAGAATTGTCTTGACAATGGTACTCCATTTAGGATATATACCATCACCAAGATAATATCCATGATCGTAAGTGTTACCTCCTTAAGTAAAGGTACAAGAAGTTGATCTACCGTTTGCTAAATCATTGAACAACGTAGATCGTTCGACTACGTTAAGATCATTGTTCGAACCCGGCATTCCAAAAAATGCATGCCATATCCATAAGTCATACGACGCTACGGCTTCAAGAATAATAGAGGACCTACGAGACTTACCCTGATAAGCTCCAGCATATGCCTTTGGACAACTCTTCCACTCCCAATGCATGTAGTCTATACTACCTAACATTCGAGGCCAACCTCTACTACCATGCATATTTAATAACTTTACTATATCCGCCTCGTTTGGTTTGCGTAAGTATTGATCACCGTAAATGTCCACGATAGCTTGACAGAAATGCTCCAAACACTCTAATACCGTGCTTTCCGCCACTTTCAAATTTTCATCAAGCGCGTCCGCCGGTCCTGCATATGCAAGCATTCTGAGTGCAGCTGTCATTTTTTGAATTCCAGTCAATCCCATTGTACGACATGCATTGGGTTTGAAGATAAAATATTTGTCATGTTGCTTGATACAATGTAGGATTTTAAGAAATAAAGGACGCCGCATGCGGAATCTTCTTCTAAAATCAGCATCTGTGTAAGTAGGATTTGGAACAAAGTAGTCTTCCATCAGTTTGTCGTTGTGCCATGAATGTCTGCGATTTTTATACCGACGACCAACAACTGATCCACCGTGTTGCCTGCTCGATTGACCAACCTGTAGTGCAGCCATACTTATTAGTTCCTTTTCGCGACGAAAATGATCTTCCATCATTTCATCAAATTCGTCGTCGCTATCATCAAAAAATATATAATCTTTTGCCGCTATTTGTTATATTTGAAATTGTATGAAATAAGAATGTGCAATAATACTTCTCAGCATCTAACAAGCTTTTTATAGCTTAAATCACATGTTGGCTTTCATAACAAAACAAACAAACATCTAAACACTATTGACTGTTGAAGTAGTGTCTCGTCCCATCATACAACTGTAGTCATGTTCTTAACATACACTATTAACTTTTGAGGCAGTGTCTTGGATGTAGTGTCACGTCTGCACTATCTTGTCCCCTCCATACAATATTGACTGTTGATGCAATGTATCATCCCATCATACAACTGTAGCCATGTTCTTAATGCAATAATACAGAAAGAAACAAGTCAATGTTACTGAAACACCCAAACATTAATACAGTCAACGACAATACATACACTCCACAATAATACAACCAACAAAAATACCCCGACTAGGACTTAGAACTGACACTAAGAAACTCAACGATAATACACTCAAATTATGGATATCCAAATCATTCTAGCCAATTTTGACGTATGATATAAGCCTCATGTCCAGTGAATGTGCTGTGATATTTGAGAAAGTAACGACCTTCAAATGTGGAACGGGTTGGTTCGAACAAATTTTCAAATATAACCTCATTGATAACCGTACTGTACCGCGTACAGGCGTTGCAGAAGTTCCCATAAGCAGTCCTCAACTCTACCTTCGTACGTCTACTTCTACACTCAACATTGCTATTGTAAAGTTCAGCAATAGTGTCCCAAAACTGAGTTTCCATTATCTCTTCATCGTCGCACATCTGATCAATTTGTATAAAAAAAATTACTAACAGTTTCAATTCTGTAGCCGAAAATATTATGTTACACATTGATTGAATTTACTGAACTTTTAAATGTTGTGACATTAGAGTATAACACTTTTTCTTAAATAAAGAGGTTGTGATCCGCTTCAATAAAATGAAGCATGAGATTAACGTCCACGTGTCAAACATCCATAAAAATTTTGACAAACAAACACAACTGTGTTTGTTACTTCAAAATTTTGACTTCATATACGCTCAATAATAAACAAGCGTAAATTATAATCAACACAATGCAATACTCAACATAAAATATAATCACCACAATGCCATAACATATAGACAATCACATATAACAGTAGCATCATCACCAACATAATATGCAACCAACTAATGTAAGGTGTGAAAAATAATAACACAGTCTAAAACATCTAAATGCAGCACATCGGTCTATGTGATCGGAACCGCTATCAATCTCCTCATCGTCTCCACTATCGTCGTCACTGTCATCGTTGATGTCATCAAAGTCGTGAGGCTCAGGTCCAGCATGGAGCTGCTCCTGAAGCTGCTGAATCTGGGTCTGTAATCCCTGTATCTGCGCATCATACTGAGTCTGCTGCTGCTGGACCGTAGTCTGGTAACTCTGATACATCATCTATGTATAATCGATCATCATACGCTCAAATGCAGAAATCATCCGTCTATCATAATCCATGTACTGAGAAAACTGATATGCGCACAAGAAAAATTATACATAGGTGGATAATATAATGACAAGTAATTTAAAGAAAATTTAAAAATCATACAAACCTGATGAGGCTGATACAATCCGGCGGATGGTATACCCGTAATAGCGTCGTCTGTAGGATACTGCAAGGGATACTCCACCACTTGACCGTGTACATCATATGCTCTAAACGAATGAGAAGGGGGTCGAAAGTAGGAGGCTGCATGTACTGAGATGATGTAGGCTCAAAGGTGGCAGGCGGTAGTGGAACTCTACTAGAAGAGGTACGCGGACCAATATGATCGGAGTTCAAAACCCCGAATATAATCAGGCAACGCGTAAGCACGTGGGGCTACTCGAGCCCAATATGAATCAAAGTCTCCCAGAACTGTAAAAGGTTCACCATCCACCCATCCTGCACCCCTCATCGTAAGAATATAAGCTAGTCCAACCCTAATATCACCATACATATCATCCCATGGTAGCAGATTTGATGGAATGCGAACTATACCATACAACTGTAGCCAACACCGATCCCCTAAATACCATATGAATGGACATGCAGGAACCTGAAAGCAAATCCTGCGTCGCGACATGGAAAACTGAAAAGTGAGTGGATGATCAGGACCGGGCTCTAGAAACTGTAAGTACTGATCCCATGGACGAATGATAATGTTACCACACCGCCTTATATCCATCTGATGTCTAGCCTCCATCAGCTCATTGTGCACCCCTTGTGCAACACGGGACAAACGCATAGGAGGACCCCAACGACGCAATCTAGGAAAGTAAATATAAAGGTGTGGCATTCGCCTCTACAATAAATCGGGGGTGCATATTGGCAGAATACTCGTAGTACCAAAATAGAAGAATGTACCAAAATCCATACATCTGTCTAGATTGCTTAAGCGCATAAGTATCTAATGCTACGTACAAATAACCAATAATAGCGGTATCGTAATCATATATATGTAGTCCATCCACATCTACTAACCCAGCTAGAAAACCAAGCCTAATAGTACCCTTATTGTTACTAATAAATGTAGCCCCAAAAATGTATAATATGAAGGCACGGATAACCGGAGTGTGCATATCCTCAACGGCCATGTACTCTACTATATAACGCTGCAAACAAGGGAGAGTAACAGCTCCTCCTCTAACCTCCTCATCGGCCAAAGTCGGTAAATAAGCTGAATATGACTCGAACTCCTCAAAGGAACTATCAAATGGAACAGGGAGACGGTCCGGTCGACCAACCTCTATGCTGGTAAGCATATAAGAATCTAGAGGAGTTAGTCCTAGCTCAAAATCAGGGAAATGAAATGTGTGAGTGGTAGGCCCCCATCTCTCGGTGAGGGCCTCTACCAGGCAACGATCTACATGTGCAAATCTAGGTAAATCTAGAAATTCACCAAAAGGTGACGCATGTAGCCTATCCAAAATCGGCTGCGGTAACTGATCAAAATACTCAGACATACACCTATACCAACTACCTCGCATCACTACGTGACGAACCTAAAAATATAATTCTTTAGTGTTAAAATAAACAAACAATTATCATACATATACAGTTACACGGTTGTTCATCAAGCAATAAAGAAATAAACGTATACCTGTGGCGTCGCTATAGCTGCCGTAAGTCAATGCGAAACAGTAGGGGGCAAGTCGTGTAAGGATCGAAGATCGTCTGGAGTCACGGTAGCATCAGGAGGGATATGAGCAGGTCCGATATTGGCATCGGTCGCATATCGAACGGTGCGTCTACCGGTTTTGACCGGACGGGGCGGCATTTGGACGCAAAGTAGAATAAAAAAATTAACCGAGAAGAGGATAAAAGAGGTAAAAATGAGAGGGGAGAGGATGAAAGCTCCTGATATAGGCGTGATCACCAAGCGTCTGTTGAACAGGCGCCTGGCCTCATTTCTGTTGTAGAAATGAGGCCTCCAACATTTCGGAGTGCGGAAAGTCCAATTTCTGCACTCCGAACTGTTGGAGTTGCTCTAATGATGAGAACATAAATTCGGTACCAAAAAAAAACCTAAAGTTAAAAGGATATGAAAAATTTACTTCTCAACAAACTAGTTCATTCAAATTTATACTAATTTCTAACCATATACCTGTCATGCTGAACCAATATTTTCCTTGAATATACCATCAAGACTTAAACTATAGAAAGACTTGTAAATTTGAGTATATTTACAACACTTGAACAACACTTTCTTGAGTACATGTGGTCTTGGCAACACTTTCTTGTAACAAAAATAATTCTCAATGTTACGTGCCACCAATCTCATTTATGTACCATGTTATGCGCTATATTTTTTACAATGTGAGCCTTAACGTTCAATCAACGCACTCTCAAATGTGAGGCACACCTAAAAATTTGTAGTAATGTGTTATATTATCACACAAATATTTGATAGAAAATAAAAAAACAATAAAAAAGTTGAACATATAGGATGCTACCAATCAAATACTTAATTGAATATTCAGTTATTACATTTGCTGTTGGAGCAAGAAAAATAAGAAACAAACAAGTCTGTGTATCCCATATGGTTAAACACTAGATTAGAAACTAGAGATCACAAGTTCAAACCTTTGAGGTTCATAGAGTACAATAGTTTAACAACATTGTATTTCGAAATCTATTTAGTTTTGATACAGCAGGCCATATCAATTTTTTGATACAATCTCCTTACACATATGTACTCAGGCCCGGCCCTAGGGTAAGGCTGGCAAGCCAACCGCCTAGGGCAACAGGGTGGAGGGGGCAACAATCCATGAGTTTGGATAGTTAATAGTCTTTTACTTCATAAATGTTTCAAATGGTATTGTATTCCAGTGGATGTGTGTGTAGGTTACAAACTAAACGTCCGTTGTTCGATTCTGTCGTTTGAAAATTAAGATATTTTTGTCACCTTAAAATTTCAGATTTGCCTAGGGCAATAGAGTGGATCGGGCCGGGCCTGTATGTACTTTTTTTTATAGAGAAAAATTTTATAACTAAGAGGAGAAAAAACGCCTTTCTCCGATGGCTCACAAAAATAATACGAAACAAAGAAGGACGAATGCCTCCCATAAACAAAAACCGCAGAATAACAGCGGAAAATAAGAATCCATAAATACAGGAAATAAAAACCACAACAGCCAGAAGCAACACCACCAGGAGACAGTGGTGGATAAGGGAAGATCGATCCACCAAAATTCACAAACCCGCCTTGAACCAAAGGAAAAGGCCAGACCACCAAGCCATACCACAAAGAAAGCAATCTAGAAGGTGCAAATCCAGCAAATCCAGGGAAAGCATACTCCTAGATTAGGAGCAAATGGCGACGTAGATAAGATGCCCAGAATGGTCGCACAGAAAGAACCCAGAGAGGATGGTGGCAAGTAGAGCAACATAGATGCCACCATCGAAAATCCAGCTGCAGAAATAGAGACCATCCAAGGCAGCCGAACAACCACACTAAAACCACCAAAGAACCAGTGAAGAAAAGAAAGCAGGAACCCGTAACTAGACAACCAAAGCTCAAACCGGGCCAATGAAGAAGCCAAAGCAAGCTGAATCTGGAAAACTAACAACAACATTAAACACAAAGGGGGAGGGGAAGTGAGCGTTGGGTGAAGGCCAGTGCTCGCTCGCGTTGATCAACCTACTCCTAGTCTAGCGTGAGACAAAGCACACGAAATAGAGAGAAGATCGACCATATGCTCCACACGGGAGCTCAAACGACCCCTGAAAGGTCTACCATGGAAAGCAAGGAAGACGTCGTTCCTCACACACCGAATAATAGATGGAGGGTCCATACGAGAACTTTCGAAGGTTGCCTTGTTCCGCACGCACCAGAGGTGCCAGCAGATGAGGCAGGGAATCAAGCGGAATACGATTGAATGAAGAGATTTACCAGCATTCCCAGACCACCAGGACCTACGAAGATTAGATGGCGAGCTGGCCAACCGACGAATACCAAGAAGGTTTCCAAAGTAATTCCAGCACGATCTGGCTGAGAATCCACCGAAGAACAAATGATTCAAAGATTCCGATTTCCCATTGCCGCAGCATCTACAACGAGAGACGAATGGGATGCCGATTTTTTGGAGGTTCTCGTCAAGTGACAATCCATCATGGAGAATCCGCCACATCAAAATAGAGACCTTGGGGGGAATACGAGAGTCCCAAATGAAAGAGAATACAGGGCGAATGGGGTCTTGGATTCTGATCGAAGACCAAGCTTTCAGAATGGAAAAGAGAGCGCCATCCCATCCTGAAGATCCACCATGAGTGTCGGAAAACGGCTTCACCGACTGCATGTGCTTCCAGGTCTCACTAGCATAAGACGAAGATCCCGAGAAGTTAGAGCCCGCAAGCCTGTGGTACTTCGCATGGAGGAAAGAAGCCCATAAGGAGTTGTTAGCGCCAAACCTATGCCATAATTTACAGGCAAAAGCTGCGCAAAGGTCCTTCGGTTTGCGCAGACCCAGACCGCCTTTATTTTTGGGTCGACACACCACGTCCCACGACACCCAGTGGTGCCGACGGACACTGTCCTTGTTGCCCCAGAAGAAAGACGAGGCCAAAGACCGATACGACCGAAAGAAAGAAGAAGTAGGGGTCATAGCCGCGAAAACATGAGTTCCCATCGAGTCTAAAACGGATTTGATAAAAACAAGTCTACCAGCCTGAGAAATAAGAGATGCATTCCAGCGTAAAATCTTACCCCTCACTTTATCAAACAAGGGGTCGAAAAAAGCATTGAGCTTTCTACCGCGATACAGGACAACACCCAAGTAAGGAAGAGGAAAGGTGGCTTCCTTGAAGCCAGAGACAGTCTCGATCCAGATAGCACGAGAGGGAGACAAATCTTTCGCGTGGACGAAACAGCTTTTGGCAGGGTTAACTAGTTGACCCGAGGATCTCTCATATTGATGAAGAAATCTGAGGAGTCGACGGACAGAAGAGACGCTGCCATTAGAGAAAATGACAACGTCATCTGCGAAGGACAAGGAAGAGACTAGGGGGCAACCCCTCGGAATCCCGAAGCGCTGAATCTGGCCGTAGATAGTTAAGGATTGGAGACCGCGAACGAAAGCCTCTGCCGCGATCACAAAAAGAGATGGCGATAGTGGGTCTCCCTGACGCAAGCCCCTTCCTGCCTTGAAATAACCATTAGCCGATCCATTAATGAGCACAGAGAACCAACAGTTGGAAATGAGCCTCCACACCAAGTCAATAAGGGGTTTCAGGAAACCGAAAGCCCTTAAGACCTTGATGATGAAAAACCAGGACATGCGATCGTAGGCCTTAGCCATGTCCAGTTTGAAGACAACATTAGAACCTCTGATCTTCCGGTCGATCTGGGAGATAAGTTCCTAAGCGAGCAGAACGTTATCAGTAATCAAACGCCCCTTTACAAACCCCGCTTGAGAAGGAGAAATAATGCGCTTAAGGAAGGGAGCCAATCGGGAGGACAGGATTTTAGAAATCACTTTATTCGAGAAGTTGCAAAGACTGATCGGCTGGAAATCCATACACGACCTAGGGTTATCGCATTTTGGAATAAGCACAAGGTTGGTGGATGTCCATCCAGAAGGAAGGGACCCCCCCCTAGAAAAAAAGGATTGAATAGCAAGACAAAAATCCTCCTGAATAATAGACCAAGCACTCCTGAAAAAAACACCGTTGAAACCATCCGGACCACTGGCACTGTCCTTGCTCAGAGCAAAGACAGAAGCACGTATCTCCTCTGTGGTAGGGAGATCCGCGATAACGTCACTTTCCGGAGAAAGAACTACACGAGGAATGAAGGCCAGCAGAGCCGGGTCAGATTCCGAGACCGAAGGTGAGCCCAGAAAGGATTGAAAGTGGGACAGGATGGTCTCTTTGACATCTTCAGGCGAAGAGGCCGTAGATAGATCCTGTCGCAAAATCTCACGGATCGTGAGAAGGTTATTCTTCTTATGAATAGAGGAATGAAAGAATTTAGAGTTTGTATCACCGACTACTACCCACTTGATCCTAGCCTTTTGACGGAGGTAGTCATTCTCGATACGAAGTTCCGAGGAGAAAATGGTTTGAGCAAGAGCCCAAGCCTCCTTGTTAGCCTCGTTAGGATCCTCGTCTAGCAAGGATTCGGCTGCAATTAGAGACTCTTCGGTCAAACGAACGCGATCGAAAATGTTCTTAAAGACCCGAACGTTCCAAACCTTAAGGCAAGCTTTAAGACGCTTAAGCTTACGATAAAACATCTCACAGGGAGAAGCAACAATAGGAATGCTCCAAGAATTTGCAACAACTTGAAGAAAAGAATGATGAGATATCCACATGCTCTGGAAACGAAAGGAAGATGGCCCCGTTAAAGAGCGGGGAGAGCAGCGAACAACCATGGGAGCATGGTCAGAGAAGGACCGATGGAGATGCGCGATCGAAAAGGAAAAAGGGAGTCGAAACCACTCCTCCGACCCGAAAACTCGGTCAAGTCTGGAAAGTATACGGTTCGGTCCCTCTTGGTTGTTTGACCAGGTGAAAGCAGAGCCAACAAAGGGAAGCTCAGACAGACCAGAGCTGACAATGAACGAGTTGAAATCCGCCATCGCTACACGGTTGATGACGGCTCCTCCCCGTTTTTCCGCTTGGCAGACGACGATATTAAAATCGCCGCCTATCACAGAAGAAGGGAAACCCAACGAATCGAGCCCTAAAATGTCCGACCAGAGAGCTAATCTCTCCATACGATCACATTTGGCATAAACCGCCGAGAAAAGAAAGGGAGAGCTAAAAGCGGGGGACGAACAGGCCAACGAAAAGAGCTGATAGGAATCAATAAAATTCTAATTAGCACAAAAGAAAGGGAGAGCCCTGTATGTACTACATGTCCAAGTAGCACAAATATAAACAATAAAATGTGCATAATATTGACATATTTTGCACATGCACAAATATAAGTAGGTTGTATTAAAACTTGGATACATCGAGATGTATCAAATTTATTTTTTATTTTTTTATTTTCCATTGAACTTCCAGCTGGTTTGATTTATTGAGTTCTATTTTCTCTTCAAACCAATTTATTTTAGTACTTAATATAACTGAAAAGTAAATAAGTTAGTCCTCCCTACCTCTGTACTTAATCATTGCAATCCTTGGGCAAGCACACTCCTAAATTTCAGTAGCTACCCCAACAGAAATATGCTTCAGTCAGACGTCGAATTCAGTGAAATAGTACTATGTCCTTTTGAGAAGTCTCTTGATGAGTACATTCCAAACTTAATAACAAAATTACCATAGGGAAGAAAGTATTTGGATTCTGGTAGGACATGGTTTAATAAATGGGACGATTCAACATGAGTACGAGTTACCGCCATGTTTCAATTAATGTTATCAGCTCACACTGTGTTTCGTACAAAAACATATTTATTTCAAATATTGCATTATACTCCATATAGATGTAGATTGTCAACTGACAAAACCATGCTTTAATTCGCTAAACTAATTTCTAACGAACTACATTAATTTATTCAACTAGTGCACAATTCAGCGACGTCTCTGAGCTCTCCTGATACGTATAAAATATCTCCCCAAATAACAGTCTGAAACATCTATCAGTTATATTCTAATTAGAACACATACATTCAAGATTCTGGTAATTGTTTGTGTAGAAAACTCGGTACTTATCCTGGTATTGCAGCAGTAGGTACTAACTCTCTAAGAATAATTTGGATACAAAGAATGTTTGTTTTTGATTACCTGACCTTGTAAATAATTTCCAAATAGATTTCATGCAGTCACGGGCATTCTGAAATTTTTTCACTAAAACGCAACATATTTGGCCATAGTATACAAATATAGGAGGCATGTTCCGTTAACACATCAAAAAAGAGATTTTTCTAGGGATCGTATAATTAAATAATATACTAGAATTCAAAACAGAAAAGGGTCACTTCAAAACATGGGCCCTGATGTTGAGATGAAAACGACTAGCGGCTGTTAGGTATGACTGGCAGAAAAAACATCCATAGAAAAAAACCTTGATCTTAACATGCCGACCTACCGATATGAAATTTAAGTAAATGGTAATACTATTACAATCACTATGCACAGTTTCATGCAGAAAAGCAAAAAAGACAACCGAGAATTTATGAAATACGACGATAATCTTGAACTAGTTTCGAAAGGATTTTTTTATAATAATTCATGGTATTCGAACATCCGAAAATAACGATAATAAACCAGTTGAAAGAAATGTCACAAATTTCATGGAAACCGCTTGAAATAACATACAAAATGAACTAGTTGCCGCTGAACTAAGTGTTTGTAATGTGAAATTGTTGTGGTATAATTGTACGTGTATCATTACTATATTTGTAATTTGAAATTGTTGTATTAGTATAATTGTGTTTTTTTCAAAATTATTATCAAATTTTCGCATTAACTTGTGATTTAATATCAATTTACATTCTTAAAATACATCTATTTTAAAACGGTATAAATACATTAATAATATGATTAGCCATATATTCTTCTCTTGTCATTTTACTTTCTTCACTTGGTCCGGATTGCTTAGAGTATCGAATTTACACAACCCTTCTGCTGATTCAAAACTTGAATGGTATTACATATTTAAGGCTACGAGATGGAGAAACCATGAAGGCAAGCTCCTACTTTGGGTTTTGAAGAAATTTGTGTATGCTATTTGGAGTGAGAGAAACATTAGGTTTTTTCAAGGAAAGAGGAACACGGAGGGCATGTTTAAAAACTTATTAATTCATTCATTTGAATTAGTCGGGTTTCTATTATTTGCTGTTTTATTTGTTGTGGTTTTGTTTTAAGTAGTTAAGGAAATTTGGCCTTACTCTTGTGTTCCTTGTAATATTACTTTTCGAAGAAATAAAAGTTGAAATATAGTTCACTGTAAAACCGACTAGTCTTGCCCAAAAAAAAGAAAATATAAATAATAATATTTACTTTCACAAAAACTCATACTCCTTTGGTTAAACTTTCCCTTTTTATTTCTTTTCCAAATATCAATTTCAAGTCTCTTGTGTTAAACACAAACACGCCCCCAAGTTAGCAAATAGTTGAAACTTCCATCAATGATCTTAGTTATGTCAAGATGTACATGACATATGATATATCTTCATGTTTCTAGTGCCTTAATCATGTATTTATGAAGAGACAAGATTATTAGGTTTATCGTTTATTTTGGTTCTCGCTGCTTTGGAGATTAATTAAGCTCAAACGAGACTTTTTGAAGCTTGTTTCCTACAGCAAAACGCATGCTACAGAAATTATTAATACTTTTCACCAAATAGCTGTGAAACAACAAAAAGGCATTACTGCAAGTGTCCAACACAAATAGAGAGTGCATTAGAAAATATAAGAAAAGAAAACATCATATGATGAATCATAGTTATATAGTATAATGAAACTAAAATACATAAATAACATAAAAATAGGTATTTTACCAATCCTACATTGCAATGTCTCGACTCTTGACCAACATAACATAACAGTCCATGAACGGCTTTGAAACAAAGCCCTGTTTGGGAAACATTACATCAAACACGTGACATACATTAAATCTAATAAAAAGATTGAAGTGCGTCAAATTGTAAAATAAGGTACCAATAAAGAAAAAGAGTCATAAGTTAACTTTTCACAAGATCTTGAGTCTAGCAATTTCCAATGTAGATTGGATCCCAAACCACTGACACTCACTGGCCTCCTTTTATTTGCGAGGAATACCCAAGGACGATTGTTCCTTTCAGTTAATATTCTGGATCAAAAACGAAGAAATACACCAGTAAAAGCACTCAGTTTAACTTGGCAGTTTTCAAACCATCTTTGTTTTACATACTTCCGATTTAAAAACTATTTTATGCTCTTATTCTTTTGCGTTTTTCATTTTCCAATTTAAAAGCGACCTACAAGACCTGTATATTTCAAGCGGTTATGAGTTGTCAAATATAATAATATGGACACATGTTAAGTTTTCTCAAATTACAGCTATCCTTTCAGTTAATATGGACACATGTATAATATTCTATCTCCTATCCTATTCAATCCGATTGCAGATGCTTTCACCAAAAAATTTAAACTCGTCCTTAATAACGATACACCTAAATTAGGCGTAGGCCTCATTTTCATGGGGTCTCGACCCTCCAATATGCAGATGACGCTCTCCTTTTCTGCACTCACGTCCCACATCATATAACTACTCTCAAATATTATACAGCTTTGAGCTCCTTTTCTAGATTTGGTGTTAGCTTCCATAAAAGTTAAGTATTAATTCTTAATGATAATTTTAGCTTCACAAATGTTGTAGCTAATACACTAAAGTGCAAAATTATGCAATACCCTATAAATTATTTAGGGGTACCAAGACATACAAAACCTATAAAAGAATGACACGTTATTATTTATAAAGTTAACAAAAGAATATCACAATGGAAGGTTAACTGTTTATCTAGGGAAGAAATAACAGTATTAATCAACTTGGTTTTATACACTATCCCTATCAAATGGTTATCCTTCTACAAATTTCCTGATTTGGTCACTAAGAAAATAGACATATTCAGGAGGAACTTCATTTGTGAAGAAGATTCCGAGTGCTCAGAAATAATTTGTCTGATTAACCGAGAGTGGGTTTGT
This sequence comes from Allium fistulosum, assembly GCA_030737815.1. Classification (NCBI taxonomy): domain Eukaryota; kingdom Viridiplantae; phylum Streptophyta; class Magnoliopsida; order Asparagales; family Amaryllidaceae; genus Allium; species Allium fistulosum. The sequence continues at coordinate 1,126,735,973 of CM060902.1, read as the reverse complement.
GAACTTAAAAATCAAGATGGTCTAAGCATATTTATCACAAATTCCTTAAACCTATCCATATTAAGTAAATGGATCTGAAATTTCTTGAATGATGTGGAAGTAACATGGAAAGAAATTATTCCTTAGAACAATAGTACATCTTTTTTTGGGAAAGATATATCGAGTCTCCTTCCTATATTTAGAATGGATCTCGAATTCTATGCTCATTTAGGAGATAAAACTTCCTTTTTGGAATAACGCATGGATTTCGCCTATCGCTCTGAAACATGAATTCCTAGATCTTTTTTTAGTTTCTAGGAATAAGTATGATCTTGTTATTGATATATTTTGACCACGTTATGATATCAAATGGAATCTTACATTTAACCACAATCTTGTTGGAAATACACTTAGAGTACAATTCCAAGCTCTAATTAACACAATTGACCATGTCAATATTGATGAACACCATAACATAGCTGAAGGAACCGAGCAAGGTCCCCAAAAGTGTAATGGATGAATTTCAATTTTTTTATCATTCTAAATTTTGTTAGGCCTATTAAGACTAAATGATTTTATATCCAATTTAAAATATTGTTTAAATATGATCTTATTTTGATTAATTCACTGATTTAATAAAATAATGAATTTAATTTGAATTTAAACATGAATATAAATTCGAGTATATCCAAATATACTCATGTGAATAGTGCACTTGCAACATGTAAATAGTGTACTTGGTTAATGTGTAGTTCATATGTGCTAGAATTTATACTGCAACGGACACATTTGTTCCTTTATATATGTTTTTGTTAGGGCTGTTACGGTTGAACCATCAACCGCTCAACCATACCAACCATTCATGCGGTTACCATCTATAACGGTAACGGTTACGGTCACGGTTGAAGAATTAGTAACCGCGGTTTAACCATACCAACCATACATGATTGTTTCGTATAATATTTAACATTAAAGTATAAAATTAGTAATTTAAGTTAAAGGAATAACTAGTACATTAATAATATGCATCTCATGAACTAATAACATGTGCATGCATATTGGTCGTTTTATAAACAAATAAATAAATTTGCAAAAAACAGTTAGAGCTATATGAATTTATCATCAAAAATGCATATAATTGAAAATATATGTACAACATGCTTCAAAATTGAAAATATGACGGTTAACCATTATAGACGGTTGTGGTAACGGTTATAAGAATTTATAACCGTCAACAACGGTTACGGTTACGGTTGGTGGTAATAACGGCGGTTACCGCAACCGTAACACCCCTAGTTTTTGTTGTCCATAGTTTTATTTTGATATGTGTGTATTCAATTACTATTATTATATATTGAATATGGTTAATTTAAAATTATTTTGTCCATTTTAAAATATTTTGAATTAGTATCTAAAAACCATGTATTGATTTAAAATTCAAAATCAAATCTGGATTTTAGGTAAAATATCTATTTATAAATTTTAAATTAAATTATATATATAATCTTAAAAAAAAATTAAACTCGAAATATACATATATACACACTTATATTTAATTTAAAATTACATATATTTATAACAATTATTAAAATAATATACATACATAAATTAGTTTTTTATTCGGCCGAAAGGTTTTAAAAAATATTTTTTTAATTATTATTATCAAATCCGCACGGATTTGTTCATTTTTATTTGTTAACATAAATATGTACATTAATATATTTAAAATGATTTCAAAATATTAGTTAATTATTATTATTATACCGAAATAAACTAACTTTTTTTTATAAATCCAAAAATTTATATATTCATAAAATATTTTTAAGTAATGTACTATGTATACTATATATATATATATATATATATATATAACTGATTTTATCATATTGTAAAATTATTATAGCTAATTAAAATAATTTTAAAACCAAAAATAAATTTATTTATTTAATAATTTGGTCGAAAATACATATATACAATATAATGATGTTTTCATGTTTTTTTCAACAATCTAAATATACAAGTTTAAATTGGACAACAAAGACATATATAAATTTGTTATAAAACATATATAAGATTGAATCTACGCTAGTATTATATAATATGTAACAAAAATAGGATTAGATTAATACCTCAATAAGTGGCCTAAGATTCATACCATGAATGGTTATATAACTCCGAGATTTAATCAAATCAGCCTCTATATTTTCCTACGATATAGAGATGAACACCATCTTGTATTAATTTGATTTTGGTTTGATTTTTTTTGGGATTAATGGGCGTGGGGCCTTGAAATTTTCAGCTGGAATGAATAAAAGGAAGGAGACAAAAATGAATCACTAGTGATGGGTATAAACTGGCATTTAAGATGGGTTAAAGGTGGAGATATTTTCTCTTTCCTTTACTCATTCTTTCTTTTCCATTTCAAATCTCATTTGAACACCTAAAACCACCTCTCCTTGCACCCTAGGTCGGCCATGATTGACGCTGTATGTGCCTTCAAATATTCCCTAATACATTTAGTAATTAACAGATATAAACCAACACTACAACAAAATGACCCTATTATAACTGTATTTTTACAACTGTCACAATTTGTCAGTTGTAATAGAGGTTTTTTACAACTTTTTTTTTCAGAAAGTCGTAATAAACTTACTTTCAACAACTCTTCTTTTTTGCCAGTTGTAATAGATGTCTATTTTTAACAACTCTTCTTTTCTGTCAGTTGTAATAGATCCCTGTTACAACATTTTTTTGCTAGTTATAATATATGCCTATTAATAATAATTAGTAATTAATAAGAAAATTAATAATAAACAATAAATACTATTAAATGACAATAATTTGAAATATGAAGTAATTATAACTAATAATTATGTACTAACTATTTAATTGACAATTTATAAATAATAATTACTATCGTATAATAGTAACGAATTATTAATAATAAACTTTTTGTAATAAGAATAATTAACTAAATAAAAATTAAATAGTAACAATAAAAGTTAAAAATCAATGTTAAATAATAATAATAGTTAATAGTTATATTAAATAATAATAATTAAAATGAAATAGTATTAATTTAATAAATTAAAATTAAATAAATTATATTTAAAAAAATAATAATTGGTAAGTAATCATTAATAATTAAGAAGTAATATTTAATATATATTAATTAAAATTTGATAATTAATAATTTATATTTAATAATTTATAAGTTACAATTAGTAAATTATAATTAATAATTTTTAACACTACTATATAAATAACAATTGATGATTAAGGATTTATTAGTAGGAGGCGCCAGAAACTAAAATTTTAAGATGTGTCGCCCTTCTCCTCTATTAATTTCACTCCACGCGCTCTCTTAACCCTAAATCCCAAATAACCTACCTCTTCATTCTCAATCCCAAAATAAATTGGCAACAGCCTCTTCGTCCCCACTCCAAACGAAATATACCTAAAATCGTTCTCATTAGCATCGACCTTTGCCTTCTCTTCTAGAAACCTATCGGGTTTGTTTATCAGTTGTTCACTGTAATCGACAACGAGAGTCACAGAGAGATAACTGCCGTTCCTTATGCAATTCCAACTCAAATCCAAACCGCTTTCTTGAGAACCAAAACCCGAATTCCAAACTCAAACCTGATAAGAGCTAACTTTTCTTCTTCCCCCGAAGAATCCAAAACCGAAAACCCAAGATTGGCTTTTGGGGTCTTATAACAATTTGGGTATGATTTCATTACAATATTGTTATTATTATCGCTGTTTTTAGGTACTTGGCTGAATGATTATTTATCCTTTTGGGATTATATTTATGTTTGATGATATAAGTGTGGAGATACTGTATATTGAGTTGTGCTGGCTCTCGCCGCTGATCCGATTGCTTCTTTAGTTGATACATCGTTTGTTGGTCATTTGGGTGTGGATATTTAGAAATTAATGTCATTTTTATTGTTTGTTCATGTACTATTATAATTCAAGTGATTAAATGAACCAACTTAAAAGAGCATTACTTGTATCCGCAAAAAAATTTCGGGTATACAGTGCCAATGAGTGAAAAGTACATGGGACACAGCTCCACTTATAGCTAGTAAAACAAATGACCCATTGACCCTATCTCTTATAGCTGTTTTACCCAAAATTGTTTTACCCATTATAATAGTAAAAATTAAAACTGACCCTATCTCTTCTAGCTGTTTTACCCAAAATTGTTTCAAGTAAAACAACAATTTCCACTTAAAAATTAGCATTTGTTTATCTTAGGCACAACACACCATTGCCCAATTAAAAGTGATAATGACCCATTAACCCAGAAAATTTAATGTCAATCATGGGTTATTTAGCTATGTTTGTAATTAGTGTATTAACTTGTTTGAATTTGTTATACACGATAAGAGTCTCAGGTCCCTGTTTTTGATGTTGTTATAGGAAAAGTCTTTGTAGAAATAAATATGTAAATTTGGTCCCTATTTTTTGAAAAATAAAAAACGCAAGGTGCCTTGTACTTTTCTAACAGAAAATGCAAAGTAACCTGCACTTTTCTGATTTTAGAATTTTTTTCAAAATTTTAAAAAATTTGAAAGTTTTGAAAAACGCAAGTTAACTTGCACTTTCTATCAAAAAGCGCAAGCTAGTTTGCGCTATTTGATTTTGAAATTTTTGAACATTTTGAAATTTTTGAAAAGTGCAAGATAACTTGCGCTTTCTGATTTTGAAGTATTGTTAAAATTTTTGAAATTTTCAAAAACAATTTAATGTTTAAAAAGCGCAAGCTAACTTGTGTTTTTTGATTTAGAAAAAATAGGGACCTAATTTACATACTAATTTCTACAGGGACTTTTCTTATAACAACAACAGAAATATGGACCTTTCATGCAAAGCCCCTTTGTTATATGTAGAGGCCTTTTCTCTATGAGTTAAAGTTATTTTAATTAGAAGTTTGTACACTGCATGCTCAACTTTTGAATATGGTATGTAACTTTGTATTACTACCATTTATGCTTTTTGCGTGTGCAACTTTATTTCAGCGTAAACTTGATGATTTTACTAAAATGTTAGAAGTTAATTAAACTGTGATAATTGCTAGAGTGTTTATATTAACATTAATTTTAGTCTTTAAGTTTAGTACGTATACTCATAGTTTAGGTATCTCATATTGGATGTTACAACTTTCAGAGAGTGCTATATCAAGAATTCCTTATTCAGTTCATCGGAACAATAATTATGTAAAAGAGGTATGGGTTCTATTATGTAAAAATAAATGTATTTTTTCCTTGTCTTGATTACAACATTACTGCTACAAATAACAAATATCAGGTCATAGAGAAATGCATACAGCAAACAGGGAAGGCAGTGCAAGTTGTTATATCAGAACGGATTATCAAATTTAACAATAGAGAAATTGGTACGTTTTTCATTACGTCAAAGTTTACTATTGTATAGAAATTTCATATGCTTTAGCAGAAACTATTCATGAACTGTTTTATAAACTTTGCGACTACAAAATAGTAGTGTGATATAAAACAACAATCTTACAGCACAAATATCTTGATATTTACCAATTTATATTGTAATATATGTTTTTGCTCTGGAAACATGTCATAATCAGTTATCTTTATGGAAACTGGTCAAGATTACATTTCAATCATGCAAGACAGTTAATTCTAGGACACACGCATAACCGTTTGTCAATAACTGAAAAACCGTTATATAGTTTACACATAACCATTTGTCAATAAAGCAGTAAAGACACTATCTCTACTACAATGGCATTGATTTTGAATACCAATATGCAACAACCGTTTGTCAATTGCAAATATGAACTAAATTCTTATAAGATCATCAATCAATTTTTTGATGAACTATTTAGTTCAAAGTTTGTCCACTGGATTTACCATTTCAACTTTCATTAAATCATGCTAAATACTCATAACATCGTCCATGCATGCCATTGTTCTTGTGAATGATGAATATTGACAATTTTTTAACTAGATATTGGATTTATTGTCTATTTGCTTGTTAACTAACTCATTTTATCAGACCCGTGTAGTAGAGATGTTTGAATAACCTTGGTTCCAATCCATGAGATAGTTCATGGTCTCTATGTTATACTTGAGAAATTGACATTACATGCCATTTACAAAATAGAGTTGATAAAAACTCTATCTAGTTTGATATGAATAGGAATGTTATTACCTCCCCTGCAGTTGAAAAAAATTATCTTAGCTGGTTCCAGTAATTAAGCCAATTGAATGCAATTCAGGAATTCGTCACCTATTGAGTTAGCATAAACGCCATCATTTATTCTTCCATGTCTTGTCAGTATTGCGTTGAAATCGCCTAACACAGTCCAAGGAAGAGTAATTTTGTTAGCCTATTCTTTTGATAATTTCGATAATTAAGTTCATTTTTTTTGAACTATTGTGAGCATATACAGCAGTGCATATCATACTTAATCCATTTGTATTATGAAGAAGGCAAGTGGTGAATTGATCATTATAATGATGAATGATTTTAGACCAATGGGAAGGATCCCAGAGAATTAGAATTCTACTTCTTTGTTCATTGCTGTCTTCGAATGAACACTGCCAGTTCATTTTTGTTTTCTTAGCTACAGATTCTGTGTTTTCTTTATGCACTTTATTTTATAGTAATGCAATAAATGAAGTGTTGTGACCCCTGAAACTGATGATTATGTCTAGTTGTTTGGTTGGGGAGTTTATACCCCCGATGTCCCAAATAATAAATTCCATAACTTAATTGGTAGAAGGATTGCTTCCAGAATTTTGGTTGGAATTGGACCTTGTTGTCTTTGATTTTTTTTGTTTTCCTACCTCTAGTTGTTGTTTGATTTATTAATGAAGTCCATTAAGGATTCATCAGCTTGCACTAGATTTGAATGTCCTCTGGATCATTGCATTCTGCCATAGCATTTTACGAGACTCAATGGGGCGACCTCCCGCTTTTCTATGTACGTGCTATTATTTGCTGCACTATATCAATTACCTGTAAATTCATTAATAGTATTTTCAAAATGTATTAAACTGGATTGTGAATTATTCTTTTGGGCTGAACTATGGTTTGCATTGTTGTGAGTTTCTCACTCATTATGAATTTCATTTATTGCCTTTTTATATGTACATATACTAAATGTATTTATAACCATCTACATTACTTGAGCCTAAATACTAGTTTGGATTATGTGATATTTTTTTGAATTGTTCGGGTTATGTGTTACACTATAGCATGTGAGAGGAAGAGTTCAACATCAATGAGCAAACATTGAAGTAGGTACAACACTACGGCTGGAAATGGTGCTGCGACAAGTTTTTGTTGCTGCTATAAGATGGTACGACGAGGCTTCATTTTGGAAATATTGCAAATGCTGATGCTATAAAGTGCTTTAAAGTACATGATGCTACAGAGTGGTGTAAGCTTCAGATACAAGGTATAATACATCATTAATTTTTATAAAAGTCATTGTTAAAAGTTGTACCTATCATAACAAATTGGTATTTTGTATATTAGTTCATACTATAAATGGAGTAAGCGTACCGCGCACACAATTATAGTTCACTAGTGGGACAAATATTCATTATTTTATGCAAATTTGAGTCATGAACTCAATTTTGGAAACAAAGTTGTGCTCATTTTCCAAATTTGAGTTTAAGGAAACCTGGTTGATTTGTAAGATTATGATTTAAGATATTTATCAAGAAAATGAACTGTATGAGGATGAGTTATAGTGAAATTCTTTTCGTAACCAACCATTTGTAGAAAACTGTTGGATCAACTGTGGCTTGTGGAGGCCGAATTCTGAGATGTGTATCATTGGAGAAGCTGTTGGATCAACTGTGGCTTGGCATAAAGACTTCATTGCCTTCGACTAGTGTACATCCTTAGGGTATGCATTGTTTTGTGATACAAAACTTTATCTTTCTTATGTATTTTGTGCTGTATCATTGTATTTTGGAATGGTTATGTTAGAATGTTGTTTTGGTAACGTTTTAGTTGGTGATGTGAATGACTACTTTAAATTGTTTTGTTGGATATGTATTGTACTTTGTTGGAATACTATGATCATTAATATATGAATGAATCCGATTCAGTTATAGTTGCTGCATGAATATATGAATTCTATGATTATTAATATGTGAATAATTGCTGCATGTAAATTTTTTTTGGATTTAAATCGCAAACTGTCAATTATAATTGTAATAAAGAATATTACAACTGTCAGAAAAAGTTGTAAAACATAAGAAATTACAAGGGTGGATAACAGTTATAGTAGAGATTACTACAACGGTTATACCATAGTTGCTATACATGCTACATTACGATATTGTTACATACCGACAACAATTATTAACTGTTGTAAAAATGTTAACTGCAACGGAAAATAACAGTTGTAATAGGATATATCACAACGGTTAATTGCAACATCAAAACACAGTTGTAAAAGATTTTAGTCTATTACAACTTCTTATAATACGACGGTGAACTCACCGTTGTAATAGGTCATTTACAACGGTTTTCCACCGTTGTAAAATGTTGATTTTGTTGTAGTGCAAATTTAAATATTTATCGATATTTTGTATTGATACACACACACACATAACATTTATATACGTGCTTTGAAAAAATAGTAACGGCACCCGAAAAATCAAATAAAATTTAATAATTAATATTTTATAGATATTATATAATGTAATTAATTTACAATGATTATAAATTAATTAAATCATGTGGTACTTCAAAGTATTCATCATTACTATTATGCACCTCAAAGGTATAAATTCAGTCGACAATTAATATCAACAATTCGAATATTACCATTCACACGTCACCTTATCTCGTGATGTGACAGTTTGACTTAATTTAATCGTTTACACATCTTCTCGGTAGAATCCAATTTTACTAATTAAAGTGGTACCCGGTAGTCACGATTATTTATATTAATTCTATTTTTCAAAGCCATATCACTTTAGAACTTATGGAATTTGGTTTTGGTCAAAATTACAATATCTATATTCAACTCGGTTAGTCCATACACAAAATCTTTGTTTCTATAATAACAATTATTATTAATTGTACCACTCTAGCCTGAGATTTGGACTTTGGGTTGAATATAGTTGACCATGATACTAACCTCATATAACTAAGGAGATGAATTTTCTATAGAATAGTGTTTCACTTCGAATGCTTCAACCCAGACCCAACTATAGTCGTTCGATGGATGCCATGCCATGATTTAACTATAATCAAAGAGGAGTAACATATTGAAGTTCAACGGTATTCTCAATTTAAGAGAACTGTGTAATATTGTCACTTCGAGTTTCTTTGTTTAACCTAAGATATATTAGCTAATAGAAAACTCTCGAGTGAGTCATTCTATAATTATCCAATAACTATTTGTACATAACCATTTGGTGCCCCTAGCAGCCATAAGTGATACACTACCCAACATTTGCAAAGTGTTACTTACTCTAGTCTTAACAGATGTCTCAATATCCCATCTCGTAACATCTCGGGTAGGAATATTTAACATAATATGTTATTTTAATGTGATAAATTTCGCATTATTACAACACATTGTTATTATTAGAGGATTTTCTACTTAATATAGTCAAATTAAATAATTAATTAACATATCACAATATGACAAGTAAATAATAGAAAGTAAACACTTTTTATTTCGAATGAGATTTTATTGTAGAGTTAATAATTTACAATAAATTACAGAATTGACTGTAAGGCATCCCCCTAACTCTATCAATCTCCCACTTGCACTTGGGACCAATCATGGAATCTCAATCCCACCCCTTCAAAAAGTTTGCTAAGAACTGATTTAACACCCTTAATTTTTGTGTAGCATTATTCAAGCGATTAATTGGATAAATTAAATAGAATAATGTATGGTGTGGTAAGGAGAATGAGATTTGTTAGTTAACTAGATCATGCCTTAAGTAATTAATTAATAGGTTGATTTGAATATAAAATTGAGAGAAATTATGAGAAGGGCATAATAGGAATAACGTCTTTTATCCATTCCCCAAATCCTCCCTCTCTCATTCATTCTCATTTCATTTTACAAATCAAAAACAAAACATAAAAGAAGGTCGGCCATTACCTAGGAAAAAAAGAAGGCAAAATCTAAAGGGAAGCAAAGGAAAAGCTTGAGGGGATTAATCAACATCAAATTTCAATCTCTCTTATCTAATCCAAAGTGAATAATAATATCCATTTCATTTATTTATGCTTGTTTTCAGATCTATAAATGATTTTCGAATCGATTGTGAATATATGTCACATTTTGATTGATGATTATCATTATTGGATTGAATGATGAATTATTGGAATTTCTATAGAACTGTTTTAATAGGTTTTAAAGGAAAAACCAAAATTTTTAATCTCCAATTGGTTGGAAATTTAAATATGTTGTACAAAACATTATTTTGGAGATGATTTTTTAATTTCATAATTTTTCAAGTTCATATGAATATTTTATGAATTTCCTAAGAAGTAAAAGGTGTTTATTTTGGGTTTTAATTATTAGAAATAATTAAATTAATATTTTGGTTCAGAAATTTTTGTATAAGAAAGAATATGGAAATTCATATTTTTGGTGATTTTTGGGGATTTTTCCCTAGTGGTTATGATTTTTTTATGAATTTATTGTTCTAGGAAAGTGTTTAATTAATATAAGATAAGTATATATAAATTATAAGGGTTTGTAAAGATATTTGAGAAGGTAGAATAGATCTACCAGTAATTTTTGAAAAGAATATGTAAAGCATTTTGTTATCCAATAATAATTTGACATGGGGGCAAGAGTTAGTGGAAAGTGTTGGTTCTAAAAGGAAATAAAACATTTTTTATTTTAATTACAGTAATGCCATTGTAGATATTCGACACCGCTATTATGTAGATATTTGATATCCATGAAGGTCGATACATGGAATAACTATCTGATGGTTATATGATGTATCGAATTTATAGACTCGGCATCTTTATGGTAGATGCATGTGATATCTACTTAGTAGATATCTGATGTATCTACTTATATAGCAGTTCGACACTAGGTATTGTAGGTGTTCGGTATCACAAGGTTGTAGTGGCTCGACACCCTATGGTTTCAAAACTCAATATTAATCTTTTAAAAGTTTGGCACCTCCTTTGTTTAAGGGTTCGACACCCCTATATGTTTTAAAAGTCGACGCCTCTTGTCTCCTATTTGCTCGACACTAATGTTTTCAGTGGCATAGTAGCCGAATGTTTACAAACTCGATAGCTCATGTATTCTAGAAACTCATTAACTATATATTAGTGGCGCTATAGCCGTAGTTTTATAAACCAAACTATATTATATTTTAGAGGCTCGACATAGAGAATCGACACCCCTATTTGAGCGGCATAGCGGCAGCATGTTTTATATCTAAATAGCTTTGTTTAGCGGCTCGATTGCCTTGTGTTTTAGAGCCATGATAACCTCATTTTTAATACCGAATGATTTAAAAAGCTATTTAAAAGTGGATGTATTTTGGCACAAGATTTTGGCAAAGTAATGGGCTACATTTTCCATGTTTTAAAGAAAGATTTTAAGTGAGTAATTATCTATGTAGATAAATGTTTTCAAGGAAATAAAATGGTGTTTTAGCCCAATTTTTACATGGATTTTGCCAAAGGAATTATTACTTAAATTAAGTAATTTTAGGATGCCAATGACTATTGATTGAACATATATTTTTGGATAATGTTATACGTTCTTGTTATCATTTGATCAGTTAAATTTGCATATTTACCATTGTCATACTCACATTTTCATGGTCCAACATTGAATCTTGGGATTTGGGAAAATAATTATCAGTTAGGTTGTTCCAATAGCAAGTATGATCAAACTAAACTCTTGAGTGAGTAGAGTTACATCCAGAAGATCAGATAGATCAATTGTGTTAGGATGTCCTAAAATGATCAAAAGATATGACTCATGGACTAAAAACCAGATAAGATTGTAGATGGGACGGATGTTGGGTCGCATCCTATGCTTTAGCCGTTAGCCCTCGGTTAGTGAAGGTACGCGATATCAATGCGTAGGGTTTGTCAGTAGTGAGACAAAAGGATATTTACGCACAAAAAGAACTCGTAGCTCTATATGCTCCCTAGAATATTTAAGTTGTTTTACTCCTAACCCTATTTGGAGGCTCCTAACCTTATTTGGAGATTTTGAAATATCTAGTTTAAGTTTTGGCCCGAGTCAACTCGATAGGTTATTGGTTGGCCTGCAAAACCATTAGGTTCATAATGGCCTTAATAAAACTATGATTTGAGACAAGATAGTCTAATTTTAGAAAGGGTAAACCTTGGTTGTGCATAAACATAGGATGACAGACTAGTCAGGCTCATGTTGCATGCATGCATATGATCATGTTTTGTTTTTCTCTAACCATTGTAGTTGCAGGTTTGTGATTTATGATTAACATATTTGGATAAGGTACTAGTGAGGGGAAAGACTGTTTCACTCAACGGGGTGGTCTCACTAGATGTCTATTTTGGTTCTATATGGTGTATTATTATTCACATAATACTTTTTGTCTAACATGAAATTTTTGTTTTTCCCCCTAAACTCTCGGGTACTTATTTGAGTAGGTTGAGAGCAGAGATTTTTAGGTTAGAATAATAAGCTTCCGGAGACATGTAGGAGGCAAGCTAGCTAATATTAGGAGTTTATTTCCGCTAAATTGGTTAAAGCTTATGTTTTATTTGAATGGATGTAATGAAAAGATTTATAACTTTCAAGTAGTTAGACTCTGATCACCCAAGGGGGCATTTTCATATGTCGCTCTTGGAATATTATTCTAATTGTCATTATATTTTCTCTGAACGTGGAATCTTTGAGATTATGTAATGAATATGAAAGTTTATTAATGAAATGTGTTTTGAATTTTTTTCCATATTCATGTTCTTTTGATGTTATAGATACAATTAACCGATCTCATTTTATCATTGGAAAATAATACCGTTGATGACCACAACATCGGTAGTGCTTATTTTTGGGCTTCAAAATGGAGAATGCTACAAACTTGGGATCAGAGCATAGGTTTATGTAAAACTAATAAGATTTTGATGAAATAAAACTTAAAAGATTTTGAAAACATAATCTTAATAAATTTGAGAATAAGATTGGGGTATGGGATAACGTTATAATAACGTACTTATAATTTGTTATATATATGTATATATGTATGTATTTATGTATGTATGTTTTCTATCTCTATTCTCCCTTCTCACTTAAACCATTTTTCAGTATCTTAAAAAGACTCGTATGCATATTACAAAAAAGTTAGATATGGAAGTAGGAAATAGAAAAGTGAACCTAGATGGAGGAAGCACCATAACTAATGGAAATGTTCGACCCAATACTAAAGGAATCCGGGTCGACAAGCAAATGCTAACCTAAATGCATGCTAATATGAGTGATGGAACCCCACCAATAGATATGGAGACTACATACTAGTTTTTCATGAATATGATGCAAGTTGGAGCTACAACTGGTTTGGTTGGAAGAAATGTTGGCAATGCGAGAGGTGCTAATCCCGAGGTACCTGCCCACAACAATTATGCCAAGTTGAGCCGTGATTATACCAATCTGGGAAGAAAGCCTTTTCTTGGAACAGAAAGTGCTATTGAAGTTGAGAATTGGTTGTTTTATTGTGAATGGATTTTTGCTGACTTAGGCTTGAACGATGAGCAGAAAAAGAGATTGGCATCTAGATAGTTGTAAGGAGCTGCTTTGTATTGGTGACTGGTGTGACTGTAGGAACATCAGAGGAGGATTTGACTTGGGCTAAATTTAGAAGGATATTTGAAGAAAGGTTCTTGTTCAAGATAGCAAAGTCAATTTTTCTTAGGAAGTTCATGGAATTGGAGTAGAGAGAGATGTCTGTATTGGAGTATGCAACTATGTTTGATGAGTTGTCTAGATGTGGATAAACTACTATTGATACTGTGATCAAAAGGAATGAGAAGTTCATTCATGTATTAAAGCCCGAGATTTCCAGGGCAACAATGTCACATCTTAGAGATCCATATGATGTGGTGGTAGCGATGGCATTAAGGAATGAGCTAATGCTTTCGACATTTGGAAGTGACAAGCCTATGGAGACTAATGATTTTCAAGGAAAAAAGGGAGTTCTTTAATAAGAAGAGAGCTCAGAAGGTTGGAGCTGCCAAGAAAGGGAAGGCTAATATTGTCTGCTACAAGTGTGATAAGAAAGGACATATTGCTAATGAGTATCGATCTGGTGATGGAAAGAAGGTTGTGGGAAAGAAAGGTGTGAAGTGTTACTACTGCAACCAGATGAGGCATTACAAGAATGAATGTTCAGAACCGACCAAGGCTGATAAAGGGAAAGTTTTTGCTCTAGAACTGACAGCTTCTGGATAGACTGCAGAAGAGAAAGGAAAGTATGTAATGAAATGTATGCTTTTGATTCACGACATGCCTGATACTGGCGCATCACATTCTTTTGTCTCGCAAAATTTGGTAGATAAGTTAAATCTAGAACCATGATCCCTATTACTTCCTTAAGTGTTGTATATCCGATAGGAGATTATGAAACTCTTGGGATGAGATGTGACTATTTAGAATTTAAACTGTTAGGTCATGCCTTACTTGCAATTTACATGTGTTTGATTTTGTGGGTTTTGAGATTATTTTGGATATGGTTGGTTAAGCAGATATGCCGCTAGGATATTTTGTTAGGATATAGAGATATCATTAAGACACCTAACAGCCATGATCAAATTATATACTCAGTAAAAAATTCGAATTTTGATGTATGTGTTTTATTGGGTGCAACGGAAGCGGAAGATGAGATGAATCAGTTTTTTGTTGTAAGAGAGTGTGCTAATGTTTTTGAGCCTGTTATAGGACTACCACCAAAATGAGCTATATAGTTTCAAATAGATCTTGTACCTGGAGCTAAAATTGTAAGTAGGTCGCCTAGCAAAATGACACCTACTGAGATAAAAGAGTTAAAGGTTCAGTCGGTGGACTTAGAAGGAAAGAGTTTTATTAGACTAGCCAGTTTGCCTTAGGGAGCGGTCATGGTGTTTGTAAAGAAACCAGATGGGTCATTGAAGATGTATATTGATTATCGTAAGTTGAACGAGAAGATGACAAAGAATCGGTATCCTTTGCCGAGAATATATGATTTGTTTGGTCAGTTGAGTGAAGCCAAAGTATTTTCCCAATTGGATTTAGCAATAGGGTTCCATCAATTAAGAGTGGCAAAGGACAACATTTCTTTAACGGCGTTACAAAAAAGATATAGTTTGTATGAGTGGTTAGTCATGCCCTATGAATGATTAGTCATGACCTTTGGACTGACCAATGTGCCTGCTTGCATTATGGATTTGATGAACTGGATCTTCTGAGAGCATTTGGACAAATTTGTGTTAGTGTTTATAGTTGTTATTGATATATTCTAACAATGAACAAGATCATGATATTTATCTTAGAATAGTGCTAAAAACGTTGAGGCAGCATCAACTGAAGGCGAAGTTTTCAAAATTTCGCTTTTGGAAGAAAGAAGTGGAGTTCTTTGGTTATGTAGTTTCAGCAAATGGCTTATCAGTAGATCCAGCTAAGATTGAAGCTGTTAATAATTGGAAAAGACCCGAGAATGTGACCGAGATAAGAAGTTTTTTAGGGTTAGCAGGCTATTACAATAGATTCATTAAGGATTTCTCTCGTATAGTAGCACATATGACTAAAAAAACGAGGAATGACGTAAAGTTGTATACGGGTGCATGTGAGATAGGGTTAGGAGTTGTGTTAATGCAGAATGGTAAAGTGATCGCCTTCGCTTCTCGACAGCTTTGACCACATGAAGTTAGGTATCCGACTCATGATTTAGAGTTGGCAACGGTGATCTTTTCTTTGAAAGTGCGAAGACATTGATTTTTGGGAGAACGATTTAAGTTATTTATAGGTCATAAGTCTTTAAGATATTTATTCTCTTAGAAGTAGTTTAATATGAGAAGCAAAGGTGGCTGGAGTTTTTGGTGCCTTATGATATCTGTATTGAGTATACGCCAGGGAAAGGAAATAATGTTGCTAATGCACTTAGCAGAAAACATTAGAATGTGGTATTAGCTATGTTAGCAAAATTTAAAGATAGCGTCATTGACCACTTGTGGTATGAGGTTAAGGTCGACGACTAGTTCTAGTCGGAATACTATAATATTATCCTATTTGGAAGTTCGACTAGTAATGATCAAAAGAATTGCTTCTAAGCAAAGAGATTATCCATTACTAGCTAAGCAGATTAGGAGACCTACAACGGGAACTGAGATTGATGATTTAAAAGGTTTTAGTCTTGACTAGAATAGATGGTTGAGGAAGTAGGGATGGCTGTGTGTTCTAGATGTTTGTAACCTAAGGAAAGAAGTTCTTAGAGAGTGTATCTTCAATCGAGTTTACTGTTCATCCTGGAGGAACTAAAATGTATCAGGATATGAAGAGAAGTATCTTCTGGGAAGGAATGAAAAGAGATGTAGGCTTATGGGTTAAATAATGCTTGAATTGTCAGCAAGTAAAAGAGGAGCATTAGAATCCAAGTGGGTTGCTTCAAACTTAAGAAGTACCACTTTGAAAACGAGATATCCATGGATTTTATTGATAGGCTGCCAAGGTCGAATAAGGAAAATGAAAGTATTTGGATCATGGTAGATAGACTAACAAAGAGTCACACTTTATTCCCGTTCAGTCGACAAGGACCACACCTACTTTATTGAAATTGTATGAAGAATACTGTAAGACTGCATGGGATTCCTAGTAGTATAGTTAGTGACAGAGATACCTTATTCACTAATGAATTTTGGAAGTGTCTGCAATAAAGTTAGGTACTAAGCTGAAGATAAGTACCGCTTACCATCCATAAACCGATGGGCAAACAGAAAGAGTTAACAAAGTTCTTGAAGGTTTGTTAAGGGCTTATGCACTAGACTTTGGACGGTCATGGGAAGACCATTTGCACTTAGTCGAATTTTCCTAAAATAATAATTACCAAAGTAGTATAGGAATGACACCTTTCGAAGCTCTTTACGGAAGGTCGTGCAAATCACTAACATGTTGGTTGGAAACTAGAGACAGACTGATTTTTGGTCCAGATATAGTGAGAGAAGCCACTAAAAAGATTGAGTTGATCCGAGCAAGTATGAAGTAAGCTTAGTCTAGGAAGAAAAGTTACGCAGATGAGAGGTACAAGGATTTAGAGTTCTAAGTTGGAGACCATGTTTTTGTTAAAGTATCACCGATGAAGGGTGTGGCATGGTTTGGGAAGTCCGGGAAATTGGCACCGAGATATGTTGATCCATTTTCTATCATATAGAGGATCAGAAAACTCGCTTATCAGATAGAAGTACCGAATAATTTGGCACGATTCCGTAATGTTTTTCATGTTTCTTATCTTAGGAAGTGTGTGCATGATCAAGAGACTACAATTACACTGACTATATTAGAAGATTTAGTAGTGGAACCAGATATGAATTTTGTTAGACAACCAGTTCGTGTTGTAGCAAGAGATGAGAAGAGATTAAGGAACCAGACAGTCAAGTTAGTAAAAGTCTAGTGGAGTGACAATGAAAAAGACCGTACTTGGGAAACAGAAGACAAGATTAGAGATGTTTGTCCTGAGTTGTTTTGATAATATTTCTATATTTTTCATATAAACCTTTTTCTAGTAGGATATACTAGTATTGTTGTTATGTGTTTGTCACACATGTTTGCATGATCGATATGCTTGTTGTTTTCCTTATCATAATTTCGAGAACGAAATTCTTTAGGGAGGGGAGCCGGTAACACTCCTAATTTTTATGTAGCATCATCCAGGAGATTTAATTAGATAAATTAAATTGAATAATGTATGGCGTGATAGTACAAATGAGATTTGTTAATTAACTAGGTTGTGCCTTAAGTAATCAATTAATAAGATTGATTTGAATACAAAATAGAAATAAATTTATGAGAAGCGCATAATGGGGATAACTTCTTTTATCCATTCCCTAAACCCTTCCTCTTTGATTCATTCTCATTTGATCTTACAAATCAAAAACAAAACATAAGAGAAGGTCGGCCATTACCTAGGAAGAAAGGAAGGTGAAATCTAAAAGGAATCAATGGAAAAGCTTAAGGGGATTAATAACCATCAAATCTCAATCTCTCTTAGCCAATCTAAGGTGAAAAATAACATCCATCTCAGTTACTTATGCTTGTTTTCGGATTTATGAATGATTTCCAAATTGATTATAAATATATGTCATACTTTGATTAATGATTATCATTATTGGACTGAATGATGAACTATTGAAATTATTATGGAATTGTCATACTTTTATTATGTAAAAAATTATTTTGAAGATGTTTTTTTTTATTTCATAATTTTCCAAGTTCATATGAATATTTTATAAATTTTCTTAGAGGTAAAAGATGTTTATTTCAGGTTTTAATTATTAAAAATAATTAAACTAATATTTGGTCTTGAAATTTTTATATAAGGAAGAAGATGGAAATTCAAATTTTTGGGGATTTTTTCGTAATGGTTATGATTTTATATGAATTTATTTTTCTAGAAAAGTGTTTAATTAATATAAAATAAATTTTAATTATAAGAGTTTGTAAAGATATTTGAGAAGGTAGATTAGATCTACCGGCAATTTCTGGAAAGAACATGTAAAGCATTTTGTTATCCAATGATAAGTTAACATGAGGTAAGAGTTAGTGGAAAGTATTGGCTTTAAAAGAAAATAAAACAATTTTTATTTTAATTACCATGGTGCCATTATAGATATTCGACACTCTTATTATGTCGATATTCAACATCCATGAAGGTCGATACACGGAATAACTATCTGATGGCTATATGATGTATCAAATTTGTAGACTTGGCATCTATATGGGATGATCCATGTGATATCTACTTAGTAGATATGCGATGTATCTACTTGTATAGAAGTTCGGAACCTGGTATTGTAGAGGTTCGGTGTCATCAGGTTGTAGAGGCTCGGCACCCTATGGTTTCGAGACTTAATACTAATCGTTTAAAAGTTCGACAATCCATTGTTTTAAGGATTCGACATCCCTAAAACTCGAAGCCTCTTGTCTCCTATTTGCTCGACACCAATGTTTCCAGTGGCATAGTAGCCGAAAGTTTACAAACTCGATAACCCATGTATTCTAGAACCTCGACAACTATATATTAGCGTCATTATAGTCATATGTTTTATAAATCAAACTATATTATATTTTAGACGCTCGACATAGAGACTCGACACCCCTATTTGAGCGGCATAGTGGACACATGTTTTAAATCTAAATAGCATGTTTGGTGGCTTAATTGCCTTGTGTATTAGAGGCACAACAACCTCGTTTTTGATATTGATTGATTTAAAAGGCCATTTAAAGATGGGAGTATTTTGGCACAAGATTTTGGCTAAGTAATGGGCTATGTTTTCCTTTTTTTAAAGAAAGATTTTAAATGAGTAATTATCTATGGAGATAACTGTTTTTAAGGAAATAAATTTTTTTAGCCCTAGTTTTACATGGATTTTGCCAAAAGAATTATTACTTAAATTAAGTAATTTTGGGATGCCAATGACTATGGATTGAACATATGTTGTTGAATAATGTTATATGTTCTTGTTATCATTTGATCAGTTAATATTTATCGTTGTCATACTCACATTTTCATGGTCCAACATTGCATCTTGGGATTTGGAAACATAATTACTAGTTAGGTTGTTCCAGTAGTGAGTATGGTTAGACTAAACTCCCGAGTGAGTAGAATTGCATCCAAAAAATCAGATAATATAATTGTATTAGGATGCCCTGAAATGATCAAAAGATATGACTCACGAATTAAAAGCCAAATAAGATTGTAGGTGGGACTGGGGTAGGATCATGCCTTATGCTGTAGCCATTAGTCCTCGGTTGGTAAATGTCTGTGATTCCAGTGCATAGGGCTTGTCAGTAGTGAGACAAAAGGATGTTTAGGTACAAAAAGGAACTCGTAGCTCTATATGCTCGCCAGAATATTTAAGTTGTTTTACTCCTAACCGTATTTGGAGATTCCTAGCCGCATATGGAGATTCTAGAATATCTTATTTAAGTTTTGGCCGGAGTCAACCCAATAGGTTATTAGTTAGCCTACAAAACCATTAGGTTCATAATGACCCTGCGAAAACTATGATTTGAGACAGACAGTCTAATTTTGGAAAGGGTAAACCTTGGGAGTGCACAACCCTAGGTTGATAGACTAGTCAGACTTACCCATATTGCATGCATAAATATGATTGTGTTATTTTTAGCTCTAACCATTTTGGTTGCAGGTGCATGATTTATGATTGACATATTTGAATAAGATACTAGTGACAGAAAACCGGTTCCGCTCAGCGGTGTGGTCTCACTAGATATCTATTTTGGTTTGAGATGGTATTATTATTCACACCAGATTTTTTATTCGACTCGAAGTTTTTTTCCCCTAAATTCTCGGGTACTCATTTGAGTAGGTCGAGAGTAGGGATTTTCATGTTAGACGAACAAGCTTCCGGAGACATGTAGGAGGCAAGCTAGCTTATATTAGGAGTTTATTTCTGCTTTATTGGTTAAAGCTTATGTTTTGTTTGAATGGATGTAGTGACAATATTTATATCTATCATGCAGTTAGACTCTGATCACCCAAGGGGCATCTTCATATGTCGCTCTTGGAATATAATTGTAATTATTATTATATTTTCTCTGAACGTGGAATCGATGGGATTATGTAAAAAGTTCATTAATGAAATGTATTTAATTTTTTTTTTCATATTCATGTGCTCTTGATTTTATAGATACATTTAACTGATCTCATTTGGTCAACGGAAAATAATACTGTTGATGACTGCAACATTAGTAGGGCTTATTTTCAGGCCTCAAAATGGGGATGTTACAATTGATCGAGTCGGTCCCTTCATAAATGGATTTTCTATATTATCCTTGGTATCTACTTTATCAATTACAACTTCTTTATTAGCAACAAACTCTCTAATAAGATGGAACTTTTGAAGAATGTACATTGAATTCTTATGAGCTTGTGGTTTCTTTGCGATTTGCATCACTTCATTGTTGTCACAAAACAATGTCATTGAATTTCCAAAGTTTGGAATCACTCCTATCGCAACCATAAATTTGTGCATCCAGACTGCTTCTTTAGTTGCTTCATTGAGGGCAGTATATTCGGTCTCCATCGTTGAACCAGCTACTATTCCTTTTTAGGAACTTTTCCAACTTATTGCCCCACCATTCAATGTAAAAACATAACCAGATACAGATTTACTATCGTCGATATCACTTTAAAAGTTAGAATTTGTATACCCCTTCATAAGGAGACCTTCATTCTCGTATATGAGGAATAAGTATTTAGTATTTCTTAAATAATTAAGAATACATTTTAGAGTTATCCAATGCTTACTTGGATTAGACTGGTATCGGTTTACGCATCTTAATGCTTATACCACCTCTGGTCTGATACTAGCATAATGTATTATATGGAACCAATTGCAGATGCATATAGTATTCTCTTCATACTTTTCTTCTCATTAGTATGAGGAGTGTACTTCTTAGGAAGGGCGATTCCAGAATGCGTGAGAACGTTTCCATGCTTGGAATTCTCTATATTGAATCTTTTTGGTATGCTATCTATGTGTAGTAATTGGGACAATTCCAACAACCTCTTAGATCTATCTCTATAGATACTTATACCATGTA
Organism: Allium fistulosum; assembly: GCA_030737815.1. Classification (NCBI taxonomy): domain Eukaryota; kingdom Viridiplantae; phylum Streptophyta; class Magnoliopsida; order Asparagales; family Amaryllidaceae; genus Allium; species Allium fistulosum. Next base: position 1,126,714,189 of record CM060902.1, on the reverse strand, counting down.
TATAGTTCGCTTCTCCCAATTCCTTCATGGAGAACTTTTTAGAAAACAATGATTTTCACTAATTGCATAAATGCAATATCATTGCCAATCAGCAGTAAATCATTGACATACAATACGAAGAACACCATAGCACTTCCATATTCTTTTCAGTATACACACACTTCCTCTATACTCTGATAAAAACCAAACTATTCGATTACTTTATCAAAGCACTTTATTTCAACTTCTTGAAGCTTGCTTAAGAACATAAATTTATATTAACAATTTTCTTTCCTTCCCTCGCTCCCACTGACCTCAAAACCCTTGGGCTGCGACATGTAAATGGTCTCTTCTAAATCACCATTTAGAAATGCCACTTTTAAATCCATTTGCCATATTTCATGGTCATAGAATGTGGATATAGCAAGCTTTATCAAATGGATTTAAGCATTGGTACGGATGAAGTTTTTTAGCATATCAACACCTTGAATTTGACGAAACCCTTTCGCAATTACTCTTGCCTTATATATCTCGACCTATCCATTTGCATTTAGTTTTCCTTAAAAACCAATTTGTAGCTGATGGATTTTATCCCTTTGGGTATGTAAGCCAAAGTGCACACTTTGTTATCATACATGTAATCCATCTCGAATTTCATAGCTTCAAGCCAAAGTGCAAAGTTTTACGCTGCAATGTTTGCTGGAATGAGAGAGTAGTGGGTTTTTCTAAGACGCGGTCCTCTTTCTCGACCACAAGTAAACTGTAGTACCTTTTTGGCATGCAAGATTCCATATTAGACATTCTAATAGGTTGCGTGTTTTCATATAATGGCGAATTTGATTCTTCCACTAGCTTGGTCTCTGTGTTAATTTCTCAGATCTCATCCAAGTCTACAATTTCACTGTTAGTTTCTTTTGATACAATTCATTTTTTAAAAAGAAATCGTATTGAGAAATAATAAGTTTTTGTTCCACGGAATTGTAGAAAATACAACCCATAGAATTCTTGGTATATCCTATAAGTTAATGTAAGGCTAATCTCACCTCAAGTTTATTGGGGCCAATGTTTTTAATGAAGGTTGGACAATCCCACACCTTTAAATGCTTGAGGTAGGGTTTCTTCCCATGCCACATCTCATATGTCATCTTAGGCACATATTTAATAGGTACCAAATTCAACATATGCACTACGGTTTTAAGCACGTATCCCTAATAGAAAGAGGTAACTCAGTCTTGCTCACCATGAAACGTACCATAGAGTACGATTCGTTCTTTCCGAAACACAATTATGTTGTGTAGTATAGGGTGGGATAACCTAAGTGATAATCCCATTTTCTTTTAAGTATTGTTAGGATTCTTATTCAGCATACTTACCTCCTCAATCTGATCGAAATGTTTTTATTTTATGGCTCATCTGATTTTCTTCCTCATTCTTACACTCTTTATCATTCTCACAGACATTGGATTTATTCTTCATAAGATATGCATATCTTATTCTCAAAAAATCACCAGCAAAAGTTACAAAGTAAGTCTCCTTTGTCACTATAGCCATAGAGCCACATACATCGGTATGCACAAGTCCTAAGAGTTCATCAACTCTGTCATTGCTCCCACTGATGGGTTGTGTAACACCCCGTAAAAATTAAAAAGAAAATAATTAATTAATAATAAGGCTAGAAATGGAAATTTTGTAGATGTTAGAATTTGGTCGTGAAAGTTGAGCCGTTGCATTTGTGGCGATTTTCTAGTCAATTTCCATATATAAAGTTATTGAGTTTGAAGTTTTCGAATTCAAAATAATTAAAATGGAATTGAAATTCAAAAATGTAATTGATATTAAATTTAAAAATTAAAATTGATTAGAAATAGGGTTTAGGAAAACGTTAAAATAATTTTTAACATTAAACTTAATAAAATAATTAAATAAAACAATTAAAACGATAGGAAAACATTCCCATATATAGGCAACCGATTGACCATCTACCTAGGGCCAATCGACTACTAGTGGTTGACCGCCCAGGTAGGAGCGATCGACCGATTCGTGTTATGGCGGCTAGGGTTACTTAAGCCAGGAACAACCCGAATTTTATTATTTTAAATTGATTTAAATCCAATGGTTCTAGTGACTTCTAACCACTATAAATAAGAGCCTAACACCCTTACTTTTATTCACAAATTATTTGAAAACGTAAGCAGACCACTATCAGTTTCTTTCTTTCATACGATTTATAATGTCTTATGGTAAGAGATTTTAGAATTTAATATCCAATTTCTAATTCTATTATCCTGCTAGAAATTTTGAATCTAATTAATATACAATCTAGTTATTGTATGTTTCAAAACGAAGAGGTCTGAAAAGAGAAAAAGAAAAGCAGGCGTATTCAAATCCAAAGGAGAAAGCTGGGAATCATCTATGAGTGGAATCTTAGTTTTTCACATTTTAGTAATTTTATAATATAGGTTGAATTTGATATATGCCTTGGGGAATTTTTTTCATGAAAACACCAAACTAAAACTCTCGAAATTCCCTTAAAGCGAAATGTCAGTTCTTATGCTTTGGAATCTCAATTACTCTAGATTAAAATTGCAGAATTTGTATAGTAGTTGCAATTTTAATATTTTTCATTCTATTCCACTTCTCACTTTTCTTTTTTGATGCGATTAAGGGTTAGAAATCAAATATGAATCCCTTTTCATTTTATATGCAGAAGTTGAATATAGTGTAAAAGGATTTAAATTTTAGATTATATTGACGTTGATTCTACTATTTTAATATAAAACAAGTTTGGAAAATTGATTCTATTTTCCTATACAAGTCTATTGTTGGACTAAGGATATTATCTAATATTTAGGTTATGGTATGGAATTAGACTTGTATAAATTGGAAATTTTGACATTCAACGATTAGTTTAGGGCATAATTTTCGCACACCTAAAAATATTTTAGTTACGTGTGTGTGTGTGTAAAAACATGTAAATAACATATAATTAATAACATAATAATAATGTAATAAAAAGCTTGGTAATTAGCATTAAATCCCATTGAATGGAAGTTAAGGACGAGTATGATTTGTGGCGGAATGAAGGATCTTACTTCATTGAATTAGTAGAATGTGGTAAGGTATATAGTAGTATGGTTAGGAGAGTGTAAATTATGACTAAGTTATAGTGATGTGAGGTCAGTCAAAAGCATATGAAAGTCTGTCCAGCTAATCTGGCTACCAGCAGTGTGACTTTGGTGCTGATATGAGACATTGCCTATAATAAGTACCTACAAAAGAAGCGAGCTTAGTCCTAATTCTATAGGGTAAGTCTATCCAGTTAATCTGGCTACCAGTGCCTATGAATGTTTGGACTAATGTGAGACGTCACAGTTGGGTTATGGGTCATAATACGTAGAACCTGCTTCGAGGATCAAGGGTAGAAAATGACTGTTGTAGTGTCCGCCGCCTCCCTAATTAGGGAGTATTAAATGGTCAGGGATAGTGTTAAGCACGTCAGATAAAAATCTCGGGAACTGTCCACTTTGGGTTTGAGGTATTGAGAGGCTGTTGTAGGACCCGCTTCTCCCAGAAAGAAGTATTAGGTGGCCCGATAAGATTCCATGCGAGGTCAGTTAGATAGTACGAGAGAGGCGGCCGCCTTGGGTTAGGTATTAAATGACAAGGACCTGCCTAAGATATAGGTATTAATTGGTTAGAGTCTGCCTAATTCCCATTAAAGAGGTATTAAGTGACCTAGGTCTTTCTCTCATATTATTAGGACATAATTGACGATATATGAGTGGGACTGAGAATGGTGGCCTACATTAGAAGGTGAGTTATAGAGTTGGGTTAGAAAAGTTTAAGTTATAGGATTGGATTGGAGGAGCCTTCAGGCTTACACTTGATGGTATTTATAAGAAATATAGTTAGGATATGTAAGATATATTCTTATCTAAGTTATACTGCTAAATACAACTATGGAAAGACTCAAGTTTTTATTCACCAAATATTGTTGTTCTGACTCCCTCCTTATTACAACTCAGATTAGAGAAGTTGATTCAGATTTAGGCGATGAAGGCAGAGAAAGAGTCTTGGTGGTAGTTATCTATATACTTATGTTTTTGTTATATTTTGATGTACCCATTCAGACATGACGTTATTGTATTTTAAGATATTATATCGTGAATATTGAGATGTTATGTTTTGTTATGATATTTTAATTTTTATAAAATGCATACTGTTTCTGATATTATATTTGATCCTTTCCGCTGTGAGAATTTGAATAGCAATAGTAGATAGCTCTGTGTATTATTCAAATTTACCATGGGTCTAATGTTCGATGGGCCTTTTTTGGATCGAAAATTAGGTCCGTTTCGAGGTGGGTTGTTACGTTTGGTATCAAAGCTTAGGTGCTCGATGATGGTTATAGATATACATATAAGTGCATACTTATTATTTTTGAAAGTATTTTTCTAAAACCCTACTATATATATATGTGTGTGTATGTGTTTACTATTTTTAACATAAGCAAACACACTAGGAAAATATCTAATTTTAGAATATAATACCATCTTAGGAATTGTAACTAAAAGTTTAAACCTATGGATAGTTGATAATGGTTAAAAGTTATATCTCTAAGATTGGGAACCCCTCTACCCAAGAGGTACCCACCATCTTAGGGATGCTTGACGGATTCAAGCAATACATGTGGTCAAGTTCCCATTCCTTAACAAGCTGCACCATCAACACCCACTGCATTATCTACCAGAGCAGCATCCCGCCCTATAGACTTTCTCAAGTTGTGTAAGGACTTCCATAATATGCATGGAAAGGTGTACATAGGAGTAGATGGTTAGATGGATACTTGGATTAACGATTGTGAGCGTATCTTTCGGGAGCTTGGATGGGAGGATCATGTTAAAAGGAGAATGGCGACATGGCATCTTAAAGGAGTGGCCTTAGATTGGTGGACTACTGTGGTTGAGGAGAATGCTGAGAGAGTTATCACTTGTGCTGAGTTCAGAAACCGCTTTAAGTCATGATTTATGTTTAGGTCCGAGGTAAATTTGCAATTGGAAAGGTTTATGCAACTTAGGCAGGGAGACTCCACTTTGAAGGAATATATCAGTAGGCTCACAGAACTATCTAAATTCGAAATGAGTTTGATTGATACCCCCATAAAGAAGGACATGAAGTTTGTGAAAGGCATGAATTCTCCACTTACAGAGCTGGTCTTGACCCAATTACCCACTGGCGCTACTTATAAGACATTAGCTGAGATGGCTTTGTTTCAGATGGTTGGCTCAAAGAAGGAGAAAGTAGGATCGACACAAAACCAAGGTAGAGCAAAGAAGGGAGGATTTTAGGCAAACAAGAAGACAAAATGGAAGGGATAACATATGGGAGATGCCAAAAGAAAGGACATGTCGCTAGGTACTGTCAAGTAAGTTTGATGAGGGAAGAATTCAAGAGGAAGTGTAGTCACTGTCATAAAGTAGGGAACTTCGAGAGCAAATGTTCGAAGCTTGCGAAGGAAGGGATTAGTGGGCAAGCCTACACCATTGAAGCAGTTCCTATCTCGAGTACACCTCCCCTTAGAGATCAAGGAAAGGCTGTAATGGAAGGTACAACTATTATTTTTGGGCATACTATTCGTATCCAATTGGGCTCGAAAGCATCACACTCATTCGTAGCTAAAAATGTAATTAACTCTTTGAGTCTAAAAACCCTCATTTTCATCGACTCAATAGTAGTATCAAATCCTATTATGAGGTCGACACATCTTTCCTTAATTTGCAAAGGCAAGCAATGGACATATGTAACGTTGATTTTACATTTAACGCATATGTTCTTAATTTTGAGGTGTATGAACCTTTCCTAGCGATGAATTGGTTATCTTACTACGAGGCTATTTTAGATTGCGATAGGAGAATTGCATGGCTTAGGAGTTGTAAGGGGTGAGATATAGATGTTCATTGTACACCCCAAAAAATCTGTCGAGTTAAGCTATTTATGTTCGCTGAGCTTATTGCAAGATTAGCTCTCATTTGTACCCGTAGTTTGAGAATTTCCCGACATTTTTGAAGAATCTCAAGTCTCCCATCTCGTAGGGAGATTGAGTTTAGGATTGATTTGGAGAAGGATGCTAGACCTGTTACTCTACCATTAAGGCATATGGCCCCTGAAGAAAGGCGAGAGTTGGATAAGAAAATTTCGAAACTTGTGCGAAAAGGATTCAATTGTTGAAGCATTTCTGAATGGAAAGCACTTGTTGTCTTTGCCACCAAGGCATATGGCTCATTAAGGCTATGCGTCGACTATCGAGAACTCAACTGGTTGACTAAGAAGAATATGTATCCCTTACCCAGAATAGATGATTTATTTAGTCGGCTTTTTGGGGCCAAAAACTTTCCCAATTGGATTTAGCCATCGGATTTCATCAATTAAGGATAACCGAGGATAGGAAGTAGAATAATGCATTTCGCACTCCGGATGGACTGTATGTATGGGAAATTATGTCATTTGGATTGACGAATGCCCCCACATACTCTGTAGATTTGATGAGTAAATATTTTAAGGGACAACCAAATAAATTCATTGTAGTATTTGTGGATGATATATAAGTATTCTCCAAGAGTGAAGGTGAGAATGAAAATCACTTAAGGGAGGTATTAGGGATTTTGAAAAAGCACCAACTTAATGGTAGATTCTCAAAATGTCACTTTTGGAAGAAGGAGGTAAGATTTCTTAGAAATATTGTTTCCAAGAAGGGATCTTCTGTAGACCTTACAAAGGTGGAAGCTTTTTAAGATTGGAAGATTCCAAAGAACGCCTCTGAGGTTAGAAGTTTTCTTGGGTTGACGGGTTACTATAGGAAATTTATCAAGGATTTGCAAAGATAGCTGTCCCACTAAATTGCTTAACTGATAATAATTTAGTTTTTGCATGGAATGAGAAATGCACAGAAGCATTTGAGAAGACGAAGGAACTATTGATTAGCGTGCTAGTGTTAACTTTTCCCGATAGGGCGAAGCCTTTCACTGTTTACACCGATGCATGTGGTACGTGGTTAGGAGTTGTTCTTATGCAAAACGGGTGGATTATAGCTTATGCTAGTAGACAATTGAAGTACCACGAAAAAAGATGCCCAACTCAAGACTTAGAGTCAACGACTATCATTTTTCCCTTAAAGATGTGAAGGCACTATCTTTTGGGGGAAAGGTTTGACTTGTTCACTGACCATAAATCAATGAAATACCTATTCTCTTAAAAAGATAATCTTAGGCAGTAGAGGTGGATGGAGTTTATAGCATCATATGACTTTCGAATATAACATACCGCCGGAGAATGGAATGTCGTCGCCGACACCCTTAGCCGAAGGCATGCTACTATATGTGCTATATATGAGTGGAGGCAGTTAGAGTTCCTCTTCAGTTTCAATTTCCAATTGCCAACAGAATCCACTCTAGGATATTTGGCAGCAATGGAGGTTAGGGCAGCATTGATGGACTGCATTGGGTTAGAGCAGAAGATGGATGGGTGGTAGTAGACATTTTTGGAAAATTGAGTAGAAGATAACATTTTTCCCATGTCAGTAGGTATGCACTTGATGAACGAAGATGTTTGAGGAAGGATGGATGCCTTTGTGTCCCTATGGTTAAGGATGTTTTAGAAGAAGTGTTAGCAAAATGTCACCATTCTAGGATGACCATTCACCTCGGAGAAGATAAGATGTGGGATATGAAACAAAGTTTCTACTGGCCAGGATAAAGAAGAGGGTAGCCTAATTTGTCTCTAGGTGTTTGACGTGCCAAAAGATAAAAGCTGAACAAGGAAAGCCCAGAGGATTGTTATTGCTTAGGATTGGAATTTACTGATGGGTTGCCTAGGAGTCAAAAAGTCAATGAAGCTATTTGCGTTATAGTAGATAGACTCACTAAAAGTGCCTATTTTATTCCTGCTAGAAGTAATATGACCGCAACATCTTCAGCGTAGATTTATATAAAGGAGGTGGTTTGACTTCATGGAATCCCAATCAGCATTGTTAGTGATAGGGACCCTTATTTACTAGCAAAATTTAGAGGAGTTTGCAGTCTGCTTTAGGAACCTCATTGAATTTTAGCACTGCTTACCACTCATAAACTGATGGACAGACTGAATGGGTAAATAGGATTTTTGAGGAATTATTGAGAGCTTGCATCATGGATTTTGAAGGACATTGGGTGCAATTCTTACCATTAGTATAATTCGCATACAATAGTAGTCACCAAGCAACGATTGGCATGACATCTTTGATGTGTTATAGGGGAGGCCATGCAACTTACCAAATTATTAGTGGGAAACCACCGACAAAATTCTACTTGGACTGGATTTGATTTGTGAGACCTCGAAAAAGATAGAGTTGATTAGGCAACGAATGAAGGCCGCATAGGATCGCCAGAAGTCCTATGCGGACAAGCGAAGGAAAGAATTGGAGTTTGATGTAGGAGACATAGTGTTCTTTAAAGTTGCCTCTATTAGGAATGCCATAGGATTGGGTAAGTCAAGGAAGTTAGCACTAAGGTTTATTGGGCCTTTACAGATCTTGAAATGAATAGAGAAACTTGCATATCGAGTAGAGCTATAGATAAGTTAGCAGAAGTCTATGATGTACTTCACATTTCACATTTTTTGAAATGCCTTCATAGCACTGCCATCATAGTAGACCCTGATCAATTAGTAGACATTGAGATGGAGCCGACAGAACCCCGTGCCATCGCACGCATAGTGGAGAACGAAACTAGGAAGCTCCGCAACAAAGAAATTAGGCTGGTTCAAGTATAATGGGGAGATAATCCGACGGAAAGCACATGAGTAAATGAGGAGAATATGAGAACTTCTCATCATGAGCTTTTCTTTAGTAAACTTTTCTCTCCAAAATTAGGTTTTGGTTGCATCGTGGTTGCTAGATTGGATGGTAGGGAATGATTGTCACATTATTTACTGTCATTTCTACATTTATGTAGAACTTTTGCATGTTTAGGATGCTTGCATACATGCCTATATGTCACAATCTTGCATTCACGCTAGGACTAAGCTTACTTATAGTATGTCTGCATACATAATCACATTGCACTTTTGGTTAAGTAGATGGTCATGTGAATAACTTGGATGTATAACATGGATGCTTAATGTGCATTACACTACCCGTCCCTTAGAGATTTCTAGGATGAAATCCTAACATCCTAGAAAAATTAATAAGAAAAGAATTAATTAATAATAAGGCTAGAAATGGAAATTTGTAGAAGCCGGAATGCGCTATGAAATTTGTGCCATTGCGTTCGTGGAGATTTTTGGATCAATTTTCATATATAAAGTTTTGAAATCGGAGCTTAAACAGAAAAGTTATTAACGTTTGAAGTTTTCAAAACCAAAATAGTTCAAATGGACTCAAATTAAAAAATATAATAAATATTAAAATTTAAAAATTAATATTAATTAAAAATTGTTTTAGCAAAAACGTTAAAATAAACATTAACGTTAAAGTTAATTAAGGGATTAAATAAAACAATTAAAATGGAAGGAAAACGTTCCCATATATAGGCAACCGGTCGACCGTTAATGGTTGACCACCTTGGTAAGAGCGGTCGACCGGTTTGTGCTATGGAGGCTAGGGTTAATTAGGCTAGGAAAGAACCGAATTTTATTATTTTAAACTAACTTAAGTTCGATGGTTCTGGTGACTTCTAACCACCATAAATAAAAGACATAACCCCTCGCTTTTATTTAAAAATTATTTAGGAACGTAAGCGGAGCTCTATCAGTTTTTTTCTTCCACATGATTCAAAAATTTCTTAAGGTCTTCATGTAACAACCTACACCTTAATGGGTCCAAATTTCGACTAAACCAAAACCCAAGTCTATTAGGGCACAGATTGTTGATTTTTGCAACCTATAATAAATACAAATATACCAGAGTGCGATAAATAGAAACTCACTACGGAATTTAAAAATATGATATAAAAATACGTATTGACGAAGGCTACTACTCCAGAATATCATTCCTTAGATAATCAACTGCCTTGTCTGCATCGAGCTTAAATAATAAGACTTCACCATCTGTAGTGTCGTCTTGCTCTAGTATCTAGTCCTTCTAAACCTAACCTATGGGTTGCTATGAGGAAGAGGTCAAAACAACGTTCTGGTGATTGAAAAATTACAGACTCTACCCATCCCATAAATTTATGACGATTGATTTGTATTAATTACTACTATCTGTTTAATCTTATGTGCATGTACGATATGCCTAAACTAACCTCCTCTAAGATATACTATACATACATACATACACCTATGTGCTTATACACATCTTAAAATACACTGCCCAAAACCTCGACCACTGAATACTTCTTAAATAGGGAGGAGGCAGACCCATCGACCATTTACTACCTCAAGTCCCCAAAGCAGGCCCTTCGCAATGTCAACGCTAGTCAGTCGGTTCTAGCTATAGAGACTGATGATCCCTATATATGGCTTAGTAATATAACATATAATTTAATTGTCATACTACTAACACAACTCAAAGACTCATCTAAGGGTTAACTAGCCCACCTCAACTAAACTAATTTTTCACCTAACCATCTACCTTAAGGTCTCTGCATCTTCCATATGAATTCTACACCTGTAAGAAGTGAATCCATTAGGGCATAACCCGAGTCTTTGCTATCGCTAGCTCGGGAGCCAAACCTACTACTAAATACTGGTACCAACAACTGGCATAGCTTACCGATCTCCACATCTGACATCTCGTTTAGACTAACCTAAGTAAGTGAAGGAAAATTCCAATTTTGGTTACTTACTACCTCTTGTTGGATATAAAGTAGACCCTATTTCCCAAAGGTACTGGGCCATTTAGTACTTCAAATCCGAGACGTACCCTCGGTATATTTTCCCCTTCATATCACAACATATATCCCATCCTCATGGTCGTATGGTTAAAGATGTCCCGCATTAGTAGTAAGTGTACACAACTGCTGGTAGCCTCTAAGTGAAGGGCATACATCTATTGTGTAACTCTACCGACCTCATATCCCAACCCACTAAACCAAGCCTACCACCCAAATCCTAAGCGATGGGCTAGGCCCACTAATTCACTTCTGTCCTAAACATATAATTTAAGCTATATAATTTCTTACTATGAAAATTATATTGCTCTCTACGTATAATTAATAGTATTGATACTTATTTCCTACGTTTATTATTCCTAATTTACATGCTTAGGCTTCGGTTTCCGTGTAATATCAAATAAATGTCTATTACCTGTAATAATTGGTCATTAATGTCAAAATTGGACAATCTCTAATCAATCCACATTTATTCCCTTTAATCTATTTACAAATTTTAAAATCCACCATTATGCCTATTCAATTCCACCAAAATGCCATATTAAATTCCTTAATCAGTTCCCATTTAATTCCTTATTAACTCTCTATTAATCACAAATTTATTGCCCATTAAATTTGTAATTAATGTCCATAAATTCTTTCTCGTTAATTATTATGTTGTTAATAACTAATACGTATTGTTTGAGCAAAATTTGACCTAAACACCCAAGAGGAAAAAGTTGCAGAAAGTTAATGCAAGAAAGTTTTATGTAGGGATTAAATGCAAGAAAGTGAATGGAAAAGTAAGAAAATGCAAGTAAAGATCACACACAGAATTTTTATAGTGGTTCGGCAATCTGGGCTTATGTCCACTTGAAGGTTCTCTATTATTTCTCACTAATTTTTTATTATAGGTGACAGGGATCCGTTTTACCCTATTCAATGAATTTTAATGGCTGTCTACGGAAATGTTAGACAAAACAGAGAAACTTCCTCGAATGAAGGTTGCCCGGTGTATTTATAGGGTAAAAAATGAAATATCTTCCTCAAATCTCAACTACAGAACCTTACCGCATAGATGTGCAGTTAATGCCCCGCTATGACCCCGCTACAACCCTGCTATATCTTGTAGCGGATTTCTACCGCTACGATTTTTCCATATAACCCCAAATATAGCCTTTCCGCTTTAAGCCCCGCTATTTCCGCTATATCTCGTTATTCCCGCTATATTCCTCTATTTCCGCTATATCTTCTTTTAAAAAATGAATTGAAAAATGCCATTTATACATTATAAAAATTATGAAATTAATTTATTTGATTGAATTTTTAATATAGTTTTAGAAATGAAAATACTCTAATATTCTACTAAATTCAATTATGTTATACAACAGTTTTACATTTATTTACACTATATTCACACATGTTTTTATTCAATATTATTTATGTATTAATTATAATTCGATTGAATGTTAATTTTTCATTTAATTACCATTTATATATTTGTAAAAAACATTAAGTACGAGTTTTATATGCTATTTTAGAGTCATTCGCTATATCCTGCTATATCCTCGCTGTATCTCCGCTATGACTTTTTGCACATCCGCCGCATTAAATCTGCCGAGCGCTTTAACTACACAGCCGCATAGAAGCAGTCCTCCAAAAAATCTCAACCCCAGATTCCCTATGGTTGGGGAGAGATACCAATCCCTATAGGGGGCCCCATAAGAGGTGCGTTCCCTCTTGGTGGCTCGCCTTAATGTCTATTTCGTAATTCCAAAGTTGTTTTGCATAGTCACCTAGGTGTTTTTTTGGAGATATCGATGGATCTTTGATGAGTTGAACCATTGGTTTAATTTGCTTATAGGAAAAGGAATAGTTAATGCAACGACCCAGAATTTGACCACTTTAAAATATACTATTTAAAGTGATTTTAAATATAAATTAAGTAAGGCTATATGATTCAAACAAAATTAGATAGGATTTGGAAAGAGAAGTATACACAAAAATAGTAACATTTACCTATATCGACAAAAGTGACAAAATGCCGAATTCAGAAAAGTAAGTTTCAATGGTTAAATAAATTATTTTAATTTATTTATAAGTGTTTATATTTTTAAATAACACTATATAAATTTATTTTTAAATTTGGTTTACATAAATAAATAGTTTAACTAAAACGTCAAAATGTGACCGTAAAACACTTTGTCGAAAATCAATGTTTTGTCGACTAAAAGTTACCGCAACATCGTCGCACCTTTATTTTCTTATATAGGAACATATATTCAAATAGTATAAGTATTAATTAATTCTCTAATCAAGTTTACTTTTACTAAACATACTTAGAAAATTCTAGAATATAATTAAGAAAAAGTAAGCACAAAAGACAAACATGTCATTTCAAAGCAAAAAGTCAACACAAAATCAAACCAAACATAATTATTATATTCCTTAGTTACTTCCTAAGTGAAAATGACATAAAGTAATGATTTGAAATGTGATGTTAAGTGTTGAAAAAATAAGGTTGCTTAAAAAGTAAGTAAAGGGTATTTTGGTCTTTTTACAAAATATTATTTTAATCCAAAACTTTTTCTATAAATAAGCATCCACTTTCTCACTTTTTTACACTTCTTCTTCTTCCATTTTCAAGCTTTTCCACTCTCTAATGGCTTCTTCTCTTCTCTTTCCTTATTAACTTTTCTTAAAATCATATCAAATCAACTTCAAATGCCACCAAACTTTGCCAAAGACCTTAGAATATCATTAAAACATGTCTTAGCATCTAAGAAGTGAATAAATGATGGATGAAGGGGTGGAATAGAAGGAGGCCGAGCCTATGGAGGAGGGAGAAGTAAGTCGTGAAGCTCTGGAGCAAGAAAAAGAGAAGGAGGTTCTGTCGAATCAAAAGGAAAGTCTACGAAAAAGTTTGGTAGAGTGGAACTAATAGTGAGTACTCAATTTAAAGTTTAATCATCCTTATAAATATTTTAATATGTCCATTAAAATCCTTGAATAAATTGTTTGAATGTTTGATAACTTGGATGCAAAATTGGTTGATTATATGATTGTGTATGTGGTTGATAACTTGTTTGATAAATGATAAAAGAAATGTTTAGTAAGTATAGTTAATTCAATGGAAATTAAATCCATACAAATGTGTGTATGGAAATTATTTAGCCTCTTAATGATTTTAAAATATCTAAAAAGATTGAAAATAATATTATAATAATATAATATTATAATATGAAATGAAAATTGAGTTTGAAATATAAAAATATTGTTTAAAATAAGTTTAAAATGGTCTATAAATATTTTATAAATATTTAAAAGTGTTTCAATGAAGTTTGAAAAGAAATTGAAAAACAAGTCAAAAACATGCGCGTCGTGTAACGGTAGTTCGCGATTTCGCACCGAAAAAGTTAAATAAGTATATAAAGTGGAATATAGCTCGAAATTCTTCGAAATAAGAATTTTTTGGTCTATTATATCCATAGTTTTCCAACGAAGAAAGAAAATTAAAATTTCATCAAGTAGAGTTTGAAATATGTCCAAAACAATTTTTAAAAACATCGCGGTTTTGCAGTTCGGAATCCAAAATGGGATTTCTTTATAAATGATATTTTTAAATGATTAAAAATATGAATAAATTTTATAAATATATTAAAATGGTTTGAAAGAGATTTGGAATGAAAATATGAATTTTCAAATATTAAAAAGTTGTTTAAATCAAATAAGCTTATATAGCACTTTCCGCAGCACTTTTATGCTGCGAATTCTATAACCTTTTGAATATGAGTTTAAACTTAACGATTTTTTCTAGAATCAATTTAGAATGTTTTTTAAAAGGAAAATTAAGAGTTTAAAAGATAATTTGGAATCTTATTATCAATTCCAAAATAAATCTAATAACTTAGTATCGGAAACGACTAGTACATTTGTCCCGCCTGTGAGATCTAGGAAGATAAAACAAGGTGTTTAACTAAGGTTAGGGATGAAGCAACCAATGCCCTGAACTTACCTGGCCTATGTTTTCTCTTTTAGGCGAGGAGTGGAATAGATCGAAAGGAAAGCCCGGATGCTCTAAAAGATCATATTTAAGTTTTTCCAAAATAAAAGAAAAGAAACAAATTCTTAGAATGTTAATTAACAACTTAACATCTTTTTATCGATGATCAGCACGAAGGAACCGAGATCGGATTTGGATGATTCCTATCCGAAAACCCCTTCAAACTAATTTTCGAAATAAAATATATTGAAGACAAAGATCTTCATGATGTAGGATTACTTGCCATTAGTCCCTGGAGGTGAAATTTACCATATCTAAGGTGGCAGTGAAAATCTTCAATTTGCAAGAATATGATTTGAAGTTAAGAAAGAAATCTTTGATTAAGATTTAATGAATGATTTGGGAATATTTTCCCTAAGTTAAAAGTTATAGCTTGAATATAAGAAATCTTTGACTAAGATTTAATGAATGATTTGGGAAAGATTTTCCTAAGTAAAAGAGAAAATGATTTGGAATTATTCCAAGATTTAAGAGAGGTTTAAATAAACCAAATGATTTGATAAATGAGACTTAATGATTCCATATACTCTTGAAAAGAAATAAATTTAAAAGATTATATCTAAGAAAGATATTTGATTTTATAAAAGATGAAGTAATTGATTGGTAATTGATATCCACTTATGAACTTAACATCTTTTTTATCGATGATTGGCTTCGAAGGAACCGGGGTCGGATTTGGGTAACTCATATCTGAAAACCACTTCGAACCAGTGTATACGTTCGAAAGTGAAGACATGTTGAAGATGATGATTATTGAAGACCGAGGATCTTCATAGCGTGAGGACTACTTGTTGACATGCTTTGGGTCACTCACATTATAGAGTTATTTATAGTAGTGGTCTCCTCGTTGTGGAGATTTTTTGGGATTGCAAGGGCTTCTCGCCTAGTAATGGCTGAGGAAAGTGCCTTCGGTTTCATTTAGTCCTAGAACAAACTTGTATGGATGTTTGTCTGACATTGTATTCTAAATCACATTTGAGTGGTTTCTATAAATGTATATCAGTCGGTGGTGGAGAAGGCAACTTCTCTTAGCTTAACACCCTTTCCCAAGACATACGAGCTTAGGAAGTTATACTTTTCTAGAAATCAGTCATGTGACGTGGAATGACAATGTGGCATTCAAAGTGGAACCTGTTATGATCAAAGCGTGGCTTTGAAGAAATTGAGCATAGCTTCGCGTGCCTCATACCCTGGTTATGATGAGATTCTATGTGGTTAGATGTATGCTCGCATTTCGGATAGTAGTGATTTGGGTTATCAGATGTTCTGAGCCCTAGGTACCAGATACGTCTGGGCCTTATGGCGGAGATGCGCGATGTCCGAGTCCTTGGATGTTAATCGCAGATTGTATTCCCTTTTAGCCATTTGTGTTGTTGTATAACAGCGTCTGAGTCTTGGACGTAAGCCGTGGATACAGGTTGATCTTTCCACTAGTTTCCTATCATGTTGGAAATCCAATCCCAATACGAGATTTACGGTTTTGATTGTAGTCCCAAAATAACTGTAATGACTTGCAAACATTTCAGCTACCCATTTTCGTATCATATATTCCGTTCGGTATATTCCGTTGACCCAGTCCGGATATATTACCTTAGACTTAGTCCGGGTATTGATACCTTATTTGAATAAGTTTATTTGAAAAGTGTTTTCAAAAGAATGTCATTAAAAATAATATCAAGTGTATTTTGGTATAAAAGTGTTTTGGTTATCATAAGGTAAAAACCCGTTCATATTTATGTGTGGGCATGGTCTTATGAGATACCCTTCTTTTCAAAGGTTTTGATAACATCATCATGATCTATGCATTTAAAATTTCGAGTATCTCACGCTGGTTTATAAATCATGATGTGGGTGTTTTTAATACTCGGGGCCAGATCCGAGTAGTTTGAGGTTGAGTTGAAGGCGGTTGGAGTTTCCAAAGGAGAGCTGGAGATCTTCATCATCGTATGGACGTATTCTATTATCCGCTGCATCTATTCATTTGTTTTATTGTTCATCAACATTTGTAAGGGCAGGTGTTATAACTGTCCAGGCTGAATCTAGGTTAGACTCTAATATTATATTTTTCAAATTTTGCGCTGTAAAGATTATTATTTAAATAATATATGTTATTGCATTCATGTGAGATTCTATTCTATTGTAACAACCCGCATATTTGTCGATTTTATATTTAAATATTTTATTTAAATATTTTGTCGTTAGTTGGATTTAAGTCCGAAAAGCTACTTTTTGCATACGGTCAAATTAGGACTCGAGACCACCTCCATTGAGTTCAAAATGACGTTTGCGACCTTTTTGAGTGTAAACTTCGATATATTTGGAGATAGTGAAATTTTCGTCACTTTTTGCTTTGAGCTTTGGTTTGGGCTGAACCATTCACTAACTCAGCCCAACCCCTTCCCTCTCTTCACAACTTCATTCTTCATTTCCTAAACATAGAAGCTTCATCAAAAATGGAGGAGGGAATGGGAAATTAAAACTCCAAGCTCAAATTCAATTGCAATCCATCATTCAACTCCAAATTCAAGAAGAAGACATTGATTCAAGCTTGGAACTGTTCTTGCTTTGCTTCAAGCTTCATCTTCATTGATTTTTTGGTGCAAAGGTGATATTTTTATCTCACATTCTTGCCTATAATTGTCATTGGATTGTAGGGAATGATTCCCTATCACTTGTGCATGTACATTTTGCATTTGGTTTGGATTGGATTGTGAAAAACCCCAATTTTTAGTGTTTTCGGCGAGAATCTGGGTCTAGGTCGCTCTGCCTTGCTAGCTCGCGCGCGTGGAAAGGTCTCTGCCTGCTTATAACATGTTCTGGGCTTAGGTCGCTCAAGTTAGGTCGTTAACCCCGTTAGGTCGCCACACCTTTAGGTCGTTCGTCCTCAAATGTTTAGGTCGCTCGGCCATAGCTCGCGCTACTGAGTCGCTTGGCCTTTATATTAATAGGTCGCTCAGCCTTGTTTATAACCTTTGGTCGCTCGACCCCATTCCCGCTTTAGGTCGCTGGCTTCTAGGTCGCTCGATCCTGTTGCCATTCTAGGTCGCAACCATTAAGTCGTAAGACCTTGTTTCCCTTAGGTCGTAAGGCCTTAGGTCGCGCCACATTAGGTCGCGCCACATAGGTCGTAGACCCTTAGGTCGCTCAGCCATGGAGAAATCATGAATGCTTAGGTCGCTCGGCAGTTCCATCTCCAATAGGTCGTTGCACCTTAGTTCGCGCCATACCTTTAGGTCGTTTGCACCATTAGGTCGTAGGTCGCATGACCTCAATTCCGTTAGGTCGCAAGACCTTATTTCCTTTAGGTCGATTAGACCTTATTACCTTTAGGTCGCGCCACATGCTTAGGTCGCTTTCCTAGGTCGCTCACCTCACTGGGTCGCTCCACTAGGTCCCACTGTTTCTTTTAGGTCGCTCGACCTATTTTCCACCTAGCTCGATAACCACTAGGTCGCTCATCACTTTAGGTCGCTATGTTTCGACCTGCTTTACCTCGTTAGGTCGCTTGCAACTTAGGTCGACCTCGTTAGGTCGCATGCTCAGTCACCACCATAAGTCGCTCTACCTGCTTGCATTCTTTAGCTCGGCTATGTTAATACCAGTTAGGTTGCGCATCACTTTAGCTCGGCCATGTTTGTTCTCACGGGCATTCCTACTTTGATGGTTTTGGAATTGATGTCTTTGGACTTTACTCACATCTTCGAATGTGAATTTTTAGTGAATTGATTTGTTTCTATAATCATTTTATGGTTTGTCACTTTAAAAATATGAAGGTTTTAATACTAGTAGTAAATATCAAGACTCTTTCATCAAAACGATTTCAACTCTATTTTATTACAAAGCTCTTTTTCCTAAACCATTTTCCAACCTATTAGTATATACAAGCCTTTACTTCACTCGGATGAGAAATCTAATTAAATGGCTTAGCAAAACAGGTAGTATGAAACGCTTGCGTTTACTTCGTCGGTTAATTCTTGGACTTGTTCGATTGAACCTTTTGTGACAATTTCCTATTGAAGATCTACAGTTTGTTCGTAAATATTTAAGTTAAGCTAGTGGTTATGGGACATGAAGCTAAACTCATATATTTACTAGCTTAGTGTAATTGACACTTCTTGATGATCATGACGATCATTTTTGTGATTTAGACTAGCAAATGTGCGATGTCTCTTTGTCTGCGAGGGAGACTAGCCCCGTTTGTGTGATGTTTCTACTCACATATGTGGGGTAGCGCCCCACGGTCTTCGGGCCATTTTAGTGGAGTTTTGACTCATGGTCTTCGGGCCGTTCTAGTGAAAATGGTTAGCAACCATGGAATAGCTTTCCGTCTTGTGATACACGTGTTGGTGAGTTTTCATGCTCCGGTCTTGTGATAGGCCTCTTTCTCTTTTTCTTGTGATTTCCGAATTTCGTGTGTTGATTTATGGAATCTGTGCTTCACCAATTTTCGTGATTTCCAATGATATGTTTTATCAATTTTTGTGCATTGGTGAATTCGGGTGTCATTACCTTTTTGTGGATTTGGATCTTTGAGAAGATTCTTATGATATTGATTAATCTCTTGTTGATTATCATTTACATACTTATAGTAGTATGCCATTATGGTTATTTTCCGTTTATGCCATATCTCTTATACTATGTCGTGTTATCTGATATTTATAGCTAGACTGATCCGTTTATTATTTTCTTATAAATAATACTCGGGTCAGACCGAGATGTTACAGGTGCATCTGCTTGACTTCCCTTCTGGATTATTCTGATTTTTGGCTAACTACTTAGATTAGTAGTTTTTGGATGTACACATTTGAGATATAGACTCTATGTTGTGTACTTATTCTTTTGTATAGCACATGATGCTATTCTTTTGTATTATCGTGGATCTTTCTGACCGCTACTCTGATGTACACTTTCATGTGTTATATATTTATTCATATCTTCTTCCGCCTTTGTGATATGGATGTCTGTGACTGATTTATGTTATGATTATTTCTATGTTTGTTTCCGAAGATTATATATAGCCACCGTGTGATAGCTTTGTGTTTGTATCGGTATGTCGGATTTCCTCCTTAAAAGATATGCATTCTATTCTATCTGACATACCGGTGCTCGCACAAAGAAGTTACATGGATGGTCGCTCCTCCACAGCCTTATTCTCCGTGCTAATTGACAGCACTACATCGTAGTGTTCTTGGCTAGCGTGGGTATAGAGGTGGGGCATCACAGCTTGGTATCAGAGCCAAACTTCGGAACGATGTAGAATAACTTAACAATGATCATCGTCCCAAGTCCACCTTAGGATTCGTGCTTCAGGATTTAGTTCGAGTCTTCGAACCGATTCATCCTATTTTCTTTATGATCCCTTGTTTTATCTATCAAGATTGCTTGATAGTCATTCTGAGAATAACCTTTTTCTTCTTCCTCCTTTCTTAAAGAAGAAGAGATGGTTAGTTCTGGCAGTCCTAGCGCTGGTCAATCCAGTAGTCCTTCTCTGGATGGCGTATTCTTGTCTGCCCAACAACTTTTGGATCTTGCTAAGAATCAAAGGTTTATCTCTGCTTTGTGTAAGAACCCCGAAATGGTTCTACCTCTAAAACTTGAAGTTCCTTTCACTCAGCTTGTGGATATCACTCTTCGACATGAAGAGGCTGATAAAGGAATTGATAGTGATATTGGGAATTCCGAGAAGAGGCATATTAAGTTCAAAAGCCCTTATCCCGATAAGAAGGTGAAGCAACCTACTTTGGTAGCAAAGACTCCAAACTCTATTGGTAGAGGATGCTACAATTGTAATTCTAAGGACCACTATGCAAAGGAATGTCCGGAACCACTCCTTTGTCGTTATTGCAAAGATTCAAGTCATCATATTTCTGTCTGCCCTATACTTCTGAGCAAGAAGAAAATGAAACCAGAAACTTCGGTAGCCAAGACACCTACCTTAAGTTGTAAACAATGCTTCAATTGTGGTTCCATAGACCATTATGTTATTAAGTGCCCGAAACCCCTTTATTGCCTCTATTGCAAAGGCTCGGGTCATTACTTATCTACATGTCCCAAACTTTAAAGCAAGAGAAAAAGGGAAGCTGCAAGCCCCTAGCAACTCTTCTCTTGGTCAAGGTATTTCTTATTCAATCCTTGATTACACTTGTTTTGTGATTGTCCTATTCTAGTTCTTTTTTATATGAGTTCATCTCATCATCTTTATATCAAAATAACTTGTTGATTCTCTTTCTTTTTATATTTTGGGCTTGATGACTTCTTTGAAGGTTGCAAATCCGGATTGGTGGATCCGCAACACTCAATTTGCTTTTATTTGATGTCGAAATTATTTTATGTAATTTTTCTTTCCGAGCCGATTTCTACTTAGGCTTCGGAATTAATTTTTGTGAAAAGATTGGCTTAATCATTATGAAGCCATGTCCTTTGTCCCGTGTGGACTATCCATCTTCGACATTTTTAATCTGTTAAGCAGATTCATATTTTTCTTTTGTGATTTCGATTCCAAATTGATGGCATCATTTTATTCTTTAAGCTCAAATGTTGAGTAAAGTGTTATTTCTCTCATTCATGTAGTTTGAGAATTTTCTGGTATTTTTGAGTTTGTCTTAGGATTTTCGCCTAAGCAATCTTTCGAGTGGTGTTAAGGTCCTTTTAGCTCGACCTTGCCACCGGTTTTCATTAGCTACGAGTTGCGGGAGTTAGCATTCCGCTTACCACACTCCGCACTCGTTATAATTCTTATGAATGACATTATGTCATTCGGTCTATCCAGCTTATTTCATCCAATTTATAAATCGAGTATTTTATGAATATCTCAATAATTCCATTCTTGTATTTGTTAATTTTGGATGAAAATAGAAATTTAAAATTTTGCAAATCTTTTTCATAAGATTTATTTATAAAGTACAATTTGATTTTTAATCTTAAACAAGCAAAGAATATTCTCAAAACTTTTAAGAGATATTTTCATCATATAGAAGATGATTTTGTGTTGTATTGCCCATTTAGTGTTTTAAGAGTTCTGGTCGATGTGCTTGATCAACGTTATCGATAAGAATCTCCTAAACACTTTGATGAGACAGTCAGACACAATAAATTGACTTGTAAAATGTAAATTTTTCTTTAAAAATAATTGTGATTTTGAAAGTTTTAGCTTTCGGGAAAGAAGATTAAATTCTTTCTTTTCAATACTCTTATCCTTGTGATTCCTAAAAGAAACCAAAACTTTGTCTTTAGTACCAATGCTAATTGTATTGGTTTAGATATCGTTCCCTTGCAAAAGAGAACGTGCTATCTCTTGTGCTTCTAAATCCTAAAAGCCGATCGAGACTAGGTATGTCACTTATGATCTGGTGCTCGCGGCGATTGTTTCTACTTTCAAAGTTTGGCATCATCATCTTAGGGAGAAATTGTTCTCCCCCTCGATTATAAATCATTGGGATATCTATTTTCTCATAAGGAACCTAATTTGTGTCGACCACGTTGGCTCGAATTTCTTGCATCTTATGATCTCGATAATTTTTATACTCTCGGATGGGAGAATCGTGTTGCCGATACCCTTAGTCTTAAGCAACAGGCAGTTATTTCTTTGATGATATCCGAATGGAATGATCTCGAGATTTCCTCCACTTATGAGATTCGAGATCGTGAGTTCCAATTCATGTTCATCTCTTGTTTTATGTAGCCTTGAGGCTCATCCTTCTCTTTTTGACCGCATTCTTGAAGCTCAAAGGCTAGATCCCGAATTGGCTCTTCTTAGCCAAAGTTGTAGGGATAAATTAATATTGAAATTTGAAAGACTTCGATATTGATTTTCGGGGCGGCATTCAAAAATTTGGTAGACTTATCGTACCTAATATTAGTAATCTTCGTAAAGATACTTTAGAAGATTCTCATCATTCTAGATTTGCCATTCATCCTGGTAGTAGTAAAATGTACGCAGATGTAAAGCGACTTTATTATTGGGAGTGAATGACATCTGATATTGCTAACTTTGTTAAGTGTTGCATGACTTTCCAACTTCACAAAGGCATGGTGGGTTATTACAACCTTAAGAAATTCCAATTTGGAAGTGGGATCAAATTTGCATGGATTTTAGTTATGGCCTTTCCCATTCTTGTTCGAGTCATGATAGCTTATGGGTGATAGTTGATAGACTTGCTATATCCGCCCATTTTATTCCCGTTCGGTCTAACCGAACCGTTTCTCTTTTGGCCAAACTCTTTATCAAGGAAATTGTTAAATTGCATGGTGTCCCTACTTCTATTGTTAGCGATCGCGATCCATCGTTTAATGGTGGATTTTGGGAAAGTCTTCGAGATTTTTAACACCGCTTATCACCCCTAGTCCGATGGACAAATCGAGCATGTGAATCAAACGCTTGAAGACCTTCTTTGTGTTTGTGTTCTTGATTTTGATGGAAGTTGGGAAGATCATATTTTTCTATTTGAGTTTTCCTATGATAATAGGTTCCAATCTAGTATTGGTATGGCACCTTTCGAGGCACTCTATGGAAGGCCCTGCCGATCCCCTTCTTGTCGGCTTGAGGCCGGTGAGAAGCTGGTTTCAGGTCCAGATTTTATTTGTGTTTCACCTAATAAGGGTGTTTTACGTTTCGGTCGATCAGGAAAGATTAGCGCCTCAATATATTGGGCCATTTCCTATCACCGAACGTATGGATTCCTTGACTTATCGCCTTTTATTACCGGCTCAAATTTTCTGCTATTCGTGACATGCTTCACGTTTCTCAATTATGGAAATGCTTTCGAGATTTCCGATTTTTATTCTTCAGTCCGGCGTTGTGAAAGAAATTGAAGTTTCGCCTAATTTAACTTTTGAGCAGCATCCTATTCGTATTACCGCTTCGAAAGTCAAACGACTTCGAAATAAATATGTTCCGCTTGTTAAAGTTCAATGGTCCTCAAATCCTAAGGATTGTTCTTGGGAATCTAGAGAATTCATCGAGCGAACACATCTGGACTTACTTTCTCATGCTCTTTGAGGTAAACTTCTTATTTCAAATTTCTTTTGTGTTAATATGCTTTTATGGTTGTTTCTTTTTATTTCCATCTTATATATATTGCGAGGACGCAATATCTTTAAGGAGGGGAGTCTGTAACAACCCGCATATTTGTCGATTTTATATTTAAATATTTTATTTAAATATTTATCGTTAGTCGGATTTAAGTCCAAAAAGCTACTTTTTGCATACGGTCAAATTAGGACTCGAGACCACCTCCATTGAGTTCAAAATGACGTTTGCGATCTTTTTGAGTGTAAACTTTGATATGTTTGGAGATAGTGAAATTTTCGTCACTTTTTGCTTTGAGCTTTGGTTTGGGCTGAACCATTCACTAACTCAGCCCAACCCCCTCCCTCTCTTCACAACTTCATTCTTCATTTCCTAAACATAGAAGCTTCATCAAAAATGGAGGAGGGAATGGGAAATTAAAACTCCAAGCTCAAATTCAATTGCAATCCATCATTCAACTCCAAATTCAATAAGAAGACATTGATTCAAGCTTGGGACTGTTCTTGCTTTGCTTCAAGCTTCATTTTCATTGATTTTTTGGTGCAAAGGTGATATTTTTATCTCACATTCTTGCCTATAATTGTCATTGTATTGTAGGGAATGATTCCCTATCACTTGTGCATGTACATTTTGCATTTGGTTTGGATTGGATTGTGAAAAACCCCAATTTTTAGTGTTTTCGGCGAGAATCTTTGTCTAGGTCGCTTTGCCTTGCTAGCTCGCGCGCGTGGAAAGGTCTCTGCCTGCTTATAACACGTTCCGGGCTTAGGTCGCTCGAGTAAGGTCGTTAACCCTGTTAGGTCGCCACACCTTTAGGTCGTTCGTCCTCAAATGGTTAGGTCGCTCGGCCATAGCTCGCGCTACTGAGTCGCTTGGCCTTTATATTAATAGGTCGCTCAGCCTTGTTTATAACCTTTGGTTGCTCGACCCCATTCTTGCTTTAGGTCGCTGGCTTCTAGGTCGCTCGATCCTGTTGCCGTTCTAGGTCGCAACCATTAGGTCGTAAGACCTTGTTTCCCTTAGGTCGTAAGACCTTGTTTCCCTTAGGTCGTAAAGCCTTAGGTCGCGCCACATTAGGTCGCGCCATATAGGTCGTAGACCCTTAGGTCGCTCGGCCATGGAGAAATCACGAATTCTTAGGTCGCTCGACAGTTCCATCTCCAATAGGTCGTTGCACCTTAGTTCGCGCCATACCTTTAGGTCGTTTGCACCATTAGGTTGTAGGTCGCATGACCTCAATTCCGTTAGGTCGCAAGACCTTATTTCCTTTAGGTCGATTAGACCTTATTACCTTTAGGTCGTGCCACATGCTTAGGTCACTTTCCTAGGTCGCTCACCACACTGGGTCGCGTCACTAGGTCCCATTGTTTCTTTTAGGTCGCTCAACCTATTTTCCACCTAGCTCGTTAACCACTAGGTCGCTCATCACTTTAGGTCGCTATGTTTCGACCTGCTTTACCTCGTTAGGTCGCTTGCAACTTAGGTCGACCTCGTTAGGTCGCATGCTCAGTCACCACCATAAGTCGCTCTACCTGCTTGCATTCTTTAGCTCGGCTATGGTAATACCAGTTAGGTCGCGCATCACTTTAGCTCGGCCATGTTTGTTCTCACGGGCATTCCTACTTTGATGGTTTTGGAATTGATGTCTTTGGACTTTACTCACATCTTCGAATGTGAATTTTTAGTGAATTGATTTATTTCTACAATCATTTTATGGTTTGTCACTTTAAAAATATGAAGGTTTTAATACTAGTAGTAAATATCAAGACTCTTTCATCAAAACGATTTCAACTCTATTTTATTACAAAGCTCTTTTTCCTAAACCGTTTCCCAACCTATTAGTATATACAAGCCTTTACTTCACTCGGATGAGAAATCTAATTAAATGGCTTAGCAAAACAGGTGGTATGAAACGCTTGCGTTTACTTCGTCGGTTAATTCTTAGACTTGTTCGATTGAACCTTTTGTGACAATTTCCTATTGAAGATCTACAGTTTGTTCGTAAACATTTAAGTTAAGCTAGTGGTTATGGGACATGAAGCTAAACTCATATATTTACTAGCTTAGTGTAATTGACACTTCTTGATGATCATGACGATCATTTTTGTGATTTAGACTAGCAAATGTGCGATGTCTCTTTGTCTGCGAGGGAGACTATCCCCGTTTGTGTGATGTTTCTACTCACATATGTGGGGTAGCGCCCCACGGTCTTCAAGCCATTTTAGTGGAGTTTTGACTCATGGTCTTCGGTCCATTCTAGTGAAAATGGTTAGCAACCATGGAATAGCTTTCCGTCTTGTGATACACGTGTTGGTGAGTTTTCATGCTCCCATCTTGTGATAGGCCTCTTTCTCTTTTTCTTGTGATTTCTGGATTTCGTGTGTTGATTTCTGGAATCTGTGCTTCACCAATTTTCGTGATTTCCATTGATATGTTTTATCAATTTTTGTGCATTGGTGAATTCGGGTGTCATTACCTTTTTGTGGATTTGGATCTTTGAGAAGATTCTTGTGATATTGATTAATCTCTTGTTGATTATCATTTACATACTTATAGTAGTATGCCATTATGGTTATTTTCCGTTTATGCCATATCTCTTATACAATGTCGTGTTATCTGATATTTATAGCTAGACTGATCCGTTTATTATTTTCTTATAAATAATACTCGGGTCAGACCGAGATGTTACAGGTGCTTCTGCTTGACTTCCCTTCTGGATTATTCTGATTTTTGGCTAACTACTTAGATTAGTAGTTTTTGAATGTACACATTTGAGATATAGACTCTATGTTGTGTACTTATTCTTTTGTATAGCACGTGTTGCTATTCTTTTGTATTATCGTGGATCTTTCTGACCACTACTCTGATGTACACTTTCATGTGTTATATATATATATTCATATCTTTTTCCTTCTTTGTGATATGGATGTCTGTGACTGATTTATGTTATGTTTATTTCTATGCTTGTTTCCAAAGATTATATATAGCCACTATGTGATAGCTTTGAGTCTGTATCGGTATGTCGGATTTCCTCCTTAAATGAAGTTCATGCTATTCTATCTGACATATCGGTGCTCGCACAAAGAAGTTACATGGAGGGTCGCTCCTCAACAGCCTTATTCTCCGTTCTAGTTGACAGCATTACACCATAGTGTTCTTGGCTAGCGTGGGTATAGAGGTGGGGCGTCACATCTGTCGTTATTTTATTTCTACTCCTAATGATCCGCCTTTTCGTGCAATTTGAGTTAGATATGTGTGGTTTATTGTCGATTCAAAAGGGTGCAGAAAAACGGATCGTTACAGTTACTAATCCCATGCCTAGAGGAGGCACTAATCCATACTTAGTCAATTCTGTGATGCTGTTGCCTATAGGGAAAGTGATAGGTACTGATCCCCTATCTAAGGGAGGCACCATCCATACTTGGTCAATTCCAAGATGTTGTTGCCTATAGGGAAAGGGATAGGTACCGATCCCCCGCCTAGGGGAGGTATCAATCCATGCTTAGTCAATTCCAACAGGTTGTTCACTTGAGTCCGCTCGACCGTTATCTTGTATTCTTGTCTGTCTGGGTCTCTGGACCCTAGGATGATTTTTATAGGTTGATTGCCTCAGTAATCATGGAGTTTGACTTTTCTAGTCAGTCTGAACATAGCCGGGCCAAAGGGCCGGATAACATTTGCCCCCAAAATACATTGTGTGGCGTACACGATGTCCTTTGAATCGAGACAAGTCAAGATCATCATGAATGATTCTGCTTAGTGTCTCAAATGATTGTTGCGATGCATGGTCGATATCTGACATCGTAAATCAGGTTGTACTCTCTCGATGATTGTTTGTGCTTGGTTCCATTGAGCTTGTTGATTGGGTCAGTAGGCTTCAGTTATCTGAACTGGTTTCTTTTCGTCGGAATGTTTCAAGTAAGAATTCGATTTCCATCAAGTCAGGAAATTGTATGTCGGATTTGTCATAGGCTCCAAGCATGTTAGTATGCCCATGAGTTATTGCTAAGTTCTGCTGGATTGTAATCGCAAATTGTTTTCAAG
Organism: Allium fistulosum; assembly: GCA_030737815.1. Taxonomy (NCBI): domain Eukaryota; kingdom Viridiplantae; phylum Streptophyta; class Magnoliopsida; order Asparagales; family Amaryllidaceae; genus Allium; species Allium fistulosum. Next base: position 1,126,686,231 of record CM060902.1, on the reverse strand, counting down.
CTAGTCTGATGAAGTGCAGTCATCAAGGCGACTAATTCCAGTTGATGAATGAAGCAATTCTTGCTTGAGTTATCAGTCTAATATCCTTTTACAAGGTGTTTAGTTCTGATTGTGCCCCTAGTCCTCAGTTAAGTGGTCGAGGAGGCTCAGGATGATCCCGATGAAGGTGAACTAGTAGGTGCTAGTGATGAAGCTGGCCATGACATCTGAATTCATGTCATGGGTTGGTGATCGAACGATTATAATCGTTCCATTCCAAGGCATCATTTCGGTCATAGCCTTAAGTTGTATCGAACACTAGGAACAAGCCACAGTGTTGAGCTATCGTGTTCAGCCATCAGATGATGATATTCCTCTACCCTCGGTCTGAGGACAACGTGGTTAGTGCATGGACATTCGAGTCTCGTCCTTATGAAGTTTTTCTTTTCCTATCAAATCTACGGTTTGAGTTGGTGGAAGGGCGGTCATGCCACACCCATTCTAAGTTTGTGCTCCCTTTGACGGATCAAAGGTTGGAGTAGGTGAATAAACGGTTAAGTAACATTCATTTTATGTTAGTATTCCAGTGAAGCCATGGGAAATAGATTTGATGAATGGTCGGATCACATTCATCCTAATTTCAAGCTTTTGTTTCCAAGTTAAAGATAAAAGGAGGTAAGTAAATGGTCATGTCACATCCACTTTGGTTAGAACACTCCCTCGGGTCAAGGGAGAGAATAAGTCGATGGATGGTCAATCACATCCATTTTGGTTTAAACTTCCCCTGTTAGGTCAAGGGAAAGAGTTTGGAGATGGACGGTCAGTCACATCCGCTCGAGGGTTGACGAGGGACGGTCGAATCACGGCCATCTCGAAATTTGTACTCCCCCTGGTGGATCAAGGGAAGGAGTAGATCAAGGGAAACAATAAGTCGATGGACGGTCTTGTCATATCCATCACGGGTTGTGCCTTGGGCCCCGCATGGAGAGTGTGAGTTAGTGCGTGGATGGTCATGTCACATCCATGTTAGATTAGATTTTGAGCCTGTTGAGCCCTAGGTAAGGCATGAGTGTTTTTGGAATAGAGTTTGGGTATGTGTTTGAGAGCAGACAGTTGAGTCACATCCACTTTGGATCATGGGTTTGCCTCCGAGTCAGAGAGAAGAGTTTGCTAATGAGCAATCGAATCATACTTATCTCGGTTGAGCTCTAAAGGTCGGGCCATAGGCTGTGGAGATTTGGTGGGGACTGATTGTAGGTACCTGAACACCTGCATTGCTTATATGAAGTCTCATTTGAGTCGGTCGCATTTCATGACTTATATAACAATGCAAAGATAAGGTTGCATGATTGAAAAGCAAATTGAGAATAGAGAAATAACAGAGTCTGACTTATGCAAAAATTCAAAACAAATAAGGTAAAGAGTTTATTTTAAGGTGAAATGACATCATACTTGTCATTCCATGTTGCTCCAGCCATTCTCAGCAGGGAGATTACCATCTGCGGTCTAGTTGATAATCAAATGTCTTTCAGGCTGCCTAGGTTTGTCAATACTAGGGGCAGTCCGTCCTTGTTGAGGGTTGGATGTCCCCTACCTGCCATCCTATGGGGCTTTCACAAACCGTTGGAGACTTTTATTCCGGACCAGCTCTTCGATCATATCTTGGAGGTGTATGCATTTGTATTTGTCGTAACCATGGGTCTCGTGAAATGTATAGAATTTTCCAGACTTCCTCTGGCTTTCAGTCGATTCTCTCGAGGATGGTTTTCGGCACTGCTCCGAGTCATGAGTGGTTAAGTAGATGTTTTCAGTTGAATCATTAAGAGAGGTGTAGGTGTCAAATCTGGGGATTCTTGGTTGACTCTGAGAATCCGGGTTCTCGTCTAAGGCCATGCCTTGGCCCCTGTTCTAATTTCCAGTCTTGTTATGTACATTCACATCAATGATTCCAGAACTCTCTCCAATCTGTTTCACAGCAATGTTCTTCTAAACTTCATCGGCCTAATGGCCTGTTCTATCTCCTTGTCTAGTCCATAGAACCTCCTTGTTCCACAAATACTGGGCTGCGTTGTTGTAAAAGCAATCCAGAGTAGAGGGAGGTTTTCTCGATAACCATTCTCCGAAATTCGTGTCGAGGTGGATCCCCCTAATTAAAGCTATAAGTATGATATTTACTTGAGGATTTCTCACCTCAGTCACAACAGTGTTGAATCTTTGTAGAAAGTCCTTGAGGAGCTCCCCTCGTCCTTGGAATAAGTTGAATAATGACATGCCATTCTTTAGGCGAGTCACGTGCATCCTGAATTGCTCGATAAATCTCCTTGAAAGCTGGTCAGATGATGAGATGGACCTTGGTGGTAGTCGAGTAAACCACATGGTTGATGCTCCTTCTAGGGAAATGGGAAAGCATTTGCACTTAATGGCATTCGTGGCCTAGGCAGAATTCATGTGCTATTTGTACTCCATGATGTGCTGTCTTGGATCCATCGTTCCCGAGTAAGACGACAATGTTGGCATATTGAATATCTATGGGTATCCTTCGTGTAGGATAGCTTTAGTGAAAGGGTTCCAACTAGAGGAAATGCCTCAGTCATTATCAGTTTGGTCTTGCCTCTCTCTAATAAGCCGTCATACCATAGCAGTCAAATCTTGTCCTTGAGTGCTTATTAGGTTGTTGTAGTCATGATCTACCTTTTGTGCTTCGCCCGGTAAACGGTCCCGATTTGTGCCTCGTTGTCTAGGGTTTCCTTGCTTCGGAAGAGTCGCTTGTCCAGTAGCAAAATCTTGACTCCCAGTGTCCTGGTCAGTCGCAGTATGCTCGGATTGAGTTCTGTCTCTTGGTTGAAGTGTTGCTCCTAGGTAAAGTCCTACGCCTAGGGAAAACATATCGGTGGTAAGGGAGGGATCGGCGGTGACCTCCCTAGGGGAGGGATCGGCGGTGACCTCCCTAAGGAAGGGATCGACAGTGACCTCCCTAGGGGAGGGATCGGCATTTATCCCTTTGCTTAGGTTGGAGTTAGAATTTTGCAGCCTAGATGTAACACCCTGTAATTTGGCGTTAGTTATTTAATTAGTTAGTTAGTAAATTAATTTAGCTCTAAAATGGAATTTTTGCATACGTTGGAATTTGACCTTGAAACTTGCATCATTGCATTTGCGAAACTTGCATCATTGCATTCGTGTTGAAATTCTGAGCAACTTCCATGTTTGGAGTTTTGCGATCAGAGTCCAAACGAAGAAGTAACAAATGAAAACGAATTCAAAACGAAAATAATTCGATTAGAATTAATTAACTTTTATAACTTGGGACCACAGGTCGACTGTAATACCCCATAGTTTTATTAACATTATTTAGTACAATTAATTAGTAAACTAAATGAAATAATGTAACTTGTTAAGAGAGTGAGATTTTTGATTTATAAATGGGTAGTTGTGCCTAGATAAACTAATGGACTAAAGGAATTAAAGAGAGGGTCAATAGACAAGGGCATAATAGGAAAGAGCAAGAACCTTATATCCTAAACCCTCTCTACATTCATTTTCACGTTCATTTGATATTCACCAAAACTAAAACACCTAGAGGCCGACCACCATTAAGAAGAAAAGAGGGGAAATCAAGCTAAATCAAGAGGAAGAAGATAATAAACATAAATCAAAGATCAAATCTCACCTCCTTAACATCGAAGAAAAGGAGAATAATGACTACATCTCTTATTTTTGATTGATTTTGGTTTAAGGTGATTCTGAAAGTATTTGCAAATGTTTTGCCATATTTTAAATGATAAATGGATACACACACACATGTTGATGATTCAGGCTATTTTATATGCATTTTATGTTGAGAATTTATTTAGAAAACCTAGTTTATGACATCCAAATTACTTGCTAATTTAATCTGAGGTCAGATATATTATTTTTGAAATGGCTTTCAAGTTTCATAATATTCTGAATTATTGTGGATTTATTATAAATTTTCTAGTGAAGAAAATGTTATTTTGGGTTTAAAATTATTTACGGCCAAGATGTTATGGCTTTGGGTCTGAAATTTAAATATGTTAGAAAACATATTAAAAGAGATTTTCTAAATTTTTTGGAGAATTTCTTAAGTGTTTTGTTAAGTATATAAAATTATTTAAGGTATGGAAATTAAATGTTTTATATGTTTAAAATAGGAGAAGTGGCATTTTGCAAATGTTTTAATTAAACAAAATTTGAATTCAGTAGCAGTTTTAGAAAAGCTTTTAGAAAAGAAATTGGCAACCAGTTATATTTTGACAAATAAGAAAGTTAGTTGGAAATAAATTATTTTAAAAGGAAATAAAGCAGTTTTTGTAAGCATTTGTTGTTTCGCCTCAATCGACAGCCACCTTTCGACTAAGTTCCTCTGCCACCATCACTATCAAAACCAGTGTGCCTGGTATCAATACTTGGTACGTAGCGAATTAGACAAAAGTTGGAAGGTATATGTCGAAATAGGGGGTTCCGGAGGGGTCGAAACCACGTTTTGGCTTTAGAAAGAAAATGCACTTGCTTGCTTTCGAATGAGATGGCTCTTTTGACTTGATTGGTTTAAAGATAAGCTTTCGTTTCAGGTTGCCGCCTTTATTTTTAAATTGACTTTCGAGAGTGTCGAAACCAATGTTGCCGCTATTCTACCTTTAGACCCAGTTAAGGCCGTTACCTTTAAACATGGTTTCAGAAGGATGCTTTCGATTTTATCAAAGAAGCCACTGTCCAATGCTTTCGAAGGGGATGGTATCGAAACCATATACTTTTTTTTACTTAAGAAAAATGTTTTCGAAAGAGGGCTTTTGACTTAGTTGTTTTATGACCCTTAGTTCTGTTGAAAGATAAACCCATAGTTTTTGACTTAAATGGTTTTAATGGTTTCGAAACTATCTTCCACAAGATTTTTCTTGAATCTTATGCTTTCGAAAGGTTTGTTTTAAGTAGCATACTTTAATACTTTTGAAAGGTAACAAATATATGTTTCGACGGGGAGGTTCCCAGTATTTTTGAAAGGTATAAGCAATGCTTTCAAAGGGGAGTTCCTCAATGGTTTCAAAAAATATTTAAGGCATTTTAAATGGAAAGTTTCTAATTGCTTTCGAAAGGAAAGTTTTATGTTTTGGAAAAGGATGTCTAAGGTTTTAAAGCAGTTGAAAGGAAGGGTAGGATATATTTTCGTAAGGGCTTTTGTAAATGGTTTCGAAAGCTATGTTTTGGCCTTTCGCCCTATGGTTATAAAGTAATATAGTTTATTATATCGAAAGGGGTACTTTCAATGATTATGAAAGGGGTATTTTCAATTGTTTTGAAAGGGTAGTTTGAATGTTTTAATCAAAGGTTTCGAATAAATTGCTTTTGGCGATATAGCCTATGTGTTTTAAGTTAAAAAAAATTTAACGTATTTTGGAGGGATGGAAAATCCTTAAAGTATTTCATCAACATTATTTTGGGTAAAGTTTATATAACATGGCAAATAGCTTAGAGTAAAGCAAAGAGTATATTTTCCTTGTATATATATGATTTAAAGGGTTAAATCATTTTGAAAAGGTTTTCATGGAAAATTTTAAAGGGTAGTTAACCCTAAGAAAAATGACTCAGATGTAGAAGACCAGATGGTACTGGTGTAGGGTCGCACCTTATACATTAGCTTTAGCCCCAAGCTAATTCTAGTCCAAATTCCCGTGTGTAGGGCTTAGTCAGTTAGACCTAAATGATGGTTACATACCGAAATGGAATTTATATACAAAGAAGAAAAATGTTATTGGTGAGCCCGCAAGATCATTAGGATCAGGAGACCCTTGGAGATATAAATTCGTGAAAGACCGTCCAGAAGACTTATATAACAGTTATTAGATTATATTTATTATTTTGTCTGGTAGGCCCGAGTCAGTCAAAGGTTAGTAGTCAGCTAAACAAAACTACATTTATTTCGGATAACTGGTCCAGTAAATTACCTTTTTAGCATAAAGGATATTGCTTTTTTGATATAATCAGATTGATTAACCAGTTGGTTACAGGTTTATGATTTGCAAATGATATGTTTTGAAAGAGAAATTAGTGAGGAGAAACCCGTTCTGCTAAGCGGCGTGGTCTCACTCAATATCATATATAACCGAGATGTATGGTATTATTCACACTAGGCTTTATGTCTGGCTTGAAGTTTATGATTTCCCCCTTAAATTCTCGGATGCTCAAAATTGATTTGAGTAGACTGAGGGTTGATGGTTTTTAGGTTTTAGTAGGTGGACGAATAAAGCTTCCGGAGACGAGCAGGTGGCTGCCGAATAACTATATAGGAGTTGCTATTTTATTTTGTTTGATTTCGCTGTGTTGTATTATGTCAGTATGACTATATAGTACTGTTAGAACCTCTATTGTTGGATTTTAATGACAACTATACAATTATGCCAAAGAACCTCTAAGCTAACTTGAAGGTACATAAAAATGATGATACACAGTACAAAAGAGGATAAAAGTATGTATATGGAGATATAAGAAAAGATATACACGATAAAGACAAGACGAAGGTGACAAACAAAGTATTATTCGTCATAGAGTGTCATGTCTTGAGTTTATAGATGTTAAAATCTTCTCAAAGTGGTATACACACATATACATACACATTCGAAACATTTTATAATTGTAATAAAGGTTTTATTTTAAAATACAAAATAAAATAATAACAATAATATATGAAGCAATTCCTTGAACTTGGGTCATTGGTAAAATCATATTCTAAATGAAAAATCAAGTTTTCAAGAAAATGCATGGAGCAAGGCTCGAACCCGGGTCACTAGTTTAGAAGGCAAAAGCTCTAACCAATTGAGCTATGGTAATTCTTGCTCATTAACAGAATTCAGTTGACTGAACAAGCTCATCCAGTTGACTGAATATCTGTGCACATGCACAAGTTTGCACAATTTGATATGAATGTACAGTCGACTGAACTACCCATTTCAGTCGACTGAATTACATGTTTTTTGCACTGTTTTCTTGCTACATCGACTTTCAATCAATTCAGTCGGCCGAATCTTCATAACAGCTATATTTTCAAGAGACAGTTCATTTCCGCAAAGAGATACAATCTTGATTCAAGAGTTTCTTCCATATTCTTTCATGGCGACCTTCCATGAACAATTGCAACTCTTAAACACTATATATAGCCATGAAATCTATTATTTTAATCACCAATTTCTGATTTAAATTCTCATTCTTATTGTCTAAACTATCTTTCCATTTGCAATCAATATTTTATTTAAATCAGTTGTTCATTCAAGCAAACCTCATTAAGCGATTTAATAAACTTCCTATCTTTACGAATTACATGGTATACAACAAAGAATAAGATTAAAGGAAGGGTGTACGTTATTGAATTATCAGTGCTATTCAAGAGTATATTCAGTCAGAAACAACTTTACTATTTGTATTGGAAGTCCTCTTCGGTTGCTCAGACGGTAGAAGTACTATTCGGTTGTCTAGGCGGTAGAAGTCATATTCGTTTGCTTAGGCAGTGTAATACCTATTCCTCCGTGTTAAGAGAGGATTGATAGTTAAATTCCAGAAGGAGTCTGGGACTGGACGTAGAACGGGAGTTCGAACCAGTATAAAAATCCCCGGTGTCATTTACTTTACTGTTTACTTTTTATATTCATATTCCACACTAGGAGATAACTTATATTATATTCCATATTACATCCATAGCTGCACTTAGATTTGGTATCAGAGCCTGGAATTCTATCGATCGTCATAACATCATAGAATAATGGCCAAAAAAAGATCCAATCGAAATACAACAAGCAAAATCCCTGTCAAAGCAACCAATGAAGACTACAAAAAGGTACTTTCTGATTTACAAATTTCAGTAAATGGTAATAATGAATTAGTTAGTATATGCGATAAAATCTCAAAGCATAATTTTCGTATTTTAGAAAAGGTGAAATCAATCAAAACTATAAATGGGAAATTGAAAAATGAGAAATTAGACTTAGAAAATCAACATGGTGTTTTGAAAAATAATTTTGAGGCTCTTAAAGATTTTCTAGATGAACAAAATACTATGTTTGAAAAAGAAAAAGAAATTTTTTCAACAGAAATTACGGATTTGAAAAGACAAAATGATTTATTACAACCATCTTTAGATAACTCAGAATCTCGAATTTTTCTTCTCAAAAATGAGAAATGTATGTTAAAAAAGGAGAATTCTGAATTAAACAAGAAAATTGATATTTTGAAAAACAGTAATATTTCTTTTGAGAATAATAATTGTGACTTTAAAGCTAAATTTGATAAACTTAACGTTGAAGTCACAAAATTTAATAAAGGTCAAAATGATTTAAACATGATTTTATCTAGTTCTAGACCTTTACATGATAAAAGTGGTTTAGGATATAATAAAACTGATCGTAGAAATAGCACTAGATACGCTTTCATGTATAGTAAAAATATTAGTGCTAGTACTAGATTTCAAGTAAAGTCTAAATCCATTTTTTTTATAGAAAATCAAATACTGCTATGACCAATAATGTTTATAATATATCTATACAAAATCATTGACGGGAAATATGAATAAAAATTATCTAAGTATTTGGGTTCCTGTTAATTGGATGTGGCGACCCGTAATTTTCGATAATTAAAAATAGTTAATTTAATAAAGTTTTGTGATTTAATGTTGGAAGAAATAAAAATTTGTGGTTTAATAATAAGAATGTAATTGGAATAAAAGGTGATAATATTAGTTTAAGGTAATTTATAATTGCTTTGAATGTAATTCCAATTAATTGAAATGATTAAAAAGTTATAATTAGTTATAGATTGTAAATTAATTGTAATAATGTGTGTATTAATTGATAATTGAATTTAATGAGAAATTGATAATTTAAATGTTGATTAATTTATAAAATAATATGGAATAAATTGTATTTGGATATGATTAGTATAGTGTAAGTTGTTATAACAATTGTTTGTAAATAATAAACTTACAAATGTCATTAAATGTAGAAATGTTAACAATTGTTATTTGTTACCAATTTAGTTAATCAATAACAAAATAAATATAAATAAACGTTACATTGATGTGAGTTAAGACAATAACTACAAATTGGGAATGTAATAAAATGTACAGAAATGTCAATTATGTTTATAAGGCAATAAATTGATTTAACAATAAAAAAAGTGAAACCAAGATAAAATAATTTATTGAGATTTGAAATTATAATAAAATTGAAAAAAATTCAATATAACTGAAACATAGTAGTTAATACAAATAAAAGATGGAAATTGTAGCATATTAGCGTAATAAGATATAAACAAATGTTAACTATATTAATAGAGTAATAATTGATTGAATAAAAAGGATTGAAATCAAATTTAATCAGTTTATTTGAATTAAATTACAATTAATTGGATTAATTGCAGCCGAAACTGAACACTGTATTTAGGAAAATAATTAACACGAAAATGACATGTAAATTTGCTTTAAGTTATTATAAATGTCTAAGAAATAAAAAATGATGAAATTTGTTAATTTATAAATATTGAATTAAAAGGTGATTAATTAATTTAATTAAGGTAAAAATAGCCATTTTGGCCACTATCTTGGATTTCGACAAAACCCATTTCATCGGATCCGTAATGATGATTTGTTATAAGGTTTCAAGTTTCGTAGCGATCAGACTTGTCGTTTGATCGTACGAACTCGAAACGCGTAGAAATCAATTTAATTAAATTCAATCGAAATCAATTTGAAATAAGCTTATTTTAAAGCTAACTTCTTCATACAATGGAATTAGGACCTGAAACCTATTCCATTGAGTTTACAAATATCGAAAACATCTATTTTGATATATGGGATGACCCACTTCCGTTTCGGAGACAGAACGGGATTTTCGGGGCGTTATCGTCAATTCTATATATTCGATTGTGTTCATTCTTTTTTTATCGGGCTTTGTTAATATAAATAGTCTTGTTCTAACCCTAGCAGTCTTTCTATCATATTATTCTGTACGTACAATTCTATCTGCTTCTCTCTTTCCAATGGCAGACAAACCAAAACCAATTCCCAATTCCAAATTCGATTGCAAACCTAAACCAAATCCAAAAAATCAAACTCCTCCAAACCCTGACATACTATATAGAGTTTTGAAGCTTTCGACGAGCGTAATTCGCTGGTGTGATTCTTTTTTCAATCGGATTCACCGTTTGTCCAGAAATCGAGGTTGAACCTCGGCCGTCTATTTTAGGGTTTGAGATTTCGGCGGCGGATCGTCGATTTTACGACGATCAGGAGGTATGGGATGGTAGAGGGCGACCTGCAGAGCAAATCTAGTTTGACTTGGGTCCTAGATGACCAGATTTGCCTCGAACGACGTTTTAAGGTTAGCGGCGGCATTCGTTCTCTGGCAGCATAGGGGGGCGCGCGTGGGCAAGGTAGGGTCGGCCTGAAGTGGGAGGTGTTACGCCGCGCTCCGATCGTGGTGGAAAGGCTTCATGGCGGCGGCGTTTTTCTAGTTTAGTTGGCGGCTGGTTCGAGAGTTGCCTATAGGGTTTCATGCTGTAGGTCGCGTACGTGTCTAAGCAGAGGTAATGTGGGTTTTATTATTATTATTTATTTTAATTTAAAATTTAAAATTCAATGTTCTAACATGTATTACTTCTTCACACGAGCTCGGTTTTATGCGCGGTTTGTTCCGCTGTGGTCGTATCGAAATTCTGGACATTTTAACGTTGGTTTGGACGAATTCTGAGACTGCCGAATTTTGGGCCTTAATTTGGATTTTAATTCGATTTAAAATCGAAGGTGAGTATTTTGACCCACTCACAAATACTAGATTATCTTATGTTAGTTAAATTAAATTTATGATTAGGAATTAATTGATTGATGTTTGGTAGGTTTAAATTGTCATTCTAGTTAAATTTGACTTTTATTGCATTTAATCATCGTTTAATTTAATATTGAATTTAAATTGTCAATTTGATACCTGTTATTGATTATCAGTTATCTATTGATGTTTATTGATTGATTTGGATGATGATTGTGATGGATGTTTGATTGTTGATATTGGATGACTGGATGTTGTATTTTATATTGTTATAACACTGCAAGTTCCCTATGGGTTGAAATGATACATACCCGAACGATCTATAGATTAGGGAAAAATCGTTAAGGGTTGAAATGATAGACACGAGTGATTTCATGGATTTTTATTTTAATTCGGATTGCGGTTTGAAATGATATATAACCGAAAAATTCTAAATTGCCAATTGAAATGATAAATATCCGTATCACTTGACCATAGGGTAGAAAATTATATACGGACATCGGATCGGTTCAATTAAGTGATTTTAATTTGTTAAATTTCGTATTCGGTTAACTTGTACTCTGAAATAGAAATTGATTTATATAAACTGAATTATTTTCGATAATCCAAGCGTTATGTTGAAATTGGAATTGATTTAATCAGTTGTTCAAAGGATTTAAATTGGAATTTCAGGTTGAAGTGACAAATATAAATCAATTTATTGGAATTGAGTTATTGAAAATGTTTGGATATAATTTTGAAATCTATTTTAAATTAATTAAACTATTTTAATCAATTAAAACTATTTTAATTTATTTAAATCTATTATAACCTATTTAATCCAATTTAATCTATTTACCTATTTTAAACTAATTAAATTTATTTAATCTATTTAAATCTATTTAATATCATTTAAATCTATTTAATCTACTTTAAATTTATTTAATCTATTTAAAATCTACTAATCTAATTAAATCTATTTAATCTATTTAAATCATTGTAAATCTAGTTAAGTCTAATTAATCTATATTTAATCTATTTAAATCATTATAAATCTAATTAAATAAAATTTAAATCTATTTAAACTATTTTACTACTTAAACTATTTTAATCTATTTAAACTATTTTTAAACTATTAAACTATTTTTGACTATATACATTATTTTCCAAATTTCAGACTATGTTAAGTTGAAGTATTTATACTTAAATCCTTGATGATGATACAACCTAAGTTGGAATTTGGAATTGATACCCTTTGTAAAATGACATGTTTGAGTAAATATGATTTTTTGGAAGTGAATGAAAATTTGAAAGTGAATATGATATTTTGATATCAATTGTGAATTGACGTTTTGAAATGTAAAAGAACCATCCGGTGTGAAATAAGCGTTTGGTTGTTAAAGAGATCGGGATCAGATATTGTCATACTCTCTGCCAATACCGAAATCCACTTTAACAACTCTGTACGTGGTGTAGATTTCAGAAATGAAGTAGGATGGTTTGGCGAACGATTCTGTTTGAGGTATTTACGTGACCCTGACTCCTGTGAGTCAGCTTGATGTGGCTAACACAGAAGCTATACCGGGACAAGTGAGGTCATTCCTCCTATCGGGCACATTTCTTCGATACTGTATTCTGACTTCGTGATTGATTTTGTGGCCACCCTTGATTTTTATTTTGGGAGTGTGTCCTAGGTGGGCGGTAGTAGCTATTAATCGTTACCACCAGTTCGGGAGTGCAATTGGTATATCTACCATGGCATTGCCTCGAGTGCCGTGTTTACATGCCCTATCGCGGCTTCTACCTATGGAAAATAGTTAATTTAATAAAGTTTTGTGATTTAATGTTGGAAGAAATAAAAATTTATGGTTTAATAATAAGAATGTAATTGGAATAAAAGGTGATAGTATTAGTTTAAGGTAATTTATAATTGCTTTGAATGTAATTCCAATTAATTGAAATGATTAAAAAGTTATAATTAGTTATAGATTGTAAATTAATTGTAATAATGTGTGTATTAATTGATAATTGGATTTAAAGAGAAATTGATAATTTAAATGTTGATTAATTTATAAAATAATATGGAATAAATGGTAATTGGATAGGATTCGTACACTGTAAGTTGTTATAACAATTGTTTGTAAATAATAAACTTACAAATGTCATTAAATGTTGAAATAATGACAATTATTATTTGTTACCAATTTGGTTAATCAATAACAAAATAAATATTAATAAATGTTACATTGATGTGAGTTAAGGCAATAACTGCAAATTGGGAATGTAATAAAATGTACAGAAATGTCAATTACGTTTATAAGGCAATATATTGATTTAACAATGAAAAAATATGAAACCAAGATAAATTAATTTATTGAGATTTTAAATTATAATATAACTGACAAAAATTCAATATAATTGAAACATAGTAGTTAATACAAATAAAAGATGGAAATTGTAGCATATTAGCGTAATAAGATATAAACAAATGTTAACTATGTTAATAGAGTAATAATTGATTGAATAAAAAGGATTGAAATCAAATTTAATCAGTTTATTTTAATTAAATTATAATTAATTGGATTAATTGCAGTTGAAATTGAATATTGTATTTAGGAAAATAATTAACACTGAATTGATATGTTAATTTGCTTTAAGTTATTATAAATGTCTAAGAAATCAAAAATGATGAAATTTGTTAGTTTATAAATATTGAATTAAAAGGTGATTAATTAATTTAATATTAATTTATTTAATTAAGGTAAAAATAGGCAATTTGTCCACTGTGTCGGATTTTTACGAAACCAGTTTCATCGGATTCCCAACGGTGAATTATTGTAAGGTTTCAAGTTTCGTAGCGATCAGACATGTCGTTTGATAGTACGGACTCAAAACGCGTAGAAATCAATTTAATTAAATTCAGTTGAAATCAATTTGAAATAAGCTTATTTAAAGATAACTTCTTCGTACGATGGAATTAGGACCTGAAACCTGTTCCATTGAGTTTAAAAATATCGAAAACATCTATTTTTATATATGGGATGACCCACTTCCGTTTCGGAGGCAGAACAGGCTTTTCGAGGAGTTATCTTCAATTCTATCTATTCGATTGTGTTCATTCTTTTCTTATTGGGCTTTTTTAATATAAATAGTCTTGTTCTAACCCTAGCAGTCTTTCTATTCCATTATTTTGTATGTACAATTCTATCCGCTTCTCTCTTTCCAATGGCAGACAAACCAATTCCCAATTCCAAATTCGATTGCAAACCAAAACAAAATCGGAAAATCAAACACCTCCAAACCCTGACATATTATATACCGTTTTGAAGCTCTTGACGAGCGTAATTCGCTGGTGTGATTGTTTTTTCAATCGGATTCACCGTTTGTCCAGAAATCGAGGTTGAACCTCAGCCGTATATTTAAGGGTTTGAGATTTCGACGGTGGATCGTCGACTTTACGATGATCAAGAGGTATGGGATGGTAGAGGGCGACCTGTAGAGCAGTACCATGGGTTTGACTTGGGTCCTAGATGACCAGATTTTCCTCGAACGGCGTTTTAAGGTTAGCGGCGGTGTTCGTTCTCTGGCAGCATAGGGGGGCGCGCATGGGCAAGGCTGGGTCGGCCTGAAGCGGGAGGTGTGGCGCCGCGCTCCGATCGTGGTGGAAAGGCTTCATGGCGGCGACGTTTTTCTAGTTTAGGTGGCGGCTGGTTCGAGAGTTGCCTGTAGGGTTTCATGCTATAGGTCGCGTACGTGTCTGAGCAGAGGTAACGTGGGTTTTATTTATTTATTTTAATTTGAAATTTAAAATTCAATGTTCTAACGTGTATTACTACTTCACATGAGCTCGGATTTACACGCAGTTTGTTCCGCTGCGATCGTATCGAAATTCCGGACATTTCGACTCTGGTTTGGACAAATTCTGAAACTTTCGAATTTTGGGCCTTAATTTGGATTTTAATTCGATTTAAAATCGAAGGTGAGTGTTTTGACCCACTCACAACTACTAGATTATCTTATGTTGGTTAAATTAAATTTATGATATGATTAGGAATTAATTGATTGATGTTTGGAAGGTTTAAATTGTCATTCTAGTTAAACTTGACTTTTATTGCATTTAATCATCGTTTAATTTAATATTGAATTTAAATTGTTAATTTAATACCTGTTATTGATTATCAGTTATCTATTGATGTTTATTGATTAATTTGGATGATGATTGTGATGGATGTTTGATTGTTGATATTGGATGACTGGATGTTGTATTTTATATTGTTATAACACTGCAAGTTCCCTATGGGTTGAAATGATACATATCCGAACGATCTATAGATTAGGGACAAATCGTTATGGGTTGAAATGATAGACTCGAGGGATTTTATGGATTTTAATTTTAACTCGGGATTGCGGTTTGAAATGATATATAACCGTAAAATTTTAAATTGCGGATTGAAATGATAAATATCCGTATCACTTGACCATAGGGTAGAAAATTATATACGGACACCAGTCCAGGAGTGCAATTGTTATATCTACCCTGGAATTGCCTCGAGAGCCATGTTCACATGCCTTATCGCACCTTCTACGAGTTTGTTTTGTGTCGTACCTATGGAGTGCTCCCTGATAGCCTACCTGCGGTTGGAGTTTACAGTATCTGTATAGACTACGACATTATATAAAATGTGTTAAGGGGGATATGGGTAACACCTTAACGCTATTTTAATACTTTACTATAGACACTATTATAATAGCGTATTGTACTACATAGTAGATAGTTTAACGGATCCTTAGGAGATGAAATCTTGAACATCTCTTAAGTTATTGCATTCACGTTAGACACTGGATGGGAGATTTCAAACCCCGTAAACATCTCTGATGCCATGATACTCATATTTATTTACTGTTGATTTAACTTACATAAGATTTTTTATTTCTGACTCGAGTGTTTTGTCTTTTCAATTCACTCGGGCCAGTCTGAGCTTTTCAGTTTATCAAAGACTGCTTTCTAGAGGATGAAGACGAAGATTTTGTACTATTATCTTTTATTATATTTATTCCATTGCATCATTGTTGTTCCGCTGCATTTATATATTATTATTCTTGTTGTATGTAACTTTGATCTGTATTATAAAAGTAAAATCAATGTTATTTGTAAACAGCTTCATGAATTGTTTATTTCATTTTTATATTTTGTCATCCCACTGCGAGATTCTGTATTTGTTTTTTTCCTTTCTCCACTTTTTCTTATTTACCCCATGACAATCTGTCCTTTTGTATGGTTTGAGTCTGACATGTGTGGTTTATCGTCGATTTAAACCGTCCAAAAAGGTAGGTCGTTACATTGGAAAAATAGAGAAAAATACATTGATGATTATTTTGATATGGTAGTTAATAATGAAAATCATATTTATAAAGGTTCAACCATGCGCAAATGTGTATGGTTTCCCAAGACCTAACCCCCCAGACCATAACATAGTAAGTGGGTACCAAAAATGATTATTATTTATTTCGTAGGTACATGGAGAAACAAAAGGATAGATTTTGAAATTTTAAAGGATGTTCCAGACATTTAATAGAATTATGTGCTTACAATGAAATATGGACTTCAGCAAATACGGTAAATCTAATTTATTTTCTCCATATAATATTGGGTTTATCCTGCTATTTACAAGATATTTTATGAAATTTATAATATTTCCTCATTCTTTTTTATAATGACAAATGGGGAGAAATTCATATGCATATTGATAGCGGGAGATATTATACTTAGGGGGAGATGTTATACTTAGGGGGAGCTTTAGACATATTAATATTATTTTATATAAATAATTATTTTAAAGGGACAGTTTGGCACAGGTCCCTAATAAGTTTCAAAATACCCAAAAACCCCAGTAAAATAAAGTTTATAAATTAGGTCCCTAGAATTAAGTTACTGAATAATGACATACACTTATGCAATTATTCAGTGAATAATTGCAGACATTAATGCAATTATATCAAAAAATTGCGGAAAATTCCGCAATTATTCATCCAAAAAATGGCGGAAAATTCCGCAATTATTCACCTAAAAAATTGCGGAAATTTACGCAATTTTTTCAAAAAGTTGCGGAAAATTCCGCAATTATTCACCAAAAAAATTGCATAACTATATGCAATTACTTAGTAACTTAATTCTAGGGACCTAATTTACATACTTTTTTTTACTGGGGTTTTTGTGTATTTTGAAACTTACTAGGGACCTGAGCCTAATATTCACTATTTTAAAATTGTAGAGTCGTCATCATCAAAAAGAGGGATAATGGTAGAACCTCTATTGTTGGATTTTAATGGCAACATCTATACAATTATGCCAAAGAAACTCTAAGGTATCTTGCAGGTACATGAACATGAAGATACACAGTACAAAAAGGATAAAAGTATGTATATGGAGATACAAGAAGAGATATACACGATAGAGACAAGACGAAGGTGACAAACAAAGTATTATTAGCCATAGAGTGTTATGTCTAGAGTTTATAGATATTAAAATCTTCTCAAAGTAGTATACACACATATACATACACATCTGAAACATTTTATAATAGTAATAAAAGTTTTATTTTAAAAAACCAAATAAAATAATAACAATAATATATGAAGCAATCCTTGAACTTAGGTCATTGTTAAAATCATATTTTAAATGAAAAATCAAGTTTTCAAAAAAATGAATGGAGCAAGGCTCGAACCCGAGTCACTAGTTTAGAAGGCAAGTGCTCTAACTAAATGAGCTATGGTAATTCTTGTTCATTAAAAGAATTCAATCGACTGAACAAGGTCATCCAGTCGACTGAATATCTGTGCACATGCACAATTTTGCACAATTTGATATGAATGTTCAGTCAACCGAACTACCCATTTCAGTCGACTGAATTACATTTTTTTGCACTGTTTTCTTGCTGCATCAAATTTCAATCGATTCAGTCGGCTGAATCTTTTCACTCAGTCGGTTGAATCTTCATAACAGCTATATTTTGAAGAGACACTTCATTTCAGCAAAGAGATACAACTCTTGATTCAAAGTTGCTTCCATATTCTTTCATGGCGACCTTTCATGAACAATTGCAACTCTTAAATACTATATATAGCCATGAAATCAATTGTTTTAATCACTAATTTCTAATTTAAATTCTCATTCATATTGTCTAAACTATCTTGCCATTTGCAATGAATATTTTATTTAAATCACTTGTTCATTCAAGCAAACCTCATTAAGTGATTTAATAAACTTCCTATGTTCACGAATTACACGTTATACACAAAGGAGAAGATTATAGGAAGGGTGTACGTTATTGACTTATCAATGTTATTCAAGAGCATATTTAGTAAGAACAACTTTATTATTTGTAATGGAAGTCCTGTTCGATTGCTCAGGTGGTAGAAGTCCTATTCAGTTGTCTAAACGGTAGAAGTCCTGTTCGGTTGCTCAGGCGGTGTAATACCTGTACCTCCGGTTTAAGACAGGGTTGATAGTTAAATTCCAAAAGGAGTCTGGGACTGGACATAGAACGGGAGTTCGAACCAGTATAAAAATCCCTAGTGTCATTTACTTTACTGTTTACTTTTATATTCATATTCCACACTAGTAGATAACTTATATTATATTCCATATTATGATCCATAGCTGCAGTTTCAAGTACTCTGGTCAACCAAGGGGTCATCATTATATGTCGCTCTTGGCATATTTTGTAATAATTATATTTGATCAATGCTTGGAAAACTTTATGGGATTATGTAAATGGATATGAAACATGTTCTGTGAAATGTAATGAGAAAAGCTATTTTTTTAAACCTGTGATTTTGATTCATATTCATGTGATTCTAATGTCATGAATACCATAACATTATCGTATTTGGTCACCGGAAGTTAATACTATGGATGATTGCAGCATCTATAGCGCTTAGCTACGGGCCTCCAAATAAGGGATCTTACAACTTTGTATCGAAGCACGGTTTATGAAAAACTTTAACTAAATATAATTTTTGAAAACATAATCCTTAAGAATTAGAGAAAAGATGGGGTATGGGATAATGCTATAGTAACGTACTTGTATTTGGTATATATAAGTATACACAATATCTCTAGTCTCCTATCTTTATTAGACTATTCTTTTTTATCTCACGAGGCTCAAATGCAGATATGGATGCCAGAAGAGTTAACATTGGTAGGGGAAGCACCACGAAAAATGGAAATGCCAGACCAAGTACTAGGAGAAATCCAGGTCAGGCAGTAGAGAATGTGGGTGCTAGAGTCCCGCAAATGGATATGGGAGCAATGTATCAGTTTTTCGCAAACATGGTGCAAGTGGGAATTGATGCTAGAGTAGTTGGAGGTAATGCTGTAGGAATTAATCAGGAAGTAACAGTGGTGACTAACTATGCTATACCGAGTAAAGATCATGCCCGGCTTAGAGGAAAGCAATTCATTGGTATCGATGATGCTAATGAGGTGGAGAATTGGTTACTACACTGTGAAAGGATCTTTTTAGATATGGGGATTAATGACGAGAAAAAGAGAAGGCTTGCTTCTAGATAGTTGCAAGGAGTAGCGCTGCATTGGTGGAACAACGTTACAGTCGGAGTTAATGAAGAAGCTTTGACATGGGATGAATTCAAGAGGAGTTTTGAAGGAAGGTTCATGTCTGAAGCTGCAAAGTCTACCTTGCTCAGAAAGTTTACTGAGTTGGAGCAGGGAGAGATGACTATTTTGGAATATGCTAGGAGGTTTGAGGAGCCAGCAAGGTATGGTTATGCTACAGTAGGCACTGTGATGAAGAGGAACGAGAAGTTCATAAGAGGTATGAAGCCTGAGCTTGCTAGGGTTATGTTTCCATACCTCAGAGATCCTTGTATATGGTTGCAGAGACGACTTTAAGGCAGGGGGAGATGCTTTCTTTGCTGGAAAAAATAAGGCCAAGGAAGCTCAAGAAGGGCAAGGTCAGAAAAGGAAGTTCTTCTACAAGAAAGGAGCTCTGAAAGGAGGAGCTTCTAAGAAAGGGAAGTCTGAAGTGGTCAGTTACAAGTGTGATAAGAAAGGCCACTATGCTTATGAGTGCCGGACATGCAAAAGAAAGAAGGCTGCTGAGAAGAAAGGAGTTAGATGTTTCAACCGTGATCAAGTTGGGCACTACAGGAACTAGTGCAAAGAGCCAGCTAAGGGAGAGAAAGGCCAAGTATTTGAATTGGAACCAACTACCTCAAGACCCATAGCACAGGAGAAAGGAAAATTTGTGTTGGGAGGTATCCTTTTGATTCATGATATGTCTATTAGCATACTATTTGATACTGGTGCATCGCATTCTTTTTTATCTCGATGTTTGGTAGATAAGCTTAACCTAGAACCCACATATTTAGTTACTTCCTTAAAGGTTGCAAATCCGATAGGAGGGTATGCGACACTTGGGATGAAGTGTGACCTCTTAGAGTTTGACTTACTAGGTCATACCTTTATTTGCAGTTTGCATGTGTTCGATTTGTAGGGTTCGAAATTATTCTAAGGAAGGATTGGTTAAGTAAATACGATGCTAAGATATTTTTCCATGATAAGAAAATATCACTTAAATACCCTAACCGTAGAGATCAGATAGTATATTCCGTAGAAAACCCTAGTTGTGAGGTAAATGCATTATTGGGTGTTATGGAGGTAGAAGACGAGATAAGTCGAGTTTTCATGGTTAGAGAATTAGCATATGTTTTTGAGCCGATAGTGGGATTACCGCCAAAACAAGCCATTGAGTTTTGGATAGATTTAGTACCCTGAGCAGAACTGGTGAGTAGACCGCCAAGCAGAATGACACCTACCGAGATGAGAGAGTTAAAGGTGCAGTTGGTGGACTTGGAAGGTAAGAATCTTATTAGACCAAGCAGTTTGCCTCGGGGTGCAACCGCCGTGTTTGTGAAGAAACCAGATGGATCATTAGGCTATCTATCGATTATCGTAAGTTGAATGAGAGAACGATAAAGAATCGATATCCATTGCCTAGAATTGACGATTTTTTCGATCAGTTGAGTGGAGCCAAAGTGTTTTCTCAATTGGATTTGGCGACTGGATTCCATCGGCTTAGAGTAGTTGAAGAGAGTATTCCTTTGACGGCGTTTAGGACCAAATATGGATCATACGAATGGTTAGTGATGCCATTCAGACTGACTAATGCACCAACTTTCTTCGTGGATTTAATGAACTGAGTTTTCTGAGAGCACTTAGATAGATTTGTGTTGGTGTTCGTAGATGGTATTTTGGTATACTCTAAGGATGAAAGAGAGCATGAAGTTCATCTTAGAGTAGTGCTTGAGACTTTGAGAGAACACCAGCTGAAGGCAAAGTTTTCTAAGTGTCATTTCTAGAAGAGAGAAGTGAAGTTTCTTGGTCATGTAGTTTCCGAGAAAGGGTTGCCAGTGGATCCAGCTAAGATCGAGGCAGTGAATAGTTTGAAGAGACCTGAAACAGCGATTGAGATAAGAAGTTTTTTGGGATTAGCTGGATATTATCGAAGATTTATTAAGGATTTTTCGTGGATAGAAGCACTGATGACTAATCTAACTCGGAAGGATGTGAAGTTCATTTGGACAGATAAGTGTGAGGATGCATTCTAGAAGTTGAAACACTTATTGACGAATACACCTGTGTTAGTTGTTCTAGAAGAGAATCAAGATTTACTTGTATACACAGATGCTTGTGGAGTAGGACTAGGAGTTGTGTTGATGCAAAGAGATAATGTGATTGCCTACGCTTCAAAACAATATAGACCTCATGAGGTTAGATATCCGACCCATGACTTGGAATTAGCAGCAGTGATATTTGCTTTAAAGGTATGGAGACATTACCTTTTGGGAGAGAGATTCGAGTTATTTACGGATCATAAGTCGTAGAAGTATTTATTCTCTTAGAATGAGTTGAATATAAGACAGTAGAGGTGGTTATATTTTTTAGCTGCTTATGATTTTGGTATTGAGTACACATCGAGAAAAGGAAACAAAGTAGCAGATACTCTTAGCAGAAGACATTAGAATATGGTGTTAGCTATGTTGGCAGAATGGAAGGATTTAGAAGCTTTGGCCAGTTGTGGTGTGCTATTAAGATCGACTGCTAGTTCCAGTCAAAGTACTGCCTGTTGTCCTTTTTAGAAATTCGACCAGTGTTGATCAAGAGAAGAGCTTCTAAGCAGAGGAAGGATTCATTATTAGTCGAGAAGATTAGAGGGCTTGACGTTGGATCAGAGATCGATGATCTAAAAGGTTTTAGTCTTAACCAGAGGCGATGGTTGAGAAAGAAGGGACGGTTATGTATTCCAAATGTTGAGAACTTGAGGAAAGAAGTTCTTGGAGAATGTCATCGATCCAAGTTTACGATTCATCCTGGAGGGACCAAGATGTATCAAGATATAAAGAGGAGCTTCTATTGGAAAGGTATGAAGAAGGATGTTGGCTTGTGGGTTAGGCAGTGTGCGAACTGTCAACAAGTGAAAGCCGAACATCAGAAGCCAAGTGGGTTGCTTCAGCCCCTAGAGATTCCAGTTTGGAAGTGGAATTCTATTTCATGGATTTTATAGACGAGTTGCCAAGGTCAAATAGGGGTAATGAAAGTATATGGGTCATAGTGGACAGGTTGACCAAGAGTGCCCATTTTCAGGGGGATTAATGATAGGGTGGCGTGATAACTATTTTAAGTTTCTTCAATGTTTTACTAAGCAGCATTCTCTTCATATTATTCTTGTTAATCTTTCTGATAATTCCTTTTTAAATATTTCTAACATTTACGGGCCTAATTCAAAAATCAATCGGAGAATTTTATGGAAAGAATGCCTAGAATTTAATTTCAGTTAAGTCAACCAAGACGGCAGCTGTTTTAGCTAAGTAGTTCATGAAGAACATAGTTAGACTACATGGAATTCCTAGTAGCATAGTCAGTGATAGAGATGCTTTGTTCACTTGCGAATTCTGGAATAGTCTATAGGATGTGTTAGGCACTAAGCTCAAGATGAGTACTGCATATCACCCTCAGACGAATGGGCAGACAGAGAGAGTCAATAAGGCACTCGAGGATTTACTAAGAGCTTGTGTATTGGACTTTGGCGAATCTTTGGAAGATCATCTACATTTAGTTGAGTTTTCCTATAATAATAATTGTCAGACTAGTATAGGAATGGCGGCTTTTGAAGCTTTGTATGGAAGGCCATGAAAATCTCCCGTTTGTTGGTTAGAAACCAGGGATAGGTTGATTCTTGGTCCAAATTTGGTAAGAGAAGCCGCAAAGAAGATTGAGTTGGTTCGAGCGAGAATGAAGGAAGCTCAATCTAGGTAGAAAAGTAATGCTGATAAGAGATGAAAAGACTTGGAGTTCTCAGTTGGAGATTATATTTTCGTCAAAGTATCGCTGATGAAAGGTGTTATCAAGTTTGGGAAGACAAGAAAGTTAGCATCGAGATTCGTTGGACAATTTCCTATTGTTGATAGGATCAAGAAACTCACATATAGATTAGAGTTACTGAATAGATTGGCAGGAGTCCACGATGTTTTTCATATTTCTCATCTAAGGAAGTATATTCGAGATTCAAAGACTACTATGGCACTGACGGTGTTAGATGATTTAGTAGTGGAGCCGAATTTGACTATAGTTAGGAAGCCCATCCGTATAGTCGTGAGAGATGAGAAGAAGCTAAGAAGAAAGACAGTCAGATTAGTCACAGTCTAGTGGAGTGACGACGAGAGAGACTGTTCTTGGGAAGCTGAAAGCAGGATTCGAGATACTTATCCTGACTTGTTTCATGGTATGTTTTACCGTTTTGATTGATTTGATGAGTGCCTTATCGTAATTTCAAGGACGAAATTCTTTAAGGAGGGTAGTCGGTAACACCCCATATTTTTAGTAACATTATTTAGAACATTTAATTAGGTAAATTAAATAAAATAATGTTACTTGTTAAGAGAGTGAGATTTGTGGTTTATAAAGGGATAGCCGTGCCTAGATAAACTAATGAACTAAAGGAATTAAAATGAATTAAGTTAGGGTGAATAGACAAGGGCATAATAGGAAAGAGCAATAACCTTATACCCTAAACCCTCTCTACATTCAATTTCACGTTTATTCGTAATTCACCAAAACTAAAAAACCTAAAGGCCGGCCACCATTAAGAAGAAAAGAGGGGAAATCAAGCTAAATCAAGAGGAAGAAGATAATTAACATAAATCAAAGATAAAATCTCATCTGCTTAACATCGAAGAAAAGGTGAATAATGACTACATCTCATATTTATGATTGATTTCGATTTAAGGTGATTCTGAAAGTATTTGCAAATGTTTTGCCATGTTTTAAATGATAAATATATATATATGTTGATGATTTAGGCTATTTTATGTACATTTTATGATGAGAATTTATTTAGAAACCTAGTTTATGACATCCAAATTCCTTGCGAATTTAATCTGAGGTTAGATATATTATTTTGGAAATGGATTTCAAGTTTCATAATTTTCTGAATTATTGTGGATTTATTATGAATTTACTAGTGAAGAAAATATTATTTTGAGTCTAAAATTATTTACGGCCAAGATGTTATGGCTTTCGATCTGAAATTTAAATATGTCAGAAAACATATTAAAAGAGATTTTCTGTAATTTTTTGAGAGTTTTCCTAAGTGTTTTGTTAAGTATGTAAAATTATTTAAGATATTGGACTTAAATGTTTTATATGTTTAAAATAGGAGAAGGGGCATTTTGCAAATGTTTTAATTAACAAAATTTGAATTCGGCGACACTTTAGAAAAGCTTTTAGAAAAGAAATTGGCAACCAATTAGATTTTGACAGATAAGCAAGCTAGTTGGAAAGAAATTAGTTTAAAAGGAAATAAAGTAATTTTTGTAAGCATTTGTTGTTTCGCCTCAATCGGCAGCCACCTTTCAACTAAGCTCCACCACCTCCATCATAGTCGAAACCAATGCGCCTTGTATCAATACTTGGTATGTAGCGAATTGGATAAAAGGAGGAAGGTATGAGTTCGAAACAGGGGGTTCCGGATAGGTCGAAACCACGTTTTGGCTTTAGAAAGAAAATGCGCTTGCTTGCTTTTGACTGAATGGCTTTCGACTTGATTGGTTTAGCAATAAGCTTTCGATTCAGGTTGTCGCCTTTGTTTTTAAATTGGCTTTCGACATTGTTAAAACCAACATTGCCGCTATTCTACCTTTCGACCCAGTTGAGGCCGTTGCCTTTAAACATGGTTTCATAAGGATGCTTTCGATTTTATCAAAGAAGCCACTTTCCAATGCTTTCGAAGGGGATGGTGTCAAAACCATCTACTTTCTTTACTTAGGAAATTCTTTTTCGAAAGAGGGCTTTCGACTTAGTTGTTTTATGACCCTTAGTTCTGTTGAAAGATAAACCCATAGGTTTCCTCTTAAATGGTTTTAATGGTTTCGAAACTATGTTCGACAAGCTTTTACTTGAACCCAATGCTTTCGAAAGGTAACTAATATAGGTTTCGAATGGGAGGTTCCCCAGTATTTTCGAAAGGTATAAGCAATGCTTTCGAAGGGGAGTTCCCCAATGGTTTCGAAAGATATTTAAGGCATTTTTAATGGAAAGTTTCCAATTGCTTTCGAAAGGCAAGTTTTATGTTTTGAAAAGGATATCTAAGGTTTTAAAGTTTTCGAAAGGAAGGGTATGCAACATTTTGAAAGGGCTTTTGTAAATGGTTTCAAAAGCTATGTTTTGGCCTTTCGGCCTATGATTATAAAGTAATATAGTTTACTTACATCGAAAGGGATACTTCAATGATTGCAAAACAGTTACTTTCAATGTTTCGAAAGGGTTGTTTAAAGGTTTTAAACAAAGGTTTCGAATAAATTGCTTTTGGCAATATAGCCTAAGTGTTTTAAGTTAAAAGAGTTTAACTTATTTTGGAGGGATGTGAAATCCTTAAAGTATTTCACCAACATTATTCTAGGTAAAGTATATATAACATGGAAAATAGCTTAGAGTAAAGCAAAGAGTATATTTTCCTTGTATATGTATGATTTAAAGGGTTAAATCATTTTGAAAAGGTTTTCAAGGAAAATTTTAAAGGGTAGTTAACCCTAAGAAAAATGACACAGATATAGAAGACCAGATGGGACTGGTGTAGGGTCGCGCCCTATACATTAGCTTTAGCCCCAAGCTAATTTTAGTCCAAATTCCAGTGTGTAGGGCTTAGCCAATTAGAATTAAATGATGGTTACACACCGAATGGAATATATGTACAGAGAAGAAAAAGGTTATTGGTGAGCCGGCAAAACCATTAGGATCAAGGGACCCTTGGAGATGTAAGTTAGGGACAGAACGTCCAGAAGACTTATATAAAAGTTGTTAGATCATATTTATTATTTTGTCTGGTAGGCCCAAGTCAGTCAAAGGTTAGTATTCATCCAAACAAAACTACATTTGTTTCGGACAGCTGGTCTAGTAAATTACCTGTTTTAAGCATAAAGAGTATTGTTATTTTGATATAATTAGATTGATTAACCAGTTGGTTGCAGGTTTATGATTTGCAAAAGATATGTTTTGAAAGAGGTGTCACTCAATATCATATATAACCGAGATGTATGGTATTATTCACACCAGGCTTTATGTTTGACTTGAAGTTTATGTTTTCCCCTTAAACTCTCGGGTGCTCAAAATTGATTTGAGTAGACTGAGGGTTGAAGGTTTTAGTAGGTGGATGAATAAAGCTTTCGGAGATGAGCAGGTGGCTAACAGATAACTATTATGGAGTTGCTGTTTGATTTTGTTTGATTTTTCTTTGTTGTATTATGTCAGTATGACTATATAGTACCCTGGTCAAACAAGGGGGCATCATCATATGTCGCTCTTGGCGTATTTTGTAATAATTATATTTGATCAATGCTTGGGAAACATTTGGGATTAAATAAATGGATATGAAACAGGTTTTGTGAAATGTAATGAGAAAAGCTTTTTTTTTTGAAATTTGTGATTTTGATTCATATTCATGTGATTCTGATATTATGAATGCCATTAACATTACCGTATTTGGTCACCGAAAGTTAATACTATAGATGACTGCAGCATCTGTAGCGCTTAGCTTCAGGCCTCTAGAGAGGGGATGTTAGATCGACCCGCCACTTTGAGCGGTCAACCCTTAGGTGAGGGGCGGTCGACCGCTCTTTGTGTGGCGGCTAGCGTTAGCCTAGGCCCAATGGCTCGGATTTAATATATTTCGATTTGACGGTTGAGGTTGATTCTTGGGCTTATAAATTCAGGCCTAACACTCCATTCTCTTCTCATGTGATTCTGGAGACAGTAACGATGCTTTGCCGTTTCTTCTTCTCCACTTTCTTTCTAAATTATAAAAATAAGATATTTACATCTATATTCATACAAATTGGAGAAGAATAAAAATCTAATAAAAAGGAGAAGAGAAGAGAATCAACTATACGCATATTTGAGGTAACTTATATATATATTTATATATTTGTATCTATTTTCTCTCCCAATCTCAAATCTCTTCTCAGATATGTATACACCCTTTTTATACATATTTCTTGGATTCAAAAGGATTTGGAGATGAATCAAAGGTTCTGCTTCAGATCTGGATATTTAGATCGATTTTAAATGGTGAGTGGAAAATTGTATATGTTGTTTAAGATTTTAAATCTATTCCGTTGGCATACGTTTTATTTTTATGCCTAAATCAATTTTATTTGTGAGGAGGCTTAAATTAGTGTAGAAAATTACTCCATACATATTCTTGTTTAGATCTAATTTAAAATAAGTTTACACCTAGATTTGGAAATTAGTCCCATGGATTTTGGAATTTGAATGTTGTATATTTTTATTCCAGATCTGTACTTGGGTGTAAAATAGGATTTTTGGATTATTGCCCAATTTGTGCTATGTTGTAGATTTTCCAAAGTTTAATTTGTGGAAATAACATCCGTTTGATTCTTATAAATTTGTTTACTTTTTCCACTTCTTGTTCAAAAGGACGACATTTGATTTAACAAGGAATACCCACAAAAAAAGGGAAGTGATGTGCAAAGTACAGATTTATTCTCCATAGTTTACACTGTCTATTCTAATTAAAAGTAATTACTCATTCCTTGTAATTTCAAACGGAGTCAATCTTTCCTTTTTGTGTTAAACTAATTTATGAAAATCACAGCTGAAAATCTTTCTAAGGAATTTAATTTCGGCAAATTAAATATGAATAACATATTCTAGTTACATATTTATGACTAGAATATATATGGTTATGAATAGGTAGTTTTATTAGGCAGTTTATATGTATTTATTGCATTAATAAAGAAGAACAACATTTATTTGTGCGTTACTTATGCGTATTGCTCAATATTTATTAATATATTTAGGGAAGCAAATAGTTAGAATTAGAAAAGGTAGTAATTCATATTAATGGGAAATAAATAGGAATTCCTATTAATTAATTAATAGGAAATGAAGATTGTAACCTAAATTAATGGGCAATTAATGAGAAATGATGAATAATATTAAATTAAGGGTTACAATTAATAGAGAAATGGATTAACGGGATGGGTAAAAGTGAAATAGATATAAAAAGGTAACTAATTTGAAATTAGTAATCATACAGGAATGCTTTAAGAAATGCCCGTTAGGATATTACGGACAAATTGACATTTATGAGCATTAAAAGGAGATTTATATGTAGATAAGTATTTAAGGAAAATCTTATTGCCCTAAATAAAAAGGGAATTAGTAAGCTAAGTCCAATGTCAACCTAAGATAGTATAAGTAAAGACTTAGGATGGTTAATTGGACTTAGTAAGCTAGTGATGCGAGGTCATTAGAGTCACTCGGCGGAAGACTGCCCTTCACTTTAAGGCTACTAGCAGTCGGGTGCACTTACTACTGATATGAGGTATCACCAATCCTAGGACCCGTGATGACGTGAGAGATTAGACCTACTTTCTTAATTGAAAAGTATTAATGGTCCAAATATGAAATTAGGAAGCGACGAGGGATATTTCTAAAAAGGTTTACTTCACTACTGAGGTATTAAGTGGGTATCTTAGCGCCCGCCTCCCTACCGAAGGATGTAACCTATTCCACATTTATAATTAAGAGTGATGATGGATGTCTTGGGAAGGGTTTGCTTTGGGATTGAGGTACTATGTGCTGATTTAGGGTTTGCCTCTCTCCTATAAAAGAAGTACTAATTAGCCTAATGAGATTTCCAAGCAATGTCAGCTAGATAGTACTAGTAAGGAGTCTGCCTTGGGGTTAGGTATTAAATGACAAAAGCTTACCTATAAATAGGTGTTAAATGGTCAGCGACCTACCTAGTCCTTGTTAATGAGGTATCAAGTGGCTTGCGTACAGCCTCTCACATCGCTAAGACTTTATTGACGATAGATGCGCTAATAGTATGGCTATTATAAATTATAAGGCCATAAATAGTGGTCAAAGGTCTCTGTAGCTAGGACCAATAGATCAATAATGACAATGCTAGAAGTCCACCATGGAAATAGGTCTTAAATGATGGAGTCTACCTCGATTGAGGTCTTAAATGGCAAAGTCTTCCTATTTTTCTTTTAAAAGTATTATGTGGTGATAATTGAAGCCCGCTTTATATTTAGAAGTATTAAGTGGAAAACGGGTATGGAAGTACTGAGTGGTTGGTAAGGTTCCGTCAGTATTTCATAAGTTAGCAATGGGTAGGTAAGTAATCGTGTATGCAATGCAAGATAGATTAGAATTGCTAACCTTTATAGACATAACAATTAAATGGAAACCAATCGGTATAAATTTATGTTATAGACAATTTATAGATTTCCTGTCACCAGAACATTGTTTTGACCCCCTCCTCATTACAACCTACGGGATAAATTTATAGGAGCAAGTCACTGGAGCTGGATGTGTCCAGTTATTGGAGAAGTCTTCTTTCTCTCATGCTCGATGCTGATGCGACAATCTGCTATCCAAGGAATACACTTAATTCCAAGGTAGTAGTCATAACTAGTATTCTTATCCTATTCTTGTTTCCCTTATCATTTAGATTTCTATCAATATCTGATAATGTCGTGGTAATTTGCAGGTACCAAATTAATCGATTTATGCTTTAATGGACTTGGGTTTCGATTTTTTCAAAATTTTGGCTTATTAAGGTATAGATTGTTACATCTGTATCAGAGTCTAGGTTAGTAGATTAGGGGAATTAGGATAAATTGAGAGAACGTATTCGTACTTTCCTATCTAGTATTATTATAATTTTACGTTAGATTCTAAGAATTCCTACCATAGAAGTAGTTGCAGTTCCACTTCGAAGGATTGGGGAAAACAACTATGGGTTGGAAATATCTTAGAGTTAAGATTTTCAAGTCGACTTTGAAGTACCCCACGAAGTACTGGCAATGCATAAGGCGCTAACGATGAAGAGCAAGAGTATGACATATGACAAAGTCCTGAAGACTCGAAGTGTTCGAATTGATAGTTGATATCTAGCTACCTTGTGATTTTGGATTTTGACGATGAATTCTAGTCGGAGACACACATTTATTCTAGATGGGCAAGAAATTGAAGTCTATATGTGTAACGACCCGGAAATTTTAGTAGTTTTATTTATTTAATTAATTAAATTTTTGTGAAATTTTAAATAAATAAACCTTGAAATAAAAATTTAATATTTGGAATACGTCTAATTAAACATAGCAAATGGTAAATTTTCATCAAATAATATGGAAGTTTATTTTCTTGTGTAATTCTATTTCAATTAAGATCAGTTACAATTGATGATAATAAAATGTCTTCCAAACCTAAATATTTTTCTATAGAAAATTTGTAAATCATCTTCTGAGTGAGACGCCATATTTTGTTTCTTCAAATTTGGACTGCTATTGCCCCGTTTTTCTTATTTTCGACAAATTAGCAGCACTTTCGGTACTGATTATCGACTTTTGAAAGGATGATCATACCACTGATATCTGTACACCGTTTTGATCGTCTTGTCGTACTGATCTCTACAGTATATTCAATTCTATGTTTTGAGATACGGTATGCAGTGGAGTCATCGAAAAACGATTCCGTATCGATTCGGTTTTGAAACCTTTGATGTTCTGTGTCCTTTCAATTGTCATACATAGATAGTGAATTATCACTGGCTATTAACATTTTGAGAATCCAACTCTCGACTTATGGAATTCCACTGTTCATTTCATCTTTTCACTGTTTCATTTTAAAACTTAAGGAATAATATATATAATATACGAATCACATATATGGGTTCGAGAATTTTTGTGCCTGCTATTCTTCCCAGATCCATGTTATCTACTCGAGCCTCTCCACACTCTTCACCTATCTCCCCTCCGCGCTCTCTTCTTACTTCCCACGCGACAACCATCCCCTACTTGTGACTGCCGATCTCCATCTATGCTAAAACCCAATTTCCAATCTTACCCAAGCTTGCCTTGTGCCACCGAAACCCCACTACCTGTCACCTTATCTCGGCCGAACAACAACCCAACACTCGCCGATCTCTCGAGTTCGTCGACCGCCATCACCTCGGCCAGCAGCCCCTCCAGTCTAGACCAAGGCTCCGCCTTCTCCCCTTCTGTAGCTAACTCGTGCTTCTTTCCTTATATAGGCTCAGGTGTGTATATATATAGGCTGCTATATGTATAAGTGTGCATATATGTTGATCTTTGTTTATTTCATTTTATTTATATATATAATTTACATTGATATTGATTTCGAAATATATATGCGTTTTTACTTATCTTCTCTCAGCTGTTGTATATGGTATGTCTGCAAATCACTGTTTAATTATATATAGCCATAGAAAATGTAAGTTGTATACAAGTATGTATATATATATATATATTATAAGATCTAGCATGTATATATATGTTATATATATGATTTATTTTTATAAAATGTAAGTTATATTGCTGTTATATATTACTGTGTATATATATATATATTTCATAAAAAAAGTTAAGGTATATATATTATTTGTTAAAATATATATAGCTTTATACATGTCTAGAATATTCTATTATGTGTTTAAACTGGGCTGCGGCTTCGTATATATACAGATCTGGGTGCATAAGTTTTTAATAGTATTTTTGTTTAAATCGGTTTGTAAAAAAAAGAAATTTTTAATAGTATTTTATGTGATATGATTATATATCAGATTTTTGTTATTTTATTCATAAGGTAATATTTGTTTACAAATTGTAACTTTGGTACAGTACAATTGCATAAATATCTTGGATATATATATAATCTACGCATATGGTCTGAGTACATTTTGGTTAATCTGTCCATCTATTTTGTTTTATTACATTATTAGTCTGCATAGCATATTTTTTTATTAACTATTGACTTAAATTAAAGGTTTATAGGTATTGTTGTTTATGTCGTATATTTTAATTTATATATATATATATATATATAAACGGGTATATTTGTTTATCTGCATAAGTATTTATTTTAAATCTTATTATGTATATATGTTAAATTTTAATATATGTGTTTTGATTTAAAACAATGATTTTAATTATATATATGTTATTTTAATATTTGTTTTAAATTAAATATTGATTCTATGGAAATAATAATAATAATAATATATATATCATTGCTGTTCGATCAAATTGAGTCTAATTGTTTCATTGACTCCTTATCTATCAGCTTTGTTCGTCGAACCGTGTCCATCTAGCTTTGCTTCAAAATTCGTATTTGGATTCGTAACTCGTTTCATTCGTCGAATCTCTTTATCCTCGAAAGGTGAGAAATCACTCACGATTAACGTTCTTACATTTATTAAATTTGATTTCAATTGAAATGACAATTGAAATATGTTGCTGTTAGTTATTCACATTTATATATATGCCATTATCTGTATCTGTTCACCCGTGACATCTAACACCATTATCTGTTATTTATATTGATGATATATGCCTGTTATATTATTATCATATCCGTGATCACTCTGCAAGTTCCCTGTTAGTATAGAATTCCCTATGGGTTGAAATGATACATACCCGAACGATTTGTAGAATAGGAGAAAATCGTTATGGGTTGAAATGATAGACCCAAGCGATTTTCAATTGAATTGAATTTAGGATTGCGGGTTGAAATGATATATACCCGTATATATATAAATTACGGATTGAAATGATAAATATTCGTATCACTTGACCATAGGGTAGAGAATTATATACAAACACCGTTGGTCTATATATATAAATATTTTGAAAATGATTTCTATGGTTTTGAAAAGAAATATACGGTTTTAATAAATATTGATTTTAAAAGATTTATATATGTTGATTTAATAAAGTTGATATATAATATGTTTAAGTATTTATTATAATATATATTCAAATATAGAGTTTATAATGATTCTGGTTGAAAAGATAAATTTGAAATTGATTTGAAATTATATTTATTTAAGAATTTTACTTATATAAGTTTGATTTGAAATTTATTAAATTTGAAATTTTAAAGATATGTTTTATAACTTGAATTTGATTAAAAGTGACTTAAATGAATATTTCAAATTTACATAAATTAAAATGGGATATTTTGTTTATTTAAATTTGTAAATTGAAGTTGTATTTAGATGTTATTGAATATTTAAAGATTTAAATATATTGAAATTGAAATGGCTTGTTTTATGGTTCAAATATGTATTTGAAATCGATGATTTGAAATGGTTTATTGAGAAACTGAATTGAATTGAAATTTGGGGATTTAGATTGGATTAAATTTGAATTTTGGAATCCGAGTTGAGTTGAATCGATTTGTGAAATTTGAGGAAACTATTTTATTATATAGAGTAATTTAAATTATATTTAAAAATATTTTATATTATTTTATAAACTATTTTTATATAAACTATTTTTAATATAAACTATTTTTAGTATAACTATTTTTAATATAACTATTTTTAATATAAACTATTTTAAATATACTAATTATTTTAATATAAATTGTTTTAACTTATAACTATTTTTAATATAAACTATTTTAAATATACTAATTATTTTAATATAAATTGTTTTAACTTATAACTATTTTATATAAATCATTTTATTTTATAAACTATTTTATTTTATATACTATTATTAATATCTAAACTGTTTGAAGGAAAGTGTTATGATTTCAAAGTGTTATGATTTCCAAAGTTATGAATTTCAAAGTATTATGATTTCCAAAGTATTATTATTTCAAATTGTTTTGGTTTCGAAAGTATTATACCTTTGAAAGTACTATGATTTTGGAAGTGAATATTCTTGAAATGGAAATGATATCGTATTGATATGTTTTTGAAATGGAAATGATATTTGGTTTTGAAGTATAAACTATTTTGAAATGACCGCGGTGTTATAATAACAATTGGTTGTTAAAGAGACTAGGATCGGATATGGGCATACTCTCTGTCGATACCGAAAACCATTTTAACAACTGTGTACGCGGTGGAGATTCCAGAATGAAGTAGGATGGTGGCGACGATCCTATATGAGGTATATACGTGGACCCAACTCCCGTAAGTTGGCATAAGGTGGCTAAAACAGGAGCAATCGACGGGCTAATGAGGTAGCTCCTCTGATCGGACACACTCCATCGTATGTCATTCTATTACTTTGTGCTCGATTTGGTGCGCACCCTTGATTCGGGAGTGTGGCTCGAAGTGGGCGATTGCTGCAGCTCTGCGTTACCACCGGCCCGGAAGTGTAATTAGTAAATCTACCCCGACATTGCCTAGGTGTGCCGTGTCACCTACCCTAGCGTGCTTTACTATGAGTTTGTTTTGTACCATACCTATGGAGTGCCCTTTGACAACGCCCATTACGGGGGAGATTACAGTACTGTATAGACTATGGGAATATATAAAATGTGTTAAGGGGGATATGGGTAATGCCTTAACGCTATTTTTATAGTTTATTTTACTATAGACATATTATAATAGCGTATATTACTACATAGTAGATAGTTTAACGGATCCTTAGAGGATGGTTATCCCAAACACCCTTTGAGTTACTTGTATTTCAGTTGATATTTCACTTGAGTTGGATTTATTGATATAAGAATGTTAATCCTGACTCGAGTGTTCTGTGTTTTGCTTTACGCTCGGGTCAGACTGAGTGATTCAGCATTCGAGACTCACCTATGGAGTTGGAGCATTGCTTGGAGATCCATCTATTGATTCTACTCTCAGTTGATTCTAGTGATGTATTCAGATCTTGTATTTGACTATTGTATTGAGACATCTATGTATTCGTGACTTTTGTTGTATCTTGTTTAACTCTGTTATATATATATATAGTAGCTCCATGAATTACAATTCTTTTGTTTCCGCTGCAATATTGTTATATTACTCTGTGTCTGTGATTCTGTGATTATTTATTTACTGTATATGTTGAGTTTTGCCAAATTTAAATTAACAATCTGATATTTTTAGCAATTTAAATTCGACATGTATGGATGCGAATGGTTGGAAATTTTAGGATGTTACATGTGGTATCGGATCTCTGGTTTTAGGCAAAACTTAGCATATAGAGTAGATTTAATTACAGAATCGCTTTCGTTCGAGCTTGAAGTCCTTCCTCTTTGATTCGGGTTTCCTTTGAATTTTGGAACTCTCCCATTCGTTATGAAATCCATTTTTGCCTCTCCCTATTCGTGTTTTCTTGATTCTGGACTACCCATAGCTCCACTGTATGATTTGTACAGGGGCAAAACTCTTTTACAATCGGTATTGATTCACTGGAGATTTCTGTATCCTCGGTTTACGATGCTGCTATCTTTTGCTATGCCCAAATTCTATCGTCCAGATGTCGAGTTGCCTCTGGATTATGCCTCGACCTTACTTTGAAGTCACGGTTGAACCGGTTAAGGTTGCCGCGATTTATATAAGTCTATCCATTTTCCTAGTTGAAATTCAATAATCTTACCTCCCTATCGAGTCTATCTTCTAGTTGAATTCTTTTGATTTGGGTCCCTTTGAATTTGGATCTCTATTCTTTCTTTGAAATCCATTCTTGTATCATCGAGCGAGGAAGTGTATTTGTAAATTAATATTAAGTTGTTTTATATACGTGTCGTTTGAGTTGTTAATGTTGATTTGGGTTTTCGATCGATCCGTCTGATCAACGCTATCGATAGGATTTCCAAAACACTTAAACAGAGCAAACTGACACAATATTGTTTTAATTTGGTAAATGAAATAAATTTGTATGTTTATGTTATAAATATATATAAGTATAATTTTTTGGAATTTAATAAGTTAATTAAATTGGTTATTTAAAATGGTAATATTTGATTATCATCTATTGTTCTAAATGAATTTATAACATGGTTTATAAATTGATTTGGAATTTAAATGAATTTAAATCAGGAATTTGAGAAGTTAATTTTCGGTGATTTCAAACTTTGTCTTTAAAGTTTTAAAGTTATTTAAATTATTTTCGAATAAAAATCGTTTCAAAGAATTTTAAAATGTTGAAATCGGTGCACTCCTCTTTTGTCGCTGGAAAATAATTTCAGTGATGGCGGCCGCATCATCGACATTCATTTTCGAGTTTCGAAGTGGAGAGACCGTTTAGTTGCTTGGCTACACTTTTGTTTTAGAAATTAATTTGATTTGAATTTCTTATGTATGATTTGACTTATATATATAGGTATATTATTTTAAATTTAAATTGATTTGATATATATAGTATACACATAATTATCTCTAAATGGTTTCAAGTGAATCGGAAATTTAATTCTTAAATTTTCTTAAAGGATAATTTCAATTATAAAATGAAACCAGAAATTTTTAATAAATATTTTAACTTGAAATAATTGAGTTGGGAAAGTTTATTTGTATAATACTCTATTGCATTCCAATATTACTTACCTTAATTATTCAGAAGTTAACCATGTAATTGAATATTATACAATATAAAATGATGTTAAAGGAACTTTTAAATAAATTTGAGTAGTTGTAATAAGTGCAAATATACTTAATATATATGATAGGATATATTAAGTGGGATAAATTTATTAAAAGGAGAATTAAATTTGTTGAATAAAATACGGGTATAATAAATGACTGTACAAATTTATGATTTTAGAAATTGTTGATTTAGGATAATTAGATAATAAGATAATGAATTTAGAAATAGTTAGATTGATTTACTTAAGTGAAATCAAATGGATTAAACCAAATTGTTAAATATTAATTTATTTAAAACTGAAATTTATATGGTTTAAATTAATTGTTTTATTTTGTTTTTCAATCTATTTTATTTTTGGTTGTTTCCATTCTCCTACCTCCTTCATTTTCGGGGACGAAAAGTTTTGAGTGGGGGAGAGTGTAACGACCCAGAAATTTTAGTGGTTTTATTTATTTAATTAATTGAACTTTTGAGAAATTTTAAATAAATAAACTTTGAAATAAAAATTTAATATTTGGAATACGTCTAATTGAATATAGCAAATAATAATTTTTCATCAAATAATATGGAAGTTTATTTTCTTGTGTAATTCTATTTCAATTTAGATCAGTTACAATTGATGATAATAAAATATCTTCCAAACCTGAATATTTTTTTATAGAAAATTTGTAAATCATCTTCTGAGTGAGACGTCATATTTCGTTTCTTCAAATTTGGACTGCTATTGCCCCGTTTTTCTTATTTTCGATAAATTAGCATCACTTTCGGTACCGATTATCGACTTTTGATAGGATGATCGTACCACTGATATCTGTATACCGTTTTGATCGTCTTGTCGTACTGATCTCTACAGTATATTCAATTCTGTATTTTGAGATACGGTATGCATCGGAATCATCGAAAAACGATTCTGTATCGATTCGGTTTTGAAACCTTTGATGTTCTGTGTCCTTTCAATTGTCATACATGGATAGTGAATTGTCACTGGCTATTAACATTTTGAGAATCCAACTCTCGACTTATGGAATTCCACTGTTCATTTCATCTTTTCACTATTTCATTTTAAAACTTAAGGAATAATATATATATAATATACGAATCACATATATGGGTTTGAGAATTTTTGTGCCTGCCATTCTTCCCAGATCCATGTTATCTACTCGAGCCTCTCCACACTCTTCACCTATCTCCCCTCCGCTCTCTCTTCTTACTTCCCATGCGGCAACCATCCCCTACCTGTGACCGCCGATCTCCAGCTATGCTAAAACCCAATTTCCAATCTTTCCCCAGCTTGCCTTGTGCCACCGAAAACCCCACTGCCTGTCACCTTATCTCGGCCGAACAATAACCCATCCCTCGCCCATCTCTTGAGTTCGTCGACCACCATCACCTCGGCCAGCAGCCCCTCCAGTCTAGACCAATGCTCCGCCTTCTCCCCTTCTGTAGCTAACTCGTGCCTCTTTCCTTATATACGCTCAGGTGTGTATATATATAGGCTGCTATATGTATAAGTGTGCATATATGTTGATCTTTGTTTATTTCATTTTATTTATATATATAATTTACATTGATATTGATTTCGAAATATATATGCGTTTTTACTTATCTTCTCTCAGCTGTTGTATATGGTATGTCTGCAAATCACTGTTTAATTATATATAGCCATAGAAAATGTAAGTTGTATACAAGTATGTATATATAGTATATATAAGATCTAGCGTGTATATATATAGTATATATAAGATTTATTGTTATAAAATGTAAGTTATATTGTTGTTATATATTAGTGTGTGTGTATATATATATATATTTCATAAAAAAATTTAAGGTATATATATTATTTGTTAAAATATATATAGCTTTATACATGTCTAGAATATTTTATTATGTGTTTAAACTGGGCTGCGGCTTCGTATATATACAGATCTGGGTGCATAAGTTTTTAATAGTATTTTTGTTTAAATCGGTTTGTAAAAAAAAATTTAATAGTATTTTATGTGATCTGATTATATATCAGATTTTTGTTATTTTATTCATAAAGTTATATTTTTTACAAGTTGTAACTTTGGTACAGTACAACTGCATAGATATCTTGGATATATATATATAATCTACGCATATGGTATGAGTACATTTTGGTTAATCTGTCCATCTATTTTGTTTTGTTACATTATTAGTCGGCATAGCATATTTTTTATTAATTATTGACTTAAATTAAAGGTTTATAGGTATTGTTGTTTATGTCGTATATTTTAATGTATATATATAAAGGGGTATATTTGTTTATATGCATAAGTATTTATTTTAAATCTTATTATGTATATATGTTAAATTTTAATATATGTGTTTTGATTTAAAACAACGATTTTAATTATATATGTTATTTTAATATTTGTTTTAAATTAAATATTGATTCCATGGAAATAATAATAATATATATATCATTGCTGTTCGATCAAATTGAGTCTAATTGTTTCATTGACTCCTTATCTATCAGCTTTGTTCGTCGAACCGTGTCCATCTAGCTTTGCTTCGAAATTCGTGCTTGGATTCGTAACTCGTTTCATTCGTCGAATCTCTCTATCCTCGAAAGGTGAGAAATCACTCACGATTAACGTTCTTACATTTATTAAATTTGATTTCAATTGAAACGACAATTGAAATATGCTGATGTTAGTTATTCACATTTATATATATGCCATTATCTGTATCTGTTCACCTGTGACATCTGACACCATTATCTGTTATTTATATTGAAGATATATGCCTGTTATATTATTATCATATCCGTGATCACTCTGCAAGTTCCCTATTAGTATAGAATTCCCTATGGGTTGAAATGATACATACTCGAACGATCTGTAGAATAGGAGAAAATCGTTATGGGTTGAAATGATAGACCC
Organism: Allium fistulosum; assembly: GCA_030737815.1. Taxonomy (NCBI): domain Eukaryota; kingdom Viridiplantae; phylum Streptophyta; class Magnoliopsida; order Asparagales; family Amaryllidaceae; genus Allium; species Allium fistulosum. The sequence continues at coordinate 1,126,646,597 of CM060902.1, read as the reverse complement.
AAGCGATTTTCAATTTAATTGAATTTGGGATTGCGAGTTGAAATGATATATACCCGTATATATATAAATTACGGATTGAAATGATAAATATTCGTATCACTTGACTATAGGGTAGAGAATTATATACAGACACCGTTGGTCTATATATATAAATATTTTGAAAATCATTTCAATTCATTTTTCCTAAACGTGAATTCCTGTAAGTTCTATCATGTCTTCTTCCTCTTTCTCCTTTCTTTTTCTCTTTTATTTTGTTCTCAAGCAAGTTCGGCCTCCACCATCACATGCTTTAGCCGACCACTTCTCCTCCTCTACACCACCCATGACCGACCATCTTATCACCATCTCCATTCCCTTGCCGTGACCATAGATCCAAACCCATCACCTAAATGCTCCACAAACCCTAGCCGTGACTTGATTTGGCCAATTCATCACCATCTCATGCTTGAAACCATAGCCGGCCTTCACCACATTATTCCCTTCCTAATTGCCTCGGCCACCATCATTTCCACCATCTCCACTTGCTTGGCCGTGACCCATCTCCATCCCCTAGCCGTGAATCCTTGTGCCTTGATCCATAGTGTGACTTGACCGAACCCAATAGCACATAGGGTCCTAACCCATTAGCCTTAGGTCCGAACCCAAAAGGCATTTGTGCCTTGCCTTTTTTCCTTCCTACTGACCTTTTGGTTTGCCCTCTCTTCACTTTCCGTTAGCCGTACCCTATTTTCTTGCCATGGCTAAACATCTATGCTTCAAACAAAGTGGCCGAGACAAGATTTGATGTGGGTCAAGCCCATTTGGAAGTGGCCGAGCCCACTGGATTTGGTTAAGTCCTCTTGCTTCACTTTGTTCATATTTTGATTTTGTTTAAGTCTAGATTCTTTTGTCCAATCATATACTTATATATGTTGTATATTTGTTGTTTCATGAACTGGATCTTGGCACTCTATCTACTCGAATCTAGTTGTGCTTTGTCGTGCTTTTTGGAGTTTGGTTGTGTGTCTCGAAATTGTCGTCTCTTGCTTTAAAAGGTGAGTTATTACTCTCGACATTCATATTTATATATTTGTGAAACGATGACATGTGAATGTGTAGTAGTTGATATGCTATGTTGATATATGTTCAGATATGCCTGTGATATGATTATATAATGTTATAACCTGATCATATACCTGTTGCATCACCTGATATGATATGCTATGCTATACTATTCATTTATATTCTGTTCTCACACTACAAGTTCCCTCATTATGGGTTGAAATGATACATACCCAAACGGACTTTAGAATAGGGAAAAATGGTTATGAGCTGAAATGATAGGCTCAAGCGATTTTTATTAGTATTTGACTTGGGATTGCGGGTTTGAAATTATAAAACCCGAGATTTTTATTTCACAGATTGAAATGATACATATATGTATCACTTGACCTAGGTTAGAAAATATTATACAGACCCGTGGTTAATTTTAATAATAGTTTTCTGAAATTTATTAAGTATTTTGAAATTTTAGTATATGAAAATTTGAACTTAAGTTTTATTTAAATGGTTTAAATAAAATATATATTGGTTTCTATAAGTTAAAATTTATAGCTAATAAATGGTTTTAATTTACAACCTAAGATTTTATTTAAATTTAATCTGACTTAATAATTTTAATTTAAAGTTGATTTAAGTGATTTAAATATAAATATAAATTGGTTTTATAAGTTAAAAATTTTATAAGGTGATAAATGGTTTTAAATTGTAACATAAGAAACTATTTAAAATTAATTCAACATAATAATTTAATTTGGTTTAATTTGATTGGATTTTTAATTTAAATTAAAATATTTTATTTATGGAATGGATATTTTTAAAAGTAAATAAAGTATCGTGTTATTTGTTAAAAGTAAAGTTAAGCAATATAAATGTAATTTTGACTTAATAAATGAATTTTGGTTAAATTTGGATATTTTATTTATAAAATTTTATTTTATTTAAATCATATGTTAAATGATATCCAAATAAATATTTCTGAAAAGTGAAATATGTTTTATAAGTTCAAAATGGTGAAAACTGAAAATTATAATGTTTTTGAAATGTTATAATAAATGTTAGATTTGTATTGGCAGCATTTCCAAAATGCTGTGGTTTTAAGGTAGCATTTTCTAAGTGCTGCTGTTCCTGAAATGTACTGTATTTTTGAATTACTATTATATCTACTGTAACGTTTTCTAAGTGGTGCTGTTTCTGAAAAGATAATATTTTCGAACTACTACTATATGTATTATCACATTTTCCAAGTGTTACGAATGCTAAAATACAATGTTTTTGAAATTGTTATAATTGAATGAATGAACTTAGAAATGCTACAACTTTGGAAATGAATATTATTTTGAAAGATTTTGACATTGGATTTAAATGGTTTAAATGAATATGTTTTGATTTGAAATATAAACCATTTTGAAATTTATAACCACAGGTTATAATAATGATTGGTTGTTAAAGAGACCGGGATCAGATATGGGCATACTCTCTGTCGATACCGAAAACCACTTTAACAACCGTGTACGCGGTGGAGATTCCAGAATAAAGTAGGATGGTGGCGACGATCCTATTGAGGTATATACGTGGACCCGACTCCCATGAGTTGGCATAAGGTGGCTAAAACAGGAGCGATTCCGGACCAAGTGAGGTCATTCCTCCGATCGGGCATTTTCCTTCGATATTATATTCTGAATTTGTGATTGATTTGATGACCGTCCTTGATTTTGATTTGGGAGTGTGTCCCGAGTTGGGCAATAGTAGCTACTATGCGTTACCACCAGCCCGGATGCGTAATTGGTATATCTACCCTGGCATTGTCTCGTTGTGCCGTGTCACCTACCATAGCGAGCCTTACTACGTGTTTGATTTGTGTCGTACCTATGGAGTATCCTCTGGTAGCCTCCCGATCTGGAGGTACTATGATACTGTATAGACTATTGGCACTATATAGGTGTTAAGGTGGAAAATGTAAAGCATTAACGCTACTTTTAAGTAAGTATACTTTACTATAGACATTATTATAATAGGGTATATTACTACATAGTAAATAGTTTAACGGATCCTTAAAGGATGGGCGATCCCAAGCATCCTTTAAGTTACTTGAGCATTTCTATTATAGTTCACTTGAGTTGGTTTACATTGTATAAGTATGTATGTCCTGACTCGAGTGTTTTGTGTTTTGCTTTACGCTCGGGTCAGACTGAGTTGTACCAGTATTCGAGACTCACCTTTGGAATTGGAGCTTCGCTTGGATCCATCTATTGATTCTGCTTTCCGTTATTCAATTGATTCCAGTGATGTATTCAGATCTTGTATTTGACTATTGTATATAGACATCTATGTATTCGTGATTTCTGTTGTATCTTGTTGAACTCTATTATATTATATATAATAGCTTCATGAACTACTATTCTTTGTTTCCGCTGCATTATTGTTATATTACTCTGTGTGTGATTCTGTGATTATTTATTTACTGTGTATATTGAGTTTTGCCAAATTTTAAATTAACAATATGATATTTTGAGCAATTCAAATCCGACATGTGTGGATGCGAATGGTTGAAAATTTCAGGATGTTACAGTTGGTATCGGAGCTCTGGTTTTAGGAAAAACTCATCATATAGAGTAGATTAAATTACATAATCACTTTCGTTCGAGCTTGAATTCCTTCTTCTTCGATTCGGTTTCCTTTGAATTTTTGGAATGTTCCCTCGGTTCCAAAATCCATTCTTGTCTTTCCCTATTCCTATTCTTCCGGATTTTTGAGTATCCCATAGCCCCACTATATGATTTGTAAGGATGTGAAACTCCTTACAATAGGCATTGATTCATCGGAGATTTCTGTATCCTCGGTTTACAATGCTGCTATCTCTTGCGATACTCAAAATTCTATCTTTTGAGATCGGATGTCGATTTGCCTCTGAATTCTACCTCGATCTTATTTTGAAGTCACGGTTGATCGGTTAAGGTTGCCCGCGATTTATATAAGTCTAACTATTTTTCTTCTCTCTTTGAAATCTATTTATCTTAATATCGAGCCTACCTTCTAGTTGAATTCTTTTGGTTAGGATCCCCCTATATTTGAATCTCTATCCTTGATTTGAAAACCATCCTTGAATCATCGGAAGAGGGAGTGTATTTTGTATCTTGTTATTAATATTAAAATGTTTTATATATTGTGTTGTCTGAGTTGTTGATGTTGGTTTGGATTTTCGATCGTTTTGTCTAATCAAGGCTATCGATAGAATTTCCAAAACACTTGAACAGAGCAAACTGACACAATATTATTTTCAAATTTGATAAATGAAATTAATTTGTATGTTTATATTGTAAATATATAAGTAAAAATTTTGGAATTTAATAAGTTAATTAAATTGGTTGTTTAAAATGATAATATTTGATTTTCATTTATTGTTCTATAAATGAATTTATAAGCATGGTTTATAAAATGATTTGAAAATTAAAATGAATTTAAATCTAGAATTTGAGAATTTAATTTTCGATAATTTCAAACTCTGGTTTTAAAGTTTTAAAATGTATATTATTTAAAGTATTTTCAAATAGAAATCATTTCAGGTCAGTACTCTCTTCTTTTGTTGCTAGAAAATAATTTCGGTGAAGACGGCCTCATCATCGACATTCATTTTCGAGTTTCGAAGTGGAGAGACCATTCAGTAGCTTTGCTACAGTTTTGTTTTGGAAATTTAATCGATTTAAATTTCTTAAGTATGATTTGATTTATATATAAAGGTATATTATTTTAAATTTGATTTGATTTGATATATATAGTATATACATTTATCTCTAAATGGTTTGAAATGAATCGGAAATTTAATTCTTTAATTTATATTAAAGGATGATTTTAATTATAGATAAATCTAATATTTTTGAGTAAATATTTAAGTATAAATAATTGAATTGGGAAAAAATTTCTTGTGTAATCCTCTATTGCATTCTAATATAACTTACCTTAATTATTCAAAAGTTAACTATGTAACGGAATTTTATACAATATAAAATGATGATAAAGAAATTTTAAATAATTTGAGTGGCTATAATGAGTATGATCAAAAGGGACACTATGCTATTAGTTGCCCTACTTCAGTTGGTACTGCTGTTCCTGTGCTTCCGCTCCTAGTGATACCCAAGGTACCCTTCCAGGCATCTTTTCTTTATTTCATCATCCTGTTCATGTTTTATTTGATACCGGAGCTTTCCATAGTTTTAGATCTGTAGATCTTTGTGATAAGTTTGAACATCCCCTTTCTCCTGAGTATGTTCTAGTAATTTCTATGTTTTGGGTTTCGATGCTTTTGATTTGTTGCTTGGAGGTGATTGGCTGAAGATGCATGAAGCCGTTATCTCCTGTAAAACCCGAACTGTTTCTCTTGTTGATGATTTTGGTAATTCTTTGGTTATTCAATGTCGTATGCCTCAGGATTTTGCTAGCAGCTTTATTTATTATTTTGATTCTTCTCCTAGTGATCTTTATTCGACTCCTGTGGTCAAACTCTATCCCGATGTATTTGGTGAAGTCACTGCTTTACCTCCTAAGTGAGAAATCGAATTTCGTATCGATCTTATTCCTGGAGCTCGACCTGTTATTCTTCCTTCTAGAAGAATGGCACCTCGTGAGAAGGTTGAGTTGAGGAAGCAAATTGAGGACTTGTTCTCCAAGGGTCTGATCAGACCTAGCCATTCCGAACGGGGAACGGGGGTGGTTTTCATCACCAAGTCCGATGGTTCTTTGAGGATGTATGTTGATTATAGGGAGCTTAACAAGCTCACTATGAAAAATAGATATCCTATTCCTCGTATCAATGATATGTTGATCAGCTCAATGGAGCTATTGTTTTCTCTCAGCTTGATCTTGCCTCATACTTTCACCAGCTCAGAGTTGCTGAGGAAAGTATTCCCCAGACTGCTTTCCGTACTGAGAATGGTTTCTATGAATGGTTAGTCATGCCTTTTGGTTTGACTAATGCTCCTGCTTTCTTTGTTGATCTTATGAATCATGTCTGCCGTGATGTCCTTAACAAATTTGTTCTAGTCTTTGTTTATGATATTCTCGTCTTCTCTAAGTCTGTGGAGGAGCATGATTCCCATTTGAGCTTTGTTCTGGAGAATCCTAGGAGTCATCAGTTGAAAGCTAAATTCTCAAAATGCCATTTCTAGAAGTATGAAGTCCGATTTCTTAGGCATATTGTTTCTGGTAATGGAGTTTCTGTTGATCCAGTTAAGATCGCTGCGATCAATGTAAGTCTTTCTTTTCCTTATTTTTCTCTTTATCATTCAATCATTCTGTCATTTCTATTGTCCTTATATCTCTCCCTATTCTGTACAGGATTGGGAAACTCCTAGGACCCCTTTTGATATTCGTAGTTTTCTAGGCCTTGCCGGTTATTATCGGAGATTCATTAAGAATTTTGCTCGGATTGCTGCACTTTTCCTGCTTTGACTCGTAAGAATGTTAAGTTTTACGAGATTATTTGGGTTATGGTGGATAGACTGACCAAGTCCGCTCATTTCATTCCGTTCAAGTCTATTAGCTCTGCCTTATATTTGGCTGAGATCTATGTGAGGGAGATTGTTCGTCTTCATGGTGTTCCTATCAGTATTCTTCATGATAGAGATCCCATGTTCACCCGTCAGTTTTGGAGAGTCTTTCTAGAATCTTTGGGCACTCACCTGAATCTGAGCACTGCTTACCATCCACGGACCGACGGTCAAACGGAAAGAGTGAATCAGATTCTGGAAGATCTTCCTCGTACTTGTGTTCTTGATTATGGAGGATCTTGGGAAGATCATCTCCATCTCGTCGAATTTACCTATAGCAACCGTTATTAGGTACAATTTCAATCTTCTATTTTATCTTGTCTTGATCCTTTATCTACCTCATTTTATCTTTTATGTTCTAGCTAGTATTGCAATGTCTCAGTTTGCTGCCCTTACGGACGACCTTGCAGATCTCCATCTTGATGGATTGAATTCGGTAATTATTTGGTTCGTTGGTCCTTTCCGCATCTTAGAAAGGATTGATTCTTTAGCTTATCGCCTGGATTTGCCTGAGAAGTTTTTTGGGATGCATAATGTATTTCATGTTTCCCATCTTCGTCGGTATCTTCATGATCCATCTCTTATTGTTCAGCCTTCTGCTCTCGGGAGTTTGGATATTGAGCCAAACCTTACTGTCGAGAGGAAGCCACTTCGTATTGTCGATAGAGGTACGAAGCAACTGAGAAGTAAATTTGTCAACCTGTTCAAAGTATAGTGGAGTACTAATGATCGGGATTGTACCTGGGAGACGGAGGAGAGCATACATGCTTTGAATCCGGAATTGTTTGTTTCAAGTATTATTCGCTGTTCTATCTTATTTTTCTTTGTCCTTCCGTGCCTCGTTCCTTTTCGAGGACGAAAAGTTTTGAGTGGGGGAGAGTGTAACAACCCATATTTTTAACAATTATTTTAAAATAGAATTTATTTGAAAACTTAGATTTTTAAATCATTTTAAATTGTAATTTTGGAATTTTCCAATGAAATTTTGGATTTTGTTTATAATTTATTTTCCAAATATAATAAAATAATGATTTTCTGAAAATTTTATATTTTGGTCAACTTTGGTCAAACTTTGACTTTCAGTTGAAATTTTTAAATTTGAATTTTAAATTTCCAATCTTTTTCTTTTAAGCTGTACTTGATTCTGATTTTCGTTCTGCTTTTCGTTTAGTCAAATTTTGTTTTATACTTTTTAAATCTGATAGAATTCAGCGTTTTACATGCAATTATTTTCTGTATTTCATTTATCTAATTTCTATTTTCATTTTTCTATTTTATTTTGGTTTGGGCTTTGATTTTCTATTGGATTTTTGGCTCGTTTATTTTGATGGGCTTTGTAAGTGGGCTTAGGAAATTCAAGAGGCATGAGTTCCTTTATTTAATATGAAGTGGTGCCTTTACATTTCCTTAGCCGTTCATTTCCACTTCCTTAGCCGTACAAAACAAAAGCTTCTCATCTCTTTTCTCAATTCATTTTTCCTGAACGTGAATTCCTGTAAGTTCTATCATGTCTTCTTCCTCTTTCTCCTTTCCTTTTCTCTTTTCTTTTGTTCTCAAGCAAGTTCGGCCTCCACCATCACATGATTTAGCCGACCACTTCTCCTCCTCTACACCACCCATAACCGGCCATCTCATCACCATCTCCATTCCCTTGCCGTGACCATAGATCCAAACCCATCACCTAAATGCTCCACAAACCCTAGCCGTGACTTGCTTTGGCCAATTCATCACCATCTCATGCTTGAAACCATAGCCGACCTTCACCACATTATTCCCTTCCTAATTGCCTCGGCCACCATCATTTCCACCATCTCCACTTGCTTGGCCGTGACCCATCTCCATCCCCTAGCCATGAATCCTTGTGCCTTGATCCATAGTATGACTTGACCGAACCCATTAGCACATAGGGTCCTAACCCATTAGCCTTAGGGCCGAACCCAAAAGGCATTTGTGCCTTGCCTTATTGCCTTCCTATTGACCTTTTGGTTTGCCCTCTCTTCACTTTCCCTTAGCCGTACCCTATTTTCTTGCCATGGCCGAACATCTATGCTTCAAAACAAAGTGGCCGAGACAAGATTTGATGTGGGTCAAGCCCATTTGGAAGTGGTTGAGCCCACTTGATTTGGTTACGTCCTCTTGCTTCACTTTGTTCATATTTTGATTTTGTTTAAGTCTAAATTCTTTTGTACAATCATATACTTATATTTGTTGTATATTTGTTGTTTACAAGACCTGGATCTTGGCTCTCCATCTACTCGAATCTAGTCGTGCTTTTCGGAGTTTGGTTGTGTGTCTCGAAATTGTCGTCTCTAGCTTTAAAAGGTGAGTTATCACTCTCGACATTCATACTTATATATTTGTGAAACGATGACATGTGAATGTGTAGTAGTTGATATGCTATGTTGATATATGTTCAGATATGCCTGTGATATGATTATATAAGGTTATAACCTGATTATATACCTGTTGCATCACCTAATATGATATGCCATGCTATACTGTTCATTTATATTCTGTTTCTCACACTACAAGTTCCCTCACTATGGGTTGAAATGATACATACCCGAACGGACTTTAGAATAGGTAAAAATAGTTATAAGCTGAAATGATAGGCTCAAGCGATTTTTATTTGTATTTGACTTGGGATTGCGGGTTTGAAATTATAGAACCCGGGATTTTTATTTCACGGATTGAAATGATACATATCCGTATCACTTGACCTAGGTTAGAAAATATTATACAGAATCGTGGTTAATTTTAATAATAGTTTACTGAAATTTATTAAGTATTTTGAAATTTTAGTATATGAAAATTTGAACTTAAGTTTGATTTAAATGGTTTAAATAAAATATATATCGGTTTTTATAAGTTAAAACTTATAGCTAATAAATGGTTTTAATTTACAACCTAAGATTTTATTTAAATTTAATCTGACTTAATAATTTTAATTTAAAGTTGATTTAAGTGATTTAAATATAAATATAAATTGGTTTTATAAGTTAAAATTTTTATAAGGTGATAAATGGTTTTAAATTGTAACATAAGAAACTATTTAAAATTAATTCAACTTAATAATTTAATTTGATTTAATTTGATTGGATTTTTAATTTAAATTAAAATATTTTAATTATGGAATGGATATTTTTAAAAGTAAATAAAGTATCAAGTTATTTGTTAAAAGTAAAGTTAAGCAATATAAATGTAATTTTGACTTAATAAATGAATTTTGGTTAAATTTGGATATTTTATTTATAAAATTTTATTTTATTTAAATCATATGTTAAATGATATCCAAATAAATATTTCTGAAAAGTGAAATATGTGTTATAAGTTCAAAATGGTGAAAATTGAAAATTATAATGTTTTTGAAATGTTATAATAAATGTTAGATTTGTATTGGCAGCATTTCCAAAATGTTGTGGTTTTAAGGTAGCATTTTCTAAGTGCTGCTGTTCCTGAAATGTACTGTATTTTTGAATTACTATTATATCTACTGTAACGTTTTCTAAGTGATGCTGTTTCTGAAAAGATAATATTTTCGAACTGCTACTATATGTATTATCACATTTTCCAAGTTCTACGAATGCTAAAATACAATGTTTTTAAAATTGTTATAATTGAATGAATGAACTTAGAAATGCTACAACTTTGGAAATGAATATTATTTTGAAACATATTGACATTGGATTTAAATGGTTTAAATGAATATGTTTTGATATGAAATATAAACCATTTTGAAATTTATAACCACAGGTTATAATAACGGTTGGTTGTTAAAGAGACCGGGATCAGATATGGGCATACTCTCTGTCGATACCGAAATCACTTTAAAAATCGTGTACGCGGTGGAGATTCCTGAATGAAATAGGATGGTGGCGACGATCCTATTGAGGTATATACGTGGACCCGACTCTCGTGAGTTGGCATAAGGTGGCTAAAACAGGAGCGATTCCGGGCCAAGTGAGGTCATTCCTCCGATCGGGCACTTTCCTTCGATATTATATTCTAACGTTGTGATTGATTTGATGGCCATCCTTGATTTTGATTTGAGAGTGTATTCCGAGGTGGGCGATAGTAGCTGCTATGCGTTACCACCAGCCCGGATGCGTAATTGGTATATCTACCCTAGCATTGCCTCGTTGTGTCGTGTCACCTACCATAGCGAGCCTTACTATGAGTTTGATTTGTGCCGTACCTATGGAGTATCCTCTGGTAGCCTCCCGATCTGGAGGTACTACGGTACTGTATAGTCTATTGGCACTATATATGTGTTAAGGTGGAAAATGTAAAGCCTTAACGCTATTTTTAAGTAAGTTTACTTTACTTTGGACATTATTATAATAGCATATATTACTACATAGTAAATAGTTTAACGGATCCTTAAAGGATGGGCGATCCCAAGCATCCTTTAAGTTACTTGAGCATTTCTATTACAGTTCACTTGAGTTGGTTTACATTGTATAAGTATGTATGTCCTGACTCGAGTGTTTTGTGTTTTGCTTTACGCTCGGGTCAGACTGAGTTGTACCAGTATTCGAGACTCACCTTTGGAGTTGGAGCTTCGCTTGGATCCATCTATTGATTCTGCTTTCAGTCATTCAGTTGATTCCAGTGATGTATTCAGATCTTGTATTTGACTATTGTATTTAGACATCTATGTATTCGTGATTTCTGTTGTATCTTGTTGAACTCTGTTATATTATATATAGTAGCTTCATGAACTACTATTCTTTGTTTCTGCTGCATTATTGTTATATTACTCTGTTTCTGTGATTCTGTGATTATTTATTTACTGTATATATTGAGTTTTGCCAAATTTTAAATTAACAATTTGATATTTGAGCAATTCAAATCCGACATGTATGGATGCGAATGGTTGAAAATTTCAGGATGTTACAGTTGGTATCAGAGCTCTGGTTTTAGGCAAAACTCAGCATATAGAGTAGATTAAATTACAGAATCACTTTCGTTCGAGCTTGAATTCCTTCTTCTTCGATCTGGTTTCCTTTGAATTTTTGGAATGTTCCCTCGGTTCCAAAATCCATTCTTGTCTTACCCTATTCGTATTCTTCCGAATTTTTGAGTATCCCATAGCCCCACTATATGATTTGTAAGGAAGTGAAACTCCTTACAATAGGCATTGATTCACTGGAGATTTCTGTATCCTCAGTTTACAATGCTGCTATCTCTTGCGATACTCGAAATTCTATCTTTTGAGATCGAATATCGATTTACCCCTGAATTCTACCTCGATCTTATTTTGAAGTCACGGTTGATCGTTTAAGGTTGCCCGCGATTTATATAAGTCTAACCATTTTTCTTCTCTCTTTGAAATCTATTTATCTTCATATCGAGCCTACCTTCTAGTTGAATTCTTTTGGTTAGGATCCCTCTATATTTGAATCTCTATCCTTGATTTGAAAACCATCCTTGAATCATCGGAAGAGGGAGTGTATTTTGTATCTTGTTATTAATATTAAAATGTTTTATATATTGTGTTGTCTGAGTTATTGATGTTGGTTTGGATTTTCGATCCATTCGTTTGATCAACGTTATCGATAGGATTTCCAAAACACTTGAACAGAGCAAACTGGCACAATATTATTTTCAAATTTGATAAATGAAATTAATCTGTATGTTTATTGAAAATATATAAGTAAAAATTTTGGAATTTAATAAGTTAATTAAATTGGTTGTTTAAAATGATAATATTTGATTTTCATTTATTGTTCTATAAATGAATTTATAAACATGGTTTATAAAGTGATTTGAAAATTAAAATGAATTTAAATCTAGAATTTGAGAATTTAATTTCCGATAAATTCAAACTCTGTTTTTAAAGTTTTAAAATGTATATTACTTAAAGTATTTTCGAATAGAAATCATTTCAGGTCAGTACTCTCTTCTTTTGTTGCTGGAAAATAATTTCGGTGATGACGGCGGCATCATCGACATTCATTTTCGAGTTTCGAAGTGGAGAGACCATTCAGTAGCTTTGCTACAGTTTTGTTTTGGAAATTTAATCGATTTAAATTTCTTAAGTATGATTTGATTTATAAATAAAGGTATATTATTTTAAATTTGATTTGATTTGATATATATAGTATATACATTTATCTCTAAATGGTTTGAAATGAATCAGAAATTTAATTCTTTAATTTATATTAAAGGATGATTTTAATTATAGATAAATCCAATATTTTTGAATAAATATTTAAGTATAAATAATTTAATTGGGAAAAAATTTCTTGTATAATCCTCTATTGCATTCTAATATAACTTACCTTAATTATTCAAAAGTTAACTATGTAACGAAATTTTATACAAAATAAAATGATGATAAAGGAATTTTAAATAATTTGAGTGGTTATAATGAGTATGATCAAAAGGGACACTATGCTAATAGTTGCCCTGCTTCAGTTGGTACTACTGTTCCTCCTTCTGCTCCCGCTCCTAGTGATACCTAGGGTACCCTTCTGGGCATCTTTTCTTCATTTCATCATCCTGTTCATGTTTTATTTGATACCGGAGCTTTCCATAGTTTTAGATCTGTAGATCTTTGTGATAAGTTTGAACATCCCCTTTCTCCTGAGTATGTTCTAGTAATTTCTATGTTCTGGGTTTCGACGCTTTTGATTTGTTGCTTGGAGGTGATTGGCTGAAGAGGCATGAAGTCGTTATCTCCTGTAAAACCCGAACTGTTTCTCTTGTTGATGATTTTGGTAATTCTTTGGTTATTCAATGCCGCATGCCTAAGGATTTTGCTGGCAGCTTTATTTATTCTTTTGATTCTTCTCCTGGTGATCTTTATTCGACTTATGTGGTCAAACTCTATCCCGATGTATTTGGTGAAGTCACTGCTTTACCTCCTAAGCGGGAAATCGAATTTCGTATTGATCTTATTCCTGGAGCTTGACCTGTTATTCTTCCTTCTAGAAGAATGGCACCCCGTGAGAAGGTTGAGTTGAGGAAGAAAATTGAGGACTTGTTCTCCAAGGGTCTGATCAGACCTAGCCATTCCGAATGGGGAGTGGTGGTTGTTTTCATCACCAAGTCCGATGGTTCTTTGAGGATGTATGTTGATTATAGGGAGCTGAGCAAGCTCACTATGAAAAATAGATATCCTATGCCTCGTATCAATGATATGTTGATCAGCTCAATGGAGCTATTGTTTTCTCTCATCTTGATCTTGCCTCAGACTTTCACCAGCTCAGAGTTGCTAAGGAAAGTATTCCCAAGATTGCTTTCCGTACTGAGAATGGTTTCTCTGAATGGTTAGTCATGCCTTTTGTTTGACTAATGCTCATGCTTTCTTTGTTGATCTTATGAATCATGTCTACCGTAATGTGCTTAACAAATTTGTTCTAGTCTTTGTTTATGATATTCTCGTCTTCTCTACGTCTGTGGAGGAGCATGATTCCTATTTGAGCTTTGTTCTGGAGACTCCTATGAGTCATCAGTGGAAAGCTAAATTCTCGAAATGCCATTTCTGGAAGGATGAAGTCCGATTTCTTGGGCATATTGTTTCTGGTAATGGAGTTTCTGTTGATCCAGTTATGATCGCTGCGATCAATGTAAGTCTTTCTTTTCCTTCTTTTTCTCTTTATCATTCAATCGTTCTGTCTTTTCTGTTGTCCTTATATCTCTCCCTATTCTGTACATGATTGGGAAACCCTAGGACCCATTTTGATATTCGTAGTTTTTGGGCCTTGCCGGTTATTATCGAAGATTCATTAAGAATTTTGCTCGGATTGCTGCACTTTTCCTGCTTTGACTCGTAAGAATGTTAAGTTTTACGAGAGTATTTGGGTTTTGGTGGATAGACTAACCAAGTCCGCTCATTTCATTCCGGTCAGGTCTATTAGCTCTGCTTCCTGTTTGGATGAGATCTATGTGAGGGAGATTATTCGTCTTCACGGTGTTCCTATCAGTATTGTTCATGATAGAGACCCCATGTTCACCAGTCAGTTTTGGAGAGTCTTTCTGGAATCTTTGGGTACTCACCTGAATCTGAGCACTTCTTACCATCCATAGACCGATGGTCAAACGGAAAGAGTGAATCAGATTCTGGAAGATCTTCCTCGTACTTGTGTTCTTGATTATGGAGGATCTTGGGAAGATCATCTCCATCTCGTCGAATTTACCTATTGCAACCGTTATTAGGTATAATTTCAATCTTCTGTTTTATCTTGTCTTAATCCTTTATCTACCTCATTTTATCTTTTATGTTCTAGCTAGTATTGCAATGTCTCAGTTTGCTGCCCTTACGGACGACCTTGCATATCTCCATCTTGCTGGATTGAATTCGGTAATCTTTTGGTTCGTTGGTCCTTTCCGCATCTTAGAAAGGATTGATTCTTTAGCTTATCGCCTGGATTTGCCTGAGAAGTTTTCTGGGATGCATAATGTATTCCATGTTTCGCATCTTCGTCGGTATCTTCATGATCCATCTCTTATTGTTCATCCTTCTGCTCTCGGGGGTTTGGATATTGAGCCAAACCTTACCGTCGAGAGGAAGCCACTTCGTATTGTCGATAGAGGTACGAAGAAGCTGAGAAGGAAATCTGTCAACTTGGTCAAAGTACAGTGGAGTACTGATGATCGGGATTGTACCTGGGAGACGGAGGAGAGCATACATGCTTCGAATCCGGAATTGTTTGTTTCAGGTATTATTCGCTATTCTATCTTATTTTTCTTTGTCATTCCGTGCCTCGTTCCTTTTCGAGGACGAAAAGTTTTGAGTGGGGGAGAGTGTAACAACCCATATTTTTAACAATTAATTTAAAATAGAATTTATTTGAAAATTTTGATTTTTAAATCATTTTAAATTGTAATTTTGGAATTTTCCAATGAAATTTTGGATTTTGTTTATTATTTATTTTTCAAATATAATAAAATAATGATTTTCTGAAAATTTTATATTTTGGTCAACTTTGGTCAAACTTTGACTTTCAGTTGAAATTTTTAAATTTGAATTTAAAATTCCAATCTTTTTCTTTTAAGCTGTACTTGATTCTGATATTCGTTCTGCTTTTCGTTTCATCAAATTCTATTTTATACTTTTTAAATCTGATAGAATTCAGCGTTTACACGCAATTATTTTATGTATTTCATTTATCTAATTTCTATTTTCATTTTTCTATTATATTTTTGTTTGGGCTTTGATTTTCTATTAGATTTTTGGCTCGTTTATTTTGATGGGCTTTGTAAGTGGGAGGAAATTCAAGAGGCATGAGTTCCGTTATTTATTATGAAGTGGTGCCTTTACATTTCCTTAGCCGTTCATTTCCACTTCCTTAGCCGTACAAAAAAAAGCTACTCATCTCTTTTCTCAATTCATTTTTCCTAAACATGAATTCCTGTAAGTTCTATCATGTCTTCTTCCTCTTTCTCCTTTCTTTTTCTCTTTTCTTTTGTTCTCAAGCAAGTTCGGCCTCCACCATCACATGCTTTAGCCGACCACTTCTCCTCCTCTACACCACCCATGACCGACCATCTCATCACCATCTCCATTCCTTTGCCGTGACCATAGATCCAAACCCATCACCTAAATGCTCCACAAACCCTAGCTGTGACTTGCTTTGGCCAATTCATCACTATCTCATGCTTGAAACCATAGCTGGCCTTCACCACATTATTCCCTTCCTAATTGCCTCGGCCACCATCATTTCCACCATCTCCACTTGCTTGGCCGTGACCCATCTCCATCCCCTAGCCGTGAATCCTTGTGCCTTGGTCCATAGTATGACTTGACCGAACCCATTAGCCTTAGGGCCGAACCCAAAAGGCATTTGTGCCTTGCCTTTTTGCCTTCCTATTAACCTTTTAGTTTGCCCTCTCTTCACTTTCCCTTAGCCGTACCCTATTTGCTTGCCATGGTCGAACATCTATGCTTCAAAACAAAGTGGCCGAGACAAGATTTGATGTGGGTCAAGCCCATTTGGAAGTGGCCGAGCCGACTTGATTTGGTTAAGTCCTCTTGCTTCACTTTGTTCATATTTTGATTTTGTTTAAGTCTAAATTCTTTTGTACAATCATATACTTATATATGTTGTATATTTGTTGTTTACAAGACCTGGACCTTGGCTCTCCATCTACTCGAATCTAGTCATGCTTTGTCGTGCTTTTCGGAGTTTGGTTGTGTGTCTCGAAATTGTCGTCTCTAGCTTTAAAAGGTGAGTTATCACTCTCGACATTCGTACTTATATATTTGTGAAACAATGACATGTGAATGTGTAGTAGTTGATATGCTATGTTGATATATGTTCAGATATGCCTGTGATATGATTATATGATGTTATAACATGATTATATACCTATTGCATCACCTGCTACGATATGTTATGCTATACTGTTCATTTACATTCTGTTTCTCACACTGCAAGTTACCACTCTATGGGTTGAAATGATACATACCCGAACGGAATTTAGAACAGGGAAAAATCATTATGAATTGAAATGATAGGCTCAAGCGATTTTTATTTGTATTTGACCTGGGATTGCGGGTTTGAAATGATATAACCCGAGATTTTTTTTCACGGATTGAAATGATACATATCCGTATCACTTGACCTAGGTTAGAAAATATTATACAGACCCGTGGTTAATTTTAATAATAGATTTCTGAAATTTATTAAGTATTTTGAAATTTTAGTATATGAAAATTTGAACTTAAGTTTGATTTAAATGGTTTAAATAAAATATATATTGGTTTCTATAAGTTAAAATTTATAGCTAATAAATGGTTTTAATTTACAACCTAAGATTTTATTTAAATTTAATCTGACTTAATAATTTTAATTTAAAGTTGATTTAAGTGATTTAAATATAAATATAAATTGGTTTTATAAGTTAAATTTTTTATAAGGTGATAAATGGTTTTAAATTGTAACATAAGAAACTATTTAAAATTAATTTAACTTAATAATTTAATTTGATTTAATTTGATTGGATTTTTAATTTAAATTAAAATATTTTATTTATGGAATGGATATTTTTAAAAGTAAATAAAGTATCAAGTTATTTGTTAAACGTAAAGTTAAGCAATATAAATGTAATTTTGACTTAATAAATGAATTTTGGATAAATTTGGATATTTTATTTATAAAATTTTATTTTATTTAAATCATATGTTAAATGATACCCAAATAAATATTTTTGAAAAGTGAAATATGTTTTATAAGTTCAAAATAGTGAAAACTGAAAATTATAATGTTTTTGAAATGTTATAATAAATGTTAGATTTGTATTGGCAGCATTTCCAAAATGTTGTGGTTTTAAGGTAACATTTTCTAAGTGATGCTGTTCCTGAAATGTACTGTATTTTTGAATTACTATTATATCTACTGTAATGTTTTCTAAGTGCTGCTGTTTCTGAAAAGATAATATTTTCGAACTGTTACTATATTTATTATCACATTTTCCAAGTGCTACGAATGCTAAAATACAATGTTTTTGAAATTGTTATAATTGAATGAATGAACTTAGAAATGCTACAACTTTGGAAATGAATATTATTTTGAAAGATATTGACATTGGATTTAAATGGTTTAAATGAATATGTTTTGATTTGAAATATAAACCATTTTGAAATTTATAACCATAGGTTATAATAACGGTTGGTTGTTAAAGAGACCAGGATCAGATATGGGCATCCTTGATTTTGATTTGGGGATGTGTTCCGAGGTGGGTGATAGTAGCTGCTATGCGTTACCACCAGCCCGGATGCGTAATTGGTATATCTACCCTGGCATTGCCTCGTTGTGCCGTGTCACCTACCATAGCGAGCCTTACTACGAGTTTGATTTGTGTCGTACCTATGGAGTATCCTCTGGTAGCCTCCCGATCTGGAGGTACTACGATATTGTATAGACTATTGGCACTATATACGTGTTAAGGTGGAAAATTTAAAGCCATAACGCTATTTTTAAGTAAGTTTACTTTACTTTAGACATCATTAAAATAGCGTATTTTACTACATAGTAAATAGTTTAACGGATCCTTAAAGGATGGGCGATCCCAAGCATCCTTTAAGTTACTTGAGCATTTCTATTACTGTTCACTTGAGTTGGTTTACATTGTATAAGTATGTATGTCATGACTCGAGTGTTTTGTGTTTTGCTTTACGCTCGGGTCAGACTGAGTTGTACCAGTATTCGAGACTCGCCTTTGGAGTTGGAGCTTCGCTTGGATCCATCTATTGATTTTGCTTTCAGTCATTCAGTCGATTCCAGTGATGTATTCAGATCTTGTATTTGACTATTGTATTTAGACATCTATGTATTCGTGATTTCTGTTGTATCTTGTTGAACTATGTTATATTATATATAGTAGCTTCATGAACTACTATTCTTTGTTCCCGCTGCCACTACACCAGAAAAGCCATTTTGCCACGGCTCTGAGCCATGGCTAAATAATTTTGCCACGACCCAAAGCCGTGGCAAAATGGGAAGTGGTAAAAAAATTTCCACGGCTTCGAGCCATGGCAAACTTATATTCAGCCACGGCTTTGAACCATGGCAAAATTAATATTAGCCACGGCTCGGAGCCGTGACTAAATATTGCATTTGCATTTAAAAAAACACAACAAAACAGCCTACATTAAACTCAAAACAAATAGGTTAAAAATGTGGAGCCTCGAACTCAAAACAACTTACATTAAACAACACAACAGTGTTAAACTTTTAACCGTGTTGAAATTTTAACTCTTTTGTACCTGTAAACTAGTATGAACATATTATTACAATTCAGAAACTTACACTATTATAGAACATCAAACGATGCTAGTCTCCAAAGTTAACAGAGCACTCAACGAACACATCTTACACTATAACTTTAATGAGAAATTTTTGTATTCCAAAAAGGAGAAAACAACTACTACATGTTCCAAAAAGTTAGAATGATCAAAAAAACAAACAAAAATACATCAATTTGTTCTTCCCAATCGCATAAAAACACCATCATTCATATTAAAATTATCACTATCTGAACCCATACGCATACTTTTACACTTAACATTAGTCCCTTAATTTCACATACCAAATACAACTACGATAACATTGTCAGTACAAGTAGTCTTTTCACCTGTAATCCATGGAAACCCTGGGCTTGCTTTTTCCAGTAGAATTCAGGAATTGAGAAACAAATAAAACTCCCATGATAACAATGAGGCAAATAACAAGAGTACTGAAAAACAAATCTCTAGGCTGCCTGTTCTGCACAAATCCATAAATCCCGCTAGAAGTTACTAGAATGATATCCGTTAGGCCATCACCTGAAAAATCCTGCAAGACCAGAGCGTGAGTTAGCGATCCAGGCAGATCCACCGTCGCTAGCTGGCTGCCACCTGGTGATATCACAATTGCTTCTTGGTCGCCCCCTGCTATTATCACTTCCTAATGATCGTGCACTCTGAGTTTGAACGTTTTTAGGGTTGGGATCACTTTAACTTCCATTAAGCAGGATGGAGATGGGACCATGTTTCCCCTGTTGTTGTTTGCCATCTGCACACTGTGCCATCGCCATGCAAGTTGGGGGAGTAAGATGTGACCTGAATATGTAATATATTTCTTTATTTGAAGAAATTCTTTTCACAAGCAAATCTATATATTAAGGGTAAATTCTATTTAAATACACTAAATTACTGAATATATACATACCTCTCCTCTACTGTTCAAGAAAACAACATCGCCATGACTTCTTTTCCTGTGTTGATTGCCATCATCTCTATGGACAAAAATAGGAGTTGCTACCTCTATAGCACCTACGTCGGGAGTTCTACCAAAACTTCTATCAAAATCACCGTGTTGGAATAAATTGAAATATGCATGATGACAAATAGATACGTTGAATAGTTTCTCTCTTAAAGGTACGCCTGAAGTAGCCACTTCATGACATGGTTTTAATACTTCCATTGATCCAGTCACTACAGTTTGCTCAGCTCCATGTCCTCCTACAGCATATAGCGAAATATAAGCATTAATAACTTCCCTACAAATGTATGCAATTGTAGTGCATATTATCGGTTGTTTCTATATGAATAGGTCATATGTGGACTATACTGTATGTGCATAAACTTTGTCAAACGATCTATTGCAGCAAAATACTAAAATAACTAAATGAGTAGGTTCAAAAATTTCATGCATTTCCAATACAAAACTATTGTATGACTATAAAATTTGAAGGTCCTACATGATAATTATAAGTCATAAATTGCTAATGAAAGCACTATTCAAGGTCAAAAAAAATGTAAATTAATTTATAATGCCACGTTGTGGGACCTGGCAAGAGCAAGATGGAAGCTGTTCCATGTATGTCATCTCACCATGGTTTATGAAGTAAAAAAAACATTTGAATCCACAAAACACCATTTCTTGGTCTCATCTTCATCCTGTCATGGCAAAAACAAAAGCATCGGTCTCAATTTGTCTAGTTTAATTTAACTAAGTCCTTGTTAATTTACAGTGCAAAAGAATTCTGTTCTATAATTGTTTTACCATGCTTTTGTTAGAAATTTCAGTACAGAAGCATCTTTTGTATCACAAAGCTAAAAAATACTTGTTTATATTATATTGTTTAAAGATTATGAACATAGATGTACTGAGATTCACCTTTAGGATGAACTGATTTAACAGGGAAGGTTGTATGTTTGCGTGCACGTGCTACGCGTAACCAAATCCTTCTGTTACTGGAGTCATGCTCATCTGCGATAGGAATATGCCAGTGGCCTTTCTCTGATTCCTATATACCATATGAACAGCATTAAATAATTTACAGCAAAATGATAGGATTTATTAGATATGATTTGTAAACCAGTTAGAAGTCCATCTCTTCTTATGCATTCATAGAAATAGTCAGTTATTTGAGTAGTTAAATTAGATTATGTTTTGGTATGTTACACATAAGGCGATCTATATTGCAATACAAAAGCATAAGAAAGAACCTGAATGACTACGGAGCAAGGTGGAGGCATCTGAAACTCAGAACTTCCATCACTAAAGTTGAAATGAACCTACATTTTATAGCAATATATGTTTCAGTAAGAAAGAAATTCTTAAAAAAGAGATGACAACAAACTGAACTTTGCAGCACATATTAAATATCATGAGTTGAAAAGTTGTTGATATAAAATTGAGTTCTACATTTTTGTCTATTTAGTAACAAAGTGTAATGCACCTGATGTCTTTCTTTCCACTTTGGAATGAATTCATTTCCTAATAATTGAAAAACATGATCTCACATCTCGTCGTTAGTAACAATCGGGCTTTTGCATTTGATAGCTGCATATAACCAGTACCCGAACCATATGTTATTTCCTTATTTCATTTCATGCTGCATTTCACAATAAAAGTAGCTTTTAGAAAGAAACCGATAGGTAACAATGCAACTTGTATCTCCAAATGCAGAAATATTTAGTGAAGATGAAAGCTTTGTTGCTTTTTTTTCCTATTATGAAATTTCTTTAACATTTTCTATCCAATTTATCTCTCTTATTATAAAATGCAAAATGTTATCAAAATATTGTAGGTTCAAAATGGATTTCTAAATTCACCTTTTTTCGGAAAAAAAATTCATAAGTACTTAATCAAATGCATTTACATTGTTATGAAAACTCAAAATTGCAAACCAAATAATACCTAATGTACTTTTTCCAGAGTTAAAATGGGTCCTTGGACAATGTCATAAAAAATGTGGAGATAGGTATTGAATAAAAGAACAAACTTACCTTTTTTAAATCAAGCTGAGGCCCGGGTAATAGCTTCAGTCTCTCTATAATCCATCGCGTGCACCAATGAATTTAGTTTTTCATCATACAACAAAACTACATATAGAGATGTATTACAAAGAAATGAAATGTTAAATTGTCAATGTACTAATCGTTATTATTTTCATTGATGACACAACCATATTATAGCATGTAAAAATGAATAACAGTGAAAAGTAAAAGTGATTCTTCGACATGTTTAAACTGCAAATTTTGATGCGAAATATAAATGTATGTCACTAGTGAACGACATAACTTATTTATATTGAGAGAGTATAATTTCTCGTTTATTGAGGACAAGCAATTGCTATTGCAGGATATTTTATATACACGATTACATATACAGTTTATTCTCGTAAATGCAAATCACATTAGATATATGTAGATTCTTAAAATATTAAATTCATTTGTTCATAGGCGTTCCAGAAGGGCCCATAAAGCACTTGCTTAAGGCCTCAAAATATCAAAGGCCCTATAATTTTTTGACAGTCTATGCTTTGACATTTCTTTAAATCAGGGACAAAGTTTCAAAAAACAACTTGAGTGATTAACATGAGAGAGAAATACTCTCACCAGCCCTTGGCGTATTCAAACATTTGTTAACTTAGTCTGTATCAGATCAATACTTCAAAAAAATATGGACCAATAGACAAAGTAAAATGCACTAATTTTTAACATGAGTAATTAACAATTGGAGCAAACCTTATTTATATGTGCATGATTTAAATTTGATGAAACATCCAGTTTAAATAACACTTGCCTGATGGGGATGCATGCATGAACTCATGATCTAAGGGTGTCTGGCCGAATTCTCTAGTAATTTAGCAAAATCAATATCTATATTTATTATGTCAAATATGAAATGTAAAAGCATCTGAATCTAAAACAAGATGAAGTAAAATATATATTCCATTTTCTATTTACAAGTAATGTCGAATTAGAAACGATCTTTTTTTTATAACAAAACTGCAAAACGATCACTTAACTCCAGCCTCTCCTTTTGCATTTACAAATGAAAAGTCATTATCATCGCTATAGTCTTCTACCTTCAAATGATACTCCATGGTCCTAACTAAAATAATATTTTGTCAACACATAATAATGGATTCAGCTAACACTTAACACCATTTATGAGTCAATATTAAATGTTTGAATTTTTCTAGGCTTTGATGACTTGAACAATTCACCTGAACCAGTCTTATATTTCTCCTCCAAAAAGTCTCACCAATAATGTAAACCTAAAAACATAACATATATATACACATGCATCAAATAAATTCTATTTACAACAAACTCATTTATCATATTCAAAAGTGATGACGACGAGTAAGAAGAAGAGTAGCAAAATAAGCAAGTACATGCTAGCAACCTTCAGAGCACTGATCTGACCAAGAGACATGTAAGTAAGCACATGCGGGCCAGATTCAGACAAGCCAGGTAAGTGGATAAAGAGTGCCACGCAGTCAGAGCCATAGCTTTTACAACTTGAGAATTATGAGTGGAGAGAACGATGTAAAGGATCTTATTCGAGCTGCTTCTCAAGGCACTTTGGGATCATTGAATTGTGCCAAGGATCATCTAAGATCGTGAGAAAAACATATATATAATTAATTTACTATCTCCAATCCTAACTTAAACAACGAATATACATTAAACTCAATACATACTTCGAGTTGTTCACATGGTTTTAATGTCCACCTTCATTAGTAGAGCTCAAACTCATGATCTTTAGTAACTAAACTCACATCACATGTCTTCCTTCATTACTAAAGCTCAAACTCATGTTCATTCCAAATTTGAAGTTACAAAAAATATCAACAAAGAGTCGATAGATTATAACAGTAGAGGTATTCGATATAATTGGTGATATACAAAGCTAGGCAACACAAGATTTAAATGAACTGAAACATAAACTAGACATATCAAAAATAAAAGCATGTAGTACTCAAAACACACGATGAAGAGAAATATAAGGCATGACAATATAGGACTTTCTAAAATAAGATGCTAAATCAAAATATGGAAACTGAAATATGCTGAAAACTAAAAGAAGATGCCTTAAAAACATGTCGCAACTAAAACTGAATGATCAAACGGTGGATAGAAACCAAAAGTTATTTCCTCACCACATATACCTCTAAACTAAAGTGTGGAAACATGCTATGAGATGATATTCTATGAGCAAATATGCTACGAGCTGATCTAGCAGAAACCAAGGCATAGATATCTGGGAACAAACACAAGCAGCTACCAAACTACTGAAGCATGTGTCTATTCAGTAATACAACAAAATATGTTGTAAAACTAAACTAGGTAGTGAGCTATCAATAATACACAAAATTTATAGTAGAAAGTGTCAAACAAATGGCGTTATCTAGTAAGAATAAATTTATATCAATGGCGTTATATAATGTTTGGCTTTACATGTTAAAATAGTTTATTGTATAGGTTTAACTGAAGATATGAAGATTTAACCCAAACAGATGGTCTCTGTCCACAATGATAGTTACTAGATTTCTCTCTTCTATTGTATTTGTATCCATTAAAATCCAAAAGATCAGTTGTTCAAACAAAATAAGCACCTCACCCTCATCTAATTCAACTTAAGTGCTCTAAATAGAAATCTCAAAATACCATCGATAGATAATTATTTTGTCAATGTTCAACAGGAAGACATATTTAAAGCTTACAAATGACGGAATAAAGATTAAAATTGGGACAATTTACACGAATGAAAGATGAAACTGAAATTTAACAGTACAATGCAAATGTTCTAAACCTTAATCACAACCCTAAGCTAAAATGTTTCACCGCCATTAACACAGCAAAATACCAAAATGAAAACACAAGTCTTTTTTTAACTACAAACAAATCCATGCATCATATAAAAATCAAAGAAATGTTCACATAAAAATAAACCAAATAAAACGCACCAATCTCGAGTCACAAGGCTATACTCATAGTGCAACCCACATCACCAACGCAGCCAAAACATCACTCATTGGCATCAAACTAACTGCCACACCCGACTTATCAGCAACCACTTTATCAGAATCAGAATCCGGTGACAGTGCTGGCGATCCATCAAGAGATCCAAAGGATGGAGCCGGAGGCGAATCCGGCATTGGCGATGGCGACTTCACTTCTGGTGCTGGCGCAGGAGCATCCACTGCAGGTGATGGCGCTTCCACTGGAGAATCCACTGCAGGCCCTGGTGCAGGTGCCAGAGCTTTACCAAACAACTCTGTCGGCAAAAGAATGCTATCCACGGTGATGGAGAATACGAGCTATTCACGTTTACGTTAGAGCGATGGGGATTTAGGTGAAAATCGATGAGAATTAGGGCGCGGGATGGAAATTATTTAGCGAGGGTACGCGGGTTAATTTGGGAAGGGGGCATTCTTTTTTTTGAGAAAGCTGTGAGCTTCATTAAGATGTATACACGGTAAGGGGTGGAAATTTTTTTTGATAAAATTGGAATGGTTTACGGCTGTTGCTAAATTGCCACGGCCCGAAACCATTGTAATTTATTTTACCACGGCTCAAAACCATGGTAAAATTGCCACGGCTCATGGCCGTGGCAATTTTTCCGCATTAGGGTGTGGCAAAATGGGCAGTATGGTGTAGTGTGCATTATTGTTATATTACTCTGTGTCTGTGATTCTGTGATTATTTATTTACTGTATATATTGAGTTTTGCCAAATTTTAAATTAACAATATGATATTTTGAGTAATTCAAATCCGACATGTATGGATGCGAATGGTTGAAAATTTCAGGATGTTACATATATATATTCAAATATAGAGTTTATAATGATTCTGGTTAGAAAGATAAATTTGAAATTGATTTGAAATTATATTTATTTAAGAATTTTACTTAAATAAGTTTGATTTGAAATTTATTAAATTTGAAATTTTAAAGATATGTTTTATAACTTGAATTTGATTAAAAGTGACTTAAATGAATATTTCAAATTTACATAAATTGAAATGGAATATTTTGTTTATTTAAATTTGTAAATTGAAGTTGTTTTTAGATGTTATTGAATATTTAAAGATTAAAATATATTGAAATTGAAATGGCTTGTTTTATGGTTCAAATATGTATTTGAAATCGATGATTTGAAATGGTTTATTGAGAAACTGAATTGAATTGAAATTTGAGGATTTAGATTGGATTAAATTTGAATTTTGGAATCATAGTTGAGTTGAATCGATTTGTGAAATTTGAGGAAACTATTTTATTATACAAAGCAACTTAAATTATATTTAAAACTATTTTATATTATTTTATAAACTATTTTTATATAAACTATTTTTAATATAAACTATTTTTAATATAACTATTTTTAATATAATTATTTTTAATATAAACTATTTTAAATATACTAATTATTTTAATATAAATTGTTTTAACTCTTAACTATTTTTAATATAAACTAGTTTAAATATACTAATTATTTTAATATAAATTGTTTTAACTTATAACTATTTTATATAAATCATTTTATTTTATAAACTATTTTATTTTATATACTATTATTAATATCTAAACTGTTTGAAGGAAAGTGTTATGATTTCAAAGTGTTATGATTTCCAAAGTTATGAATTTCAAAGTATTATAATTTCCAAAGTATTATTATTTCAAATTGTTTTGGTTTCGAAAGTATTATGATTTTGGAAGTGAATATTCTTGAAATGGAAATGATATCGTATTGATATGTTTTTGAAATGGAAATGATATTTGGTTTTGAAGTATGAACTATTTTGAAATGACTGCGGTGTTATAATAACGATTGGTTGTTAAAGAGACCGGGATCAGATATGGGCATACTCTCTGTCGATACCGAAAACCACTTTAACAACTATTGTAACGACCCGTAAATTTAACTGGTTTTAATAACGGTATTAATTGAAATTTTGTGAAATTTTAAACGATAAAATTTTGAAATATGAATTTGATATTTGGAATGCGTTTAGTGAAACATAGCAACTGGTAAATTTTCGTCCGAAAATATGAAAGTTTATTTCGCACATAAATTTACTTCAATTTAATCAGTTAAAAAGCGATGAAAATAAAATGTTTCCGAAACCTAAATATTTTTACATAGAAAAATTCTAAATCATCTTCTGAGCAAGATGTCAGTTTGTCGTTTTTCCAAATTCGGACATCTTTGGCTCCGTCGATCTTATTTTTCAGCGTTTTTCTTGCATTTTCCGCTAATAGAAAATTCGAATTTTTATAATTCAAATCATACCACCGATATCTATATACCGTTTTGATCGTCTCGTCGTGCTGATCTCAACGGTGTATTCATTGTGTACTTCGGAAATCCGGTACGCGATAAAATCTGTGGAACCGTTATTCGTACCGGTACACGTTTTAACTTTTGGGTTGCATGACCCTTCATCTGTCTACCGTAAAAGAAACAGCTGTTTGATATTATTTTCTGGTCCAACTTCTTTATCCTTTGCTATTCCCCATTTTTGAATTTATTTCGTTCATAAACCATCATTAATTTGTTCTCGTGACTGCCACTAAATCATTCCCAGAACAATCCTCTTAGACCCACCCATTCTTCCTTTCTTTCATATTTCTTTTGTTTTGAGAATGCCTAACCCACCACGGCCATCCACAACTACCCGATGCCACTTTCTCCTAGTGTGCCGCCGCACTATACACCGCCCCACCACCCTTGCGTCCTCCTTCCCGCGGCCACGCGAGCACCACCTCCACCATGCCAACCTCGTCATCAACCATTGCCTGCCTCCGACCGACCGCGCGCAGATCTTCTCACACGCATCTTTCATTCTCCAAATCCACCCAACAGCCGACCCTGCTCCTTTATCTCCCCTAGCCTTCCACTCGGCCACCCGGTAGCTTGCCGCGTCATCCTCCTCGCCCAAGATCCTTGCCTCGCTGGTCGATAAATGTATCAAGGTATATATATATATTTTATGTCACTATATATATATATATATTGGTTTAGTTTACATATGGGTATATGCGTAGCTTATTTTAATTTGTTTGGTTGACAAATCTGTTGAGAGGAAAATTATTTCTAGAACTTTATCTATTTATATACTGTTAGTTTATATAATACATTACCGCATATATACATGAGTTTATGTAAATTTTGTACAATCTGTACGTTACTTTGTGATAGTTTTTTTTATGAAATATAACTTGTTTTCATACACCTATGCATTATCTATGCATGACCGTGTGTATTAGCTTATATATAACATGTATGTTGGCCTATTTTTGAAAACCTGAAGCTTGTACTTCTCTTATCGGTTTTATACTATATATATGTAAACTTATACCATGTTTCGTTTTTATATATATAAAGATTTTGCAATAGTATAGTAAGATATACGCATACATTTTATTATACATATAGTTGTCTCCAACGATTATTTATATAAGTATGACTTGTAGTCATAAATTTAATTTATATATAATTTTAACTGAGGCCTATAGTATAATATAACTACATGTCTATAGCTTATATTTTCTGTTCTGAAGCAAACCTGTCTAGCTAAAAGTAAAAGTATACAAAGGATATTGGTTTTTTTATAAGATGTTTATGCACATATTTTATTTTAGAGTAATATATTTATAGTATATATATATACTATAAAGTTACAGCCGTGTATTTTCAAAGCTATATATATAACTATTGTTGCATACGTCGGTTGTACTTACGTATGTTAGGCTAATACATATATTTGTTATAAAGACAATCGGCACACACTGTTTACAATTGTTATTTGCAGCTTGTGTACAGTTTGTAATATTTCAAAATTTAACATGATAGTTTATGATATTTATAAAGCAGTATATATTTTGTGCATAAGGAAAGTATAGATAAGCTCTGAATATATATATATATATATATATATATGTTTTGCCAGTTGGCTTGCTGTTGAGAAGTATATTATCTAAGTGTATATAATGTAAGTATATGCGATCTGTCCATTTTGGTATATATATAAGTGGTTATTTTAAATTATATGGTGTATAAATGTTGATTTTATGTTTTTAATTAAAACTATGATTTTATATATATTTCCTATTTCCATCTAGATGATTCTGATTCCATTTCCATCAATCCCATCTTTCAGATTTGCCCATCAAATCCACTCTTAGCTCACTTCGCTTGAGATTGTTGTTTGGTTTGTTCGATTGTCTAGGCCGTGATCCAATTCGTAGCTTTTTGTATGTTGAAACTCTCTCTCTAGCCTCGAAAGGTGAGCAATCACTCACGATTAACGTTCTTTTATTTATTAAATTTGATTTCAATTGAAACGACAATTGAAATATGCTGCTGTTAGTTAATTACACTGTTATATATGCTATTACCTGTATCAGTTCACCTGTGACATCTGACACCATTATTTGTTAATTATACGATGATAATCCTGTTTGATTGATAATTGATTCATTGTTTGTTGTTTATATTGGATGTTAAATTGTAAGGTATAAAGTGATAAATATTATGCAAATAAATTTGACGTAGGATAATCAAAATTTGAATCGACACATATGTTGAATTTGATTTGTTGAATATGATCCCTTTTAATTGTTAAATTAATTGACACGTAGAATAGTGATAATTACACTTTGAACCATTGAACGTATATTTGATTAATTGTTGTAGTGTTAAAATTTAAATCGAATGACAATTGAAGAACCGTATAAATATTAGTGTAATAATCTTTAATCTACATGAAATGATAGTGTAGATTCTAGAGATAATTATATTAATTCGTACAAATAACAATGCGAATTAATACGGTTATTTCGGGATTATTTGAATTGATTATTGGATTGATATTGATTGTTGTTATTGCTTGTTTATTTACTTTGACACCATCCCAGTTATCACACTGCAAGTTCCCTTTGCTATGTTTTGATTTTGAATTGAATTGGAATCGGGTTGAAATGATAAATACCCAAATTGAACTTTGACCTAGGATAGAGAATTAAATAAAACCCGATTGGTCAATAATTTGATTTAAAAATAAACGAAGATTTTATTTGAATAATAATATGGTTTTGAAATGAAGTTGAAATTTGAATTTTAATGAAAGGAAAATGTTAATATTTAAAAATATGAAACAAAATATTAACAATGTAATTGATGAAAGAATGTTGTTTAATTTTGAGAAATGGTTGAATTAAGTTTGAAATTATAATTAAGTTTGAAATTATTAAACTTTGAAATGATTTAATAATTAAGTTTGAAATTATAATTAAGTTTGAAATTATTAACTTTGAAATTATTTAATAATTAAGTTTTGAATTATTTAATAATTAAATAAGATTTAACTATTTAATGATTAAATAGAATTGAATTCTTTAATAAGTGAAATTGAACTTTTGAATAAGTGAATTTTACTTCGTAAATAATTGAAATTGAGATCCTTTATTAATTAAGTTTTGGAAAATTATTTAAGTAAGTAAATAAGTGAAATTGAATTTCTTTAACAAGAAATAAAATGTGATTTATTGAAATTAATGTAAGACTTGAAATTTAAAGAATTTGATTTGATGAATTTAATTTAATTCAATTTGTAAGTTTTGATATGATGAAGTTGAATTTAAATAATGGATTTAATGAATTGGAAATTTAATAGAAATTGTTTTGAATGGCAAATTTACTTAATGAATATTGAATGAAATAGATAAATGAATTTAAATTGATTTGAATGTTAAATTAAATTAATTTAAATGATTTTGAAATGAAACTGATATACGAACTTGAATCAATATTTGAATTGAAATTGAATTATAAGATTTTGAAATGATAATTTGGAAGTTTTGAAACGTAAATTATGGAAATTGTTTTAGAAGACAAATGAAATGTTGATTTACAAATTCTAATTGAAATTGTAATTGATTTGGCTTTGAAATAAATAAACGACCAATCGGTGAAATAATTTCGAAGGTTATTAAAGAGACCGAAATCGGTTATGGATATACTCTCTGTCTAAACCGAAACCACTTTAATAACTGTACGCGGAGTGTGATCCAGAATGAAGTGGTTGGAATGGTGTTCGTGATGACTGAAGAAAGAGAACGATAATGGATAGCCTTGACACTTGTGTCAAATTGGAAATGACTAAAACAGGAGCCATGCCGGGCCAATGGAGGTCAGCTACCTCAAGTGAACACACTTCTTCGAACTACTCATTACTTGTTGTCGATTGGTGCACCCTTGATTTTGGGAGTGTTGTTTCACGGTGTTGCGATCGCTGCGGCGATGCGTTCTCACCAGTCCAGATCAG
Source organism: Allium fistulosum (assembly GCA_030737815.1). Lineage (NCBI taxonomy): Eukaryota > Viridiplantae > Streptophyta > Magnoliopsida > Asparagales > Amaryllidaceae > Allium > Allium fistulosum. Next base: position 1,126,614,955 of record CM060902.1, on the reverse strand, counting down.
GCAAACGGTAGTTTCACTACCTTGGGTATTGCCTCATGTGCCTTGTCATACTTGTATTCCTTTATACGCGACCACTACGATTTTGGTTTGTACCTTTAGTATATGGATTGCCCTCTGGTGACTTCCAGTTTTGGGGAAACTACGGTCTTGTATATGCTCTTGGGAATAAAAATGTGTTAAGGGTGGAATGGGCCATGACTTAACACTATTTTGATATCTTTATATTACTGATAGACATTATCTACTTATCGTACACTACTACATAGTAGATAGTTTAACGGATCCTTAAAGGATGGTTATTCCAACATCTTTTGAGTTGCTTGTATTTCAATTGCTATTTCACTTGAGTTGGATTTATTAATATAAGAATGTTAATCCTAACTCGAGTGTCTTGTGTTTTTGCTTTACGCTCGGGTCAGACTGAGTGTGCCAGTATTCGAGACTCACCTTTGAAGTTGGAGCTTTGCTTGAAGATCCAGCCATCTATTCTGCTTTCAGTATTCGATGATTCCAGTGATGTATTCTGATTTGTATCTGATGTATCGTATTACTCTTCCATTGTATCTGGTTTAACTCTGATGTAACTTATATATTTATATAGTAGCTTCATGAACTACTATCTCTTTTATTTCCGCTGCACTTATTACTCTGTGTCTGTGATCTGTGATCTGTGATCTGTGATTATATTTATTTACTATATATGTTCAGTTTTGCCAAATTTAAATTAACAACGCGGTATTTTGAGCAATTCAACTCCGGCATGAGTGTCTTCCTATACACTTATAATGGATGCGAATGGTCCAAAATATTGGGTCGTTACAACTATGTACGCGGTGGAGATTCCAGAATGAAGTTGGATGGTGGCGACGATCCTATATGAGGTATATACGTGGACCCAACTCCCGTGAGTTGGCATAAGGTGGCTAAAACAGGAGCAATCGACGGGCTAATGAGGTAGCTCCCTGGTTGGACACACTCCATCGTATGCCATTCTATTACTTTATGATCGATTTTGTGCGCACCCTTGATTCGGGAGTGTGGCTTGAGGTGGGCGATTGCTGCGGCTCTGCGTTACCACCAGCCCGAAAGTGTAATTGGTATATCGACCCTGGCATTACCTAGTTGTGCCATGTCACCTACCCTAGCGTGCTTTACTATGAGTTTGTTTTGTACCATACCTATGGATTGCCCTCTGACGACGCCCATTACGGGGGAGATTACGGTCTGTATAGACTATGGGAATATGTAAAATGTGTTAAGGGGGATATGGGTAACGCCTTAACGCTCTTTTGATAGTTTACTTTACTATAGACATATTATAATAGCGTATATTACTACATAGTAGATAGTTTAACGGATCCTTAGAGGATGGTTATCCCAAACATCCTTTGAGTTACTTATATTTCAGTTGATATTTCACTTGAGTTGGATTTATTGATATAAGAATGTTAATCCTAACTCGAGTGTTTTGTGTTTTGCTTTACGCTCGGGTCAGACTAAGTGATTCAGCATTCGAGACTCATCTTTGGAGTTGGAGCTTCGCTTGGAGATCCATCTATTGATTCTGCTTTCAGTCGTTCAGTTGATTATAGTGATGTATTCAGATCTTGTATTTGACTATTGTATTGAGACATCTATGTATTCGTGACTTCTGTTGTATCTTGTTTAACTCTGTTATATATATAGTAGCTTCATGAACTACTATTCTTTTGTTTTCGCTGCATTATTGTTATATTACTCTGTGTCTGTGATTCTGTGATTATTTATTTGCTATATATGTTGAGTTTTGCCAAATTTAAATTAACAATCTGATATTTCGAGCAATTCAAATCTGGCATGTATGGATGCAAATGGTTGGAAATTTCAGGATGTTACAGTATGTCACAAACATCAAGGAACCATTTTTGGCAAGAGATTGTCCGGAGGTAAGTTTTTGCTAGGCTGCATTCATTGATCACCTCTTTGATGGAAAACTGGATTTTTATTTGAATAAGTAATGTCAATTCCTTAGTCTAAAACCTATGAGAGAATTTGTATAGTATATTTTGAAAATGCCTTAGATTTTGAAAAAAGGGGTTTTAAAAGGATTTCTTTTCCGAAGGATTAATTTTGAAAATTTTGTTTTAGGAAAGTTTTGAAATTTTAATTTTCAAAGAAACACGTATACTACTACATTAGCCATGTTAAGAAATATTTAGTTTATAAAAGATTAATTTTTGAAATCCTTAAATATTTATATGTATATATCAGTAAAGGCTTGATTTTGATTTTTGGCAAGAAATAGTTTTCCAATTCGGAAAATTTATGTTTAAAAAAAGGTTTTTGGGAACCCTGAAATATATATATATATAAGTTTGATTTTTAACGGAAGTTTTGGCACGAAATAGTTTCTATTATTTAGAAACAAGTATAAAGGAGCATATATTTAGCTTATTGATTTTTTAATTTATAAATGAGGTTTTTAAAATCTTCTCTCTTTAATGTAGAGACAAAATAGGATGACATTCAATTTTATTGAGGTATGTAGTTTGAAGTGTTGTTGTACCCCCGGCTATTGGACGAAATATTTCCGTGCGAAATAAGCAGGAAATATCAGTTGGAATATTTTTGGTTTATTGGAAATTGTTGTTGGTCGCAACAGTTTTGATAGGACTACTGTGAATTGCTGGAGCATGGTTCGTGACTAGGCAGTAGGCTTGATACCGCCATGAAGAGGACAAGAATTTTTTGGATCGTATCGAATCGAAGGAGACGACGTGAAACGATTATTATTCTTTAATCCAACACTAATTGGGTCTAGGTTAAATTAACGTCCAAAGCCTGTCTAGCGATTGACCACCAAGTGGTAAACCTAGAGTGATCTACCAGTAAACTAGTTTTGGTGCAACTTGAACCTGGTATGGGACTATAAAAGCCGCGTCCGAATTCCTCCAGTTTTCCTCCTTTCGTTCCTCCTTCCTTAACAAACCATACCCAATCTCCATCCTTCTCCTCCTCCAAGTATCAGCCTCTCAATTTCGCTCCTCCCCCAGTGTAACGCCCCACTCCGAGACCCACATTAGCAAAGAGTATTACTAAGTAACACCATTTGCTAATGCGGAGAATAGAGCTGGTTAGGAACGACCATCTATAGCCTTGTCTTAATTATCTATTGAATACGCCGACAATGCCACTTCTTACTTAAATGGATCGACATATCCAATATATACTTAATACAAAGCCATAGGTGGCTGAGGATCTATCAGAATAAAATATAACAACTCAAATGTAATACACATCACAGAACAGTATATCATCACATACATTTACACATATACAAATACATTACAGAGTATACAAAATGATACATGTCAAGTTGTAAAGCAAACCACAATATACAGGAGAGTCAAAAGAATACATATCAGAGTTAAAGCCAAAAAGGACTAGACAAAAAGCTATAACAAAAAGGAGCTAGCAGAATAGTCCATGCGGAAGCAAAATAGGCTAAGTCCAATGTACCTAACCTGAGAAATCTCGGTCTGACCCGAGTATAAAATACACGGGTCAGTCTAGCTAAACAAATCAGTTAGATAAACTAAATGATAATGAACATACAAGATCATAAAGTACCAAAATTATCCCCAAAGGAGATAACCAAATCATCTAACATAAGATGAATCATAACAAGCCTCTTATCATCGGCAACTCAAATAAACAAAGGATATCATATCCCAAAACAAGCCAAAAGGCAAATAACAAATACCAATAAAAGTAACACAAGTTTCCACAAGGTAATCGCTATATATCGTGTGGTTCAAAGAACCTACCCCGAAAGGCGATACACTAGGGAAATATAATTGTCAAAGAAACAAAAGATGCTCGAGCTCAGTACTGTATAACAAGGATCCATAGGCCCGAAGGCAACGCCAAAAGGCAACACCCGAAGGAAACAAACCCCGAAGGCTCAAGCCCGAAGGCAAAAAACCCCGAAGGCAACAAACCCCAAAGGCTCAAGCCCGAAGGCAACAAACCCCGAAGGCAACAAACCCCGAAGGCTCAAGCCCAAAGGCAACAAACCCCAAAGGCAACAAACCCCGAAGGCTCAAGCTCGAAGGCAACAAACCCCGAAGGCAACAAACCGTAGTGGCGAAGGTCCGAAGGCCCATTACTGGACACCACTAACTGGCAGAATGTGTCACAACTCTCAGAAAGGAACCCGAAAAATGTTAATGTGAGTCCCATACCACACGTTCGCACTAAACGGTTTACTAACCGTTAGTTAATTTCACACTCAAAACAGTACAAAGTTCACCTCATCTCATCGGTAAACCAGACTCGAAGGTCAAAACGATCAAACGAATAGATTATGAATTAACTTAAAAGATGAACGCACATGTTCATAGCACGCGTTTTATCTAATCATTTAATTCGCCTCCCTCTTTGCTCGGAGTGCAAAATTGTGTGTTTGTTTGAAATAGAAATTATAAGTTGGAGAAACGAGCTTTTAATACAAGTTAAAAAGATCATTTTATAAAAACCCATGTACGAATCAAAAAGAAATCATCATAGTCAAAATGCGATAACAACTGATTGTAATTGGCACGAATCGATAAAAATTGGAAACCAAGCAAAATAGGCAAATTGGGCCGAGACCAGCAGATTCAGACGTTTGAATCGTATATTTCAGACGTCTGAAATTGGGGTTCAGGCAATACTTTGCCTAGGCCAAAGATGGCCAAATCATATCGGAGGCAATCAGATGAGTGATAATAGCTAGGGGTTTACGCCAAATGACTACCCAACCTTAGTGACTCACCAATACACTCCGACCAACATGCCCAAACAACCATATATATAAGGATTTTTCATAGATTTTGACTTCAACACCAAAAATTAGAATATTCATTAAACCAATTCAATTCAAAGACAAATGGACAAGGATTATATGTTAGGAATTGCTACCTAACACTATCAAAGATATAGATGTAGATGTGAGTACAAAAACTCACCTTTTAACCCAAAAACTCAAGAGAGAAGCTATAAAGCAAGGCAAGAACAATCACTCTTCCATTATAACCCAAGGAGATTCAATCTAAGCTCAAGAACAAATATTTCCTAAGTTAGGGTTTAGGAAAATTTCAGAAATCGAAGAGAAATTGAGATGGAGAAGGAGAAGAGAATGCTCACCTAAGCTTCTAATGGATTTTGGACTTTAATTTGAGTTTGCAAACAAATCTTGGGCTTAGGAATTTCCATTTCCCATTCTTTCCCCCATTTTTTCTAAAGCTTGAATGTTTAGGAAATGAGATGAGTGAATGGAGAGGAGAGGGGGCTGAGTTAGGTTATAGGATGAGTTGGGTGAAACCCAAAGCCCTAAGTGAAAATAGCAAAATTCACTCAACTCTAAACATATTGATGCTTATACTCAAAAAAGTCACAAACACCATTTTGAACTCAATGGAAGTGGTCTCAAGTTCAAATTGTTGATTCTCAACTTTGTTCCTAATTTAGACGTCTGAAATTTCCAAACCAAACGTCTGAATCTGGAAAAATATGAGTTTCCAAGAACAATATTCAGACGTTTGAATCATCCATTTCAGACGTCTGAAAATGGCAATTTTAGCCTATTTCCTCTCTGGTTTGATTCGAACAATTTCAGACGTCTGAATGCTTCATTTCAGACGTTTGAATCCCTAAGAGACAGTTTTTCTCAAATAGACATCTCCGAATCTCGATCCACAAAGACTTCTCACTAATTCGACTGTTCTTTTATGAATAATGACTTTTTTGGACTAAAATCCGACTAACGATGCTATATTTAAATTAAAAATTTAAATATACGAATCGTAAAATATGCGGGATGTTACAGACTCCCCTCCTTAAAGAAATTGCATCCTCGCAATACTTAAGAAGAAAATAATGAGTAACAACCATAAAAGCATATCAACACAAAAGAAAATTGAAATAAAAAGTTCACCATAAAGAGCACGAAAGAGTAAGTCCAGATGTGTTTGCTCGATGAATTCTCAAGATTCCCAAGAGAAATCCTTAGGATTTGAGGACCATTGAACTTTCAAAAGAAAAATATCTTTATTTCGAAGGCGTTTAACCTCCGAAGCAATGATACGAATAGAATGTTGCTCATAAGTCAAATTTGGTGAAACTTCAATTTCTATAATTACACCGGGCTCAAGAATAGAATCAGAATCCCTAAGGTATTTTCATAGTTGAGAGACGTGGAAAACGTCACGAATAGCAGGAAACTGAGCCGGTGATAAAAAGCGATAAGCCATGGAACAAATACGTTCGGTGATGGGAAAGAGACCAACATATCGAGGTGCTAACTTTCCCGATCGATTGAAACGCACAAACCCATCATAGGTGAAACACAAATGAGCTCCGACAAAGTCTGGACTTAAAACCAGCTTCTCACCGTCTTCAAGCCAACATGAAGGAAATCGGCATGGCCTTCCGTAGAGTACCTCGAAAGGTGCCATACCAATACAACATTGGAAGCTATAATTGGAAGAAAACTCAACAAGAGAAATATGATCTTCCCAACTTCCACCAAAATCAAGAACACATGCACGAAAGAGATCTTCAAGAGTTGATCCACACGCTCTATTTGTCCATCGGATTGAGGACGATAAGCGGTGATAAAATAATTAAGCTATGTTCCAAAAGCTTTTGAAGACCCTACGAAAATCCACTAGTAAAATAATGGACCATGATTGCTAACAATAGAAGTAGGAACTCCATGCAGTATAACAGGATATAGAGTTCAGCCAAAAGAGGTACGGTCCAAAAGAGAAGGATGAGCCTCAAGGCTACACAAAACAAGAGATGAACATGAATTGGATTCACGATCTCGAATCTCACAAGTGAATAAAATCTCGAGATCATTCCATTCGGATATCAGCAAAGAAACATCCGCTTGTTGCATACGATTAAGGGCTTCGGCAACTCGATTGCCCTTTCCGGAAGTATAAAAATAAATATCAAGATCATAAGATGCAAGGAACTCGAGCCAACGTTGTTGACGCAAATTAAGTTCCTTTTGAGAAAATAATTACTTCAAAGATTTAAGATTGGTATAGAGAACAAATTTCTCTCCCAAAAGATAATGACGCCAAAATCTAAGAGCGAAAACAATAGCCACGAGCACCAGATCATGAATGGCATATCTAGTCTCGACAAGCTTTAATTGTCAAGAAGCAAATGCGATAGAACGTTCCCTTTTGCAAGAGAACGACACCCAAACCTATACGACTAGTATCGGTATAAACAATAAAGTCTTGGTTCCCTTCGGGAACCGCAAGAATAAAAGCATCGGAAAAGAGTTCCTTTAATCGATTCTCTTTCCCGAAAAGCTAAGACTTTCAAAATTATAATTAACTTTATATATTCATTTTTCTAGGAAAATTAACTTATTACAAGTCAATTTACTGTGTTTGACTATCTCATCATAGCGTTTAGGAGATTCCTATCGATAACGTTGATCAAGTGCACTGACCAGAATTCTTAAAGCACTCAATGGGCAAAACAACACAAAATCATCTTCTATAATAAACAAGTCTCTTAAAATTTTTACAAACATTCTTTGCTCGTTTTAAGAACGAAACCCAATCATACTTATAAATACCTTATTAAAAAGATTTGCAAATTTTAAATTGTTGTTTTCATCCATAATCAATAAATATAAGAATAAACTAATCGAGATATTCGTAGAATACTCGATTCACAAAATGGATGAAATAAGGTAGAAGGTTCGTCAAATCGAATGACATAACGAACCACTCACAGGAATCTTAACGAGTGTGGAATGTAGTACGTGGAATGCTTCCCTCCGTAACTCGTAGCTGATGAAAATCGGTGGCAAGGTCGAGAGGAAAAGACCTTAGCACCACACAATAGATTGCTTAGGTGATAATCCTAAGACAAGCTCAAACATACCGGAAAATTCACAAACTACTTGAATGAGAGAAATAACACTTTCCTCATCAAGTGAGTTTAAAGAATAAAATGATATCACCGAATTTGAAAATCAAAATCATTAAGAACCAAAGAAATCTGCTTAACAGATTGAAGATGTTGAAGATGAATAGTCCACATTGGACATAGGATATGGGCTTCATAATAATTAAGCCAATCCTTTCCCAAAAGTCAATTTCGAAGCCTAAATAACGCAAAACATGCAAATCAGCTCGAAAAGAATAATCACAAAAATAATCTCGACATTTGAACAAAGCAAACTGAGTGTTGCGGATCCACCAACCGAATTCGCAATTCTCAGTGAAGTCATCAAGCCCTAGAATATTTAAAGAAGAAGAATCAACAAGTTCTTTTGTTATAAAAGAGTGGGACGCACCCGTATCAAAAGAAACCAAATAGAAAGATCATGAAATAAAATAACGCCATCAAGGATAGGAGGAGAATTACCTCTAGGCTGAGAGGAACCTCCAGAAGCCTTAGCAACATAAAGCTTGCCAGGCTTGGCACTAGCAGGAGCAGTAGGGCAGGTGGAAATACGATGACCTTCCTTCTTGCAATAACAGAAGAAGAGAGGCTTAGGACAATCTCGGATCATATGATCAGGAGAACCACAATTGAAACACTTCCGAATGGAAGGTGTTTCAGCAGATTGAGAGTTAGAACCAGATTCAACAGGCTTTTTCTTCTTGGAAGGGAAAAATTACTGCTTCCCTTTTTTGTTGGGATTAGGACTTTTGAATTTAATATGCCTCTTTCCGTTAATGTTGAAGTTTTGTTTGGCATCCACAACTTCAACATCATTATCTTTATCGGCCTCTTTAATTCGAAGAGCGATATCTTCAAACTGGTCGAAAGGCACTTCTAATTTCAGAGGTAAAACCCTTTCGGGGTTCTTTCCTAAAGCACAGATAAACCTTTGATTCTTTACAAGATCCAAAAGTTATTGAGCAGTCATAAATACGCCATCCAGAGAAGGACTACTGGATTGACCAGCGCTGGGACTGCCAGATCTAACCATCTCTTCTTCTTTAAGAAAGAAAGAAACAAAGATAGAGGAGGAAAAAGGTTATTCTCAAAATGAATATCAAACAAACTTGATTGATAAAATAAGGCATCATAAAAGAAAATAGGATAGAACGGTACGAAGACTCGAATTAATTCCTATGGCACGATGATTCAAAGATTCGTAACATTCGTACTACACTTTGATGTACAGTAATATGTGTCTCTGTTCTATGTTTATCATATTTTGTTCTGAACTCAGCTCTGATACCAAGCTGTAACGCCCCACTCCGAGACCCACATTAGCAAAGAGTATTACTAAGTAACACCCTCTTCTAATGCGGAGAATAGAGCTGGTTAGGAGCGACCATCTATAGCCTTGTCCTAATTATCTATTGAATACGCCAACAATGCCACTTCTTACTTAAATGGTTAGACATATCCAATATATACTTAATACAAAGCCATAGGTGGCTAAGGATCTATCAGAATAAAATATAACAACTCAAATGTAATACACATCACAGAACAGTAGATCATCACATACATTTACACATATACAGATACATTACAGAGTATACAAAATGATACATTTCAAGTGGTAAAGCAAACCACAATATACAGGAGAGTCAAAAGAATACATATCAGAGTTATAGCCAAATAGGACAACAAAAAAATCTATAACAAAAAGGAGCTAGCGGAATAGTCCATGCGAAAGCAAAATAGGCTAAGTCCAATGTACCTAACCTGAAACATCTCAGTCTGACACGAGTATAAAATACATGGGTCAGTCTAGCTAAACAAATCAGTTAGATAAACTAAATGATAATGAACATACAAGATCATAAAGTACCAAAATTATCTCCAAAGGAGATAACCAAATCATCTAACATAAGATGAATCATAACAAGCCTCATATCATCGGCAACTCAAATAAACAAAGGATATCATATCCCAAAACAAGCCAAAAGGCAAATAACAAATACCAATAAAGGTAACACAAGTTTCCACAAGGTAATCGCTATATATCGCGTGGTTCAAAGAACCTACCCCGAAAGGCGATACACTAGGGAAATATAATTGTCAAAGAAACAAAAGATGCTCGAGCTCAGTACTGTATAACAAGGATCCATACGCCCGAAGGCAACTCTAAAAGGCAACGCCCGAAGGCAACAAACCCCGAAGGTTCAAGCCCGAAGGCAACAAACCCCCAAGGCACAAGCCCGAAGGCAACAAACCCCGAAGGCAACAAACCCCGAAGGCAACAAACCCCGAAGGCTCAAGCTCGAAGGCAACAAACCATAGTGGCGAAGGTCCGGAGGCCCAGTACTGGACACCACTAACTGGCAGAATGTGTCACAACTCTCAGAAAGGAACCCAAAAAATGATAACGTGAGTCCCATACCACACATTCACACTAAACGGTTTACTAACCGTTAGTTAATTTCACACTCAAAGCAGTACAAAGTTCACCTCATCTCATCGGTAAACCAGACCCGAAGGTCAAAACGATCAAACGAATAGATTAGGAATTAACTGAAAAGATGAACGCACGTGTTCATAGCACATGTTTTATCTAATCATTTATTTCTCCTCCCTCTTCGCTCGGAGTGCAAAATTGTGTGTTTGTTTTAAATAGAAATTATAAGTTGGAGAAACGAGCTTTTAATACAATTTAAAAAGATCATTTTATAAAAACCCGTGTATGAATCAAAAATAAATCATCATAGTCAAAATGTGATAACAACTGATTGTAATTGGCACGAATCGATAAAAATTGGAAACCAAGCAAAATAGGCAAATTGGGCTGAGACCAGCAGATTCAGACGTCTGAATCGTATATTTCAGACGTCTGAAACTAGGGCTCAAGCAATACTTTGCCTAGGCCAAAGATGGCCAAATCATATCGGAGGCAATTGAATGAGTGATGATAGCTAGGGGTTTACGCCAAACGACTACCCAACCTTAGTGACTCACCAATACACTCCGACCAACATGCCCAACCAACCATATAAGGATTTTTCATAGATTTTGACTTCAACACCAAAAATTGAAATATTCATCAAACCAATTCAATTCAAAGACAAATGGACAAGGATTATATGTTAGGAATTGCTACCTAACACTATCAAAGATATAGACGTAGATGTGAGTTCAAAAACTCACCTTTTAACCCAAAAACTCAAGAGAGAAGCTATAGAGCAAGGCAAGAACAATCACTCTTCAATTATAACCCAAGGAGCTTCAATCTACGCTCAAGAACAAATATTTCCTAAGTTAGGGTTTAGGAAAATTTTAGAAATCGAAGAGGAATTGAGATGGAGAAGGAGAAGAGAATGATCACCTAAGCTTCTCTTGGATTTTGGACTTGAATTTGAGTTTGCAAATGAATCTAGGGCTTAGGAATTTCCATTTCCCATTCTTTCCTCCATTTTTGCTAAAGCTTGAATGTTTAGGAAATGAGATGAGTGAATGGAGAGGAGAGGGGGCTGAGTTAGGTTATAGGATGAGTTGGGTGAAACCCAAAGCCCTAAGTGAAAATAGCAAAATTCACTAACCTCTAAACATATCGATGCTTATACTCAAAGAAGTCGCAAACACCATTTTGAACTCAATGGAAGTGGTCTCAAGTTCAAATTGTTGATTCTCAACTTCGTTCCTGATTCAGACGTCTGAAATTTCCAATCCAGACGTCTGAATCTGGAAAAATATGAGTTTCCAAGAACAATATTCAGACATTGAATCGTCCATTTCAGACGTCTGAAAATGGAAATTTTAGCCTATTTCCTCCCTGGTTTGATTCGAACAATTTCAAACGTCTGAATGCTTCATTTCAGACGTCTGAATCCCTGAGAGACAGTTTTTCTCAAATAGACATCTCCAAATCTCGATCAACAAAGACTTCTCACTAATTTGACTGTCCTTTTACGAATAGTGACTTTTTCGGACTAAAATACGACTAACGATGCTATATTTAAATTAAACATTTAAATATACGAATTATAAAATATGCGGGTTGTTACACCCAGGCGACGCCATTTTTTCATAGGAGCAGGTGCCTCGCCTTCCCCTCGTGCTGGTTTTGCACGTTAGATCTCGCTCCACCACCACTCCCCATCTAAACCCTATTTCCTCCCTTCGACCACTTCTTAGCCCAAGACACCTTTCCACACTATCGGTTTTTCCTTGCACCACTATGATCTCAACCCTTAATAGGTCACTTGGCTGGACCGGAATGAGCAGAAGATTTCTCCGCTTTTGGGTTGGACGAGTTATTCGTTGCGGTAGGATTTGCACTGATCCTCTACTTCGAGACTTTTGAGCGGGAATGTTACCTATGATGCATTTGCCTTTTTGATATCCTATTGGCTTTTAGAATTTTAATGGAGGTAAAGGTTTGATTCATTTGGAGGTGAAGGGTGTCTTGATTGAGCCGACTAATGATGATCTAGCAGAGATTTTGGAGGCCTGCACGAAGGACGCAGATTTAGATGATTTTGAGTGACCAACTCAAAGATTTTGCAGCAGATCTTTTCCTAGGATGTCGGTATTATGAAGATGGATAATCTATGTCTGACTGCTTGCAATTTGTGCGTATCATTCGGCACAACGTCACGCCTAAGACGGGAAGTTATGACTAGATTTATTCCATGGTGCAGAAGACCACCTATGCTAGTATTGGTGGCATCACCATCAATTGCAGCTACAGCCTTATGATTCAATTTGTGGATCCACTATTAGCACTCCACAAAGTAACTTTTCCTATTTTCACCTATTAACTCTCATCTTTAAGTAATACGCGCGAACCTTCATGCGGAAGCAGTTTAGTAGAAGGTTCCTTCTGCCTTAATTAGATCTTTCTTTAGGAAGATGACAATTTTGAAGCCGTCGGCAACACCAGCAGTGCCAGCGGCATGAGATTGGGTGTATAGCCTCCATGCTACGACTAATCAAGGGTCACAACAATGGATCGAGCTCCAACCACGAAGTAAGGCATCTCATAGTCTATAGACATTATTTTAGGATTTATGGTGTTGATGTCTTTACCTTTCCAGCATTTGTTCTTTTCTTCTAGGTTGTTTGGGTTGTAACTATTAGTTGTCTATTATAAAAGGCACACATGATATTATGAGTTCTTATTTATTTACTTTGTTATTTCTGTTGGACATGCGAACCTCTCTTATATATGCATAGTGTGGAAGCAGTATAAATATGGAAATCTTAGAAGAGATACTAAACTAAAAGTAAAAGAAATATAAGACTGGAAGTTTAGAATAGTTGGAAAATTTTAGCGAAAGACACATGATAAAGTTGTTTTGGTATCACGGGTCATTGCTCATGTTCCTTAAAAGCTAATTTTTTTGGGTAATTGGGCATGATGACATTTCTAAATAAAATGTCAAGTTTTATAGAATTATAGAATTTTGTTTGTGTTTAGTGCATAACTGACTTTCGACTACGCTGAAATTGTGGCTTAGTTTATCAAAATTTAAGAAAAAGAAAAACTTTGAAAAGCTTCTCTTTTGAAAAAAAAGTTTTTAGGTTTTAGTTATTTTTGCTTCTTAAATTATTTTCCAAAAATTTGATTTCAAGGAATAATGTGCGTCTAAATATTTTAGGATTTTATTTTTCAAATGACGTACAAATTTGAAAAGTGAGAAAGATTTTTTGTGAAATCTTTGATTTTGAAGGCAACATGTTAGGCATAGGAAAGGCAAATAGAGTTAGAATTTGCGGATTTAGCGGTGCATTAGGATCTACGATGCAATAAATGCAAGCGATAACAAGGAAAAAGCTGCTTTAACTTGGAATTTCTCTTTCCATACCTTGTCGATGACACGCACCAGTCTATTTTTATACTCAATTCCATTTTAGAGCTTGAAAATAAGCCTCCTTATGCGTTCTGTACGTGGAAAATTTGAAGTGAATCTGAGGTAGTGAGGAAATTTCCATTGTACTACGGGAATAAGAAGATTATAGAGTGGTAAGAATATTAAATTCTCTACCTAAATTCCTTTTTCTAACATAGGAGTAAAGTTTAGGAAGCGATTTTTCGATGCGTTTGATTTTTGGATGGTAGGAATTGGATGCAAAATTAGTTGCTTCATACTTCTATTCATAGGAGTAAGAAGGTTTTGGTTGAAAAGATTTTTCAAAAGCCGCATACATATAAAACTACCAATATATATATATATAGAGGTTGTTTGCTTCATATTTTTCAAAAATGTTATCAAAGAAATGCATTCATATAGGAGGATCCGATTTAGAATTATTCTGTAAATGTATTTTCTATGTGGTGATATAGTATTACACTGTGCACTTATGCACGTTTGGTTGCAAAATTGGTTGTACACTCATTGGTTATGTAGTTTAGGATAATTATGAGCAAAAACCATGACTTAGTCATTGGTGAAATTTCAGGGATGAAATTCTTATTATGGAGATAGAATGTAACAACCTATAATTTGACATTAGTTATTTAATTAGTCAGTTAGTTAATTAATTTAGCTCCTGTTATCCCACCTTTTGGCAAAGCCGAGATATCCAAAAATTAACTGAAAATCAATGATTACTAGTCATGAATATCGATTGTGCATCGCAGGTTCACCATGGATATCGTTGAATTTTGTCCGAGTCCGGATCGGGCTACAATTGACAAGACAGGACAAGCAAAGCCATGGAAGCCAGCGTTTCAAATTTCAGGTTAATCGGAGTTCGTATGGGGGAGATATGATCGATACAAGTTAAAAGAAATATGCTGTTCGTATCCATCATAGAGTCAAGGTGATGATCCATTCGAATCCATCAGATTCGTATCCATCGGGGAACTGAAGTGGTGGTCTATTCGAATCCATCAAATTCGTATCGATCGAATTACACCGCCTCAGTCTATTCGAACCCACCATGTTTTGTTTAGTTCGAATCCATCGGGAGCTAACGACTTCGAATCGATCATCACCGAATCGATGGGGGCACGAATCGATCTGTGGTCATGCTGTCCATCTTATTCGTATCGTTTCAGAGAGAAGCGCATTGAATTAGACTTCGATCTTGGAACGAGCTAGGCGCGAATGCCCAATCAATACGCCACAAGGATCGGATCGATTCGAGCATCTCGCACCACGTCACTGCGCGCTCACGTGTCCAGGTCGATTCGAAAGGGATGGATACGAATCCATGGATTCAATTGCGATAGTGCACACGAAAATACAATCTTGTATCGATCATATCTCACGAATCATTGATCCAAATGCAATGAAATTTTCATAGGAGCTTAAGCACAAGGTAAAGAATGTCTCTGGCAAGTTTCAGCTCGATTGGATCATTTTTTGATGGATACGAAATGGTTTCGTATCGATCACAGATCGAGTCGAAACATGGTGAGGTCGGTCGTGTGGGTCCCCTCACGTGCCAGAAGAAGTCTCCCGAAGTTTGAGCGCGAACTCAGCCTTCTACGCCTATAAATAGCCCCTGAAGCCTGCAGAAAAGGGGATCTTTTGGCCATTCAACGTCCAGACTCTGCCGGATTCAATTCTACTTCTTTACATTGCTGTTATATTCGAATTCATCCATTGTATCTGCTGTAATCATTTGTAATCAGCAAAGAACATCAATAAAAGATAAAAACCTTGAAGTGGAAGTAGGCCGAAGATAGCCGAACCACTATAAATTGTGTGTCACTGTTCATTATTTCCGGATTGCTGTTTGTTGCTGGCTTAGATCTGAGATTTGTGTTTGAATATTGCTGATTTGTATTCATACACTGGTGTTTTCACAATACTTGGGGTTTGTGGCCATTTTTGGCTCAAACACTTTGGTGCTTTCATTGAGAGCAACTAGCACCCGCTACACCAGATTCAAAGTTTAGATTTGAAAGTTTGAAAGATTCAGATTGACTCGACAATGACTTGACAAACAAAACAAAGAGCTGATAGAAGCCAACAGAGAGGAAGTCAAGAGGCATCCTCTGGTGCTGGAGAAGGACAAGCTTCGATTTACATCACCAGAGATGAAATGGAAGCTATAGCAAATTCATTGCAAGAGAGGATGATGAAGACTCAGCAAGAGATGCTGTAGAATTTCCTTGAACAAATGAGAGCAGCAAATGTGCAAAACGTTGGACCAACCACAGCAGCTGCAAATGCGGGACAAGGAGTCCGGATTGCGGAAACCAATGAAGGCCAGGTTCAAGGTTAGAATGCAGATCCAGAAGGCAATCAACAAGGACTTGGGGGCAGACCCTCAGGATCTGATACTGGAAGGCCTACAGATGGAGCTCAACAAGCTAGAGCCAACGCTGATGCTAACGGGCCACACGAAGAGTACGTACCAGAATACCCTTTAAGACCAAGAGTGCAACCCCAGGATGGAGATGAAAAGATGGCTGGATTAGTCCGACGACTGATGAGAGGAGGATTGTCCAATGGAGGACTAGAGGAAGTTAGTCGGAGTCCGTTCACCCCGAATATCAGGAATGCTAGGAACCCTCCAAAGTTCAAACTACCTATGCTGGATCCTTATGACGGGAAGTCAGACCCAACGATGCATATTACTCGATACATCAGGCACGTGGAAGTGTTGGGGGCATCCGAGGAAGTGATGGCTCGATGCTTACCTCTATACTTGTCAGATTTGGCTGCACTTTGGTTCAGGCAATTAGAAACCGGATCGATCAGAACAAGGGGTGAGCTTGTAGATTGCTTCATGAGACAGTTCAGGGTCCACGTAACGCGACCCAAGAGTGTGATGACTTTGGCATCAATAAAACAAAGGACCGGAGAGTCCATAAAAGATTTTCTGCTACGATTTAATGCAACGGTGGCTTCTGTAGATCGCCCGTATCCATCGATGATTTTAATGGCAGCAGTGGCAGGAGTTGGGGAAGGCACCGAATTCAAAGATTCTTTGGCGAAAGACCCACCGCAAGATCTTGGAGAGTTTTACCATGAAGTTGAAAGATTCATTCGATTAGAGGAATCACGAGCCGAGAGGCAGGAAATAAACGCTGTACAAGGCGAAGGAACCGCCAGGGAACAACCCAGGGTGGACAAAGGAAAGAGAAAGCAGGATGACGCACATGATGGTCCTGATAAACGGAAGAAATTCCGAGAGCCCAGATTCAGGCAATACACAGATTTGGCGGCAAGCCTGGAACGAATTTACACTGAAACTCGGGGGCAACTCCCTTATCGAAAACCACCCAGGAGAGATCCCACGGAGCGGGAGCATAGAACTGGAAAATATTGCCTATTCCATGAGCTGGATTGGCACACAACCGACGAATGCTGCCACCTAAAGGATGAGGTGGAAGAACATGCCAGAAATGGTAGATTGCCACAATATGTCAGAGAACGGGCAACGACGGTAAGACCTGAACAACTACCGCCTCCACCTAACAGAAATGATCCTGGATCGAGATCACGACTCGTCATCAATTGATTAAGATGGCAAGGGCCAAGTACAGGATTTGGACTTCGGTCAAATAATTTCATTAGATTTGTTTTCAGAATAAACGGCTACTCCACTTACTCATGTATGGGAACTAGAGAGATCCCTAGGCATGCTCTGAGATGGAGATAGACCGATCTGCCCGGAGAGGCAATGTTTAGTTTTTTCTTGATGTTTGAGATTGAACATCCAGGACCTGAATTTAATAAATAAGCTTGAATTTCTTGAAATAAACCTTTGACTGGAGAGTTAAAGGATGAGTATTAAATATCAATATAAAAATGATCGCTTTATGACCCTACCCGGAGAGATGGGGTCCGGAGTGCAAGAAGTGGGTTGCTTCGCTGGAGAGCGACAGGATCGACTCACTTAACGTCGTTTCCCATTAACCGGAGAGTGACTGGATTGGGATTCGATAAGTGCCCGGAGAGGCTATGATCGGCCCACGATTTAGGCCATGCCATCGCTTAATGTTCAGATACACTGAACCAGAGTGCAAGAAGTGAGTCGCTTCGCCGGAGAGCGACAGGATTGACTCACTTAACGCTGTTTCCCCTTCATGGGAGAGTGACAGGATGAGATCCAGCAGGAGCCCGGAGAGGCTACGATCGGTCCAGAACGACCAAGACATCGCTTTACGCCCTAACTGGGGCCAGAGTGCAAGGAATAGAAAGCAACGCCGGAGTGCAATAGGATTTTTCTATTCAATCGCTAAGTTTGGAATGGGCTTGGCAGGGGTCCGGAGTGACCATCGATAGTACAGAGAGACTGTAGACTTTCATTCTTAACTTCCGTTGGAAGAAATTGATAACGATTCGGCTTCGAACAGCCATGGACTTGATTGAAAATGCTATAAGCTCTAAATGAAACATGAACTCACTGCATTCAATTTGAGACTGATCAAAACACACCTTTTACCAAAAGGCATGTTTTGGGGGGCAAAGTGTTATCCCATCTTTTGGCAAAGCCGAGATATCCAAAAATTAACTGAAAATCAATGATTACTAGTCATGAATATCGATTGTGCATCGCAGGTTTACCATGGATATCGTTGAATGTTGTCCGAGTCCGGATCGGGCTACAATTGACAAGACAGGACAAGCAAAGCCATGGAAGCCAGCATTTCAAATTTCAGGTTAATCGGAGTTCGTATGGGGGAGATATGATCGATACAAGTTAAAAGAAATATGTTGTTCGTATCCATCATAGAGTCAAGGTGATGATCCATTCGAATCCATCAGATTCGTATCCATTGGGGAACTGAAGTGGTGGTCTATTCGAATCCATCAAATTCGTATCGATCGAATTACACCGCCTCAGTCTATTCGAACCCACCATGTTTTGTTTAGTTTGAATCCATCGGGAGCTGACGACTTCGAATCGATCATCACCGAATCGATGGGGCACGAATCGATATGTGGTCATGCTGTCCATCTTATTCGTATCGTTCCAGAGAGAAGCGCATTGAATTAGACTTCGATCTTGGAATGAGTCAGGCACGAATGCCCAGTCAATACGCCACAAGGATCGGATCGATCCGAGCATCTCGCACCACGTCACTGCGCGCTCACGTATCCAGGTCGATTCGAAAGGGATGGATACGAATCCATGGATTCGAACGCGATAGTGCACACGAAAATACAATCTTGTATTGATCATATCTCACGAACCATTGATCCAAATGCAATGAAATTTTCGCAGGAGCTTAAGCACAAGGTAAAGAATGTCTCTGGCAAGTTTCAGCTCGATTGGATCATTTTTTGATGGATACGAAATGGTTTCGTATCGATCATAGATTGAGTCGAAACTTGGTGAGGTCGGTCGCGTGGGCCCCCTCACGTGCTAGAAGAAGTCTCCCGAAGTTTGAACGCGAACTCAGCCTCCTACGCCTATAAATAGCCCCTTGAAGCCTGCAGAAAGGGGGATCTTTTGGCCATTCAACGTCCAGATTCTGCCGGATTCAATTCTACTTCTTTACATTGCTGTTATATTCGAATTCATCTATTGTATCTGCTGTAATCATTTGTAATCAACAAAGAACATCAATAAAAGATAAAAACCTTGAAGTGGACGTAGGCCGAAGATAGCCGAACCACTATAAATTGTGTGTCAATGTTCATTATTTCTGGATTGCTGTTTGTTGCTGGCTTAGATCTGAGATTTGTGTTTGAATATTGCTGATTTGTATTCATACACTGGTGTTTTCACAATACTTAAGGTTTGTGGCCATTTTTGGCGCAAACAGCTCCAAAAATGAAATTTGTGCAAATGATGGAATTTGACCACGAAGCTTGCACCATTGCGTTTGTGTCGAAATTCTAAGCAACTTTCTTATTTAAAATTTGCAATTGGCGTCAAAATGAAGAAGTTACGGATGAAGAATGTATTCAAAACGAAAATAATTTGATTAGAAATAATTAATGTTTTATAATCCGGGCCCACATGTCGACTCGTCCTGTGAACGGTCGACCAGGGGTGGTCGACCGCTCCCTGTATGTGGCTAGCGTTGGCCTAGGCCCGACGGTTCAAGATTTAATATATTTCGATCTAACTGTTGAGGTTGATTTTTGCGTCTATAAATTCAGGCCTAACCATTTCCCTTCTCTTCTCATGTTATTCTGGAGATATTAGCGAAGCTTTGCTATTTCTTGTCCTCCACTTTCTTTCTAAATTATAAAATTAAGATATTTATATCTATATTCATACAAATTTGAGAAGAATAGGACTATAATAAAAAAGAGAAGAGAAGAGAGTCAACTATACGCATATTTGAGATAGTTTATATATATTTATATATTTGTATCTATTTTCTCTCCCAATCCCAAATCTCTTCTCAGATCTATAATTCTAATATATGTATATACCCATTTTATACATATTTTTTGGATTAAAAAGGACTTAGAGATGAATCAAAGGTTCTACTTCAGATATGAAGATTTGGATCGCTATTAAAAAGGGAAGAGATGTGTAAAGTACAGATTTGTTTCCGTAATTTACACTATCTATTTTAATTAAAAAGAAACTATCCATTCCTTGTAATTACAAATGAAGTCAATCTTTCTTTTTTATGTTAAACCAATTTACGGAAATCACAATGGAAAATCTTCCGAACGAATTTAATTCCAGCAAATTAAATATGAAAAGCATATTCTAGTCACATATTTATGAATAGAATATATTTGGTTAATAGGTAGTTTTATTAGGCAGTTTATACGTGTTTATTGCGTTAATAAAGAAGAACATCGTTTATTCATGCGTTATTAATGTGTAACGTTCATTGGTTTTTATTATATTTAGGAAGCAAATAGTTAGTAGAAAAGGTAGTAATTTATATTAATGGAAAATAAATTAGGAATTCCTATTAATTAATTTATAGAAAATGAATGATTGTAACCTAAATTAAAGGGCAATTAATAAGAAATAATGAATATTGTTAAATTAAGGGTTACAATTAATATAGGCAAATGGATTAATGGGACTGATAAAAATGGTATAAATATAAAAAGGTTACTAATTTGAAATTATTAATCATACATGAATGTCTTTGGAAATGTCCGTTAGGATTTTATGGACAAATTGACATTTATGAGTATTAAAATAGGATTTATGGGTAGATAATTATTTAAGGTAAATCTTATTGCCTTAAATAAAAAGTGAATTAGTAAGCTAAGTCCAATGTCAACCTAAGATAGTATAAGTAAAGAATTAAGATGGTTAATTGAAATTAGTAGGTTAGCGATGCGAGGTCAGTAAAGTCACTCGATGGAAAACAACCCTTCACTTTGAGGCTACCGGCGGTCGGATGCACTTACTACTGATGTAAGATATCAGTAATCGCAAGACCCATGATGGTGTGAGAGATTGGACCTACTTTCCTAATTGAAAAGTATTAAATGGTCCAAATATGGAATTTGGAAGCGACGAGGGATATCTCTAAAATGTTTTACTTCAGTGTGGAGGTATTAAGTTGCTAACTTAGGGCCCGCGTCCCTACCAAAAGAAGTAACCTAATGAGATTCCATACCTATAATTTAGAGTGATGATGGATATCTCGGAAAGGGTTCACTTTGGGTTTGAGGTACTAAGTGACTGATCTAGGGTTCGTCTCTCTCCTATAAAAGAAGTACTAAGTAGCTTAAGGAGATTTCTAAGTAATGTCAGCTAGATAATACTGGTGAGAAGTCTACCTTAGGGTTAGGTATTAAATGGCAAAGACCTACCTATAAATAGGTGTTAAATGGCCAGAGGCCAGTCTATTCCTTGTTAATGAGGTATTAAGTGGCTTGTGTATAGTCTCTCACATTCCTAAGATTTTAATAACGATAGATGCGTTAGTAGGATGGCTTTTATAAATTATAAGCCCATAGATAGTGGTCAAAGGTCTCTATAGCTAGGACCAATAGACTAATTATGACGATGCTCGAAGTCTAACTTGAAAATAGGTCTTAAATGATGGAGTTTACCTCGTTTGTGGTCTTAAATAGCAAAGTCTGCCTATTTCTCTATTAAAAGTATTATGTGGTTATAATAGAAGCCCGCTTCTTATTTAGAAGTACTAAGTGGCAAACGGGTATGGAAGTATCGGGTGGTTGATAAGGCTTTGTCAGTATTTCATACCATGGAAATGGGTAGGTAAGTAATCATGTGTGCAATGCAAGGTTAGATTAGAATTTCTAACCTTAATGACATAACAATTAAATGGAAACCAATCAGTATAAGTTTATGTTATGAACAATTTAAAGATTTTCTAGTCACTAGAACATTGTTCTGACCCCCTCCCCATTACAACCCAGAGGATTGACTTAGAGGAATAGGTCATTGGAGTTGGATGTGTTCGGTTGTTGGAGAATCCATCCTTTCTCTCATGCTCGATGCTGGTGTGACAATCTGCTATCCAAGGAATACCATTAATTTTAAGGTAGTAGTCAAAGTCAAAATTCTTATCCTATTATTGTTTTCGCTATGAGTTTTGATTTTTATCAATCTCTGATAATGCTCATGATTATTTGCAAGTACCAAATTCGACGATCTGTGCTTTGATGCACTTTGGTTTTGATTTTTTTTCTTCGAAATTTAGCTCATTAAAGTACGGGTTGTTACATTAAAGGCTCCTGCCTCGTATGCTCCTTTCATTCGCCGTATGTTCCTCCGGTGGTGATCCGACGATGTGGAACTTCCAGATTCTAAGCATGGAGGAGATAGCTCTCTCAAAGTCCTCCTCTTATGGTGAGTGTTTAGCTGGGTCATCAAGGTCCTATTCTCTTGAATTTGCCGGTTTATCTCTACATGACTATTTTGGAGCTCTTTCATCACACGCTCTAAGTCCATCCTATTGATAACATCTGAAGGGTTCTGGAGATCCTTGGCTCCTTGTGTGCCTTCTTCCTTAATGTTCTAATCCGTAGTCTTTGCTTCATCAGCATCCCTTGAAGAGGTAGTAATGGTTTTCTCTTTCCTGGGGGCCATTAGAGATAGCTTTAAGTAGAGCTGTTCAAATCTGAATGGGGATATATCAGTTCTCTTTCTTGGATCTTAGGAAACCCAAAAGTAGATGTGGAATCAAATGGCCCGAGAATCATTTTCAGTGAAAGCACCAAAATGTTTGATCAAAATTTGACCCAAACATCCAAGAGGAAAAAGTTGCAGAAAATTAATGCAAGAAAGTTTTATGTAGGGAGTAAATGCAAGAAAGTGAATGGAAAAGCAAGAAAAAGTAAGTAAAGATCATACATAAAAAAATTTATAATGGTTCGACAATCTGTGCCTAAGTCCACTTGAAGGTTCTCTATTAGTTTTCCACTAATTTGAGATTACAAGTGATTGGGATCCATTTTAATCTTTGATTATAATGAATTTTAAATGCTGTCTAGGGAGGAGTTAGCCAAAAAAGAGAATCTCCCTCCAATGATGGTTGCCCGGTGTATTTATAAGGGTGAACGATGAAATATCTTCCTCAAATCTCGCCTACAAAATCTCACCACATGGAAGAATTCCTTTAAAAATCTCGACACCAGATTCCCTGGAGTTGGAGATAGGTATTGATCCCCAAGGGGTAGGGATCGGTATCGATCCTTATAGTGGGCATCATAGGGGGTGCGATCCCTCCTGGTGGTTCGCATTGATGTCTACTTCGTGATTCCAGAGTTGTTATGCATAATCACCTAGGTGATTTTTTGGAGATATCGATGGATCTTTGATGAGTTGAACTACTGGTTTAAACTGCTAATAGGAAAAGGGATAGGTATCGATCCCTTGCTTAGGGGAAACACCGATCCATACTTAGTCAATTCTGATATGTTGTTGCCTATAGGGAAAGGGATAGGTACCGATCCCCTACCCATGGGAGGCACCAATACATAGTCAATTCTGAGATGCTATTTCCTATAGGTAAAGGGATTCGTACCGATCCCCTGCGTAGGTAGGTTCTAATCCATACTTAGTCAATTCCAGAAGGCTGTTCGCTTGAGTCCACTTGACCGTTATCTTGTGTTCTTGTCTGTTCTGGGTCTCTGGACCCTATAATGTTTTTTTGGTTGATTGCCTCGGTAATCGTGGAGTCGCACATTTCCAGTCAGTCTGAACATAGCCGGGCCAAAAGGCCTGATAACACATATATAGTCGTAAATTATGCTATACATATATATTTGAGCATTAAGTGCGGTTGTGTGTGTAATGCCCTATCTTTAGACCCATATTAACAAAGAATATTACTAGGTAATATTGTCTGCTAATGCGGAGAATAAGGTCGGTTTGGAGGGACCATCCATATGTATTGCTTGGGGCTAACATTGTCATATTTTGCCTTTTCGTCTAAACAATGTAATATGTGTGAATAGTCTCGACACAAAGTAATAGATACGTTGGCTCTAAACAAAATTCGGAACAACATACTATATATCACAGAACATAGAATCTGATAACATAGTGGAAAATGTAATAGATCGAATATATACTGTGAGTCTACAAAAGAGATATCATACCCACATAATATACATACAGACTACACCACGTCTGAAAAATTATACATGATAACTAGAGTCACTATCTCATATAAAATACATATCAGATAAAGGTCAACTACATAATGTACCTATGACATAGCTAACTATAGGTACATAATAGCCTACTCCTAAAAGCGAGCATAAGTCCAAAGTCGTCAAGTCCTTATACCCGATAAGTCTCGGTTTGAACCGTAACACCCGGATCAGATTATCTCTAATTATCAAAAATGTGAGATCTATATAACAAGTCTATTGAATATACATCAATAATAACAGTTTATGGTTAATAATGCAAACATAAATAAGATCTCAAAAATTTATATCACAAGATATTCACTGTGTCATAAAAATTCATCTCATGCCCAACAATAGCAATCGTCTAAATATACGGTGAAACAAATCTCATAAATCACAAACTAGTACAAAAACTAACAAACGAAACAATATCATGAAAACCTTGGAAATCAAATGACTTCGTGAAAGAAGTCAACGAAGCAACTGCACGAAGGCAAGTCAAACATAATAATGGATTTTATAGTTATTTACCAAACGAATATTCTTAGTGCAAATTTTTTCTTCCATAAGGAAACAGATATGAAAAGCTCCAGGAGTTTAGCCCGCTAAACTCCTACTGTCCAAAATGTACCGAATGTCCATAACATGTTTTCAACTTATTTATCGCACTACTAAGGTGCCACACCTACTAACAGTTGGTGCAATTGTTATAACATCGAATATAGCCCACGGTACAAACTGTTACCTCGGTGGTATAGGACTAAAACTAAACAAATACCAACACTCGGTAGGCGACCACCGCAGTCAGGCCGCTAGTTGAACAACTGGCCTCAAGGTCAAGCTACTAAATGCACTAATGAATATAGCAAACTATAAATAATACACTTTAACTAAGGTGCTATTTTAATCCCATATTGTCATTTACTCTTTTAATAGTAATCGTTAAAGTAAAACCAGTATCCCATAACCACTGGGTGTTGCTAAAATATTTTCTATTAATTAGTAAATTTCAGTGTACACAAACACTACACAAATAAGTCGTATAATTAAACAATAAAGTGAAACTTAATGTCCCATAACCATTTATTATTACTAAATTGTTTAAATATAATTCTCAATTTATAGTAAAAGAATTGTTTAGCTTAAAGGCCAAATTCCACTAAATCCATCACTTAAATCACTTAAGAAATTATTTGTTTCTTGCTTTTTGATAAAATAATCATTTTCGTTTAAAAAAAATAAGATTTCTGAATTGAAAATATTAATATGAGTTTATGTATGCTAGAAATGATTTTTTGGAGCTATACACACACACACACACACACACACACACATATATATATATATATATATAGTTTATAAATAGTTCTTCGAAATCGATTTATAAAACACTTCTATAAAATCATATATGTAATAATAATTACATATTTATCAAATCAAGATATTATCCATATTTAAAACAATTTAAATACTATCATTGGAGCGAAGAAAACAAAAAAAAATCATCAAAACAAATTATATTGAAAATTGGTTAAAAAATAGAGCGAATGCTTCAGTTTTTTTCACGACCGGCCCACCGATGGACCGGTGATGCGAATTCTTCTGGAGCTTTGCTCCAGATTTCGTGTCCCTATCTCTGATGAGCTTTTCAATGATTTAAGGCAGTAGTATACTACTCGTAACATCCCGCCTTTTTGTACGTTTTAAGCAAACACACGTGCCGACTCAAACCATACAGAAGGGCGGATTGTTATGGGGTGCATAAGAAAAAAACAGAGAAAGAAAAACAAAATAGAATCTCGCAGCGGAATGACAAAATATAATAATCAAATAACAGTTCATGAAGCTGTTTGCAAATAGATTTGATTATACTAGTACAATACAAAATAAGAGTTACACATACCAGAGAATAGTAAATAATGTAGCGGAACAGTATAATGCAGTGGAACAATATAGTAATTAATAATAGTACAAATCTTCGTCTTCATCCTCCATAAAAGGTCTTCAAATCCTGAAATGCTCAGGCTGACCCGAGCGAATTGAAAAGATAAAACACTCAAGTAAAAACTAAAAGATCTTATGTAAGTCAAATCAACGGTAATAAATATGAGTGTAAACGGCATCGGAGATGTTTACGGGGTTTGACATCTCTTATCCAGTGTCTAACGTGAGTGCAGTAACTTAAGAGATGTTCGGGATTCACATCTCCTAAGGATCCATTAAACTATCTACTATGTAGTACAATACGCTATTATAATATGTCTACAGTAAGATAAACTATTAAAATAGCATTAAGGCTTTACATTTTCCACCTTAATACATTTTATATATTCCCATAGTCTATACAGTACCGTAATCCCACCCGTACTGGGTGTCGTCAGAGGGCACTCCATAGGTATGGTACAAAACAAACTCGTAGAAGGCGCGCTAGGGTAGGTGACACGGCACAACTAGGCAATGCCAGGGTAGATATACCAATTACACTTCCAGACTGTTGGTAACGCATAGCCGCAACTATCGCCCAACTCGGAACACACTCCCGAGTAAAAAATCGAAGGGTGGCCACCAAATAAATCACAAAGTCAGAATATAGATCGATGGAGTGTGCCCGATCGAAGGAATGACCTCACTTGGCCCGTCAATTGCTCCTGTTTTAGCCACCTTATGCCAACTCACGGGAGTCGGGTCCACGTATATACCTCATATAGGATTGTCGCCACCATCCTACTTCATTCTGGAATCTCCACCGCGTACACAGTTGTCAAGGTGGTTTTCGATATTGGTAGAGAGTATGACAATATCCGATCCCGGTCTCTTTAACAACCAATCGCTTATTACACACCGGATGGTCCTTTTACATTTCCAAAATCATTTCATAATTGATATCAAAAGTATCATATTCAATTCAAATCATATCACTTTCGAAATTAGTACATACTTTCAAAATCGTATTCACCTGGAAAATCATATTAACCTTTGAAATCATATCGTTTTGGAAATCATAATTTCTTTCAAAAATTGTACTTCCAAAATAGGTTAAGTCCTTCTTCAAAATCATCATTCAATTCATTGTACATTTAAATTCCAACTTAGGTTATAACATCCTTTAACCTTATTATCTTTAAACCAATAAATTGAATTCAAACAGTTCCACTTTACTTAGTCTGTAAATTTAGAAATTAGTTTAAATAGTTATAAATAGTTAAAATACTCTAAAATAGTTTAATTCTAGGTTAAAATACTTTTTAAATGGATTTAAGATAGTTAAATAGGTTTAATTTAGATTTAAATATAATTAAAATAGATTAAATAGCTTCAAAATAGATTAATAATATTTAAAATAAATTAAAATGGTTTAATTAGTTTAAAATAAATTAAATTGGTTTAAAATAGATTAATAATTTATATAGTTAATATTAGTTTAAATAGTTTAATAAATTTGAAAATCTTAATAATTATAGATATATTTTTAAAATAGTTTATATTAAAATATGAGTTTGGAATTTATATCAGTTTAAACTATTCATTTCATTTCAACATATTTGGACCATTTCAAATTTCCAAATCGACAAACCAAATTTCAAATAACTATCGAATTTCATATCGTTTAAATCCATGTTCAAAATATCAATACGGATTACTCCAACTTCAAAATATTTCGATGTTACTTTCAAACAAATTCAATAACTCAATTTCGATAGAATTTCATTCACGTAATAGTTTAACTTTAACTTCCAATTTATTTCTTAAAGCAATTCCCATTTAAACCAATTCACATTTCAACACAAACTTGATTTTTCCAATAATACATCAATTTATATAAATCAAATTTTATTTCAAAATATCATTTAATTACCTTCAAAAATCAAGGATTTTAAAATCATTAAATTTAACCAATCCGGTGTCCGTATATAATTCTCTACCCTAGGGTCAAGTGATACGGATATTTATCATTTCAATTCACAATTTAAAATTTTACGGTTATATATCATTTCAAACCGAAATCCCAAAATAAATAACATCCATAAAATTGCTCGAGTCTATCATTTCAACCCATAACGATTTTTCCCTATTCTAAAGATCATTCGGGTATGTATCATTTCAACCCATAGTGAACTTACAGTTTATAACGATATAAAATACAACATCCATTCATCCAATATCAATAATCAACATCCATCGTCCAAATCAATTAATAAATATCAATATAGAACTGATAATCAATAACAGATATTAAGCTGGCAATTTATATTCAATAATAAATTAAATAATGATTTTATTCAAATAAATTCAAATTAACTGAGTCGATAATTCAAAATATACCAAGCAGTCATAAATAAATTCCTAATCACATCATAAATTAAATTTAACAAACATAAGAAATTTTAGAAGTTGTGAGTGGGTTAAAACACTTACTTTTGAATTTAAATCGAATTTAAACCCAAAATTTGAACAATCTCATAATTCGTCTAAACAAGCCTCAAAATATCTGGAATTTCCATACGATCCCAATGGAAGAAATCGCACATGAATTGGAGTTCGTATGCAGAAGATATGCAAGTTAGAAGTAAGATGATTAAAAATAGAAAATAAATAAATAAAATATATGAAATACTACACGTCACCTATGCAAAATCGTGGAACCCTAGCACGCACAGTAACGCATGCAATCATCTTGACCCAGCCGCCATGATCAACTTCCTCCACCATCGCCTACACGCCACTTCCACACGATCGAGCCATGCCATCAGCTTCCAGAACCCAGGCCGACTCCACCCTGGCCGAGCGGCCACATCCGGCTCGCCATAGCTCGACCGTCGCCGCCTGCCTTTTATTACCCAACACGGCGAATCCCGATACCAATGACATGAATGAACGGCATAGATCGAAGCCCCGCGACGTCCTCTACTGTGCAGCGCAACCCGATCGTCCTCTAGTCGAAGATCTGCCGTCGAATCGAGATGGTGGCCTATGAACGGCCGAGGTTCATCTTGGATTTCTGGACAAACGATGGATCGAATTG
Organism: Allium fistulosum; assembly: GCA_030737815.1. Classification (NCBI taxonomy): domain Eukaryota; kingdom Viridiplantae; phylum Streptophyta; class Magnoliopsida; order Asparagales; family Amaryllidaceae; genus Allium; species Allium fistulosum. The sequence continues at coordinate 1,126,585,495 of CM060902.1, read as the reverse complement.
AAAGACAAATCATAGATTTGAGATGCGCTCATCGAGAGCTTCAAAATGGTATATAGTTTGATAGGGTTTGGAGGAGTTTGAAATTTTGATTTGGTTTTGATTTGAAATTGCAATTGGGAATTAGGTTTTGTCTGCCATTGGAATGAGGAGGAGCAAATGGAATTGTACGTACATAAATGAGGAATATGAGGAGTGGCTAGGGTTTATAATGATATATATATATATAGTCAGAACAAATTTTTCTTTGGCTTAAAATTAAAGATTCAAATTTTTGTTCGACTATCAACAGATTAAATTTTATAATTTAATTTCCAAATTCAAAATTATATCGGGGATTCAAATTAAATTATCGTTCAAATATTTAAAATTAATTAAATATTCTTAATTTAATTTGTTCGAAATTCTGGGTCGTTACAGACTTCCCTCCTTAAAAGAATTTCGTCCTCGAAATTACAAGTTAGGAAAAAAAATGTCCTTAACTCGTCTACTATTTTTCATAATTCAATAGTTTTATCAATTTATCAAAACAAATCTTTCTACTAAAGATTCGTTATCATTTCAACTAGCATTTCAACTTCAACTCTAAGTTTCAAACAATCATTGTTTTACTACTAAATTCAAATTCGAATTCAAAATTCAAATTTAAACTTTCAAAATTTTCTCAAAAATTTTCTAACGCCCTAAATTCCTGAAAAATTTCGCCAGCGTCTCCTTTGCGCGGCTAATACGGCACGACTACAAAACGTCCCTACGGACTCTCAGATTTCAAAAAGAAAAAGAAAAAGCCAAGCGGCTAGAGAGAAATCATCAAAAACTCATATCATAATTCAAATACATACCTTTTTCGAGCAATTCGAATTATCTGTGAAATAAATTTCCCAATCCCTTTATACACCTGTATATCCTACTAGCCATTATATCTAGTTACAGCATTCAAATCATTTTGCAAATTCAATTACAAATTTTCAATATAAACTACTTATATCATTTTTTTACTTCACTGTTGAAGTTATATATCTATTCTCATTCAATTTTACATTTCGATTCACATTCGAATTCAATTCACAATTCCAATCTAATTTGGATTTAGTTTACTTCGTTTTCCACAAATCAAATTCAATTGCAGTTTTATTTACTCACAAATTCAAAATGAATTTTAACATTCAATTTCATTTTCTGGCACTTGCAATCGCAATTTATTCATTCATTCACTAATTCATTCGTTTTTCCATTTGAATTTCATTCTAATCAAATTTCAAATATTCTATAAGTTATCTACTTATTAATATTTCGTAAGTATTTTAAATAGGATTCCAGAGTCGTTTCAATTTTTTTCAAAACCATTTGAAAACAATTCAAATTATCCTTTTAATTTCCAAACAAAATCCAAATCTTCCAAACACTTCCATTTAAAACAATTTGGCAGCAATTCCTCTTTTGGAAACCCGAAAATGAACACCGGTGATGCCGCGGTCATCATCGAAGTTATTTTCCAGCGACCGAAAAGAGTTTAGAGCTTTTATCTCTCTAAAATACTTTTCAAAACCTTTGAAATTCATTTTCAAATCAAACAGATTTAAACTTTCCAAATCTTCAAAATTTTCAAATTCTTTTCAAAACATTTTCAAAAACTTCTCTGGAATTCCGTTTAAATTATAAGTTACATTTATAATTTACATTCTCAAATCTCATTTATATATGGATTTATTTCTTAACTTTGGAGTTACGATTTCAATTTCTTATTCAGTTTCAATAGTAATGATAACATTTCAATATCATCACTTTTCTAACAACCATGCATCCATATACTGTAATAATTTACAGAAAATCATTTCTTTTATATACAAAAATAGTTTGGGTAAAATTATTTCATTCACCCAATTTTAAAACAATACTGTGCCAAACTGTTCTATTCAAGTGTTTAGAAACCCCTTCGATACAGTTTTGCAAGACTGTGCCGACGAAGGTTCATATACCACTCAATAAACCAATCATCACAATACAAAACAATTTTTATATTCAATAACAAATACGCACTCATATCTATTATTACACTCAACTCATTCTAGAGTACTACTGACTCTATCTCTAATGAGTAACACCCAACAGAGCAGGGTTGTCGCTTAACCATATGCTCTGATACCACGCTGTCACATACTGAAATTTTCGACTTTCGAAAATTCGACATCGATACTCACTTTATCGACTGCCGAGCAATCGAGTGCTGGAAACTCCAATAGTGAGGGTTTAAGAAGAAGAAGTAGAAGAAAAGATAGAAGAGAAAGAGAATAGAAGGAAAAGAAAAGAAAGAAGAACCACAGAACAACATCAGAACAGAGACCATATCAGAATCTCACATATCGCAGCGGAACAATATATAATAGATAAATCAGTAATCTTTTAAACAAAGAATTTTATCAGTTTATACATACATCAATCAGAGTCAATATACAACAATGCACAGTTATATAAACTTGTCCTCATACAGAATACACAGCGGAATAAATACTATCAGATACAAATACTACGTCTCGTCATCCAGCTCATCTCCAAAGCTCCAGAATATCCAGAATATCCTGGTAATATCACTCTAGGCTGCCCGTGTGGAAATTGGTGGGCACCCAGAGTTTAGAAAGGGAACAATAAACTCCGAGTCAGTCATGGTGACTGGTGTGAGATCGTAAAACAGTTATTCTTTAAAAATAAACAGTAGAGAATTTTAAAGTCAATTCGCAATGTTTTTGGGAAAATGAAACTACCATAAGACCTCCCACCACACACACAATGCAAACGCAGAATTGGAGGAGATTTCTTCTTATGATAGTCAAAGATGCTTACTACGCCAAAATCAAATTCTTTTTGATATTATTATTAGTGCATAGTGTAGAAAACATTTCGAAAGTATAATATTAATCTTAGCCAGCATAGGCATTCCGCACTTATGCCTACTATAGCTACCATCCAAACAGTGGTGACTACCATAAGTGAATGATAGGTTCTACAACTAAAACCGTACAAGATCGTATTGTTTCTTTGGATTTCCAACAAATGGTCAGGCAAAGGAACTTCCTATCCACGATGGGTACGTCCCTGGAATAGACGACCCGAGAACCTAACCGGATCTCTGCCAACACAAGGCCGGGTTACCTCTGCAAAAATAGGTAACTACTGACACGCGTATGCCATCCCCCGATCGTCACCGATCTTCCCGAGGATCCCCGATTTCCAACAAACCACAAAGTAATAATAACTGTGCAGCAACCACAGAGGTTAAGTATCTGGGCTCCATACCATGATACCACCTTTATCCAGAAGGAATGACATACACTAAGGGGCGCTACTCCCTAGAACCTTGCCGCATTCTTCCTGTTTCGACCATTTCCGGGGTGTGAGGCTCGACGAAGTCTCGTCCACAAAGCTACGCTTTCTCAAAAAGCCCTGCTTCGGGTCAATCAAAATGACCAACCTATGATCACAAAGATATAAGATCAAACAAATGATCATATCACAAATGATCAAACACCGATCATTTCACAGCAACACTCAGTATGTCACGTTACCAAATTGGGATATATCGCTGATAAATTTCAACTACATAACCTCTGAGCTCGTACGTCTCAGAGAAGGGTGTTAAGCTAAGAGAATAAATTCTCCGCCACCAACAGAAATGTATTTGAAAGAAATCAGCTTTATACCTCAAATTGTGACGTCAGACACACAATCCATACAAGTCTGTTCCGGGATCGAACAGAACCGAAGGCACTTCTCACGAAGCCCTTGCATATCCGGATAATTTTCAATCACGTCAGGACTTCCCGTCACTAAGGGTGATAAAACCTCTAAATCGAAGATCAGTGATGTAGAGTAACTCGACGGTAATCCTTCCGTTTTCAAAAATATCCGGTCTTCAACACCGGTCTTCGAATGCAATTCATAACGACGTATCACGTATTCGGAATGGGTTATACGACCCCATGGTCCTTTCCCGGCTAACCCGAATAGTGAGCGATTATTCAAAAATAAGTGTGGCATTCAAATTCATCCAATTCACAACAAATACCTATCTAAAGGTAATTATTGATAGTCGGTTATTTAACTATCAATAAAGATGCGCAACATCATCAGATTCCAAATAATTTTCCCAAATTATTTTATCTTCCAAAATATCTTTACTAGATATAAAATTTCCACACTTTAAAAATAAATCAACGTTTATTTTTAAACAACTTCCCTTTCTTTTATAAATTCCATAGTGAATTTATATTTTCAAAATATCTACAGATATACGATTTCCAAATCGTTTTCAATATTCAATCTCGATTTATCTTTAAGAAGATAAAATCTCAAAACGTTCATTTCATATTGGAAAAGCAATTCCATACTTATTTAAAAATAAGTACTTCACAAATCATTTATTTTCAACATTTGAAAATATTCGATATACTTAAATCAAACTTAAGTATAAATTCATTCTTTAAGGAAAACATTCTTTAAACACATTTTATTTGAGTCAAAACGAATGTTACGTAAAACATCGTTACGACGACTCAAAATCACTAGTATAGGGATTCGGAATTTAGATAGATATATAAATCCCAATACTACTTCAAAACATTTCCTTCCGGAAATCATTTACTATAACAACAGTGTTATAGTCCACCATTTCCTTATTTCTCGAAAACGCCTATTTCAACAAGAACTGCGGAAATCTCTGCTTTCGATTTATAATACATTTTAAAACATCTTTAAAATGTTTAACTTCATTTTTAATATCACTTCTTCAAAAATAAATCCATTTTACTTAACAATATATTCACTATCTAAAATCGTGAATATACTTCAATAATTACATTTTCAATCCTTTCTACACGTTTTATTCCAAGAATTATCCACTATCCAAAATCGCGAATATATCTCCTTTAATAATCTTCTATAATTGACTTATCAAATCCAATTCAATTTATAACTCAATTTTCTACCAAAAGTCCATTTATAAGTTAAACACTTATAATTCGTTCATTTACAAAAATCGTTCTTTTAGGACTTCACAAAGCATTTATTCTGTCCCTTATAAAACCCATTTTAACATCATTTAAAACGTCTTTAAAACTCCTTTATAATTTCATCACTTTGATTTATAAAAATCAAATTTTATAAATCTTATATATAGAGCTTTCATAATAAATTCAAAAATCTCTATTTAAACCCTTTTATAAATAAAATCGACTTTTATTTCAAAAACGACACTTCGGTTATATTTCACTAAAATTATAACTTTTATAACTTTAAAATTTTACGTTTATAAATCGATTCAAAAATTCCATAAAACGTATATTTTCAAAAATCACTTTAAAAACCTTTTTAAAGTAAAAGTCGTTATTTTTACATTTCAAAACTGAATCCGATGATGCAACACACCAATCAGTCCATCACAACAGTCAAATATCATATATCATCATATGATAACAGAATATATCAAAATATCTGTAAATAATCCATACGGTGAGGAATCCAGTTGGATCCCTCCAACCTGTTTCCCTGCATCCAAAGACGTCAACACAATACCAATTCCGCTCCAGTACGGAATTATCGCGGTATATAGGTTTTTATAAATCCGCTTACTAACGGCGCAATAGGGTCTCATCCGCTATACGAGGCGGGAAATCATCAATCCAATATATACATATGCCAATATGTATATATTGCTATATATAGATATATCCTAAAATATCTAATACCACAATCAACCTAGCAATCATATCAATCAATAATAACTGAAAGTTCCACTTTTCAATTGAGTGAGAAAATCTCACCTTTGCTTTTAATTCGCAATCCATTTTTATTCCAGCTTTTTGTCTTCACAGTATTAAACCTTGTATAAATAATTATACAATTATATTAATATTCGAATTAATTGACTAATTTAAATTTCAATTGATAATTCAATTTACCCGTAATTTATTTTTATTGTAAATAAATACCTTTAAAATTTTGGCAAATCTCTTTTAACAATTATTTTCTAGTTACCAAAAATTTCATAAGTTAAATAAATTGATTTCCATTTTATAAACTTAATTTAACTAATTCTTTATTTAAACAACAAGCAACTTTCCTAACTAACATTTTTCTTTACTGTCAACTTATTCACATATACGTATATATAAAAATCTATTTCAATCTGCATATTTATTTAACTTTACTGTAAATCCAAAAACTCAATATACATATTATTATTAATTTTCAAATTAGATCAAAACTGTTAATACCTTAATGCCAAATGCGAACCCAGGTCGTACGCCACTGCCTTGACCTCAACTTGAAGCTGCCGCCCCCCCAATCGATCACACGCCCAAAATCGAATATCCTCCACGACAGCGACGACCACGCGAAGACAATCCCACCACCGATTTCCAGTCGAATCCCAACTCCATCATCACGCACGAGACGCCTCCATACCACTTTGAAATCGCGACTTCACCACGGTCTGGACGCCTGAACGCTGCCTCACTCGAGCCTGTGGCCAAAACCCACGCGACCCCCTATCCCCTTGCGCGGCCGCTTCCATCGCGACACCACGCCCTCCTTCACAACAATCGCCTGCCCATGAAGATCGCCATCAGCCAACGACCACGCGAACATCGATCAAATCCCCTCCGGTCGCACCGCCTTCGAGCTCCCAGAAAATCGAACTCAACTTCGCCTTTTAATTCGATGCCTCCACGCCTAACGTCGATGACTACGCGGCTCCTATTCGCTCCGAGTTTGACTTGCCCTATTTTCCTTCGCGAATTCGAGCCTCGCGATTTGTTTAACGGAGAGGAGGAAAGGAAGGGGAGCGAATAATTTCGATTTTTTTTGAACGAAGTGGTTTCGTTTGAGATGTTTGAATAATGTAAAGGAATCACGATTTTTTTGATTTGCCTGGAAATCGAAACTGAAGGGGGAAAAGTGGCCATTTGATTTTGAGTTGTAGAACAAACGGGGATTTCATTTTATTTTTCTTTCGGCCATGGATTTGCTTTAGAACGAGATAGTTTTCTTTTGAACGAAGAAAATGTCTTGAGCAGATAAAGGAAGAGGGGCGAACGAGATAATGTTGTTTTGTACGAGAGGAGACAACTAGGTCGACGGAAATCAGATGCTAGGGTGGCTACTGATTTAACCTTTATATTTTATATTCAAAAATATCTTGTTATATTATATCAACGCGTTTACTCACCGTATGGTCACATAACAACTCCGATCAATACGAAATTTGAAATCCGGTAATAATTCAATATTACGGATCCAATGGAACTGGTTTCGTCAATTTCCGAGACTGTGCCTCGGACGACTATTTTTAAATATCGATTCAAACGATATCATTTCAAACTGAACAAATCAGTTTAAATTTTCAATTCTGAAGCTTCTATTATTTTCAGAATTATCAATATATATTTTACAAGCGTTTGAAATATTTTTCTTTGGCTTAAAATTAAAGATTCAAATTTTTGTTCGACTATCAACAGATTAAATTTTATAATTTAATTTCCAAATTCAAAATTATATCGGGGATTCAAATTAAATTATCGTTCAAATATTTAAAATTAATTAAATATTCTTAATTTAATTTGTTCGAAATTCTGGGTCGTTACAGACTTCCCTCCTTAAAAGAATTTCGTCCTCGAAATTACAAGTTAGGAAAAAAAAATGTCCTTAACTCGTCTACTATTTTTCATAATTCAATAGTTTTATCAATTTATCAAAACAAATCTTTCTACTAAAGATTCGTTATCATTTCAACTAGCATTTCAACTTCAACTCTAAGTTTCAAACAATCATTGTTTTACTACTAAATTCAAATTCGAATTCAAAATTCAAATTTAAACTTTCAAAATTTTCTCAAAAATTTTCTAACGCCCTAAATTCCTGAAAAATTTCGCCAGCGTCTCCTTTGCGCGGCTAATACGGCACGACTACAAAACGTCCCTACGGACTCTCAGATTTCAAAAAGAAAAAGAAAAAGCCAAGCGGCTAGAGAGAAATCATCAAAAACTCATATCATAATTCAAATACATACCTTTTTCGAGCAATTCGAATTATCTGTGAAATAAATTTCCCAATCCCTTTATACACCTGTATATCCTACTAGCCATTATATCTAGTTACAGCATTCAAATCATTTTGCAAATTCAATTACAAATTTTCAATATAAACTACTTATATCATTTTTTTACTTCACTGTTGAAGTTATATATCTATTCTCATTCAATTTTACATTTCGATTCACATTCGAATTCAATTCACAATTCCAATCTAATTTGGATTTAGTTTACTTCGTTTTCCACAAATCAAATTCAATTGCAGTTTTATTTACTCACAAATTCAAAATGAATTTTAACATTCAATTTCATTTTCTGGCACTTGCAATCGCAATTTATTCATTCATTCACTAATTCATTCGTTTTTCCATTTGAATTTCATTCTAATCAAATTTCAAATATTCTATAAGTTATCTACTTATTAATATTTCGTAAGTATTTTAAATAGGATTCCAGAGTCGTTTCAATTTTTTTCAAAACCATTTGAAAACAATTCAAATTATCCTTTTAATTTCCAAACAAAATCCAAATCTTCCAAACACTTCCATTTAAAACAATTTGGCAGCAATTCCTCTTTTGGAAACCCGAAAATGAACACCGGTGATGCCGCGGTCATCATCGAAGTTATTTTCCAGCGACCGAAAAGAGTTTAGAGCTTTTATCTCTCTAAAATACTTTTCAAAACCTTTGAAATTCATTTTCAAATCAAACAGATTTAAACTTTCCAAATCTTCAAAATTTTCAAATTCTTTTCAAAACATTTTCAAAAACTTCTCTGGAATTCCGTTTAAATTATAAGTTACATTTATAATTTACATTCTCAAATCTCATTTATATATGGATTTATTTCTTAACTTTGGAGTTACGATTTCAATTTCTTATTCAGTTTCAATAGTAATGATAACATTTCAATATCATCACTTTTCTAACAACCATGCATCCATATACTGTAATAATTTACAGAAAATCATTTCTTTTATATACAAAAATAGTTTGGGTAAAATTATTTCATTCACCCAATTTTAAAACAATACTGTGCCAAACTGTTCTATTCAAGTGTTTAGAAACCCCTTCGATACAGTTTTGCAAGACTGTGCCGACGAAGGTTCATATACCACTCAATAAACCAATCATCACAATACAAAACAATTTTTATATTCAATAACAAATACGCACTCATATCTATTATTACACTCAACTCATTCTAGAGTACTACTGACTCTATCTCTAATGAGTAACACCCAACAGAGCAGGGTTGTCGCTTAACCATATGCTCTGATACCACGCTGTCACATACTGAAATTTTCGACTTTCGAAAATTCGACATCGATACTCACTTTATCGACTGCCGAGCAATCGAGTGCCGGAAACTCCAATAGTGAGGGTTTAAGAAGAAGAAGTAGAAGAAAAGATAGAAGAGAAAGAGAATAGAAGGAAAAGAAAAGAAAGAAGAACCACAGAACAACATCAGAACAGAGACCATATCAGAATCTCACATATCGCAGCGGAACAATATATAATAGATAAATCAGTAATCTTTTAAACAAAGAATTTTATCAGTTTATACATACATCAATCAGAGTCAATATACAACAATGGACAGTTATATAAACTTGTCCTCATACAGAATACACAGCGGAATAAATACTATCAGATACAAATACTACGTCTCGTCATCCAGCTCATCTCCAAAGCTCCAGAATATCCAGAATATCCTGGTAATATCACTCTAGGCTGCCCGTGTGGAAATTGGTGGGCACCCAGAGTTTAGAAAGGGAACAATAAACTCCGAGTCAGTCATGGTGACTGGTGTGAGATCGTAAAACAGTTATTCTTTAAAAATAAACAGTAGAGAATTTTAAAGTCAATTCGCAATGTTTTTGGGAAAATGAAACTACCATAAGACCTCCCACCACACACACAATGCAAACGCAGAATTGGAGGAGATTTCTTCTTATGATAGTCAAAGATGCTTACTACGCCAAAATCAAATTCTTTTTGATATTATTATTAGTGCATAGTGTAGAAAACATTTCGAAAGTATAATATTAATCTTAGCCAGCATAGGCATTCCGCACTTATGCCTACTATAGCTACCATCCAAACAGTGGTGACCACCATAAGTGAATGATAGGTTCTACAACTAAAACCGTACAAGATCGTATTGTTTCTTTGGATTTCCAACAAATGGTCAGGCAAAGGAACTTCCTATCCACGATGGGTACGTCCCTGGAATAGACGACCCGAGAACCTAACCGGATCTCTGCCAACACAAGGCCGGGTTACCTCTGCAAAAATAGGTAACTACTGACACGCGTATGCCATCCCCCGATCGTCACCGATCTTCCCGAGGATCCCCGATTTCCAACAAACCACAAAGTAATAATAACTGTGCAGCAACCACAGAGGTTAAGTATCTGGGCTCCATACCATGATACCACCTTTATCCAGAAGGAATGACATACACTAAGGGGCGCTACTCCCTAGAACCTTGCCGCATTCTTCCTGTTTCGACCATTTCCGGGGTGTGAGGCTCGACGAAGTCTCGTCCACAAAGCTACGCTTTCTCAAAAAGCCCTGCTTCGGGTCAATCAAAATGACCAACCTATGATCACAAAGATATAAGATCAAACAAATGATCATATCACAAATGATCAAACACCGATCATTTCACACCAACACTCAGTATGTCACGTTACCAAATTGGGATATATCGCTGATAAATTTCAACTACATAACCTCTGAGCTCGTACGTCTCAGAGAAGGGTGTTAAGCTAAGAGAATAAATTCTCCGCCACCAACAGAAATGTATTTGAAAGAAATCAGCTTTATACCTCAAATTGTGACGTCAGACACACAATCCATACAAGTCTGTTCCGGGATCGAACAGAACCGAAGGCACTTCTCACGAAGCCCTTGCATATCCGGATAATTTTCAATCACGTCAGGACTTCCCGTCACTAAGGGTGATAAAACCTCTAAATCGAAGATCAGTCGATGTAGAGTAACTCGACGGTAATCCTTCCGTTTTCAAAAATATCCGGTCTTCAACACCGGTCTTCGAATGCAATTCATAACGACGTATCACGTATTCGGAATGGGTTATACGACCCCATGGTCCTTTCCCGGCTAACCCGAATAGTGAGCGATTATTCAAAAATAAGTGTGGCATTCAAATTCATCCAATTCACAACAAATACCTATCTAAAGGTAATTATTGATAGTCGGTTATTTAACTATCAATAAAGATGCGCAACATCATCAGATTCCAAATAATTTTCCCAAATTATTTTATCTTCCAAAATATCTTTACTAGATATAAAATTTCCACACTTTAAAAATAAATCAACGTTTATTTTTAAACAACTTCCCTTTCTTTTATAAATTCCATAGTGAATTTATATTTTCAAAATATCTACAGATATACGATTTCCAAATCGTTTTCAATATTCAATCTCGATTTATCTTTAAGAAGATAAAATCTCAAAACGTTCATTTCATATTGGAAAAGCAATTCCATACTTATTTAAAAATAAGTACTTCACAAATCATTTATTTTCAACATTTGAAAATATTCGATATACTTAAATCAAACTTAAGTATAAATTCATTCTTTAAGGAAAACATTCTTTAAACACATTTTATTTGAGTCAAAACGAATGTTACGTAAAACATCGTTACGACGACTCAAAATCACTAGTATAGGGATTCGGAATTTAGATAGATATATAAATCCCAATACTACTTCAAAACATTTCCTTCCGGAAATCATTTACTATAACAACAGTGTTATAGTCCACCATTTCCTTATTTCTCGAAAACGCCTATTTCAACAAGAACTGCGGAAATCTCTGCTTTCGATTTATAATACATTTTAAAACATCTTTAAAATGTTTAACTTCATTTTTAATATCACTTCTTCAAAAATAAATCCATTTTACTTAACAATATATTCACTATCTAAAATCGTGAATATACTTCAATAATTACATTTTCAATCCTTTCTACACGTTTTATTCCAAGAATTATCCACTATCCAAAATCGCGAATATATCTCCTTTAATAATCTTCTATAATTGACTTATCAAATCCAATTCAATTTATAACTCAATTTTCTACCAAAAGTCCATTTATAAGTTAAACACTTATAATTCGTTCATTTACAAAAATCGTTCTTTTAGGACTTCACAAAGCATTTATTCTGTCCCTTATAAAACCCATTTTAACATCATTTAAAACGTCTTTAAAACTCCTTTATAATTTCATCACTTTGATTTATAAAAATCAAATTTTATAAATCTTATATATAGAGCTTTCATAATAAATTCAAAAATCTCTATTTAAACCCTTTTATAAATAAAATCGACTTTTATTTCAAAAACGACACTTCGGTTATATTTCACTAAAATTATAACTTTTATAACTTTAAAATTTTACGTTTATAAATCGATTCAAAAATTCCATAAAACGTATATTTTCAAAAATCACTTTAAAAACCTTTTTAAAGTAAAAGTCGTTATTTTTACATTTCAAAACTGAATCCGATGATGCAACACACCAATCAGTCCATCACAACAGTCAAATATCATATATCATCATATGATAACAGAATATATCAAAATATCTGTAAATAATCCATACGGTGAGGAATCCAGTTGGATCCCTCCAACCTGTTTCCCTGCATCCAAAGACGTCAGCACAATACCAATTCCGCTCCAGTACGGAATTATCGCGGTATATAGGTTTTTATAAATCCGCTTACTAACGGCGCAATAGGGTCTCATCCGCTATACGAGGCGGGAAATCATCAATCCAATATATACATATGCCAATATGTATATATTGCTATATATAGATATATCCTAAAATATCTAATACCACAATCAACCTAGCAATCATATCAATCAATAATAACTGAAAGTTCCACTTTTCAATTGAGTGAGAAAATCTCACCTTTGCTTTTAATTCGCAATCCATTTTTATTCCAGCTTTTTGTCTTCACAGTATTAAACCTTGTATAAATAATTATACAATTATATTAATATTCGAATTAATTGACTAATTTAAATTTCAATTGATAATTCAATTTACCCGTAATTTTTTTTTATTGTAAATAAATACCTTTAAAATTTTGGCAAATCTCTTTTAACAATTATTTTCTAGTTACCAAAAATTTCATAAGTTAAATAAATTGATTTCCATTTTATAAACTTAATTTAACTAATTCTTTATTTAAACAACAAGCAACTTTCCTAACTAACATTTTTCTTTACTGTCAACTTATTCACATATACGTATATATTACAATCTATTTCAATCTGCATATTTATTTAACTTTACTGTAAATCCAAAAACTCAATATACATATTATTATTAATTTTCAAATTATATCAAAACTGTTAATACCTTAATGCCAAATGCGAACCCAGGTCGTACGCCACTGCCTTGACCTCAACTTGAAGCTGCCGCCCCCCCAATCGATCACACGCCCAAAATCGACTATCCTCCACGACAGCGACGACCACGCGAAGACAATCCCACCACCGATTTCCAGTCGAATCCCAACTCCATCATCACGCACGAGACGCCTCCATACCACTTTGAAATCGCGACTTCACCACGGTCTGGACGCCTGAACGCTGCCTCACTCGAGCCTGTGGCCAAAACCCACGCGACCCCCTATCCCCTTGCGCGGCCGCTTCCATCGCGACACCACGCCCTCCTTCACAACAATCGCCTGCCCATGAAGATCGCCATCAGCCAACGACCACGCGAACATCGATCAAATCCCCTCCGGTCGCACCGCCTTCGAGCTCCCAGAAAATCGAACTCAACTTCGCCTTTTAATTCGATGCCTCCACGCCTAACGTCGATGACTACGCGGCTCCTATTCGCTCCGAGTTTGACTTGCCCTATTTTCCTTCGCGAATTCGAGCCTCGCGATTTGTTTAACGGAGAGGAGGAAAGGAAGGGGAGCGAATAATTTCGATTTTTTTTTGAACGAAGTGGTTTCGTTTGAGATGTTTGAATAATGTAAAGGAATCACGATTTTTTTGATTTGCCTGGAAATCGAAACTGAAGGGGGAAAAGTGGCCATTTGATTTTGAGTTGTAGAACAAACGGGGATTTCATTTTATTTTTCTTTCGGCCATGGATTTGCTTTAGAACGAGATAGTTTTCTTTTGAACGAAGAAAATGTCTTGAGCAGATAAAGGAAGAGGGGCGAACGAGATAATGTTGTTTTGTACGAGAGGAGACAACTAGGTCGACGGAAATCAGATGCTAGGGTGGCTACTGATTTAACCTTTATATTTTATATTCAAAAATATCTTGTTATATTATATCAACGCGTTTACTCACCGTATGGTCACATAACAACTCCGATCAATACGAAATTTGAAATCCGGTAATAATTCAATATTACGGATCCAATGGAACTGGTTTCGTCAATTTCCGAGACTGTGCCTCGGACGACTATTTTTAAATATCGATTCAAACGATATCATTTCAAACTGAACAAATCAGTTTAAATTTTCAATTCTGAAGCTTCTATTATTTTCAGAATTATCAATATATATTTTACAAGCGTTTGAAATATTTTTCTTTGGCTTAAAATTAAAGATTCAAATTTTTGTTCGACTATCAACAGATTAAATTTTATAATTTAATTTCCAAATTCAAAATTATATCGGGGATTCAAATTAAATTATCGTTCAAATATTTAAAATTAATTAAATATTCTTAATTTAATTTGTTCGAAATTCTGGGTCGTTACAAATTCACTATTTACATTTGTTTTCTTATATTCATTCTATAACCAAGCATAACACTTTACATTATTTCAATTGATTGGAATTCCATTCAAGTTGTTAATAATTAACTTTAATCAACTTTGTTACCTTTCATTTCGGTTATTATTTCATTATTAAATTAAAAATTCTTATTTCTTTCAATATTTAATCATAGAATCTTATTAAATTAACTAGTTTATTTATCGAAAATTTACGGGTCGTTACATTCTCCCCCACTAAAAACTTTTCGTCCCCAAAAAGGAAAAAGGCGGGAAAAGAAGGAATTTAAAAATCAATATAACTTATTCAAAATATTAAATTTATAAACAATTAATTTACATAATTAAATAATTTAAATAAAATAGATTAATTTATAACAATTTAAGTCTTTTCGCATTCAAGTTAACAAAAGTTTGGAAAACATTTCATAAAATTTTCTAAGTCCAAAATTTACGGAAAAATTTGGTAGAGTCTCCTTTGTACGGAGAGGCTTGGGAGAAATAATAATATCAATAATACAATATATATCATATTTTTTCAAAATAATATACCCCAACAGCGGGAAAAACAATATAATATCGCTATAAATCCGTAATCCGAGAATGTACCTATTTGTCGGGCAATTAACGCTTAATTACAAAACCAAAAGCAGTAGCAATTGCTTCCATAACCTGTATTTCAGTTATATAATCCAAAAAGAGTTAATATTATATAAAATGAAATATTTAAAGTTGTTTCAACCACTAACAAAAAAATCAATATAAACAACAATCACTGGCAACCATAGCATACAATTATCATATGAAATCAATAAAATCAACTATCCATCCATAGCAAACAAACAAATTGTTTGTTCGGGTTCAGAAATTTTTTAACCGCCTAGAATGACAAATAAACTACTGAGGGCACCATTTACTCAACAGTCTTAGATGAATTCAATAGATTATTCATGCATCTTAAACAATTAGAAGTATCCTATCCCAAACAACCCATAAACCAAAACAAACAATAATTTACAATGTACTTGAGTTATTCTTATTAAATCATTTATAGTTTTTATTTTTCTTTCCATCCTTACAAGGATTATTTCTTTAACTTACATTTATCTCTTACAAAATTTTATTCCCATTCATTCATTCATTCGGTGTTTATTCATTTAGTTTCCTTTATTGCTTAAAAAATTCATTTTCATTTATTCATGTCATGTCAATTTCTCTTTATTGCATTACATTCATTCATTCATTTATTACTTAATTTCATTTGTTTACATTCATTTGTTTATAGTATTCATGTTCGATTCAATTACTTAGCATATCAATTCATTATCTTAAGTTTATAATTATTTACTTACTGTTCTCATTCTTCTATTACATTTTATTTTAATAACATTACAATTATAACTTAAGTTTATAACAACTATAACATCAAAGTTCTTATTTATAAAAGTAATTCCATTGAACACTTTCATTTATTAAAGTTTTACTTGTATAATATTCTATCACATATCCTATTTACCATTTCAACTTTTAATAGTTTGGTAAGTTATATATAGATGTCTTTTAGAATGCAATAAAATGTTACCCAAGTTTTCATATTTATTTTATTTAACTAAAAGCTCAATAGTTATCATTTCTCAATTTTCATATCCTTAAGTTTACAGGTTACAAATCTTCAAATTTCTTGTAATTTCATTCATAATTTAGCATTTATGTGACGACCCAGAATTTTTGTATATTTGAAATGTGAATATTTAATTTATTTTAAATATCCGAAGGTTAAATTTTAACTTTAATTTCAAATATACAGTATTTATTTGGATAATTAATTATTGAATTTAATTATCGGGATTGGGTAAAATATTGAATCTTGATTTTAAACCTGTTAAAAATAGTTCAAAGGTTCAGAAAATTTATATTATTAATACTGAAGATGATAGAACTTTTAAAATGGAATTTTAAAGAGTTTTGTTCAGTTTTAAAAATATATCGTTGAATTGAATTTAAAAATAGCCGTTCGAGGCACAGTCTCGGATTTTGACGAAACTAGTTCCATTGGATCCGTAATATTGTATTATTATCGGATTTTAAATTTTGGAGCGTTTGGAGTTGTTATGTAAGCATACGGTATATAAACGTGTTAAAATTTATATAGGAAATCCAATATAATAACGGGTTCAAAAAGCTATCTTCTCCATACGACCGAATTAGGACTCGAAACCTTTTCCTGTGCGTTCGGAATAGGGGCATAACATTATAAACACCTGGCGGCACGCCTCGATAGGAGATCGAGATTGTGAGTTGCATAATTGTGACAATTTAAATTTAAATTTAAATTTAAAAAATTATATATATATATATATATATATATTTAATATAATACTGTTTTCACAAGGCATATTACACATCTCTTCTCTTGTTAATTCAACACTTGGCAAATTAAAGACACGCGTTAGGCAAATAAGAGAAACCAAGATTTCACACATTCCTCTGTTCTAATCCTCTAAAAGAAAAAAATGTGCAGCCTTCCTTTGTTTTTCGAGCGACCGAGTATCTCTGTTTAAAGCCCCTCCCAATTTCCTCGTTCTCTCTATTTCGAATTCTAATCGAGGCCGAACTCGAAGGGAGCCGCGACTCGAGTTCGAGCATGGCGGTCGAGTCTCCTCCTACCCCAAAACCAAATCGGTTTGAACAATCTCAAAGCAGATCCAAACTTCGTCTTGAATTCCGAGAATCTAAGCAGCGAAGTGATGGAATTCGTAGATGGAAGTAGCAGCTTCGATAAGCACTGATTGAGGAAAGTAAAGGCGATGGCTTGCGCTCGCATAAGGGCAGGTTGGGTTGAACGCGAGGTCACGTAGGGCAAGGCGCGGAGGCGCGTTCACTTCGGTAGGGCATTGCTTTGGAGTCCGGAGACGTTGTGATGACCGTGTGAAGTTCGACTTAGGGATTTGACGAAGTCTTTTTTTTCGATGAAGCCATGGGTGACTCGGTGATTGCTGTTCGAGAACGTTGAGGGGGTGGATTCGTTCAGTAAGGTAACTGTTTTGTTTAATTTAATTTGAATGAACATATGTATAGGAATTTGGAATTAAAACAGCTAGTCATATAGACCAATTGTGTATATGTATATCTATATACGCTCATGCCTATGTCCATTTAAAATAATATATACATTTAATTGGAATTATTTTGTGGGTGGAAATATTTTATGGAAAAGAGTTAGTTTAAATTTAAATTAAAGGGGTTTAGTAAAATTATTAAATAGAGAATAATAGATGTGGGGGTTAAACTGCTTAAAGTAACTTATTTAATTTTTGAACTAGAAATAATTGGGTTAATTAACTTGGTTAATTGTTTCAGTTACTAAAAATAATTTATCTAATAGGAAACTGATCAATAGCTTAGTTTAAATTTATAGTGTTATTTAATTGAATCTTTTAAAAGGAAATTATGTGTAAGATTTAAATTATTAGGTTAACCAAACTTTAGTTAAATTAAATGGTTGGTAACTAAGTGATAGTTAACTGTTTGATTAATTCAAGTATTTATAAACTGTATAAATATTTTTACAAGGTCTGAAATTATGGAAATCAAATCGGGTTGGATGGACGGCAAAACAATAAAGCAAAGGTGAGTTAATCTCACTCAGTTAGATTTAAATTTAAATGGTTAAATTTAAATAATTGATTGGATGATTGCATTGATTGATGTGCTATATATAGTAGTATATAGCAATATACACATATTGGCATATGTGTATATTGGAGTTGTTGATATTCCCACAGTATATAGTGGATGAGACCCTATGCGCCGCATAATAGCGGATGATATTTTATAAAACCCATATACCGCGATATTCCACTTCGAAGTGGAATTGGTATTGTGCTAACATCTGTGGATGCAGGGAAACAGGTTGGAGGGATCCAACTGGATTCCTCAAAATTATTTAGATTATTTGATATTCTGTGTTATGAATATTGATATCCTGTGATGATTTTATTGATGATTGAAATATTGGATGATATGGTTGGATTGAATATTTCAATAAAAGGAGTTATCAAAATATATTGAATTGGATTTTGAAAGAAATAAAAGAGTAAATTTTAAGTAAATAATTCAAGTGAATTGGAATAAGGGAATTTCGAAATAACAAGGGAAATATTAACTTTAAACTAAAGTGATATTAAATTTAAAGAATAAAGGATTTATTTTGAATGTAAGGATTAAATTTAATTAAAGCCTAAAGAAGGAATTTTGGAAGTTTAAAATTGGTATTTTCAGTTAAAAAGGGTTTTAACTCAAATAAAGGAATAAATCTAAAAGTTAATGTATTTTGAAATAAATGAAGTAGTAAAGGAAATTTATTTCAAAGTAAAGTAAAGTAAATTGGAAAATCAATTGGAAATTGATTTAGTTGTTTAAAATTGGAATTTTAAAAGAGAAGTGAGATTTTGGAGATATAAACTGGGTTTATAAAGTAAAATAAAATATCAGTGGATATTTGAATATAAATTCAAGGTGGGAATTTATAAAAAGATATGGTTTGGTTTAAAAATAAATGTTGATTTATTTTTAAAAGATGGAAATGAGAAGTGTATTTCTCTGGATAGCCAAGTACGTTTTCAAAGCAATTTTAAATATAAGTTAAAAGTTTTAAGTATGTTTTAAAAAGCATGTTTTAGAAAATTGATTATTTCTAAATGTTAATTTTCAAAGTAGGTATTTTTAAAATCTATTATTGTAGTAATTATATAAAAGTGATTTGCTATTCTGTTTTAAAAAGAGAAATTTAGTTTATATTTATAAAGTGGTTTATTTTAAATAAAGTATTAAAGTAGTTTGATTTCAATGTTATAAAATATATTTAAAATAAAGTGTTTTTAAATTATTTTAAAAATAAAAGTATTTTGTACTTGGTGATTCAGTGGAAATAAATATTTGGAAATGTATTCCGTAAGCGGAAACTGTTTTGAAATTGTTTTCAAAAGGAGTTTGAAAATTTGGAAATATATCTTGGAAAGATATTTGGGTAAATAAATAATGTGGGAAATTATTTATTGTGTGATGGTTGCTTGTGGATGTTAATTGATAGTTAAATAACCGACTATCAATATTGGCCAAATGCGCTGATCGTTTCGAAGAGACCGGGATCGGGTTTCCGTATACCGGGATTCTAGGTCTGGAGACTCGAATACCACTTCGATCCGGTTTGTACGTTTCGTGTAACGATTTCGGAGTCGAAGATGGAGCAGTGAAGTGCAAGGGCTAGTCGCTACTAATCCTGAAGATATTTCCAAAATGGATGTAGTAGGAGTAGTGCCTTCGGTTCCGTTCAAACCCAGGACGGACTTGTATGGACGAATGCTTGCGAAACATCGTCAGCGGACGATGGGCATTCTAAGGGATATGTTCTCTAAAAGGTATCGTTTAGCCTCGAACCTCATCAACCGGGAATGACTGAAAATCAGGGGTTATGCAGCAAGGCTTCGTGGGTAGCTCCCACTGGAGGGTAAGGTCATCCCTGTCTAGATGTCCCTTTTTATTTCGGCTTAGTGGTGCGGTTGCTGATCCCAACCGTGGGGTGATTTTATTCGGGATCATCCAGTAAGGGATGGTTCCGGCCTTGTGTTGCAGGGGAGCGGGCGTACTCCTCGGTACGGTGATCTAGGCCACGTACTGTGATAGGTGGTACCCCAGTGCCTAGTCATTCGTTGGAAATCCATTTTTCCTACGTGCCTTGTACGGTATTTGTTTGTATTACCCACTTTTGTGGCTAGTATGCTGGAATTTAATAATGTAACAATTTCAGCTATTTTAATAAGTATTTGTATATAGACACTATTATAATATCAGAGGATTTTATAAAAAGTGTTTTAGCTATCGTAAGGTAAAAACCCGACATGTTTATTTGTGGCGTGGTCTTACGAGATGCTTTTGCTTTCAAAGAATTTTGAAACTTTAATAATAAATTTGAGTGTGATTTTCTCACGCTGGTATTCCAGACTGACTCGGGTATTGTTTTATATAATGCTCGGGTCAGACCGAGTATTATAAATTACAGGAAATGATGCTGTGGAGCTGGATGGCGATACGTACTTTCGTATTTGAGTTATATATTCCGCTGTGTATTCAGATTGTGAGGACAAGTTATGATTACTGTCCAGTTGTATGATATTGATGTGATGTACTCTGATGATGTAT
This sequence comes from Allium fistulosum, assembly GCA_030737815.1. Lineage (NCBI taxonomy): Eukaryota > Viridiplantae > Streptophyta > Magnoliopsida > Asparagales > Amaryllidaceae > Allium > Allium fistulosum. The sequence continues at coordinate 1,126,564,423 of CM060902.1, read as the reverse complement.
TGGGATGATGTATATATAAACAGATATAGGTTTCTTTTTGTGTAAAGATCTGTTATTACCTATTATAGTTTATTCCGCTGCGTATGTGAGATTCTGTTGTTGTTTTCTATTTTTCTTCTTCTTCTACCTCTTCTTCTTAACTCAAATGGTCCGGTTTTTCGTGTAGGAAAAACCCGGGTCGTTACAATTTACCTCTTTTTTCCAATTTTAGAAGTTCCAACTATTAAAATTCTATTTCATTCCATTAATTGAAACTATTAATTAACATAAACTTAAGAACTAAACACCGGGTTCCATTTCAAATCATTTAAAAATAATAGATAGATGTATATACTTACAACTTATATATCTAATTATATTTAAAACAAATTGAAATTTATATTTGTTTATCAAATAATTCTGTAGTACAACTACTACAGTGGCCTTCCCACTTTGAAACTCGAAAATGAATGTCGATGATGCGTGCACTCATCATCGAAATTATTTTCCAACGATAGAGAGGGGAGTACAGAACTTAGTTCCTTTCAAAATTCCTTTAAAATAATTCTTTCAAATTATATTGAAATATTTATATCAGAAATACTTCTAATAATAATATTATTATATCCCAAAATCATTCGAAAGAAATTTTCAAAAATCCCGGAACTTAAGTTCTAAATTTCCAAATTTCATTTATCTTATTTTCAAATCCTATTTCCAACCTATATTTATAAGTTTCACTACCTAACAACCAATATATTACAACCAAACATATAAATTATAAATCATTATTTTATATATAAAAATATACAATAGGCAAAATTATTTCATTTACCTATATTTCAAAACAATTATTGTATCGGTCTGTCGTATTAAGTGTTTAGAAATCCTTATCGATGTCATAGCGTCCTATGCACCAACTAGAATTTATAAATACAAAATGAAACAAATTAACACAATATATAAACCTTTTTATAACACTAACAAATACGCTCTCTCATATATATACTCTCAACGACTCATCATAGGGTATTACTACCCTATTAATAAAGAGTCAGACCCCACAAAGCTCAGGTTATCGCTAAACCTAAGCTCTGATACCAACTGTAACATCCCGCCTTTTTGTACGTTTTAAGCAGACACACGTGCCGACTCAAACCATATAGAAGGGCGGATTGTTATGGGGTACATAAGAAAAAATAGAGAAAGAAAAACAAAACAGAATCTCACAGCGGAATGACAAAACATAATAATCAAATAACAGTTCATGAAGCTGTTTGCAAATAGATTTGATTATACTAGTACAATACAAAATCAGAGTTACACATACCAGAGAATAATAAATAATGTAGCGGAATAGTATAATGCAATGGAACATTATAGTAAATAATAATAGTACAAATCTTCGTCTTCGTCCTCCATAAAAGGTCTTCAAATCCTGAAATGCTCAGGCTGACCCGAGCGAATTGAAAAGACAAAACACTCGAGTCAGAACTAAAAGATCTTATGTAAGTCAAATCAACGGTAAATAATATGAGTGTAAACGGCGTCGGAGATGTTTACGGGGTTTGACATCTCTTATCCTGTCTAACGTGAGTGCGGTAACTTAAGAGATGTTCGGGATTCACATCTCCTAAGAATCCGTTAAACTATCTACTATGTAGTACAATATGCTATTATAATATGTCTACAATAAGATAAACTATTAAAATAGCATTAAGGCTTTACATTTTCCACCTTAACACATTTTATATATTCCCATAGTCTATACATTACCATAATCCCACCCGTACTGTGTGTCGTCAGAGGGCACTCCATAGGTATGGTACAAAACAAACACGTAGAAGGCGCGCTAGGGTAGGTGACACGGCACAACTAGGCAATGCCAGGGTAGATATACCAATTACACTTCCGGACTGTTGGTAACGCATAGCCGCAACTATCGCCCAACTCGGAACACACTCCCAAGTAAAAAATCAAAGGGTGGCCACCAAATAAATCACAAAGTCAGAATATAGATCGATGGAGTATGCCCAATCGGAGGAATGACCTCACTTGGCCCGTCAATTGCTCCTGTTTTAGCCACCTTATGCCAACTCATGGGAGTCGGGTCCACGTATATACCTCATATAGTATCGTCGCCACCATCCTACTTCATTCTGGAATCTCCACCACGTACACAGTTGTCAAAGTGGTTTTCGGTATTGGCAGAGAGTATGACAATATCTGATCCCGGTCTCTTTAAAAACCAATCACTTATTACACACCGGATGGTTCTTTTACATTTCCAAAATCATTTCATAATTGATATCAAAATATCATATTCAATTCAAATCATATCACTTTCGAAATCAGTACTTACTTTCGAAATCGTATTCACCTTGAAAATCATATTAACCTTTGAAATCGTATCATTTCTGAAATCATAATTTCTTTCAAAAATCGTACTTCCAAAACAGGTTAAGTCCTTCTTCAAAATCATCATTCAATTCATTATACATTTAAATTCCAACATAAGTTATAACATCCTTTAACCTTATTATCTTTAACCAATAAATTGAATTCAAACAGTTCCACTTTACTTAGTTTGGAAATTTAGAAATTAGTTTAAATAGTTATAAATAGTTAAAATACTCTAAAATAGTTTAATTCTAGGTTAAAATACCTTTTAAATGGATTTAAGATAGTTAACTAGGTTTAATTTAGATTTAAATATAATTAAAATAGATTAAATAGCTTCAAAATATATTAGTTATATTTAAAATAAATTAAAATGGTTTAACTAGTTTAAAATAAATTAAATTGGTTTAAAATAGATTAATAATTTATATAGTTAATATTAGTTTAAATAGTTTAATAAATTTGAAAATCTTAATAATTATAGATATATTTTTAAAATAGTTTATATTAAAATATGAGTTTGGAATTTATATCAGTTTAAACTATTCATTTCATTTCAACATATTTGGACCATTTCAAATTTCCAAATCGACAAACCAAATTTCAATAAACTATCGAATTTCATATCGTTTAAATCCATGTTCAAAATATCAATATGGATTACTCCAACTTCAAAATATTTCAAAGTTACTTTCAAACAAATTCAATAACTCAATTTCGATAGAATTTCATTTACGTAAAAGTTTAACTTTAAACTTCCAATTTAATTCTTAAAGCAATTCCTCTTTAAACCAATTCACATTTCAACACAAACTTTATTTTTCCAATAATACTTCAATTATACAAATCAAAATTTATTTCAAAATATCATTCAATTAACTTCAAAAATCAAGGATTTTAAAATCGTTAAATTTAACCAATCCGGTGTCCGTATATAATTCTCTACCCTAGGGTCAAGTGATACGGATATTTATCATTTCAATCTGCAATTTAAAATTTTACGGTTATATATCATTTCAAACCGAAATCCTGAAATAAATAACATCCATAAAATCACTCGAGTCTATCATTTCAACCCATAACGATTTTTCCCTATTCTATAGATCATTCGGGTATGTATCATTTCAACCCATAGTGAACTTACAGTTTATAACGATATAAAATGCAACATCCATTCATCCAATATCAACAATCAACATCCATCGTCCAAATCGATCAATAAATATCAATATAGAACTGATAATCAATAACAGGTATTAAACTGGCAATTTATATTCAATAATAAATTAAATAACGATTTTATTCAAATAAATTCAAATTAACTGAGATGATAATTCAAAGCATACCAAACAGTCATAAATAAATTCCTAATCACATCATAAATTAAATTTAACAAACATAAGAAATTTTAGAAGTTGTGAGTGGGTTAAAACACTCACCTTTGAATTTAAATCGAATTTAAATCCAATTTAAATCCAAAATTTGAAAAATCTCAGAATTCGTCCAAACAAGCATCAAAATGTCCGAAATTTCCATTCGATCCCAGCGGAAGAAACCGCGCATGAATTGGAGTTCGTATGCAGAAGATATGTGAGTTAGAAGTTAGATGATTAAAAATAGAAAATAAATAAATAAAATATATGAATACTACACGTCACCTATGCAAAATCGTGGAACTCTAGCATGCACAGTAACGCACGTGATCATCTTGACCCAGTCGCCACGATCAACTTCATCCACCATCGCCTACACACCACTTCCACACGATCGAGCCATGCCATCGGCTTCCAGAACCCAGGCCGACCCCACCCTGGCCGAGCGACCACCTCCGGCTCGCCATAGCTCGACCGCCGCCGCCTGCCTTTTATTGCCCAATAGGGCGAATCCCGGTACCAATGACACGAATGAATGACATAGATCGAAGCCCCTCGACGTCCTCTATAGTGCAGCGCAACCCGATCGTCCTGTAGTCGAAGATCTACCATCGAATTGAGATAGTGGCCTATGAACGGCCGAGGTGCATCTTGGATTTCTGGAAAAATGATGGATCGAATTGAAAGACGAACCACAGATTTGAGATGCGCTCGTCGAGAGCTTCAAAATGGTATATTGTTTGATAGGGTTTGGAGGAGTTTGAAATTTTGATTTGGTTTTGATTTGAAATTGCAATTGGGAATTAGGTTTTGTCTGCCATTGGAATGATGAGGAGCAAATGGAATTGTACGTGCATAAATAACGAATATGAGGAGTGGCTAGGGTTTATAATGATATATATATATATATATATATATAGTCAGAACAAAATAGAAAGAATGGACCAGATAGATTGAACGATAAACAACCCGAAAGCCCGTTTCGACCCCGGAACGAAAATGGGTCAACCCATATATCAAAATAGATGTTTTTCGATAGTTTTAAAATAAATGGAACAGGTTTCAAGTGCTAATCCCATCGTATGAAGAAGTTATGTCAAAATCAGTTTATTTCAAATTGATTTCAATTGATTTTAATTAAATTGATTTCTAGGTGTTTCGAGCCCGTACGATCAAACGACAAGTATGATCGCTACGAAACTTAAAATCCTACAATAATTCACCATTTGGATCCGATAAAACTGGTTTCGTCAAAATCCGAGTCAGTGGCCAAAATGGCTATTTTTTTAGTTAATTGAATAAATTAATATTAAATCAATTAATCACTTTTTATATTCAAATTAATTAACTAACCAATTTTTATCATTTTTGATTGTATAGACATTTATAATACTTAGAACAAGTTTACATATAATTTAGTGTTAAATATTTCTCAAATTACAGTGTTCAATTACAACTGTAATTACTAAATTCAATTAATTATAATTTAATTCCAATAAATTGAGTTTATTTGAATTTCAATCTTTATATTCAACAATTATTATTCTACATTCATAATTAACTTTGTTTTATATTTTATTACATTAATATTCTCTAATTTCACCTTTTATTTGTAATAATTACCATAGTTTTCTTATATTGAATTTGTCGGTTTTACTCATTAATTAAAATTTAAATCCCCAATTAATTCATTCATCTTGGTTTCATTCTTATTATTCTTCCAATTGTCATATTATGAATAAAATTTACATTATTACCAAATATTACCTAAATTTACATTAACTTAATACTTAATTTCATTTATTGCAATTGGTTTCCAATTTTTTATACAGGCTAGATAAATAGGTAATGTATATAAATTGTTACCATTAACTTTAAATCACATTTATAAGTTTATTACTTACAAACCAATGTTGTAATCACTTACATAATACTGATTTTATTTAGTTACCATTTATTATACTATTTCATACATTAATTCACTATTTACATTTGTTTTCTTATATTCATTCTATAACCAAGCATAACACTTTACATTATTTCAATTAATTGGAATTCCATTCAAGTTGTTAATAATTAACTTTAATCAACTTTGTTACCTTTCATTTCGGTTATTATTTCATTATTAAATTACAAATTCTTATTTCTTTTAATATTTAATCACAGAATCTTATTAAATTAACTAGTTTATTTATCGAAAATTTATGGGTCGTTACACTCTCCCCCACTCAAAACTTTTCGTCCCCGAAAAGGAAAAAGGAGGGAAAGGAAGGGATTTTAAAAATCAAAATAACTTATTCAAAATGTTAAATTTATAAACAATTAATTTACATAATTAAATAATTTAAATAAAATATATTAATTTATAACAATTTAAGTCCTTTTACATTCAAGTTAACAAAAGTTTGGAAAACATTCATAAAATTTTCTAAGTCCAAAATTTACGGAAAAATTTGGCAGAGTCTCCTTTGTACGGAGAGGCTCGGGAGAAATAATAATATCAATAATACAATATATATCATAATTTTTCAAAATAATATACCCCAACAGCGGGAAAAACAATATAATATCGCTATAAAACTGTAATCCGAGAACGTACCTATTTGTCGAGCAATTAATGCTTAATTACGAAACTAAAAGCAGTAGCAATTGCTTCCATAACCTGTATTTCACTTATATAATCCAAAAAGAGTTAATAATTATATAAAATGAAATATTTAAAGTTGTTTCAACCATTAACAAACAAATCAATATAAACAACAATCACTAGCAACCATAGCATACAATCATCATATGAAATCAATAAAATCAACTATCCATCCATAGCAAACAAACAAATGGTTTGTTCGGGTTCAGAAATTTTTTAACCGCCTAGAATGACAAATAAACTACCGAGGGAACCATTTACTCAACAGTCTTAGATGAACTCAATAGATTATTCATGCATCTTAAACAATTAGAAGTATCCTATCCCAAACAACCCATAAACCAAAACAAACAATAAATTACAATGTACTTGAGTTATTCTTATTAAATCATTTACAGTTTTTATTTTTCTTTCCATTCTTACAAGGATTATTTCTTTAACTTAAATTTATCTCTTACAAAATTGTATTCCCATTCATTCATTCAGTGTTTATTTCATTTATTTTCCTTTATTGCTTAAAAAAATCATTTTCATTTATTCATATCATGTCAATTTCTTTTTATTGCATTACATTCATTCATTCATTTATTACTTAATTTCATTTGTTTACATTCATTTTTTTATAGTATTCATGTTCGATTCAATTACTTAGCATATCAATTCATTATCTTAAGTTTATAATTATTTACTTACAGTTCTCATTCTTCTATTACATTTTATTTTAATAACATTCCAAATCAAATTTATCTCCTTTAATTACACAAAAACCAATGTTTGCCTTATTTACATTAATTATAATTATAAATCCCCTTTATTATTCTCAGCATAATTATTATGAAATTCAAACCAAGGTAATTATAAAATTAGGTTGTTACAGACTCCTCCTTAAGAAACCACGTCCTTGCAATTTTTACGGAGAATCTATAATAAGGCTAGATAGAATCTAACGAAGATAGAAATTTAGAAAAGATAACATACCCGATTCATAGGCATTAGAAAATAATTCGAGACATGTCTATTCCACAGACTCTCTAGTCTCCCAAGGGCAATCTTTAGGATTTGCGGACTATTGAACCTTAATGAGCGGAAAATATTTGCTTCTAAGTCACTTTACCTCCAAATAAATAATGCGGATATGCTCATGAACATAAGTCAAACCAGGAGAAATACCAAATTCTTCGATATGTGGAGGTCTAAGAATGGAATCCAGATCTCGAAGACACTTGCGAAGCTGGGAAACATGAAAAACATCATGAATACTATAGAGAAGTGTGGATAAAGCAATATAATAAGCTAATTTTCCAATATGTTTAGTGTTTAGGTATGGCCCAATAAAGCGAGGGACCAACTTCCCAAATCGACTGAAACACATTACTCCCTTCATCGAAGAAACACGAATAAACACAAGATCATGAATACTAAACTCCAAATCTTTTCTCCTACGATCCGCATAAGACTTCTGCCTATCTTGGGACTCCATAATTCTCTTCCTAATAAGATCAATCTTCTCGGAAGCTTCTCTAACAGAATTCTATCCTAAAACAAACTTCTCTCCCATGTCTAGCCAACAAGACGGTGAATGGCATGGCCTTCTGTATACGGCTTCGAAAAGTGCCATACTTATACTCGATTGGAAACTTTTATTATAGGCAAAATTCAACAAGATAAATATGCTCTTCCCAACTACCACCAAAATCAAGAATAGAAGAATGAAGCAAATCTTCCAAAGTCTTATTAACCCTCTCCGTCAACCCATCGGACTGAGGACGATAGGCAGTGCTGAGATTAAGCTTAATACCTAAGACTAACTGAAGACTCCTCTAGAACTCATTGGTGAAAAGTGGATCCTAGTCACAAACGATGGCTCTGGGAACTCCATACAGTCTACCTATCTCCCTGACATAGAGTTTAGCTAAAAGATGCATAGTTCGGTTAGACTTTATCAGATTAAAATAAGCTGATTTAGTCAACCGATCCACTATTACCCGCAAACTATCATGCCTAAGCTTAGAACGAGGTAAACCATCGATAACATCAATAGAAACCTACACAAGATAATTAATTTGATCAACATTTAGATCAATTCAAAATAAATGTAAATATGAACTCAATTCTATCTAAGTCCACATTTAACTGATCCCATTTCCACAACATGATTTCTAAAGGCTGAAGAAGACCACTAAGCCTCTAGTGTTCTGCCTTAACCAACTGGCAGGTGACACATCGACCAAAAAACTGAGCAATGTCTCGCTTCATACCCTCCTAGTAATACAATCTCTTCATATCCACATACATCTTACTGCTACCGGGATGGATAGTATAACGAGAACAATTACACTCTTCCATAATATCTCTTTGGAGATTATCTAAATCGAATACAATAGTTTACCACATCTTTGAATACAACTCGAGTGTCAACAACAAACTCCTTCAACTTCTCAAAACTTCTACCAATAGAATATTCTAAATAGGCTCAACTAATTTGGGATCTTGCTTCTAGGCTTTTGCAACACGATCAAGAATAAAAGAATGAGCCTCTAGACTAAATAGTACTATATCTGATCTTAACTTTGAATCCTGATCTCTGATATCACACATACAAAGTGCCTCCAAAACTTTCCATTTAACCAAGATCATAGTAACCACTGCTTGATATCTACGACTAAGGGCATCAGCTACAGAATTACACTTTCCAGGAGTATACCGAATCTTAAAATCATATGCTGCCAAAATCTTCAACCATCGTTGTTGATGCATATTTAATTCTTTCTGGGAGAAGGGAGATTTCAAAGATTTATGGTCGGTATAAAGAATAAATCTCCGAACCAAAAGATAATGATGCCAAAGCTTAAGTGCAAAAATAGTAGTTGTATGTTCCAGATCGTGAGTGGCATAACGGATCTCGATTGGGCGTAATTGTCTTAAAGCATAAGCAACCACTCTATCTCTCTTCATAAGCACCACACCAAGCCATAAACTACACGCATTAGTATAGACAACCGAATCTTAGTTCCCTTTTGGAACTATAAGAATAGGCATGTGAGTCAAAAGATCTTTCAAAGTCTGAAATGCAAACTCACATTTCTCTGACCAAATATACCTCACTCCTTTTCTGGTTAAGTTGGTAAGAGGAAGAATGACTTAAGAAAAGTCTTTAATAAAACATCTATAATAACCAGCTAATTCCAAAAAACTACGGACCTTTGTCACGCTCTCCGATCTCTTCCAATTCTGAATAAATTCGATCTTTGCACGATGGACCGAAATTCCTGCTTTGGAAATATCATAACCTAAAAACGTCACTTGTTTCTACCAAAAATGGCACTTGGAAAATTAATCTTTAAGCTTATGGCTACAAAGAGTTTCCAACACAATATGAAGATGCTTCTCATACTTCTTTTCAAAACGAGAATAGGCTAAGATATCATCAATAAAATTAAGCACAAACTTGTTAAGAAATTCCCAAAATATACAGTTCATTAAGTCAATAAAATTTGCGGGCGCATTTGTTAACCCAAATCGCATAACGAGTTATTCGTATGAACCATAACAAGTTCTAAAAGTTGTAAGCAGAATACTATTGTCTCCCTCACGAAGCTGTTGAAAACCGGTTGCTAAGTCTAACTGGGAAAAGACTTTCGCACCATTAAGTTGATTTAACATATCATCGGTACGAGGTAAGGGATAAAGATTCTTGATAGTGTGCTCATTCAATTTCCTATAATTGATACACAACCTAAGTGTACCATTAGCCTTTTTCTCAAACAACACAGCTGCACCCCAAGACAAACTACTAGGCTGAATAAGATGCTTTGCCTCGAGCTCAACTAACTGCTTCTTCAACTCTTCATTTTCCTTTACAGACATCCTTGTGGGAAGATGACTAAAAGGTTGAGCACTAGGTGCCAAATCAATACGAAATTCGATTGCCCTTTGAGGAGGGAATCCGGAAATGGATTCAAAGATATCCATAAAATCACACACAACGGGAATACTAGCTCTTTCATCCCCTTCTCGAGATTCGATAACATAAAGATAAACATTTAAATTCGGATCCACTTCTTTAAGATCAAGAGGAAGTAAATCACTAGATAATGGATGCTTGAGTTAAATAATACATTCCAGACAAAGAATAGTAGCTCCATATCTATCGAGCCAATCCAAACCCAGAATCATGCTGAAATTCAAATATGGAATAACATGCAAATCAGCTAAGAAAGAGAATCCACCAAGAATGATTTCGACATCCTTACAAAACAAACTAAGGGTTGCAAATTCACCAATAAGGTTCGCAGTCCTCAATGATGATAGTAGACAAGCCACATCCAAAAAATAACTATCAACTAGCTCCTTCGACGCGAAGGAGTGTGATGCTCCCATATTAAAGAGAACTCTAATGAAATGATCATGACATAAGATAGACTGTAACGACCCGATATTTTGGACCATTCACATCCATTATAAGTGTATAGGTAGACACTCATGCCGGAATTGAATTGCTCAAGATACCGCGTTGTTAATTTAAATTTGGCAAAACTGAACATTTACAGTAAATAAATAATCACAGATCACAGACACAGAGTAATAAGTGCAGCGGAAATAAAAGAGATAGTAGTTCATGAAGCTACTATATAAATGTATAAGTTACATCAGAGTTAAACCAGATACAACGGAAGAGTAATACGATACATCAGATACAAATCAGAATACATCACTGGAATCATCGAATACTGAAAGCAGAATAGATGGCTGGGTCTTCAAGCAAAGCTCCAACTCCAAAGGTGAGTCTCGAATACTGGTACACTCAGTCTGACCCGAGCGTAAAGCAAAACACAAAACACTCGAGTCAGGATTAACATTCTTATATCAATAAATCCAACTCAAGTGAAATAGCAATTGAAATACAAATAACTCAAAGGATGTTTGGAATAACCATCCTTTAAGGATCCGTTAAACTATCTACTAGGTAGTAATGTACGCTAAGTAGATAATGTCTATCAGTAATATAAGGTATCAAAATAGTGTTAAGGCGTTACCATTATCCCCCTTAACACATTTTATATAAGCGTTATAGTCTATACAGCACTGTAAACTCCACCGTAAACTAGTGGGCTATCAGGGAGTACTCCATAGGTATAACACAAAACAGATTCGTAGTGGTCGCGTATAAGGGATACAAGTATGACAAGGCACATGAGGCAATACCCAAGGTAGTGATACTACCGTTTGCCTGATCCGGACTGGTGAGAACGCATCGCCGCGGCGATCGCAACACCGTGAAACAACACTCCCAAAATCAAGGGTGCACCAATCGACAACAAGTAATGAGTAGTTCGAAGAAGTGTGTTCACTTGAGGTAGCTGACCTCCATTGGCCCGGCACGGCTCCTGTTTTAGTCATTTCCAATTTGACACAAGTGTCAAGGCTATCCATCATCGTTCTCTTTCTTCAATCATCACGTACATCATTCCAACCACTTCATTCTGGATCACACTCCGCGTATAGTTATTAAAGTGGTTTCGGTTTAGATAGAGAGTATATCCATAACCGATTCTGGTCTCTTTAATAACTTTCGTAATTATTACACCGATCGGTCGTTTATATATTTCAAAAACCAAATCAAATTCAATTTCAATTTCAATTCGTAAACCAACATTTCATTTGTCTTTCTAAATCAATTTCCAATATTTACGTTTCAAAACTTCCACATTCATAATTTCAAAATCTTATAATTCAATTTCAATTTCTATTTAAAACAATTCAAATATTGATTCAAGTTCATATAAGTTTCATTCCAAAATCATTTAAATTAATTTAATTTAACATTCAAATCAGTTTAACTTCATTTATCGATTGCATTCAATATTCCTTGAGTAAATTTATCATTCAAAACAATTTCTATTTAATTTCCAATTCATTAAATCAATTACTTAAGTTCAATGCCATTATATCAAAACTTACAAATTTGAATTAAATTAAATTCATCAAATCAAATTCTTTAAATTACAAGTCTTACATTAATTTCAAAAATACCACATTTTATTTCTTGTTAAAGAAATTCAATTTCACTTATTTACTTACTTAAATAATTTTCCAAAACTTAATTAATAAAGAAAACTCGATTTCAATTATTTACGAAGTAAATTCACTTATTCAAAAGTTCAATTTCACTTATTAAAGAATTCAATTCAATTTGATCATTAAATCATTCAATCTTATTTAATTATTAAATAATTCAAAACTTAATTATTAAATAATTTCAAAGTTTACTAATTTCAAACTTAATTATAATTTCAAACTTAATTATTAAATCATTTCAAAGTTTAATAATTTCAAACTTAATTATAATTTCAAACTTAATTCAATCATTTCTCAAATTAAACAACATTCTTTCATCAATTACATTTGTTAATATTTTGTTTCATATTATTAAATATTAACATTTTCCTTTCATAAAAATTTAAATTTCAAATTCATTTCAAAACCATATTATTTATTCAAATAAAATCTTCGTTTATTTTTAAATCAAATTATTGACCAATCGGGTTTTATTTAATTCTCTATCCTAGGTCAAAGTTCAATTTGGGTATTTATCATTTCAAACCGATTCCAATTCAACTCAAAATCGAAGCATAGCAAAGGGAACTTGCAGTGTGATAACTGGGATGGTGTCAAAGTAAATAAACAAGCAATAACAACAATCAATAACAATCCAATAGTCAATTTAAATAATCCCGAAATAATCGTATTAATTCACATTGTTGTTTGTGCAAATTAATATAATTATTTCTAGAATCTACACTATCATTTCATGTAGATTAAAGATTATTACACTAATTATTTATACAGTTTTTCACTTGTCATTCAATTACAATTTTATACTACATCAATTAATCCAATATACGTCGATGGTTCAAAGTGTAATTATCACTAGTCTACATATCAATTAATTTAACAATTAAAAGGGGTCATATTCAACTAATCAAATTTATCATATAAATCAGTTTTAAAATTGATAACTATCCTATATCCATTTCAATTTTGCATTCTATTTATCATTTATCACTAACAATTTAACGTCCAATATAAACATCAACAATTAATCAATTATCAGCCAAACTGTATTATCATCACATAAATAATTAACAGATAATGGTGTCAGATGTCACAGGTGAACTGATACATGCAATAACATATATAACAGTGTAATTAACTAACAGCAGCATATTTCAATTGTCGTTTCAATTGAAATCGAATTTAATAAATAAAAGAACGTTAATCGCGAGTGAGTGCTCACCTTTCGAAGCTAGAGACGAACGAGATTGAGATGAGTTACGAATCCAAGCACGGATTTCAAAGTGAAGCACGATGGAAGCAAGTTTGATGAACAAAGCTGATAAATTAGAATCAGGAACTGAATCAGTTTGATATAATAGGAAAAGATGTATATTATATTATTACAATTATCATTAAAATTTCTAAATCATTATTCTTAACTCAAGCACAAAAATAAAAGATTTCTATTATACTCAAACCACTTCCCACCACATTTTCTTAGACGCATATTATATATACACACATTTCAAAAATCCATTCTCTCAAAATAGAACAAAATTCTTTAAACATGCTTATAAATATACTTCAATCTATCATACAACATATACTTTATATATATACTTAGGATATGAACAGCTGTTATACGTGTGCATTGTAAAAAAAATGTAGTAGGCTTATATAATACACTGTCGCACTACTTACTGTACCACAATAAACAAATACAAACTAAAACCATCTGCATATTATAAGACTCACCGAATATATTTCAACCAATATATTTAAAACGGGATCACGAATATATAATTTAAAATATTATATACTAACATATAAACTTTTATATACATTATTATAACATATCCTATATTGTCAAATATAAATACACTTAAAACCATAACAAACTATTTATAATAACAACACAGCCTATAAATAATACATATAGCTAACGAACTCTAAATCGATATAAACTAATATAATCCAAACTATATATGTATGCGTCTTAGTAATAGGATATAATGAAATATATAAACAGAATACACAAAACATTTATAACCTATATACACAACAGGTAATGGCCGAGCACCATGTTTTGGGTATAGCACATAGTGAGGTGACTGAATTTAAGACTTCATACAATACATAAACTATATACATATACAACACGCATGAATTTATATAAACTTAGAAAAACATTTACATAGTACCTAAAGAGAAAGGAATGCGCTTGCTGTTTGCCGAGGGATGAGCTCGCATGAGGGACGAGGTCAGGCCGAGCAAAGAGGGACGGGCGCGAGTGAGATGGCGGAGGAAACCGCGTGCAGGGTGGAGTAAGATGGAGGCAGAGAAAAGAGCTAGGAGGGGAAGGGCGATGTGGTGGTGTGGGGCTGTTATGGCAGCGGGCGAAGGGAAGTATGTGGTGGTGCGACGGAGGGGATCGAGCGGTCTGGGTGGAGGCTCGAGGAGCAGGTTGGTCGCGGGAACGTGGTCACGTCATGGTCGAAGGAGGGAGGTCGGTGTGGTGGAAGGCTGGGCGGAGGTGGCGTGATGTCAAGTGTGGGGCGGACGGTTGCTGAGGTTGCGGAGGATGGGAAGATGTAACGACCCGGAATTTTGGACCATTCGCATCCATTATAAATGTATAGGTAGACACTCATGCCGGAGTTGAATTGCTCAAAATACCGCGTTGTTAATTTAAATTTGGCAAAACTAAACATATACAGTAAATAAAATATTCACAGATCACAGACACAGAGTAATAAGTGCAGCGGAATTAAAAGAGGTAGTAGTTCATGAAGCTACTATATGAATATATAAAATACATCAGAGTTTACAACAGAAGAGTAATACGATACATCGGAGTTAAACCAGGTACAATGGAAGAGTAACAGATACAAATCAGAATACATCACTGGAATCATCGAATATCTGAAAGCTGGATAGATAGCTGGATCTCCAAGCGAAGCTCCAACTCTAAAGGTGAGTCTCGAAAGCTGAACTACTCAGTCTGACCCGAGCGTAAAGCAAAACACAAAACACTCGAGTCAGGATTAACATTCTTATATTAATAAATCCAACTCAAGTGAAATAGCAATTGAAATACAAGTAACTCAAAGGGTGTTTGGAATAACCATCCTTTAAGGATCCGTTAAACTATCTACTATGTAGTAGTGTACGATAAATAGATAATGTCTATCAGTAATATAAAAGATATCAAAATAGCGTTAAGTCATGGCCCATTCCACCCTTAACACATTTTTATTCCCACAAGCATATACAAGACCGTAGTTTCCCCAAAACCGGAAGTCACCAGAGGGCAATCCATATACTCAAGGTACAAATCAAAATCGTAGTGGTCGCGCATAAATGGAATACAAGTATGACAAGGCACATGAGGCTATACCCAAGATAGTGATACTACCGTTCGCCTGATCCGGGCTGGTGAGAACGCAACGCCACAGCGCCCGCAACACCGTGAGACAACACTCCCAAAAATCAAGGGTGCACCAATCGACAATAAGTATAAGTAGTTCGAAGAAGTGTGTCCACTTGAGGTATCAATCCTCCATTGGCCCGGCACAGCTCCTGTTTTAGTCATTTCCAATTTGACACAAGTGTCAAGGTTATCCATTATCGTTCTCTTTCTTCAGTCATCACGAACATCATTCCAACCACTTCATTCTGGATCATCACTCCGCGTATAATTATTAAAGTGGTTTTCGGTTTAGATAGAGAGTATATCCATAACCGAATTCCGGTCTCTTTAATAACTTTCGTAATTATTACACCGATTGGTCGTTTATATATTTCAAAACCAAATCAATTTCAATTTCAAATAGAATTCGTAAACCAACATTTCATTTGTCTTTCTAAATCAATTTCCAATATTTACGTTTCAAAAACTTCCAAATTATCATTTCAAAATCTTATAATTCAATTTCAATTTCTATTTAAAACAATTCAAATATTGACTCAAGTTTGAATATAAGTTTCATCTCGAAAACGTTTAGATTAATTTAATTTAACATTCAAATCAATTTAAATTCATTTATCGATTTCATTCAATATTCGTTCAATTACTTTATCATTCAAAACAATTTCTATTAAATTTCCAATTCATTAAATCAATTTCTAAAGTTCAACTTCATTAAATCAAAATTTACAATTTTGAATTAAACTAAATTCGTCAAATCAATTCTTTAAATTACAAGTCTTACCTTAATTCCAAAAATATCACATTTTCATTCTTGTTAAAGAAATTCAATTTCACTTATTCACTTTCTTAAATAATTTTCCAAAACTTAATTAATAACGAAAACTCAATTTCAATTATTTACGAAGTAAAATCCACTTATTCAAAAGTTCAATTTCTTTATTAAAGAATTCAATTCAATTTAATCATTAAATAATTCAATCTTATTTAATTATTAAATAATTCAAAACTTAATTATTAAATAATTTCAAAGTTTAATAATTTCAAACTTAATTATAATTTCAAACTTAATTCAATCATTTCTCAAATTAAATAACCTTCTTTCATCAATTTCTTTATTAATATTTCAATTCAGATTATTAAATATTCACGTTTAAATTTCATTAAATTCAATTTCCAACTTCGTTCCAAAACCATATTATTTATTCAAATAAAATCTTCATTTTATTTTTAAATCAAATTATTGACCAATCGGGTTTTATTTAATTTCCTATCCTAGGTAAAAATTCAATTTGGGTATTTATCATTTCAACCCGATTCCAATTCAATTCAAAATCAAAACATACAAAGGGAACTTGCAGTGTGATAGCTGGGATGGTGTCAAAGTAAATAAACAAGCAATAGCATCCATTCACAACAATTCAACAATTTCAAATAATCCCGAAATAATCGTATTAATTCGCGTTTGTTATTTACGCCAATTAATATAACTATTTCTAGAATCTACTCTATCATTTCAAGTAGATTAAAGATTATAACATTACGGTTTTTCACTTGTCATCTATTTACAATTTCATACATCATCAGTTTAAGCAACATACAATTGATGGTTCAAGGTGTAGTTAACAATCCTACGTGTCAATAAATTTAACAGTTAAAGGGGTCATATTATACAAATGTTCGTTAATCAAATTTAACATGTAATTATCCTATATCAAGTTCAATTTCATACTATTTATCAATTTAACATTAACAATTTTAACGTCCAATATAAACATCAACAATCAATCAATTATCAGCCAAACTGTAATATCATTGCATAAATAATTAACAGATAATGGTGTCAGATGTCAAAGGTGAACTGATACAGGTAATAGTATATATAACAGTGTAATTAACTAACAGCAGTATATTTCAATTGTCGTTTCAATTGAAATCAAATCTAATAAATAAAAGAACGTTAATCGTGAGTGAGTGCTCACCTTCCGAGGTTAGATAGATTGGACGATGAAACTGAGTTACGAAATGCAAGTACGACCACCAAATCAAAGCGAAATGGGCACGAAATTGGACGGACAAGCTGATAGAGCTGATAAATAGAAACCGATGAAAACAAATCAGAATCTATTTGATATAGATGAAATATATATATATATTATTATCATTATTTATAAATCAACATTTTAATCTCGCAAAAATTAAAATGTATATATATATGCTATGAAACTATTGTTTAAATTTAAACACATAAATAAACTAACGTATACTAGTGTATATATAACTATATGACTTTATATATATATTTATACATCAACCTCAAATATAATAAACATACGCAGGCTATAAACTAAAGTATATGAACAACTTGTACAACTTGTATACACCAACACACCTTACACTAACACACCTTACACTGCCAACTTAATGTATGCAACCAAGCATATATAAATTAATATAACGTGTAGACCCCACATAAATACAACTATACCACTATCTTATATACACGTTATGTTTAAAACCATATTTTACAATTTAAAGTATGCAAATCCAACAGGAAATATAGAAGCAAAGGGAAACAGCTATATAAATGTTAAACAATGCAAGTTATAGTTAAAATCAAATATATGGGTTCCGGCTATAAACAAATTTATATGCAAAATGATGAGTATAAATATAAACCTGGGTACTCAATGTACTTATATAACTTAGATTTATACCAAACAAAAACATACAGTAACCGTTATGACAAAATACTATAAACATGTATATAACTGGTGCAAAAATTTCATATGTATAATATATATGCATTGTTGATTATAAGAGAACAGCTTTATATAACTTGTATATAAACCTTTTTACACATAACAGACCCTTTAAATACATATCTCAGTGAATAAGTGCACCAAATACATCGTATATTTATCTTGCTATATAAAATGTTCTCTATAGTATAATATACTGTTGGTTCATAACTGCACACACATATGATTTATGCTTTCACTTTATATATATTTTTACCCCTACTGCAAATTATACATCTGTATAACTCACAAATACAAACATGAGGAAACCAGCAACATATACAAACTAATAAACCACTATGCATATAATATCTCTTATACAAACTAGTATATATATAACTGATTTGAAAGCTTATGTAAACACATATATATAAATATACATATATATATACCAACTTACAAGCTCTATAACATCCATACAAATCCTTAAACAACTCTGTCAATGTACATTATTACTTAACATACCTATATACATCTAAAAAAATATATCTGTATACATCTCACAAATCAAAACCTTCATAAAACAATATTTAACAGAATGAGACTATAGACTATATGAGTAAACACCTTAACATATACTATATATATATATATACCTAACAACTCATACATTTTAACAACATATTATATTTTGTAAACTATCAAAAAAACAACAAAAAATAAAATATATATACATAAACTAGCAGACCAACACTAAACAAGTATGCAGACACACAATATATGACACAGTAATTATATCTTATATTTAAAACAGTATATATAAAAAAAACATATATATACACGTATATATAAAATTTATACTCTATATACATATATAGGATTGAATAGATAAACTAACTACGGCTTACTTATGGAAGGGAAAAGAGCAGGCAGATCTCGGAGGAGGATGAGGTCATCGGCTGAGCCGAGCTGCCACTGATGGTTAAGCAGCGAGTTCACGCGTTGAGACTGTTAGTTCGACACGGTTATGAGATAGCACGGAGGTAGGCTAAGCCGGAGTTAGGGAAGGAGATCGACCAGGGATGAGTGAGTTCGTCCACGTGGGAGCTTGGCGCAGCTGGAGGGTGGAGAAGGCTGTGGTGATGGGTGGCGGTGGGGTAGCAGCTCGGTCTCGACAGAGGTGGGAAAAGACTGTAGATAGGAAGGAGGAGGCGCGAGTTGGTTTTTGTGCGGTAGTGGTTGGAGCCTAGACCGGTGCGGTTGTTAGAGTTTGTGAGCGGAGACGATGTTGGTTTGCTTGGTGATGGAGAGATAAAGGGGTTGCTGTGTAAAAGGAAGGGAAAGAAGAAAAGAAAAGGAGAAGAGGATGGTTGGCTTCAGGGAAAAGAGACGCATCAGAAATATAAAGTTTGAAAAGCAAATAGATCAAACTAGAATAAAATTTTACGTTGGGAGTTGGGAATAGAGATTGTCACTGCACGAGAATTTTTGGAAGTAATAAATGCAATCGGCTATTGGTTATCATCCGTTGGAAATTTGAATGGACGTAGGAGTTAAAAGTTAAAACGAATACCGGTTCGCTATGCGTTTCACAGATTGCACTGTACATCGGACTTCAAAATTAACAATTGAATATACCGTAGAGATTAGCACGACGAGAAGATCAAAACGGTATATAGAAATCAGCGGTACGATTGAATTATAAAAGTTCGAAATTTTAACTGGCGAAAAATGCAAGAAAAACGTAAAAAAATAAGATCGACGGAGCCAAAGATGTCCGAATTTGGAAAAATGACAAACTGACAACGTGCTCAGAAGATGGTTTAGAATTTTTCTATGTAAAAATATTTAGTTTCCGAAAACTTTTTATTTTCATTGCTTTTTAGCTGATTAAATTGAAGTAAATTTACGCGCGAAATAAACTTTCATATTTTCGGACGAAAATTTACTAGTTGCTATGTTTAACTAAACGTATTCCAAATATTAAATTTTATTTCAAAATTTTATCGTTTAAAATTTCACAAAATTTCAACTAATTACGTTATTAAAACAGTTGAAATTT
This sequence comes from Allium fistulosum, assembly GCA_030737815.1. Lineage (NCBI taxonomy): Eukaryota > Viridiplantae > Streptophyta > Magnoliopsida > Asparagales > Amaryllidaceae > Allium > Allium fistulosum. Next base: position 1,126,543,737 of record CM060902.1, on the reverse strand, counting down.
ACGGGTCGTTACACTCTCCCCCACTCAAAACTTTTCGTCCCCGAAAAGGAACGAGGTAGGAGAATAGAAACAACCAGAAAGAAAAAAACAGATTTGAAATACAAAATAACAATTAATTTAAACCATATAAATTCAAATTTAAATTAATTGATATTCAATAATTGATTTAATCCATTTGATATCACCAAAATCAATCTCAAATATTTTTAAATTCATTATCTTATTATCCAATTATCCTAAATTTCTAATTTCTAAAACCATAAATTTGAATAATCTTTTATTATAATCATATTTTATTTTCAACAATTTAAATGCTTCTTTATTCCAAATTACCATTAAATTTATTCTACTTAATATATCTACTCACATATATTTAACCCATATAAATTAATTTAAACCATAAAGTTTCGATTTAAATTAATTTACATCTATTAATTTCTTTTAAATTCGAGGTATTTTCATATGTTGATCAAATTTCAATTTATAATTAATTCTTTCAAAACAAATTTATTTCATTATTAACTGAGTTTACTTATTATCCTATCTAACTCTATTAACATCTTTATAATCAAAATTTAGTGTATAACATTTACTATAAACACACAAATTTTATTTATAAATTCAATTTATCTTATATATTATCCAATTTACATATTCAACTTCTGAATGATTTAGGTAAGTTGTATTAGAATGCAGTTGAACAATATACAAATAAAATTTTCCCAATTCAATTATTCAAGTTTAAATATTTATTCCAAATTTTGGTTTTATTTATAATTAAAATCATCTTTTACAAAATTTAAGAATTAGATTTCCGATTAACTTTAAACAATTTAGAGATATATATAATATATTTATATCAAAACAAATTAAATTTTAAAATAAGATACCTATATATAGGTAAATCAAAATATACTGAAGAAATTCAAATCAAAATATTTTTCAAACAAAACCGTAGCAAGGCTACAGAATAGTATCTCCACTTCGAAACTCGAAAATGAATGTCGATGATGCGGCCGCCATCACCGAAATTATTTTCCAGCGACAAAGAGAAGAGCACTGGTTCAACATTTTTAAAATTCTTTGAAAAAGATTTATATTCGAAAATACTTTCAATACTATATACTTTAAAATTTTAAAACCAAAGTTCGAAATCACCGGAACTAAATTCTCAAATTTCTGAATTAAATTCATTTCAAATTCCAAATCAATTTATAAACCGTGTTTATAAATTTATTTAGAACAATAAATGATAATCAAATATTATCATTTCAAACAAACAATTTAATTAACCTATTAAATTCCAGAAAATTTTACTTATTTTCACAATATAATCAAACAAATTTGAAAACAATATTGTGTCCGTTTGCTCTGCTCAAGTGTTTTGGAAATTCTATCGATAGCGTTGATCAGACGAATCGATCGAAAACCCAGATCAACATCAACAACTCAAACAACACAATATATTTTAAATATTTTAAATATTAATTTACAAATACACTTCCTCGCTCGACTATATAAGAATAGATTTCAAAGCACAGATAGAGATTCAAATTTGATGGACTCAAATCAAAGAGAATGTTGATTCAAAAAATAAGTTTGAAACAGAAGATAAGATAATTTAATTACCACAATCGGGAGATGGATGAGCTTATTTAATTCACGGGCAACCTTAACCGGGTCGACCGTAATTTCAATAATAAGATCGATGCTGAATTCCGAGGTAAATCAACATCCAATCTCAAGAAATAGAATCCAGGTATAGCAGGAGATAGATAGCATCGTAAACCGAGGATATAGAAATCTACGGTAAACCAATGCCAATTGTAAAGGAGTTTAATCCTTTACGAATCATTCGAAGATTGGCGAGACCGCCGATCTATTATAGATAACATTCAGAATGGAGTTATGGGGTGCTCCAGAATTGAAAGAAGACGAATAGTGAGGGACACAAATGAATTTCGGAACCGAGGAGAACGTTCCAAAATTCAAAGGAATTGAGCCAAAGGAAGAGATTGAAACTCGAATGAGAGTGATTCTGTAAATACATTTACCCTATATGTTGAGTTTTGCCTAGAGCTACCAAAGCTCTGATACCAACTGTAACGACCCAGAATTTTGGACCATTCGCATCCATTATAAATGTATAGGTAGACACTCATGCCGGAGTTGAATTGCTCAAAATACCGCGTTGTTAATTTAAATTTGGCAAAACTAAACATATACAGTAAATAAAATATTCACAGATCACAGACACAGAGTAATAAGTGCAGCGGAATTAAAAGAGGTAGTAGTTCATGAAGCTACTATATGAATATATAAAATACATCAGAGTTTACAACAGAAGAGTAATACGATACATCGGAGTTAAACCAGGTACAATGGAAGAGTAACAGATACAAATCAGAATACATCACTGGAATCATCGAATATCTGAAAGCTGGATAGATAGCTGGATCTCCAAGCGAAGCTCCAACTCCAAAGGTGAGTCTCGAAAGCTGAACTACTCAGTCTGACCCGAGCGTAAAGCAAAACACAAAACACTCGAGTCAGGATTAACATTCTTATATTAATAAATCCAACTCAAGTGAAATAGCAATTGAAATACAAGTAACTCAAAGGGTGTTTGAAATAACCATCCTTTAAGGATCCGTTAAACTATCTACTATGTAGTAGTGTACGATAAATAGATAATGTCTATCAGTAATATAAAAGATATCAAAATAGCGTTAAGTCATGGCCCATTCCACCCTTAACACATTTTTATTCCCACAAGCATATACAAGACCGTAGTTTCCCCAAAACCGGAAGTCACCAGAGGGCAATCCATATACTCAAGGTACAAATCAAAATCGTAGTGGTCGCGCATAAATGAAATACAAGTATGACAAGGCACATGAGGCTATACCCAAGATAGTGATACTACCGTTCGCCTGATCCGGGCTGGTGAGAACGCAACGCCGCAGCGCCCGCAACACCGTGAGACAACACTCCCAAAAATCAAGGGTGCACCAATCGACAATAAGTATAAGTAGTTCGAAGAAGTGTGTCCACTTGAGGTATCAATCCTCCATTGGCCCGGCACAACTCCTGTTTTAGTCATTTCCAATTTGACACAAGTGTCAAGGTTATCCATTATCGTTCTCTTTCTTCAGTCATCACGAACATCATTCCAACCACTTCATTCTGGATCATCACTCCGCGTATAATTATTAAAGTGGTTTTCGGTTTAGATAGAGAGTATATCCATAACCGAATTCCGGTCTCTTTAATAACTTTCGTAATTATTACACCGATTGGTCGTTTATATATTTCAAAACCAAATCAATTTCAATTTCAAATAGAATTCGTAAACCAACATTTCATTTGTCTTTCTAAATCAATTTCCAATATTTACGTTTCAAAAACTTCCAAATTATCATTTCAAAATCTTATAATTCAATTTCAATTTCTATTTAAAACAATTCAAATATTGACTCAAGTTTGAATATAAGTTTCATCTCGAAAACGTTTAGATTAATTTAATTTAACATTCAAATCAATTTAAATTCATTTATCGATTTCATTCAATATTCGTTCAATTACTTTATCATTCAAAACAATTTCTATTAAATTTCCAATTCATTAAATCAATTTCTAAAGTTCAACTTCATTAAATCAAAATTTACAATTTTGAATTAAACTAAATTCGTCAAATCAATTCTTTAAATTACAAGTCTTACCTTAATTCCAAAAATATCACATTTTCATTCTTGTTAAAGAAATTCAATTTCACTTATTCACTTTCTTAAATAATTTTCCAAAACTTAATTAATAACGAAAACTCAATTTCAATTATTTACGAAGTAAAATCCACTTATTCAAAAGTTCAATTTCTTTATTAAAGAATTCAATTCAATTTAATCATTAAATAATTCAATCTTATTTAATTATTAAATAATTCAAAACTTAATTATTAAATAATTTCAAAGTTTAATAATTTCAAACTTAATTATAATTTCAAACTTAATTCAATCATTTCTCAAATTAAATAACCTTCTTTCATCAATTTCTTTATTAATATTTCAATTCAGATTATTAAATATTCACGTTTAAATTTCATTAAATTCAATTTCCAACTTCGTTCCAAAACCATATTATTTATTCAAATAAAATCTTCATTTTATTTTTAAATCAAATTATTGACCAATCGGGTTTTATTTAATTTCCTATCCTAGGTAAAAATTCAATTTGGGTATTTATCATTTCAACCCGATTCCAATTCAATTCAAAATCAAAACATACAAAGGGAACTTGCAGTGTGATAGCTGGGATGGTGTCAAAGTAAATAAACAAGCAATAGCATCCATTCACAACAATTCAACAATTTCAAATAATCCCGAAATATTCGTATTAATTCGCGTTTGTTATTTACGCCAATTAATATAACTATTTCTAGAATCTACTCTATCATTTCAAGTAGATTAAAGATTATAACATTACGGTTTTTCACTTGTCATCTATTTACAATTTCATACATCATCAGTTTAAGCAACATACAATTGATGGTTCAAGGTGTAGTTAACAATCCTACGTGTCAATAAATTTAACAGTTAAAGGGGTCATATTATACAAATGTTCGTTAATCAAATTTAACATGTAATTATCCTATATCAAGTTCAATTTCATACTATTTATCAATTTAACATTAACAATTTTAACGTCCAATATAAACATCAACAATCAATCAATTATCAGCCAAACTGTAATATCATCGCATAAATAATTAACAGATAATGGTGTCAGATGTCAAAGGTGAACTGATACAGGTAATAGTATATATAACAGTGTAATTAACTAACAGCAGTATATTTCAATTGTCGTTTCAATTGAAATCAAATCTAATAAATAAAAGAACGTTAATCGTGAGTGAGTGCTCACCTTCCGAGGTTAGATAGATTGGACGATGAAACTGAGTTACGAAATGCAAGTACGACCACCAAATCAAAGCGAAATGGGCACGAAATTGGACGGACAAGCTGATAGAGCTGATAAATAGAAACCGATGAAAACAAATCAGAATCTATTTGATATAGATGAAATATATATATATATTATTATCATTATTTATAAATCAACATTTTAATCTCGCAAAAATTAAAATGTATATATATATGCTATGAAACTGTTGTTTAAATTTAAACACATAAATAAACTAACGTATACTAGTGTATATATAACTATATGACTTTATATATATATTTATACATCAACCTCAAATATAATAAACATACGCAGGCTATAAACTAAAGTATATGAACAACTTGTACAACTTGTATACACCAACACACCTTACACTAACACACCTTACACTGCCAACTTAATGTATGCAACCAAGCATATATAAATTAATATAACGTGTAGACCCCACATAAATACAACTATACCACTATCTTATATACACGTTATGTTTAAAACCATATTTTACAATTTAAAGTATGCAAATCCAACAGGAAATATAGAAGCAAAGGGAAACAGCTATATAAATGTTAAACAATGCAAGTTATAGTTAAAATCAAATATATGGGTTCCGGCTATAAACAAATTTATATGCAAAATGATGAGTATAAATATAAACCTGGGTACTCAATGTACTTATATAACTTAGATTTATACCAAACAAAAACATACAGTAACCGTTATGACAAAATACTATAAACATGTATATAACTGGTGCAAAAATTTCATATGTATAATATATATGCATTGTTGATTATAAGAGAACAGCTTTATATAACTTGTATATAAACCTTTTTACACATAACAGACCCTTTAAATACATATCTCAGTGAATAAGTGCACCAAATACATCGTATATTTATCTTGCTATATAAAATGTTCTCTATAGTATAATATACTGTTGGTTCATAACTGCACACACATATGATTTATGCTTTCACTTTATATATATTTTTACCCCTACTGCAAATTATACATCTGTATAACTCACAAATACAAACATGAGGAAACCAGCAACATATACAAACTAATAAACCACTATGCATATAATATCTCTTATACAAACTAGTATATATATAACTGATTTGAAAGCTTATGTAAACACATATATATATAAATATACATATATATATACCAACTTACAAGCTCTATAACATCCATACAAATCCTTAAACAACTCTGTCAATGTACATTATTACTTAACATACCTATATACATCTAAAAAAATATATCTGTATACATCTCACAAATCAAAACCTTCATAAAACAATATTTAACAGAATGAGACTATAGACTATATGAGTAAACACCTTAACATATACTATATATATATATATATACCTAACAACTCATACATTTTAGCAACATATTATATTTTGTAAACTATCAAAAAAACAACAAAAAATAAAATATATATACATAAACTAGCAGACCAACACTAAACAAGTATGCAGACACACAATATATGACACAGTAATTATATCTTATATTTAAAACAGTATATATAAAAAAAAACATATATATACACGTATATATAAAATTTATACTCTATATACATATATAGGATTGAATAGATAAACTAACTACGGCTTACTTATGGAAGGGAAAAGAGCAGGCAGATCTCGGAGGAGGATGAGGTCATCGGCTGAGCCGAGCTGCCACTGATGGTTAAGCAGCGAGTTCACGCGTTGAGACTGTTAGTTCGACACGGTTATGAGATAGCACGGAGGTAGGCTAAGCCGGAGTTAGAGAAGGAGATCGACCAGGGATGAGTGAGTTCGGCCACGTGGGAGCTTGGCGCAGCTGGAGGGTGGAGAAGGCTGTGGTGATGGGTGGCGGTGGGGTAGCAGCTCGGTCTCGACAGAGGTGGGAAAAGACTGTAGATAGGAAGGAGGAGGCGCGAGTTGGTTTTTGTGCGGTAGTGGTTGGAGCCTAGACTGGTGCGGTTGTTAGAGTTTGTGAGCGGAGACGATGTTGGTTTGCTTGGTGATGGAGAGATAAAGGGGTTGCTGTGTAAAAGGAAGGGAAAGAAGAAAAGAAAAGGAGAAGAGGATGGTTGGCTTCAGGGAAAAGAGACGCATCAGAAATATAAAGTTTGAAAAGCAAATAGATCAAACTAGAATAAAATTTTACGTTGGGAGTTGGGAATAGAGATTGTCACTGCACGAGAATTTTTGGAAGTAATAAATGCAATCGGCTATTGGTTATCATCCGTTGGAAATTTGAATGGACGTAGGAGTTAAAAGTTAAAACGAATACCGGTTCGCTATGCGTTTCACAGATTGCACTGTACATCGGACTTCAAAATTAACAATTGAATATACCGTAGAGATTAGCACGACGAGAAGATCAAAACGGTATATAGAAATCAGCGGTACGATTGAATTATAAAAGTTCGAAATTTTAACTGGCGAAAAATGCAAGAAAAACGTAAAAAAATAAGATCGACGGAGCCAAAGATGTCCGAATTTGGAAAAATGACAAACTGACAACGTGCTCAGAAGATGATTTAGAATTTTTCTATGTAAAAATATTTAGTTTCCGAAAACATTTTATTTTCATTGCTTTTTAGCTGATTAAATTGAAGTAAATTTACGCGCGAAATAAACTTTCATATTTTCGGACGAAAATTTACTAGTTGCTATGTTTAACTAAACGTATTCCAAATATTAAATTTTATTTCAAAATTTTATCGTTTAAAATTTCACAAAATTTCAACTAATTACGTTATTAAAACAGTTGAAATTTACGGGTCGTTACAGAAGACGAGTAGCAAACGATCAACATGAAGAGGACATTTTGCATGTAAGAGAACCAGAACGTGATATATATCATGAATTATATACTATGTGCTATCACTTGCCTCTTTCTTTCTTTTTTATTATAAACTCGAGCAAGAATGGTGGGGAATAAGATGAGCAGATTAGATGGAGAAAGAAGATGAATGGAAGGGGCGGTACAGAATACATTATTTCTATTTGCACAGTGAAGATTAAAATGAAAAGGACCGTAAATTATAAAGCAAAGCAGTAGATATAAATTTGAAACGTAGGAAATAAAAAGTCACGAATTGAATTTTGAAGTGTTGAGATATTAACAATCAAGTAATGCAGAATTCAATGAATAAAATATCAGCTGGCTATTGGGTTTGCACGGTGAGCAAATGAATGGTCACGACAAGTTTAAAAGCTAAAATTTTGAAACCGATACAGTTGACTATTTCACTATTTCCGTTATGTACCGGACTCAAAATATAGAAATAAATATACTGTACAGATCAGCACGACGAGACGATCAAAACGGCATATAAATATCAGTGGTATGATTGAATTATAAAAATTTGAATTTTCTAATAGCGAAAAATGCAAGAAAAACACTAAAAAATAAGATCGACCGAGCCAAAGATGTCCGAATTTGGAAAAACGACAAACTGACATCTTGCTTAGAAGATGATTTAGAATTTTTCTATATAAAAATATTTAGGTTTCGTAAACATTTTATTTTCATTGGTTTTTAACTGATTAAATTGAAGTAAATTTATGCGCGAAAAAACTTTCATATTTTCGGATGAAAATTTACCAGTTGCTATGTTTAACTAACCGCATTCCAAATATCAAATTTATATTTCAAAATTTTATCGTTTAAAATTTCACAAAATTTCAACTAATTACGTTATTAAAATAGTTGAAATTTACGGGTCGTTACACTCTCCCCCACTCAAAACTTTTCGTCCCTGTAACGTCCCAGATTTTCGCGCTCGAAAATCGACATTCATACTTTACATCGTACTCGAATGCCGTAGATTCGACCGTTCAAATCCGAGTCGCCGGAGCTTATAACAACATTAAGTAAATAACACAGCGGAAGAAATGAATAATACATTGATATACAATATCTGATACAACAGAATGATACAATGAATATCAATATACATCAGAGATATGATACAACAAATAGCAGCGAAAAAGAAAACGATAACATCAGCAGCGGATAATCTCCATCTTCAAAGCACTAATCCAGAAATAGCTTGAACTCCCAATAACGAGGCACAAAGATAAGCAAGTGCAGTCTGATCCAAAGACTGAACCAACTCCAGAAAATCTACTAAACCTAAATATCTGAAAACCCCAACTCTAGACTGCTCGTGTAGGAAATTATGAGCACCCAGAGTTTAGGAAAGAAACAATAAACTCCGGATCAGTCATGGGACTGGTGTGAGCAACAAAAACAGTTTATCTTTAAAACAAATAGCAGAGAATTTTAAAGTCAATTCGCAATGCTTTTGGAAAATGAAACTACCATAAGACCTCCCGCCACACACACAATGCAAACGCAGAATTGGAGGAGATTTCTTCTTATGATAGTCAAAGATGCTTACTACGCAAAATCAAATCATTTGATATTATTACTAGTGCATAGTGTAGAAAACAATTTCGAAAGTAGAATATAAATCTTAGCCAGCATAGACATTTCGCACTTATGCCTACTATAGCTACCATGTTCAATAGCAGGTTACCACCACATTCTATGGCAGGTAATACAACTAAAACCGTACAGGGCTCGTATTGTTTTGTTTGGATTTCCAACAAATGGTCAGGCTAAGGAACTTCCTATTCCACGAAAGAAACGCCTCTGGCGGGACGTTCCGAGAACCAACTGTTCTCTGCCAAACAAGGCCGGCAACCCCTTTTCCCAAGGGATAAAAGAAACCTCAGATATGCCACCCCCGGTCCTTTGGGACCTTTATCCGAGCGCTCGATAACCAACATCACACATCATAAAGAAAGTGTATCCACATGAGTAAGTATCTGGGCTCCATACCATGATACTACCCTTTTCCAGAAGGAATGGTCATACCCTAGGGGAGCTACCCCTGAAAACCTTGCCGCACAATTCATGTTTCGACCATTACCGGGTTGTGAGGCTCGACGAAGTCTCGTCCACAAAGCTACGCTTTTTCAAAAAGCCACGCTTTGGGTCAACAGATGATCAACCTATGATCACAAAGATAAATGATCAAACAAAAGATCATATCACAAATGATCAAACATTGATCATCACACAGCAACACTCAGCATGCCACATTACCAAATTGGGATATATCGCTGATAAATTTCAACTACATAACCTTTGAGCTCGTACGTCTCAGAGAAGGGTGTTAAGCTAAGAGAATAAATTCTCCGCCACCAAACAGAAATGTATTTGAAAGAAATCGGCTTTATATCTCAAAGTGTAATGTCAGACATGTATCCATATAAGTCTGTTCCGGGTTCGAACAGAACCGAAGGCACTTCTCACGAAGCCCTTGCAAATCCGGATAATTTCCAATCACGTCCGGACTTCCTGTCACAAAAAGAGTGATATAAATCTCTATACCGGAGCAACTCTGTGCAGAGACATTCGACAGGTTGTCCTTTCATTTTCGAAAATATCCGGTCTTCATCACCGGTCTTCAAATGCCATCCATATACGACGTATCACTATTCCGAATGGGTTATACGACCCAAAGGTCCTTTCCCGGCTAACCCGAATAGTGAGCGCAATATTCAAAACATATGGATATGGGATTTCAATTAAGTCACAACTTAACAATTCCAAACTTTCTTTCAAATGGTTTAAACCAATTACCATTTCAAATCTTTTAAACAAAAAGATTCAATTCACAAAGTTCACTTAATTTCACAAAGATTCCTTCACAGATTTTCCAAATCGATTTCCATTTCAATTTGATTAATTCGTTAAATCTTTAAATCAAAGATTTAACTCATAGCTTTCAAAACAATTTCATTTCGAATGGTTTAAACAAATCATCGTTTTAAATCTGTTAAAAATAAACAGATTTAATTCATAGCTTTCGAAAAGAATTCATTCATAACTTGGAAAACCATTTTTCAATTCGATCTTGAAATTCCTTTAATTAAACTGGAATTTCATTCCTTATATATATGAAAGCTTTTATCATTTGAAAACAAACAGTTTTCATTTCGGAAAATCTGATTCATTCATACGAGTTGAAATCCTTGGGTTAAATTCAAATTCCCAACTTATACTTTTAAAATGGTTAAATTCATACAAACACATTTTATATCATCTTTAGTCCCTAGTTTCAATCATAGGATTCAATTTCAAATTTGAATTCAAATTTAAATCAAATTATTTAAATTTTCAAAAATCGTTTAAGTTATTCAAAATAATTTTTATATTTGAAATTCCATTTCAAAAGCTTTTCATTTAACCCAAATTTCCAATTTCAAAATCAATTGAATTTTAAATTTTCAATTTCAAAAACATCAAATTTAAATTATCTGTGACTTAACCGATTTCCACGTGAAATCCATATTTGTGTGTGTAACAGTGTAGTCCAGGGGTTTAACACAATAGTGCAACATCATACAGTCATCATAGATCAGAATACAGAAATATAATTTGATAAGCAGTATATGCTTATCGTTCATTCACAGATCACAGATATATATATCACAGATGAGTAAATTACAGATCACAACATAAATCAGAATGTATCTCAAAGCATCATATATCAAGGATATCAAACAATCAAATCATCCAATAGAATCCAAACATCCATAAGTAGGGTCAGTTAATTTTTTGATTAATTCAAGTCAGATTTAAATTCTATGAATAAATTATTAATTTTGGTTAATTAACATTAATAAATTACAAATCATTTTGATTAATTATTCTTTAATCATTTATTAAATTAATTAATCTTTAATTATCTAATTCACCATTTAATTAATTATCTTCAATTAATTACTTTAATTAATTTTTCCTTGATTAATTATCATTCCTTAATCAACTTCATTAAATTAAACCAACTTTTAAACCCATTAATTCACCCTTTGGTTACTTATTTAATTAAGTCCAAATCCTTAATCAGTTAAATAAATAATTTATCTTTTTAAATCACTTGCATAAATAAATTAACCATCAATTAATCACATCGACAAATTGTTCTTTAATTATTCTTTAATTACCTTGAATAATTATCCATTCCATTAATTACAAATCAATTAATCCATTTTATTTACCTTAATAATTAAATGAATTACAATTCATAAATTTAGATTTTCATTAAGATAAAACTGTTTTTAAAGAAGGGTTTACTCACAAAATTTTAAAACAAAGAGACAGGTTCTATTTTTAAATCTGGAATCTTGCTTGGCTATTTAATCTTTTGCTTTGATTTTTTTTTTATTTAAACTGTCAAGACCTGGAACAAAGAAAACAAAATGATTTGAACCAAACAGTAGAAATCCTAAACCAAACTTCGATCCCTTGCTAACAATCCTTCCTCGAGACACCACACGAAAACTCAAGACCTACCCCGAGCCAAACAGACAAAAACCCGAGGGAAAACCCAAACTGCCCCGAGACATTCGCCTTCTTCTCCACTGACACAGCCGACACCACGTGCACGTACACATCACCTCGCCGCTGCTCAGATCGACGCTGCAACCTCAGACGAGTCATCGACTACCGCCCTAACAAGTTCGACCATCCAGAAACTCGAGATGATCTCGAAATTGCAAAACGCTAAATCGAACATTTCTGAAACCAAATCCCAGCCACCAAAATCACCTCCCAACGCAACCTCCGACCATCAGACGACGAGACTCTCTGGCCACTTCGTTTCCGTCCACCCACGAAGCCATCCTCCAAAATTTGTACAACTCGATCACCTGGAACTGACGTAATGCTCCCCTTTTTATAGTTCGACAAAAACTAGGTTTACAAACTACACACACTCGCCGCAGTCGCCACCGTGATCGTGGCCACCTCCGACTATTTTTCCCATCTCCACCCTAGCCTCCTCTATCACCACGAGAAAACCCGACCACCCAGAGAGCAGAGATCACCCACTATTCCCAAAATTCCCTTTTTAGTTCATATACGAACTGCTCTTAACCCCTATTACTAAAATTCTTGATTTTAGTTTTAAAAATCAAGTTTTGTTACAAGGATTCAATGTATGTTCCTGAATTTGTGAATCTAGAGGTTTAAATTTTTTACTTATGCAAATCTTACTGTGTTGTTCTAGATTTCCCGAGTCATTTACATATTTTCTCAACTTCAATATCATTTAAAACTAAGGTTTATGATAAATCAGACAAGTTCCATTTGAAACCTAAATTTAAACATAGCCAAGATCAACAGATTTAAAGTTTTAAATCAAAACTTGAATACTGGAAGATGTAAGCAGAGAACACAAAGGGGAAACAACATGCATACTATACAGGATATATATGCACAACAGATAACATACAATACTCATTTACTTCAACTTTCATAGCATGCAATCAAATTTTACCTACTTAAATTTTTTTAAAATGAAGTTACTCACCTTGAAAAGTTTTGAAACAGAGAAGATCTTGTTTTGCTTTGAATTCGCATGCTTCCAGGTTGAAGACTTTTGAACTTTTCTGTTTTGATTTTCATTTCTGGTTTTCTTTATTTTTGAACAGCCTGCCATTTGAACTTGTTTTGAATTCTTAAGTTGCTTAATGTTTCTCTGCTTTGTTTTCTGTTTTGATGTTGGTTTTGTTTTTGTTCAGTTTTGAAATAGATAAAATGGTGAAGACGATATTTATGAAAATGAAGTGTACAAGTTAATAAATATAAACAAGTTGCAGGTGAATATATTTTGTCTTGTTTGTACAAAAGGCAAGGCTAAGATGTGATAGGGTATGGTGGCTGATACCTCCCCTTGTATGCTAGAGGTATATATTTGCTTTGCTTTTGTTTACAGCCTAGATGCTTTCCCTTTATTTTCGGCTGAGAAGACCAATTTGTGTTTGATTTCACACTTGCTTGATTTAATTTTGTTTATTTACTTTGTATACTCTTTGTTTTGCTCGGCTGAAAGATGATTTGTGTTAGTGGGTATAGATATTTTTATTTTGTCTTTGCTTTGTATACTTGTATTAGTATTTGTTTTTGAATGTTTTTCTTATTTTTTTTCTTGCCTGCATATCTATTATAGGCTTCACATATGTTTTGTATTTCTATTTCTTGTTTGTTTTTTTTACTTTGTATAGTAAATAAATTCCTATTTTAAATTATGTTGTTTGAATTTAACTATATATTACTTTATATTTAATAATTTATCTTATTATATATCTATTTGAATTTGTCAAATTTATTTTCTATTTCCAGTTTAAATATTTATTAAACCATGTATAATAAATTCTAAATTATTTATTATTATTATTTATATTTTAAAACATCTATGTAAGATTCAAATCCCCTATATATGTAATATTTAAAATTAAACGATTTAACTAATATTAATTTGGATCCCGGGGAAACTCGCTCCAATATTCTAATTAAATTAACAAATTTTTTATCCAAAAGTTTATTTAATTACTCAATTTAATTCAAAAATTCAATAAATTATTAATTTAAATAAATTTAAATTTCAGGATCGTTACAAACTTCCCCCCTTAAAAGAATTTCGTCCTCGAAATTCGCAGGCACGAAAGCAATCGCAGAGATAGATAGATTCGATCTCCTATAACTCCTCTAACACAAGATACGGATTCCGAATTCAAGTCGGAATATCTCATAATACATACCAATTGTCCCTCTTCGGATTTTGGTTTTCAAAAGAAGTTTCAATAGAATTTCAAAATTTCGGTTTCAAACGATATCATTTTATTGATTTAATTCAATTTAGCCTTCATATTATATTAATCAATTTATCTCAATTTAAAATTTTCAATTTCAAACTCATTAAGGTTTAAATCAAAAAGCTGATAAGAAACCAATTAAGATACGAGGTAAGAATTTCTACAACGATTCGTAGAGCCATCATCACATCGAAACTTCTTCTTGTAGCTGATACGAAGGAATCAAAAGAATTTGGAAACGAATCAAAGGAGATTGATAAGAAAGTTGTTTCCACTGTTGCAGGGTATTGACCATTTATAGTCGTATTCCCTTGTCCCCTATCTCGTCTTCTTCTTGCACTCATACTCACTATCAGTGGATAGTAAGAGAATTTACTGAGACGTTCAGACAGATATCTTAAGGATATACTCATTCTAGAGTTTACTTCACTCTATCTCTAATGAGCTACTTAATGTGTTACACTCCTGAGCTAAAGTTCAACCTTAGCTCTGATACCAAATGTAACGTCCCAGATTTTCGCGCTCGAAAATCGACATTCATACTTTACATCGTACTCGAATGCCGTAGATTCGACCGTTCAAATCCGAGTCGCCGGAGCTTATAACAACATTAAGTAAATAACACAGCGGAAGAAATGAATAATACATTGATATACAATATCTGATACAACAGAATGATACAATGAATATCAATATACATCAGAGATATGATACAACAAATAGCAGCGGAAAAGAAAACGATAACATCAGCAGCGGATAATCTCCATCTTCAAAGCACTAATCCAGAAATAGCTTGAACTCCCAATAACGAGGCACAAAGATAAGCAAGTGCAGTCTGATCCAAAGACTGAACCAACTCCAGAAAATCTACTAAACCTAAATATCTGAAAACCCTAACTCTAGACTGCTCGTGTAGGAAATTATGAGCACCCAGAGTTTAGGAAAGAAACAATAAACTCCGGATCAGTCATGGGACTGGTGTGAGCAACAAAAACAGTTTATCTTTAAAACAAATAGCAGAGAATTTTAAAGTCAATTCGCAATGCTTTTGGAAAATGAAACTACCATAAGACCTCCCGCCACACACACAATGCAAACGCAGAATTGGAGGAGATTTCTTCTTATGATAGTCAAAGATGCTTACTACGCAAAATCAAATCATTTGATATTATTACTAGTGCATAGTGTAGAAAACAATTTCGAAAGTAGAATATAAATCTTAGCCAGCATAGACATTTCGCACTTATGCCTACTATAGCTACCATGTTCAATAGCAGGTTACCACCACATTCTATGGCAGGTAATACAACTAAAACCGTACAGGGCTCGTATTGTTTTGTTTGGATTTCCAACAAATGGTCAGGCTAAGGAACTTCCTATTCCACGAAAGAAACGCCTCTGGCGGGACGTTCCGAGAACCAACTGTTCTCTGCCAAACAAGGCCGGCAACCCCTTTTCCCAAGGGATAAAAGAAACCTCAGATATGCCACCCCCGGTCCTTTGGGACCTTTATCCGAGCGCTCGATAACCAACATCACACATCATAAAGAAAGTGTATCCACATGAGTAAGTATCTGGGCTCCATACCATGATACTACCCTTTTCCAGAAGGAATGGTCATACCCTAGGGGAGCTACCCCTGAAAACCTTGCCGCACAATTCATGTTTCGACCATTACCGGGTTGTGAGGCTCGACGAAGTCTCGTCCACAAAGCTACGCTTTTTCAAAAAGCCACGCTTTGGGTCAACAGATGATCAACCTATGATCACAAAGATAAATGATCAAAAAAAAGATCATATCACAAATGATCAAACATTGATCATCACACAGCAACACTCAGCATGCCACATTACCAAATTGGGATATATCGCTGATAAATTTCAACTACATAACCTTTGAGCTCGTACGTCTCAGAGAAGGGTGTTAAGCTAAGAGAATAAATTCTCCGCCACCAAACAGAAATGTATTTGAAAGAAATCGGCTTTATATCTCAAAGTGTAATGTCAGACATGTATCCATATAAGTCTGTTCCGGGTTCGAACAGAACCGAAGGCACTTCTCACGAAGCCCTTGCAAATCCGGATAATTTCCAATCACGTCCGGACTTCCTGTCACAAAAAGAGTGATATAAATCTCTATACCGGAGCAACTCTGTGCAGAGACATTCGACAGGTTGTCCTTTCATTTTCGAAAATATCCGGTCTTCATCACCGGTCTTCAAATGCCATCCATATACGACGTATCACTATTCCGAATGGGTTATACGACCCAAAGGTCCTTTCCCGGCTAACCCGAATAGTGAGCGCAATATTCAAAACATATGGATATGGGATTTCAATTAAGTCACAACTTAACAATTCCAAACTTTCTTTCAAATGGTTTAAACCAATTACCATTTCAAATCTTTTAAACAAAAAGATTCAATTCACAAAGTTCACTTAATTTCACAAAGATTCCTTCACAGATTTTCCAAATCGATTTCCATTTCAATTTGATTAATTCGTTAAATCTTTAAATCAAAGATTTAACTCATAGCTTTCAAAACAATTTCATTTCGAATGGTTTAAACAAATCATCGTTTTAAATCTGTTAAAAATAAACAGATTTAATTCATAGCTTTCGAAAAGAATTCATTCATAACTTGGAAAACCATTTTTCAATTCGATCTTGAAATTCCTTTAATTAAACTGGAATTTCATTCCTTATATATATGAAAGCTTTTATCATTTGAAAACAAACAGTTTTCATTTCGGAAAATCTGATTCATTCATACGAGTTGAAATCCTTGGGTTAAATTCAAATTCCCAACTTATACTTTTAAAATGGTTAAATTCATACAAACACATTTTATATCATCTTTAGTCCCTAGTTTCAATCATAGGATTCAATTTCAAATTTGAATTCAAATTTAAATCAAATTATTTAAATTTTCAAAACTCGTTTAAGTTATTCAAAATAATTTTTATATTTGAAATTCCATTTCAAAAGCTTTTCATTTAACCCAAATTTCCAATTTCAAAATCAATTGAATTTTAAATTTTCAATTTCAAAAACATCAAATTTAAATTATCTGTGACTTAACCGATTTCCACGTGAAATCCATATTTGTGTGTGTAACAGTGTAGTCCAGGGGTTTAACACAATAGTGCAACATCATACAGTCATCATAGATCAGAATACAGAAATATAATTTGATAAGCAGTATATGCTTATCGTTCATTCACAGATCACAGATATATATATCACAGATGAGTAAATTACAGATCACAACATAAATCAGAATGTATCTCAAAGCATCATATATCAAGGATATCAAACAATCAAATCATCCAATAGAATCCAAACATCCATAAGTAGGGTCAGTTAATTTTTTGATTAATTCAAGTCAGATTTAAATTCTATGAATAAATTATTAATTTTGGTTAATTAACATTAATAAATTACAAATCATTTTGATTAATTATTCTTTAATCATTTATTAAATTAATTAATCTTTAATTATCTAATTCACCATTTAATTAATTATCTTCAATTAATTACTTTAATTAATTTTTCCTTGATTAATTATCATTCCTTAATCAACTTCATTAAATTAAACCAACTTTTAAACCCATTAATTCACCCTTTGGTTACTTATTTAATTAAGTCCAAATCCTTAATCAGTTAAATAAATAATTTATCTTTTTAAATCACTTGCATAAATAAATTAACCATCAATTAATCACATCGACAAATTGTTCTTTAATTATTCTTTAATTACCTTGAATAATTATCCATTCCATTAATTACAAATCAATCAATCCATTTTATTTACCTTAATAATTAAATGAATAACAATTCATAAATTCAGATTTTCATTAAGATAAAACTGTTTTTAAAGAAGGGTTTACTCACAAAATTTTAAAACAAAGAGACAGGTTCTATTTTTAAATCTGGAATCTTGCTTGGCTATTTAATCTTTTGCTTTGATTTTTTTTTATTTAAACTGTCAAGACCTGGAACAAAGAAAACAAAATGATTTGAACCAAACAGTAGAAATCCTGAACCAAACTTCGATCCCTTGCTAACAATCCTTCCTCGAGACACCACACGAAAACTCAAGACCTACCCCGAGCCAAACAGACAAAAACCCGAGGGAAAACCCAAACTGCCCCGAGACATTCGCCTTCTTCTCCACTGACACAGCCGACACCACGTGCACGTACACATCACCTCGCCGCTGCTCAGATCGACGCTGCAACCTCAGACGAGTCATCGACTACCGCCCTAACAAGTTCGACCATCCAGAAACTCGAGATGATCTCGAAATTGCAAAACGCTAAATCGAACATTTCTGAAACCAAATCCCAGCCACCAAAATCACCTCCCAACGCAACCTCCGACCATCAGACGACGAGACTCTCTGGCCACTTCGTTTCCGTCCACCCACGAAGCCATCCTCCAAAATTTGTACAACTCGATCACCTGGAACTGACGTAATGCTCCCCTTTTTATAGTTCGACAAAAACTAGGTTTACAAACTACACACACTCGCCGCAGTCGCCACCGTGATCGTGGCCACCTCCGACTATTTTTCCCATCTCCACCCTAGCCTCCTCTATCACCACGAGAAAACCCGACCACCCAGAGAGCAGAGATCACCCACTATTCCCAAAATTCCCTTTTTAGTTCATATACGAACTGCTCTTAACCCCTATTACTAAAATTCTTGATTTTAGTTTTAAAAATCAAGTTTTGTTACAAGGATTCAATGTATGTTCCTGAATTTGTGAATCTAGAGGTTTAAATTTTTTACTTATGCAAATCTTACTGTGTTGTTCTAGATTTCCCGAGTCATTTACATATTTTCTCAACTTCAATATCATTTAAAACTAAGGTTTATGATAAATCAGACAAGTTCCATTTGAAACCTAAATTTAAACATAGCCAAGATCAACAGATTTAAAGTTTTAAATCAAAACTTGAATACTGGAAGATGTAAGCAGAGAACACAAAGGGGAAACAACATGCATACTATACAGGATATATATGCACAACAGATAACATACAATACTCATTTACTTCAACTTTCATAGCATGCAATCAAATTTTACCTACTTAAATTTTTTTTAAATGAAGTTACTCACCTTGAAAAGTTTTGAAACAGAGAAGATCTTGTTTTGCTTTGAATTCGCATGCTTCCAGGTTGAAGACTTTTGAACTTTTCTGTTTTGATTTTCATTTCTGGTTTTCTTTATTTTTGAACAGCCTGCCATTTGAACTTGTTTTGAATTCTTAAGTTGCTTAATGTTTCTCTGCTTTGTTTTCTGTTTTGATGTTGGTTTTGTTTTTGTTCAGTTTTGAAATAGATAAAATGGTGAAGACGATATTTATGAAAATGAAGTGTACAAGTTAATAAATATAAACAAGTTGCAGGTGAATATATTTTGTCTTGTTTGTACAAAAGGCAAGGCTAAGATGTGATAGGGTATGGTGGCTGATACCTCCCCTTGTATGCTAGAGGTATATATTTGCTTTGCTTTTGTTTACAGCCTAGATGCTTTCCCTTTATTTTCGGCTGAGAAGACCAATTTGTGTTTGATTTCACACTTGCTTGATTTAATTTTGTTTATTTACTTTGTATACTCTTTGTTTTGCTCGGCTGAAAGATGATTTGTGTTAGTGGGTATAGATCTTTTTATTTTGTCTTTGCTTTGTATACTTGTATTAGTATTTGTTTTTGAATGTTTTTCTTATTTTTTTTTCTTGCCTGCATATCTATTATAGGCTTCACATATGTTTTGTATTTCTATTTCTTGTTTGTTTTTTTTACTTTGTATAGTAAATAAATTCCTATTTTAAATTATGTTGTTTGAATTTAACTATATATTACTTTATATTTAATAATTTATCTTATTATATATCTATTTGAATTTGTCAAATTTATTTTCTATTTCCAGTTTAAATATTTATTAAACCATGTATAATAAATTCTAAATTATTTATTATTATTATTTATATTTTAAAACATCTATGTAAGATTCAAATCCCCTATATATGTAATATTTAAAATTAAACGATTTAACTAATATTAATTTGGATCCCGGGGAAACTCGCTCCAATATTCTAATTAAATTAACAAATTTTTTATCCAAAAATTTATTTAATTACTCAATTTAATTCAAAAATTCAATAAATTATTAATTTAAATAAATTTAAATTTCAGGATCGTTACAGTCCCCGAAAAGGAACGAGGTAGAAGAATAGAAACAACCAGAAAGAAAAACAGATTTGAAATACAAAATAACAATTAATTTAAACCATATAAATTCAAATTTAAATTAATTGATATTCAATAATTGATTTAATCCATTTGATTTCACTAAAATTAATCTCAACTATTTCTAAATTCATAATCTTATTATCCAATTATCCTCAATTTAAAATTTCTAAAACCATAAATTTGAATAATCTTTTATTATAATCATATTTAATTTCCAACAATTTAAATTCTTCTTTATTCCAAATTATTGTTAAATTTATTCTTCTTATTATATCTAATCACATATATTTAACCCATATAAATTAATTTAAACCATAAAAGTTTCGATTTAAATTAATTTATATTTACTAATTGCTTTCAAATTCAAGGTATTTTCATAAGTTGATCAAATTTCAATTTATTAATTCTTTCAAAACAAATTTATTAATTCTTTCAAAACAAATTTATTTCATTATTAACTAAGTTTTACTTATTATCCTATCTAACTCTATTAACATCTTTATAATCAAAATTTAGTGTATAACATTTATTATAAACACCCAAATTTTATTTATAAAATTATTTTATTGTATATTATCCAATTACATTTTAACTTATGAATAATTTAGGTAAGTTATATTGAAATGCAATTTAGTACTATACAAATAAAATTATCAAATTCAATTATCTCAAGTTTAAATACTTATTCAAAATTTAGCTCTATTTATAATTGAAAACATCTTTTAACATGATTTTTAAGAATTAAATTTCCGTTTAATTCCAAACCCTTTAGAATAATTATGTATATACTATATATATTAAATCAAATTAAATTTAAAATAATATACCCATATATATATATATATCAAGTCATACTTAAGAAATTCAAATTAAAATATTTTCCAAAACAAAACCGTAGCAAAGCTACAGAAAGGTTTATCCACTTCGAAACTCGAAAATGAATGTCGATGATGCGGCCGCCATCACCGAAATTATTTTCCAGCGACAAAGAGAAGAGCATTGATTTCAACATTTTAAAATTCTTTGAAAATGGTTTCTATTTTAAAATACCTTCAATAATATATATTTTTAAAATTTAAACCAAAGCTTGAAATTTACTGGAAATTAAATTCTCAAATTCTAAATGTTAAATTCATTTAAATTTCAAATCAGTTTATAACCCATGTTTAAAATTCATTTATAGAACAATAAGTGATAATCAATTATTATCATTTCAACAACCCATTTAATTAACTTATTAAATTTCAGAAAATTTTACTTATATATATATCTATAATATATTCATACAAATTTATTCCATTTTCCAAATTTGAAAATAATATTGTGTCAGTTTGCTCTGTTCAAGTGTTTTGGAAATCCTATCGATAGCGTTGATCAGACGAATCGATCGGAAACCCAAATCAACATCAACAACTCAAACAACACAGCATATATTAAAACATTTATATATATTAGTTTACAAATACATTTCTTTGCTCGACGATACAAGAATGAATTTTCAAAATAAGGATAGGGTTTCAAATTTGATGGGCTGAAATCAAAGAGAATTTTGATTCGAAAATAAGTTTGAAACAGAAGATAAGATAATTCAATTATCACAATCGGGAGATGGATGAGTTTATTTAATTCACGGGCAACCTTAACCGGGTCGTCCGTAACTTCAATAATAAGATCGATGCTGAATTCCGAGGTAAATCAACACTCGATCTCAAGAGATGGAATTCAGGTATAGTAGGGAATAGATGTAACGACCCGATATTTTGGACTATTCGCATCCATTATAAGTGTATAGGTAGACACTCATGCCGGAATTGAATTGCTCAAAATACCGCGTTGTTAATTTAAATTTGGCAAAACTAAACATATACAGTAAATAAATATAATCACAGATCACAGACACAGAGTAATAAATACAGCGGAAATAAAAGAGATAGTAGTTCATGAAGCTACTATATGAATATATAAAATACATCAGAGTTTACAACAGAAGAGTAATACGATACATCAGATACAAATCAGAATACATCACTGGAATCATCGAATACTGAAAGCAGAATAGATGGCTGGATCTTCAAGCAAAGCTCCAACTCCAAAGGTGAGCATCGAATACTGGACCACTCAGTCTGACCCGAGCGTAAAGCAAAAACACAAGACACTCGAGTCAGGATTAACATTCTTATATTAATAAATCCAACTCAAGTGAAATAGCAATTGAAATACAAGTAACTCAAAGGATGTTTGGAATAACCATCCTTTAAGGATCCGTTAAACTATCTACTATGTAGTAATGTACGATAAGTAGATAATGTCTATCAGTAATAATAAGATATCAAAATAGCGTTAAGTCATGGTCCATTCCACCCTTAACACATTTTTATTCCCAAAAGCATATACAAGACCGTAGTTTCCCCAAAACCGGAAGTCACCAGAGGGCAATCCATATACTCAAGGTACAAAACAAATTCGTAGTGGTCGCGCATAAATGGAATACAAGTATGACAAGGCACATGAGGCTATACCCAAGGTAGTGATACTACCATTCGCCTGATCCGGACTGGTGAGAACGCAACGCCGCAGCGCCCGCAACACCGTGAAACAACACTCCCAAAATCAAGGGTGCACCAATCGACAACAAGTATAAGTAGTTCGAAGAAGTGTGTCCACTTGAGGTATCAATCCTCCATTGGCCCGGCACAGCTCCTGTTTTAGTCATTTCCAATTTGACACAAGTGTCAAGGCTATCCATTATCGTTCTCTTTCTTCAGTCAACACGTACATCATTCCAACCACTTCATTCTGGATCATCACTCCACGCATAGTTATTAAAGTGGTTTTCGGTTTAGATAGAGAGTATATCCATAACCGAATTCCGGTCTCTTTAATAACTTCCGTAATTATTTCACCGATTGGTCGTTTAATATATTTCAAAACCAAATCAATTTCAATTTCAATCAGAGTTTATAAACCAACATTTCATTTGTCTTTCCAAATCAATTTCCATAATTTCCGTTTCAAACTTCCAAATTCACAATTTCAAAATCTTAAAATTCAATTTCAATTTCGATTTAAACAATCCAAATATCGATTCAAGTTCGCAAATAAGTTTCCTTCCAAATCATTTGAATTAACTAAATTCAACATTCGAATCAATTTAAACTTATTTATCGATTTCATTCAACATTCGTTAAGTTACTTTATCATTCAAAACAATTTCTATTAAATTTTCAATTCATTAAACCCATTATTTAAATTCAACTTCATTAAATCAAAACTTACAATTTTGAATTAAACTAAATTCGTCAAATCAATTCTTTCAATTACAAGTCTTACATTAATTTCAAAATTATCACATTTTCATTTCTTGTTAAAGAAATTCAATTTCACTTATTTACTTTCGTAAATAATTTTCCAAAACTTAATTAATAAAGAAAACTCAATTTCAATTATTTACGAAGTAAAATTCACTTATTCAAAGGTTCAATTTTTCTTATTAAAGAATTCAATTTTATTTAATCATTAAATAATTCCTTATTAAATAATTCAAAACTTAATTATTAAATAATTTCAAAGTTTAATAATTTCAACTTAATTATAATTTCAAACTTAATTATTAAATCATTTCAAAGTTAATGGTTTCAAACTTAATTGTAATTTCAAACTTAATTTATTAAATCATTTCTCAAATTAAACAATATTCTTTCATCAATTACATTGTTAATATTTTGTTTCAGATTATTCAATATTAACATTTTCCTTTCATTAAAATTCAAATTTCAACTTTATTTCAAAACCATATTATTTATTCAAATAAAATCTTCGTTATATTTTTAAATCCAATTATTGACCAATCGGGTTTTATTTAATTCTCTATCCTAGGTCAAAGTTCAATTTTTGGGTATTTATCATTTCAACCCGATTCCAATTCAATTCAAAATCAAAGCATAACAAAGGGAACTGGCAGTGTGATAACTGGGATGGTGTCAAAGTAAATAAACAAGCAATAACAACAACCAATATCAATCCAATAATCAATTCAAATAATCCCGAAATAATCGTATTAATTCGCATTGTTATTTGTACGAATTAATATAATTATTTCTAGAATCTACACTATCATTTCATGTAGATTAAAGATTATTACATTACGGTTCTTCACTTGTCATCTATTTACAATTTCATACATCATCAATTTAACAACATACATTCAGTGGTTCAAAATGTAATTAAACAAATCCTACTTGTCAATAAATTCAACAGTTAAAGGGGTCATATTATACAAATGTCAGTTAATCAAATTTTTACATTTAATTATCCTATATCAAGTTCAATTTCATACTATTTATCATTTTAACATTAACAATTTAACGTCCAATACAGACATCAACAATCAATCAATTATCAGCCAAACTGTATTATCATCGCATAAATAATTAACAGATAATTGTGTCAGATGTCATAGGTGAACTGATACAGGTAATATCATATATAACAGTATAATTAACTAATAACAGCATATTTCAATTGTCGTTTCAATTGAAATCAAATTTAATAAATAAAAGAACGTTAATCGTGAGTGAGTGCTCACCTTTCGAGGCTGGAGTGATTTGAAATGGTTACGAATCCAAGAACGAATTTCCAAACGAACAAGATCGGCACGAATAGGACGAACAGGACTGATAAATAGAGATCGATGAAAATAGATCAAAAATAGCTTGATGTAAACCGAAACAAAATATATATATTGTTCTAATATATTCATTTCTTAACCAATATAAATTTTGAAACTCATTAAAAATTATATACATACGTTTCAAAGATTTATAAAATAGTTTTCAAACAAACTATTGACCACACGTTCTTTATAAATCAACATATATCCATTATATATGTAAACTAGACTATATTTAAATTATAATATACATGTATAGAAAAAAATGAAATATACCGTACACTTATAACAATACATGTTATGACTGTAATATATAATATATAACAATACACTTATAATATAATATACAGTAGGGACCTATACACCCTTATACGTAACATCATGTGCATATTGTACCAACCTATACAACATATTACATATCTAATATAATATAAACTGACACATATATTTAAAACAGAGCAACCGCATAAAGTAAGGTATATAACTTTCAGAATATATGAGATACATTAACTCTGTACTTAAATATTCAAATAAACTGACTATATAACAAATGTGCTACTAAATCCATATATTACAATAAATGTATGCAGGCTTGACTTGTAATATATACTCACATATATAGATGAGTATGCTACAGATAAGACGAAAATAAAGATTAATAAGCTTAGTTTATAAAATATATATCTAAAACTTATAAATGTTAGACTAAACAGATCACTTATATATACAGACTACCATTTGGAAATAAAAGTATACATGGATATAGAATATATATAAACATACTGATATACCATATATTATTCAAACCCAATACCGTTTTAAAATAACATGTATATGTATACTTGGTAAATGCAAAGTAATAAGGAGATTATCATCCGTTATGCAAACAAAATGCAAATAGGGCACGACAGCAGCAGCCTTAGAAATGAAAGCACGTTCTGCCATAATAAGACTTATATATAAAACTATATATATACAAACTTACTATAAAATAGAGTTTATACAATACATACATACCCTTATAAATTATTATACTATATACATATATATAATTATATAACTAAACTTGTATCTATCAGGTTCAAATCACAAATATATAAAAGACAGTCCAACCAGTTAAACAAAATCCATTTTCATATACTTTGTAAACATAATACAGTACCTCATATGCAATACATAGACTAGAAAAATAATTATTAACAATATATATTTATATATACCTCAACCGAAAAGGATGCTCGGCTAGGAAAACTTGGTCGATGCTGGATTATGGCGGTGGAGAGCCGTGTGCCGAAAGATTTGAGAAGTGGCACGAGTGAGGAGGAGGGAGCAGAGGAATTTCGCCAAGAAAAGGGAAGAGGAGGTGGAGTTCGGCTTAAGGGGAGGCGGAGTGAGGACGGAGGGGAAGAAAGCGGTGGATGGCGGATGGTCGTTTGAGAAGGGTGCGCGAGGTGGTTACTAGGCGGAAGATGGTGGATGGCCTCGGTGCACTGACGTGAAGATGGTGGATCGCTAGAGGTCTGAAGAGTGGCGAAGGTTGGAGGGGGCATGTTGTTCAGAAAAGTGGTCGTGAGCTAGGGGTGAGGCTTGGATCGGCGAGGGGTTTTTTTGGCGGCCGAGCGTGTGGAGGCGGGTGCGATGGGCGAAGGCAAGTCAAGGCACGGGGGTGTGTGGGTAGGCAAGGTGGAGGCCGGAACAGCGGTGGCGGCGGTTGGCGTTCTCGTGGGTTATAGGGCTGCTGCAAGGGTCGGGTGGAGGTTGTACACGAGGTAGAGGGAACTCGGATCTGCGAAGACGAGTGGCTAATCGTTGATGTTGAAGGTGCGTTCAGCGAGCTGCCGTAGGGAGAGGGAGGAAGTAGAAAGGTGGATGGTGGAGGCGAACGGTTAACTGGGCGATAGGCTTTGGGAAGGAGATGCGGTCGTTAGAAGTTTTTTTTTCTTTTTCTTTTTAATAACAAACGAAAGAAGAGTGACTGGTTTGAGGCAAAATGAGAATGAAGAAGTAGATCTGGCACATATAATTTTCTGTGAATAAACAGTAGGAAGAAAATGAGAAGGCACTATTGCCCCTTGAATATCTTTGAACCGTAAAAAAAGTTAGATATCAATTCTGGGAATAGTGACGGCCCCTTGAATACCGGAATAATAAAGGCAACGACTATGGTTATAGGTGAATGGACACAACAAATTTAAAATGCATAAAACGAACCGATTTTATTGAACCATTTTGTGGATTCCGCTGTGTTCCAGACCTCAAAACACAGGATCGAAAATACCGAAGAAATCATCACGACGAGACGATCGAAATGGTATACAGATATCAGTGGTACGATCATCCGATTAAAATCGATATCGGTACCAGAATGCTGCTATTTTGCAGAAAATAAGAACGACGGAGCAAAAGATGTCCGAATTTGGAAAAATGACGAACTGATATTTTGCTCAGAAGTTGGTTTAGAATTTTTCTATGTAAAAATATTTTGGTTTCGAAAACATTTTATTTTCAACGCTTTTTAACTGATTAAATTGAAGTAAATTTACGCGCGAAATAAAATTCCGTATTTTCGGATGAAAATTTACCAGTTGCTATGTTTAACTAAACGCATTCCAAATATCAAATTTATATTTCAAAATTTTATCGTTTAAAATTTCACAAAATTTCAACTAATTACGTTATTAAAACAGTTGAAATTTACGGGTCATTACATTCTCCCCCACTCAAACTTTTCGTCCCCGAAAAGGAACGAGGTAGGAGAATAGAAACAACCAGAAAGAAAATAGATTTGAAATACAAAATAACAGTTAATTTAAACCATATAAATTCAAATTTAAATTAATTGATATTCAATAATTGATTTAATCCATTTGATTTCACTAAAATCAATCTCAACTATTTCTAAATTCATTATCTTATTATCCAATTATCTTCAATTTACAATTTCTAAAACCATAACTTTGAATAGTCTTTCATTATAATCATATTTTTTTTCAGCAATTTAAATTCTTATTTATTCCAAATTATTTTTAAATTTATTCTACTTAATATATCTTATTACATATTTTTAAACCATATAAATTAATTTAAACCATATAAATTTCAATTTAAATTAATTTATATTCAATAATTGGTTTAAATTCTAAGGTGTTTCCATAAGTTGATCTAATTTCCTTTTATGAATTCCTTCAAAACAAATTTGTTTGCCTCATCTATTATTCAATTAACTTATTATTCTATTTATTTCAATTAACCTTTTATAATTAAATTTAAGTGTATAACATTTATTATAACCACTCAAATTTTATTTATAAATTCAATTTATATTATATATTATCCAATTACATATTCAACTTCTGAATGATTTAGGTAAGTTGTATTAGAATGCAGTTGAACAATATACAATAAAAATTTCTCAATTCAATTATTCAAGTTTAAATATTTATTCCAAATTTTGGTTTTATTTATAATTAAAAACATCCTTTAACAAAATTTAAGAATTAGATTTCCGATTAACTTTAAACAATTTAGAGATATATATAATATATTTATATCAAATCAAATTAATTTTTTTTTTAAAATAAGATACCTATATATATATATAAATCAAATTATACTAAAGAAATTCAAATCAAAATATTTTTCAAAACAAAACCGTAGCAAAGCTATAGAGTAGTATCTCCACTTCGAAACTCGAAAATGAATGTCGATGATGCGGCCGCCATCACCGAAATTATTTTCCAGCGACAAAGAGAAGAGTACTGATTTCAAAACTAAAAATTCTTTGAAAACGGTTTCTATTCGAAAATACTTTCAATAATATATACTTTAAAAAATTTTAAAACCAAAGTTCGAAATCACCGGAAATTAAATTCTCAAATTTCTGAATTAAATTCATTTCAAATTCCAAATCAATTTATAAACCATATTTATAAATTCATTTAGAACAATAACTGATAATCAAATATTATCATTTCAAACAACTAATTTAATTAACTTATTAAATTCCAGAAAATTTTACTTATATATTTATGGTATAATCATACAATTTTATTTCATTTACCAATTTGAAAACAATATTGTGTCAGTTTGCTCTGCTCAAATGTTTTGGAAATCCTATCGATAGCGTTGATAAGACGAATCGATCGGAAACCCAAATCAACATCAACAACTCAAACAACACAATATATAAAACATTTTAATATAAATTTACAAATACACTTCCTCGCTCGACGATACAAGAATAGATTTCGAAGCAAGGATAGAGATTCAAATTTTGATGGACTCAAATCAAAGAGAATTTTGATTCGAAAATAAGTTTGAAACAGATGATAAGATAATTCAATAACAGAATCGGGAGATGGGTAAGTTTATTTAATTCACGGACAACCTTAACCGGGTCGTTCGTAACTTCAAGAGTAAGATCGATTGCTGAATTCCGAGGTAAATCAACACTCGATCTCAAGAGATGGAATTCAGGTATAGCAGGTAATAGATAGCATCGTAAACCGAGGATACAGAAATCTTCGGTAAATCGATGCCTATTATAAAGGAGTTTCACCCCTTTACAAATCATTCAAAGTTTTCCGAGACCGCCGATTCACTATAAGGGTCATTCGAAGTGGAGTTATGTGATGCTCCAGAATTGAAAGGAGACGAATAGTGAGGGACACGAATGAAATTTTGAACCGTATGGAACGTTCCAAAATTCAAAGAAATCGAGTCAAAAAGAAAGAGATTGAAACTCGAATGAGAGTGATTCTGTAAATACATTTACCCTATATGTTGAGTTTGGCCTAGAGCTACCAAAGCTCTGATACCAACTGTAACGACCCGATATTTTGGACCATTCGCATCCATTATAAGTGTATAGGTAGACACTCATGCCGGAATTGAATTGCTCAAAATACCGCGTTGTTAATTTAAATTTGGCAAAACTAAACATATACAGTAAATAAATATAATCACAGATCACAGACACAGAGTAATAAATGCAGCGGAAATAAAAGAGATAGTAGTTCATGAAGCTACTATATGAATATATAAAATACATCAGAGTTTACAACAGAAGAGTAATACGATACATCAGATACAAATCAGAATACATCACTGGAATCATCGAATACTGAAAGCAGAATAGATGGCTGGATCTTCAAGCAAAGCTCCAACTCCAAAGGTGAGCATCGAATACTGGACCACTCAGTCTGACCCGAGCGTAAAGCAAAAACACAAGACACTCGAGTCAGGATTAACATTCTTATATTAATAAATCCAACTCAAGTGAAATAGCAATTGAAATACAAGTAACTCAAAGGATGTTTGGAATAACCATCCTTCAAGGATCCGTTAAACTATCTACTATGTAATAATGTACGATAAGTAGATAATGTCTATCAGTAATAATAAGATATAAAAATAGCGTTAAGTCATGGCCCATTCCACCCTTAACACATTTTTATTCCCAAAAGCATATACAAGACCGTAGTTTCCCCAAAACCGGAAGTCACCAGAGGGCAATCCATATACTCAAGGTACAAAACAAATTCGTAGTGGTCGCGCATAAATGGAATACAAGTATGACAAGGCACATGAGGCTATACCCAAGGTAGTGATACTACCGTTCGCCTGATCCGGACTGGTGAGAACGCAACGCCGCAGCGCCCGCAACACCGTGAAATAACACTCCTAAAATCAAGGGTGCACCAATCGACAACAAGTATAAGTAGTTCGAAGAAGTGTGTCCACTTGAGGTATCAATCCTCCATTGGCCCGGCACAGCTCCTGTTTTAGTCATTTCCAATTTGACACAAGTGTCAAGGCTATCCATTATCGTTCTCTTTCTTCAGTCAACACGTACATCATTCCAACCACTTCATTCTGGATCATCACTCCGCACATAGTTATTAAAGTGGTTTTCGGTTTAGATAGAGAGTATATCCATAACCGAATTCCGGTCTCTTTAATAACTTCCGTAATTATTTTACCGATTGGTCGTTTAATATATTTCAAAACCAAATCAATTTCAATTTCAATCAGAGTTTATAAACCAACATTTCATTTGTCTTTCCAAATCAATTTCCATAATTTCCGTTTCAAACTTCCAAATTCACAATTTCAAAATCTTAAAATTCAATTTCAATTTCGATTTAAACAATCCAAATATCGATTCAAGTTCGCAAATAAGTTTCCTTCCAAATCATTTGAATTAACTAAATTCAACATTCGAATCAATTTAAATTTATTTATCGATTTCATTCAATATTCGTTAAGTTACTTTATCATTCAAAACAATTTCTATTAAATTTTCAATTCATTAAACCCATTATTTAAATTCAACTTCATTAAATCAAAACTTACAATTTTGAATTAAACTAAATTCGTCAAATCTATTCTTTCAATTACAAGTCTTACATTAATTCCAAAATTATCACATTTTCATTTCTTGTTAAAGAAATTCAATTTCACTTATTTACTTTCGTAAATAATTTTCCAAAACTTAATTAATAAAGAAAACTCAATTTCAATTATTTACGAAGTAAAATTCACTTATTCAAAGGTTCAATTTTTCTTATTAAAGAATTCAATTTTATTTAATCATTAAATAATTCCTTATTAAATAATTCAAAACTTAATTATTAAATAATTTCAAAGTTTAATAATTTCAACTTAATTATAATTTCAAACTTAATTATTAAATCATTTCAAAGTTAATGGTTTCAAACTTAATTGTAATTTCAAACTTAATTTATTAAATCATTTCTCAAATTAAACAATATTCTTTCATAAATTACATTGTTAATATTTTGTTTCAGATTATTCAATATTAACATTTTCCTTTCATTAAAATTCAAATTTCAACTTTATTTCAAAACCATATTATTTATTCAAATAAAATCTTCGTTATATTTTTAAATCCAATTATTGACCAATCGGGTTTTATTTAATTCTCTATCCTAGGTCAAAGTTCAATTTTTGGGTATTTATCATTTCAACCCGATTCCAATTCAATTCAAAATCAAAGCATAACAAAGGGAACTGGCAGTGTGATAACTGGGATGGTGTCAAAGTAAATAAACAAGCAATAACAACAACCAATATCAATCCAATAATCAATTCAAATAATCCCGAAATAATCGTATTAATTCGCATTGTTATTTGTACGAATTAATATAATTATTTCTAGAATCTACACTATCATTTCATGTAGATTAAAGATTATTACATTACGGTTCTTCACTTGTCATCTATTTACAATTTCATACATCATCAATTTAACAACATACATTCAGTGGTTCAAAATGTAATTAAACAAATCCTACTTGTCAATAAATTCAACAGTTAAAGGGGTCATATTATACAAATGTCAGTTAATCAAATTTTTACATTTAATTATCCTATATCAAGTTCAATTTCATACTATTTATCATTTTAACATTAACAATTTAACGTCCAATACAGACATCAACAATCAATCAATTATCAGCCAAACTGTATTATCATCGCATAAATAATTAACAGATAATGGTGTCAGATACAGGTGAACTGATACAGGTAATATCATATATAACAGTATAATTAACTAATAACAGCATATTTCAATTGTCGTTTCAATTGAAATCAAATTTAATAAATAAAAGAACGTTAATCGTGAGTGAGTGCTCACCTTTCGAGGCTGGAGTGATTTGAAATGGTTACGAATCCAAGAACGAATTTCCAAACGAACAAGATCGGCACGAATAGGACGAACAGGACTGATAAATAGAGATCGATGAAAATAGATCAAAAATAGCTTGATGTAAACCGAAACAAAATATATATATTGTTCTAATATATTCATTTCTTAACCAATATAAATTTTGAAACTCATTAAAAATTATATACATACGTTTCAAAGATTTATAAAATAGTTTTCAAACAAACTATTGACCACACGTTCTTTATAAATCAACATATATCCATTATATATGTAAACTAGACTATATTTAAATTATAATATACATGTATAGAAAAAAATGAAATATACCGTACACTTATAACAATACATGTTATGACTGTAATATATAATATATAACAATACACTTATAATATAATATACAGTAGGGACCTATACACCCTTATACGTAACATCATGTGCATATTGTACCAACCTATACAACATATTACATATCTAATATAATATAAACTGACACATATATTTAAAACAGAGGAACCGCATAAAGTAAGGTATATAACTTTCAGAATATATGAGATACATTAACTCTGTACTTAAATATTCAAATAAACTGACTATATAACAAATGTGCTACTAAATCCATATATTACAATAAATGTATGCAGGCTTGACTTGTAATATATACTCACATATATAGATGAGTATGCTACAGATAAGACGAAAATAAAGATTAATAAGCTTAGTTTATAAAATATATATCTAAAACTTATAAATGTTAGACTAAACAGATCACTTATATATACAGACTACCATTTGGAAATAAAAGTATACATGGATATAGAATATATATAAACATACTGATATACCATATATTATTCAAACCCAATACCGTTTTAAAATAACATGTATATGTATACTTGGTAAATGCAAAGTAATAAGGAGATTATCATCCGTTATGCAAACAAAATGCAAATAGGGCACGGCAGTAGCAGCCTTAGAAATGAAAGCACGTTCTGCCATAATAAGACTTATATATAAAACTATATATATACAAACTTACTGTAAAATAGAGTTTATACAATACATACATACCCTTATAAATTATTATACTATATACATATATATAATTATATAACTAAACTTGTATCTATCAGGTTCAAATCACAAATATATAAAAGACAGTCCAACCAGTTAAACAAAATCCATTTTCATATACTTTGTAAACATAATACAGTACCTCATATGCAATACATAGACTAGAAAAATAATTATTAACAATATATATTTATATATACCTCAACCGAAAAGGATGCTCGGCTAGGAAAACTTGGTCGATGTTGGATTATGGCGGTGGAGAGCCGTGTGCCGAAAGATTTGAGAAGTGGCACGAGTGAGGAGGAGGGAGCAGAGGAATTTCGCCAAGAAAAGGGAAGAGGAGGTGGAGTTCGGCTTAAGGGGAGGCGGAGTGAGGACGGAGGGGAAGAAAGCGGTGGATGGCGGATGGTCGTTTGAGAAGGGTGCGCGAGGTGGTTACTAGGCGGAAGATGGTGGATGGCCTCGGTGCACTGACGTGAAGATGGTGGCTCGCTAGAGGTCTGAAGAGTGGCGAAGGTTGGAGGGGGCATGTTGTTCAGAAAAGTGGTCGTGAGCTAGGGGTGAGGCTTGGATCGGCGAGGGGTTTTTTTGGCGGCCGAGCGTGTGGAGGCGGGTGCGATGGGCGAAGGCAAGTCAAGGCACGGGGGTGTGTGGGTAGGCAAGGTGGAGGCCGGAACAGCGGTGGCGGCGGTTGGCGTTCTCGTGGGTTATAGGGCTGCTGCAAGGGTCGGGTGGAGGTTGTACACGAGGTAGAGGGAACTCGGATCTGCGAAGACGAGTGGCTAATCGTTGATGTTGAAGGTGCGTTCGGCGAGCTGCCGTAGGGAGAGGGAGGAAGTAGAAAGGTGGATGGTGGAGGCGAACGGTTAACTGGGCGATAGGCTTTGGGAAGGAGATGCGGTCGTTAGAAGTTTTTTTTTCTTTTTCTTTTTAATAACAAACGAAAGAAGAGTGACTGGTTTGAGGCAAAATGAGAATGAAGAAGTAGATCTAGCACATATAATTTTCTGTGAATAAACAGTAGGAAGAAAATGAGAAGGCACTATTGCCCCTTGAATATCTTTGAACCGTAAAAAAAGTTAGATATCAATTCTGGGAATAGTGACGGCCCCTTGAATACCGGAATAATAAAGGCAACGACTATGGTTCCAGACCTCAAAACACAGGATCGAAAATACCGAAGAAATCATCACGACGAGACGATCGAAATGGTATACAGATATCAGTGGTACGATCATCCGATAAAAATCGATATTGGTACCAGAATGCTGCTATTTTACAGAAAATAAGAACGACGGAGCAAAAGATGTCCGAATTTGGAAAAATGACGAACTGATATTTTGCTCAGAAGATGGTTTAGACTTTTTCTATGTAAAAATATTTTGGTTTCGAAAACATTTTATTTTCAACGCTTTTTAACTGATTAAATTGAAGTAAATTTACGCGCGAAATAAAATTCCGTATTTTCGGATGAAAATTTACCAGTTGCTATGTTTAACTAAACGAATTCCAAATATTAAATTTATATTTCAAAATTTTATCGTTTAAAATTTCACAAAATTTCAACTAATTACGTTATTAAAACAGTTGAAATTTACGGGTCGTTACAATAGATAGCATCGTAAACCGAGGATACAGAAATCTCCGGTAAATCGATGCCTATTATAAAGGAGTTTTGCTCCTTTACGAATCATTCGAAGATTGGCGAGACCGCCGATCTATTATAGATATCATTCAAAATGGAGTTATGGGGTGCTCCAGAATCGAAAGAAGACGAATAGTGAAGGACACGAATGAATTTCGGAACCGAGGGGAACGTTCCAAAATTCAAAGGAATTGAGTCAAAGGAAGAGATTGAAACTCGAATGAGAGTGATTCTGTAAATACATTTACCATATATGTTAAGTTTTGCCTAGAGCTACCAAAGCTCTGATACCAACTGTAACAACCCGATATTTTGGACCATTCGCATCCATTATAAGTGTATAGGTAGACACTTATGCCGGAATTGAATTGCTCAAGATACCACGTTGTTAATTTAAATTTGGCAAAACTGAACATTTACAGTAAATAAATAATCACAGATCACAGACACAGAGTAATAAGTGCAACGGAAATAAAAGAGATAGTAGTTCATGAAGCTACTATATAAATGTATAAGTTACATCAGAGTTAAACCAGATACAACGGAAGAGTAATACGATACATCAGATACAAATCAGAATACATCACTGGAATCATCGAATACTGAAAGCAGAATAGATGGCTGGGTCTTCAAGCAAAGCTCCAACTCCAAAGGTGAGTCTCGAATACTGGTACACTCAGTCTGACCCGAGCGTAAAGCAAAACACAAAACACTCGAGTCAGGATTAACATTCTTATATCAATAAATCCAACTCAAGTGAAATAGCAATTGAAATACAAATAACTCAAAGGATGTTTGGAATAACCATCCTTTAAGGATCCGTTAAACTATCTACTAGGTAGTAATGTACGCTAAGTAGATAATGTCTATCAGTAATATAAGGTATCAAAATAGTGTTAAGGCGTTACCATTATCCCCCTTAACACATTTTATATAAGCGTTATAGTCTATACAGCACTGTAAACTCCACCGTAAACTAGTGGGCTATCAGGGAGTACTCCATAGGTATAACACAAAACAGATTCGTAGTGGTCGCGTATAAGGGATACAAGTATGACAAGGCACATGAGGCAATACCCAAGGTAGTGATACTACCGTTTGCCTGATCCGGACTGGTGAGAACGCATCGCCGCGGCGATCGCAACACCGTGAAACAACACTCCCAAAATCAAGGGTGCACCAATCGACAACAAGTAATGAGTAGTTCGAAGAAGTGTGTTCACTTGAGGTAGCTGACCTCCATTGGCCCAGCATGGCTCCTGTTTTAGTCATTTCCAATTTGACACAAGTGTCAAGGCTATCCATCATCGTTCTCTTTCTTCAATCATCACGTACATCATTCCAACCACTTCATTCTGGACCACACTCCGCGTATAGTTATTAAAGTGGTTTCGGTTTAGATAGAGAGTATATCCATAACCGATTCCGGTCTCTTTAATAACTTTCGTAATTATTACACCGATTGGTCGTTTATATATTTCAAAAACCAAATCAAATTCAATTTCAATTTCAATTCGTAAACCAACATTTCATTTGTCTTTCTAAATCAATTTCCAATATTTACGTTTCAAAACTTCCACATTCATAATTTCAAAATCTTATAATTCAATTTCAATTTCTATTTAAAACAATTCAAATATTGATTCAAGTTCATATAAGTTTAATTCCGAAATCATTTAAATTAATTTAATTTAACATTCAAATCAGTTTAACTTCATTTATCGATTGCATTCAATATTCCTTGAGTAAATTTATCATTCAAAACAATTTCTATTTAATTTCCAATTCATTAAATCAATTACTTAAGTTCAATGCCATTATATCAAAACTTACAAATTTGAATTAAATTAAATTCATCAAATCAAATTCTTTAAATTACAAGTCTTACATTAATTTCAAAAATATCACATTTTATTTCTTGTTAAAGAAATTCAATTTCACTTATTTACTTACTTAAATAATTTTCCAAAACTTAATTAATAAAGAAAACTCAATTTCAATTATTTACGAAGTAAATTCACTTATTCAAAAGTTCAATTTCACTTATTAAAGAATTCAATTCAATTTGATCATTAAATCATTCAATCTTATTTAATTATTAAATAATTCAAAACTTAATTATTAAATAATTTCAAAGTTTACTAATTTCAAACTTAATTATAATTTCAAACTTAATTATTAAATCATTTCAAAGTTTACTAATTTCAAACTTAATTATAATTTCAAACTTAATTCAATCATTTCTCAAATTAAACAACATTCTTTCATCAATTACATTTGTTAATATTTTGTTTCATATTATTAAATATTAACATTTTCCTTTCATAAAAATTTAAATTTCAACTTCATTTCAAAACCATATTATTTATTCAAATAAAATCTTCGTTTATTTTTAAATCAAATTATTGACCAATCGGGTTTTATTTAATTCTCTATCCTAGATCAAAGTTCAATTTGGGTATTTATCATTTCAACCCGATTCCAATTCAACTCGAAATCAAAGCATAGCAAAGGGAACTTGCAGTGTGATAGCTGGGATGGTGTCAAAGTAAATAAACAAGCAATAACAACAATCAATAACAATCCAATAGTCAATTCAAATAATCCCAAAATAATCGTATTAATTCACATTGTTGTTTGTGCAAATTAATATAATTATTTCTAGAATCTACACTATCATTTCATGTAGATTAAAGATTATTACACTAATTATTTATACAGTTTTTCACTTGTCATTCAATTACAATTTTATACTACATCAATTAATCCAATATACGTCGATGGTTCAAAGTGTAATCATCACTAGTCTACATATCAATTAATTTAACAATTAAAAGGGGTCATATTCAACTAATCAAATTTATCATATAAATCAGTTTTAAAATTGTTAACTATCCTATATCCATTTCAATTTTGCATTCTATTTATCATTTATCACTGACAATTTAACGTCCAATATAAACATCAACAATCAATCAATTATCAGCCAAACTGTATTATCATCACATAAATAATTAACAGATAATGGTGTCAGATGTCACAGGTGAACTGATACATGCAATAACATATATAACAGTGTAATTAACTAACAGCAGCATATTTCAATTGTCGTTTCAATTGAAATCGAATTTAATAAATAAAAGAACGTTAATCGCGAGTGAGTGCTCACCTTTCGAAGCTAGAGA
The DNA here is from genome assembly GCA_030737815.1 of Allium fistulosum. Classification (NCBI taxonomy): domain Eukaryota; kingdom Viridiplantae; phylum Streptophyta; class Magnoliopsida; order Asparagales; family Amaryllidaceae; genus Allium; species Allium fistulosum. The sequence goes on along the minus strand of CM060902.1, from coordinate 1,126,504,566 downwards.
CGAACGAGATTGAGTTGAGTTACGAATCCAAGCACGGATTTCAAAGTGAAGCACGATGGAAGCAAGTTTGATGAACAAAGCTGATAAATTAGAATCAGGAACTGAATCAGTTTGATATAATAGGAAAAGATGTATATTATATTATTACGATTATCATTAAAATTTCTAAATCATTATTCTTAACTCAAGCACAAAAATAAAAGATTTCTATTATACTCAAACCACTTCCCACCACATTTTCTTAGACGCATATTATATATACACACATTTCAAAAATCCATTCTCTCAAAATAGAACAAAATTCTTTAAACATGCTTATAAATATACTTCAATCTATCATACAACATATACTTTATATATATACTTAGGATATGAACAGCTGTTATACGTGTGCATTGTAAAAAAAATGTAGTAGGCTTATATAATACACTGTCGCACTACTTACTGTACCACAATAAACAAATACAAACTAAAACCATCTGCATATTATAAGACTCACCGAATATATTTCAACCAATATATTTAAAACAGGATTACGAATATATAATTTAAAATATTATATACTAACACATAAACTTTTATATACATTATTATAACATATCCTATACTGTCAAATATGAATACACTTAAAACCATAACAAACTATTTATAATAACAACATAGCCTATAAATAATACATATAGCTAACGAACTCTAAATCGATATAAACTAATTTAATCCAAACTATATATGTATGCATCTTAGTAATAGGATATAATGAAATATATTAACAGAATGCACAAAACATTTATAACCTATATACACAACAGGTAATGGCCGAGCACCACGTTTTGGGTATAGCACATAGTGAGGTGACTGAATTTAAGACTTCATACAATACATAAACTATATTCATATACAACACGCGTGAATTTATATAAACTTAGAAAAATATTTACATAGTACCTAAAGAGAAAGGAATGCGCTTGCTGTTTGCCGAGGGATGAGCTCGCATGAGGGACGAGGTCAGGCCAAGCAAAGAGGGACGGGCGCGAGTGAGATGGCGGAGGAAACTGCGTGCAGGGTGGAGTAAGATGGAGGCAGAGAAAAGAGCTAGGAGGGAAAGGGCGATGTGGTGGTGTGGGGCTGTTATGGCAGCGGGCGAAGGGAAGTATGAGGTGGTGCGACGGAGGGGATCGAGCGGTCTGGGTGGAGGCTCGAGGAGCAGGTTGGTCGCGGGAACGTGGTCACGTCATGGTCGAAGGAGGGAGGTCGGTGTGGTGGAAGGCTGGGTGGAGGTGGCGTGATGTCAAGTGTGGGGCGGACGGTTGCTGAGGTTGCGGAGGATGGGAAGACGAGCCGCGAATGATCAACATGAAGAGGACATTTTGCATGTAAGAGAACCAGAACGTGATATATATCATGAATTATATACTATGTGCTGTCACTTGCCTCTTTTTTTTTATAAACTCGAGCAAGAATGGTGGGGAATAAGATGAGCAGATTAGATGGAGAAAGAAGATGAATGGAAGGGGCGGTACAGAATACATTATTTCTATTTGCACAGTGAAGATTAAAATGAAAAGGACCGTAAATTATAAAGCAAAACAGTAGATATAAATTTGAAACATAGGAAATAAAAAGTCACGAATTGAATTTTGAAGTGGTGGGATATTAACAATCAAGTAATGCAGAATTCAATGAATAAAATATTAGCTGGCTATTGGGTTTGCACGGTGAGCAAATGAATGGTCACGACAAGTTTAAAAGCTAAAATTTTGAAACCGATACAGTTGACTATTTCACTATTTCCGTTATGTACCGGACTCAAAATATATAAATAAATATATCGTAAAGATCAGCGCGACGAGACGATCAAAACGGCATATAAATATCAGTGGTATGATTGAATTATAAAAATTCGAATTTTCTAATAGCGGAAAATGCAAGAAAAACACTGAAAAATAAGATCGACCGAGCCAAAAATGTCCGAATTTGGAAAAACGACAAACTGACTTCTTGCTCAGAAGATGGTTTAGAATTTTTCTATATAAAAATATTTAGGTTTCGGAAACATTTTATTTTCATCGGTTTTTAACTGATTAAATTGAAGTAAATTTACGCGCGAAAAAACTTTCATATTTTCGGACGAAAATTTACCAGTTGCTATGTTTAACTAACCGCATTCCAAATATCAAATTTATATTTCAAAATTTTATCGTTTAAAATTTCACAAAATTTCAACTAATTACGTTATTAAAACAGTTGAAATTTACGGGTCGTTACATAGACCTTTCTAGAATAGATGACGAGATACCTTTAGATGGCCCGAACCTCCTGAAGCCTCTACTATATTCAACTTCCCTTTTGCTTAGAAGCTTAAACTAGATAATTTGCAGTCTGATGCCCTTCCTTTTTGCAACAGAAACATGCATTAAGAGAAACTGGTGTTGATGAATGAGAATTGTTGCACTCCCTCGCATAGTGTCCTTTGATTCCACACTTGTAGCATTCCACTTGTTCTTTCTTCTGGCCATTAGCATCTGAATCTTGCTTCCAAGATTTTTTATTTGGATATTGAGGCTTAGAATTCCCAAATTGCTTCTTCTTCTTAGGAAAGAAATTCCCCTTCTGAAGAGTGGCTTCATCATCGCTATCCTTCTGCGCTTCTTCAAGTCTAAGAGCTATGTCCACTAACTTCTTGAAAGTAACATGCAACTGAGGCAAGGGTGCCTTCCTCAAAGACTTCCTTATTCCATACACAAGCTTTTGATTCTTCTTACAAGGTGTATTAATGAGATCCACCTCATACTTAAACAAAGACTCAAACATCGCCACATACTCTGCTATAAAAGAATTCCCTTACTTAAGATCTATGAACCTTCGAACTAAGGCTGCCTTTTCTGCTTCTGGCATGAAATTCATCTCGAACCTAGACTTGAACTCCTCCCAAGATAAATCAGCCTAAAAAATCTCCAGAATAAGCAAGTCATACCAATCTAATGCTCTCTCCTGAGCTGACTATATTCCACCTGCACCTCAAGCATATCTAAAAGCTCCATGCGATTGAAAATCTTATCACATGCATTCAACCATGCCTGAGTCTCTATAACACCCACGGTTTCCTTGAGCTGCTTCTCTCTTAAGTGAGCATAATCGCTACACATCCTAGCAAAGCCCAAATGATGAACTCAAGGATCCACGGGGTCAGTACCAAAAGTCCGAACATTTCTGACCAACTCCATAATATGCTGAGTAGTCATAAGTACTCCCTCTTGTATCGGTCCACTAGATGGTCCAGAGTCAAAATGAATAGCTCTATCGCTAGCCACACTTATTCTACCAAAAATGAGATTTAAATTAAGAAACTCAAAACTAGTAATCAAAAGATGAGAAAAGAAAACATACAAATTCGTCTCATCCATATATCCTAAAAGAAAAGGACTAGTTCTACCCACAAACTCAAGGGTCGGGACTCTATGTATTCCTAGGCCAAGAGTCCCGTTTCTTATATCTTATATTGTTCTAAAATACAGCTATGATACAAAGCTGTAATGCTTCACCTTTAGACCTATATTAATAATGAATATTACTAGGTAATATCATCTGCTTATGCAGAGAATAAGGCTGATTAGGAGCGACCATCCGTATTTATTGCTTTGGGTTAATACAGTCACATTTTACCATTTCAACTGAACAATCTAATATATGTGAACAGTCTCGGCACAATGTAATAGATATGTTGGCTCTAAACAAAATCAAATAACATAGTGGAAAATATAATGTATCGAATATATACTATGAGTCTACAAAAGAGAGATCAGACCCACATAATATACTACAGACTACACCACGTCTCAAAAATATACATGATAACTAGAGACACCGTCTCATACTAATTACATATCAGATAAAGGTTGAATACATAATGTACATATGACATAGCAAACTATAGATACATAATAGTCAACTCCCAAAAGCTAGCATAAGTCCAGAGTCCTCAAGTCTTGGTACCTGATAAGTCTCGGTCTGACCCGAGCATAAAAATAACATCTGAATCAGTTTATCTCTAATTATCAAAAATGTGAGATCTAGATAACAAGTTTATTGAATATACATCAATAATAATAGTTTATGGTTACTAATGTAAAACATACATAAGATCTCAAAAATTCTTATCATAAGATATTCACTGTCACAAAAAGTCATCTCATGCCCAACAACGATAATCATCTAAAAATACAGCGAAACAAATCTCATGATTCACAAACTAATACGAAAACTAACAAATGAAACAATATCATGAAAACCATGAAAATCAAATGACTGCATGAAAGCAAGTCAACGAAGCAACTGCACGAAGGCTAGTCAAACACAATAACGGATTTTATAGTTATCTATTTACCAAATGAATATTCTCAGTGCGAATTGTTTCTTCCTAGGGGAGATAGATATGAAAAGCTCCAGTAGTTTAGCACACTAAACTCCTATGGCCAAAATGTACTGAATGTCCATTACGGGTATTCAACTTATTTATCGCACTGCTAAGGTGCCACGCCTACTAACAAATGGCACAATTGTTATGACATCGAATATAACCCATGGTGCGGCCAGTTGGTCAGTGGTATAGAGCTAGAACTAAACGAATTCCATGACTCGAGGGGCGACTACCGCAGTCAAGCTGCTAGGTGAACAACTAGCCTCAAGGTCAAACTACTAAATGCACTGAAGAATATAGCGAATTATAAATAACATGCTTTCACTAAGATACTATTTAATCCCATAGTGTCGTTTACTCTTTTAATAGTAATCATTAAAGTAAAACCTGTGTTCCATAACCATTTGGTGTTGCTAAAATATTTACTATTAATTAGTAAATTTCACTACACATAAATACTACACAAACAAGTCATATAATTAAACAACGAAGCGATAGTTATTCTCCCATAACCACTTTTTATTACTAATTTTTTAAAATATAATTCTCATTTGTAGCAAAAGAATTATTTAGCTTAAAAGCCAGATTCCACTAAATCCATCACTTAAATCACTTAAGAAATTATTTGTTTCTTGCTCTTTGATAAAGTAATCATTTTCATTTGAAAAATAAGATTTCTGAATTGAAAATATTAATATGGTTTTAAATATGCTAGAAATGATTTTTTTGAGATAAATTAATATATATATATATATAGTTTATAAATTTCTTCTTTGAAATCGATTTATAAAACACTTCTGTAAAACCATATATGTAATAATAATTCCATTTTTATCAAATCAAGGTATTATCCATATTTAAAACAATTTATATACTAACATTGGAGCGAAGAAAACAAACAAAAATCATCAAAACAAATTATGTTGAAAATTGGTTAAAAACCTGGAGTGAATGATCCACTTTTGTTCACGAACGGTCCACCGATAGACCCCCAACAGTGGACCGGCGATGCGAATTCTTCAAGAGCTTCGCTCCAGATTTCGCGTCCCCATCTTCAACGATCTTCCCGGTGATTTCGTGTAATATTATACTACTTTTAAGAGTGTGATTTCATAGCATTTCACACATACAACATCTAGCAACAAGCATGCAATCATAAGTGATGAAATCAAACATTAAAACTTGCATTTTCTATTGGGTTTCTATTTTCAGTTTACTGTAAAATCAATTAGGCATCAAATAATAGAGGTTAAACAACGTACGAACCATATTTTCTTCAATTTAATTACTAACACATGAAATTCAAATTTTAGAGATAACCGTGAGAGCAAAATCTTACCTTTTTCCTTAGCTAGCACAAATCAAACTATAGCGGGTCACTTCTTCAATTCTTGTCAAAACCCTAGAACAAAAATTTTACATACAAGACAACAAAAGATCAAAACCTTAACCAAAATCAAAAATTGAGAGTTTTAAAAGCTAGATATAGATAAGATAGATATATCTTGAATTTATCCGAATTTATAGAGATTTATTTTAATTTGTTTGAGAAGAATTTGCTAACTTTTCTGTTTGAAAACTTAGAGTTTTCGTTCTCTGATTTTGGAGTTTCTAAGCAGCTTACGTACTGCTTTTGTGAAAATGAGGAAGAAAGTATTCTTTCTTTTCTTTAGTAATGGGCTTAACCCAATTAGCTTCTAATTACTAATTTATTTAGTCAAATGAACTTATAAACTCCTATTTAATCAACAAAGCAATTCCTCTTTTATTTATTAACCAAATCCTTTTATTTCTTTTACATGTTTTAAACTCTAACTAGTTACTAATTTAGGAATTAAATCCAACTCTACATATTTCCAAAATACCTTTATTTTAGCTTTAAAAGCTAATTCAACTCTTATTAGATTCTCAACCATTCAATATTTAGAATAAAATTCCAAAAATGAACATAAAGAGCAATTTACACTTTGAAAACACTTATAATAATTTTATAATGATTTCATCTTTCACCTTATATTTAATAAAATCACAATACTTTTTTAATAGGTAAAATCATTATTTCTCTAATTTTTCCATTTATTTAAATAAATCATTCTAAATCAAATTTATCTCCTTTAATTATACAAAAACAAATATTTTCCATATTTATATTAATTAAAATTATAAATGCCATTAATTATTCCCAGAATAATTATTATAACATTCGAATCAAGGTAATTATAAAATCGGGTTGTTATTATACACACACATATATTCATGTATTCACTAATAGTTGGTAAATTCCACTCCAACGTTCTATCCAATGAGTTGTACCATATTTGACTAAGCGTTCTCAAAAGAATTTAATCCAATCGATTATACAAAGTCAATTATTAGTACTCCACAATTTATAGAACTAAGGCTGTCAAAATAAATTCTTCTTTAAATTTATATATAAAAAAATTTCCATGAAAGTATTCATTTATAAACCATAAATAAGTTGATATCTATATTTCCATAATAAACTTCTATTATAAAATCTCTTACTAGTCTACATGCATTTGTATCTCATCAAGAAAGAATTGTATACATATAAGTATATTATAGTCTGACTTCATAAAAATAAAAGACACTTGCAAGTTTCAAAATTTACATATGCTAATGTTTCATAATACATGTAAAGTTAGCCTATAATGTAAAGGAAAGTGACAGGTTGCTATTGAAAGTAGGTACATATAATGTACAACATGCATAAAAGTTTTAATATGTGAACATACAAAGACAAGTTTACTTTTTCCAAAATCAAAAAGGTGTCAGACCATTATTATATAGCTAACCATGTAAAGAATAGCATGCTATATATTATATAATTTATATAGAAATCACGTCCTTTAATAATTGAAGAAAGGTGGGACATGTGCTAAGTCACAACTATATTACTATGTATTGAATTTCAAAACCTGACCCAAAACTAAGCATGAAAAAGAATTACGAAACCATACATGTAATGCATTCTATTTTCATAATTAATAAACAAAGAGGACAGAAGCATTTAATACCTGCGCTTTGTACTAAGCTAGTATAAAGTAAAGTTCATTTTTTTTATATTCAAAACAATAGAGTAAAAAAAAAGTATACTCATGTTAGCATATCTATTTGGCCTTTTTATCTCTTTGGCCTTTTATCTGTTTGGCCTTTTTATCTGTTTTCTATCTATATAAACCTATCTCTGTAACCCCAATGTAACCAATCTTCGTGCTCAGCCGTCTTGCTGAATAATATGAATTATCTTCTTCTTCTTCTTCTTACTTGATTTTATAAACGTTTTACAAACGTTAACATGGTATCAGAGCCTGTTCTTCTTCTTACTTGTTTTTGCTTCGTCGATGCCTCAACCTGAAACCCTAGCCTACCTCAGCCCGAAACCCTAGCTTCGTTGTTCAGCCCCAGCCTGCCTCAGCCCCCGATCTCCCCAGCTCCCGCTCGATCTCCCCTGCCTCCCCAGCCTCTGCCGCCACCGCCCCTGCCTCCCCTGCCTCTGCCGCCGCCGCCCCTGCCTCCCCAACCTCTGCCGCCCCTGTCTCCCCAGCCTTTACCGCCGCAGCCCCTGCCTCCCCAGCCCCAGACCGATCTCCCCAGCCTCTGACCCAGAACAGCTACTCCCCAGCTCCAGCCCCAGGTCCTGCCTCCCTCGTCCCTGCATCCCTTGTCCCCAACGAAACCCTAGAACACTAAAACCCTAGCCCATTTGATACCAGACTTGACCTGAAACCCTAGCACACCGAAATATGGCAGGAGGTGATGATTCATTACATGCTATTAGTGTTCGTTTAGATGGAAAAAACTATTCTTATTGGAGTTATGTCATGAAAAATTTTCTGAAAGGAAAACATATGTGGGGATATATTTCTGGTGTTATTGTGGCTCCTGAAACTACTAATGTTGAATCAATGGAGAAATGGGATACCAACAATTCAAAGATCATTACTTGGATTAATAATTCCGTCGAGAATAAAATTGGTATGCAATTGGCTAAGTTTGATACTGCTAAGCAAGTCTAGGACTATTTGGAGCGACTTTTTGTGCGCTCTAACTTTGCCGTTCAATATCAATTAGAGGCTGATATTCGGTCATTATCTCAGAATGATCAAAATATTCAAGATTTTTATTCTGAAATTACTGCTCTTTGGGATCAATTGGCTATGACTGAGGATGCTGAGCGTAGGTCATTTGCTCCATATATCGCTCGTAGGGACGCACAACGTCTTGTTCAATTGTTGATGGCTCTTCGACCAGAGTATGAGCATTGTCGTGCGTCCATCCTACATCGCACTCCTTTACCTTCTGTTGACTCTGTTCTACATGAATTATTAGCTGAAGAAACTCGCTTGAAGTCTCAAACTGAGAAAGTTGCACAGACCTCTTCTGCATCTGTTCTTGCTACGGGGATTTTACCAATCCCGTCTCAACGCAACAAAATAAATATCAAGAATGGTCATGATTGTAATTACTGTAAACAACCAGGCCATTGGAAAAATCAATGTCCTGAATTATTAGCTCGTCAAAAAAATCAAAAGCAAGGTGATAGATCACAACAGCAACAACGTGGTAGCCAACAACAGCCCTTCTCTACTGCACAAGGATATGGACAGTCACGTGGTAGTTCCAAGACTGCTGCATTGGTACATCCTTCTAGTGAATCAGGTATGGACTCCTCTATGGACTCTCTTGCAGAACAATTTCAAAAGTTCCTTGCTAGCCAGTCTTTGTCTCAAAACATGACTACTCCTCAGTCTCAGCATTTTGCCATGTCAGCTCCCTCCATATCAGGTTTGAATTCTCCTTTGTGGATTTTGGATTCTGGTGCTTCATATCATATGTCCCATGATTGTTCATCATTTATATCTATGTCTTTTGATTCTCGCTCACCTTCTATTTTGACTGCTGATGGCACACCTTTGCGATTAACAGGAATCGGTACAATTCAAACCACACACGTTTCCCTCCCAAATGTTTATTGCATTCCTAAATTAACTATGAACCTTGTGTCTGTCGGACAACTTTGTGATCTTGGATATCTTGTTCATTTTTCTTCTACCACTTGCTCTGTGCAGGATCCCAACTCCAAGAAGGTGATTGGGACAGGCCGTAGGCAGGGCGGTCTCTATGTTTTGGATGACTTACACATTCCAAGTCATGCCGCTGCTGCCAGTATTGATCTTTCTTCTTTTCATTTAACTCCATTGTCTTCTAAGTTTTATTTGTGGCATTCTAGACTTGGTCATATTTCAAGCTCTCGTCTTAAATTTTTATGTAATTCTGGTGTTTTGGGAGACTTACGTTCTCATGATATTTCAGACTGTAGTGGTTGTAAACTTGGAAAATTTTCTGCTTTACCCTTTAATCAAAGTCTTTCTACTTCTACTACACCTTTTGATTTAGTTCACTCCGATGTTTGGGGTCCAGCACCCATCCCCACAAAAGGTGGGAGCAGATATTATGTCTCTTTTATCGATGACTATACTCGTTATTGTTGGGTTTTTCTGATGAAACGTCGTTCTGAGTTTATTGATATATATACTGCCTTTCAAGCATATGTTAAAACACAACACTCTGCTATTGTTAAATGCTTTCGTTCTGATTTAGGGGGGAATATACTAAGGGAGACCTTTCTAACATATTCACGGCTGATGGTACTTTGCATCAGTCTTCCTACACTGATACCCTGCAACAAAATGGTGTTGCTGAAAGAAAACATAGACACATTGTTGAAACTGCCCGTTCTATGATTCTTTCAGCTAGTGTTCCAAAAGAATTTTGGGGAGAAGCTGTTCTTACTTCCGTTTATCTTATTAATAAAATCCCAATTTCTCATAATTCTGGTATTTCTCCTCATGCCAAGTTGTTTGGTCAAACCCCCGATTACTCACACCTAAAAGTTTTTGGTTCCACTTGTTTTGTTCTTCGTCCGCACGTAGAGCGTACAAAATTATCTTCGCGTGTTGCTATATGTGTTTTTCTTGGGTATGGTATTGGACAAAAAGGCTATCGCTGTTATGATCCTTCTTCTAATAAACTATATGTTTCCCGTCATGTTTCCTTTATTGAGCATATTCCCTTCTACTCTATTCCAGCTAGTCCTCATAATATGACTAAATCTGATCTCATTCACATTGATCCATTTCCTGCTGATAACCCTTCTGATTCACCACTCATTACCATTGAAACACCGTCATCCATACACTCTGTTCCTCCTCCTTCTGTAGGTGACACTTTATCTCCTGCTACTACGATTGTTCAAACACCTCCTGTGATGACAGATCCTGTTCAACCTCGCTATCCCACTCGCACACGTAAATCTACTCAATTATCAGATTTTGCTTACTCTTGTTACTCTCGGGCTTTTGCTTCATTTCTTGTTTCCATTGACACTTTCTATGAGCCTTCTTCTTACTCGGAGGCTGTTCGTTCTCCTGTATGGCAACGTGCTATGTCTGAGGAAATGTCTGCTTTAGGCAAATCTGGTACCTGGGATCTTGTATATCTTCCTACAGGGAAGAAAACTATTGGTTGTCGATGGGTATATAAAATTAAAACCAAGTCAGATGGTTCTATTGAGAGATATAAAGCTCGTTTAGTTGCTAAAGGATTTGCCCAAGAGTATGGCATGGATTATGAGGAGACATTTGCTCCTGTGGCTAAGATGACATCTGTTCGGGTTCTTATTGCTGTTGCGTCCAGTCGTAAGTGGGACATCTCTCAAATGGATGTTAAAAATGCTTTTCTTAATGGAGATCTTAAGGAAGAAGTTTACATGGTTGCTCCACCTGGCGTTTCTCATGCTCCAGGTCAGGTTTGCAGGCTTAAGAAAGCTCTATATGGTCTTAAGCAAGCACCTCGTGCTTGGTATGAGAGATTTTCGAATGTTGTTACATCACTTGGTTTTACCTCTAGTCCCCATGATTCAGCACTTTTTGTCAGATTAACTTCTGCAGGCCGTATTCTTCTTCTACTATATGTGGATGATATGATCATTACAGGTGATGACAGTTATTAACCCGCCTTTTGGCAAGGCCGCGGACAGACGGGTTTAACTTAATCAACTACATGTTCGTCTGGCATTTACTATTTACGTTCGAATAGCATTCAAGAGTACTCGGCATGCACAGAGCGTTCGGCATCCAGGAGCGCTCGGCATTTAGAGGGATCGTTCGGCATCGAACGAGTGCTCGACATTTAGAGGGATCGTTCGGCACTGAGCGAGTGCTCGGCATTAGAAGGATCGTTTGGCATAGAGGAATGTTCGACACTGGACGAGCGTTCGGCATAGAGAGATCGACGTTCGACATTGGATGGAGTGTTCGGCATAAATCTTGTTCGGCACTGGACGAGCGTTCGGCATAGAGAGTTCGTCGTTAGGCATTGGATGGAGCGCTCGGCATTAACCAACGTTCGGCATCTGGAGACGTTCGGCATTGGATGGATCGTTCGGCATCAAGGAGCATTCGGCATTGGATGGGTCGTTCGGCATACCTCACCTCGCTCGACATTGCACCTCGCACCTCCCAACGTTCGGCATGAGGAGATCGTTCGGCATTCACGCCTTGTTCGGCATTCAGCGTTCGGCATCTATAGTTCGGCATATGGAGACCACTCCATTTGGGCTGAGGTACTCGGCTACAAGGCCCACCAGGGAAGTCCAACCCATCTTTGCCTATAAATAGAGAGGCAGGGGCACAGTAAAAGGGGGATCTTCTTTCTGCTCTCTTACTTTCTCTTTTCTAAGGCTAAGGCAACTCTGCCATTTTGTAACTGTAATCGATTATTACAGCAATAAAAAGCAAACTTCTGGAGTGGACGTAGGCCAGAGTTAGCCGAACCACTATAAAATCTGTTGTTCTTTACTGCTTTCATTTCAGTTTTAACTGTTCTTCACAGTATTACTCTCTACATACATTCTATCTCTGAGCTGTGATTGGTATTTGGTGCTTTCATCTGGATTTTGGGGTTAGTGACCAATTTTGGCACTAACAACAGTAATGGTATTATGAGCATTAAAGCCACATTGTCTCGTTGTTTTGATATGAAGGATTTGGGTCATCTACGTTACTTTTTAGGCATTGAAGTAGCTTCCTCTGAAAAAGGCTATCTTCTTTCCCAATCCAAATACGCCACTGACATTATTCATCGTGCTGGTCTTACTGATACACGTCATGTTGATTCACCACTTGAGGTAAATGCCCGATATACTCCGACAGATGGGAGTCCTCTTTCTGATCCCACTTTATACCGTTCTATTGTTGGTTTCCTTGTATATCTGACCATCACTCGTCCAGATATTGCCTATGCTGTTCATATTGTTAGCCAGTTCGTATCTTCCCCTACCTCTGTTCATTGGGCTACTGTTATGCGCATTCTTCGTTACTTGCAAGGAACACTTTATCAGAGTCTATTGTTTCCATCGACCTCATCTTTGGAGCTTCGTGCTTTCTCTGATGCAAATTGGGCTGGTGATTCAACAGATAGAAAATCCACAACTGGCTTTTGCATATTCTTAGGTGATTCCCTTATTTCATGGAAGAGCAAGAAACATGATGTTGTTTCTCGGTCTTCTACTGAGGCAGAGTATCGTGCTATGGCCTCCACTACATCTGAGATCATTTGGTTACGCTGGCTTTTGGAAGATATGGGTGTTTCGATTTCTTCTCCCACTCCTATGTATTGTGACAATAAGAGTGCTATTCAAATTGCTCACAATACTGTTTTTCATGAGCGCACCAAACATATTGAGATTGACTATCATTTCACTCGGTATCACTTGCTGCATGGAACCATTTCTCTGCCTTTTACTTCATCATCGACGCAACTTGCAGATTTCTCCATGAAGGCTCACACTATCGAACGTCATAGATTTTTCATTGGCAAACTCTCGATGCTTCTTACTGTACCATCGCGTGTTTGAGGGGGGATGTTAGCATATCTATTTGGCCTTTTTATCTGTTTGGCCTTTTATCTGTTTGGCCTTTTTATCTGTTTTCTATCTATATAAACCTATCTCTGTAACCCTAATGTAACCAATCTTCTTGCTCAGCCGTCTTGCTGAATAATATGAATTATCTTCTTCTTCTTCTTCTTACTTGATTTTATAAACGTTTTACAAACGTTAACAACTCAGACAAATAATGTGTCAGGTCCATATATGAACTTAGGCATATATAATGCAACAACACTAACTTCATGCATCCAAGAATTATAGGCTACCAAGTACTGTTAGTAAGTCAAAGCAATATAGACTCAAGGAAAAAGTTAGAGAAAAATTTAGTTTCAAGGACAAGAAGTTTGTTTTTTAGGCAGAAGGACACTTTTTAGTGTAAATCACAGAATGATAGTTGTAACTATCATTTTCAGTTTACACTAAAAGTGTCCTTCAAACTAAAAGACAAACTTGTTGTATCTGAGACTAATTTTTTTTGCAACTTCTTCTTTGTGCCAATTTAACCGTATATATTAATACGCCATTTAGAGATGTCTGATAGTTAATTCACAAGGCCTATAAATTTCGAACTCCTATATATTCATTTATATACTACACTCCTATGCTTATAAAGATATAAGTTTGTCTGCTTATTTCTAAACTAAGTCAGAAACTGAATCTTAACCAAATATTCTCTTTACATTATTTGATCCTATTAATTCTATGTTTATTACTTTTAACAAATTTACAAAAGTTTATCATCAGGTCATATATTAACAGTTGGATGAAAAATCAAGGCACATGAAAATGTACAAAATGAAGGCTACGCAAAGTTATATGACAAATTTTCAAACTACGGGGTAACGCATGAAAGCAAGGAAACAAAAATGGAGACAACAAATATTATATAGACCGGCCAACTGTTAAATTTCAAAGCACACACGTAAGCAATTTTCTTTTCAAGGCAATAGGCTATGTGTTTTCTAAATTAAAAACAAAAATATAAAGGACGAAACTACGGCAGCAGGGTACCAGGTACATTCATAAGTAATGTTTCAAAACACGTACAACCCAATGCAACAAAAGAAATAACACTATCCACGTAAGAGCATCTCCAACCCATTTCACAGATAATGTCATGTAAAGTCTATGTGTCAATAGATTGTAGACAATGTTAATTCAATGTTTGCATAAATGACAATGACATTTACAATTTCTCTCCAATGCAAATGTTAAAAATGATCATTGTTTGCACACATGTCATTCTGTTATTCGTACCAATTAAAATAATTTATTAAATTTATTAATTATTACTTAAATTTAATACTTCACATTGTGATGTGCAATGTCCAAAACTAGACATTGCACTTCACAATGTCATCTTAGAATTAGAAACTACATTAGCATTGGAGAATGTATTTTATAAGACATTTTGTAATTGCTGATGTGGCTTGACATTACATCAAAAATAATGCTGGGTTGAAGATGCTCTAAGGATGATTTGCAGTTATATCCCACTAAATGTGTATAACTGCATACAGGGACATGACTACATTTCAAGGCATCGGGGAATAGGGATATACAAAACAAAACACGGTGGAACGAAATTAGCGAATTGAAAATGCACAAATTAAGGCAGCAGATAAATTCATGGTGAGTAGTTTTATCAAAGATTGAATCCTAAGTTTGCAACCACAAAGACACAAAATCATCATTTAAAACTCAAACACAAATAATCAGAAATTAGAGATAGATATTGTGAGGTTCAACTCACCTCAATGCTGCCTAATCCAACTCATCATCTTCGATGCCTCCATGCCCTGTTGTAAAATTTTCAAACATTTTATTGAGGCTTTGGTATATTGATTTGGAAGAGAAGAAGTAAAGAGGAAGAAAAGAAGTTAGTCCCACATGATTGAATCTTAAACAATATATTTGTATAAATAAAGTATCTTAATGTGGATGTTGGGGCCTTGAGGCTCCCACATGTTTGCTTTGTTGTGAGGAGAGAAGTCATGCAACATCACGCGCGCGCCGCCGTCCGACCGAACCGGGTCGGGTTCGGGTATATTTGAAAGCTACTTCCAAGAACCAGACCTGTATTTCTGACTCAACAATGTTGTCAGAATTAATTTCATTAGCAGATGCATGTAAAGAAGCGGAATGACTTAGGAATTTAATCCACTTACAAAGAGTCTTCCAAAGGCAATGGTTTCTATAAAGTCACAAGAAATGAGACTAAGGTCTGTGAATGAAGGTTGATCATTCTTAACAGAAACCCAACTTATGTCTTGAAATGTGGATATATATCCTTAATAAGTCTAGAAATCTTAAAAGGTGAATCACAGAAACACCTTAAGAGACTTACCTATATGAGTATGGAAATCAGGCCGTTTTCTAGGAAAGTAAGACCGCTTTCTAAGTAGACTCATGAACCAGGATTTAAGCACATGGCCATTAACGTGCTGAGCAATACAGAACACTTTACCTAAGGAAATCAACATGTGTGATTGTTCCGGTTTTATCATTATGGATACTTGGTTCAAGATTCGTTCACCATAGAATCTAGATAAGGCTTTGAATGGTTTACACTAAGTAAAGGTTCAAATCCAAAAGATACCTTTTATTTATGTGTTGGTTTTCACGATGATGCAACACTTGATCTTAGAACTACATAGGCTTGATCCCACTTGGGTATGTAGGAAGTCACTCTAGTGATTCAGCCGTCCTATTTATTTATTTATTTTGAAAATTGGGGGAGATTGTTGTAAAATTTTCAAAAATTTTATTGGGGCTTTGGATTTTTGATTTGGAAGAGAAGAAGTAAAGAGGAAGAAGAGAAGTTAGTCCCACATGATAGAATCTTATACAATATATTTGTATAAATAAAGTATCTTCATGTGGATGTTGGGGCCTTGGGGCTCCCACATGTTTGCTTTGTTGTGAGGAGAGAAGTCATGCAACACCACACGCGTGCCGCCGCCGCCCGTCCGACCGAACCGGGTCGGGTTCGGAAATATTTTTGGATCATATGTAAATAGTAACGGGTTGGATTTCAGCCCGTTAAGGACCCAAAACCGAAAATTCTAAATTTGAATTAATGGTGGGAAATTGTAACCTTTTTAAAAAAACGTTGCAAAATGAATAGACGCGACCATTTTTGAACCGTTGCAAAATGAATAGACACGGCCGTTGCAAACGGTTGTGACGCTTGGCGAATCGGCACCTCTCTACTACTATAAATAGTGACGCCTAGAAATCGTTGAGCACAGTTTTTTCTGGTGCTCTTCTTCTTCTTCTTGCACAGATCTGCAACGCCAGGGAAGTGTTGCTAATCGCTGCACTTCCATTACTCTATATTTTGTAACATCTGCAAGGTGTTGCAAATGATGAATTGTTGCAGATTTGTTCCTTCTTCCTATTCATTATACTCCATACAAATTGCATAATCAGAAACCATTACTAAAGTGTTCTTGGTCGGATCAAAGTCGTGCAAACTTCGAATCCGATTACGCTGTTATAGGGCTTCATTGAATCCTGAAAGTCGATAGTTCGATAACCCGTTTGTACCTGGTGGGTTGAACTATTGTCTGAAAGAATCTATTCCATAGATCCTTGAAGTCGGAAGTATAGCATTATCTTCATCGCAATCGCCATCAATTTTGTCTCGAACCGCAAAATCCCCAACAATTTTCAAACAATATTCTTCAACCATGGAAGGTTCGAGCGCTCTACAAGTTATGAATCAGCATCTATCACGATTAGAGCATTTTGATGGCGACAATTTCACTCGTTAACAAGAGACGATGAAATTTATCTTGGTCACCGTCAAGTTGTTCTACATTTTGGAAAATGACTTAGAAGAAATCCCGGAGGAAACTGATAAGGATGATGCTGCTCTAAAGACTAAACGTGCAAAACGCAAAGAGGACGATTTTCTATGCAGAGGCCATATTCTGAATGCGCTATCTACCCCAGTCTACAATGCTCATAGGACCTTGGAAACAGCGAAGGCACTTTGGACTGCTCTGGAGAATAAGTACCGCATATCCGAGGCAAGTAATAAAAAGTTTCTTATTTCTAATTTTATGGATTTCAAAATGGTCACCAATAAGTCCATAATTGGACAAGTAAGCGAAATCTTATTGTTGGTGAATCAACTTAAAGATGCTGGAATTGATCTCCCTGAATCTTTTGTTGTTGGAGTTATAATTTTGAGACTTCCGCATAGTTGGAATGATTATAACAAAAAGATGAAGCATGCGGAAACGGATTATAATTTAGATAGTTTACAGCGTCATCTTCGTATTGAAGAAGACTCTCGCAAATGCGATCTAGATGATAATCCGCAAACTGAGTCCCATTCTAAGGCAAATAATGTTGAAATTACCGATAAGTTAAAGCCAAAGAATGAGACACAGTTTAAGAAGAATAATCATTCCAAAACCAACAACAAAAAGAAAGGTGCTTGTTATTTTTGTAACAAGCCCGACCACTATGCCCGAGACTGCCGTCTTCGGAAGAAACAACAAAAAGTGAATGTGGTCGAAGACTCGCTTGTAGCTGTAGTGCAAGAGGCGAACTCCGTTAGCGGCAATGATAATGATTGGTGGTTCGATACTGGAGCAACCATTCACATTTGCAAAGACCGTAATCTGTTCAAGAGTTACGAAGAAAATAAAGGAGTAGCCGACGAAGTTACTAGAGCAAATAAGGTTCCAAGCAAAGTTCTGGGAAAAGGCACTATAGAACTTACTTTCACCTCTGGAAAATTTCTTACACTAGTAAATGTATTTTATGTACCTGATATGTGTAAGAATTTGGTATCTGGATACCTTCTTAACAAAGGAGGATTCAAGATGGTGTATGAGTCTGATAAGCTAGTGTTGTCTAAGAATGGTAGATTCATTGGACAGGGATACTCTTGTAATAGCATGATTAAGTTGAATCCAATAAAGAAATCTTCTGTTTATATTGTTGATTCTATTAATTTATGGCATGGTAGATTAGGACATGTTAATTATAATTCCATTAGAAATATACATAAATTAGTATTAATTTCTGATTGTGATTTCATTACCATCTCTAAATGTGAAATATGTGTTCAAGCAAAATACACCAAAAATCCTTTAAATCCGTAGAAAGGAAAACTGGTTTGCTTGATTTGGTATATAGTGATGTGGGTGACTTAAAAAGTCATATCACCTATGGTGGTAACCAATACTATATAATATTCATTGATGATTATACTAGATATGCATATGTATATCTAATGAAAACTACAGATGAGGCTTTTGATAAATTCAAAATTTACAAAGCATAGGTCGAAACACAATTAGGAGTTAAAATTAAAATATCACATTCAGATCGTGGTGGTGAATATTTCTCAAATGAATTCACCTTGTTTTGTAAACAACAAGGTATAGTTCACCAATGTACTACCCCATATACACCACAACAAAATGGTGTTGCTGAAAGGAAGAATAGAACTTTAGTAGAAATGGTTAATGCCATGCTCATAAGTTCTAATTTACCTTATAACCTATGGGGTGATGCTATGTTATCTGCATGTTATATTTTAAATAGAGTACCACTTAAAAAGAATAATATTTTCCCTTATGAATTATGGTTTAATAGGAAACCTAATCTAACTAGACTTAAAGTTTGAGGTTGCTTAGCATATGTTAGAAAACCAGACCCTAAACGACCAAAGTTAGGAAATAGAGCATTTAAATGTGTTTTCATAGGATATTTACTTAATAGTATAACTTATAGATTCCTTATTCTTGACACCCTAAAAGTTATAGAATCTGTAGATGTAGAATTTTTTGAAAATCAAACTATTGAGATCCCATTGAGATCATCTAGTCCAGAACCTAGTATGGCTAATGATATCAATGACGATGATTATGCTCCTGCTCAAAACAGCAAGGAATAGTACTGAACAACAGAGAAGTAAAAGAGCGAGAGTAGAGAAGGACTATGGTCCTGACTTTATTACATATCTTGTAGAAGGTAGTAAGAATGAAGTCCTTAATGTGACTAAATATGTAATGAACATCGATGACGATCCCAAAACTTATTCTGAGGCTATGAGTTCCAGAGATTCCAATTTCTGGAAAGAAGCTATCAATGATGAAATGAATTCCATACTGTTAAACCAAACTTGGATTTTAACTGATTTACCTCCTGGTGCTAAACCTATAGGATGTAAATGGATATTCAAGAAAAAGTTGATTACAAATGGATTCATTGATAAGTTTAAAGCCAGATTAGTTGCTAAGGGATATAAGCAAAGACATGGAGTAGATTGCTTTGATACATATGCTCCAGTTGCTCGCATATCTTCTATACACTGTTTAATTGCACTTGCATCAATTCATAAATTAGTTATACATCAAATGGATGTAAAGACTGCCTTTCTAAATGGAGATTTAGAAGAAGAGATATATATGGAACAACCTGAAGCTTTCAAAACCCCAGGCCAAGAAAAGAAAGTTTGCAAATTAGTAAAATCTCTTTATGGCCTGAAGCAAGCTCACATGCAATGGCATGAGAAATTTGATAAAGTTGCACTGTCATATGGATTCATTGTTAATGATGCTGATAAATGTATTTATAGCAAATCAGATAACAACGGTAGTGTAATAATATGTTTATACGTTGATGACATGCTAATATTTGGTTCCAATATATCATGTGTGAATGAAACTAAAAAGTTTCTGTCTTCTAAATTCGATATGAAAGATCTAGGAGAGGCTGATGTAATTTTGGGAATTAAAATTATTAGGAAAGAGGGGGAGTTATTACTAACTCAATCTCATTACATAGAGAAATTCCTACAAAAGTATGGTCATTACGATGAAAACCAGCACCAACTCCTTTAGATCCTAGTATTAAATTAGAAAAGAACACTAGACGTACTATCTCTCAACTAGAGTATTCCAGTGTTATTGGGAGTCTTATGTATGCTATGCATTGCACTAGACCAGACATCGCACATGCTAGAAGTGTATTATGTCGATTTACGAGCAATCCAGGTTTCGAACATTGGAAAGCTATTTCCAGAGTTTTAGCTTATTTGAAAGGAACCATTGAATATGGTTTATTTTATAAAGGATATCCTGCTGTAATAGAAGGATATAGTGATGCAACCTGGAATAATGTAGAATCCAAATCCAAGTCTACTACTGGATGGATCTTTACATTAGGAGGCGCTGCTGTGTCTTGGGCTTCCAAGAAGCAGAACTATATTTCTGACTCAACAATGTTGTCAGAATTGATTACATTAGCAGATGCATGTAAAGAAGCGGAATGGCTTAGGAATTTATTAATGGAAATCCCTTTATGGAAGAAGCCATCTCCAGCAGTCTTGATTAACTGTGGCAATCAAGCAACGATATACAATGTGTCTAATAAGACATATAATGGAAAGTCTAGACATGTGAGTCTAAGACATCAAATGGTGAGACAGTTACTCAAACGAGGAGTTATAACTGTTGACTACATAGAAACGAAGAAAAACTTGGCCGATCCACTTACAAAGAGTCTTCCAAAGGCAATGGTTTCTATAAAGTCACAAGAAATGGGACTAAGGCCTGTGAATGAAGGTTGATCATCCTTAACAGAAACCCAACTTATGTCTTGAAAAGGATAGACAAAGTTCAATGGGTACCAACAAGTTAAGAGAATGATTATGGAACACTAAATCGATAATCCCATAATATTTAGTGTTGGGTTCTACAAGAACAAAGGATGGATATATATCCTTAATAAGTCTAGAAATCTTAAAAGGTGAATCAAAGAAACAACTTAAGAGATTTACCTATATGAGTATGGAAATCAGGCCGTTTCCTAGGAAAGTAAGACCACTATCTAAGTAGACTCATGAACCAGGATTTAAGCACATGGCCATTAACGTGCTGAGCAATACAGAACACTTTACCTAAGGAAATCAACATGTGTGATTGTTCCGGTTTTATCATTATGGATACTTGGTTCAAGATTCGTTCACCATAGAATCTAGATAAGGCTTTGAATGGTTTACACTAAGTAAAGGTTCAAATCCAAAAGATACCTTTTATTTATGTGTTGGTTTTCACGATGATGCAACACTTGATCTTAGAACTACATAGGCTTGATCCCACTTGGGTATGTAGGAAGTCACTCTAGTGATTCAGCCGTCCTATTTATTTATTTATTTTGAAAATTGGGGGAGATTGTTGTAAAATTTTCAAACATTTTATTGGGGCTTTAGTTTTGTGATTTGGAAGAGAAGAAGTAAAGAGGAAGAAGAGAAGTTAGTCCCACATGATAGAATCTTATACAATATATTTGTATAAATAAAGTATCTTCATGTGGATGTTGGGGCCTTGCGGCTCCCACATGTTTGCTTTGTTGTGAGGAGAGAAGTCATCCAACACCATACGCGCGCCGCCGCCGTCCGTCCGACCGAACCGAACCGGGCCGGTTCGGGTACGGGTTTCGAGTTCGGATCCGAAAATATTTTTGGATCATATGTAAACAGTAACGGGTTGGATTTCAGCCCGTTAAGGACCCAAAACCGAAAATTCTAAATTTGATTTAATGGCGGGAAATTGTAACGTTTTTTTAAAAAACGTTGCAAAATGAATAGACGAGACCGTTTTTGAACCGTTGCAAAATGAATAGACACGGTCGTTGCAAACGGTTGTGACGCTTGGCGAATCGGCACCTCTCTACCGCTATAAATAGTGACGCCCAGAAATCGTTGAGCACAGTTTTTTCTGGTGCTCTTCTTCTTCTTCTTCTTTCATAAATCTGCAACACCAGGGAAGTGTTGCTAATCGCTGCACTTCCATTACTCTATATTTTGTAACATCTGCATGTTGCAAACGCTGAATTGTTGCATATTTGTTCCTTCTTCCTCTTCATTCTATTCTATACAAATTGCATCATCAGAAACCATTGCTAAAGTGTTCTTGGTCAGATCAAAGGCGTGCAAACTTTGAATCCGATTACGCTGTTATAGGGCTTCATTGAATCCTGAACGTCGATAGTTCGATAACCCGTTTGTACCTGGTGGGTTGAACTATTGTCTGAAAGAATCTATTCCATAGATCCTTGAAGTCGGAAGTACAGCATTATCTTCATCGCAATCGCCATCAAATTTGTCTTGAACCGCAAAATCCCCAACATGCCCTGCCGCTACTCTAGGCTTCGCGCTTTGCCTATAGTCGTCTCCAGCAGCCGCCTCCGTCGATTCACTACTCGTCTATGAACCACCCAAGTCATGTCGTGCTCCTCCCCTGTTGCTCGCATGCTTGAAGCCCCATGCCCAAGTTGTTCACGACTGATTTAGGGATTAAAAATTAGTAAAAATAGGGATTTACTTGCTTGCAGGGAGATAAAATAATTTTTAGCTTCCCTGGGAATGAAGACAATAAACATATATGAACCGATATTTTTCTTCTTTAAGGGATTTGATTGTTAGGAAGTTAAATAAATTAAAAAAAGCTAGTGGGCTAGAATGATTGTAAGAAGGCCCATCAAAATAAGTTAGCTCAATACTTAGCTTAATCAATAGATTTAATTAGCCTAACTAATTAAATCAACCAAGCTAGATTAGATTATCTTCTATGAATTAATTCAAATTTTTATATATTTCAAAATTTTAAAATCCAATAAGCTCTTTTTTTTCGACTAAACTGAATTCCATAATTTAAATCATTTTATTCAAATTAGATTAAACTTTGTAAATAAATTACAAAATTCCAAATTTAAATTAATAAAACTAATTAATCGTAATTAATTAGGCCATTAACAACAGGTTTGTTACACTATGCATTTGTTTTAAGCCTACAATTCATCAGATCTTATTAAGGCATGATAATTAAATAAAAATTCAACGAGATAAATTTCAATGTTATAAATAAATTGTATAATTTCTCACTCTCCTTTTTATGCTTTTCAAATCTACCAAATGTGAATCCATTCCTTTACTTGACTCCTTTTCCATTCTAATCCAAAAGAATATCTATAATAAAGTATATACATATTATTAGAATCACATATCTGAGAAGAGATTGGAGGTTAAGGGGTAGATGGAAATTTATTTTTTTCCGCAGTATTGATTCGCCTTTTCTCTTCTTTTCTTATATTTTTCACCCTTCTCCGATTTTTGTGTGTGTATATATATAATATTTTATAATTTTTTGAAATAGCGGAAAAGGAAAAATGGAAGAGCTTCGCTACTTGAATTAGAAAATATGAGAAGAGACGTGAGAGGTTAGGCCTTTACATATAGGTGCACGAATCAATCATAACCTTTAGATTAAAGTAATTAAATCTGGGCCGTTGGCCAATGTTTTAACCCTAGCCGCCACGTTCGAACCGATCGACCACACCTCTATAGGTGGTTGACCGCTAGCGGTTAACCGGTCCAAGGAGGGGGTCAACCAGTGGGGTCCCACATTTATTATAATTTATTTTCATTTTTTGTATTTAATTATTTTCACTTTCGAAACTTCAAACACTAATAACGTTTTCATTTGAGCTCTGATTGCGAAACACCAAATATGAAAGTTGCTCAAAAAATCATCCTGAATGCAATGTTGCAAGTTTCATGACCAAATTACAACATTTTCTCTAATTTCATTTTTGGAGCCATATTAATTATTGTTAATTTTACGGGGTGTCACAGTCTTCCCCCTTAAAAGAATTTCATCCCAGAAATTTCTTAAGGATTGAATCATGTAACATAGCACACAACCAATCTAAACTAAGAAACCATTTAGTGTACAATCAATTTTGCAGCCACATGTGTACATATGCAAAGCGTATCACAATATATAAAACATGTATGGATAATGACTCTAAATCGACGCTACCTATATGAATACATTCTTTTAAAAAAATTTGAAAATATAATGTACGCAACCTAGATATACCGGTAGTTCTATATGTATGTAAGTTTTCAAGGAAAAAAATTTTAACACAAAAATTTCCACACTCTCGTAGGTAGGAGTATGGTTCAACCAATTTCGCTCCAATCCCTACCATCCTAAACCTAGCACAAAATTTTTAACCTCCTGAATTTTTAAAAATTTTAATTCTAAATCTTTACTCCTATGTCGGATAGGAATTTAGATAGAAAATATTACATTTCCACCTTTCTTTTGGATACCTATTCCATTGTAACTTGGAACCTTCTCTTCCGCCTCCTATATTTTTTTGACTTTTCCAAGTGCATAAGGAGGTTTATTTTTTTACATCAAAGCATAATTATCCTATGCATAAGTTTTGTTTTACTATCAACAATGTACGAAAATAGAAGTTTCTGAAGCTATAATAGCCTTTTCCCTTATTATTATCCTTGTTTAGTATATTGTCATCCTTGTCGAACAGTAAAATTCATACTTATTAACACATCTATGCTCCTTACGCTAGTATGTGGCATTCCAAAAGAATATCCATCTTGTAAACGGTTTAAAGAATTGATATTCCAAAAGAATATAAATGCCATATTTTATTTTATTAAGTTTATTAGAAAATAAGAATATATATATATATATAAAGCACTTAAACAAACTTTTTCAAAAACATATGAACTGAAAATTTTAAAACTTACACCAACCTTTCCAAATTACATGAAATTCCTTTATACAAAATTTATCCACCATTTTGTTTCTAAAACATTTCACCACTTTTAAAATTAGTTCCAAAACATTTTAATACCATTTATCAAACAATCATTAAATATTATCAAACATTTCTAAAACTATATATATAACCATTTATAAAACATTTATTCTAGACATTACTTAAAAATACTTATTTTATAATTTATTTAAAAACCATAAAAACATGTTTTTATAATTTAAAACCCTTTACTTTAAAAATTCAAAAAAATTATAAAAACATAATTAGGTTTCAAACTTTTAAAATACTTGAATAATTTTTCAAGAAAATATCTTTAAAAAGATTTGGAAATATATCTAAAGCAAAAGCCCTTTATACTTTACTAAAACTGATATTTACAATACAACTTCGTTTAAAATTTCAATAACTTTCTAAACCAATTCCTTTAGGTCAAACACACCCAAACCATGTTTATATAACACTCCAATATATATCTGAATATATCCATGTTTTTAGTCAATTTAGCCAGTGTCAAATTCGGGGAATTTTCATAGTGCGTTTATAACGACAATTTTGCTTCAACCATTCACACAGGATTTTTAACTAAATCAAACAACAACATCAAATATGTAAACAAGTCTGGGCCACAATACATGTTTTAGAGAGTTATAAGAGAGAATATACTACATATAATATCACTTGCTTTCAAAAGCAAGGAGTGGTCCAAAAGTAATAACTTGCATTGTTATCTAATTTAATTTATATTTTTCACATCAAACATTATATCACAACAATGTACAAATCAACTGGCGAGTTCACCTAAGCCTAAACCAATCATAGACGTACAAATTCCTAATATGAGTGCAACGATGAAAACGGCGTCACGATCAGACCTCGTATGCAAAATATACGATTTTGAATTAAAATATTTTAATTAATCACCATTAACAAATTAATTACCTTTTTTAAATTAATCCCCTCTTAACATCTTCTTCCCCAAACCCAGGCCATATCACTGATACACATATTCGCATTTAATGATCCGATCTCTCCCCCCTTTCTCGCTCGATACTCAACGAAATTGGCCACCGTCAGTTTCTATGAGCTCCACGTCGCATGCTCTCCAACCTGGTGACCACTATTCAAAGCTCGGTCCAACCAAACGAACGCAGCTTGGTGAATTAAGTCATGAAAAGCCAATTGTCTCACTTAACTTCTTGCAACCGTACCTCACCAAACGACCACCCCAAGCTTGCCTTTACATGAAAAGCCTAAATCCACAAATTCCATGGCCTAACTCTACCTAATAACTAATTCTCCATCGAATCAGAACCGTAGTTTCGGTAGCTCCGGCTCCAAGTCAAGCTCGGGTACACAACACCGTACCCTCCAGTGACGATATGGATGCGAAGCTCCTTTCACCACGAGTTCAACGAATCAAACGACATTGAATTTCATTGAGCGAAGCTCCAAGAATAATTTGATTTATGGTGGTGGCTATGTCTTTGATTTACAGGAAAAAAGAAAGGAGACAAAGGAGTAAAAAGGAAGTTAATGAAGACCCATGCCCATCTAAAATTAATCGTTGCATGTTTCGAGCTCCCACGGCTATATAACACGTCCAATCGCCACGAGTCCCATCAGCGCACAACACATTATTTCGGATCCAGTGGCACAAGTTTCATCAAAATCCAAGATACTGTCCCGGAATGATAATTTCACGCATTGATTAAAAAGAATATTATCAAAATAGGTTTAATCACTTTAATTATAAATTAAAGGTTTGCTATTACCATTTATTATTTAAAAGTGTATAAATAGGCTTAGTAAATCAATTTTATTACATTAAATCCAAGATTTAAATATTAAATTATTTCATTATTTAAATATACAACATTTAAAAAATCCTGGTCGTTACGTCAGGTATCATCCAGCCACCAAGATTCTTCTATACGTTATGCTCATACTCTTCTTGGTCCACTCCTTATGATATGATCTCCACCTTATGGAGTAATCGGGGTAGGAGTATAAATTTAACTCTATTTATTTTTCCACCTTATAGTCTCCTCGCCCATCCTTTCAAAATATGGTTGCAACTACTTCTATAGTTTGAATTTATAGAGTTAGGCATATAATATATATAATTATAGCTAAAAATAAAAATACATTCTCTCAGCGTATCCTAATTCATATGATCGACTAACCTAAGCTCCGATACCAAATGTAACAACCCGCACCATAAAGAGGCCAAATTTCGATTAAATCGAAACCCAAGTCCATTAGGGCATGGTTCATTAGTTTTGATAACCTGTAATAAACACAACTATATTAAAGTGTGAGAAATATAAACACACAATGGAATTGAGAAATATAATATAACATATGTATTGACTAAGGCTACTACCTTGGAATATCATTCCTTGGATATTTAATTGACTTATTTGCCTTAAGCATGAATAAGAAGACTTTACCGTTTGCAGTTCCCGTCTTGTTCTAATATCCAGTCCTTCTAAACCTAACTACAGGTTGTTATGAGGAGGGGTTCATGTAATGACCAGTCTTTTCGACCCTTTAAAGTCAGCACTAATACATCCATGGTATTCACGTGTCGAGCATCAAATGCTGGAAAGATAGATTATTAGGGTGAAAGAAAAGAAAAGATATAACATAATCTCATATCATGACAAGTAATACAAAGAAAACTTTAACATACATATAACAAATCAGAGTAACTAACATATCATCAACTTGGACAGTTATGACAGCCTATCCTTACACATGTTGATTTATAATAAGAAATATAGTGGAAGTAAAACCATAGGAATACGTCTTGGAGGCATCCAGCTCGTCTCATGAAGCTCCAAGCATCCAAAGCTAACTTTGAGAAAATACTCAGGTCTGACCCGAGTATTATAAGAAAATAACACCCAAATCAATCTGGTAAACCAGCATAATAAACTCAAATCATATGGATTGTTATATTTATAAAACCTTTTCAAAAATAAGGTTATCTTGTATGACCATGCCGTATATAAACGCAGACGGGTTTTACCTTACCATAACCAAAACATTTTCTAAGAAAATCCAGTGATATTATAATAATGTCTAGGTTTAAAATATATATTGAATCATGGCCGGAATGGTTATATTAATTATATTCAACAGTACTAGGTTCAACGACTAAAACCGTAGGACATGTATAGGAGAAAAGATTCCATACAATGACAAGGCTATTGTGGTACCGCCCACCACAGTACACCTCTTGAAAAATATACCAAGGGCCTCACATGGACCCCTTGTGAATCAGGACCGACCTACCACTTTATGGATAGTACCGAATACGTCATCACTCCGATTGCTACATACAACTATACTGATGCCTAACATACATAAATCCAAAAATATCGATCTAGATCAGATGATGACCATGCCTTAATAGTAGCAAACCACATAGCTCTGAAGTATATCCCATGTTTTAGTCACTACCTGGTGTGAGGCTCAAAGCTACATTTACCTTTTTAGCAAATCCCACTTGGAATGCTAACACTGCCCTCTAAGCAACAATGCAATGCTAACATTCATCCATATAAGTTGTTCAGGATATGAACAAACTGAAGGCACTACTTCTACGACATCCTTTTTGAAATCACCCTAAGTACTAGCACAAGTAGCCCTTGCACTTCAAAGGACTCCGTCTTCGATTTCCATCATCTTCAAGATGTCTTCAATTCAAATGCTTATGCTAGTTCGAAGTGGTTTCGGATAACTCATGCCAATCCGATCTTGGTGTCTCCAAACGAACAATTGATAATTTCTGGTTGACTCAATCCTAGTTCTTTAGAAGTAAGCGAATGATATAAGAGTCCCAAGGATATCTTGAATATCCGCCCTTAAAGTGAGAGACCTTTCACTGGAATGAATTCTCCCAAAGGAATCTCAAGCTGTCTGAAATCCCAAAGCTTTCATATACTTCCTAAGTCAAAAATAGGTCAAGTAATTGATAGTCGAAAAACCACTATATAGTGTAAGTATATAGTTTGCATATGAAAAATTGTACATCATATACTTATCACTTCTTTTCGATTTCAATCTCATGCTTTCCCTCGATAAATAATGAAGTCAGACAAGTTAGTGAACTAACCTTACATTGATGTACATTCTTAAACTCTCATAGATATAAATGGGCTTCCGTACCTCAAAATTTAGTGTCAAGTATAAGATAAAGTACCTTCCATATATTTAATTAATCACGACCTATTTGTAGAAATTAACTCTCTTATACTTATTGCACTTTAGATATTTCAACTTCTCTATCCCTCATCGAGAATCAAAGCCAGGTAAGTCAAGGCATTGGTTTGCTCTTAGCCTTACCAAGATACTCCGATTCTAGATCTCACAAATAGAGGAAAGTCTACTCATCAGTTTACCGTTAAATATAAGATTAGTTATTTTCCTTAAACATGTCAACATTTTAACACTACTTATCATATTTGTTTTGTGTTACTTAACGGCATTGAAAAAGAAATTGTTTGCATAAAATAAAGTCATTTTCTTTAAAACAATCGAGAAACCAACTTCGTAAACTTATTTCTTGTCTTTTATTTCAACTAGTTATTGGAAACATTTTCCAAAATCATTTATTTAAAACAAAGTTTGATTTAAAACGGCAACATCTTCCCGTTTTAAAAGTAAAAACCTTTTAAATCGGTGAATTCCAAACCACTTTAAACATCTTCCCTTTATAAGAAGTAAACAACTTATTTATTAACAACAAAGTGTTATAAACATAACTTCCTCTCCAATTTTCCAAAACTATTTACTATAACAAAGATGTTATAGCCAATAATCTATGTTTTATTTTCTCGGAAACATTTATTACAACAATGGTGTTGTAACCCATGCTTCCTTCCTCTTTAAAATTACTTTTAAAACTCTAAAAAACAAGTTTGAACTTCTATTTTGAACATCCCTTTTAAAGTTGGTCGTTTTAAAATAAAACTCGACTTTTGACACAAAGTGGTTTCTTTTGGAAAATTTACACCTTTTGCTCAAATAAGTTCTTAAAAATATATTTAAATCTTCAAACTTCCTTTTAAAGACTTATAAACACAATTGAAAAGAATTTTCAAAATATCTAAAATGATAACTCTTATTACTTTAGAAAAATCATCGATTTCCAAACTACATCCATAGCGACTATCGATATACGGACCATAACTTTTCAAAACTTGTTTTGTAAATGTAAATAGCTTTTAAACCGTTTATTTATATATTTTAAACCATTTTAATAACTTTGCGAAAATGTTTTAAAACAAAAGTCAAGTTAGGAAACCATTTAAAAACACTTTAGAACAAGTGGTAAAATGCTTAAAAGCGAGCACAGGACTTCAATGTCACAATAAAACAAACAACAAGTAGGTTAACTATAACTAAGCAACATTCACTTTCCATGAACAAAGATATTTACATAACTAATAATATATATAAATAGAAATTAAAAAGGCAAGGAATCCTTTAGGATCCTTTTACAAAATATCTATTCTTCAAAGTGCTTCCATAGCGACATATTCGCTATGATGACACTTCGACTTCGATTCACTTTGCTTTGGTCTCCTAGAACACAATGGTAATTTATGTCATCTACTTTCAAACGGGAATCAACATCAAAAAACAACATAAACACATCAAAACACATACATATAATCATATAAGCAAGCACTAAATATTACAATATGTCATCATTTTAAAACTAAATCGAAGTGAGATATCTTACTTTTATCATGACCAAACTCTACTATAAGCAACTGTCTTTCTTATAATAAACAAAACACTATAAATCCACCTCCTTTTCCTTCCTCATGCTCACACACAAGGCCTCCCTTTCCTTAATTGCTTATGGCCCTAGGCCATTTTGGGAATTTAGGTTTGACTTTGGTATTTTTATGGTGGTGGTGCTGCAAGCTAGGTAGATCTAAGGTCATGGAAGAAGTTTGAGAGGAAAAGGAGTTTTGACTTGGTTTTGAAAATGGAGAAGATGAAGAAGAGAAGAGCAAAGTGGAAGAGGAAATGAAAGAATGAAATGGAAGTGTAAAGTGAGAATGGAAAGTGGAGAGGCCTTATATAAAATTGAAAAGGTTGCTAAAAGACCACCATTACCCCTTAACCAAGTTACCATACTACCCTTCAAACCCTTCCATGCTTAGCTACCTCAATGTGAAAAAGTACAAGAAATCATGTGCACATCCTTTCCATGTACAAATTCACTTAAGAACGAAAAATCCACTCTCTCTTTATTTAAAAAGTAAAAGTCATATCTCTTAATTACTTACTTCTTTAATTATACTTACTTTTACTAACCCTTTTTACTTTATTAAATCACTTATTATATGTATAAGTGCATGTTACAGAAGTGTACCTATGTGTGCAACAAAGTTGCGACAACTTTCGTAAGTCGAAAACCCGCAAAAATGATTTTTGGCCACATTTTCAATTTTTCTCCGAACTATTTATTTCTGTAAACAAAAATTAAAAAATGAACTTCCTATAATTAGTTGTTAATTAAAAAAGGGTTATTTGACCATTAAAAACCCATAATTGAATATTTAAAATTTATCCAATATTCATAAATCAAAGCGATAAAATTCCGAGTCATCACATTCTTCCCCTTTAAAAGAACTTCGACTCCTAAATTTCATCATAAACAAACTACCAAGAAGCAAACCATATTAATTCTTTGAATTTCCCAAATTTTAAATAACCAACAAATAAACTTAGAGTTTGTCCAGGTTTACACTCTTCTCATCACACGAAGATGATAAACAATCTATTGAGTATACCTTATGCTTAATAGCCAAAGGTTATTGCTCAATCGATTATTCACACTACCTTATGAAAAATCGAAGAGTCATCTACGCAACTCCTCATAAACCACAAAAGGAAAATATAATTAAGCCCCTACGATGTGTGTGTCATCAATTTGCAATATCTGATTCAATTACTTACTAGAATACATAAGATTCTCTTCCGAACTAGTATCGCCCACCCGACTTCCCTAGTGAGGATTTCGATTTGGCTCTTTTCATAAATATTTTTTCTTAATATTTTGTCTATTTTCAAGTCAAAAATCAATTAATATATAATTTAAATAAGAAATTAATAACAAAATTTTATAGTGATGTACTTATGATATTGAATTATAAATAAAAATTATTTTGATAATTAATATAAATATGTATATATATATCTAGATATTATAAATATGATTTATGATTGTGTATATATATTTTGTAAAAGAATA
This sequence comes from Allium fistulosum, assembly GCA_030737815.1. Classification (NCBI taxonomy): domain Eukaryota; kingdom Viridiplantae; phylum Streptophyta; class Magnoliopsida; order Asparagales; family Amaryllidaceae; genus Allium; species Allium fistulosum. The sequence continues at coordinate 1,126,472,280 of CM060902.1, read as the reverse complement.
TTAATTTTCGTTGTATATATAATATATTTATATTTGTTTCACTTATAAAAAATAAAATATATTATGTACACATGCATATATATATATATATTATTTTAATACTTTTTATAATAATATACTAATATTTATATATTAATAATATTATATATATAAATTTTATGTATACATATATATAAATATAAATATATATTTTAAATATTTTCATATATATATATAGAATTATTTAAAAAAAATTAACATATACCTTTATATATATGTATAATATTTATATAAGCAACAAGTTTAAATACATACATATATTTGGACAATATACAATACATATCGAATGACCTAACGTGTCTGTTGTGATGTAAATCCCAACATCTATACACATGCATGTTATATCTTGTAGGGGATATCATGTTACTCATGCATAGACATACATATATGTATATGATGCATATGTGCATATTTAAACGTATTAATATATAAATAAAACTATATATAACTTATAAATTTAAATAAAATAAGAGATTTTATTTAAATAAAATTTAGAAATGTTCAAATGAATTAGACTTCATAGTCTAATATATATCTAGTAAGGGATTTTTTTTAAATTCACTCATAACTTCCACTACGAGTTGGCATAGTTCCAACAATTGTACCGGAGCTCAATATCCTATGCGATCTAAATTAGTCATGTTGAGGTTAACTTTAAGCTCACAGCCCAAAGGTTGCCCCTAATAGAAGAGGCCCAATTTGAACCGGGCCTTGGACTAATTTTCAAAAATGTTTGAAAATTAAAAATTAAAAATTAAAAATAAAATATAAATATATTATAAAAGTTATAATGTAATAAAGGTTTCAAAATGTTTAAAAATAATTCAAATTAATTTCAAAAATTTTAAAATTTATTAATAAGATTAATGAATTAAATTTATTAAATATATTAATTAATAAATGAATACATGTAATATGTATTATGATATATGTTATGTTATTTTAAATTGTTTAAAATAAAATAAGTATACATGTATGTATATGAATAAATTTTGAAACTAATGTAATTTTTTTAAAGTATTTTAATTAAATAAATTAATTAAAAGTTAATTAATTAAATAACATACACATATATATGATATACGTGTCATACTATAAAATTATAGTATATAATTATTAATTAATATAAATGTTTTATTCCATTTTCAAAAAATGTTATATTAATATGAACTAATCGAAATCAATTAAATAAAATTTAGTTAATATAATATTATACATATGACTATTATATAAGTAATATGAAATATAAAAGTTATATAATAATAAAACTTATATAATATGAATGTATAAATTAAAGGTGGAATATTTAAAACCCTAAATAGATTTAAGGAATAAATACATATGTAAATGTATGTATACCATGATTTCAGATGTGTCCGACACTGAATCACTAGAGTAATTCATAAGAATTATATTATTCGAAAAGTCAATATCACTCCATATTAAATCTTTAAGAGTATGAATCTTCAATATAATGTTATCTCTACCAAATATATATATATATATATATTAATAAATTACTTGCATTCTCCTTAGTTGTTGAGCAAACTCAAGCTGGCGAAGTTATGTGTAGTATTATTAATATATTGAATAGTTGAGGTAAGATAACTATATATATTTGTTGAGCAGACTCAAGATACATATACTATACTTAAACCGTCACGATATGGTAAGTACGAGTGACTAATTTTGTTTTGAATTGTTGAGAAGACTTAAGGTCGAAGTCGAATTTGGAAAAGGTACCAAAGGGTTAGGTGTTGTATATGATACAACCGATAAGGAGTTATTCATCCTTCGTAGAGCTATGCTTGTTGAGCGAACTCAAGGTCATAATTTCAAGACAGATGAGCCCTAACACCTACTAGTGATGTCAAAAGACTTATATGTTTCGACTTAGGATTTGGAAAAACATAAAAGCCTAGTGGGAGCCCTATTAGAAAAAAGAAATGACAACACTTAACCTAATTTAATACTGTAAGAATATATGCTACATAATTTTATAATAATCTACATTGATAAATTTGTGCATTTAATATGATTTATAATATGTTTATCAATGAAGATATATAAATGAACTGAATTAAAGATCGACAAATAGAAATATAACATGTACTTACTAATAAATGCTTATTGCATGTTAACGTTTCAAACCCCATGTAAGTGCACGATTCTATAGCTACTAAATATGTGTGATGATTTGGTCGCTTATGTGTTTATTTGGTCGAGACCGCCTATGAGTTCTGAACTCAAAAGCCATACAAGAATAGGGATATTTGATTCATATGCTATCATATGCTAGTGTTATATGGTGAAAAGTGATAGTTCGTAATGTACGATACTTTGATGAAATCAGCTCATTTGAAGCAAACAAATAAACCATACCGTGAGATCGAGTATTCAATTTGATTGATTACAATAAAGATCATGTTGCGTTAAATGTAATGCAAGACCAAAACTACATTGTAAATTTAAGAATTCGATCGCTGAAATGTCAATTTGATCAGTTTCCGCAAGGTGCAACATATTTGTTGTCCTTAAATATTAAGGATGATCGAGTGCGCTTTTGTAAAGAGTTCATTATGATGTTGTAGTAAGAGTTTTCTTTTAAATGGTTCAACCATTTCGATAGAAGAACGAGTGTACAAGAGTAGATGTGATTTAAGGTATAGTTGGGATGAAGAGAGTGAATAGTCACTTCTACTTCACAAAGAAACATCGAAGATGAGAGTTGTAAAATAATGGTTGATGCTTCCAATACGATTTCTATTCCAAAATGTATTTTCATATAGAAAGTTGTTTTCTATGAGATTTATTTCGTTGAGGTCAAGATATTTGATTGAAGAATTCTCTGGTGTAAACTATTTGAAGTATATAAAAAAATAATCTATATTAAGTGAATGATTGACCTTCGAATTTAGTACGCTATTATAGTAATGGCAGAAATAGTGAGACTATGCCATATAAAATTGATTAATTACATCAATTATGAGAAATATTTCTGTAAAACACACCGAACATTATTTATAAAATAATGACTATTTTTTGGTGTCGATTGAAAATTGAACATGGTTATATTTCAACGTGAATATTATAAATGTTCGTCATGAAATAAATCTAAAATGTGCTATTTGTTTTTAGGACAAAGTGATGCATTGGAAAATACTAAAGTATCTAAAATTATTTACAATATTATAATCTAAGCTGTAACATTGAGAAATAATTTTTTATTATATGATTATGAATCATACGATACTAGTTAATTATATCTCAAACAATTAAGGTCTATGCTTCCACATAGTGGAAGCGTCATAAGAGTTGATGAACTCTTCGAATTGATACATATTGATACATGCAATCGCAAGTCTATTAATTCCAAAATGGTTCCATATACTTTGTCATATTCACAGATGAGTTATCATAGATGTGGACATGTGTATTCGATACACATGTATAAGTCTATGATAAACTCATAAAATATTAAAAAAAGTAAAAAATGTAACATGCAATAGAAATGGTTCAATTTGATCGAATTAGTAGTATATTAGAAGGAGTTCTGTATGCACCTAACATAAATAAAAATTCTGTCTCAATGGTCATTCCTTCCTACAATACATAATGATTTATCAATAAGGAGTAATCAAACTTTGTTGGACAAAGTACGATTAATGATGAGTGAAGTTGAGGTAAAATTCATTCTATAATGTGTTTCCTTAAAAGTGATACACAAGGTTAAAATTAATATCATCGAAAGAATTATTTACAAACCATATGAGATAAGAGTTTATAAGAAATCCTTACATATCCTAGACTAAGGAGTTGGCAGGTTATGTGAGTCTTAAGACTGCATGTAATAATTATACGTATGAGATCTTGTATGAATCGTCCTAAGAGATTTTTAGAAACAATAGACATTAAATGACTAATTTATGTTGGGAACATAATTATATTGTGAAATAATGAAAAATAAGTTTTATATGAGGCAATTAATAAAATGTTTATGAATGCTCATTATGTTGCAATAAGAAGCAATTGCTGTTTCAAGAAATACCGACTTCATAGCGAAGGAATTTCTTTAAGAAATTGTTGGTATAAAATAGATTTGGATACGATCCAATGATAAAACTGATTACAAGGGATGAAATGAAGTTGACCGAACCTAAATGAACACAATAACATTAGAACGTCTAATAAGTATTCTTATGCATTATAGAGAAACTGTTAGTTTCTTATCAATATCAAGAATAAATACTCCTCGGTTGTTTAATCAAACCATTAAAGAGTTTTGACTCTATGATATGGTACATTATCAAAATAGATTCCAAGTACATTATCAAAATATGATTTTGATAGTTGTATTCAAAGGGATATGCTCTATTTGGCTGCAAATGTGTCTTTAAGAGAAAGACAAATGCAGTTGGAATATATTGAGCCACACTGTTAGGAATAATACCATAAATTTCAATTGCTGAAATTAATAAAATTCACCATTTGCTCTGCTCAAGTAGGTTCAGATTTAATTCACAAAATTATCCCATAGTATGACTTTATGTTTTGGTACATATGTGTTGACATAAAAAATTCTAAATAATGATTTAGAATAAATCGTTTACACATAATAACCAAAATGTCTTAAAGTCAGTGGGAGCGACGTCGAGTTTGTGAGTTTTTGGATATAATCTAAGAATAGATACAAAAGTGTCTTTCGAAGAGCATCAAAATTGAACAAATGTTTTGATAAGAATATCAAATTGTTTGATTGTCAATCAAAATGCAGAGGAAGCATGTGCTTATAAAAAAGAAAGTTAAAAGAGTACATAGATATTTCTAAACCATTAGTAAAAAACATACTTCTAATTGTTAATGATGTACTTGTGTTAAAATCAGCCTTAATTGTTTAATACTCAACGTTGGATTTATAAATGATATCTTTTATAGTAAGTACAAAAGATATTGGAATGTCCTAAAATGATATGCAAGGATACCTTATTAAAATATTTAATACGCAACATGAAAGATGGATTCCTTATGCATTAGCAATTGGAATTATTATACATGTTATATTGTCTAGGATATCATGATTTGTTCACGTATTTGATACATAAAGCAAATATCAAATCCAAATTGATATCACTAAATGGTAGTTTAGAGTGTTCCCATGTATTTATGAAATATTAGAGAATTGTTTACAGAAACAAAAAACTCTTTATGAAGGAGTGTTTAGATTCAAACTTTCATAAGTGATATTGAGTACAATATGTAAATAATAAATTCAAGTTAAAAATCTTTAAGTTGGAAATGTTCCAAATGAAAGATTGTGTCTGATTTAATGAAAATGCTAAGTACATTGACTTGAATAGCATCACAATAAAAGCAATGTATATATAATAAATGCATAAATTTATAACTGAGCCGAGAGTGCTTCCAAATGTTGAGAATCCCATAAGCTTGTTATATGATAACAATGTCGTGATATGGCTCGTAACAGAACCTAGAGCTCACTAGAAGTCGAGAGACATACTCTTAATTATTCCACATGATAAAGGTTGTTTATCCTGTCGGAGAGACTTGATTGACGGAGTAGATAATTGAAACATAATAGCATAACCGTTCACTAAGGGATAAACCTAATTGGTTTTGAGGAAATCGATGGTAGAAGTTTGAATAAGATTCTATAATTTACCCCAAGTGCAAGTGGGAGATTGATAGAGTCAGGGGTATGCCTTAGGGGAAATTATGTACTTGTTATATATATCTAACTCGATAACCAATCTTGTTCAAAACAAAAGGTGTTTTCTTTCTATTATATACTTGATATAATGTGTTATATTAACTAATTTAATCAAAAGTATATTTAATAGAAAATCCATATATGGTATGTTTTATGATGGTAGTTACGAAATTTTGTAACCGCGAGTAATTTAATACAAGGGAAACAAATATATCATTTTAAATGTTCTTAGTCAAGATGCATCGAGACTGGATATCGATGTATCTGTTAGGACAAGATTACGTAACACTTTTCAAATGTTGGGCAATGTATTACTCATGACTGCTGGGGCACCTAGGGGTTATGTACTTTGTTGTTGGATCTGTTCAGTTAAAACGCTTAGCAGTGCAGGTGCAAAAAGTTATAGCGAGGATAAAGCAGGGATATAGCGGAAAATAACAGACATGCAAAAAGCTTCATTAGATATAAAACCAAATATTTAAAATTAGTTTACTCTCATTCTGTAACGACCCGTATTTTTAACACTTTAAAAATACGAATTAAAATGAAAATTTTGGATAAAAATCCGAAGGAAATAAAATTTTGTGTTGTTAAATGTGAATTACAAGTTAAAATACAAAACCGAATTCTGAAATAACTTATTTGTAAATTAAATATGGATGTTAACTTGTAGTGAATGTAAATAATGAATTGAATTTTATTGTAAACCAACGAAATAAATAAAATGTTACATTTAATATTGAAGTTATAATATGGAAATCAACGTAAATGAATGTAATTTAATATTACTGTGAATTTAAATAAGATGATAGCTGAAGAAAATGAAAGTAAATGAATTATAAACTATTGATAATAATGTATAAGTAAATGGTTGATTCAATAATGAAAGTGTAAATCGAAATAAAAGAATTCATTTGGAATTAAATAACTTGAATTTGAATTACAATATAATTGAACGTGGAATCTAATATAATCTTTTATATTGGATTTATAATGGAAAATTGCATTATAAAAGATTGTTAATTACTGTGAAATTAAAAATGGGATTTGTGAACAATTGAAATTTGATTTAAAAGTTAATAATTTAAATTGGGAATTTTATATTGAAATTAAACAGTCGAATAATTAATTTTTCGAATATTGGATTTAATTAGACAATTAAATCGATAATTTAATAAGTTAAATTTCAGAAATAATTGTAAATCGAGTTGAATATGACTGAAAATGATTTGTAAAATTTTATCTTATCATATTGGAGTTATATTAATGTTATAGAACTTTTAAAATTGAATTTAAAGTTAATTTGTGAAAATTGAATATTTTTAATATTTAATTATCGACTGAAAAATAGCCATTTTTCGAACAGTCTTAGAATTGAATGAAACTAGTTCCATTGGATCCGTAATAGTTTGTTATTATCGGATTTCAATTTTCGTAGCAATCAGAGTTATCGTTTGACCGTGGCAGCTCGAAACGCATCGAAATCGTTTTAATTTTAATTCGGCGAGTTAAAATAGCCATTTTTCAAAAAGTCTCGGATTTCGACGAAACTAGTTTCATTGGATCTGTAATGTGATATTATTGTATGGTTTCAAATTTCGTGTCAATTGGATGTACCGTTTGTCCGGGACAAGCCAAAACGCATCGAAATCGGTTTAAATCGGTTTAATTTAAAACTGATCGTTTTTCTCCGTAACTCGCCCAGATGACCGAATTAGCCTCCGAAACATGTTCGATTGTGTTCGGATCGCAGGGTAGACCTTAGAAACGTCAGTCGGCACGCTTCGTTTGGAGTTCGGAAAATCCGGGATGAATAGTGTCGTGAAATTTTCTATAAAAGCCCCTCACTTATTTCATTTTGCAAAAGAACTAGGGTTTCAGCCCTTAGCCGTCACTTTCCTGTCAATGGCCAGAAATGCATCTTCTTTCTCCTCTAATATCTTCAAATCCGTAGATAATTACGACAAATGCTCAACTACAAAGTTGTAGGGGACGAAGAGAGCTTCAAATCCATACGGAGATGATCAGAATTGGAGCATCGAATCGACGCGAAATGGTGTTTGAAAGGGCCGGCCTGGTGCACGTTTTTCAGTAAAAGGGGGGGCGAGCTTGCTGTACTTGTGGGTGAAGGTGGAGTCGAGTGGTGGCTTCGATTTGGTGGTGGTTTGATGAAGTTTCGTCAAGCGTGGAGGCGGCGGCACGTAACCCTAGTTTTGGAGCAATGGGTTCTCATTCACGTTAAAACCTGGTAGTAGTTGCATGAGGGAAGAAGGTGGGATGCGGCCAGATCTGGAGTAGAGAGGATGGACGGCATGGATTTAAAAGTAGGGTTTGAAAAAGAAAATTTAAGCTGAAATTGTTTTATATAAATTCGTGTAACTTTAAAATAGCATAACTTCTTCATACGAGGTCCGTTTTGGACGAAACTTTTTGCGTTGCGATCGTAATGACGAGAGCGTCGAAATGAAACTTGTTTGGATGGATTTGGAGATGGTGGAAATTTGGGCTAAAGTTGGGCGTCGTCCAGTTTCAGTTCCAAACCGGAATGTCTCGGCGACAACAGAAAATCAAGGTGAGTGTTTATACGCTCACAATTGACTAAAATAATTTTTTTAGTTAAATTTGATATTATGAAGTGATATGAATTTTATTTGTCGTTGTTTGATAAAAATTTAATTGTCATATAGATTGTCATTTGAATTCACCGTTGAAAATTAAATTGACAGTCAAATTGAAATTAAAATTGAATTGCGATTAAATTACCTGACATTGATAACTATGAAATTGCCGTGAATTGTATTGTCTATTGGATGATTTATTTCGATGGATGCTATTGGTTGATATTTAAATGTTTGGATGTTTATTTGCTTATATGTATCCTATTATACATACATATGACACTGTGATTGGTTTATGTGATATATATTCATACCTGACATTTAATTGAAATAAATAATCACTTGGCCATAGGTTAGAAAATTATATATAGACACCGGGTTGGTTAAATTAAACGATTTTAAAAAGTTGTTTTGAAATTATTTAAATGAATTGATTTTAAGAATAAAATCCAATTTACGGAAATTGAATTGTTTTGAATTGAAGCTCGAGATGTTGGAATTTAAACTTGGTAAAAGAAATTGTTTAATTATTTGAAGTTTAGATTTTTAAGAAAATTTGAAATATGGCGTAAAGTTTCGAAAGTCGATTTGTTTTAAAAGATTGGACTTTTAATCGAACTCTGAATATTTCTAAGAAAATTTATATGAAATGATATTTCAAGTTTGAGTTTGGAAGTGAAAATTAATTTGAAATTGAGATTTAATTAATTTGGAATTAAATTGAAATTTAAATAAATCGGTGAATTGAACTAAATTGAAACTATTGAATTAAATTTGAAGATAAAATTGATTTGAATAGGATTTGAACTGAAATCGATTTGGAATGTAATACTTAAATGAATTCTTGAAATCCGAATATTAATCTAAGTTTATTAAATGGGAATTGTTCCAGAAATTAAGTAAACTACTTAATACGGATGTTTAATTTGAAGTATATTCTAATTTGAATACGAAATGGTTTTAAAGCGAATCTTATATTTTTATATAAATATATGAGCTGTTTTGAAACGTGAAATATTTAAAGTTTCGAAATATATTGGAAGTGAAATTGTTTATTTTGTGGTTCAAATATGTATTTGGAATTGATAATTTGAAATGGTTTATTGAGAAGCTGAATCGAGTTGAAATTGATGATTTGAAATTGGATTAAATTTTAAATTTTGGAATTCGAGTTTATGTGAATCGTTTTGTGAAAAGTAAGGCGAAAATGATTTTTGAAATGAAATCGTATATTTTGAGTAGATAGGACGATTTTGAAATTGAAATGAGATATTGAGGCGAAAATGATTTTGAAATGAAATCGTATACTTTGAGTAGATATGATGATTTTGAAAAGGCTTTTATTTTTGAAGCGAATATGATATTTTTGATAATCAATTATGAATTGATTTTGAAAATGTAAAAGAGCCATCGGTGTAATAATACGTAGTTATTAAAGAGACCGGGATCGGATATGGACATACTCTCTGTCGATACCGAAAACCACTTTAATAAATAGTATACGCGGAGTGTTGATCCAGAACGAAGTGGATGGTTTGATGAACGCATTGATTGAAGAAAGAGAACGATATTGGATGACCCCTGACATGACTGAAACAGGAGCCACGCCGGGCCATTGAGGTTCGCCACCTCTAGCGGACACACTTCTTCGTTACCATGTCTATTACTTTTGTGATTCGATTTGGGTGCTCCCCTCGATTTTGGGAGTGTTTTTTCGCGGTGTTAGGGTAGTAGCTGCTATGCCCAACATCAGTCCGGATCAGGCAACTACTAGTATCCTAGTTGGTAACGCCTCATGTACCTTGTCATACTGATTATCATATTCACGACCACTACGTTTTGGTTTGTACCTTTAGTATATGGATTGCCCTCTGGTGACTTTCGGTTTTTGGGAAACTACGGTCTTGTATATGCTCTTGGAAATAAAATGTGTTAAGGGTGGAATGGGCCATGACTTAACGCTAGTTTGATATTTTACTTTATGATAGACATTATTGTATATAGCGTATTCTATTACATAGTAGATAGTTTAACGGATCCTTAGGAGATGGAAATCCCGAACATCTCTTAAGTTAATGCACGCACGTTAAATACTGGATAGGAGGTGTCTAAAACCCGTAAAAATCTCCGACGCCGTCACACTCATATTTACTTTTACGATTTAACTTACATGAGATATTTTAGTCCTGACTCGAGTGTTTTGTCTTTTCATTACGTTCGGGTCAGCCTGAGCATTTCAGATAAGGTTGAAGATCTATTCTGGAGGACGAAGACGGAGTTTGGTATTACATCATTTGTATTCTACTACTGTATTATTTTTCCGCTGCATTGTTGTAGTATCTCTGATATGTATGTAACTCTGATTTATGATGTATAATAATAATCAAATTTATTTATTTAACAGCTTCATGAACTGTTATTTTATTATTATATCTTGTTCCTTCCGCTGCGAGATTCTGTGTTTATTTCTGTTCTTTCCTTTCTTTCTTATTTACCCCAATAACCATCTGCCTTTTTGAACGGCTTGAGTTGGACATGTGTGGATTATTGTCGACTTGAACGGTCAAAAATGGCGGGTCGTTACACATTCTTACATCATTTGTGGAGGAAAAAGAAATATTTTTTAATCTTATATAACAAAACTAAAGAATGTCATGATTTATGCAGTCCATATTTGGTAACTATAATAAATTTCTAATTTATATTGAGCACTCATGCCTTAAAATTAGATCTTTACCATAACTTTGTTGATTTGTTTAATAAGAGAATTAGTCAAATCAACCCTTTTATATTAATGTTGCTAAAGCAGGTGCTAAAAATCCTTGATTTAGCTGGTATAGCGGAAAATAGCAGAGCTAAAAGAAGATCTATTGTTTAACAGCGCTATATTCAAAAGCATAGTGGTTGAAAAGCGCTATGGGCTATAGCGAAGGGTTTGTGGGGCTTTAAAGGGCTTTAACTGCACATTATTAGATAACTATAGAATGACTCACTTGATAGTTTTCTATTAGTTAATATAACTAAGGTCAAACAGAAAACATCGATGTGACTAATTTACACAGTTCCATCAACTTGAGAATACTGTGGATCTTCAATATGAAAGCTCTGCTTTGATTATGGTCAAATCATGGCACGACATCCATTGAGTTATTGTAGTTGGGTCGAGTGGACGTATTGGAAGTGAAGCATTATTTAATAGAGGATTCATCTTTTTAGTTATACCAGTTAGTATCATGTTCAACTAAAGTTAACTCAAAGTCAAAGTCTCTGGCCAGAGCATTTCGGTTAATAATAATTTTTATTATTGAACCAAGGACTTTATATTTGGACTATAGAGTAGAGTATGTATGATATTAGAATTTTGACCATTACCAAATTCCATAAGTCTAAAGTGATATAGTTGTGACAAAGAGAATTGGTGTAAATAAAAGTCACAACCAGGCACCACTTATATATATTCCTAATATTATATATATATATCAATTTTATATATAGGTATATATATATTAAATATTTTCATATTCATAAAATTATTTAAACAAAATTAACATATACCTTTATATATAATATTTATATAAGTAAAAAGTTTACATACATACATATATTTGGACAACATACAATACATATCGGATGAGCTAACGTGTTCGTTGCAATGTAAATCCCAACGTCTACACACAGACATGTTATACCTTGCAAGGAATATCATGTTACACATGTGCGCGCACAAATATATGTATATGATGCGTATGGGTACATTTTTATGTATTAATATATAAATATAACTATATAATTTATAAATTTAAATAAATAAGAGATTTTATTAAATAAAATTTAGAAATGTTCTAAATGAATTAGACTTCATAGGTCTAATATAGGTCCAATAAGGGATTTTTTTTGAAATTTACCCATAACTTTCGCTGCGGGCTAGCCCAGTTCCAACAAATAATACCACAAATAAATATTTCAACATAATAACAATGGTTCAATGTCAAATCAAATCCACTCGGTAAAGTCAAGTGACAGTCTCCTACTAAAGTTGCATCTACTATAGATCCATTAAAAACTTAAAGCCCAAACCTTTGCCATATATCATCTTACCCTAAGTCCCTATAACGAATTATAGATGAGTTCCATATTAGGTATCTAAAACCATAGATGATTTATTGATTGCAAAACATTTTTGAACCATAAATATACTACAAGGAGAGGAAGAAATATTTTCCTTCTTTTCTTTGACCATTTTCAATTAGTCCGGACAATTGCACTTCCAATGCCACTTCTTGTGACAATGGTGATATTGACCCTTGTTAATAGGACTATCCTTCTTTCCTTTCTTAGTGACTCACTTTCTCTTCTTCAAAATGTTCAAAGATGACGCTTTTCCCTTTACAGCCAATACCATGTTCTGATCCTTGAATGATCCCTTAGTTAACCTCAACATATTGAGTGGCTCGACGAGGTTTACGCTCAACCGGTTCTTATTGTAAGTCAATATAAATGGCTCAAACTAATGAGCAAGTAAGACTAGGCTCAAATCTACTTGCAATTTATCACTTATAATCACTTGTAGATAAGAAAGTCCATCAATATAGCCTTTCATTTCTAAGACAAAATCATCAATACGACTGCCCTTACTCATCTTCATGCTAAACAATTTCTTAGTAATCTCGTACTTTATGGAACGAGATTTCTCCACAAAATGCTTTGAAGCTTTTGAAGATTTTATAGATAGACATGTGTTTGTGGTCTTTGCAACTGTTTATCTAAAGTAGACAACACGAACACTTAAGCTATTTCATAATCAACTACCCAAGTGTTATAAAACTTAACTATCTCAGGGTCAGTGCCCTCAGCGAGTTTCTCTCTTAAAGGTTCATTAATATATTACCATAACCACCCACACGTGAGTGCTATCTTAATTTCTCTTAACTAATCGGTATAGTTTGGTTCGGCAAGCTTATTGTTTAACGAAAATAGTTTTAGATCGATCATTATACTGCTAATTTTATTTAAATTGATTTGAGTAGATTAAACGTAGTAGATATTATTATATTACAACATTGGTTAAATATTTCTTTTCATTTATCTAATAAGCTCCTAGTAGACTTTTATGTTTCTCAAAACCTTAAGGGGAAACATAGAATCTTTCAATTTCTCTAGTGGGTATTAGGACTCGCTTGCCTTGGGATTCTATCCTTAAGGAATATCAACAAATCATATGCCCACATGCGATAGATAACATTTTATCAGTTATATCGTATACAACCCCTAGTCCACGGTCTTTGTTCTAGTCTCATCTCGACCTTGAGGAATATTAACAAATTGAAAGAGATTATTCACTGGTACCTACCATTTCACGATGACCTAAGTTAAAATCCACATACCTTGAGGAATATCCATAAATACGTGCATGTATCTTAACTTGTCTATTCAATATACTAATAGTACTATACATAACATCCCTAGTTTGAGGAATATCAACAACAAAAGATATGCATATAATCTATCAATATATACATGATAGAGGACAACTTATATTAAAGGTTCATAATCTTTAATATATATATTTATTATTAATAAAGAGAATTCAATTAATATGATTTCCACAGTGTCGGTTTGAAATTCCAAAAATAACCTTCACTCATTAATGGAATCTCATCACCGTTTGCAACTTCAACAACCATTCCCTTTTCGACCATCGATCTACGAAATTTCACTATTAATTTACAACCAGCACAAACAATAAAACTATTTGAACTAAAAGTGTTGTCATCATAAAAGTTTTTGCACTTATAGTACACATCTGTCCATTGTTTTTTTATTAAATAAAAAATGAAATATTTCTACAGATGCACGTACATGTGATTTACACTAGTGTATATAGGGTGATATCGATTTAGGAGACTGTATTGTCTTATGAAATACCCTTGTGATTTAATATCGGACACATCTGAAAGCGCAGTACACATACAATACGTATGTACCTTCCTTAAACCTAAATTGGATTTATTACAATTCCGTTTAAGTTTCATACATTCATATTATATATGTTTAATTTATTTATAACTATTTATAATTTAATTAACTTACGTAATATTATTATGTATATCATTAATTAAATCATATTTAATTAATTTTAATTTATTATTTAGTTAACTAATTAACTAATTAACTAAACTGTTTAAAATTAAAAAAATTAATTTTGTTCATCTTAAACAATTTAAGATGAATATTAACTATAACACTCATCATTTTGTATACACATATACCAGTATATACATATATTTAATTTTTAATTAACATTTAATTAATACTTATTTATCAAATAATATTTTTTAGCAAGGCTAGTCGGCTTTAAAGTGCGCTGTCCACTTAGATAACAATAAATTTGATATAGGTGTTCGAAACATGCTTTAAAATAACTAAAAATGGAAAATAACAAGAGTTAGGCAAAACTACCTAAACTACTAATAAAATAATAAACTATTCTCCTTTAGAAGAAGAGGAACCACTACCCTCATCCACCGAATTAGGGTCCAGTAACATAAACATACCCTGAAAATAGAGTCACAAGGTTGGGGACAAAAGCCACTGAACCACAATAGTATTGGTATTTCCTATCCCAAGGGACGTCCTCCAAAAGCGACTTATTACTGACCCCATTGTCACCTTCCGCAGTAAGAGAAAGACCTTTCCCCAAAATCTGATAATATAACCGTTTGTCTTCACTATCTTCTCCTACAAACATTTGGTAGCCATCACACGATGGATTATATCTCTTGTCAGTATCCTCATGAAACCAAGCTTGCTTATACGAGTTCCAAGAAATAACATTCCACGAAGGACGACCCAGAATAGGAATACCCGCTTCATGGGAATTAAAATAAATAATGAAAGGACCAGATGGTATTATAATGACTATATTATCATCAACAATAAGGGCAACTAAAGGCAAAGGGGAGGAAGGTCTTGCTTGAGGGTCCCATCTCTGAACTGGAGGACAGGGAAGAGGAATTTGGTGGGAATAGGAAGGGGAAGTCCATAATAGAGTCGGAATCCAATGAGATAGCATGCTTATAAAATTCTAGTGTGTGCCCAAAAGAGTGACAGGTAGAACAAATATCAACTATAGAAACTTGATCTTCTATAGGCCTAACCTTACGCTTGGTAGGTAAAGGCTTATCTGAAGTAATCTCAATCAAGTCTTTGCATACACAAGCCTCTTCTTAGCCATAGTGTCCACATCAAAACACTTAAGCTTGCCAACTTGACTAGTTAACCAATTTAACCCAATCATGGGTTGCGATACAGAAGGAATATGAGAGAAGTGTGCCCAAACAATAATAGATAATACTTATTCCCTTGCGTTGTCGACTGAAGGACTCCATGGAGTTATAATAAAAGGCTTCCCTTGGATAAAGGATGGTTCCGTTTCTAGAAAATGCTGTCTCTCGGTAGAGTTAGCAAACTTGAAAATGAATATTGAATTGTCAAAGTGAACTTGTAGGCCTCCATTTAGTTTCCAAACATTTCTGCAATGCTCTTTAACAACATTATACGAGGGGTTTGAATCAAGAAAAAACCCCCACTAGGTATTTAGACTAAAAATTAATTCCAGCTTAAACAACCTCATCAAGAGGCACCATCCCTCCATCAATTTCATTGGCCTGAAAAGTGCATGCAGTATACACACCTGCATTACGCGGTAGTGAAGTAAAAAGAGACGGCCATTTGTTATGAGAAGGAACAACCAGAGAATCATAACTAGAAGACAGCTAAATTGGGTTGTCATTGCTAATAACATTTAAGGACAGAGAATTTACATTTGCAGAGAGCGAAAGGATTAAAGTAACAGACAAAATCCTGGGTGAAACAATTCCTCGAGCATCATATGGGGAAACTGGAATAGCTACACCAACAGCATCATCCAACACATGCAACACAGGTAACAAAGGAAAAACCATGGTATCAGACACATTCTCTCAAACAATAATGCTGGCATACCCAACATCAACATCACGCCAAGGATAAAATGCAGCAGCTAACAAAGGGGAAGATAGAACAATGTAGTAAGGGATTGCAATTCTTGACGCAAGCAGCTCGGAGGAATTATGGTCAATAGATGTTATCAAATCAGCTAGATTATTACCCAAAACACGTTCAGATACAGGGTCACAACTTAATATAGAAACCAAGGGAGGATTGACAAGATTCAGACATGACAAGAATAATCAAAGGTTTAACATCAACAGATGCTAACAGCGGAGCAACTCATGAATGGATCGAAGATGGAGATACAGAATAAGAACGACCAGATCTAGTCGACGAAGTTGGCTCAATCGAATTCAGCGGAAGCTTAGGTTTCTTAGCGCGTTCCATAGGAAGAAAAAGCGATGGAGAGTGACGAGAATGAAGAGGAATAGAGGCAGCTAGGGCACGCTCGAAATCGCTAGAGAAGACATCATTTTTTAATGAATTAAGTGTTTTAAACCATGATATATATAATATTCATTTAGCTAAAACATTTTTAACCAAATAATTTCTCAATGATTTCTGAAAATTAATATATTATTTTCCTTAAACAATTTAAGATATACACACACACATATCAATATATATATATATGTTTATTTTAATTAATTAAATATTAATTAACTATTCATTTAATTCATTCTAAATAATTAAATTATTAAATAATTTTTGAAAAATAACAGTTTATCTTCAAAACAAAATAAAAAACATTTTTTAACTTCTATAAAATTTAACTTTTAAATTCCAAATATAATTTTAAATTTTCATAATGAATTTTAAAAACTAGCCTAAGGCCAAAAATCAATTTGGGCCTTTATATTAGGAATAACCTTTGGGCTCATCATCCTTCATGCCAGGCGAGCAGCCAATTAGAGCAGAGTACTTGATTATCCAACCCAACCTTAGACACTATCTTTCTAGACATCCTATTAAATGAGTAAACTTTAATAAGTTACCCATAATATTACAAATTTAGGCCAGATATGCTATTGGACTCTGATATCATTAAAAGAACTGGGTAAGGTTGCAATGGGTAAAATATGTGAATTTCAAACTTTTTGATCATTATGGATTTATGTTGGGCCTATTAAGTCTAATTAATTTTAGATCTACTCTAAAATATTGTTTAAATTAAATATTATTTTATTTAATTTATTGGTTTAATTAAATAATAAATTCAATTTTGAATTTAAATTCGAGCATACCAAAGTATACTTATGTATATAATGCACGTGCAATATGTAAATAGTGTATATGGTTAATATGTACATTTTTAAGTTTTGAGATTCACATTCTAACAGAGACTTTTGTCTCTTTATATATGCTATTAATGTCCGTGGTTTTTTTTGCAAGGCAAGCGGGGTTGACTGTGCCCCTACCGGATTTATTCAAAACACACTGAAAACAAACTGGGTATGAACAAGCTCGTACCCAGGAAAATATAAAACAAACAAAAAAAAAGAAAACACCGGGACAACACTTAAGAGACAAAGAAAAACTACCAGAAACAAGGAATCAAAGACAAAACAGAGAAGACAAAAAAAACATAGGCCTACGTCCAAACATGAAGATAAGAGAAATCATGTTTACTTGATCTCATCCCCAGCTCAATTTATTGCATAAGTCTAGTCCACAAACATGCAAGACTGCTCCCCTTGTTATCAAAACACCTAACATTCCTCTCTTCCCACACCAGGCACAAATATTTCTTGATAATGAAAAACAAAGTTGCACTTTCTTCGTTTTTCCACTTTGTTGCTTTACTTATCATGTCCCACTCAATCGATGATACCCCAGACGTATGAAATCTTCCAACTTTTGCCAGAAGGTTGCTCCATAGGAACAACAACTATGAGCACTCAATGAAAAGGTGCTGCAAATTTTCAGTTTGGATATTACAGAATACACAAAAGGGATCCACATTTATACCATAGGAAATCATCTTCTCCTTAGTCATTAAACCATTGTTATGACCTTCCACATCATCTGGTTGTCTTTTCTGGGGGAGTTGCTACCCCACATCACACTGTGCCATACACACTTTTGTAAACTTCGTTGTTCATGAGAATGCCATATACCAAAGATATTGAGTAGGGCTTGCCATTCCATAGGAGAGTGTTAGACATTGTATTAGGATAGGAGTTGCCGCTCATACTATTCCAAAGTGCTCTCATATCCTGGTTGCTAGTATAGGGAAGTAAAAGAGACCCATTAAAAATATGTTCAGAGGCTAAAGCACCCCTAAAAATGCCAGACTGGAAAATATGATGTGGAGCAAATAGATTACTCGAAATTAATCCATTGTCCTACCATGGATCATCCCAAAATTTCTTACGACTGTAATTTGAGATAGTAAACCTTAAAAATGGTATAAATAAGCTTCTCAATGCCAGGACTTTCTGCATACCCAGCTGCAGTGCTGAGGTACTGCCATAGTCCAAAAATCTTTATTGCCTATATTATGAGTTTTAGTCCAAACAACCCACGGACTATCATGGTCACAAAGGAGAGCATTAAAGTGATAACTAATTGCAGCTTTGTTCCATTTATCCATATTAAAAAGCCAAGTCCTCCTTTATTTTTTGGAATCTCAAATTTGGCAAAAGAGCATGGGACAGTTTTTCTTGAGTGAATTGTGCCAGTCCAAAAAAACCTCAGCATAACACTTCTGACCATCTTCAGTAGCTTAGTTGGTAAAATGAAAGTCCTAGCCCAATAAACTGACATTGAGAATATTACAGATTTTATTAAAACTAGCCTGCTAGCTTGTGATAAAAAATTTGTAGACCAGCAGTTCATCCTTGTAGTGATCCTATCATACAATGGTAAGTAGTCAGCAATTGTAACTCCTGATGAACAGAGAGGGAGGCCAAGGTATGTCATATCATTAATCATTGATTGTAACCCAGAAAAGTGTACTAACACTGCAGAAGCTTCAAAAGATATTCCAAAGGTTAATAATTGAGACTTAGAAGAGTTCATTTGTAATCCAGTTAATCTGTAGGATTTTTCAAGAGTGTTTATGATGCAAGCTATAGAGTCTTTAACAGGTTTGTCGAAAATCATGATGTCATCAACAAACAACAGAGAGGAAATGTGAGGAGATTTGCATTTTGGGTGGAAAAGGATTTCCTTGTTTATGAATTTTGATGTTAGCATGGAATTAAAGACTCCCATCACAAGAATAGAAATGTATGAAGATAGTGGATCCCGCTGCCTGATTCCCTGTTCACTTTTGAAATAACCAGTTGTGTTACCCTTGAATTTTAAAGAAAAGGATGGATTTGAGATTCACCTATATACCCATGCAACAAAGGCCTTTGGAAACCTCATAAGGGACATAATTCTCACAATTGAAGTCCAGTGTAAACTGCCATAAGCATTTCTTAAGTTAAGCTTTAGCATGGCACTAGGGGTTGCTTGAGAGTGGCCATACCCTTTAAGCAATTCGTGAGCCAGCATCACATTATCCAGAATACTCCTTTTGGGAAGAAATGCAGCTTGGTTTTTGAAATGATTCTAGTCAAAGTCTGAACAAGTCTGGTTGCCAAAATTTTAGAAATACATTTATACACCATGTTGTAGCAAGAAATGGGCCTAAATGAGATAATTGAAATTGCTGGGTTGGTCTTAGGAATCAGAACCAGGTTGGTAGCATTTATTTCACCAAGCAATTTGAACTTGTCAAAAAAATTGTGAACCGCTTTGAGGAAGTCAGATTTTGTAACGACCAAGACTTTCTCTCCATAGAAAGTCGTATCGCTAATAAGAAAGAAAGGGGTGAGAAGTAGAAAAGAGAAGAAGAGAAAAGAAACAAACACAAATACTCACAGCGGAAACGAACAAAATATATTATATCACATAAATATTACATAGTATCATATACAACACTTATCAGAGTTACACAGATTACATATCATATACTAGACAGTTATAAACATCTGTCTAGTTATTACATCTCAATACAAAACAAAGATCTAAACAAGATCAACACAGCGGAAACTACTATCTATCTACAACGCTGAAGCCTCCTGCTCCATTGCTCCTCCAAATTTACTCGTCAAGGCTAAACCTGAATCCCTTGGCTACTCGTACAAATTTGAGTACCCAAGAGTTTATAAAACAGAAAATAAACACTTGGGTCAGACATGGGTCTGGTGTGAGTAAACGGGTTAAAATTGTTTAACTTCAAAAACTTTTGAAAACAAAGGTATCACGTAAGACTTCCCACACATAAACATGGAAAAGTTTTTACCTTACGCTAACCAAAACATTTGATAGGAAATCCAGTTATATTATAATAGGGTCTAGGGTTTTCAAGTAAAATACAGAAATAGCTGAAATGCTTACATCTCACATTCCAACATAGTTGGGCACAACTAATACGTACAACACTTATTGGAGTTTGGATTCCATACAATGGCAGGGCTACTGGGGTACCGCCCGTCACAGTACGTGGCCTAGATCACCGTACCGAGGATCACTCCCAATCCCCTGCAACACAAGGTCGGAACATCCCTTACTGGATAATTCCCGCACAAGATACCTCACGGTTGGGATCAGCAACCGCACCACTAAGTCGAAAATAGAAAGGGACATCTAGACAGAGGTAACCTTGTCCTACTTGGGTGCTACCCACTAACCTTGCTGCACCTCCCCTGTTTTAGCCATTCCCGGTTTGTGAGGCTTGAGGTCACGATTACCTTAGAAAAGAACACATCACTTAGAATGCTCATCGCCCACCTGACGATGTTCTGAAAGCATTCAATCCATACAAGTTCGTTCCGGGTTCGAACGAAACCGAAGGCATTATCTCGTTACACTCGTTTTGGAATCACCCTCAGAGTTAACGACAATAACCCTTGCACTCTGAATCTTCATCTTCACTTGATTCACGACCTATCGTAAATTTGGATCGATGTGGTATTCGGGTCTCCAGACCTGGAAATCCGGTATATGGAAACCCGATCCCGGTCTCATCGAAATCCAAAGCGTATCTTTTAAAGCCAAGTTGTTTTAAAGGTTTTAAACATTTAATCTTATATTCAGGATGATATAAACAGATAGATAAATCACATTATCACAATAGATAATCCATATCAAACATTCATCTCACAAAGCAGCATATCACATATATCAGAGATATCCAAATCATCCAATATCAACCAATCACCCAATATAAACCAATCACCCAATATCAATCAATCATCCATAAGCAGGTTTGATTAACTCTTAATCAATTTAATTAACCTTTAATTAAATTAATTACTATCCTTTAATTACTTGGATTACCTTAATCCTGCTTACTAATATTAATTAATTTCAAATTAATTAATTAATCATCTCTCAATGATCTTCCTTAATTAATCTTTCTTGATTAATTATACTTTAATTACATTCAAGTAATTATTCTTAACCATATACAGTAATTAACCTTTAATTACTATCATTAATTACAATAATTAATGAACCTTCATTAATTAATTAACTATAATTAATTATATTAATCCTTAATTAATTACAATTAATTAATCATACTTTAATTAATTTCTTTTATTAATCAACCTTGATTAATTAATAATCCTCTAATTACTTCATTAATTAATTACCTTCTAGTTAATTAAATAATTAATCTTTAATTAACTACATTCCTTAATTAACCTTAATTAATTATAAACAGTAATTAACCATCTTTTAATTACTTACCTTAATTAATTAATTCCTTAATTAATTATATTAATTATTCTTTAATCAGTTATTTTTGATTAATTAATCTTAATTAATCAATCTTAATTACATCATTTATTATGTTAATTAATATTACTTCATTAATTAATTACTTCCTTAATTAATTACTCTCTTTTAATTAATTACCTTAACAAGACATTAATCACATTATAAATTAACCTTAACTCTTCAATTAATTAATTACTCTTTAATTAATTAACTTCAAATCAATTATATTAATTAATCCTTTAATTAATAACATCAAATGATTAACTCTTAATCACTTCCATTTAATTACTTCTATAAGTAATTATCCATTAATTACTTCCATAAGCAATTCTTCTTAAATTAATTACATTGAATAATTATCTATTAATTATCTCACTAAATAATTACACTTAATAAAAACATAAGTGATTATCTTTCTAAAATTAATTACATAAATTAATAAATAAATTAATCATCACTCAATCTCTAATTCATTTATTTCTTAATTACATTTATTCCCACTAATTACTTTATTAAGTAATTATTCTTAATTACAACAAGTAATTAAGCTTTAATTAAATTTACTTATTTATTATCCTTAATTAAACTCAAATTATTTACTTTATTTAAAACCCATTTAAAAATCAATCATATATTTAAAAATGTAATTTTACTTTAAAACAATTTAAACCCTAAATTTTTATTATACTTAAAATCTTTGAAAATGCTTTTCAAACATGTTTAATTAAATTAAACAATTATTTATCTTTGAAATAATTATCATATCCTTTAAACTTATCTATTTAAAATATATTTGAAATCTAATTAAACATTACTTTATAATTTCTTTTGAAAATAACATTGAAACATTTGAAAAGCTTGAGTACATTCTTTAATAACCTAGTATACTCAAATTACCTAACCAAACACGTTTCTTCCCCGATCAAACTTCGAGTCGCTCGTCTACTCATCCACTTCGAGTCTTCACGCAGAATTCACGAGACCTTCCCGAGAAATCTTCTTCTTCCCCAATGTCGAACTCATCTGGTACACGAACGTGCACACGTGCACGTGCACGATCAAACCTCTCCCCTCCGACCATCCAACTGATCGCCGACCAACTCCATACGACCTCGACAACCCAACCATCAACCCAGAAACCAATCTCCACCATCGAAACGAAATTCGACCACCTCGATCAAAACTGGAACCCACATCTCGATCAGAAACAACCCATCGCCGACGAACTCCGCCTCGAGAAGCCTCGCCCACTTCTTCGCAGCGTCGCCACGACTCCAGCAAACTTTTCCCCCCATCGCGATCGTGTCCGATCCCCTATCCACGTCGAAACTCCTTTGACAACAGACGAACAAAAACTCCACCTAAAACCCTAGTTTGATCGAATTCGATCAATTTAGACATTGGAAAATTTTGATTATATTTTTCCCATGGTCGTCAGACCCCCAGCCAACCTCGACCACGATTCCGATGAAGTTCATCATGCCGATCGCCAGAATTTCCCTTAAACCCATTTTCTAGTCAATTCCAAATTTCATTCTTAATACATTATTAGAAATCCTGATTCTCTTCTTAAAATTCATAATTTCTAATATCAATTCAAGTTATAAACTTGAATCATTAATTCCTAATGATGGATTTTAACCATATGTTTAAGTTCTTATGCTTCTTCCTGTTTCCCAGATAATTTCCATTTTAATTTACTTAAATAAAATTACAAGCCTTACTCTATGTTTAAACAAATTAAAGTCATAAGAAAACTAGAACCAAACATAGAACAAGTAGAGAGATATTGAATTGATTTAATTTCAAACCTGGATCTTATAAAACAGAGAAGGCTAACATGCACAGTTCAAAGCATAAACAATCATACTGCACATTTATATCTTCATATGCAAGCATTACCTATTTCAGAATTTCACGAGCAACAATCCTGTATCTACTTAAACTTTTTAAATTAAGAGTTTACTCACAGGGTATTGATGAACAGAGAATAAACTTTGAAAACTGGACTTGATGAATAGATCTGCTACTGTATTTCCCAGATTCTAGCATATTTTCAATCATAAAATACTTGAATCTATTTTTAAATCCTAGATTATGTTTAAACTAAACTATCTTGTTTGAAATTCTAAACTTAACAGTGAACAGATAAAAAGATTTGGAATTTTTATTAAATTTAAACTCTCTATCTTGAAAACCAGAGAAGCACATACATATCAGACATGCAACTTTAATCAATTCATATACATAGAGATATTACTATATATATACACAAGAAAACATCATTCAACTTAGAACTTCCACAAACAACATATTTTAATTTACTTAAGTTTTAATATAAAATGTTTATTCACCAGTTTGAAAACAGGGAACAACTTTTGAACCTATCTACAGACAATTCACAGATATACCATTATATATATATATGCATTCATACTAATCATTCATGAAACATTATATACCATATTACTACATATTTATCACACATAACAACATAGTGCATATTTAAAACTGTTTTTAAAATGGAGTTTACTCACCTTTTAACTAAAATGCAGAGATGATTTAAACTGAGATGAAGCTTTGAAAACTTTGAATGCTTTGAAAAACTGGGTTCAAGCCTTTGAATTAGTTTTGAATTCTTTAAACTGAGATGTTTTGAGGCATTGATTTATGCAGGCTGGAGCTTCAATTTGCTGCTGAATGCTTTGAAAATCCAGGTTGTATTTGAAACTTGCAAGCTTTGAAAATTGTTACAGGCTTTATCTTTGATTTGAGAAATTGTTCTCAGGTTTGAAAAAGATACAGGCTTGAGAAAAATGTTTTGAGTTGATCTGGTGATTGTTTTACAGGTTTCGATTTTGAGTTTCTTTGTTTTAGAAATGAGAATAGGAAAAGAAATGAAGAGGAAGATATATGTTTATATAAGTTAATTTAGATTTTATTTAAAAATAAAAGAAAATTAAAATTAATGTGACACTTGTCTTAACCTTACTTAGTTTGCTAACACATGGTATTTAAGAGGTTTATAGATTAACACATGTAACTTTACATGCATAATTAAATTTTAAATGTTTTATAAAGTTTTTATAAATTAATTTCCAAATAAATAAATACATATCTTATTTTATGAATGCTTTTCTTAATTTATAAAAATAAAACCTTTAAAAGAAAATAAAATAAAAACCAATTAAAAGATTTATCTAAAGTATATTTAAAACTAAAATGTTATTTATTTAAATAACATTGAAAAGTCCAGATTAAACTAAATATAAATTTCCAATTTACCAAAGCTTCTATTTACAACATATTCAAATAAATATATATATTCAAATAGAAAATATCTTATTAACTTTTAAAAGATAAAATCATCAATTAATACTAATTTAATCAGATTATTAAATTAAATTCAAATTTTATTATCAAAGATCATCAATATCAATTTAATTATTTAACAGATTATTAAATTGATATTGTTAAAATTTCCGGGATATTACATTCCTTCCCCCTTAAAATAATTTCGTCCCCGAAATTTAAACAAAGGTAATTTAATAATCTTATTAAAGATTTTAAATTTAAAACATAAGCATATACTATCATCCATATGCTAACAACCATAGCAACCAATTCATCCAAACAATCAATTCTAACTATTCAGACAAAAGTCTGGATAGAATTCCTCGAGTTTCCCCAAGTATATATATATATATATCGGGATACTCGCTCTACAAACAATCTAAACTATTAAGCTATAGATCTCCTACACATCTAGATCTACAGAACTAAACAGACTATCAGACTACAGACGAGTCTGACTCAACTACCAAACATCCCAAAACTGCAGATTCTAAAACCAGAGATAGATCAAATACGTATTCCCTTAGAGATACGTAAAACTCAATGAATTCCAGTTATCCAAACTGACAATTCAATTCAGAAGACCAAATACTTATCCAAATCAGAACACAGACGAGATCCAAACACAACTCTACTTCACAATTATCCGTAGATTCCAAACTTACTTCTCCCATCCAGAGATACACTCCAAACTGCTTTCGCTGCTCAACTCTGATCTGGGGTAGAACACAAGCACAGACTGGACAACTCACTTCTAGAAATAAGGTTCACGGATCCATACAGAAAACTCAGATATTCCAGCAAAACTTGAGCTGCTTCACCAACTCCATCTCTAGGAAACATCCTTCCACTAGACTGAACCACCGGTATCACTCCTGGAATCCAGTCGATAAGAAAACTCAACCTTCAGATGCGGACAAACTTCTGACTTCTCTGAAGACATCCAGAAAATTCTGACAACCCAAGAGAACACTCAGACAATCGCAAGTCACTTTTGCGATCAACCCAGCCTAATTCCAAACAGACTGTTCTCTCTTTACCAATCAGAACAGCTTACACTTATTTATCCAATTTATCGAAGAAATGGACCCACTCTTACTGCTTCTGAACTTCACCTTCAGAAAAACTGCTCAGCCAGAAAACTTCCTGCCATCACAGAATACTCCGAGCTGCACTGCTGACACTGATGCCAAGGACTTCCTACTCCAAAGATCTTCGAGAAACTCGAACTCCAAACCAAACAGAAACACCATGCTGAACTCAGCCACAATACCAAAGCATACACACTTCCTTAATCTTGTTCCAAAGAAAACATCTTCGGGAACATCCATCGTCACTGTATCTCATCATACAGCTACTATTACCTGAGGTATCAAGGTACCATCACTCGCTTCTGCCTCATCGACAGATCCAACTCTACTCATCCAAACTTCAGAGATAAACTCCGAACCATTACAGTTTCCTTCGGAGATCGATGAAATCCTTCACCACAGCAAAGCTTACTCGAGACGGTATTGGGTCTACAGTCTCGACAAATACACTTCCAACCTCAACATTTAAACTCCAACCATTGGTAGTCGTGTTTCACACACCACTACCCCATCTACCTTTATAACTTATATTGGAAAACCCGAACAGGTAACCCAACAAATAGGTAGAAATATATATATATTTAAAATGATACTTTTTATATAGAAATTATTTCTGGGTAAAATTATTTCATTTACCTCTTTAAAACAATATTGTGTCTGTTGGCCTGGTTCAAGTGTTTAGAGATCCCTATCAATAACGTTAGCTACTCGTATTGACCAGAATCCATATACCACTCAACCGATCAATTAACACAATATAAAACCATTTTATATAACTAACAAATACGCGCTCTCATATATATATACACTCGGACTCAAACAGGTTGCTACAGATCCTATTTCTAATGAACAATCCTTCCGAACCTAGGTATTCACTCAACCTAGCGCTCTGATATTCACTTAACCAATAGCTTAGGTATTCGCTCAACCTATGCTCTAATACCACTGTAACGACCAAGACTTTCTCTCCATAGAAAGTCGTATCGCTAATAAGAAAGAAAGGGGTGAGAAGTAGAAAAGAGAAGAAGAGAAAAGAAACAAACACAAATACTCACAGCGGAAACGAACAAAATATATTATATCACATAAATATTACATAGTATCATATACAACACTTATCAGAGTTACACAGATTACATATCATATACTAGACAGTTATAAACATCTGTCTAGTTATTACATCTCAATACAAAACAAAGATCTAAACAAGATCAACACAGCGGAAACTACTATCTATCTACAACGCTGAAGCCTCCTGCTCCATTGCTCCTCCAGATTTACTCGTCAAGGCTAAACCTGAATCCCTTGGCTACTCGTACAAATTTGAGTACCCAAGAGTTTATAAAACAGAAAATAAACACTTGGGTCAGACATGGGTCTGGTGTGAGTAAACGGGTTAAAATTGTTTAACTTCAAAAACTTTTGAAAACAAAGGTATCACGTAAGACTTCCCACACATAAACATGGAAAAGTTTTTACCTTACGCTAACCAAAACATTTGATAGGAAATCCAGTTATATTATAATAGGGTCTAGGGTTTTCAAGTAAAATACAGAAATAGCTGAAATGCTTACATCTCACATTCCAACATAGTTGGGCACAACTAATACGTACAGCACTTATTGGAGTTTGGATTCCATACAATGGCAGGGCTACTGGGGTACCGCCCGTCACAGTACGTGGCCTAGATCACCGTACCGAGGATCACTCCCAATCCCCTGCAACACAAGGTCGGAACATCCCTTACTGGATAATTCCCGCACAAGATACCTCACGGTTGGGATCAGCAACCGCACCACTAAGTCGAAAATAGAAAGGGACATCTAGACAGAGGTAACCTTGTCCTACTTGGGTGCTACCCACTAACCTTGCTGCACCTCCCCTGTTTTAGCCATTCCCGGTTTGTGAGGCTTGAGGTCACGATTACCTTAGAAAAGAACACATCACTTAGAATGCTCATCGCCCACCTGACGATGTTCTGAAAGCATTCAATCCATACAAGTTCGTTCCGGGTTCGAACGAAACCGAAGGCATTATCTCGTTACACTCGTTTTGGAATCACCCTCAGAGTTAACGACAATAACCCTTGCACTCTGAATCTTCATCTTCACTTGATTCACGACCTATCGTACATTTGGATCGATGTGGTATTCGGGTCTCCAGACCTGGAAATCCGGTATACGGAAACCCGATCCCGGTCTCATCGAAATCCAAAGCGTATCTTTTAAAGCCAAGTTGTTTTAAAGGTTTTAAACATTTAATCTTATATTCAGGATGATATAAACAGATAGATAAATCACATTATCACAATAGATAATCCATATCAAACATTCATCTCACAAAGCAGCATATCACATATATCAGAGATATCCAAATCATCCAATATCAACCAATCACCCAATATAAACCAATCACCCAATATCAATCAATCATCCATAAGCAGGTTTGATTAACTCTTAATCAATTTAATTAACCTTTAATTAAATTAATTACTATCCTTTAATTACTTGGATTACCTTAATCCTGCTTACTAATATTAATTAATTTCAAATTAATTAATTAATCATCTCTCAATGATCTTCCTTAATTAATCTTTCTTGATTAATTATACTTTAATTACATTCAAGTAATTATTCTTAACCATATACAGTAATTAACCTTTAATTACTATCATTAATTACAATAATTAATGAACCTTCATTAATTAATTAACTATAATTAATTATATTAATCCTTAATTAATTACAATTAATTAATCATACTTTAATTAATTTCTTTTATTAATCAACCTTGATTAATTAATAATCCTCTAATTACTTCATTAATTAATTACCTTCTAGTTAATTAAATAATTAATCTTTAATTAACTACATTCCTTAATTAACCTTAATTAATTATAAACAGTAATTAACCATCTTTTAATTACTTACCTTAATTAATTAATTCCTTAATTAATTATATTAATTACTCTTTAATCAGTTATTTTTGATTAATTAATCTTAATTAATCAATCTTAATTACATCATTTATTATGTTAATTAATATTACTTCATTAATTAATTACTTCCTTAATTAATTACTCTCTTTTAATTAATTACCTTAACAAGACATTAATCACATTATAAATTAACCTTAACTCTTCAATTAATTAATTACTCTTTAATTAATTAACTTCAAATCAATTATATTAATTAATCCTTTAATTAATAACATCAAATGATTAACTCTTAATCACTTCCATTTAATTACTTCTATAAGTAATTATCCATTAATTACTTCCATAAGCAATTCTTCTTAAATTAATTACATTGAATAATTATCTATTAATTATCTCACTAAATAATTACACTTAATAAAAACATAAGTGATTATCTTTCTAAAATTAATTACATAAATTAATAAATAAATTAATCATCACTCAATCTCTAATTCATTTATTTCTTAATTACATTTATTCCCACTAATTACTTTATTAAGTAATTATTCTTAATTACAACAAGTAATTAAGCTTTAATTAAATTTACTTATTTATTATCCTTAATTAAACTCAAATTATTTACTTTATTTAAAACCCATTTAAAAATCAATCATATATTTAAAAATGTAATTTTACTTTAAAACAATTTAAACCCTAAATTTTTATAATACTTAAAATCTTTGAAAATGCTTTTCAAACATGTTTAATTAAATTAAACAATTATTTATCTTTGAAATAATTATCATATCCTTTAAACTTATCTATTTAAAATATATTTGAAATCTAATTAAACATTACTTTATAATTTCTTTTGAAAATAACATTGAAACATTTGAAAAGCTTGAGTACATTCTTTAATAACCCAGTATACTCAAATTACCTAACCAAACACGTTTCTTCCCCGATCAAACTTCGAGTCGCTCGTCTACTCATCCACTTCGAGTCTTCATGCAGAATTCACGAGACCTTCCCGAGAAATCTTCTTCTTCCCCAATGTCGAACTCATCTGGTACACGAACGTGCACACGTGCACGTGCACGATCAAACCTCTCCCCTCCGACCATCCAACTGATCGCCGACCAACTCCATACGACCTCGACAACCCAATCATCAACCCAGAAACCAATCTCCACCATCGAAACGAAATTCGACCACCTCGATCAAAACTGGAACCCACATCTCGATCAGAAACAACCCATCGCCGACGAACTCCGCCTCGAGAAGCCTCGCCCACTTCGCCGCAGCGTCGCCACGACTCCAGCAAACTTTTCCCCCCATCGCGATCGTGTCCGATCCTCTATCCACGTCGAAACTCCTTTGACAACAGACGAACAAAAACTCCACCTAAAACCCTAGTTTGATCGAATTCGATCAATTTAGACATTGGAAAATTTTGATTATATTTTTCCCATGGTCGTCAGACCCCCAGCCAACCTCGACCACGATTCCGATGAAGTTCATCATGCCGATCGCCAGAATTTCCCTTAAACCCATTTTCTAGTCAATTCCAAATTTCATTCTTAATACATTATTAGAAATCCTGATTCTCTTCTTAAAATTCATAATTTCTAATATCAATTCAAGTTATAAACTTGAATCATTAATTCCTAATGATGGATTTTAACCATATGTTTAAGTTCTTATGCTTCTTCCTGTTTCCCAGATAATTTCCATTTTAATTTACTTAAATAAAATTACAAGCCTTACTCTATGTTTAAACAAATTAAAGTCATAAGAAAACTAGAACCAAACATAGAACAAGTAGAGAGATATTGAATTGATTTAATTTCAAACCTGGATCTTATAAAACAGAGAAGGCTAACATGCACAGTTCAAAGCATAAACAATCATACTGCACATTTATATCTTCATATGCAAGCATTACCTATTTCAGAATTTCACGAGCAACAATCCTGTATCTACTTAAACTTTTTAAATTAAGAGTTTACTCACAGGGTATTGATGAACA
Organism: Allium fistulosum; assembly: GCA_030737815.1. Classification (NCBI taxonomy): domain Eukaryota; kingdom Viridiplantae; phylum Streptophyta; class Magnoliopsida; order Asparagales; family Amaryllidaceae; genus Allium; species Allium fistulosum. The sequence goes on along the minus strand of CM060902.1, from coordinate 1,126,440,737 downwards.
GAGAATAAACTTTGAAAACTGGACTTGATGAATAGATCTGCTACTGTATTTCCCAGATTCTAGCATATTTTCAATCATAAAATACTTGAATCTATTTTTAAATCCTAGATTATGTTTAAACTAAACTATCTTGTTTGAAATTCTAAACTTAACAGTGAACAGATAAAAAGATTTGGAATTTTTATTAAATTTAAACTCTCTATCTTGAAAACCAGAGAAGCACATACATATCAGACATGCAACTTTAATCAATTCATATACATAGAGATATTACTATATATATACACAAGAAAACATCATTCAACTTAGAACTTCCACAAACAACATATTTTAATTTACTTAAGTTTTAATATAAAATGTTTATTCACCAGTTTGAAAACAGGGAACAACTTTTGAACCTATCTACAGACAATTCACAGATATACCATTATATATATATGCATTCATACTAATCATTCATGAAACATTATATACCATATTACTACATATTTATCACACATAACAACATAGTGCAGATTTAAAACTGTTTTTAAAATGGAGTTTACTCACCTTTTAACTAAAATGCAGAGATGATTTAAACTGAGATGAAGCTTTGAAAACTTTGAATGCTTTGAAAAATTGGGTTCAAGCCTTTGAATTAGTTTTGAATTCTTTAAACTGAGATGTTTTGAGGCATTGATTTATGCAGGCTGGAGCTTCAATTTGCTGCTGAATGCTTTGAAAATCCAGGTTGTATTTGAAACTTGCAAGCTTTGAAAATTGTTACAGGCTTTATCTTTGATTTGAGAAATTGTTCTCAGGTTTGAAAAAGATACAGGCTTGAGAAAAATGTTTTGAGTTGATCTGGTGATTGTTTTACAGGTTTCGATTTTGAGTTTCTTTGTTTTAGAAATGAGAATAGGAAAAGAAATGAAGAGGAAGATATATGTTTATATAAGTTAATTTAGATTTTATTTAAAAATAAAAGAAAATTAAAATTAATGTGACACTTGTCTTAACCTTACTTAGTTTGCTAACACATGGTATTTAAGAGGTTTATAGATTAACACATGTAACTTTACATGCATAATTAAATTTTAAATGTTTTATAAAGTTTTTATAAATTAATTTCCAAATAAATAAATACATATCTTATTTTATGAATGCTTTTCTTAATTTATAAAAATAAAACCTTTAAAAGAAAATAAAATAAAAACCAATTAAAAGATTTATCTAAAGTATATTTAAAACTAAAATGTTATTTATTTAAATAACATTGAAAAGTCCAGATTAAACTAAATATAAATTTCCAATTTACCAAAGCTTCTATTTACAACATATTCAAATAAATATATATATTCAAATAGAAAATATCTTATTAACTTTTAAAAGATAAAATCATCAATTAATACTAATTTAATCAGATTATTAAATTAAATTCAAATTTTATTATCAAAGATCATCAATATCAATTTAATTATTTAACAGATTATTAAATTGATATTGTTAAAATTTCCGGGATATTACAGATTTAATAGTGTCCCGGTTATGTATAAAATATAGGAGGTTAAATCCATCAGGGCCTCCACTAATTTCTTATTCATTGTGAAGAGAGTATTTTTTATTCTTCATCAGTCACCTTGCATACAAGAGAATCAGCTTCTTTAGAGAGAATATAAGGAAGCTTGATGTAAGATAGCTCATCAAGGCTAGGTTGAAATTGTCATTGATTGCCAAACAAGTTCCTGTAATAGTTGAGAAGTGATGAAGCCACATCAGTTGGATTAGAGTGGAGCACGCCCTGTTCATCATAAATAGTGCTTATTTGTTCCTTGTTTTGTTTAACCTTAAATGAAGCATGGAAGTATGCAGTATTATTATCACCCTCAGTAACCCATTTTTGACAAAGTTGCTGCTTTTTCATTTTCCCTTCAATATTCAAGGCAACATTTAGTTCATAAAATATCCTTCTCTTATCACAAGCAGCTGCAGGATCATTGGGATTCAGCATCATGTATTCCTGAGACTGCTATAGCTGTTCCCGAAGCTTTGTTGATATTAATGAACCATCGCCATATTTCTTCTTTGCCCATTCCTGCAAAGTTACTTTTGTGGCCTTGAGCTTCCTGCAAAAAATATACATAGGGTTTCCATGATAATTATTAGTTCAAACATTTTGAATCATACTATTATAATCAGGCCCAAGAACCCAAGCATTATAAAATTTAAAGCTTTTTTTTCTCTTTTATTGGCTGTACCCCAGTGGAAAAAATTAGGGGGGAGTGATCAGACAACACTGGGTGAGATAAGAAGGAATATAAGATAGGTCAGGTAGAGATAGCTTGGAAGTTAGCAAAAGAATGATCAATTGTCGTGAAAATCCTAGTGCCAGTTCTACTCCTATTGTTCCATGAGAACTTGGCACCAGAAGAAGGGATGGGCATGAGCAAGGCGTCATAAATTGATTTATTTAGAGGATATATGTCTTTGGGGAGTAATGGAATACCACCTTCCTTGTCATGTAGATTAAGGCAGTAATTGAAGTCTCCAAAAACCATCCATGGATGGCTATTTTATCTGAAAGCTGGGAGAAGATTCAGGAGTGATTGTCTTGACAATAGAGTGTTATGAGCATAAACAATGGTTAGGAAGATAAAGCAATTGGAATGAATCAGTTTGGCATGAAAGTGTAAAAGTTGTGAAGTTGAAAGAATTGGATTGAGGTTGAGCACAGTTGAGTCATGTAAGACCATTATTCTTCCATAGGGTGCATCAGAAAGGTTGTGGTGAAGGGACCAAAAAGGCTTGATGTGTCTGTGGTGTTTTTAAATAAATAAATAAATATATATATATATATGTATATGTATATGTATATGTATATGTATATGTATATGTATATGTATATGTATATGTATAATGAAATATTATTAATTTAAAATGATTTTGACAAATTCCAAATATTTTGAATTAATACCTTAAAATATTGTGTAGATTTAAAATTCAAAATTAGATCAAAATTTTAAATAAAATATCTATTTTTAAATTTCCCTTCAAAAGAATCTATTTTTAAATTTATATTAAAATTATATGATATATATATATATATATAATGTTAAATTCATTTTATAAATTCAAAATATACATACATACATACATACATATATTTATATTTAAATTAAAATTATATTTATTTGTATAAGTAATCAAAATAATATATATATATTCGATTTTTATTTCAAAAAAGTTTTAAAAATATATATTTTATTATTATTATCAAATCCATATGGATTTTTTAATTTTTCAAAATATAAATAAATACATTAATATTTTTAGAATGATTTTAAAATATATGTTAATTATTATTATATGGACATAAAAATTAATTTTTTATAAAAATGATAATATATATTTATAAAATAGTTTTAAATAATATAATATAATATATATATATATATAATTATAATTACATTTATCATATCATAAAATTATTAAAGCTAGTTGAAAATAATATTAAAAATGAAAATAAATTTTATTTATTTAATAATCTGGTCAAAAATACTTATATAATATAATGATGTTTTTATGTTTTTCAATAGCTAAAATATACAATTTTAATTTGGACAATATAGGCATATATAAATTCATTATAAAACATATATAAGATCGAATCTACACTGATATGGTATAATATGTAATCAAAAGAGGATCTAGATTAATACCTGAATAAGAGGCATAAGATTTACTCCTTGAATTGTTGAATAACTACGAGATTTAATCAAATCAGCCTTCGAATTTTGCTAAGATCTTGAGATGAACACCACCTTGTAATAATTTTATTTTGTTTTGATTTGCTTTTGGGAATTCACGGCTATGGGGAATTGGAATTTTCGTCTGGAATAAACAAGAGAAAAGAGGCAAAAATGAATCACTAGTGATGGGTTTAATTAAGGACTTAGAAAGAGTTAAAGTTAAAATATTTTCTCCTTCCTTTACTCATTCTTTGTTTTCCATTTCAAATTTCATGTGAACAGTTAAAACCTCATCTACTTGCACAATAGGTTAGCCATGATTGAAGTTATATGGGCCTTATACAATTCTCGAACCCGTTTAGTAATTAATTAATTTCAATCAAATTTAAATATTTATTGGTAACGCATATCAATATGTACATATATAACTTTTAAATATGCACTTTATTAAATAATAATGGAACCAAAAAAATCAAATAAAATTTCATAGTTAATATTTCATAAATATTAATTAATTTACAACAATTATAAATTAATTAAATCATGTGGTATTTTAGAGTAGTCATCGTTAAGTTTGTGCGACTCAAAGGTATAAATTTAGTTCACGATTAATATCAGGCAATTCGAATATTGACGTTCCCACATTATCTTAGCTAGTGGTGTGCTAGTTTGGCTAAATTTATCGCTTACACATTTTTTTGGTAAACCCAATTTTACTGTTTTAGGATGTACCAATGGTAACGATTATTTACATCAATTGTCTTCATCAAAACAATTTCACCTTAAAACATATGAAATTTTGTTTTGGTTAAAATTCCAATATTTTCTACACTTAACTCGGTTAGTCCAAACACTCCTTATTTCAATAGCAATAAGTATTACTAACTGTACTGCCTTAGCTAAAGGTTTAACTTTGAGTTGACTATAGTTAGTCGTGGTACTAACCTCATATAACCAAAGAGAAGAATTCTCTATTGAATAGTGTTTCACGCCTACTGATTCAACTTAGACACAACTATAGTCGTTTGATGGATGCAATGTCATAATTTAACTATAATCAAAGTGGAGTATCTATATTGAAGTTGAACTGTATTCTCAAGTCCATAGAACTGTGTAATATCATCACTTTAAGATTCTATGTTTGACCTAAGATATATTAAACAACTGAAAACTCTCGAGTGAGCCATTCCATAGTTATCTAACAACTATAAGTACGTAATCCCTGATAGAGCAAGGGGTATGCCCAAAGGGCAATGCTACAATTTATTGTAAATTATTAACTCTGTAATAAAATCTTGTCCAAAATAAAAAATGTTATTCTTTCTATTATATACTTGATAAAAATGTGTTACATTAATCGTTTATTTAGTTAAGAGTATATTTAATTAAAAAATCCACAAATGGCGTGTTTTTTGATAGAAATTACAATGTGTTATAATCATGAGCAATTTATCACAATATAATCGGCACATTGTTTTAAATATTCCTAGTCCAGATGTATCGAGACTACATATCGATACATCTGTTGAGACTAGAGTATGTAATGCTCTCCAAATGTTGGACAATATATTTTTCATAGCTGCTAGCTGCACCACGGGGATATGTACAAATAGTTATTTGATAAACAAGGAATGACTCACTTGACAGTTTTACGTTGGTTAATATAACAAAGGTCAAAAATAAAATAGTGATGTGACAATATTACACAATTCTCTTGACTTAAGAAAACCATCAAGCTTCAATGTGGAAACTCCGCTTTGATTATAGTTAAATCATGGCACGGCTATTGTTGGGTCAAGTGAAAACATTTTAAGTGAAACATTATTCAATATAAAATTGATCTCCTTGGTTATATGAGGTTAGTATCACAGTCAACTGAAGTCAACTCAAAGTCAAAGTCTCTGGCCAAAGTAGTTCGCTTAATAATAATTGTTATTATTAAACCAAGGACTTTGTCTTTAGACTAAAGTTGAATATGGATGATACTGAAATTTTGCCATTACCAAATTTCATAAGTCCTAATGTGATATAGTTTTAATGAGAATAATTGGTCTAAATAATTTTCATTACTGGGTAATGCTTGAAAAAAGTAAAATTGGATTTTACCAAAGCTATGCAAGCGATAAATTTGTCCATAATGTCACACCACTAACTAAGGTGACATGTGAACTTTAAAATTCAAATTGTTCGATATTAGTCACTGATTACATCTAAGAGTCATACAACCGAAATGTTGAATACTCCAACGTTTATTAGATTTGATCAATTATAATTATTATAAATTAATTAAATGGAATGTTAATAATAAAATTTTATTCAATTTATATTTAAAATAGTGCATATATAAAAGTTATATACACACATATTGGTATATGATATCGATGTATGTTTAAATTGGATTAAAATGTATTTATTTAATCGAGCTTGAAGTAATTGGGAGGCCCATAAAGGGACCTAATTTAGTCGACAATAGGTGTATGAGGTGGGGTTGGATAGATTCAAAATGAGGTTTGAATTAGTAAAGATATTTGTGGATTCGGATCCACTTTTTACTCTTCTCTTTCCCTATTATTTAAACACCCTTAACCCTTCATTTGTTGCTCTCTCTCTTTTAGCATCTCCTATCATCCACATCAGGCCAAACCACTCTCCCCTTTTCCTCCATTGATTCAAGCTTCAATTAACACTAATTCAAATAAAATAGGACATCGATGTGTATTGCTTTCAGTCTGGTAGCTTTCTCAAGAAGAAATTGAATTAAGATTTAAATGGATTTAACTAATTTGGCACTCGAGGTGTATTCTCTAGGCTATAGTAAGGTAATATTCTTATTTATAATTTATATACGTATATATTTTCTCATTATATAATTCAGGTATTGTTAGATTGATCGTATTATCATGAATATGTGTGTTGTCATCATCATAAATGAATATATGTATGTATGTATGTATGTATGTATGTGTACATAGTAATATATTTTTTATGTATATTGATATATAAAATTTGAGGCAGAAAAATATAAAATAATAATAATTTTTTTCTTAAAATTTATAAATTCGTTTTAAAACATGTTTTAATGTTTTTTAATAATGATGATGCTGTCATGTTTTTTTTGAAAATAATAATAATAATAATAATAATGTTTTCATGTTTTTTAACACTTAAAATATACAAGTTTAAATTGGACAACATAGACACACACACACACACACACACATATATATATATATATATTCGTTATAAAACATATATAAATCAAATCTACACCGATATGATATAATATGTAACCAAAATTAGATTAGATTAATACCTAAATAAGTGGCATAAGATTTACACCTTGAATGGTTGAATAACTACGAGATCTAATCAAAATAGCATTCAGATTTTTCTCCGATCTTGAGATGAACACCACCTTGTATTAATTTTATTTTGTTTTAATTTGCTTTTGGTAATTCAAGACTACGTGGCCTTGAAATTTTCAGCTGGAATGAAAAAGTGAAAGGAGGCAAAAATGGATCGCTAGTGATGGGTTTAATTAAGCACTTAGAAAAAGGTAAAGTTGAAATATTTTCTCCTTCCTTTACTTATTCTTTATTTTCCATTTCAAATCTCATTTGAACACTTAAAACCTCATCTCCTTGCACCATAGGTCAGCCATGATTGAAGCTATATGGGCCTTCAATAATTCCCAAAACCGTTTAGTGATTAGTTGACTTAAATCAAATTTAAATATTTATTAATAACGCATATCGATACGTACATATATAACTTTTATACATGCACTTTATTAAATTATAATGGAACCCAATAAATCAAATAAATTTTTAGAATTAATATTTCATAAATATTAACCAATTTATAATAGTTATAAATTAATTAAATCATGTGGTATTTTAGAATATTCATCGTTAAAGTTTTGCAACTCAAAGGTGTAAATTCAGTCGGCGTTTAATATCAAATAATTCGAATATGATTGTTCCTACATTACCTTAGCTAGTAGTGTGACAGTTTGGTTGAATTTATCGCTTACACATTTTTTGGGTAGAATCCAATTTTACTATTTTAGGCAGTACCTAATGATAACAATTATTTACATCAATTATCTTCTTCAAAATAGTATCACCATAAAACTTAAGAAATTTTGTTTTGGTCAAAATTCCAATATTTTCCAAGCTCGGTTAGTTTAAACATAAAGTCCTTGGTTTAATAATAATTATTATTATTGACACTACTGCTCTACCTAAAGGTTTGACTTTGAGTTGACTATAGTTGACCGTGGTACTAACCTCATATATCCACACAGAAGAATTCTCTATTAAACAGTGTTTCACACCTATAATTCAACTTAGACCCAACTATAGTTGTTCAATAGATGCAATGTCACAATTTAACTATTATCGAAGTGGGGTATCTAGATTGAAGTTCAATTGTATTCTCAAGTCTAGAACTATGTAATATCATCACTTTAAGATTCTATGTTTGACCTAAATATATTAAACAACAAAAATCTCTCAAGTGAGTCATTCCATAATTATCTAATAACTATCAGTATGTAACCCCTGATAGAGTTAGGGGTATGCACAAAGGGCAATTCTGTAATTTATTGTAAATTATTAGCTCTTTAATAAAATCTCGTCCGAAGTAAAAGGTGTTATTCTTTATATCATATACTTGATATAAATGTGTTATGTTAATCATTTATTTAATTGAAAGTATATTTAATTTAAAAAAATCCATAAATGGTGTGTTTTGTGATAGTAATTACAATGTGTTATAATCATGAGCAATTCATCAAAATGTAATATACACATCGTTTCAAATATTCTTAGTCCAAATGTATCGAGACTGTATATCAATACATCCATTGAGACAAGAGTACATAATGCTCCCTAAATGTTGGGCAGTGTAGTCTTCATGGCTGCTGGGTGCACCAAGGGGATATGTACTGATGGTTATTGGATAAATATCGAACAACTTACTCGACAGTTTTAAGTTGGTTAATATGACAAATAACAAAAATAAAATATCAATATGATAATATTAAACAATTCTCTTGACTTGAGAATATCGTCGAGCTTCAATGTGGAAACTCCGCTTTGATTATAATTAAATCGTGGCACAACACTCATCAAAGGACTATTTTTAGGTCGAGTGGAACCATTGGATGTGAAACACTACTCAATTTAAAATTCATCTCCTTTGTTATACAAGGTTAGTATCACAATTAGTTGAAGTCAACTCAAAGTCGAAGTCTCTAGCGTAAGTAGTTCCCTTAATAATAATCGCTATGGTTGAACTAAGGTTTTTACGTTTAGACTATAAAGTTAAATTTGGATAATATTGGAATTTTGACCATTACCAAATTCCATAAGTCCTAATGTGATATAGTTTTGATGAGGAGAATTGTTGTAATAATTGTCAATACTAGGTAATGCTTAAAAAAGGTAAAATCGATTTTACTAAAGCTCTGTAAGTGATAAATTTAGCCATAATGCCACACCACTAGCAAAGGTGACATGTTGTAACAGCCCAAAATTTTTACAAGTATTTTATTCATTTATTTAAAGACTTTGGCTTTTGATTTCTTAAAAAATCTAATTTTGGAAATTTTCTTGTATTGATTGTTAATCAATTGCCCAAATTTTTATTTAAAATAAACGTTCTGTAATTTTGATTTGGATAAAAAGTGTAACTTTAATAGAAATTTTAAATTTTATAATTATAAATGCCAAATTTTCATCTTGAACTGTATACAATTGTGTAACATTTGTTTCACTTTTGTTTTGGTCAGATTTGTTGTATACTTTTAAAAGTTAGTAATAATTAGTGTGAAACGGGAAATTTAACTTTACATTTCTTTCACGTATATTTATATCCGTTCCTTAACTTTATATTAAACAATCAAATTTTATTAATTATGGTATAATAGCTATTAAATTTTGGTTTAAAGCGATGGGTTATTTTTCTAATTGTAACGTTATCATTTTTAAATTTATTTAATAAGAGAAACAAATGAATTTGTACGTTACTTTGGGCGTTTTATAATTTCTCTTGTTTTTTTCCTTTGTCCATTTGATTTTTATATGCGTTGGCTTTACAAGTCATCAGCCGTTCATTTAATCTTGCTCAAAATCTTGCCTTAAATCTTTGTCACGTGAGAATTATTTCTTTCCCTTTGCCTTCCATACGTTTCCATCAATTAAATAGAATTGAATGCCTTAATTGCCTCTACCGTTCAAAACTTTTTTTCTTGCCTTCTCTCTACATAAATTTGTGAGCAGCTGTCATATTCTATTCCACGTTCACAAATTTTCCTTACCACAATTTTTCATTTCAGCTTCCATTTGAGATTGCGTGACCAAGGTATGGCCGCATGTTTCTTTCATTTGTTTCATTTTGTTTGTTCTTCTTTACGTGCCTTGCTATTTCATACTGCCTGCCACCTCATGCTCGGCCCCTTTCACCATATATTTTTCCGACCGAACCCCTGCCATCACCAAACCCCACGGCTCCAACTCCTCCAGACCGAACCCCCTGCCACCACCAAACCCCACGGCTCCAGCTCCTCCAGGCCGAACCCCTGTCACCACCAAACCCCACGACTCCAGCTCCATGCCAGACCAGCCAGACCACCACCGAGACCAGTCACGCCTCCAACCCCTCCGCCAGACCAACCCCATGCCAGACCACCACGAACCCAGGCAGACCGAGCCTTGTTTGAAAACAAAAGAGAAATGAACAAATTTTTGTTTGTGTCACCTTCGTATTTTTATTTTTGAAGTATATTGCCATCGAGCCTTTGTATTGTTGAAGTTATAGTCTATTTTTTTAAAAGAGTGGTCGAGCCTTTGTATTGTTGAAGTTTTAGTTTATATTTTAACCGAACCTTTGTTTTGAAAAAAAAATGATGATGAAAAATTTGCCTTTTGTCACCTTTGTATTTGAAGTCTCAAACTACAACCCCTCCGAGCCTTTAAAATCTTGAATATGGTGAAGTGGTCGAGCCATTTCTTTCTAGTATTCAACTTGTTTTGTTTGCTTCATTTGAAAATTTGTTATTCGTGCATTCTTAGATTTGTTTATTTATTTTGCTTTATATTTGAATCTAGTTGGCGCATCCTCTAACAACTGATCGTGCTTTCCGGGTGCTTTTCGATTGATAGCGTATTTTCTTTTTGAATCGAATCTCCAGCTCCGTAGAGGTGAGTAAATCTCACACGAATATTCATACTTATATGATTGTGAAACGACCGCAACTGAATGTGTAGAAAATAAATAAATAAAAATGATGTTATAATTACCTGTGATTATTTATATATGATGTAAAATTGCATAACATATAATCTGTTATATTTTGTTCTTATTTTACTGTTATTCTATTCTGTTGAATCACACTGCCAGTTCCCTGTAGAATAGAATCACTATGGGTTGAAATGATACATACCCGAACGGACTTTAGAATAAGGGAAGATCGTTATAGGCTGAAATGATCGGCCTAAATGATTTTCAATTTAATTTTATTTATTTGGGATTGCGGGTTTGAAATGATAAAACCCGGATTTTTCTTTGTAAACTACGGATTGAAATGATATATTATCCGTATCACTTGTCTCAGGCTAGAAAATATTATACAGACCCGTGGTTATTTTATGTACTTTTCTGGATACTTTTAAATATTTTAAATATTTGTAATAATATTAAATTGATTTAAATTGAGTTTTTAAAATGATTTATTTAGAGTAGAAATGATTTTTCTATGTGATAAATGTAGATAAATGGAAAAAATATTGACTTTAAAGTGTAACTTAAATTTGAAAATTTGACTAAAAAGAAAAGATGGAAACTTAAGATTTATAAAATTAAAATGAAAATTAAGTTTTAAAATGGTGGAAAAATAGAGAATTAAATTTAAGTGTTGAAATAAATTGTTTAAAGGAAAAAATACGAATTGACACACTTGAAATTTAATAAGTGAACTTTGTAAATTTTTGATTTTATTTTTGTAAAACTTCTCTTTAGAAATCATAAGTTAATGGTTTTAAATGAACATTTTTAATGTGGAAAATATGATTTTTATAAGTTTAAATGGTTTAAATTGAAGTTTATTTATGGCTGGAATTGCACTTAAAACCTGGAAATTTAATTTATAGCACTTCAGAAATGCTACCATCTCTGAAATGAACAAATTCTGAACTAAGTAGAATCTGCAGCACTTGTTAAGTGCTGTGGTTATATAAATGAACCAAAAGACTAAAATGAACTAAGGCTATGATAGCACTTGGTAAGTGCTGTTGTAGCAGGAACTAAAATTTGACCTGAAACTAATAAAAGGGCTACTGTAGCACTTGTTAAGAGCTGCAGTAGGCTGAAATATGATTTTGTTTAAAACTGAACTGTTATAGCAGTTTATAAATGCTGTCTTTGCTGAATTAAATTGTTTTCAAATACAACTTACCGCAGCACTTTTTAAATGCTGTGAAAGTTGAAATTTTAACGTTTTATTGTTTTAAGTGAATAAATGAACTCAGAAAAGGCTAAATTTTTGGGAATTTAATATTTGATTTAAAAGAATAATGACTTTGTTTTTTAAATGGTTTAATTTGAAGTATTTTGATATAAATTGTTTTAAATTTATAACCACGGGTTATAATAACGATTGGTTGTTAAAGAGACCGGGATCGGATATGGACATACTCTCTATCGATACCGAAAACCACTTTGACAACTGTGTACGCGGTGGAGTTTCCAGAATGAAGTAGGGTGGTGGCGACGATCCTAAGGTATATACGTGGACCCAACTCCCGTGAGTTGGCATAAGGTGGCTAAAACAGGAGCGATCTCGGACCAGTGAGGTAGCACCTCTTCTCGGACACATTTCTTCGATACCATTCTATTACTTTGTGATTTTTGGAGGCCACCCTTGATTTGGGAGTGTTGTTCGAGGTGGAACGGTAGTGGCTGCTATGCGTATCCATCAGTCCGTGTGCGTAATTGGTATATCTAACTTGGCATTGCCTTGTGTGCCGTGTCACCTACCATATCGAACCCACTACGATTTTGATTTAAAGATCCGACCACGTTAAGGTTCTCCATCCCCTTAACGCTATTTTCTATATGATTATACTTTACTGATTAGACACTACTGTATATAGCGTATATTACTATATAGTAAATAGTTTAACGGATCCTTAGAGGATGGGCGGTCCCAAGCATCTTCTAAGTTACTTGTACCTTTACTATAGTTCACTTGAGTTGGTTTAAATTGTATAAGTATGTATGTCCTAAATCGAGTGTTTATGTTTTATTTTTACACTCGGGTCAGCCTGAGTATCAGTTTGGACTTCATCTTCCCGGAGCTAGGACTACTGGAGATCATCTTTATCAAGCTGCTATCCGTTTTGCTATTCAGTCTTTTATTTTAGCTTATGTAATTGAGACAAATGAATTTGGGATTTCTGTGGTTGTTCAAACTGTATTGGTTTTAGACTATGTAATTTGTACTTGTTTTGAGACTATGTATTTTAGTGGCTTCATGAACCACTATGGTTATTTTTAAATTCCACTGCGAGTTATTCTGATATTTCTGTGTCTGTGATTCTGTGAATGATTTTATTTGCTCCAAATTTTATTACAATCTGTTATTTTTCATTATTCGAGACTGACATGTGTGGATTATTGTCGATTTGAATAGTCCAAAATAGTGGGTCGTTACAGTTGGTATTAGAGCTTTGGTTTTAGGAAAACCTTAGCATATGGAGCAAAAACTCATTAGAGATAGGGAAGAAATACCCTAGAATGAGTGAAATCAAACTCAGAATCATTTCTTTGTGAGTGAACGTATTTTCAAAGTAAAATGATTTTTAAAAAATGATTTTAAAATGATTTTCAAATGATTTTTCAAAGATTATTTTGATATAAAATTTTCTTGTTTTGAAAGCAAATTTTTCTAAACTTCCTTCTTTCCGTATCTACCTTGCTAGAAGTTTTGTTATTTGGATACTCATCCAAGTGATCTTATCGTGTCTTGTCTTAGCTTGTCTTTGTCTTCTCTGTACCTTTTTCCTAAATTCATTTTTGATATTTCCAGGATGAATCGTGGAAATGCTAGAGGTAGGGGTCGTGGTGCTGCCCCAGCTCCTCCCCCTGTTGCACCTGTTAGGTTTACTTTTCTTTGCAAGGAATTCTCTCAGCTCGGTGGTACTAAGTTCACCGGTTCAGAGAGTATTATCGAAGCCCAGCAATGGTTACGGAGTTTGGAGAGGATATTTACTGGTCTTGAGATCACTGATGCCCAGAAGCGTCAGTTAGCAGCTTGGCAGCTGCAAGAGTCAGCCTTAGATTGGTGGGAGTCTGTTACGGCTCACACTAACGAAGGTGATCTTTCGTGGGAGCAGTTCAGGTATCCCTTGTGTAATCTTGAATTTTCCCCATTTCCTTTTTCTTTTGAATCTATCTTAAGTTCGGTTCTGTATCTTCTTTCCAGGGAGGCTTTTGTGGCAAAATGGATGCCCGAAGCCGGGAAATCTCAGCTTTATCTTGAATTCATGGATCTTAAGCAGGGTACCATGTCTTTTTCAGAGTATGAGCGGAAGTTCAATGAACTTTCCAAATTTGGTCCTGGTCTTATAGACACTCAGCTAAAGAAAAATGAGAAGTTCATTGCTGGAGCTCGCCCAGAGTTCTACGACCGTCTTATTTCATATGTTCATGGCACTTTTACTAAGCTCATGGATATGGCTATTCGCTATGAGAACCCTACTTCCAAGGGTCTTGCCGCTTCTGGTGCTCATGTATCATAGTCTTCCTCTGCAAATTCCAAGAAGAGAAAGCCCAACTTCCACTAGCAGAAGAGAAATTGGCTCAAACATCTGGGCTTGGGATCTTCATCATCTTCTCCTTCCCAGAGACACCCTATTGATCTATCCACCATTACCTGCTTCAAATGTGACCAGAAGGGACACTATGCCAATAGTTGCCCTACTCCGTTTGGTGCTGTTGTTCCTCCACCTCAGGTAAGCAGAAACAATCTTTGTCATGTTTGTCTTCAGCCAGGTCATTTTAGGAATGACTGTCCTTTATATCAGAAGGGAAAGCCATCTGGTGTATTTGCTGTCACATCTGCTTCTTCACCTACTGCACCTGCCCCTGCTCCTAGTGATGATCAAGGTACTCTTCAAGGAACCTTTACTTTATTTCATCATCCTGTTCGTGTTTTATTTGATACTGGAGCATCGCATAGTTTTATTTCTGATAATTTGTGCAATAAGTTTGAACTTCTCCTTTCTCCTGAGTATGCTTCTGTTCCTCTATGTGTTTCAAATCCTATTGGTGGTCCCGCAAATCTTAATAAGATTTGTAAACATGTGAAACTCTTCCATTCCGATCACCGTTTTAGTGGTGATTTCTATATCCTTGGTTTTGATACTTTTGACTTATTGCTTGGAGATGATTGGTTAAGGAATCATGATGCCCGTATCTCTTGTAAATCCCGAATTGTTTCTCTTAAGGATGATCGGGGTAATTCTTTGGTTATTCAGTGTTGTTTGCCTCATGATTGTGCTGGTAGCTTTATCTACTCATTGGATTCTTCTCCTGTTGATCTTCAGTCGACTCGTGTACTCAATCTCTATCACGATGTATTTGGTGAAGTTACTGCTTTACCTCCTAAGCGGGAAATTGATTTCCGCATTGATCTTATTCCTGGAGCTCGACCTGTAGTTCTTCCTCCTAGAAGAATGGCACCCCGCAAGAAGGTTGAGTTAAGGAAGCAAATTGAGGACCTGTCTTCCAAGGGTCTGATCAGACCTAGCTATTCAGAATGCGGAGCTGTGGTGGTTTTCGTCACCAAGTCTGATGGTTCTCTCCGGATGTGTGTTGATTATAGGGAGTTGAACAAGCTCACTATGAAAAATAGATATCCAATGCCTCGCATCAATGATATGTTCGATCAGCTTTATGGTGCTACTGTTTTCTCTCAGCTTGATCTTGCCACGGGTTTTCACCAACTCAGAGTTGCCGAGGAAAGTATTCCCAAGACTGCTTTCCGTACTGAGAATGGATTCTTTGAATGGTTAGTCATGCCTTTTGGTTTGACTAATGCTCCTGCTTTCTTTGTTGACTTGATGAATCGTGTTTTCCGTGATGTGCTTAATAAATTTGTTCTAGTCTTTGTTGATGACATCCTCATTTTCTCTAAGTCTGAAGAAGAACATGAGTCACATTTGAAATCTGTTCTTGACACTCTTCGAAATCATCAATTAAAGGCTAAATTTTCCAAATGCCATTTCTAGAAGGATGAAGTCCGATTCCTCGGGCATATTGTTTCTGGTAATGGAGTTTCAGTTGATCCAGTCAAGATCGTTGTGATCAATGTAAGTCTCTCTTCCTTCCTTTTCCTTGTTTCATTCAATTTACTCTATCTTTCCTATTATCCTTCTTTTTCCCTATTCTGTGCAGGATTGGGAAACTCCTAAGACTCCTACTGATATCCGTAGTTTTCTGGGCCTTGCCGGTTATTACCGAAGATTCATTGAGAATTTCGCTCGGATTGCTGCCCCTCTCACTGCTTTAACTCGGAAGAATGCTAAGTTTATTTGGAGTAATGAGTGTAAGGCCGCATTCAATGAGTTAAAAGACAAGCTTACTTCCGCACCTATTCTTACCGTTCCAAATGGAAATGAGGGATTAACGGTATACACTGATGCTTGTCGAGAAGGTTTGGGAGCTGTTCTGATGCAGGATGGTAGGGTGATTGCTTATGCTAGTCGATAGTTGAAGACCCATGAAGTAAATTATGCTGCCCATGATCTAGAGTTGCTTGCTGTTGTTTTCGCTTTGAAGCTTTGGAGACATCATCTTTTGGGTACCAAGTTTGAGCTTTTCACAGATCATCAGTCTTTGAAGTATATTTTCTCTCAAAAGGATTTGAATCAGAGACAAGCTAGGTGGTTAGAGTTCCTTGCTTCTTATGACCTCGACATCAACTATACCCCTAGAAAAGCTAATGTTGTGGCGGATGCTTTGAGTAGGAAGAAGGCTTTGTTGTGTCAGCTTGTTGTTTCCTCACCTCTTGTGGATCATATTATGGCTAAGCAGGATGAGGATGGGAGGCTTAGATTGATGAAGGAGAATGTTCGTAGTAGAGTTGGAGGTAGTAATCTTGATGGCAGTGGTGCTCAGATTGATGATAAGGGTGTGTTAAGGATTAATAATAGGATTTGTGTCCCGAATGTTGATGGATTGAGACAGTAGTTACTTCAGGAGAATCATCAGTCCAGACTTTCTATTCATCCAGGCGTGACCAAGATGTATCAGGACATGAAGAAGTTATATTGGTGGAAAGGTATGAAGCGAGATATTTCCATTTTTGTTAATAGATGTGCGACTTGTCAGCAAGTCAAGGCAGATCATCAGAAGACTCCTGGTTTATTGCAACCTCTTGAGATTCCCAATTGGAAGTGGGAACAGGTTCCTATGGATTTCATTGATGGTTTATCATGGACTAGGAAGGGTAACGAGAGTATCTGGGTTATTGTGGACAGATTGACCAAATCAGCTCATTTCATTCTAGTCAAGTCTACCCGTTCAGCTTCTATTTTGTCTAAGATTTACATGAGAGAAATTGTTCGTCTCCATGGTGTTCCTCTTAGTATCGTTTGTGATAGTGATCCTATCTTTACTAGTAGGTTTTGGAAAGCCTTTCAGGATTCTTTGGGTACTCGTCTGAATCTGAGCACTGCTTACCATCCACAGACCGACGGTCAAATGGAAAGGGTGAATCAGATTTTAGAAGATCTTCTTCGTGCTTGTGTACTTGATTATGGGGGATCGTGGGAAGATCATCTCCATCTTGTCGAATTCACCTATAACAATAGTTATCAGGCCAGTATTGAGACGTCTCCGTTTTCTGCTCTTTACGAACGACCTTGTAGATCTCCTTCTTGCTGGATTGAATCCGGTAATCGTTTGGTTCTTGGTCCTGAGATGGTTTTAGAAGCTTCTGAGAGAGTTGAAGAGATTAAGAGGAAGATGAGGATTGCTCAAGATAGGCAGAAGAAGTATGCTGATAGGCGTAGGCGGAGTTTAGAGTTTGTTGTTGGTGATTTGGTCTTCCTTAAGGTCTCTCCCTTAAGGAATGTTATTCATTTTGGTCGTAGAGGAAAGCTTTCTCCTAGGTTCATCGGTCCTTTCCGCATTATGGAAAGAATTGGTTCTCTTGCTTATCGTCTGGATTTGCCCGAGAAATTTTCTGGAGTACACAATGTATTTCATGTATCTCATCTTCGTCGCAATCTGCATGATCCATCTCTTATTATTCAGCCTTCTGCTCTTGATAGTTTGGATATTGAGCCAAATCTGACTATTGAGAGGAAGCCACTTCGTATCGTCGATCGAGGTACGAAGCAGCTAAGAAGGAAATCTGTCAACCTGGTCAAAGTGCAGTGGAGCACTGATGTATGGGATTGCACCTGGGAGACGGAGGAGAGCATTCGTGCTTCGAATCCGGAATTGTTTATTTCAGGTACTTTTGCTCTACTGTCTTATCTTTCTTTGTTTTACTTTTTCGTTCCTTTTCGAGGATGAAAAGTTTTGAGTGGGGGAGAGTGTAACAACCCAAAATTTTTACAAGTATTTTATTCATTTATTTAAAGACTTTGGCTTTTGATTTCTTAAAAAATCTAATTTTGGAAATTTTCTTGTATTGATTGTTAATCAATTGCCCAAATTTTTATTTAAAATAAACGTTCTGTAATTTTGATTTGGATAAAAAGTGTAACTTTAATAGAAATTTTAAATTTTATAATTATAAATGCCAAATTTACATCTTGAACTGTATACAATTGTGTAACATTTGTTTCACTTTTGTTTTGGTCAGATTTGTTGTATACTTTTAAAAGTTAGTAATAATTAGTGTGAAACGGGAAATTTAACTTTACATTTCTTTCACGTATATTTACATCCGTTCCTTAACTTTATATTAAACAATCAAATTTTATTAATTATGGTATAATAGCTATTAAATTTTGGTTTAAAGCGATGGGTTATTTTTCTAATTGTAACGTTATCATTTTTAAATTTATTTAATAAGAGAAACAATTAAATTTGTACGTTACTTTGGGCGTTTTATAATTTCTCTTGTTTTTTTCCTTTGTCTATTTGATTTTTATATGCGTTGGCTTTATAAGTCATCAGCCGTTCATTTAATCTTGCTCAAAATCTTGCCTTAAATCTTTGTCACGTGAGAATTATTTCTTTCCCATTGCCTTCCATACGTTTCCATCAATTAAATAGAATTGAATGCTTTAATTGCCTCTACCGTTCAAAACTTTTTTTCTTGCCTTCTCTCTACATAAATTTGTGAGCAGCTGTCATATTCTATTCCATGTTCACAAATTTTCCTTACCACAATTTTTCATTTCGGCTTCCATTTGAGATTGCGTGACCAAGGTATGGCCGCATGTTTCTTTCATTTGTTTCATTTTGTTTGTTCTTCTTTACGTGCCTTGCTATTTCATACTGCCTGCCACCTCATGCTCGGCCCCTTTCACCATATATTTTTCCGACCGAACCCCTGCCATCACCAAACCCCATGGCTCCAACTCCTCCAGACCGAACCCCCTGCCACCACCAAACCCTACGGCTCCAGCTCCTCCAGACCGAACCCCTGTCACCACCAAACCCCACGGCTCCAGCTCCATGCCAGACCAGCCAGACCACCACTGAGACCAGTCACGCCTCCAACCCCTCCGCCAGACCAACCCCATGCCAGACTACCACGAACCCAGGCAGACCGAGCCTTGTTTGAAAACAAAAGAGAAATGAACAAATTTTTGTTTGTGTCACCTTCGTATTTTTATTTTTGAAGTATATTGCCATCGAGCCTTTGTATTGATGAAGTTATAGTCTATTTTTTTAAAAGAGTGGTCGAGCCTTTGTATTGTTGAAGTTTTAGTTTATATTTTAACCGAACCTTTGTTTTGAAAAAAAAAATGATGATGAAAATTTTTCCTTTTGTCACCTTTGTATTTGAAGTCTCAGACTATAACCCCTCCGAGCCTTTAAAATCTTGAATATGGTGAAGTGGTCGAGCCATTTCTTTCTAGTATTCAACTTGTTTTGTTTGCTTCATTGGAAAATTTGTTATTCGTGCATTCTTAGATTTGTTTATTTATTTTGCTTTAGATTTGAATCTAGTTGGCGCATCCTCTAACAACTGATCGTGCTTTCCGGGTGCTTTTCGATTGATAGCGTATTTTCTTTTTGAATCGAATCTCCAGCTCCATAGAGGTGAGTAAATCTCACACGAATATTCATACTTATATGATTGTGAAACGACCGCAACTGAATGTGTAGAAAATAAATAAATATATAAAAAAAAATGATGTTATAATTACCTGTGATTATTTATATATGATGTAAACTTGTTAAAATTGCATAACATATAATCTGTTATATTTTGTTCTTATTTTACTGTTATTCTATTCTGTTGAATCACACTGCCAGTTCCCTGTAGAATAGAATCACTATGGGTTGAAATGATACATACCCGAACGGACTTTAGAATAAGGGAAGATCGTTATGGGCTGAAATGATAGGCCTGAACGATTTTCAATTTAATTTTATTTACTTGGGATTGCGGGTTTGAAATGATAAAACCCGGATTTTTCTTTGTAAACTACGGATTGAAATGATATATTATCCGTATCACTTGTCTTAGGCTAGAAAATATTATACAGACCCGTGGTTATTTTCTGTACTTTTCTGGATACTTTTAAATATTTTAAATATTTGTAATAATATTAAATTGATTTAAATTGAGTTTTTAAAATGATTTATTTAGAGTAGAAATGATTTTTCTATGTGATAAATGTAGATAAATGGAAAAAATATTGACTTTAAAGTGTAACTTAAATTTGAAAATTTGACTAAAAAGAAAAGATGGAAACTTAAGATTTATAAAATTAAAATGAAAATTAAGTTTTAAAATGGTGGAAAAATGGAGAATTAAATTTAAGTGTTGAAATAAATTGTTTAAAGGAAAAAATAGGAATTGACACACTTGAAATTTAATAAGTGAACTTTGTAAATTTTTGATTTTATTTTTGTAAAACTTCTCTTTAGAAATCATAAGTTAAAGGTTTTAAATGAACATTTTTAATGTGGAAAATATGATTTTTATAAGTTTAAATGGTTTAAATTGAAGTTTATTTATGGCTGGAATTGCACTTAAAACCTGGAAATTTAATTTATAGCACTTCAAAAATGCTACCATCTCTGAAATGAACAAATTCTGAACTAAGTAGAATCTGCAGCACTTGTTAAGTGCTGTGGTTATATAAATGAACTAAAAGACTAAAATGAACTAAGGCTATGCTAGCACTTGATAAGTGCTGTTGTAGCAGGAACTAGAATTTGACCTGAAACTAATAAAGGGGCTACTGTAGCACTTGTTAAGAGCTGCAGTAGGCTGAAATATGATTTTGTTTAAAACTGAACTGTTATAGCAGTTTATAAATGCTGTCTTTGCTGAATTAAATTGTTTTCAAATGCAACTTACCGCAGCACTTTTTAAATGCTGTGAAAGTTGAAATTTTAACGTTTTATAGTTTTAAGTGAATAAATGAACTCAGAAAAGGCTAAATTTTTGGGAATTTAATATTTGATTTAAAAGAATAATGACTTTGTTTTTTAAATGGTTTAATTTGAAGTATTTTGATATAAATTGTTTTAAATTTATAACCACGGGTTATAATAACGATTGGTTGTTAAAGAAACCGGGATCGGTTATGGACATACTCTCTATCGATACCGAAAACCACTTTGACAACTGTGTACGCGGTGGAGTTTCCAGAATGAAGTAGGATGGTGGCGACGATCCTAAGGTATATACGTGGACCCAACTCCCGTGAGTTGGCATAAGGTGGCTAAAACAGGAGCGATCTCGGACCAGTGAGGTAGCACCTCTTCTCGGACACATTTCTTCGATACCATTCTATTACTTTGTGATTTTTGGTGGCTACCCTTGATTTGGGAGTGTTGTTCGAGGTGGAATGGTAGTGGCTGCTATGCCTATCCATCAGTCCGTGTGCGTAATTGGTATATCTACCCTGGCATTGCCTTGTGTACCGTGTCACCTACCATATCGAACCCACTACGATTTTGATTTAAAGATCCGACCGCGTTAAGGTTCTCCATCCCCTTAACGCTATTTTCTATATGATTATACTTTACTAATTAGACACTACTGTATATAGCGTATATTACTATATAGTAAATAATTTAACGGATCCTTAGAGGATGGGCGGTCCCAAGCATCTTCTAAGTTACTTGTACCTTTACTACAGTTCACTTGAGTTAGTTTACATTGTATAAGTATGTATGTCCTGACTCGAGTGTTTATGTTTTATTTTTACGCTCGGGTCAGCCTGAGTATCAGTTTGGACTTCTCTTCCCGGAGCTAGGACTACTGGAGATCATCTTTATCAAGCTGCTATCTGTTTTGCTATTCAGTCTTTTATTTTAGCTTATGTAATTGAGACAAATGAATTTGGGATTTCTGTGGTTGTTCAAACTGTATTGGTTTTAGACTATGTAATTTGTACTTGTTTTGAGACTATGTATTTTAGTGGCTTCATGAACCACTATGGTTATTTTTAAATTCCGCTGCGAGTTATTCTGATATTTCTGTGTCTGTGATTCTATGAATGATTTTATTTGCTCCAAATTTTATTACAATCTGTTATTTTGCATTATTCGAGTCTGACATGTGTGGATTATTGTCGATTTGAATAGTCCAAAATAGTGGGTCGTTACACATGTGAACATTAAAATTCAAACCGTTTGATATTAATCGTTGACCGTATTTACGCCCAAGATTCACACAGTCGAAATATTTAATACTCTGACAGTCATCTGATTTAATTAATTATAATTATTATAAATAAATTAATATTTATGGAATGTTAATAATAAAATTTTGTTCGATTTATGTTGAAAATAGTGCATATATAAAAGTTGTATATACACATATTGGTATACGATATCGATGTACGCTTAAATTGGATTAAAATGTATTTATTTATTCAGGCTTGAAGTAATTAGGAGGCCCATAAAGGGACCTGATTTAGTCGGTAATAGTTGTAGGGGGAGGGGTCAGATTTGATTCAAAAAGGGGATTTGAGTGAGTAGATATTTGTGGATCTGGATCTACTTTTTTCTCCACACTTTCTCTATTATTTAAACACCCTTAACCCCACATTTGTTGCTCTCTCTTTTTTAGTATCTCTTACCATTCACATCAGGCCAAACCACTCTCCCCATTTCCTTCATTAATTCAAGCTTCAATCAATACTAATTCAAATAAATAGGACACTGGTATGTATTGCTTTCAGTCTAGTAGCTCTCTATGGAATGATTTGAATTCAGATTCAAACGAAGTCAACTGATTCAGCATTCGAGTTGTATTCTTTAGGCTATAATAAGGTGATATTCTTATTTTTAATTTATACACACAGACACAGTCTCAGTGGTTATGCGCTTTGACTTTGGTGCGAGAGGTCATTGGTTCAAAACTTTCGTAGCGTGATTCCAACATACATTGACATGTAGTATGTTGTATACTACCTAAGACTTGTAGTACTAATATGTACTACCATTTAAGTACGCAATTACAAATATAATAAATTTTTACGCATATTGATACATAAAGCTTTGGCCAGAAAATTACAAAAAATAAAAACTAACCTTTTTTCAAAACTTAATGACATTTTAAAGTGTTTTAAAAAAATTGATTTTAACATATATAAATAAATATATAATATACATATATATTTTTATCAAATCATATATATATTATAATAGCTTTCAAAGAAAAATAATAATTTATTTATTTATATACAAATTTAAAATCCGTATATATATAAATCATTTAAAATATAATACATTATTTCAATTTGAAATATATATTATAAAATACACAGACACAGATATATATATATATATATATATAATTTTATTATACATAAAATAAAATGTGCCATGAAATTTATCTTTAAAATAAAATACTAAATTTGTTGACATTTTCGCACTAAAATTATTTAATTAAAAAATTAAATTAAAACGGCAAGGTTTTAAATATAAAAATAAATCTAATTTTGTTAATATATTCTATGGAAATATATACACATGCACACATATATACATACATACATACATACATACATACATACATATATATATATATATATATAATTCTATATATTATATTTTAACGATATAAAGTTATTATATATATAATTTACAAATATAGGTTTTAACAAATATGTAAACACACACACATACTTACAAACATACACTCAAAAAATAAAATTTATTTTCGTAAGTGCAATATGGTTTTATTTTATTAAACTATTATTTATTGTTTAATTTTGAAATTAAAAGATAAATTAAAATCTAGATCTTGATCAATAAAATGAAATTATAGAGTTGAATTTAAATTTAAATTAAAAATTAATTATACCTGTATTTTTAAATATTATCAAGTTATAATGTTATATATATAATTACAAATATTTATTCTATTATAAGTATAACTCTATATAACATTGAATTATATATATATATAAGACAACACATTTGTATAAGGAGGGACAAACATGTCTATTGTGGTATAAATCCCAACACTTATATATGAGCATGTTAAACCATGTACATTGTATATGTTGCACGTGCACGTACACACTCAAACGTATTTGATGCGTATACTCATATTGTATAACGTATATATAATATCAAAATGAAATTTTATTTAAAAATTAAATAAAGTAATGATTTTATTTAAAATTAAGTTAGATTAGATCTAAAATAAATTTAGACTTCATAGGTCCAATATGATTTAAGATGGCAATTTTTAATAAAATTTATCTATTTAACCCAATGCATGCCGGCATAGATACAACAACCCATAGTGTCTGTAGTGCCATAAGAAATAAAGTGCCCGACATTTGGAGAACATACGTATTCTACTCTCAACGGATGTATCGATATTCTCTGTCAAAACATCTTAACTAGGAATATTAACAAATAGTATGTTATTTTAATGCGACAAATTTCTCATGATTACAACATATTGTAATTATTATCAGATAACACACTATTCAAGGATTTCTATTTAATATACATAAATTAAATAATTGATTGATATATCATAATATGACAAGTATATATAGAAAGAAAAACACCTTTTATTTCGAACGAAATTTTACTACAAAGTTAGTAATTTACAACAAATTATAGAATTACTTTTAGGGCATACCCGTGACTCTATTAAGTAGAATGAAGCTAGAATAAAAATAAAAAGTATATTTCAAGATCAATTTCTATGTTCTTGAACTTCTTTAGATTAAACAGACATATTTTATAAGTACATGCACTACCTAATGTTAAGATACATATATGAATCGCTTTACATGAGAAGCTACATACTATTGACAAGTTAAACATAAAAATCTTAATCATTGTTATAATGATTGGTGCTATTATTGTAAGTTAGACTCCAAAACCACTAGTTATTTATTCTTTGAATGTCAACACACCCAATTTATCATTGGTAAGCTTTTTAATATTTTTGAAATTTGGATAAACACGTGTTTCTGGATATCCGGTTCTATTATTTTGAGTATGTAGCCATATCTAAGAACATATTATTTAGAGGATGTAGCTATGAGCGAGCACATATATTGTTTTGGAGGGTGTATGTGTGAAATGGTGCAGCGATTATTTTGGGGATAAGACTATGGGTTGTTCATCCACTGTTTTAAGGATCCACATATTACGATGGATATGTAGTCAACATAAGGATTTAAACGCATGTGTTATTTGTTGGTAGGTTAGTATGATGATGATTCTATGTTATTTTGGGTGTGTATGTTTATTTTGATGAGCTATGCTAATTGTTGGTTTACATATATTTATTTATTTGTTCATGCATGTTTGGACCAATCCGAGTTTATTGTGTAGTTTTGCTGTGGGAAATTATATCTGAGTTATTGAGATGCATGTTATAACTTATGGATGGAATTGATCTAAGATTAAGATTGTTTCACCCTTTGTTGATGAAGTTTTATTATTACATGCTACAGTTTGGGTTGCATGATTGAGTAAATGTACATTTCACTATAGTATGTGCGCATTCATTATTGTGAATGAATTTTATTGTGTCATGATTGATTGTGTTGTGTCGTTTTGTGTACTACACTAAAGATGATTAGTTTATGATTGGTATAATTCCCCTTATATTTTTACTAAACCAATGACCATAATTTATGATTTAGTTTAGGGTTGATTTAGGGAATAGTGGTGTATAATTCTTTTAATAGTGGGTGATTTTGGTACCGTATATATGATCGTTCTGAAGGTCTTTTCGAGCTGCTCAGTTTCAACTAAAAGTTTGTTAAAATTTGATATTGGTTTGAAAGATAAGAATTTTTCAAGTTAGAAGTGACATATGTAGCTATTTCGGGACAAACTGGGTACTAACACATAACCTAGCCAGACAACTGTAAAGATGAGGCTATGGAGCCCTAGACATCACCTCCATCTTCATTTTTCAACACTAATCATAAATCATCTCTAATCTCCTTCTAATAAAGATTATCTCTTATTATCTTCACTAATCACAAAATAGTAAATATGAAAAATCACAAATCAACTCAAAAGTATGCCTTAAGGTACGTCATTTCATATAGCAAGATGACATAAACACAGCGATGAAGTTCTTTTTCAAGAGTCGATTGAGTCTAGTCTAAATTTTTGATAGAAAGTATATAATCATTGGAAAATTGAGAACTGTAGATTCAAGGATTTTGATTGAATGGTGAAATGATGACTAATCGACGATCATGAATTATAGTTGCATGAAGGACGATGAACTGAATGCGTCCACGATGGTCGATTGCCTCAGAACAAAGCAACATAGCCAGAAGAATTCATGGAAGAGGGAAAAACTATTATGGCAGCGGTGGGCCATAGGTGGTGGCGGGGCATCTTTAGTGAAGTCGGAAAGGAAGGCGGCGACATGGGGAGTGCTTTGATGGGCTTTGGTCGAACAACGACGGCTTGAAGTGGACGGAATTTATTGCCAAAATTAAGCTAGGACGGAGTTAACTGATGGATGTGTTTTAGGGAAGGAGAGGTAAATTTTTAGTAAGGTCCTTGTATTTTAGTTAATTACAAATTAAATTCTGAAATTACTAACCTCTATAACCTGTTAATACAAGCTTCGATTCATGCGTGATTTATTCTATTGGATTCATGGTAATATGCGGGATGATTTGACATTTGATTTGCTAAATTTTGGATCTGTTTACAAAAGCAGGTTGGTATGATTAATTAATTTTAATTAACTAATTTTTAAAAATATTAAATATATATCCATCAATGGAAATTTATATTTATTTATATATGTTATGTTTTATTGAAGATTATTTGGTTATTGTAATATTTTGGATATGTTGTCTCTCAATTTGATTGTTTATTGTTAATTATTGTATTATTGGATAATGAATGTTTAATTATAATTAGTTGTTGATTTAAAATGTAAAATTGTTAAACTAAACTAAAATAGTGAAAATTTGAAAAAGACAGATAAAAAATAAAAAATAGATTATTTACGGATTTTGAGTGATATCTATAACTAACAATTATTTAAATTTTTTACTGAGATTAAAGTTAGAAATTTAATAAGGTTATTATTTATGAATTTATAAATTCATAAATAATAACGGAAAAATTATTTTAAACCGAAATTGATGGATTTATTATTATTTATAAGTGAGATATTTTTAGTAAAAATATGACTTTTGTAAAAATTATATTATTTTGTGTAAATGGCAATATAATTAATTTTATGGATATTATGAAAGAAAATATTATTATTATCATGGTTTGAGAATAAAAATATTTTCAAAATGGTAGTATCACGGTTACTAATTTATGAGAAAATTCAAGATTGAATTCGTCTCCTCAGTCATATGAAGTTAGTATCACAGTCAACTAAAGTTAACCCAAAGTCAAAGACTCTAGCCAAAGCAGTTTGGTTACTAATAACTATGATTATTGAACCAAGGACATCGTGTTTGGACTATAAAATTCAATATGGACCTTGAATTTTGACCATTACCAAATTCCATAAGTCCAAATGTGATATAGTTTTGACGAAGAGAACTGATGTAAATAATTGTCACTACTAGGTAATGCTTAAATAAGTAAAATTGGATTTTACCAATGCTATGTAAGCGATAAATTTGGCCATAATTTCATGTGACTATCTAAGGTGATGTTGGGTGTTGTCAAACTTGCATGATGTTTAATGGTTGGGTGTTCCTATTATTGATGTTGCCTCATATCTGCGATGCTTAACTGTAATGGCTTAGTAGAAGTGATGTTTTTTGTTTGCATTAGTTGTACGGTTGCTATGATTGTGAAATGTTATGCGCTAACAAGTATTTGATGCTGCAGATGAGCAAGAAACGAAACTATGTGGGCTTGATCCCCAAAAGGTTATGTAGATAACATTCCCTATGCAATAGCTCTTGATCCTCAAGATGGAGTATATAGGATAAGGTGCAGTCCAAACATTATTGAGCTTTGCATATTATTTTCCATTAAGATATATATGTTTTGTTGTTGAATTCCATTGTATGATTTGCCTTTTTGTCCGTATTGATTTTAGATTTTAATTTACACAACCAACGGTCCACTATTCTTAATGTTTGAGATAAGTGTGCATATGTATTTTAAAGGCATTTGTTACTAATTTTAGATGTTAGAAATATTGGGTCATCACACTTTGTTTCGACAATTTATGGTGTAAGCAATGAGGGAGAATATGTCGGAGGCTATTGAGCCAAGATCTTTTATAAGGGAGGATTTCTCAAAGATAAACCAATACTACTGAAACTTGGGAGGCAAGATGTATAAGGAAGGATCCCGCAGTTGAAGTGTTAAATTGGCCGAGAGTCTATGAGCGTATCTTTGGAGATCTAGAGTTGAATGATATACAAATGAGAAGATTGGTTTCGAAGCTGTAGCAAGAGGATGCTCTAGAATTATGGGAGATCGTGACTGCCAAGAACCCCGAAGAAGAGATTACCTAGTACAAGTTTAAGGAAAGGTTTGAGGCTCGGTTTATGTAACGACCCAGAATTTTAAACAAATTAAATTGTAAATATTTAATTTATTTTAAATATTCGAACGATGATTTAATTTGAATCCCCGATTGAACTTTGAATTTGCCGATTAAATTATAAAATTTAATCTATTGTAAGTTGAATAAGAATTTAAATCTTCAATTTACAGTTGAAGAAAAATATTTCAAAAAGCTTTTAAAATTCGTATTGATGATTCTGAAGATAACAGAAGCTTCAGAATCCAATTTCGAATTGATTTGATCAGTTTTGAAATTTATATCGTTTAACCGATATTTAAAAATAGCCGTCCGAGGCGCAGTCTCGGAATTCGACGAAACTAGTTCCATTGGGTCCGGAATCTTGAAATATTGTCGGATTTCAAATTTCGTAGCGTTCGAAGTTGTTCTGTGAGCACACGACACCTAAACGCATTTGGATTTAATCAAATTCAAATTTAATTTAAATTTAAATTTATGGTCAAAGACAGCACGCTTCGTTCCAATTATCACGCCTAAATTCACGTAGGAAAACACGGTGAGGAATCGTGAAAACCATACTCCTCTCTGATTTATCACGTCTCTTTTCCTTTTCAAAACCCCAAACCAGAATACAAACGAAAGAAAAATCGTGTACATCTTCTTCGTTTTCTTCCGCCCTCAAATTCATTCGAGAGTCGAACCCATTCTTTAAATCAATCGCGACTTGGGTTATCATTTCCAGGCGAGGTCTTCGCGTTTCAGTGGAGTTAGGGTCTCGCGAGGCGGAGGGGCGGTGGCGTATCATCACTGCGCAGGGGGGGTTCGATCGTTTCAAATCGGAAGGGAATCGCGACCTAGGGTACGAAGTCGCGGTGGCGTTCGAGTGTGGGGATGGGCGCGCGACAGAATGGCGGCATCGATTTTGGCGTCGCGATCTATAGGCAAGGCAAGACGGAGGCGACTGGGATTGGGAGTTCGTCGCGATGAAGGAACGTCGCGATGGTACGACGTCGAAGGCAGCAGCGACTTGGTGGAGTCGAAGTCAAGTTCGAGGCAGTGATTTGGGGTAGGGCAACGACGAGTTCGTCGGGGTCGCGTTCGAAATGGGGATGATTGACTCGCGGCAGTTAGATGGTGGTGGGTCGCGAACTCAAGCCTGGGTGTCGAGTAAAGGAGCAATGAGGTTCGATTCTTTTGGTTTTTGAATTTCTGATTTATACAATGCAGTTTACGAAATATACTTACATATACACATTTTAAAATTTATTAGTTCATTTAAGTAATGCATATTAGTAATTGATTTGCATTTATTTAGGGCGCTCAAAATAATTTGTTTTATGGAAAACGGTTTAAATTCAATTATTAGTGAATTAAAAGTATCAAGTGGTAAAAGAATAATAGTCTGAAATATAATTTTTGGTCAATTTAATTTATTAAATAGGAATTTATTTCTAAGATTCAATTGTTGCTAATTAAGGGAATTTAGTTTTAATTTAAAAATTTTAGTGAAACAAATTATTAAAGAAAATTTGGTTTTGAACTAAATAATTTATTTGTTTAAATAAGTTGTTAATTGAAATTAAAAGGTTAGTTAAATAAGTTTATTTCAAAAGGAAATCAATTTAAAATTTAAATTTTTGTTAAAAATGAAATCGACGATGAATAGAAATTATCAACTAATCGAAAACTATTAAATGGAAAATTTATTATTCGATTATTTCGAATATTAATAAAACTGTATAATTGTTTATACCAGGTTAAAATCGAGAAAACAAAACTGAAATGGAAATGGATTGCAAATTAAAAAGCTAAGGTGAGATCTCCTCACTCAGATTTATAAATTGATTGCAGTTATTGACTGTTTGATTTCTGTTTGAATGTGCTATTAGATATGATAGGATATATCTATATATATAGCAGTATATACATATTGGCATATGTATATATTGGATTGATGATTTCCCGCCTCGTATAGCGGATGAGACCCTATTGCGCCGTTAGTAAGCGGATTTATAAAAACCTATATACCGCGATAATTCCGTACTGGAGCGGAATTGGTATTGTGCTAACATCTGTGGATGCAGGGAAACAGGTTGGAGGGATCCGACTGGATTCCTCACCGTATTGATTTTTTTTACAGATATTTTGATATATTCTGTTATCATATGATGATATATGATATTTGACTGTTGTAATGGACTGATTGGTGTTGTTGCATCATCGGATTCAGTTTTGAAATGTAAAAATAACGACTTTTACTTTAAAAGGGTTTTTAAAGTGATTTTTGAAAATATACGTTTTATGGAATTTTTGAATCGATTTATAAACGTAAAATTTTAAAGTTATAAAAGTTATAATTTTTAGTGAAATATAACCGAAGTGTCGTTTTTGAAATAAAAGTCGATTTATTTATAAAATGGTTTAAGTTGGGATTTTTGAATAACTATAAATGATTTGTATAAAAAGGTTTATAAATTTGATAATTTATAAATCAAAATATTGGACTTATAAAACGTTTTTTTTTTATATAAGTGTTAAAAAGAAGTATAAGTGAATGAAATAAATAGATTTATAACGTGAAGTTATAAAGTGAATAGATACTGTAGAATAAAGGATTTATAAGAAATTTTCTTATAAATTTGACTTTTACACTTAGATGAGATATGAATAGAAATTGCTAAATGAAATGATTTTATAAGTGGAAATTGTTATAAAGTATAAATGCGATTTATAAACGTTGTTTATGAATCCGGAATCACTTATTCTTATAAGTGAATTTTTGAAGTTAATAAAATGAGATTTATTAACCGGAGTTGTTATAGAAAATAGAAAATGGAATTTATAAACGTTGTTTTATGAATTCGGAAACCAATCGATTGAATTTGATAAATTAAATATAGAAGATTATCAAAGGAGATATATTCGCGATTTTGGATAGCGAATTATTATTGAAATAAAACGTGTAGAAAATAGTGAAATGTAAATAGTAAAGTATATTCACGATTTTGGACAGTGAATATATTGTTAAGTAAAATGGATACTGTTTTGGGAAAGTGATATTGAAAAATGAAGTTAAATATTTTAAAGATGTTTTAAAATGTATTATAAATCGAAAGCAGAGATTTCCGCAGTTCTTGTTGGAATAGACGTTTTCGAGAAATTTAAGGAAATGGTGGACTATAACACTGTTGTTATAGTAAATGATTTCCGAAAGGAAATGTTTTGATGTAGTATTGGGATTTATATATCTATTAAAATCCGAATCCCTATACTAGTGATTTTGAGTCGTCGTAACGATGTTTTACGCAACATTCGTTTTGACTCAAATAGATGTAAAATTTATGATTTCCTTAAAGAATGAATATATACTTAATATTGATTTAAGTATATCGAATATTTTCAAATGTTGAAAATAAATGATTTGTGAAATAATTACTATTAAATAAGTATGGAATTGCTTTTCCAATGTGAAATGAACTGTTTTGAGATTTTATCTTTTAAAGATAAATTGAAATGTGGAAATTGATTTGAAATTGTTTTCAAATGGTTAAGTGTGGAAATTAGTATATCTAGTAAAGATATTTTTGGAAAATAAATAATTTGGAAAATTATTTGGAATCTGATGATGTTGCGCATCTTTATTGATAGTTAAATAACCGACTATCAATAATTACCTTGAGTAGGTATTTGTTGTGAATTGGATGAATTTGAATGCCACACTTATTTTTAAATAAGCGCTCACTATTCGGGTTAACCGGGAAAGGACCATGGGGTCGTATAACCCATTCCGAATATGTGATACGTCGTTATGAATTTCATTTGAAGACCGGTGTTGAAGACCGGATATTTTTGAAAACGGAAGGATTACCGTCGAGTTACTCTACATCGACTGATCTTCGATTTAGAGGTTTTATCACCCTTAGTGACGGGAAGTCCTGACGTGATTGAAAATTATCCGGAAATGCAAGGGCTTCGTGAGAAGTGCCTTCGGTTCTGTTCGATCCCGGAACAGACTTGTATGGATTGTGTGTCTGACGTTACAATTTGAGATATAAAGCTGATTTCTTTCAAATACATTTCTGTTGGTGGCGGAGAATTTATTCTCTTAGCTTAACACCCTTCTCTGAGACGTACGAGCTCAGAGGTTATGTAGTTGAAATTTATCAGCGATATATCCCAATTTGGTAACGTGGCATACTGAGTGTTGCTGTGAAATGGTCAGTGTTTGATCATTTGTGATATGATCATTTGTTTGATCTTATATCTTTGTGATCATAGGTTGATCATTTTGTTTGACCCGAAGCAGGGCTTTTTGAGAAAGCGTAGCTTTGTGGACGAGACTTCATCGAGCCTCACACCCCGGAAATGGTCGAAACAGGACGAATGCAGCAAGGTTCTAGGGAGTAGCGCCCCTTAGTGTATGTCATTCCTTCTGGATAAAGGTGGTATCATGGTATGGAGCCCAGATACTTAACCTCTGTGGTTACTGCATTATTATTATCTATGTGGTTTGTTGCGAATCGGGGATCCTCGGGAAGATCGGTGACGATCGGGGGATGGCATACGCGTGTCAGTAGTTACCTATTTTTGCAGAGGTAACCCGGCCTTGTGTTGGCAGAGATCCGGTTAGGTTCTCGGGTCGTCTATTCCAGGGACGTACCCATCGTGGATAGGAAGTTCCTTAGCCTGACCATTTGTTGGGAATCCAAAGAAACAATACGAGCCTTTACGATTTCAATTGTATAACCTGTCTCCTCAGGAGGCAGCTATAGCAGGCATAATATAATGGTACCTATGCTGGCTAAGATTTATATTATACTTTCGAAATGTTTTCCACTATGCACTAATAATAATAAAAGAAAAGAATTTGATTTTTTTGCGTAGTAAGCATCTTTGACTATCATAAGAAGAAATCTCCTCCAAGTCTGCGTTTGCATTGTGTGTGTGGTGGGAGGTCTTATGGTAGTTTCATTTTCCAAAAGCATTGCGAATTGACTTTAAAATTCTCTGTTGTTTATTTTAAAGAATAACTGTTTTACGATCTCACACCAGTCTTGCTATATTACAGCATGATAGGGGGTTCTCGCTTCGCAGTTTGGTGGCGAACGGGAGACTCTTACCCCTACATGTCCCTGAGAGGGATGGGTTGGTTAGGCAGAGGCCGTGACAGTCGAGAGGCTGGCCGTAAAAGCAAGTTTGGGGTATCACTGTCAGCCACGGTGGGGCTGGGATGGTTGAAAAGCCTACCGGTTGTGACCGCTTACTTCGGTATGTGACAGAGTGGTATCAGAGCATATGGTTAAGCGACAACCCTGCTCTGTTGGGTGTTACTCATTAGAGATAGAGTCAGTAGTACTCTAGAATGAGTTGAGTGTAATAATAGATATGAGCGCGTATTTGTTATTTGAATATGAAAATGTTTTGTATTGTGTTGACTTATCGGTTGATTGTTTATGGATTCTGGTCGGTGCAGTCTAGCTAACTGTAATCGATAGGGGTTTCTAAACTCTTAAACAAGATAAACCGACACAGTATTGTTTTAAATAGGGTGAATGAAATAATTTTACCCAAATCTATTTTTGTATAGAAAAGAAACGATTTTCTATGAATTACTATAGTATATGGTTGCATGGTTGCTAGAAGTAACAATATTAAACTGTTATCATTGAAATTAAATGAGGAATTGGAATTATAACTCCAAATTTAAGAAATGAATCCATATACAAGTAGAATTTGAGAATATAAGTTATAAATGTGATTTGTAATTTAAAACGGAATTCCAGAGAAGTTTTTGGAAATGTGTTGAAAAGAATCTGAAAATTTTGAAGATTTGGAAAGTTAAAAATCTTTTTGATTTGAAAATGGATTTCAAAGCTTTTGAAAAGTATTTTAGAGAGATGGAAGCTCTAAACTCTTTTCGGTCGCTGGAAAATAACTTCGATGATGACCGCGGCATCGTTGGTGTTCATTTTCGGGTTTCCAAAAGAGGAAATTGCTGCCAAATTGATTTAAATAAAAGTTGTTTGAAAAAAATTTGGATTTTGTTTTTGAAATTCAAAAGATAATTTGAACTGTTTTCAAAATGGTCTTTGAAAGGGTGAAAAGACTCTGGAATACTATTTAAAATATCTATGGAATATTATGAAGTTGATAACTTGTAAAGTTTAAAGTTAAAAGTTTAAATAAAAATCCATTTAACGAATGAAATTTTAAATATGAATTGGAAGCATAAGGAAACGAATTCATATATGAATAAAATGGTAAATATGAATTGTAAATGTGATTTATAAATGAAAATGGAATTCCAGATAGATATTGGAAAATTTAAAATTCATTAATGAAATGAATTTGTAATATGAATATATAAGTGATTATATAAATCGAAATGAAAATAAGTTGATAACTTATAGGATATTTGAAATCTGTTTGAAATGAAAGTTCAAATTGAAACTTGAATTGTGAACAAAATAAAAGATTGTTAGTAAACGAAATTCGAGATAAATTGAATATGGAAATTGAAATTTAAAATGAAATTGAAAGTTGAGATTCATTTTGAAGTTGTAAGCATAGAATTGAATTGAATGAGAATAGATATATAACTTCAACAGTAAAGTAAAACTGTATAAGCAGTCTATATTGAAAATTTTTGTAATAAAATTTACAAAATGGTTTGAATATATGTAACTAGATATTATGGCTAGTAGGATATACAGGTGTATAAAGGGATTGGAAAATTTATTTCACAGATAAATTTGAATTGCTCGAAACAGGTACGTATTTGAGTTTTAATATGAGTTTTTGATGATTTCTCTCTAGCCGCTTGGCTTTTTCTTTTTCTTTTTGAAATCTGAGAGTCCGTAGGGACGTTTTGTAGTCGTGCCGTATTAGCCGCGCAAAGGAGACGCTGGCAAAATTTTTCGAAAATTTCGAGTGTTAGAAAATTTTTGAGAAATTTTGAAAGTTTAAATTTGAAATTTGATTTTAAATTTTGAATTGAAGTAAAACAATGTTGTTTGAAACTTATAATTGAAGTTGGAAAACGAGTTGAATGATAACGAATCTTTATTAGAAAGATTTGTTTTGAAAATTTGATAAAACTATTTGAAGTTGAGAAAATAGTAGACGAGTTAAGGACATTTTTTCCTAACTTGTAATTTCGAGGACGAAATTCTTTTAAGGGGGGAAGTTTGTAACGACCCAGAATTTTAAACAAATTAAATTGTAAATATTTAATTTATTTTAAATATTCGAACGATGATTTAATTTGAATCCCCGATTGAACTTTGAATTTGCCGATTAAATTATAAAATTTAATCTATTGTAAGTTGAATAAGAATTTAAATCTTCAATTTACAGTTGAAGAAAAATATTTCAAAAAGCTTTTAAAATTCGTATTGATGATTCTGAAGATAACAGAAGCTTCAGAATCCAATTTCGAATTGATTTGATCAGTTTTGAAATTTATATCGTTTAACGATATTTAAAAATAGCCGTCCGAGGCGCAGTCTCGGAATTCGACGAAACTAGTTCCATTGGGTCCGGAATCTTGAAATATTGTCGGATTTCAAATTTCGTAGCGTTCGAAGTTGTTCTGTGAGCACACGACACCTAAACGCATTTGGATTTAATCAAATTCAAATTTAATTTAAATTTAAATTTATGGTCAAAGACAGCACGCTTCGTTCCAATTATCACGCCTAAATTCACGTAGGAAAACACGGTGAGGAATCGTGAAAACCATACTCCTCTCTGATTTATCACGTCTCTTTTCCTTTTCAAAACCCCAAACCAGAATACAAACGAAAGAAAAATCGTGTACATCTTCTTCGTTTTCTTCCGCCCTCAAATTCATTCGAGAGTCGAACCCATTCTTTAAATCAATCGCGACTTGGGTTATCATTTCCAGGCGAGGTCTTCGCGTTTCAGTGGAGTTAGGGTCTCGCGAGGCGGAGGGGCGGTGGCGTATCATCACTGCGCAGGGGGGGTTCGATCGTTTCAAATCGGAAGGGAATCGCGACCTAGGGTACGAAGTCGCGGTGGCGTTCGAGTGTGGGGATGGGCGCGCGACAGAATGGCGGCATCGATTTTGGCGTCGCGATCTATAGGCAAGGCAAGACGGAGGCGACTGGGATTGGGAGTTCGTCGCGATGAAGGAACGTCGCGATGGTACGACGTCGAAGGCAGCAGCGACTTGGTGGAGTCGAAGTCAAGTTCGAGGCAGTGATTTGGGGTAGGGCAACGACGAGTTCGTCGGGGTCGCGTTCGAAATGGGGATGATTGACTCGCGGCAGTTAGATGGTGGTGGGTCGCGAACTCAAGCCTGGGTGTCGAGTAAAGGAGCAATGAGGTTCGATTCTTTTGGTTTTTGAATTTCTGATTTATACAATGCAGTTTACGAAATATACTTACATATACACATTTTAAAATTTATTAGTTCATTTAAGTAATGCATATTAGTAATTGATTTGCATTTATTTAGGGCGCTCAAAATAATTTGTTTTATGGAAAACGGTTTAAATTCAATTATTAGTGAATTAAAAGTATCAAGTGGTAAAAGAATAATAGTCTGAAATATAATTTTTGGTCAATTTAATTTATTAAATAGGAATTTATTTCTAAGATTCAATTGTTGCTAATTAAGGGAATTTAGTTTTAATTTAAAAATTTTAGTGAAACAAATTATTAAAGAAAATTTGGTTTTGAACTAAATAATTTATTTGTTTAAATAAGTTGTTAATTGAAATTAAAAGGTTAGTTAAATAAGTTTATTTCAAAAGGAAATCAATTTAAAATTTAAATTTTTGTTAAAAATGAAATCGACGATGAATAGAAATTATCAACTAATCGAAAACTATTAAATGGAAAATTTATTATTCGATTATTTCGAATATTAATAAAACTGTATAATTGTTTATACCAGGTTAAAATCGAGAAAACAAAACTGAAATGGAAATGGATTGCAAATTAAAAAGCTAAGGTGAGATCTCCTCACTCAGATTTATAAATTGATTGCAGTTATTGACTGTTTGATTTCTGTTTGAATGTGCTATTAGATATGATAGGATATATCTATATAT
The DNA here is from genome assembly GCA_030737815.1 of Allium fistulosum. Taxonomy (NCBI): domain Eukaryota; kingdom Viridiplantae; phylum Streptophyta; class Magnoliopsida; order Asparagales; family Amaryllidaceae; genus Allium; species Allium fistulosum. The sequence continues at coordinate 1,126,402,764 of CM060902.1, read as the reverse complement.
ATAGCAGTATATACATATTGGCATATGTATATATTGGATTGATGATTTCCCGCCTCGTATAGCGGATGAGACCCTATTGCGCCGTTAGTAAGCGGATTTATAAAAACCTATATACCGCGATAATTCCGTACTGGAGCGGAATTGGTATTGTGCTAACATCTGTGGATGCAGGGAAACAGGTTGGAGGGATCCGACTGGATTCCTCACCGTATTGATTTTTTTTACAGATATTTTGATATATTCTGTTATCATATGATGATATATGATATTTGACTGTTGTGATGGACTGATTGGTGTTGTTGCATCATCGGATTCAGTTTTGAAATGTAAAAATAACGACTTTTACTTTAAAAGGGTTTTTAAAGTGATTTTTGAAAATATACGTTTTATGGAATTTTTGAATCGATTTATAAACGTAAAATTTTAAAGTTATAAAAGTTATAATTTTTAGTGAAATATAACCGAAGTGTCGTTTTTGAAATAAAAGTCGATTTATTTATAAAATGGTTTAAGTTGGGAATTTTGAATAACTATAAATGATTTGTATAAAAAGGTTTATAAATTTGATAATTTATAAATCAAAATATTGGACTTATAAAACGTTTTTTTTTTTATATAAGTGTTAAAAAGAAGTATAAGTGAATGAAATAAATAGATTTATAACGTGAAGTTATAAAGTGAATAGATACTGTAGAATAAAGGATTTATAAGAAATTTTCTTATAAATTTGACTTTTACACTTAGATGAGATATGAATAGAAATTGCTAAATGAAATGATTTTATAAGTGGAAATTGTTATAAAGTATAAATGCGATTTATAAACGTTGTTTATGAATCCGGAATCACTTATTCTTATAAGTGAATTTTTGAAGTTAATAAAATGAGATTTATTAACCGGAGTTGTTATAGAAAATAGAAAATGGAATTTATAAACGTTGTTTTATGAATTCGGAAACCAATCGATTGAATTTGATAAATTAAATATAGAAGATTATCAAAGGAGATATATTCGCGATTTTGGATAGCGAATTATTATTGAAATAAAACGTGTAGAAAATAGTGAAATGTAAATAGTAAAGTATATTCACGATTTTGGACAGTGAATATATTGTTAAGTAAAATGGATACTGTTTTGGGAAAGTGATATTGAAAAATGAAGTTAAATATTTTAAAGATGTTTTAAAATGTATTATAAATCGAAAGCAGAGATTTCCGCAGTTCTTGTTGGAATAGACGTTTTCGAGAAATTTAAGGAAATGGTGGACTATAACACTGTTGTTATAGTAAATGATTTCCGAAAGGAAATGTTTTGATGTAGTATTGGGATTTATATATCTATTAAAATCCGAATCCCTATACTAGTGATTTTGAGTCGTCGTAACGATGTTTTACGCAACATTCGTTTTGACTCAAATAGATGTAAAATTTATGATTTCCTTAAAGAATGAATATATACTTAATATTGATTTAAGTATATCGAATATTTTCAAATGTTGAAAATAAATGATTTGTGAAATAATTACTATTAAATAAGTATGGAATTGCTTTTCCAATGTGAAATGAACTGTTTTGAGATTTTATCTTTTAAAGATAAATTGAAATGTGGAAATTGATTTGAAATTGTTTTCAAATGGTTAAGTGTGGAAATTAGTATATCTAGTAAAGATATTTTTGGAAAATAAATAATTTGGAAAATTATTTGGAATCTGATGATGTTGCGCATCTTTATTGATAGTTAAATAACCGACTATCAATAATTACCTTGAGTAGGTATTTGTTGTGAATTGGATGAATTTGAATGCCACACTTATTTTTAAATAAGCGCTCACTATTCGGGTTAACCGGGAAAGGACCATGGGGTCGTATAACCCATTCCGAATATGTGATACGTCGTTATGAATTGCATTTGAAGACCGGTGTTGAAGACCGGATATTTTTGAAAACGGAAGGATTACCGTCGAGTTACTCTACATCGACTGATCTTCGATTTAGAGGTTTTATCACCCTTAGTGACGGGAAGTCCTGACGTGATTGAAAATTATCCGGAAATGCAAGGGCTTCGTGAGAAGTGCCTTCGGTTCTGTTCGATCCCGGAACAGACTTGTATGGATTGTGTGTCTGACGTTACAATTTGAGATATAAAGCTGATTTCTTTCAAATACATTTCTGTTGGTGGCGGAGAATTTATTCTCTTAGCTTAACACCCTTCTCTGAGACGTACGAGCTCAGAGGTTATGTAGTTGAAATTTATCAGCGATATATCCCAATTTGGTAACGTGGCATACTGAGTGTTGCTGTGAAATGGTCAGTGTTTGATCATTTGTGATATGATCATTTGTTTGATCTTATATCTTTGTGATCATAGGTTGATCATTTTGTTTGACCCGAAGCAGGGCTTTTTGAGAAAGCGTAGCTTTGTGGACGAGACTTCATCGAGCCTCACACCCCGGAAATGGTCGAAACAGGACGAATGCAGCAAGGTTCTAGGGAGTAGCGCCCCTTAGTGTATGTCATTCCTTCTGGATAAAGGTGGTATCATGGTATGGAGCCCAGATACTTAACCTCTGTGGTTACTGCATTATTATTATCTATGTGGTTTGTTGCGAATCGGGGATCCTCGGGAAGATCGGTGACGATCGGGGGATGGCATACGCGTGTCAGTAGTTACCTATTTTTGCAGAGGTAACCCGGCCTTGTGTTGGCAGAGATCCGGTTAGGTTCTCGGGTCGTCTATTCCAGGGACGTACCCATCGTGGATAGGAAGTTCCTTAGCCTGACCATTTGTTGGGAATCCAAAGAAACAATACGAGCCTTTACGATTTCAATTGTATAACCTGTCTCCTCAGGAGGCAGCTATAGCAGGCATAATATAATGGTACCTATGCTGGCTAAGATTTATATTATACTTTCGAAATGTTTTCCACTATGCACTAATAATAATAAAAGAAAAGAATTTGATTTTTTTGCGTAGTAAGCATCTTTGACTATCATAAGAAGAAATCTCCTCCAAGTCTGCGTTTGCATTGTGTGTGTGGTGGGAGGTCTTATGGTAGTTTCATTTTCCAAAAGCATTGCGAATTGACTTTAAAATTCTCTGTTGTTTATTTTAAAGAATAACTGTTTTACGATCTCACACCAGTCTTGCTATATTACAGCATGATAGGGGGTTCTCGCTTCGCAGTTTGGTGGCGAACGGGAGACTCTTACCCCTACATGTCCCTGAGAGGGATGGGTTGGTTAGGCAGAGGCCGTGACAGTCGAGAGGCTGGCCGTAAAAGCAAGTTTGGGGTATCACTGTCAGCCACGGTGGGGCTGGGATGGTTGAAAAGCCTACCGGTTGTGACCGCTTACTTCGGTATGTGACAGAGTGGTATCAGAGCATATGGTTAAGCGACAACCCTGCTCTGTTGGGTGTTACTCATTAGAGATAGAGTCAGTAGTACTCTAGAATGAGTTGAGTGTAATAATAGATATGAGCGCATATTTGTTATTTGAATATGAAAATGTTTTGTATTGTGTTGACTTATCGGTTGATTGTTTATGGATTCTGGTCGGTGCAGTCTAGCTAACTGTAATCGATAGGGGTTTCTAAACTCTTAAACAAGATAAACCGACACAGTATTGTTTTAAATAGGGTGAATGAAATAATTTTACCCAAATCTATTTTTGTATAGAAAAGAAACGATTTTCTATGAATTACTATAGTATATGGTTGCATGGTTGCTAGAAGTAACAATATTAAACTGTTATCATTGAAATTAAATGAGGAATTGGAATTATAACTCCAAATTTAAGAAATGAATCCATATACAAGTAGAATTTGAGAATATAAGTTATAAATGTGATTTGTAATTTAAAACGGAATTCCAGAGAAGTTTTTGGAAATGTGTTGAAAAGAATCTGAAAATTTTGAAGATTTGGAAAGTTAAAAATCTTTTTGATTTGAAAATGGATTTCAAAGCTTTTGAAAAGTATTTTAGAGAGATGGAAGCTCTAAACTCTTTTCGGTCGCTGGAAAATAACTTCGATGATGACCGCGGCATCGTTGGTGTTCATTTTCGGGTTTCCAAAAGAGGAAATTGCTGCCAAATTGATTTAAATAAAAGTTGTTTGAAAAAAATTTGGATTTTGTTTTTGAAATTCAAAAGATAATTTGAACTGTTTTCAAAATGGTCTTTGAAAGGGTGAAAAGACTCTGGAATACTATTTAAAATATCTATGGAATATTATGAAGTTGATAACTTGTAAAGTTTAAAGTTAAAAGTTTAAATAAAAATCCATTTAACGAATGAAATTTTAAATATGAATTGGAAGCATAAGGAAACGAATTCATATATGAATAAAATGGTAAATATGAATTGTAAATGTGATTTATAAATGAAAATGGAATTCCAGATAGATATTGGAAAATTTAAAATTCATTAATGAAATGAATTTGTAATATGAATATATAAGTGATTATATAAATCGAAATGAAAATAAGTTGATAACTTATAGGATATTTGAAATCTGTTTGAAATGAAAGTTCAAATTGAAACTTGAATTGTGAACAAAATAAAAGATTGTTAGTAAACGAAATTCGAGATAAATTGAATATGGAAATTGAAATTTAAAATGAAATTGAAAGTTGAGATTCATTTTGAAGTTGTAAGCATAGAATTGAATTGAATGAGAATAGATATATAACTTCAACAGTAAAGTAAAACTGTATAAGCAGTCTATATTGAAAATTTTTGTAATAAAATTTACAAAATGGTTTGAATATATGTAACTAGATATTATGGCTAGTAGGATATACAGGTGTATAAAGGGATTGGAAAATTTATTTCACAGATAAATTTGAATTGCTCGAAACAGGTACGTATTTGAGTTTTAATATGAGTTTTTGATGATTTCTCTCTAGCCGCTTGGCTTTTTCTTTTTCTTTTTGAAATCTGAGAGTCCGTAGGGACGTTTTGTAGTCGTGCCGTATTAGCCGCGCAAAGGAGACGCTGGCAAAATTTTTCGAAAATTTCGAGTGTTAGAAAATTTTTGAGAAATTTTGAAAGTTTAAATTTGAAATTTGATTTTAAATTTTGAATTGAAGTAAAACAATGTTGTTTGAAACTTATAATTGAAGTTGGAAAACGAGTTGAATGATAACGAATCTTTATTAGAAAGATTTGTTTTGAAAATTTGATAAAACTATTTGAAGTTGAGAAAATAGTAGACGAGTTAAGGACATTTTTTCCTAACTTGTAATTTCGAGGACGAAATTCTTTTAAGGGGGGAAGTTTGTAACGACCCAGAATTTTAAACAAATTAAATTGTAAATATTTAATTTATTTTAAATATTCGAACGATGATTTAATTTGAATCCCCGATTGAACTTTGAATTTGCCGATTAAATTATAAAATTTAATCTATTGTAAGTTGAATAAGAATTTAAATCTTCAATTTACAGTTGAAGAAAAATATTTCAAAAAGCTTTTAAAATTCGTATTGATGATTCTGAAGATAACAGAAGCTTCAGAATCCAATTTCGAATTGATTTGATCAGTTTTGAAATTTATATCGTTTAACCGATATTTAAAAATAGCCGTCCGAGGCGCAGTCTCGGAATTCGACGAAACTAGTTCCATTGGGTCCGGAATCTTGAAATATTGTCGGATTTCAAATTTCGTAGCGTTCGAAGTTGTTCTGTGAGCACACGACACCTAAACGCATTTGGATTTAATCAAATTCAAATTTAATTTAAATTTAAATTTATGGTCAAAGACAGCACGCTTCGTTCCAATTATCACGCCTAAATTCACGTAGGAAAACACGGTGAGGAATCGTGAAAACCATACTCCTCTCTGATTTATCACGTCTCTTTTCCTTTTCAAAACCCCAAACCAGAATACAAACGAAAGAAAAATCGTGTACATCTTCTTCGTTTTCTTCCGCCCTCAAATTCATTCGAGAGTCGAACCCATTCTTTAAATCAATCGCGACTTGGGTTATCATTTCCAGGCGAGGTCTTCGCGTTTCAGTGGAGTTAGGGTCTCGCGAGGCGGAGGGGCGGTGGCGTATCATCACTGCGCAGGGGGGGTTCGATCGTTTCAAATCGGAAGGGAATCGCGACCTAGGGTACGAAGTCGCGGTGGCGTTCGAGTGTGGGGATGGGCGCGCGACAGAATGGCGGCATCGATTTTGGCGTCGCGATCTATAGGCAAGGCAAGACGGAGGCGACTGGGATTGGGAGTTCGTCGCGATGAAGGAACGTCGCGATGGTACGACGTCGAAGGCAGCAGCGACTTGGTGGAGTCGAAGTCAAGTTCGAGGCAGTGATTTGGGGTAGGGCAACGACGAGTTCGTCGGGGTCGCGTTCGAAATGGGGATGATTGACTCGCGGCAGTTAGATGGTGGTGGGTCGCGAACTCAAGCCTGGGTGTCGAGTAAAGGAGCAATGAGGTTCGATTCTTTTGGTTTTTGAATTTCTGATTTATACAATGCAGTTTACGAAATATACTTACATATACACATTTTAAAATTTATTAGTTCATTTAAGTAATGCATATTAGTAATTGATTTGCATTTATTTAGGGCGCTCAAAATAATTTGTTTTATGGAAAACGGTTTAAATTCAATTATTAGTGAATTAAAAGTATCAAGTGGTAAAAGAATAATAGTCTGAAATATAATTTTTGGTCAATTTAATTTATTAAATAGGAATTTATTTCTAAGATTCAATTGTTGCTAATTAAGGGAATTTAGTTTTAATTTAAAAATTTTAGTGAAACAAATTATTAAAGAAAATTTGGTTTTGAACTAAATAATTTATTTGTTTAAATAAGTTGTTAATTGAAATTAAAAGGTTAGTTAAATAAGTTTATTTCAAAAGGAAATCAATTTAAAATTTAAATTTTTGTTAAAAATGAAATCGACGATGAATAGAAATTATCAACTAATCGAAAACTATTAAATGGAAAATTTATTATTCGATTATTTCGAATATTAATAAAACTGTATAATTGTTTATACCAGGTTAAAATCGAGAAAACAAAACTGAAATGGAAATGGATTGCAAATTAAAAAGCTAAGGTGAGATCTCCTCACTCAGATTTATAAATTGATTGCAGTTATTGACTGTTTGATTTCTGTTTGAATGTGCTATTAGATATGATAGGATATATCTATATATATAGCAGTATATACATATTGGCATATGTATATATTGGATTGATGATTTCCCGCCTCGTATAGCGGATGAGACCCTATTGCGCCGTTAGTAAGCGGATTTATAAAAACCTATATACCGCGATAATTCCGTACTGGAGCGGAATTGGTATTGTGCTAACATCTGTGGATGCAGGGAAACAGGTTGGAGGGATCCGACTGGATTCCTCACCGTATTGATTTTTTTTACAGATATTTTGATATATTCTGTTATCATATGATGATATATGATATTTGACTGTTGTGATGGACTGATTGGTGTTGTTGCATCATCGGATTCAGTTTTGAAATGTAAAAATAACGACTTTTACTTTAAAAGGGTTTTTAAAGTGATTTTTGAAAATATACGTTTTATGGAATTTTTGAATCGATTTATAAACGTAAAATTTTAAAGTTATAAAAGTTATAATTTTTAGTGAAATATAACCGAAGTGTCGTTTTTGAAATAAAAGTCGATTTATTTATAAAATGGTTTAAGTTGGGAATTTTGAATAACTATAAATGATTTGTATAAAAAGGTTTATAAATTTGATAATTTATAAATCAAAATATTGGACTTATAAAACGTTTTTTTTTTATATAAGTGTTAAAAAGAAGTATAAGTGAATGAAATAAATAGATTTATAACGTGAAGTTATAAAGTGAATAGATACTGTAGAATAAAGGATTTATAAGAAATTTTCTTATAAATTTGACTTTTACACTTAGATGAGATATGAATAGAAATTGCTAAATGAAATGATTTTATAAGTGGAAATTGTTATAAAGTATAAATGCGATTTATAAACGTTGTTTATGAATCCGGAATCACTTATTCTTATAAGTGAATTTTTGAAGTTAATAAAATGAGATTTATTAACCGGAGTTGTTATAGAAAATAGAAAATGGAATTTATAAACGTTGTTTTATGAATTCGGAAACCAATCGATTGAATTTGATAAATTAAATATAGAAGATTATCAAAGGAGATATATTCGCGATTTTGGATAGCGAATTATTATTGAAATAAAACGTGTAGAAAATAGTGAAATGTAAATAGTAAAGTATATTCACGATTTTGGACAGTGAATATATTGTTAAGTAAAATGGATACTGTTTTGGGAAAGTGATATTGAAAAATGAAGTTAAATATTTTAAAGATGTTTTAAAATGTATTATAAATCGAAAGCAGAGATTTCCGCAGTTCTTGTTGGAATAGACGTTTTCGAGAAATTTAAGGAAATGGTGGACTATAACACTGTTGTTATAGTAAATGATTTCCGAAAGGAAATGTTTTGATGTAGTATTGGGATTTATATATCTATTAAAATCCGAATCCCTATACTAGTGATTTTGAGTCGTCGTAACGATGTTTTACGCAACATTCGTTTTGACTCAAATAGATGTAAAATTTATGATTTCCTTAAAGAATGAATATATACTTAATATTGATTTAAGTATATCGAATATTTTCAAATGTTGAAAATAAATGATTTGTGAAATAATTACTATTAAATAAGTATGGAATTGCTTTTCCAATGTGAAATGAACTGTTTTGAGATTTTATCTTTTAAAGATAAATTGAAATGTGGAAATTGATTTGAAATTGTTTTCAAATGGTTAAGTGTGGAAATTAGTATATCTAGTAAAGATATTTTTGGAAAATAAATAATTTGGAAAATTATTTGGAATCTGATGATGTTGCGCATCTTTATTGATAGTTAAATAACCGACTATCAATAATTACCTTGAGTAGGTATTTGTTGTGAATTGGATGAATTTGAATGCCACACTTATTTTTAAATAAGCGCTCACTATTCGGGTTAACCGGGAAAGGACCATGGGGTCGTATAACCCATTCCGAATATGTGATACGTCGTTATGAATTGCATTTGAAGACCGGTGTTGAAGACCGGATATTTTTGAAAACGGAAGGATTACCGTCGAGTTACTCTACATCGACTGATCTTCGATTTAGAGGTTTTATCACCCTTAGTGACGGGAAGTCCTGACGTGATTGAAAATTATCCGGAAATGCAAGGGCTTCGTGAGAAGTGCCTTCGGTTCTGTTCGATCCCGGAACAGACTTGTATGGATTGTGTGTCTGACGTTACAATTTGAGATATAAAGCTGATTTCTTTCAAATACATTTCTGTTGGTGGCGGAGAATTTATTCTCTTAGCTTAACACCCTTCTCTGAGACGTACGAGCTCAGAGGTTATGTAGTTGAAATTTATCAGCGATATATCCCAATTTGGTAACGTGGCATACTGAGTGTTGCTGTGAAATGGTCAGTGTTTGATCATTTGTGATATGATCATTTGTTTGATCTTATATCTTTGTGATCATAGGTTGATCATTTTGTTTGACCCGAAGCAGGGCTTTTTGAGAAAGCGTAGCTTTGTGGACGAGACTTCATCGAGCCTCACACCCCGGAAATGGTCGAAACAGGACGAATGCAGCAAGGTTCTAGGGAGTAGCGCCCCTTAGTGTATGTCATTCCTTCTGGATAAAGGTGGTATCATGGTATGGAGCCCAGATACTTAACCTCTGTGGTTACTGCATTATTATTATCTATGTGGTTTGTTGCGAATCGGGGATCCTCGGGAAGATCGGTGACGATCGGGGGATGGCATACGCGTGTCAGTAGTTACCTATTTTTGCAGAGGTAACCCGGCCTTGTGTTGGCAGAGATCCGGTTAGGTTCTCGGGTCGTCTATTCCAGGGACGTACCCATCGTGGATAGGAAGTTCCTTAGCCTGACCATTTGTTGGGAATCCAAAGAAACAATACGAGCCTTTACGATTTCAATTGTATAACCTGTCTCCTCAGGAGGCAGCTATAGCAGGCATAATATAATGGTACCTATGCTGGCTAAGATTTATATTATACTTTCGAAATGTTTTCCACTATGCACTAATAATAATAAAAGAAAAGAATTTGATTTTTTTGCGTAGTAAGCATCTTTGACTATCATAAGAAGAAATCTCCTCCAAGTCTGCGTTTGCATTGTGTGTGTGGTGGGAGGTCTTATGGTAGTTTCATTTTCCAAAAGCATTGCGAATTGACTTTAAAATTCTCTGTTGTTTATTTTAAAGAATAACTGTTTTACGATCTCACACCAGTCACCATGACTGACTCGGAGTTTATTGTTTCCCTTCTAAACTCTGGGTGCCCACAAAATTTCCACACGGGCAGTCTAGAGTTAGATTATCAGGATATTCTGGAGCTTTGGAGATAAGCTGGATGACGAGACGTAGTATTTGTATCTGATAGTATTTATTCCGCTGTGTATTCTATATGAGGACAAGTATAAAACTGTCCATTGTTGTACTGAGTTGTATATTGACTCTGATGATTGATGTATGTATAAAATGATATAGTTCTTTGTTTAAAGATTATTCATTTATCTATTATATATTGTTCCGCTGCGATATGTGAGATTCTGATATTGTTTTCTATTTCTGTTGTTGTACTGTTGTTCTTCTTCTTTCTTCTTCTGTTCTCTTCTTCTGCCTTTTTCTTTATCTAAAACCCTCACTACTGGAGTTTCCGGCACTCGATTGCTCGGCAGTCGATAAAGTGAGTATCGATGTCGAATTTTCGAAAGTCCAAAATTTCGGGATGTGACAGTTTATATCTGCGTCTCAACGACGTGTGTTGCTACAGGAATTTTTCTGATTTGAAGCTGGGAGACATTTCGGTGAAAGGCTACATCCAAAAGATTAATGCTCTGGCTAAGTATGGGCATGAAATAATTAATAACTCACTAAAGAAGAATGAAAAGTTCATCCCGATATACTTAGGGGTATGCCCTTTCGAAAATTATGTAATTGTTACATATATATAACTCGATAACCAATCTTGTTTGAAAAAAAGATGTTTTCTTTCTATTATATACTTAATATAATGAGTTATATTAATTAATTTAACTAAAATTATATTTAATGAAAAATCCATAAATGGTATGTTTTGTGATAGTAGTTATAATGTGTTGTAATCATGAGCGATTTATCACAATAAAGTACTCATACAATTTTAAATCTTCATCTTCAAGATGTATCGAGACCAGATATCATTACATCCATTGAGACAAGAGTGGGTAAAACTCTCCAAATGTTAGGCAGCGTATTACTCATGGCTGCTAGGGGCACCATTGGGTTAACTACTGATAGTTATTAGATAACCATGGAATGAATCACTCGATAGTTTTTTGTTGGTTAATATAACTAAGGTCAAATATAAAATATCAATGTAACAATATTACACAATTCCCATGACTTGAGAATACGGTCGAGCTTCAATGTGGAAACTTTGCTTTGATTATAGTTAAATCATGGTATGACATCCATCAAACGAATATAGTTGAGTAGAGTGGAAGCATTGGAATTGAGACATTATTCAAGAAGGAATTCATCTTCTCAGTTATATGGGGTTAGTATCACGGTCAACTGAAGTAAAGTCAAAGTCTCAGTTATATGGGGTTAGGAGGCCCATATAAGAGTACATGTGGGCAGCCACTATAGAGGTGTTGGAGGGTTGAATGTTGATTCAAAATGAGATGAAATGGTAACAGAAAAAGGAGGATATGGATCCTCTTTTTGCTCCTTAGGATCTACGCTATTGATACATCTCAAACTCCACTTTCTCTCCTCTTAGATTTTTTTCCTTCTTCTACCCGATAAGGCAGGCCATAACTCTTGCCCCCCTCCTTCAAATTTTCAAGATTTAAAAAAAAAATTAAATACAAATAGTAGACCGGTGGTTGCTACTTTTGGATTAGTAACTCTTTCCGGATTTTGGATACTAATTCAAGGAGTTTGGAACACATGTAACGATCCACAAATTTATCACTTTGATAAATTATATTTATTTTTAAAATATTCAAATATAAGCTTTTTAGCATATATTATATTGTCTTGAACAATAAATAATGATGGTAATCTTATTTTGAATAAGTATTTACAAAAATATATGCTTTGGAAAAATCGATAAAATGATCGAAAACCGTTTATCAATAAACAAATCTATAATTTTTAAAAAACATGCACCAACACGATACATATACTTATCCATATAAACAAGAATATGAAATAAAACATTTTATTTTATTTTTGGGAATAAAAAGTATTTATGACATCATCAATAATGGCATCATATTTAATAATAAATTTATGAATTTAAATTAAGATTTAATGATTTATTAATTATTATAATTATCTTATAATAATTGTTTTAAATGATAATAATTCATTTTAATTAGTTCTATAGTGATTGTAAATCATTTATAATAATTTTATAAAAATATATACCTGATTTGAAAATTTAAGAAAATTCGTATCGCAACAGCACCTTTTGTAAACAATTATTTAATATTAATTTATATGGTTTTATAATTTAAAAGAGATCATCTTAATTAGTTAAAAATGATATGAAATTAGTTTTTAAATTTTGTTTACATTTATATGTAAATTAATTTATAAGTGAAAATGTGACCGTGAATCGGCTTCCCGATTTTCAATGGTTTAACGAATGGAAGTTGTTGAAAGTTGTTGCAACCTTGTTTATATGTCTTTTACACATATCTAACATACACATGCACAACCTACCATATACATAAACACATATATACATACAAATATACTTACCGTTTACATTATAATTTACATATAGTAAAAAGTATAAACATCAACTCACTTACACACCATTATCATCATAGACATGGATGCACAATGGGTGGTGGCCTTGCCATGCATCTTGAGGGGATGATGGAGGTGTGGGCAAGGGTCAAAAGAGTAATTATACGTTTAGATATTTATTTCCAATTTTTTCGTAGAATAACCACCATTCTCTTCATAATTTTACGCACTATTCTAATTCATCTTCCTCATTCTCAAGCTTTTCAATGGCTTCCTAGCTTAAGGAAATTATGAAAAAAAATTGCAAAAAAAACTAAATTTATATAAGTATAGAGACATTTGCAATGCACTTCAAAACCAAGGCAAATCACTCCTTTTCTCCCTCATAATCCATGACCACCACCTCCTACAACCAAGGCCGAGCACTCCACTTCCTTCCAAGCTATGCCTAGCCTATTCAAAAGTCCAAGGCTCGATTTCGTTGGCTTTGATTCGATTGTAGCGAAGCTATATTGAATTTTTGAGAAGTGAGAAACCCATGAAGGTGAGAAACTCTCTCTATATATATAATGATGATGTGATATGATTGCTATGAATTTTACTATGTTTTGATCATCAAGTTGGTTGTTTACTATAGTTATTTAATTATGTAAACAAGTCACGTTAAATACACGTCGATATTACACAAGGAAAACACTTTTCGAATCGAGTTATAAAAGTGATATGGAATCATTAAACCTCTTTGAAATGATTTAAAATGGTTTATAAACACTAAAATCCAATTTAGTAAAGTTTTGACAAGTTATGAAAGTTGAGTCAAAAATAGGTGCGTCGCGTAACGGTAGTTCACGATTTCATACCGTAAAAGTTAAATCCATTTATACGATGGATTTGGAGTCGGAATTCTTTGTAATAAGAATTTTCTAAACTCTTATAATCATTGTTTCCAAACAAAAGAAAAAGGTTGAGATATTGTTTAGTAGATTTTGAAATATGAGCAAAACAAGTTTTCAAAATAGTCGCGGTTTGGCAGTTCCGAAACCAAAGCAACAAAATCTTTAAAATGATATTTTTAATTCTTTAAAATTATGGAATAAATTCTATAAATTTTTTAAAATATTTTAAAAGGATTTGAGTTATAAAATGGATTTCATAATGGTGGAAAGGTTTTTTGATCAAATAAGCTTAAAAACACTATTCATAACACTATTCGAACCACTTTTTGCAGCACTTTTAATAACTTTTGAAATGTAGCTTTAAACTTAAGTATTCTTTCCCAAATATTTTATAAATGCCTTAAAATCAATAAATAAGTATTTTCAAGATGATTTGAATGTTTAATAATTTATTTTAAAAAGTTTAAATAAATAATTTAAAGAAAAGCTGTTATAATTAAGTGATTTAATCTTGGCTCTAAAAGCAGATCAGTAGAATGGATTTTTCTATTCGTAAGATCGACATGTGAGGTGGTTAAACTAAGGAGATGATCAGGAGCAATCAATGCCTTAGCTCACCTGGCCTCTTTCTTGGGCGAGGGATAGATAAGGTCGAAATGTCGAAAATGAGACAAGTATAAAAGATTTAATTTTTATAATTAATTACAACTTGGATTGAATAGAGATAATCTTCTTATACTTGATATTAAATTCCAAGGAGAGAACCCATATTAACCGTGTGAATTGAAAAGGTGATTTCACCGCTATTCGATGGATAGTAAAGGTTGAATATGGAAATTGATGTTGAGTAGAATTAATATAATTTGTATCAATCCTTTTTACTCAAAACGGTTTTGCAATATGATTTATAAGAAATGATTTTGATTTAGTAAAATGGATCCGTTTTACTCGAATACTAATTAATTTTGATTTGCCATATTAGATAACATGGTTTCAACCTATTAAAAAGATATGCGTTGGAAATAAAAAATCTTTTTTCATGATCTAAATAAATGACTTGGAATTATTTTAATTCCTATGGATCCTTTTGCTTAAAACTAATTATTTTTGGTTTACAGTAAACCATGTCTTAAATATCATTGCTTTTGACCCATTTAAAAGTTATGATTTGAAAATAATAAATCTTGGGTAAGATTTATGATTTGGAGATATTTTCATAAGTAAAGTATGAAATGATTTGGAATTACTCCAAGATTTAAAAAGGTTTTAATTAATCATAGATTTGATAAGAGAGGTTTGATGATCCCGTGTATACTAATAAAGAATATGATTTAACAATTTATATCTCTTGAAGAAACATTTTATTTTATAATAGATATAAATGAATGAAATAATAATCACCCTAACTTAACATCTTTTTATCGATGAATTGTTCGAAGGAACCGGGGTCGAATTTGGGTGATTCTTATATGAAACCCACTTTAAACCAATTTACGAGTTCTAAAGTGAAGGCAAGTTAAAGACAATGAAGTTGAAGGAGGGGACCTTAATAATGGAAGGACTGCTTGTTGATAATTTCGGAGTAGCTCCCGAGATAATAAATAGCAGTCGTCCCTTCGTTCTGGGATCTTCATATGCAAGGACTACTCGCTACCAATCCTAGGAGTAATCCCCAAATGGATGTGATAGAATACCGCCTTCGATTTGTCCTGTTCCTGGACAACTTGTATTGATGAATGTCTGACATTGCATTTCTAAGATCATAGTGCATTGATCTGTACAGACGTTCATCTGTTTGGTGGTGTAGGAGGTAAACCCTCTTATACCTAACACCCATCTCTGAGACATACGAGCTCAGAGGTTGTACTGTTGTTGAAATCAATAGTTGCTGTTGGTAATGGCAATGTGTCATTTTAAGTGAAAATGTAAAAGTAAAATGTTACCCCTAGCCTCACACTAGGGGAATTGTGAAACTAGGGTTGCTTTAAGGCTAAAAGGATCGCAACCATTAGGGTATGATATCACCTTTCTAGATTTATTTTGCGCCCTCTTTGACGTCGAATAAAAAAATTTGTTGTATGGTATGAGAGCTCACGGATAGGTCGAGAACGGTCGGGGTGATATCATATTCAGTTCTATCCGCCACCAGATGGGTCTGCAGGTAGGCCGGTCTTAATTCGTAGAGGTTTCGAAGATGTCGATCCTTGGTACATTCCTCTAGAAATAAACTGTACGGGAGGTAATCCGTTACCTCGCTATTCATTGCAAATCCTTTCTCCAATTAGTGCCTTTGGACTTAGTTATAAACCTATTATGTCGTCAAATTTAACCAATGTAACAATTTTGGCTATTTGAGTATGTTTATTTGAAAGATTTTCAAAGAATGTCATTAAAAATAATATCACTGGATTTTACATAGAATGATTTGGTCATCATAAGGTAAAAACCCGTTCCATGTTTATGTGTGACGTGGTCTTATGAGATACCCTTTGTTTTCAAATACTCGTATTTTGAGTTTCTCACACCAGTCCCATGACTGACTCGGAGTTTATTTTCTTTCCCTTAAACTCCGGGTGCCCTATTTTTCGGACTACTTAGTAGTCAGGTTTAGTTTGGAGCATTCAGAAAGAGCACGGAGCTTGGAGCTAGAAGATTCTTTTGAAGATTGTTATCAATTTCCACCACACTCTTGTACTATTGTATTCCACATTTATAGGGACAGAGATTTATAACTTTCCATGTTGATGTTAAGTTAAACTTTGATAATTGTATTAAAAAAATTTCTGTTGTAAACATTATATGTTGAAATAATCTATGTTATTCCATCCTTGTAAGATTTTGTTCTATCTTTATTTTCTTTCTACCCTTAACGATTGGGGTTTTCGGCACTTGAATTTGCGACACGTGAATATCGAGGATGTATTAGTGTCGATTTTCGAGGGTCAAAAATCTCGTTCGTCGCATTTGGTATCAGAGCTTAGGTTGAGCAAACAAGCAAGATAAAGGTAAAGTCTCCTCAAAGATAGGGTTAGTAACACCCTAGGATGAGTAACTCATTAAAGATAGGGTTAGTAACATCCTAGAATGAGTTGAGAGTATATTATTAATGAGTGTGTAATTATTAATGGTATACAAATTATTTTTTGTTTTAGAAAAATATGGTAAATGAAATAATTTTACCTAGGGTAATATTTTGAATACAAATAATATATTTAGAAAAATATATAGTCTGATACTGTAAAACTTGAATAATAGTATGAAATCAAGATTTGTAAAATCTAAGTATAAACATCTTGTGAATAGAATTTCACAGTTTGACCATAAGATGTTTAGTAATAACATTGAGAAGATAATGGGTAATACTTTGGAAAATGATTTGGATAGTGAGAACTTTTACCTAAAAAGGGTTTTTTGAGAAGAGAATTTTCAAAGAATTTTATTTGAAATATTCTAAGTATTGGATTGGAGAAACAATGTGATGTGCTTAACAAACTATCACTCTTAAATTTGTATAGATCAAATGGATTTATGCCGAGATAAACTTAGATTTATAACCGAACATTGGATTTAGTTAAGGCAATTAAAATGCTTAGTATCGAAGTGTTTGTTGTTGATAATTGAAGAAACCCTCAAGCCATGGGAGAAAGTATTCAAAAAGAAGACCTCGAGAACAAACTGGAGGGGAGAAGAATGATCTAATCATTCTTTCGAGTGATGAGGAGGAACCCGGGAAATGTCCACTTAGGAATATTAAGCCCATTATTAAAAGAGAATTAGATCCTTACACCTAAATAGATAAAGACGATTACCCTATGGTCGAAATGCCTATATCTTCCCTGACTCCAGAACTTCTTATAGTATCTAGTGATGAAGAGACCCCTCAAGCCTTAGAAAGAATGTGGATCGCTGAACTAGTAAGTTCAGAACTTGAACCGAAATAAGAAATTTCCGAGGAGGAGCTGATGGAAGAAGAATTAGAACCTGAAGAAGACTTGAACACTATGATATCCCATGAGTTAAACAACAGTAGTAAAAATAGTAATGTCATATGGAAGATGGATAGTGAACATATTTGGTGCGAGGAGTCGTCAGATTCCCGTATTAATTTGGACAACGTGGAAGATGAAGAGGAATAATTTGTGGATCTCGAGGAAGAAGAAGTGCAAGGTTTAGAAGAACTAGAAGAAGGAAAAATTATACAAGAAATGCCCGCCGGACTGGTGCATGTGCCATGGAACCAGCCCGGGTTACCATATGAAGTGGATGTGATACCATAGATCAAGGATGGAAATGAAGCCGATAAAGAACAAGATGATAGTGATGATGATGGGAAGTCTTGTTTGATTTTGGATACAGAAGTGGACCGTCAACGTCGGACACAGAAGAGTGATTATGAAATTGGAAGATTTGGAAACACTTATCTAGTATTAATATTATATAGTAGCATATATATGTATGGCTTGTAAGATAGTTATATTTGTATCAATATTTTGAAAAGCTAAGTAAGTTTAGAAGGACTTAAGAATGGTTTATGTAAGTGAGGAGAAATGATGTGTGTAAGATAAGGATGAATGTAAAATGTTAAGCATGTATAATATAATTATATCCTTTGTTTATAAATTTGTTCAAATGTAAATACACAAATCAGTTAATAAAATTTCATAAGAATAAATCAAAATCGTTATGAAATGTTTAAAATTTTTAAACAAAGATATTCTAAATATTTTGGAAAAGATAAAAAGTATATGCATTTTAGACGAATTGTTTTGTAACACAAGTTTGGCCTAAAGATTAGGATATAGAATTTCGATATCTGAAATGGATATATCAGTCGATGCTTTAGGGCAAACATTGATGAGGATTTGTAGTCAGATCCTTGCATTTCTGTCATAGTTGAGAGCTATGCAAGGAAAATAGAAGTTCCCGAGCCTGACCAAAGTCCGCACTAGAAAATCTAAGTATCAATGCTAGTTCAGAAGTAAAGTTGTGGATTTAAATAGTAAGGTTTAATCAAATATTTCATGCAGATGGTCTATACACATCATACGGGAGTATGTTTAAAAACAAATATTTTGAGCAAACACCTTTGGGTTTTGCATTCTAATTTCGAGGACGAAATTCTTTTAAGGAGGGGGAGTCTGTAATGACCCGCAAATTTATCACTTTGATAAATTATATTTATTTTTAAAGTATTCAGATATAAGCGTTTTGACTAGATTATGGTGTCTTGTACAATAAATAATGATGGTAATCTTATTTTGAATAAGTATTTACAAATATATACTTTGGAAAAATCGATAAAATGACCAAAAACCATTTTATCGATAAACAACTCTATAATTATTAGAAATCGCCACAAAGGTGGATACATACACTTATTTATCCATATAAACAAGAATATGAAATAAAATAATTTATTTTATTTTTGGGAATAAAAGTATTTATGACACCGTCAATAATGGCATCATAATTAATAATAGATCTATGAATTTAAATTGAGATCTAATGATTTAATAATTATTATAATTATTCCAATAGTTGTTTTAAATGATAATAATTCATTTTTTTAGTTTTATAGTAATATTAAATCATTTATAATAATTTTATAAAGATATACACTTGATTTGAAAATATAAGAAAATTTGTATCGCTTTATCGATATAATAGCACTTTTTGTAAAAAAATATATTTAATATTAATTTATATGGTTTTATAATTCAAAAGAGATTATTTTAATTAGTTAAAATGATAAGAAATTAGTTTTCAAATTTTGTTAACATTTATATGCAAAGTAATTTATAAGTGAAAATGTGATCGGGAATCGGCTTCCGAATTTTTGACGGTTTAACGAATGGTGGTTGTTCAAAGTTGTTGCAAACTTGTTTATATGTCTTGTATGCATATTAACATACACATGCACACCCTATCATATATATGAATACGTACACACACACAAATACACTTACCATTTACATTATAATTTACATATAGTAAAAAGTATCAATATCCAAGATATTTTCTACCCTAAAATGCAAACATCAACTCACTTATACACCATCATTATCACACACATGGAAGCAGAAGGGAGGGTCACCTTACCGTGCGTCTTGAAGGGATGGAGGGGGTGTGGGAAAGGGGCAAAAGAGTAATTATACATTTAGATATTCATTTCCAAATTTTTCCTATAAATAACCACCATTCTCTTCATAATTTTACACACTATTCTACTTTATATTCTTCCTCATTCTTAAGCTTTTCAATGGATTTCTACCTTAAGGAAATTATAAAGAAAATATTGCAAAAATAAATTAAATTTATATTAGTATATATACATTTGCAATCCACTTCAAAACCAAGGAAACCCACTCCTTTCCTCTCTCATAATGCATGGCCACCACCTCCTATAACCAAGGCTGAGCACTCCACCTCCTTCCAAGCTAGGCTGAGCCCATTCAAAGGTCCAAGGCTCGATTCTGTAGACTTTGATTCGATCGTCGCGAAGCTATAGCAAATTTTCGAGAAGTTAGAAACCAATGAAGGTGAGAAACTCTATTTTTATATATTTATATATATATATATAATGATGATGTAATATGATTGCAATGGATGTTTACTATACTTTGATCATTAAGTTTGGTTGTATACAATAGTTGTTTAATTGTGTAAAGTCGTAAACAAGTAACGTTAAATACACGTCGATATTACACAAGGAAATTACTACCCAAATCAAGTTATAAAAGTGATATGAAATCATTAAACCTCTTTGAAATGATTTAAAATGGTTTATAAACACCAAAACCAGTTTGGTGAAGTTTTGACAGGTTATGAAAGTTGAGTCAAAAATAGGCGCATCACGTAACGGCAATTCACGATTTCGCACCGTAAAAGTTAAATCCATTTGTAGATGGATTCGGACTTGGAACTCTTTGTAATAAGAATTTTTCATACCCTTATAATCATAATTTTCAAATAAAAGAAAATGGTCAAGATTTCATTTAGTAGATTTTTAAATATGAGCAAAATAAGTTTTCAAAGTAGTCATGGTTTGGCAGTTCGGAAACTAAAGCGACAAAATATTTAAAATGATATTTTTAATTCTTTAGAAGCATGGAGTAAATTCTATATATCTTTTAAAATTTTAAAAGAAATTTGAGTTATAAAAATGGATTTCTAAATGATAGAAAAGTTGTTTTGATCAAATAAGCTGAAAAACACTATTCGCAGCACATTTTGTAGCACTTTTAATAACTTTTGAAATACGGCTTTAAACTAATGTATTCTTTCCAAAATATTTTATAAATGTTTTCAAATAAAAAACTAAGTATTTTAAAGATGATTTGAAGGTTTTATAATTTATTTTAAAAAGTTTAAATAAATGTTTTATAGAAAAGTTGTTATAATTAAGTGATTTAATTTTGACTCTAAAAGCCGATGAGTAGACTTGATTTTCTATTCGTGAGATCCGGATGTAAGGTGCTTAAACTAAGGAGATGTTCGAAAGAACCCCATGCCCTGGCTTATCTAGCCTCTTTCCTGGGCGAGGGATAGAGAAGGTCGAAATGTCGGAAATGATACAAGTATAAATATTTGATTTTTATAATTAATTGCAACATGGATTGAATAGAGATAATCTTCTTATACTTGGTATTAAATTCTAAGGAGGGAACCCATACTATCTATGTGAATTTAAAAGGTGATTTCACCGCTACTCGACGGATAGTAAAGGTTGAATATGGCAATTGATGTTGAGTAGAATTAGTATAATTTCTATCAACCATTTTTACACAAAATGGTTTTGCAATATGATCTAGAGAAATGATTTTGATTTAGTATAATGGATCCATTTTACTTGAATACTGACTAATTTGGATTTACCATCTTAGATAACATTGTTTCAACCTATTAAAAAGATATGTTTTGGAAATAAGAAATCTTTTTTCAAGATCTAACTAAATGATTTGGAATTAATTTAATTCCTATGGGTCCTTTTACCTAAAACTAACAAAGATTTGATAAGAGAGGTTTAATGATCCCGTATATGATGGAAAAGAATATGATTTAAAGATTTATATCACTTAAAGAGATACTTTATTTTATAAAAGTTACAAATGAATAAAATGATAATCACCCTCAGATTTAACATTTTTTTATTGATGATTGGTAGGAAGGAACCGGGGTCAGATTTGAGTGATTCTTACCCAAAAACCTCTTCGAACCAATTTATGAGTTCAAAAGTGAAGACATGTTAAAGCCAATGAAGTTGAAGGCAGAGATCTTCATAATGGAAGGACGACATGTCGATAATTTTAGAGTAGCTCCAAAGATTAATAAATAGTAGTGGTCCCTTTGTTCTGGGATCTTCCTATGTAACGACTACTTGCTACAAATCCTAGGAGTAATCCCCCACAGGATGTGGTAGGAGAGTGCCTTCGGTTTTGTCCTGTTCTTGGACAACTTGTATGGATGAATGTCTGACATTGCATTTCTAAGATCATAGTGCATTGATCTGTACAAACGTACATCTGTTTTGTGGTGTAGGAGGTAACCCCTCTTATACCTAACACACTTCTCTAAGACGTATGAGCTTAGAGGTTGTGCTGTAGTTTAAATCAATAGCGTGTTGTTGGAAATGACAATGTGGCATTTTATGTGAAAATGTTCTAAGAAAGACCAAACGTTACCTCTAGCCTCACACTCGAGGAATTGTGAAACTAGGATTGCCACAACCATTATGGTATGATATCACCTTTCTAGATTTATTTTGTGCTCGCTGTGATGTCGGGTAAAAATTTATATGGTGTACAATATGAGAGCTCTCGAAGAGGTTGAGAATGGCCAGGGTGACATCATATTCGGTTCTATCCACCACTATATGGACCTGCAGTTATGTCGGTCTTAATTCGCAGAGGTTCCAATGATGTCGATCCTCGATACATTCCTTTGGAAATGTACTGTACGAGAGGTAGTGCCTTACCTTGCTATTCGTTGGAAATCCATTCTCCAATAAGTGCATTTGGACTTAGTTGTAAACTAATTATACCATAAAATTTAACCAGTGTTATAATTTTGGCTATTTGAATACGTTTATTTGAAAGGTTTTCAAAAAATGCCATTAAAAATAATATCACTAGATTTTACGTAGAATGATTTGGTTATCATAAAGTAATAACCCATTCCGTGTTTATGTGCGTCGTGGTCTTACTAGATACCCTTTGTTTTCAATTACTCGTATTTTGAGTTCCTCACACCAGTCCTATGACTGACTCAGAGTTTGTTTTTATTTTCCCTTAAATTCTGGTACCGTATTTTTTAGGTTAGACTCGTAGTCAGGTATTGTTTGGAGCATTTTGAAAGAGCTCGGAGCCTGGAGCTAGAAGATTCTTCTAAAGATTGTTATCCATTTCCACCACCCTCATGTAAAATTGTATTCCATATTTATAGGGATAGAGGTTTATAACTGTCCATGTTAATGTTAAGTTAAACTCTAAAAATTGTATTTAAAATTTTCCGCTGTAAAGATTACACGTTGAAATAATATATGATATTCCATTCATGTAAGATTCTGTTCATCTTTATTTTCTTTCTACCTTTAACGATCGGGTTTTCCGGCACTTGAATTTGCGGCATGTGAATACCGATGATTTATTAGCGTCGATTTTCGAAGGTCAAAAATCCCATTCATCATATTTGGTATCATAGCTTGTGTTGGGTGAACACCTGAGCCTAATAGGGGTAAAGTCTCATCAGAGATAGGGTTAGTAACACCTTATGATTGGTAACACATTAGAGATAGGGTTCGTAACACCCTAGAACGAGTTGAAGTATATTATATAAGAGTGCGTAATTATTAATGATATACAAATGAATTTTTTATTTAGAAAAATATGGTAAATGGAATAATTTTTCCAAGGATTATACTTTGAATATAAAGAATATTATATATATAGTTAGATATGGTATAACTTGAACAATAATTTGAAATCAAGATTTGTAAAATCTAATTATAAATATCTTGTGATTAGAATTTTACAATTTGACTATAAGATGTTTAATTACAACATTGAGAAGATTAAGGGTAAAACTTTGGAAAAGGATTTGGACAATGAGAACTTTTATCTAAAAGGGTTTTTTGGGAAGAGAAGTTCCAAAGAATTTTATTTGAAATATTCTAATTATTGGCTTAGAGAAACAATATCATGTGCTTATACTATCACCCTTAAAATTATATAGTTAAATTAGATTTATGCTGGGATAAACTTAGATTTATAACCTAACATTGGATTTAGTTAAGACAATTAAAATTCTTAGTACTATGTGTTTGTTGTTGATAATTGTAGAACCCTCAAGCGATGGGAGAAAGTATTCAAAAGGGGAGACCTCAAGAACAAGCTGGGGAAGGGGGGAGAAGAACGATCTATTCATTCTTTCGAGTGACAAGGAGGAACCCAGGAAATGGCCACTTAGTAATATTAAGCCCATTATTAAAGGAGAATTAGATCCATACACCTGACTAGATTAATATGGCTACCCTATGGTCGAAATGCCTATATCTTCCCCGACTCCAAAACTTATTATAGTATCTAGTGAAGAAGAGACCCCTCAAGCCTCAAAAAGAATATGGATCACTGACCCAGTTTGTTTAGAACTTGAACCAAACGAAGAAATCCGTGAGGAGGAGCCGATGGAAGAAGAATCTGAACCTGAAGAAGACTCGAACACAATGATATCCCATGACTTAAACAACAGCATTAGAGATAGTAAAATCGTACGGAAGATGGACGGTGACTCTATTATTTGGTGCGAGGAGTCTTTAGATTCCCCCATTAATTGGGACAACATGGAAGATGAAGAGGAAGTATTTGTGGATCCCGAGGAAGAAAAATGCAAGGTTTAGAAGAACTAGAAGAAGGATAAATTATACAAGAAATGCCAGCCGGACTGGGGCATGTGCCATGGAACCAGCCCCGGTTACCATATGAACTGGATGTGATACCACAGTTGAGGATGAAAATGAAGCCAATAACAAACAAGATGATAGTGATGACGATGTGGAAGTCTTGTTTGATTTTGGATATGGAAGTGGACCGTCAGCGTCAAACTCAGAAGAGTGATTATGAGATTGGAAGATTTGGAAACACTTATCTAGTATTAATATTATGTAGTAGCATATATATGTATCGTTTGTAAGATAGTTATGTTTGTATCATTATTTTGTAAACCCAAGTAGGTTTAGAAGGACTTAAGAATGGTTTGAGTATGTGAGGAGAAATTATGTATGTAAGATAAGGATGAATGTAAAATGTTAAGCATGTATAATATTATTATGTCCTTTGTTTATGATTTTGTTCAAATGTAAATATACATTTAAGAAAATTTCATAAGAATAAAACTATATCTTTATGAAATGTTTAAAAAATTTAAACCAATATTTTCTAAATATTTTGGAAAAGAGAAAAAGTATATGCATTTCACACGAATTATTTTGTAACATAAATTAAGCCTAAAGATTAGGATATATGATTTTGATATCCGAAAAGGATCTATCACTCGATGCTTTAGGGCAAACATTGATGAGGATTTGTATTTGGATCCTTACATTTCTATCATAATTGAGAGCTATGCAAGGAAAATGGAAGTTTTCGAACCTGATCAAAGTCCGCACTAGAGAATCGACGGACCGATACTAGGTCGAAAGTAAAGTTGTTGATTCTAATAGTAAGATTGAATCAAAAAATTTACGCGGATGATCTATATACATCGTACGGGAGTAAATTTAAAAATAAATATGTTGGGAAAACACCTTTTGGTTTTGCATTGTAATTTCGAGGATGAAATTCTTTTAAGGAGGGGAGTCTGTGATGACCGGCAAAATTATCACTTTGATAAATTATATTTATTTTTAAAATATTCAAATATAAGCTTTTTAACATAGATTATGTTGTCTTGAACAATAAATAATGATGGTAATCTTATTTTGAATAATTATTGACATACATTTACTCAAAAACACTTGAACAATATATACTTTAGAAAACTCGATAAAATGACCCAAACTGTTTTTGTCGACAAACAATTCTATAATTATCAGAAATCGTGCAACAAGTTAGATACATACACTTATTTATCCATATGAACAAGAATATGAAATAAAATAATATATATTTTATTTTTGGAAATAAAAAGTATTTATGATATCATAAATAATGGCATCATATTTAATAATAGATTTATGAATTTAAATTGAGATTTAATGATTTAGTAATAATTATAATTATTCTAATAGTTGTATTAAATGATATTTATTCATTTTAATTAGTTTTATATTGATAGCAAATCATTTATAATAATTTATAAAGATATACACTTGATTTGAAAATATAAGAAAATTCGTATCGCTATATCGATATAGCGGCACTTTTTGTAAAGAATTATTTAATATTAATTTATATGGTTTTATAACTCAAAAGATATCACTTTAATTAGTTAAAAATGATAAGAAATTAGTTTACATTTATATGTAAAATAATTTATAAGTGAAAATGTGACCGGGAATCGGCTTCTCGATTTTCAACAGTTCGTTGAACGGAAGTTGTTCAAAGTTGTTGCAATCTTCTTTATATGTTTTGTACACATATTAACAAACACATGCATACCCTAACATATACATGAACACATATATACATACAAATACACTTACCATTTACATTACAATTTACATATAATAAAATTATAAATATCCAAGATATTTTCTACCCTAAAAAGCAAACATCAACTCACTTACACACCATCATCATCACACACATGGAAGAACAAGGTGGGTGGCCTTACCATGCATCTTGAGGGGATGGAGGGGGTGTGGACTAGGGGCAAAAGAAATAACCACCATTCTCTTCCTAATTTTACACATTATTCTACTTCGTCTTCTTCCTCATTCTCAAGCTTTTCTATGGCTTCCTACCTTAAGGAAATTATGAAGAAAAATATTGCAAAAAGAAATTGAATTTATAAAAGTACATATACATTTGCAATCCACTTCAAAACCAAGGCAAATCACTCCTTTCCTCCCTCATAATACACGACCACCACTTCCTACAACCAGGGCCAAACACTCCACCTCCTTCCAAGCTAGGCCGAGCCCATTCAATGGTTCAAGGCTCAATTCGGTAGGCTTTGATTTGATCGCAGTGAAGTTATAGTGAATTTTTGAGAAGTTAGACACCAACGAAAGTGAGAAACTCTCTCTATATATATATGAAATGATGATGTGATATGATTGCTATGGATGTTTACTATGCTTTGACCATCAAGTTTTGGTATTTACTACGGTTGTTTAATTGTGTAACAAGTCATGTAAGATACACATCGATATTACACAAGGAAATCACTTTTCGAATCAAGTTATAAAAGTGATATAGAATCATTAATCCTCTTTGAAATAATTTAAAATGGTTTATAAACACTATAATCCAATTTGGTGAAGTTTTGACAAGTTATTAAAGTTGAGCCAAAAATAAACATGTCGCGTAACTGCAGTTTATGATTTCGTGCCGTAAAAGTTAAATCTATTTATATGACGGATTTGAAGTCAGAATTCTTTGTAATAAGAATTTTCCAAAGTCTTATAATCATAGTTTTAAACAAAAAAGACAGAGATTTCATTTAGTATTTTTTGAAATATGTGCAAAACAAGTTTTCAAAATAGTCGCGATTTGGCAGTTCGAAAACAAACACGACAAAATCTTTAAAATTAATATTTTTAATTCTTTAAAAATATAGAATAAATTCTATAAATCTTTTAATTTTTTTTAAAAGATATTTGAGTTATAAAAATGGATTTCTAAACGATAGAAAAGTTGTTTTGATCAAATAAGCTTAAAAACACTATTCGCAGCATTACTCGTGGCACTTTTTGCAGCACTTTTAATAACTTTTTTTTGAGAAAAATGTGTGATCCTCTACGAATAGAGGAGAGCACACATGCGAATATATATATATATATATATATATATATAACTCGAATATAAAGTGCTGCCAACATGCTTGGCAGGTAACAAAAACCAAATACAAATATATCAAATCTCAGGTACTCCTAAGATGAGTTCCGGCAAGGCCACCACCCATCACACCCTGGTATCGAGCTCCGACATGGCCACCGCCCGATATTAAGGTGTTAGAAGTACCTAAATAACTATAGGAAAAAAACACAAACTACTGGATGATGTCCCAGACTAATGAGGAAGCTCCAACCAACTGAATCAGGAGAGGTGAATAATCATCTGCTCTGAAGTGGAACCGCTGAAAAGAGGAACCGCTCCGAAGCCTCTGATCAAGGGAAAGGGGTACCAAATTGAAGAAAATGTCCTCCTGAAAAAAGTACTCCATAATGAAGATAGCAGAATCCTAAATCTGAGGAGAAACTGCTAGTAGTCCTGGATGAAGATGCTCTGCTCTGCTGACCTATCTACCATCTGGTGTCCAGCAATATGAAGATATGAAAACCTGCAAAATGAATCTGATTTCCTATCCCCCATACCTGTAACTGAAAAATGACTAAAGAAAATATTAGAATGATACATATATATGTATATTTATATAATAAATATACATATATATGTATTAATAAGGAAGGAAATAAAAACCTAATTAAGACTAACAGGACAATAACAGTATAAATAAAAAACTTAAAAACCAAAACCAAACAGAGACTAGTACAAATATAGCGATGGATCAAATTTATGAACTTTTAATCATAAGTAAGTTATGATTAGAAGTGAAATCATCATCTAAACTAGAGGAAATATTAATAATACTATTGTTAATGTTAAAAAAATTATTGTTGTGTTTAAAAAAATTAATATTATGATTAACCTTGTTAAGATACCTTTTGAAAAGGATATTTTTGGCTAATTTATATTTGGGGTTAGAGATCCAATTAAAACAAAATGAAGAAATTGTAAAAATCAATTTGTTAAAATGACAATTATTATTATTGAAAATTCTTTGATTTCTTTCAAACCAAATAAACCAACTAATAATAATGAATAAAGTGTCTAGTAAAAATCTAATATTCTTTTTGAACTTGAATCTATAATTATTCCAGTAAAATTCACAATCCGAAATTTTAGTTGTTATATTAAAGTTAAAAATTTTAAGAGTATTGATTAGAATGTAATTAGAATCCATGCAATTATAGTATAAATGATTTATGTCCTCAAGATACAGATTATAAAAATAATATTTATTATCGTTTTGAATATTTTTTCTTTTTAAAAATTCGATTGTATTAAGTTTTCCATGAAGAATTAACCACATGTGAATTTTGGATTTTGGAGGAGCATTAGATTTCCACATATAATTAAATGAATTATTTATTGTACCCGAAAAATTAATGAATCTGTAGAAAGAATTAGAAGTATATTTCTTACTTTTATCCCATTCCCAACTAATAAAATCATTATCATTATCGATATTATAAAGATTTAATCTAGTATAAAGCAAAGAAAGTTGTCTAAAAGTTGAATCAACTAAAATTCTGCTAAAACTGAAATTCCAAGGAGGATCATTTTCTGGAGAATAAACTTCGTTGATTAAAGCAAACTTAAAGTTACAAATTTCATACAGATCCTTAAATTCTATCTTAAGAGGCAAGATCGAAATCCAACGGTCATGCCAAAATGAAGTCCGATTACCAGAGTGAACAATTGTATTTATTCCTAAATTAAATATCTCATTACATTTTAAAATGTTTTTCAAAAAGTTAGATATATTTTGAGTGACTGGAGAAGCAATTTGATATAAATTGCTATTTCCATTATAGTAATATTTAGAAATGATCTCTTTCCAAATAGCGTTATCATTTGTATCTTTGAACTTCCAAAGCCATTTACCTAACAGAGACAAATTCATATTACGCAAATTAATAACACCTAAACCACCTTCTTTTTTGGCTTTACAAACAGTTTCCGAATTTACTAGACATTTAATATTATTATTAAAGTTTTCAACACTCCATAAGAAATCTCTTCTAATCTTATCAATTTTATCAATAACCCAATCTGGGAACAAATACAAGGACATCCAATAGATCGGAAGAGCTGATAAAATCGAATTTATTAAAACTAGTCTACCTGCTCTAGAAAGAAATCTCCCATTCCAATTAGAAATCTTATTTTTAATTTTATCAATGATAATAATCCAGTTGTCATGTTTGAGTTTGGTGGGTCTAATCACAAAACCAAGGTAGTCAAAAGGAAAGCTCATAGTTTTGCAATTAAGAGTATTTGCAACTAAGTTTTCAACTTTATCAAAATCATTTAAAACTAACACGGAACTTTTATCAAAATTTATTCTTAAACCAGATAAAAGTTCAAAACTGTAAAGGATAAACTTAAGGGTAATGATGTGTCTTGGAAGATGGGAAGAGAAAAGTAAGGTATCATCAGCAAATTGAAGAACCGATAAACCATTACGCCAAATTTCATTGCCTACATGTCCAAGAGATCCATTATCCACTGTTTTTTTTTAATAATTTTAGCAAAAACATCAGCAGCTAGGTTAAATAATAAAGGCGATAAGGGATCCCCTTGCCTTAAACCTCTCTTAGATTGAATTCTATTACCTAATATACCGTTAACCATAATACTAGAGTTTCCAGTTCTAAGCAAGGTCAAAATCCAATAGATCCATCTATGACTAAAACCTCTAGCATGAAAAATATCTACAAGAAAATCCCTGTCAACTGAATCAAAGGCTTTAGCAAAATCAAGTTTTAAAATCGCACAAGTTATGTTATTCTTACAACAGTAATTAATATATTCTTGAACAACTGCCACCCCATCAGTGATATTTCTCCCTTTAATAAAAGCCGATTGTGAACAATCAATTAATTCATTCATTCTTTTACTAAGTCTATTAGCTAGAACTTTAGAAATGATTTTAACTGAACAGTTAATCAAAGAAATAGGTCTAAAATCTTTTAAGTTTTTAGCTCCTACTTTTTTGTGTAACAAAATAACATTTGCGAAGTTAAACCTCCCTAATTGCAAATTACCATTGTAAAAATCATTAAACATATTAACTAAGTCAAATTTTAAAACGTCCCAAAAAGTAATATAAAATAAAATAGGAAACCCGTCAGGGCCCGGGGATTTATCACTTGGCATGTCATTAATAGCTTATCTAATTTCTTCTTCAGTAAAAGGATTATCTAATTCTGATAAATCAATAATAGAATTAGGTGGATACAAATCTATCCATCTAACATTGATTCTATGTTTGATTTTAGAACCAAAAATATCCTTATAATAGTCTGTAAAAGCCTTATTAAGATCTCTTTGATCCACTAACTCTATATTATTAACAAATAAAGAGTTAATTGTATTACTACATTTTCTACCATTAGCTATATTATGAAAATTTTTGGTATTATTATCACCTTCGTTGATCCATTGAATTCTGGATCGTTGTTTCCACATAACCTCCTCCTTTTCTAAAATAGAATTTAATTCATCTTTTAAATTAGCAAGAACATTACGTTCACCTATATTTAGAGGTCTAGATTCTTCTATCTTATTAATTTTAAGCATTTCATTAAGAATATTATCTTTTTTTATTTTTAGATTGCCAAAAACATTTTTGTTCAAGTTTTTAAGAAAAATCCTAAGCTCCCTAAGTTTAGAAACAAAAGCTTTTGCAAAATTTTCCTTGTTTCTAGTGTTATGGAAACTCAAAGAAACCCATTTACCTTTAACTAGATTCACAAAGTTAGATTCCAAAAGCCACATCTTTTCAAATTTAAAATTATTAATAATAAATCTATGGAAATCACAATTAAGAATAATTGGACAATGATCGGAGTATGTATAAGGCAAACCAGTGACTCTACAGATTGGGAATTTATCTTCGATATCATCGCAAACAAAAAATCTATCGAGAAGAGCCATGGAAGGAGACTCTCTAGCATTATTCCAAGTAAACTCTCTATTAGAAAGGGGAATTTCAATCAAATTAGAATTAATAATAAATTGATCGAACTCCTCCATTGTAGAGTAATCCCCTTCCCTAGGATAACGCTCACCAATGAAACGTGTAACATTAAAATCACCCCCAAAATCCAAGAATTTGTGGCAAAGGATCTAAAATCTAGGCATTCATTCCATAAGATTCTTTGATTAAATTTAGAATTAGGTCCGTAAATATTTGAAATATTTAAAAAAGAGTTATCAGAAAGATTAATGAGAATAACATGAAGAGAATGCTGTTGAACAATACATTGAAGTAATTTAAAATAATTATCCCACCACCCTATCATTAAACCCCCTGAAGTACCCACAGAAGGTAAAAAACCCATTTTTTAAAATGATACCCGCCTAATCTTCTAAAAAACCTAACATCAGGGTAGCAAATTTTGGTTTCTTGAAGCAATGCAATGTCAATCGAATAATCTTTAAAGAACGCTCTAACCTTATCACACTTATTCAAGTCGTTCAGACCTCCAATGTTCCAACTAATGATCCTCATAAACCAACAGTATTAGCCCTCTCTAATTCCTTACGTCTAATGAACTCCCTATCAATCTCAATATCAGAGAAAATAAAAGATGAATTATAGGCTAACTGGCTAAACTCAGCTGAAGATAAACTACCTAATGCGTATGTAGAATACGTACTACCCAAAATGGAAATCATACCTGAGCCTGAATCCGTAGCGCCATTTAAGGCACTCGAATCAGGTAACTCACCCATAGGACGCGACTGGCTGCTGCGGATCCTAGCACTCCGACGAATAGATCCAGTAGAATCTACAGTCTTCTTACTCCTTCCCTTCCTTGATTTAGATAGAGAACTACTACCGCACTCCAATCTATTAACTGACATAATATCTGAAACCTCTACTGTTAATCTCTCAGATGATAAACTCGAAGACCCCACAGATTTCTCTGCCGCATGACTCTGAGAAAAAATGAGCTGTTGTCTACTACTCTTAAAGTGTTATTCAAATTCATTCCAACATATGAACTAGTTATATCCATCTTTTCTTCTAGTGCATTGAAATCATCCCCCACATCTTCTGTATTTTGGATATCATAAAAATTTATATCACAATAAACTCTCGACTCCAAGTTTATATGATCTTCTTCATCCAATAAGCCCAACTCCATCAGTAGATATAACTCTATATTATTTGGAAATTCTGCAAAATCCTATACATTGGCAACCTTATCACCCTTTATCCAATTCGAGTTCATTTGTGTATCAATGATGGTGAACATGTGATGCATAGCGAAAGAAGAAGACTCAAAAAAGTGATCTATTTTCAAGCTGAAATCTATATCCTTAAAATCATTTAGATTGACTACAGATGCTAAAGACCAAACTTCATCAAAAATCACTCCCATATGATATTCTGCCTCGACATTAAAGATATCAGAAGATTTCTCATTCATACTTAATCCAACAAAATCGCCCACGGTGTTATGGTTTTCATGATTCAAAGTCTTAACAGTGATAAAATCTGAAACTTCATCAGTAGGATCCAATAAAAGATTAAACCTATCAAAGTTCAAAACTTCATCTAATTGTGTTTCTGATATAATGTTATCATGTTGCACATCATTAGAAACATGTTCAAAGCAAAATTCCAAGCTCCTAATTGAATCGCAATCCATTATCTCGTCCAACTTGACTGCTGATAGATAGTAGAAATTCGTCTAAAGCCTCTGCCTGTTGGAAGTTTGACTCATTTTCTAAGTTTGCAGAAATTTCATTATTCAAACAAAGCCCAATAATATCATCCACCGTCTTAATATTAACAGAAGTATCATAGTTGTACTGAGAATCATCATTACCATTATTCAATTTCCAGACACTATAACTAACTAAATCTCCATCCTGAGTAGAGTCATCAACCACCATTGAGTCTTCAGTATTTTCCACTCCGATTTCAAAAACATCTATATCTTCATCAGCTAGACAATTAAATCTATTACTTGTTTTTAGCTCGAATATATCCAGAGATTTAGATCTCTTTCCCTTGACTCGGGTGAAGCCACTAATTATATCAATAGAATTACTCTTTACTGTAACATCCAAAATAGCATTGTTCTTACTAATAGAAGTGGAAGAATTTAGATCCTTAGAATATTGAATAACAGAATGATCTAAAAGCATTGGATCAAACTCAAAAAACTCATCCTTATTAGAATAAGCCAATATATCACAGTTCAGTTTTCATTTTCCAAGAAAACATCAGATAAATCCTCGCAAACTTCAGATTCTATAGTTGATGTATCTGATTTACCAAAGTAATCTTCTGGATCTCCAAATCTATCTTTATATCCCTTACCGATGTTTGGAGAATTAATCACATCGAAGTGAGAGAATGGTTCCTCTAAAAGTTGAATCCCCTCTGTTCTCTGTAGCCAGAGATTATCTAGTAAAATTCTTTTGAGCATCATACATTTCAAGGTGAATTGGAATCCATGATCAATAAGTTGCAACCCCGATTTAATCGAATTCAACAAACGTGGATTCTTTTTATCATTAGAATGAGAAACGAGATCATTTTTTTGAGGACCAAAATTTGCGAGATCAGATTTCATCGAGAAAGAATTCTTCTTTAGATCAGAACAATCATTAGCAAGCAAAACATGATCGTGACAATCAAAAGCAGAGGCCATAGTTTTCTTCGGACAAGAAAACTTCTTATGACCAAAAAATCCACAGAAAAAACACCGGACTGGGTCACGACAATCAACAGCAATATGGGTAAAATCACCACAACGAAAACAATGTTTAATTCCCTTTCTTGAATCAATCCAATTTTTGCTTTTTCAAAAACGAAGTGGAACTTGAGAAGCAGAATTAATTGATCCTTTAACAGCCTGAGCATAAGATCACAACGAAGGAGGGTTACGATTTCCAAAAGAAGAAGATAGATCTAAGCAAGATTGAATAAGAGGAAGAAATTGACAGCCAAAAAAATTTGGGTTCGAGAACGAAGCAGACACCATTATCACATTCCAATGGTTTCGAAAAAGATTGTTTAAAGGTTTTAAACACTTTTAATAACTTTTGAAATATGACTTTAAACTTAAGTATTCATTCCTAAATATTTTATAAATGTTTTCAAATAAATAACTAATTATTTTAAAGATGATTTGAAGGTTTTATAATTTATTTTAAAAAGTTTAAATAAATGGTTTAAAGAAAAGTTGTTATAATTAAGTGATTTAATCTTGGCTCTAAAAGCCGATGAGTAGACAAGATTTTTCTATTCGTGAAATCAAATGTGAGATGCTTATACTGGCAGATATTCAAGAGCAACCAGTGTCCTAGCTCACCTGCCTCTTTCCTGTGCAAGGGATAGATAAGATCGAAATGTCGGAAACGAGACCAGTATAATAGATTTAATTTTTATAATTAATTGCTACTTGGATTAAATAGAGATAATCTTCTTATACTTGGTATTAAATTTTGAAGAGGGTACCTATACTATTTGTGTGAATTTAAAAGGTGATTTCACGGCTATTCAATGGATTGTAAAGGTTGAATACGAAAATTAATGTTGAGTAGAATTTGTATAATTCTATCAACCATTTTTACTCAGGTTTTGCAATATGATATATAAGAAATGATTTTGATTTAGTACAATGGATTTGTTTTACTCGAATACTATCTAATTTAGATTTACCATCTTAGGTAACATGGTTTCAACCTATTAAAAAGATATGCGTTGGGAATAAGAAATCTTTTTTCAAGATCTTGATAAATGATTTGGAATTATTTTAATTCTTATGGATCCTTTTACTTAAAACTAATTGTTTTGGGTTTACAGTAAACGATGTCTTAAATAACATTGTTTTTGACCCGTTTAAAAGTTATGATTTGAAAATAAGAAATCTTGGTAAGGAATTATGATTTGGAGAATTTTCCTAAGTAAAGGATGAAATGATTTTGAATTACTCCAAGACTTGAATAGTATTTAATTAAATAAAGATTTGATAAGAGAGGTTTAATGATCCTGTATATACCGGAAAAGAACATGATTTTAAACATTTATATCTCTTAAAGAGATATTTTATTCGATAAAAGATATAAATGAATGAAATGATAATCACCAAACTTGACATCTTTTTATTGATGATTGGTTCGAAGGAACCAGGGTTGGATTTGAGCGATTCTTATCCAAAAACCACTTCTAACCAATTTACGAGTTTGAAAGTGAAGACATATTAAGGACAATGAAGTTGAAGGCGGAGATCTTCATAACAGAAGGACTGCTTGTTGATATTTTCGGAGTAGCTCCCTTGATATATAAATTGTAGTTGTCCCTTTGTTCTGGGATCTTCGTATATAAGGACTATTCGCTACTAGTCCTAGGAGTAATCCCAG
Source organism: Allium fistulosum (assembly GCA_030737815.1). Taxonomy (NCBI): domain Eukaryota; kingdom Viridiplantae; phylum Streptophyta; class Magnoliopsida; order Asparagales; family Amaryllidaceae; genus Allium; species Allium fistulosum. Next base: position 1,126,366,658 of record CM060902.1, on the reverse strand, counting down.
ACAAGATGTGGTAGGAGAGTGCCTTCAGTTTATCCTCTTCCTAGACAACCTGTATGGATGAATGTCTGACATTGCATTGTCAAGATCACGGTGCATTGATCTCTACATAAGTACATCTATTTGGTGGTGTAGGAGGTAACCCTTCTTATACTTAACACCCTTCTATGAGATGTTTGAGCTCAGAGGTTGTAGTTTAATCGAAATTAATAGTGCATTGTTGGAAATGGCAATATGTCATTTTAAGTGAAAATGTTCTAAAAACGTTACCTCTAGCCTCACACCAGGGAATTGTGAAAGAGGGGTTGCTTTAAGGCTAAGTGGATCGCAACCAATAGGGTATGATATCACCTTTCTTGATTTATTTTTCTCTTACTATGACGTTGGGTAAATTTTTTTGTGGTGTTTGGTATTAGAGGTTTCAGATAGGTCTAGAATGGCCGGGGTGACATCATATTCGGTACAATCCACCACCAGATGGATCTACAAGAAGGTCGGTCTTAATTCGTAAAGGTTTCGAAGATGTCGATCCTCGATACATTCCTTTATAAATATACTGTACGGGCCCTTACCTTGCTATTAATTGGAAATCCATTCTCCAATAAGTGCATTCAGACTTAGTTGTAAACCTATTATGCCATCAAATTTAAGACAATTTTGGCTATTTGAATATGTTTATTTGAATGGTTTTCAAAGAATGTCAATAAAAGTAATATCAATGGAATTTTACATAGAATGATTTGGTTACCATAACATAAAAACCCGTTCTGTGTTTATGTGCGGTCTGGTCTTATGAGATACCATTGTTTTCGAATACTCGTATTTTGAGTTTCTCACACCAGTCCCATGACTGACCTGGAGTTTATTTTCTTTCCGTTAAACTCTGGATGCCCTATTTTTCCGGGCAGCCTAGTAGTCAGGTTTAGTCAGGAGCATTTTGAAAGAGCTTGGAGCTTGGAGCTAGAAGATTCTTCTGAAGATTGTTATCCATTTCCACCACACTTATGTACTATTGCATTCTGGATTTGTAGGGACATAGATTTATAACTGTCCATGTTGGTGTTAAGTTGAACTCTGGTACTTATATTTAAAATTTTCTATTGTAAAGATTATATATTGAAATAATATATGTTATTGGCTTCATGTAAGATTATGTTCTGTCTTTATTTTCTTTTTACCCTTAATTATCGGGTATTCCGGCACTTGAATTTGCGGTATGTGAATACCAAGGATGAACTAGTATCGATTTTCGAGGGTCGAAAATCCCGTTCGTCACAATACATCATTTCAACGCATCACAACTGGACCTTAGTTGCGGTAAATATTTATTTATAGTTACATACAAATATAGCTCAATATGTCATTAATGTGCAATAGTTAATATACGAATTATCATGAATCTATATACATCTATCCTGTTTTCATAGAATGAAAATGTATCAATATATTTATAAGAAACTATATGTGTGTGTATATAGCTCGTAACCATAAGTAAAAAAGTAATCAAATATAATAATGTTTAAAATGATTTTTAAATAAAATCGATTTAAAAATACAAACATCATTATATAAAGTACGTGTTTGTATTTCATTAATACACACACACATACATATATTTTTATAGCTTTTGCAATTATAAGTTTTTTGTATACACACACAATCTCTTTAAAATTCGAACACATTAATATAAATATATATATATATAAATAATCAATTTAAATATTGTATCTAATTACATATAAAACATATGTATACAAAAGTCATAAAATATATATGTAAATATTTAATATAATATGTATGTGATTGCAATTGTTTTCACAAATAAAAAATAATAATTTTCTATTGATTTATGTACGGTAATCAACAATAAAAAAGGAAATTTTATTAAAACAATTTTAAAACCGCATGTTAAAAAATTATGGCCGAATGTGTGGGTGTGTGTATATTTAATTATAATTTACACTAAATCATATATATATATTATATAGTATTTCTAAATATTAATTTAATATCAATATATAAGATTATATGTATATGTTTTTAAAAATTTATTTTATTTTCTGAAATATATATTTCATATATATATATATATATATATATTAATTTGAATATGAATTACAAGATATTTTATTATGTAATCTAGATCTAAAATTTAAAATTTGAGTTTGAAATTTGAATTTGAACTCATAGTTACTTATGTTGTAATTTACAATTATTTAATATTATAATGTAATATATATATATATATATATATATTTAAACATTTACATTTTACAAATAATATTTATAATATATAAAAACAATTATATATATATATGCTTATATATATACATATTGGTATGTACTTATATATCAGACAACACGCATGTATATAGAGGGGCTAATATGGTTGTTGCGGTGTAAAGCCCAAAACTTATACATAGGCATGTTAAACCATGTACACTATTTATGTTGCACATGCACGTATACACATGTGTATACGATTCACATGTTATATTATATATTTTAATCATAACAATAAATTAAACTTTATTTCTAACTTAATTAAAATAGTGATTTTATTTAAAACAAATTTAGATAAGATCTAAACAAATTTACACTTCATAGGCCCAATAAGAACCAATGGAATAATTCTTTTCAAATTTACGTATTTAACTCTCTACATGCTGGCCTAGATCTAATAATGGTATTAGAGCCCAGTAAAATATGCAGTCTAAATTAGCGGTATTAGAGTTAACTTATTAAAGTCTACCCATATAGTAGGGTATCTAGAAAAGTAGCGTATAAGTTTAGGTTTGGGTAATAAAGTACTTTACCATATCAAGCTATTGGTTTAGCCTGAAAGAATGACTTAAGGCCAAAGGTTATCCCAAATACAAAGGCTCTAATTGATTTGGGCCTTGGGCTAATTTTCAAATTTTGTGTCAAAATTAAAATAGAATTTTAAATTTAAAAGGTTTAATTTAAAATAAGTAATGATTTTATAAAAGTTATAAACTAATTTCAAAAATAATTTTAAACTAGAATAATTATTTCGAAAATTATTAATAATTAATTAGATAATCTAAATGAATAATTAATTTGTAATAACCCTGGTTTTAGCGATTACATGAGAATATTAAATTATAACGGAGGTTATAATTTAATAGTGTTAATTAATAATAAATAGAGGATTTTTATTGTTTATTGGGAATAAACGATATAAATGAGAATAAAATAAGAAAAATAAAGTTTGGAAACTTTATTAAGATGGTTTGAGATAATAAAATGAGTGAAATGTGTTTTATTTAGAGTTAATGCAATAATTTTGTTAATTATTGCTATTTACTTCTTTTAATGATTTTTAAAAGGAGTAATTAATTTTAAAATGAGGTATATTGAATATAATGATTGAATTGAGATTAAAAATATAATTTGAGTATAAAATTAAGTTTGAAATGATTTGTAGAATTTAATTACACAAGAATGTGATTTTTGTGTAATTTTTAATGTTAATTATAATGGGTTTTGTAATTAAAAATGTAAATTGTCATTTACTTTAAAATAGAGAAATATGATAACAAAATGTTTTAATAATATAAATAATCTTTTATTTGAGTAAAACATTTTTATTATCATGAGTATTGAGTTTCAAAAGTTTTAAAGAAGTAAAACTTGAAATAGTGTTAATTCCATTTGTTAGTATACATTGTAACATGAAATAAGAGATTAAGTAATTAACTTAAGTTAACTTCTTTTATTAATTTGGGCTAAAGCCCATTACCACTATCATTAGCCTATAACTAGAAATGAGTAATGAGAAAGAAAAATAACAGTACGTACCATTTGTTAATTCGAGAAGCCTTTTATTCGCAGCAACCCTGTCTTCCCCTTTCAATCTATGCTTAAATTTGTCAAATAAAATGAAAATCGGTGCTTTAAAATGAGAATATAAACTTCAAACTCAGGTAATCCACAATCTAGAACACCTTTCAATGTCAAAATCAAGTTTTACAGAGATAATCTGTTAATAGTTCTCTACTGTTTGTGCATGTGTCTTTTTCCAAGTTTTACACGATTGGATGCTCTATTCTTGGCTAAAAGCTTCAATCTTTGGCATCTAAATCATAGTATAATCTTCATGAAGGCAAGATGAGTGTTAAACTCACAAACTCTTACTCTCTGTATGATCAAAATGTTATAATGTGTGAATTTCTGAAGCCTGTACGAATTATTTTGCTCTATGTTTTTATCTTGTTTTTCTGATTTTAAATATCCTGTTTGAAATTGCCATAACTTTTGACTTGTAAGTCTAAATTAGGTGATTTATTTTCTGAATTCTAGCTATGGCAATGCTCTACAACTTTTATGTATTGAGTTTTCTATAATTTTGAGGTTAGCTATGTAAAAATCGAATTTTCTTTCTGCTATCCCAAGAGCAAAACTTATATTTGCTCTATGTTTGAAGCTGAAACAATTAGCCATAACTTCTTCGTTTCTTAACCGAATTTGATAATTTTGGATGTTCCAGAAATCTTAAATCATGTACTACAACTTTTATGTATTGAGTTTTCTGTAATTTTGAGGTTGGCTATGTCAAAATCGAATTTTCTTTCTGCTATCCCGAGAGCAAAACCTATATTTTCTCTATGTTTGAAACTGAAACGAAATTGGCCATAACTTCTTCGTTTCTTAACCGAATTTGATAATTTTGGATGTTCCAGAAAGTATAGATCATGTGCTACAAGTTTTGTTCTTTGTATTTTCTGGAATTTTAAGTTTTCTTGGTCGAAATTATGGTTGTATGTTGCTGTCCTGAGAGCAAGATGACAACAAGAAACAATCATTGAACTTAGAATTGTATTAGCTCGTTTTACTCTTATTCTCTTTCTGTTTTGATGATGTTTTGAGATATTTTGAGAGCAATGATGCCTATCAATAGGCTAGCCAAGTTTTGATGAATTTGAATTTCAAATTTGAATTGAATTTGAATGACAGTTTTGAGTGATTTCTTTGATTTCGAGCACAGATTTTTCCAAACAATTTCGAAATAATATTTTAAATAAATTGGAATTTAAAATAATTATTATGTAATTTTTTTAAATTATTTTAATCTACAAAATCTATTTATTCTCTATAATAAGGGAATTTTCAAATATCGTCTTCAAAATTGATTTCGAAAAATGGTTTTAAAAGCTTGTCTTCTCAAATAAATTATTTTATATATAAAATACATATTTTTGCACTATTTGAGCGAATGAGAAGGAGAATTAAATGGTTTGGTAAAATACTTGGTATGAGACACGTGTGTTTATCTTATCGGTTAATTCCTGACTTGTCCGTTTGATCGTTTTGACCTTCGGGTCGAGTTTACCGATGAGACGAGGTAAAAATTTTACTACTTTGAGTGTGAAATTTACTGGCGATTAGTAAACCGTTTAGTGCGAACTCGTGGTATGGGACGCACATTAACACTATTCGGGTTCCTATTCGAAAGTTTGTGACACATTTGCCATTGCGGCATACCAGTACTGGACCTTCGGGTCATTGCCATTGTGGCATTTGCCATTGCAGCGTATTTGTCTTCGAGACGTTTGCCATTGCGGCATATTTGCCATTGCGGCGTATTTGCTATTGCAGCGTATTTGTCGTTGTGACGTTTTGCCTTCGGGCGAGGTACCTATTTGGGATAACAGTACTTGGCAAGGCTTCGGCCACATGCACGTGCAAATACTTTTGAGATGGTTTCTTTGACTATTTTCCCTAGTGTATCGCCCTTTTCGGAATTGGTCCTTTGAACCATTCGATGTATATATTTGTGGCGATTACCTTTCGGGAATTTGAACTCTTGGAAGTTCTATTTTTGAGATTTGAATTGCCTATACTGGTGTTATGAGATTTTCCTTTTGGCGTTTACTTGAGATTTTATTCTCCTCTTTGGAGATATATTTGCCTTATGGCATGTTTGAGATGAGATCTCTTTATGCATGTTTTGAGTTTGCCAAGATGGCGGGTTTAGGTTTTTCCTTAAACCATATTTGATGTTTTATGAATTCCGATGATATGAGGCACTTGTGTTTGATTTGAGTATTGAGTTTGAGTTACCTCTTTCGAGGTATTTGGTCACTTAAGTAGCATTTGTTACTTAAGTGTTGAGCTTATGAGTTTATTGATTCATTCTTCTCTTTCGAGAAGAAGTATCTTCATGACTATTCTACTTTATATTATCGATATTGACTAATTTTTGTAGCTAGACTGACCCGTGTATTTATACTCGGGTCAGACCGAGTTGTTTTAGGTATCATCTATTGGACTTAGTTTGAAGTTGATGTTAGATATCAGCTCTTCTTTCTCTTAAGTAATTTCTATTCTTTTGCATACTCTGATGTATTTATATTTGATTCGATGTATATGGTGTGTTCGAGTACCACCTTTATTGTATTCATATTGTATTGTACTAAACATGTATCAGTGTATATGTATATATATGATGTTGACTACTGTTCTGTGATGTGCTTTACACTTAGTTATGTATTTTGTTCTGATAGGTCTGTTAGCCACCTATAGTTTTGTATTAAGAATTTATTGGATATGTCGATCCATAAGAGATAGAAAAGAAAAATTATATTGCATTTATCGATGTATTCAGTAGATGTTTAAGACAAAGTTATAGATGGTCACCTTAACCACCCCTATTCTCCGCTTTAGTAGACGAAATTACTCGTTAATTCTCTTACTAAGGTGGGTCTCGGGGTGGGGCGTTACAACATGGTATCAGAGCTGTGGTCAGAACAAAGTAGAATAAACACATAATAGTACGTATATCATGATACGTCGAAGTACAATACGAGTGAATCATTGTCCTTTATTCGAGCTTGTTTTTGAATCATGCTTTGATTCTTTTTCGATTTTTGGGATATGTTGAGATGGAATTTTTCTAGGAATATATATTGTATTCCATAGTATTCCATAATTGAGTTTGATGTTATCTTATCTTATGAATAATCTTATTTGGGATTATTCTATTCTTATTTTTGTCGATGCGAGTGCGTTCGTATCGATGAAGCTTATTGATTCCGTTGTCTTATTGTTGTGTTCCTTTGAGAGTTGTGAATTGAAACGATCCTGACTCGGCCTTCGAAAATCGACACCCGTACTTCACTTGTACTCGAATGCCGTAGATTCAAACGCCGAATCTGGCTCGTCGGAGCTTATAACACAGTAAGTATAACAACACAGCGGAAGAAAGAAATGAATGATATCATATACAACTCCAATGAATACAATATCCAGAATGATATACAACAATATCAGAAACAAATAATAATGTTACAGCGGAAACAACAGAACTGATAACTCCAAATGATCTGAAAAAGAGAATGAATCCACCTTTTCCAATATCAAGCTCGAACCACCATCACGTTTCACAAAGATAAGCAAGGTCGGTCGTCCGGGAACTCCAAAAACTGAACTAGCTCCAACTAATCTACTAAACCCGACTATCTGAAAAATCAAACTCTAGACTGCCCGTGTGGAAAATTATGGGCACCCAGAGTTTAGGAAAGGAACAATAAACTCCGGGTCAGTCATGGGACTGGTGTGAGTAACAAAAATAGTTTATCTTTAAATCAAACAACAAAAGAATTTTAAACAATGAAATCCGCAATGCTTTTTGGAAAATGAAACTACCATAAGTCCTCCAGGCACACACACAATGCAATCGCACACATAGGGGAGATTTCTCCTTATGATAGTCAAACATGCTCACTACGCAAAAAAAACACTTTTGATATTATTACTAGTGCATAGTGTAGGAAACATTTCGAAAATATAATATTAATCTTAGCCAGCATAGGTACCATTATACTATGACTACTATAGCTACCATTTTAAATGGCAGGTTCTACAACTAAAGCCGTACAAGGTTCGTATTGTTTCATTGGATTTTCCAACAAATGGTCAGGCTAAGGAATTTCCTATGCCACATGGGAACGCCTCTAGAGGGACGCCCCAAGAACTAACTAGCTCTCTGCCAACACAAGGCCGGTTACCCCCTTCCCGGGTAGTAAACCTAAGATATGCCACCCCCAGTCGTTTGCGACCTTTATCCGAGGCGCCTCGATCACAAAGCAACAATCACATAGTAAATGAGATTGGAGCAACCACACAGGTAAAATATCCGGGCTCCATACCATGATACCACCTTTTTCCAGAAGGAATAGACATACCCTAGAGGAGCTACCCCTGAAACCTTGCCGCATTTTTCCTGTTTCGACCATTTCCGGGGTGTGAGGTCCGATGAGGTCTCGTCCACAAAGCTACGCTTTACACGAAAGCCATGCTTTGATCAACAAATGATCAGCAACACACAGCAACACTTACCATGCCACACTACCAAATTGGGAGTATATTACTGATAACCTTCAACTACATAACCTCTGAGCTCGTACGTCTCAGAGAAGGGTGTTAAGCTAAGAGAATAAATCTCCTCCACCAAACAGAAATGTATTTGAAAGAAATCAGCTTTATATCTCAAGGTGTAGTGTCAGACATACAACCATACAAGTCTGTTTTGGGTTCGAACAGAACCGAAGGCACTTCCAATGAAGCCCATGCAATCCGGGTATTCACAATCGCGATAGGATTTCCCATCACTTAGGGAATCTCTATACTTGCGCGACTCAGTGCAGAGACAATCGACGGGTTACCCTTTCATTTTCACAAATACCCGGTCTTCACCACCGGTCTTCAAATGCTATCCATTCACGTCGTATCACTATACGGAATGGGTTATATGACGCAAAGGTCCTCTCCCGGCTAAACCGAATAATGAGCGTAATATTTTAAAAACATATGGATATTGGGATTTCAGTTAAGTCACAACTTATTACCCAAAACTTCTCTTTCAAAAGGTTTAAACAAAATACCATTTTCAATCTTTTATAAAAAAAGATTCATCTCACAAAGTTCACCCAGTTTCACAAAGATCTATTCATAGATTTCCATTTCAATTGGATTAACTCATCTAATCTTTAAATCAAAGATTTAAATGATAGCTTTCAAAACAATTCCATTTCGACCTTTTATACAATAGGTACACCTTTCCAATTTCAAAACAAAGTTCAACAATCTTTCACAAAGATTTATTCGTAACTCGGAAAACCATTTTCATTTCAAACTTGAAATTCTTTGACACAATTTGGAAATTCATTCCTTATATGAAAGCTTCTATTATTTGAAAACAAATAGTTTTCATTTCGGAAAATTTGATTCATTTATACGAGTTAAAGTCCTTGGGTTAAATTCAAATTCTCAAAACCATACTTTTAAAATGGTTTAAATTCATATAAACACATTTATAACATCTTTAACCATAATTTCCAAACATGGAATTCAATTCCAAATTTTGAATTCAAATTAAATTATTGAAAAACTTTACCAAGTTATTCAAAATAACTTTTATCTTAAAAACTCCTTTTCAAAAGCTTTAACATTTAACCCAAATCCATTTCCAAAATCAATTGAAATTAAAATTTCAATTCCAAAAATATTAAATTTAAATCATCTGTGACTTAACCGATTTCCTCGTGAAATCCATATTTGTGTGTGTAAGAGTGCGGTCCAGGGGTTTCACACACAATAGTGCAACATCATCAGTCATTACAGATACAATCACAACAATATCGATAAGCGATATAAGCCTATAACGCTTATCTATATACATAGAATCAAATATAAATAATATAAATGCATTTTAAATAAATGAATTACATTCATCACAGCTTGAATTAAAACAATTCTAATCACAAAGCATCACACAGTAGAGAATATCAAACAATTCACAGCATTCAATAGAATACAATCATCCATAAGTGAAACTAATTAAGATATCTGATTAATCTAACCCAGATCATTTTCCTATGGATAATTTCTGGTCAGGGTTAATTAATAATTAATTAATTACAAACATTTAATTAATTATTCTTTAATTAATCATTAATTACCCTTCAATTAATAATTAATCCTTAATTAATTATTCTTAATTAATTACAATAACAAATAAATTACTCCTTAATTAATAATTATTTCTTAATCACTTTCATTAATTAATTGTCCTTTAATAAATTAATTAGTCTCAAATTAACTACCTTAATTAATTTATCCCATTATCCTTAAATCAATTATTGCTTAATCACTTGATTAATCAACTTTAATCATTAATTAATATTTAATTAATAATCCTTAATTTAAAAATTAATTATTCCTTACTTAATCTCCATTTGATTAATTATCCTTAATTAATCGTAATAAGTAATTATCTCTAACTACTTAATTAATCAATTATTAATTCGTAATTGATTTCTTAAATAGCTAAACCTTAATCATGAATTAAACTTTAAGATAAACTCATTCTTATAAATGATTTCATTATCATTAACAAAGCATTTAAAAACAATTTACTTTTAAATTTACTTTAAATTCCATTTTTAAACTTAAGATTTAAAATGAATTCAAATTAAACTTTAACAAAGTTTAAACCAATTTTGTTTTTAAATTTCAAAAATCTTATTTTAAAAACCTTTTTAAAAACTGGATTTTGGACTTACTTCGGGTCATACCCGAATGCCACTCGGGTTTAAACCCGAGTTCTTCCCCTACTTCCCATTTTTCAAAACCTAGATTAAATTTTTAAGTTTAAAAAACTTACAGGCTATCATACACAAATCTACTCGAGTATAAACTCAAGTCCAATCCCTCAAATTCCCGAGCAACCCTTCGAATCACTCCCACGGCAAAACCCACTGTCACACAATGCCATCTCATGCACATGCACCATCACCAGAAACTACTCCGACCATCGACGCACTCTCCGACACTTCACCTAACATCGTAGCAACCAATATCGACCACCAAATTCTTGCACGAGCCTCAATTCGAAATCGAGCAACCCAATCGAATCTGTAACAAAAGCCTATGGCTAGAAAACCCTCCAACCACACTGCTCCGACCACCAGAAGTCAGACTACTCTGGCTGTTGGTTATAATTTCACATTAAGATCTGAACTATTAATTTACTGCACGTAATGTCTGAACTATCAATTAATCAAAACATACTTATGTGAACAATCAATTAATACATAAGGTCAGGATCTTTCATCTTCATGCAATCACAATATAAAGCAACATACCTTTGTCCATAGCTTCAAGTGTTATCAACTTTCTGGTGCTGTGATGAGAAGACTGCTATGATGCCCAGGAGCAGCTTTTTCAATTTCGGAATTGCTCTTCCTTTTCCAGATAAAATTGTGTGTTAATGAGTATATCTTGATGGTGGAGATATCTCAATTTTATAGGATGGAAGAGGGCCGAAATTGTTGCTATAATGACTCAAACGTGGCTATTAAAAGGGTGTTATCCCTAACCAAGTCAACATCTCAATTTACTAACCATCATGTAAACGAAATTCAAATTTTAAACCCAACCAACACACACATGCTAAAATAATTATTGAGACCACATAGAGAGGAAATTTTCCAACAGTCTCCCACTTGGTCTTATAATTATATTAGACATTCTTAATTGTACAATATTTGATAAATGTGGTTTGCTTAAATAGAAATGAATCACAGATGCGAGTCATGGCGGTTCCATTCTATTACAAAGAATAGTCCCTTCCATGTACTACAACATCAATGCTTCATTCATCCAAGCCTTTTATATTGGGTATCTTAATGGCCTCATAATGTCCCTTTTGTCATGGGACTATTTCTGTCAAACAATAACTCATAATTAATTGCATGCATTTCATGATAAACAGAAATATAAGCAATCAGAAACAATTTTTATTGATATCAAACTAGGAAATGTCAAAAAACAAAATAGATAGCAATCCTTATTAAATTATTCAAATCCCATCTCTTTGACATGTCTCATAAAAGTCTTCGGAGATAGTCCTTTCGTAAGAGGATCTGCTATGTTATTATCAGTACTGATATGATCAATTGACACTCTTTGTTTCTGAACTTCTTCTTTCACTGATAGGTATTTCATCTCAATATGCTTGGCTGCTTTAGTATACCTATCATTCTTCGAAAAGAAGACTGCTGCGATATTGTCACAATAAATTTTCAACGGCTTAGATATCGTACTCACGATTTTAAGCCCTGAAATAAAATTACGCAGCCACAATCCATGATTTGTAGCTTCGAAGTAAGCTATGAATTCAGCCTCCATAGTGGATGATGCAATAACGCTCTGCTTAACACTTTTCCATGAGACGGCTCCTTCAGCAAGAAGGAAGACATAACCCGAAGTGCTCTTTCTACTATCAATGCATCCACCAAAATCCGAGTCTGAGTAACCAATCACCTCAAGGTGGTCGGTTCTCCTATATGTGAGCATGTAGTCTTTAGTACCTTGCAAGTACCTCAATACTTTCTTTGCAGCATTCCAATGATGAGAACCTGGGTTACTTTGATACCTGCCTAGCATCCCGACAGAAAAACTAATGTCCGGTCTAGTACAAATTTGTGCGTACAATAAGCTCCCTACGAGCGAAGCATAAGGAAATTTTTTCATTTTCTCTCTTTCCAAATCACTTACGGGGCATTGATTTAAACTGAACTTATCCCCTTTTTGAAGTGGAACATTAACGGAATTACAATTTTGCATCCCAAACCTTTCTAATATCTTAGTGATGTAAGTTTTCTGAGATAATCCCAACGTTCCTCGTGATCTATCTCGAGATATTTCTATCCCAATCACAAAAGATGCCTCGCCTAAATCTTTCATCTCAAAGTTTTTAGAAAGGTATTTCTTGGTTTCACACAGTAAACCAATATCGTTGCTGGCGATAAGTAAGTCATCAACATACAGTATCAAAAATACAAACTTACTCCCACTGATCTTTAGGTATATGCACCGATCAACAGTGTTTTCTATAAACCCAAAGGACGTAATGGTATCATGAAACTTAATGTACCATTGCCGAGAAGCTTGTTTTAGGCCATACAATGATTTCTTTAACTTACAGACCATATTATCCATTCCTTCTTTTATAAAGCCTAATGGTTGATCCATATAGACTTCTTCATCTAGACTCCCATTTAGAAATGCTGTTTTCACATCCATTTGGTGCAGCTCTAAATCATAATGTGCCACCATTGCTAATATGATCCTTAACGAGTCTTTCTTTGATACCGAAGAGAAGGTCTCATTATAATCAATGCCTTCTCTTTGATTAAAACCTTTTGCAACAAGTCTAGCTTTATGTCGTTCGATATTACCCTTCGAGTCAAGTTTGGTCTTAAAGATCCACTACACCCAACTCGTTTTTGTCCTTCTGGCAATTCGACCAACTCCCAAACTTCATTTTCATACATAGATTTTATTTCTTCTTTCATAGCATCGATCCATTTATCAGAATCATTACATTCTACAGCTTTCTTATAAGAAACTGGGTCATTATTGTTCCCGATGTTAAATTCATTTTCTTGAAGGTATACCACATAATCATCAGGAATTGCCGACCTCCTTTCTCTTTGAGATCTTCTTAATGGCATTTCTAGTGGTTCTTCTACATTAGGAACAATATCTTCATTGGTTATAATCTTGTTATGTGGTTGTTCAGTTGGTGGATCATTCACTTGTTCATTGTTGTTAATTTGGTCAATGACTGTTTCAACAACTACATTAGGAACAATATGTTCAATATGAACTTGTGGTACAGGAATTTGTACATGGACTTCTTGAATGATCACCTCTCTTTCTTTTATACTCCCACTGACTTCACCATTTTCAATGAATTTAGCATTTCCAGTTTCTATTATTCTGGTTGTATGATTAGGACAATAGAAAATATACCCCTTCGATTTTTCTGGATAACCAACAAAATGACATGATAATGTCCTTGGGTCCATTTTCTTTTCATAAGGGTTGTAAATTCTAGCTTCCGCTGGGCATCCCCACACACGTAAATATCTTAAACTAGGTTTCCTTCCTGTCCACAGTTCAAAAGGGGTTTTTGGAACTGACTTACTAGGAACCCGATTTAAGATGTGCACAGCGGTTTTCAAGGCATGTGTCCACAAAAATGTAGGCAGTGTAGTCCTACTGATCATACTTCTAACCATTTCTATAAGAGTACGATTACGCCTTTCAGCTACACCATTCTGCCAAGGTGATCCTGGCATTGTGTATTGGGCGCATATACCAAATTTTTCAAGGAGTTTAGCAAATGGACCAGGACGTTGCCCCGATTCATCGTATCTTCCATAATATTCACCACCTCTATCCGACCTTATGATTTTCACCCTTTTGTTCAATTGCCTCTCAACTTCATTTATGTAAATTTCAACGAAATTTACAGATTGAGATTTTTCATGCAATAAGTACAAAAAACAGTAACGAGAATAATCATCGATAAAGGTGATAAAATATTTTTCTCCACTAATGGATGGAATATCAAAAGGTCCACAAATGTCTGTATGAATGATTTCAAGAAGCCGGGTGCTTCTCGTAGCTTCTTTCTTTGTTTGTTTGAACTGTTTGCCTTTAATACAGTCCACACAAGCATCATAATTAGACCAATCTAGGTTATGGAGTATTCCATCTTTAACAAGTCTTTCAATTCTTGTCCTAGATATGTGCCCTAATCTTTTATGCCACAAGTAAGCACAATTATTTTCATTAAGTGTACGTTTCGTACCAGTATTAGGATGCAGGGTTACATGTGTTTCATTCAAGAAATTCTTGCCTAGATTTAATTTGTATAACCCATCACACAAAATTCCAGAGCCAACATTAACAGAATTATTAAATAAATTAAAACCACTACTATTAAATTCAATTACATGACCTTCAGCAACAAGTTTGGATACAGAAATTAAATTTCTAGAAACAGTAGGAACATAAAAAGTTTCTTTTAAATCTAAAATTATTCCAGAACTCAAAAGTAGGCAAAAAACTCCAATTGCTTCAATTTTCGCTTTCGCTTTATTCCCCATGTAGAGATAACGCTCATTTAGATTTTGTTTGCGGGTCGTAAGGAATCCCTGCATCGAATTCGAAACATGACACATTGAACCAGAATCAATCCACCAAGTATTAGAAGGAACATTTATAAGATTTGATTCGAAACAAACATTAACAAAAGGCTTACCCCTTTTCTCGAACCAAGCTTTCCTCTTATGACAATCCTTCTTGATGTGACCCTTCTTTTTACAGAAGAAGCACTTGTCGTTCTTTTCCTTCTTCACAGCAGATGACTGTGGTTCTCCTTGATGAGATGGCCCAGGACCTTTGTTAAAGCCCTTTCCAGCCTTCTTCTTAAAACCAGCCCCTTTAGTTGTCAAATTTGCCACATGCCATTTATTCACATGACTATTTTGCTGTTTAAGTCTTGCTTCTTCCTGCACCAACATGCTTTGCAAATCGTTTACATTCCACTTGTCTTTTATAGTGTTGTAATTGATTTGAAAAGGCCCATAATTAGGAGGAAGAGAGTTAAGGATGAATTGTACGACAAAAGAGTTGTCCACAGTCATTCCCAGAACTCTAAGTTTAGCAGCCAAATTAGTCATTTCAATTATGTGTTCATTCATGGTTCGAGTGCCATCAAACCTCATTGTAGTCAAATCTGCCATCAGTTTCCCAGCAAGGGATTTATCAGCAGCGCGGAAGCGATCCTTAATGTTGTTCAGAAATTCCTTCACTTTCGTTGTTTCGGGTAGGGATGTTTTAACATTTGGTGCTACGCACATACGCACAAACATAAGTGCTAGTCTGTTCGATCTTGACCATGTTTCATTAAAAGCTATCTCATCCTCGCTGCTTATATCAGTTATAGCAGCAGGTTCATCAATTGTGATAGCCATGTCCAGGTCAAGAATTCCCAGACTGAACAGTATTTTCTCATTCCATTCAGAAAAATTAGTTCCATCAAATTTTGCATAGGATTGAGCTTGTGAGAACAGGTTGAAGGATGCTGCAAGTAATGTAATAACGCTCATGAACTTAAATTTGTACACACGACTATAACAGCAAGGATTATATACTTAATCATTGATTAATTCATAATTGACCAAATTTCTTAATGAATACAAATGTTACAGAATCTTTGTTGATCATCATGTAATATTTGAAGCTTAATGAAATTTGTCATTCAATTTATTTAGCATGGCCTAATAAGTTTGGAAACTTTGTTTGTATCCTAAGCTTTAATTCCATGAGTAATAAAATTGATGAAGTATTTAGATTTATGGCATCAGTAATGTTTGTTTTAATGGACATCAGCATTTGTTGAGCTTGAATCCTGGTCACAGCAAACTTGTTTTATAATTACTATAAGGGTATAATTCAGTAATGCAGTCTCAACCTTTATTTGGTTTTGACAGAGCAAGAAAAAAAAAATATTTCAGCACAGCACAGAAGCAAAAAAAAAAACTTTATAGCACTCGTTCTGCTCAAAAAAAAAAATTTGAACACAGTTGGTGATGTCATCATTTCACAGGCTAAGTGCCAAGGTGCCAAGTGCTAAGTGCTTTGCGCGCGTGTGTGAGATGGTAGAGCAATTTTTTCTTTCTTCCTTAGTTGTACCAATTAATAAACAAGGCTCATGTTCATAAATATACACATTCATTGGAGAAGTTTTTACAATGTGGGACAAATCACTTCTTTTTAACATAAGATCAAAACATAGCAGCATGAGGCATGTAATGAATGATTTATCATGAACATACACATCAATAGACTTGATCTAAAATATATTTATGGACAGCATGAGATGATAGAAACATGGCTCTGATACAACATGTTGGTTATAATTTCACATTAAGATCTGAACTATTAATTTACTGCACGTAATGTCTGAACTATTAATTAATCAAAACATACTTATGTGAACAATCAATTAATACATAAGGTCAGGATCTTTCATCTTCATGCAATCACAATATAAAGCAACATACCTTTGTCCATAGCTTCAAGTGTTATCAACTTTCTGGTGCTATGATGAGAAGACTGCTATGATGCCCAGGAGCAGCTTTTTCAATTTCGGAATTGCTCTTCCTTTTCCAGATAAAATTGTGTGTTAATGAGTATATCTTGATGGTGGAGATATCTCAATTTTATAGGATGGAAGAGGGCCGAAATTGTTGCTATAATGACTCAAACGTGGCTATTAAAAGGGTGTTATCCCTAACCAAGTCAACATCTCAATTTACTAACCATCATGTAAACGAAATTCAAATTTTAAACCCAACCAACACACACATGCTAAAATAATTATTGAGACCACATAGAGAGGAAATTTTCCAACACTGGCCACACTCTGCCGAACCACCACGCCACCATTTCCCTGAGTTACGCGACACTCGATCCATCAGAGACAACGCAAAGACCACAAATTCCAGCTTCAACAAAACTAGGGTTAAAAACTTGCCTCGACCACCGCCGACGCCTCTGCAACTTATCCACCTTCCAAATATTTTTGCCTGGACCACCAGACCTCACTCCATCTCCAATGATGATTTCGAACATCCCAGACCTTGTGCCCAACAGAAATCACCCAAAAACCAAATTTCAGACAAACCCAAAATTCACATTCATAACTTCATTTAAAATTTTGATTTTGATTTTAAAAATCATATTTTCCCAGGCCAATTCAAGTTATATACTTGAATTAGAGAATTTCAACCATTATTTTTAACATGTTTGTAATTTAATTTCTGATTTTACTGTAAAGCTTGACTTCCAGACACTATATAAATATAAACATGTTTAAACTATTTTTAGATCCAAGTTCAAGTTTAAACAAACTAAATTTGTTTGAAACTAAGGCCCATCAAAGATCAGAGGAGAAGAAAGTGGAATTTGAATTAAATTTAAACTCTGTAATATAAAACAGAGAAGAACATGAATATAACAGACATGTACACATGAATACAATCATATATTCAGAATTCTACACTTATTTATACACATGCATGCATCATTATCATAGAGATTTCATAAGAAACCTTTATTTACCTACTTAACTTTTAAATTAAAAAGTTTACTCACCTTAAACATTCTTAGTTCCAGAAGTTTTTCAGGTTGAAGTTGAATCCTTCTTGAATTTTTCAAAGTTGAAAACCTGGTTTGAGTTTGTTACTGGAACTCCTCTTCTTCTTGGTCTCAGATTTCTTTGATTGCTTGATGTTTTAAATCTGAAGCTTTAAGTTGATATTTGGTTTGAGTGTAAGATGATATTCACTTCAGTTTTCTTTTACTCAGTTTAAATGGATAAACGAACTGAGATGAAGAAAATGTATATAAGAAATGAAGTAGATAGGGTATGCATTTGGTACAGGGGGATATATCATTTCTTTGTACATTAGGTGATATTTTATTTGTACAACTTAACAGAGATTTTTTTCTGTTTGGTAAGCTGAAATGATATAGTGTAGTATGCTATAGGGTATGGCATTAATTGTTTTGTACAAAATATATATTTATTTGTTCCTTCTCTTGCAAGCTTCATTCATATGTATAATATTTGTTTTTTTTTCAAGTGTTCATACATAACTTATCTTTTTTCCTTTACAAATGTACATACTTACATTTTTTTTCATATTTGAATGTATATTACTTTTCTTTTTATACTTTGTAATATAAATGAATTTCTATATTTAATATGTTGTTTAAATTTATCTTATGTATTTATTTTATTTTTTTATAATTTATCTTATATATTTGTATGTCTACATATGTATTTTATTTTACTTCGTATACTTATAACATATGTTTATTTTACACTTATGTTTACATATTGGTAAGATATATTTTAGAAATTCAAATTATTTAACACATATTTTATTTGAATTTGGGAGAAACTCAAATTTGTTTACCAATTATTTTCACAATTTTTATTCAAAAATTAAATTAATTATCAATTCAAACTTTTAAAATCTGGGATCGTTACAGTTTCCCTTCCTTAAGAAATTTCGTCCTCGAAATTTGAAAGTAGGGAGACACAAAGATAGATGTAGAATACTTCATCAAATCAAACTGAGCATCTATTCTGCATTTGGCTTACCAAATCAGAATATCAATAATAGATACGAGAATGAATCTTTTTAATTTTTCCACAAGATACTCGGGTTATCCAGATCTACATAATATGAAGTGGCATTGGTTAGTTCGAAGGGATAACTAACCATTCGTAGAATATATTCGGACCCAAAGATAGACAGATATATGGATACAATTTCAAAACTTTTAGTTTAGAAACTAAATTATACCTATCAACCATAGCAACCAAAGCAACCAACTCATCCAAACAAACAATTCTGACCTATTTGGAGTTTATGTCCCATGCAATATATCAAATCTTCTTCCTGGATCTACCAGGAACCATCGAAGAATTGAAAAAAGATGCTGAACAAAAGAGATTGATAGAAAAAAGATTGTTTCCTTGTTTCCTTTTTGTTACAAGGTATTGACCATTTATAGTCGTATTCCCCTGTCCCATATCTCATCCACTTCTTGCACTCATACTTACTATCAGTGGATAGTAAGAGAATTTACTGAGGTGTACGGACAGATATCTTAGGGATTACTCATTTTAGGGTATAATTCACCCTATCTCTAATGAGTTACTTAATGTGTTATACTCTTGAGCTAAAATTTAACCTTTGCTCTGATACCAAATGAAACGATCCTGACTCGGCCTTCGAAAATCGACACCCGTACTTCACTTGTACTCGAATGCCGCAGATTCAAACGCCGAATCTGGCTCACCGGAGCTTATAACACAGTAAGTATAACAACACGGCGGAAGAAAGAAATGAATGATATCATATACAACTCCAATGAATACAATATCTAGAATGATATACAATAATGATATCAATATGATACAACAATATCAGAGACAAATAATAATGTTACAGCGGAAACAACATAACTGATAACTCCAAATGATATGAAAAAGAGAATGAATCCACCTTTTCCAATATCAAGCTCGAACCACCATCATGTTTCACAAAGATAAGCAAGGTCGATCGTCCGGGAACTCCAAAAACTAAACTAGCTCCAACTAATCTACTAAACCTGACTATCTGAAAAACCCAACTCTAGACTGCCTGTGTGGAAAATTGTGGGCACCCAGAGTTTAGAAAAGGAACAATAAACTCCGGGTCAGTCATGGGACTGGAGTGAGTAACAAAAATAGTTTATCTTTAAAACAAACAACAAAAGAATTTTAAACATTGAAATTCGCAATGCTTTTTGGAAAATGAAACTACCATAAGGCCTCCCGGCACACACACAATGCAATCGCACACATGGGGGAGATA
Organism: Allium fistulosum; assembly: GCA_030737815.1. Classification (NCBI taxonomy): domain Eukaryota; kingdom Viridiplantae; phylum Streptophyta; class Magnoliopsida; order Asparagales; family Amaryllidaceae; genus Allium; species Allium fistulosum. The sequence continues at coordinate 1,126,346,346 of CM060902.1, read as the reverse complement.
TCTCCTTATGATAGTCAAACATGCTCACTACGCAAAAAAACTCTTTTGATATTATTACTAGTGCATAGTGTAGGAAACATTTCGAAAATATAATATTAATCTTAGCCATCATAGGTACCATTATACTATGCCTACTATAGCTACCATTTTAAATGGCAGGTTCTACAACTAAAGTCGTACAAGGTTCGTAGTGTTTCTTTGGATTTTCCAACAAATGGTCAGGCTAAGGAACTTCCTATGCCACATGGGAACGCCTCTGGAGAGACCCCCCGAGAACTAACTAGCTCTCTGCCAACATAAGGCCGGTTACCCCCTTCCTGGGTAGTAAACCTAAGATATGCCACCCCCGGTCGTTTGCGACCTTTATCCGAGGCGCCTCGATCACAAAGCAACAATCACACAGTAAATGAGATTGGAGCAACCACACAAGTAAAATGTCTGGGCTCCATACCATGATACCACCTTTTTCCATAAGGAATGGACATACCCTAGGGGAGCTACCCCTGAAACCTTGTCGCATCTTTCCTGTTTCGACCATTTCCGGGGTGTGAGGTCCGATGAGGTCTCGTCCACAAAGCTACGCTTTACACGAAAGCCATGCTTTGATCAACAAATGATCAGCAACACACAACAACACTTAGCATGCCACACTACCAAATTGGGAGTATATTACTGATAACCTTCAACTACATAACCTCTGAGCTCGTACGTCTCAGAGAAGGGTGTTAAGCTAAGAGAATAAATCTTCGCCACAAAACAGAAATATATTTGAAAGAAATCAGCTTTATATCTCAAGGTGTAGTGTCAGACATACAACCATACAAGTCTGTTCCAGGTTCGAATAGAACCGAAGGCACTTCCAAAGAAGACCTTGCAATCCAGGTATTCACAATCCCGATCGGATTTCCCATCCTTAGGGAATCTCTATACCGGCGCGACTCAGTGCAGAGACAATCGACGGGTTACCCTTTCATTTTCACAAATACCCGGTCTTCACCACTGGTCTTCAAATGCTATCCATTCATGTCATATCACTATTCGGAATGGGTTATATGACGCAAAGGTCCTCTCCCGGCTAAACCGAATAATGAGCGTAATATTTTAAAAACATATAGATATTGGGATTTCAGTTAAGTCACAACTTATTACCCAAAACTTCTCTTTCAAATGGTTTTAAAAAATTACCATTTTCAATCTTTTATAAAAAAAAGATTCATCTCACAAAGTTCACCCAGTTTCACAAAGATCTATTCATAGATTTCCATTTCAATTGGATTAACTCATCTAATCTTTAAATCAAAGATTTAACTGATAGCTTTCAAAACAATTCCATTTCGACCTTTTATACAACAGGTACACCTTTCCAATTTCAAAACAAAGTTCAACAATCTTTCACAAAGATTTATTCGTAACTCGGAAAACCATTTTCATTTCAAACTTGAAATTCATTAACACAGTTTGGAAATTCATTCCTTATATGAAAGCTTCTATTATTTGAAAACAAATAGTTTTCATTTCGGAAAATCTGATTCATTTATACGAGTTAAAGTCCTTGGGTTAAATTCAAATTCTCAAAACCATACTTTTAAAATGGTTTAAATTCATATAAACACATTTATAACATCTTTAACCATAATTTCCAAACATGGAATTCAATTCCAAATTTTGAATTCAAATTCAAATTAAATTATTGAAAAACTTTACCAAGTTATTCAAAATAACTTTTATCTTAAAAACTCCTTTTCAAAAGCTTTAACATTTAACACAAATCCATTTCCAAATTCAATTGAAATTAAAATTTCAATTCCAAAAATATTAAATTTAAATCATCTGTGACTTAACCGATTTCCTCGTGAAATCCATATTTGTGTGTGTAGAGTGTGGACCAGAGGTTTCACACACAATAGTGCAACATCATCAATCATTACAGATACAATCACAACAATATCGATAAGCGATATAATCCTATAACGCTTATCCATATACACAGAATCATAGATAGATAATATAAATGCATTATAAATAAATGAATTACATTCATCACAGCTTGAATTAAAACAATTCTAATCACAAAGCATCACATAGTAGAGAATATCAAACAATTCACAGCATTTAATAGAATACAATCATCCATAAGTGAAACCAATTAAGATATCTGATTAATCTAACCTAGATCATTTGCCTATGGATAATTTCTAGTCAGGGTTAATTAATAATCAATTAATTACAAACATTTAATTAATTATTCTTTAATTAATCATTAATTACCCTTTAATTAATAATTAATCCTTAATTAATTATTCTTAATTAATTACAAAAACAAATAAATTACTCCTTAATTAATAATTATTTCTTAATCACTTTCATTAATTAATTGTCCTTTAATAAATTAACTATTCTCAAATTAATAACCTTAATTAATTTATCCCATTATCCTTAAATCAATTATTGCTTAATCACTTGATTAATCAACTTTAATCATTAATTAATATTTAATTAATAATCCTTAATTTAAAAATTAATTATTCCTTACTTAATCTCCATTTGAATAATTATCCTTAATTAATCGTAATAAGTAATTATCCCTAATTACTTAATTAATCAATTATTAATTCGTAATTGATTTCTTAAATAGCTAAACCTTAATCATGAATTAAACTTTAAGATAAACTCATTCTTATAAATGATTTCATTATCATTAACAAAGCATTTAAAAACAATTTACTTTTAAATTTACTTTAAATTCCATTTTTAAACTTAAGATTTAAAATGAATTCAAATTAAACTTTAACAAAGTTTAAACCAATTTTGTTTTTAAATTTCAAAAATCTTATTTTAAAAACTGGATTTTGGACTTACTTCGGGTCATACCCGAATGCCACTCGGGTTTAAACCCGAGTTCTTCCCCTACTTCCCATTTTTCAAAATTTAGATTAAATTTTTAAGTTTAAAAAACTTACAGGCTATCATACACAAATCTACTCGAGTATAAACTCGAGTCCAATCCCTCAAATTCCCGAGCAACCCTTCGAATCACTCCCACGGCAAAACCCACTAACACACAATGCCATCTCGTGCACAAGCACCATCACCAGAAACTACTCCGACCATCGACGCACTCTCCGACACTTCACCTAACATCGCAGCAACCAATATCGACCACCAAATCTCTTGCACGAGCCTCAATTCGAAATCGAGCAACCCAATCGAATCTGAAACAAAAGCCTATGGCCAGAAAACCCTCCAACCACACTGCTCAGACCACCAGAAGTCAGACTACTCTGGCCACACTCTGCCGAACCACCACGCCACCATTTCCCTGAGTTACGCGACACTCGATCCATCAGAGACAATGCAAAGACCACAAATTACAGCTTAAACAAAACTAGGGTTAAAAACTTGCCTCGACCACCGCCGACGCCTCTGCAACTTATCCACCTTCCAAATATTTTTACCTGGACCACCAGACCTCACTCCATCTCCAATGATGATTTCGAACATCCCAGACCTTGTGGCCAACAGAAATCACCCAAAAACCAAATTTCAGACAAACCCAAAATTCAAATTCATAATGTAACTACCCTGAATTTTTAACAAATTAATTTGAAAATATTTAATTGATTTTAAATATTTGAACGATGTTTTAATTTGTATCCCGAATATAACGTTGAAACTGACGATTAAATTATAAAATTTAATCTATTGTAAGTTGAATAAAACTTGAATCTTCAAATTTAAGCCGATTAAAAATATTTCAAAGGCGTGAAAAATTCACATCGATGATACTGAAGATAATCGAAGCTCCAGAATTGAATTTGAAAAAACTGTTTGTTCAGTTTTGAAATTTAATTGTTTGAACCGATATTTAAAAATAGTCATTTTTTCAAACAGTCTCGGAATTCGACGAAACTAGTTCCATTGGGTCCGTAATATTGAATTATTATCGGATTTCAATTTTCGTATTTTTCGGAGTTGTTACATGAACACACGACACAAAAACGCGTTGAAATAGAGTCGTATTCAATTTAAATTTGAATTTAAATTTGAATTTAAATTTGGTAAAAATATCAGTTAACATCACCACGATTTTTTTCCTTTGAGCACGCCGAGAAATACGCCAGAAATCACGATAAAAAAATTGTGATACCCATACTTGTTCAGTTTTAAACACTCCTCTCGTTCAAACGAAACAAAATTAAATGGCTGCTCCCTCCCTCTCACGTTCTAATCGAAATCCCCCTTCATCATTTCGCGTTCGAGATTTTCGAACGGAGGCGGCCACGAACGCAATAGGGAAGGTGACGACTTGGGAATTGTCTGAAGGTGGAGGCGCGATGTCGATCGATGGGGTCTCGCGTTCAAAGGAGAAGTCGCGATGGCTCGCGATTGATTTAGGGCTTGCATTCGATTTTGGGGTATCTCGAGGTAGCGGCGACGATGTCAGCGACGAACAATGTCGCGATGGCGGCGGCGCTCAGGCGCGCGATGATGGGTTTGGTCGACGGCGACAAGGGCACGCACGATGGAGGCCTCGCGATGGTTCCGATCTCGGCGTGGTGAAGATCGAGCCTGGGTTTGCTCGATTTAACAGTGAGGTATACGTGTTTTTATTTTATTTAATTATTGAATATATATATATATATACTTCTGGAAAAAATAAAGGTAATATTTTTTACAGTAAGTTTTGTAAGTAATTGATTTATATACATATACAGAAATTTTTACAGTAGGGTAGTTTTTATTAAATTTATTTAATTTGTAAATGAGTATATGAACTAAAAAAAACATATAAAGTAGTTTTCAGTTTTTTATATATATGTAGAAAATGTATTTTTACAGTAAAGAAGAAGTGATATATATATATAAATGACTTTAGGAAATATATAGTTAGAGTTTCTGTAAAAAAATAAATAAATATAAGTATATATGAAGTTTTGAGAAAATAAAAATAAATACCCATCTTAAATCTGTTTGTTATTTTAAAATAAGGTATTAGGGTAATTAATTTGATTTATTATTTTAGTTACTGAAAGATTTTATTTATAAAAGGAAAATTAGTTAAAATAAAATTTTTGGTTAAGAAAATATATTTAACGGTAATCGATCATTCGATTTATTTCGAATATTAATAAATTTTATAAATTACTTATACAAGGTTAAAGTCGAGAAAAACAAACTGGATTGGAAATGGATGGCAAAATAAAAGCAAAGGTGAGATCTTCTCACTCAGATTTAAATTTGGATTGCAGTTATTGATTGCTATTGGATGTGATATTAGATATAGTAGGATATATCTATATATATAGCAATATATACATATTGGCATATGTATATATTGGATTGATTGATTCCCGCCTCGTATAGCGGATGAGACCCTATTGCGCCGTTAGTAAGCGGATATTTTTATAAAAAACCCATATACCGCGATATTCCACCTCGAAGTGGAATTGGTATTGTGCTAACGTCTTTGGATGCAGGGAAACAGGTTGGAGGGATCCAACTGGACCCCTCACATTGATTTAATTTATTTCTACTGTGATGTGATAATCTGTGAATGATTATTGATGTTATTGAATTGATGTCTGGAAATTGTTTGAAAGCTAAAATTTAGCTGAATGGATGTTTGATATCATTGGATTCCAATGATAAACGAAGTTGAATTTTTGAAATTCAAGTAGAAATTTCTAAGTGAATCAATTTTAGAAATTGAATAAATTTTGAAGAAAGGAATTTTAAAGTATAAAAAGTTAATTTTTATTATCTTATCGAATTTATTTCCAGAATAAAGTGAAAATGTTAAATAAATGAATTTCGTATAATAGTGATTTTAAATTGAGGAAATTAATTTAAAATCTGGATTTTTAAATAGATTGAAAGAAACAATTGAAATTTATTTTCTTAAAAAGGAATTTATTTAAAAGGAGATAAGTTGGAAATCCAATTAGAAATTTAATTGGTAAATTGAAATGATTTGGGAAATCAATGTAAAATGAGTTCAATTTAAAGAATCCATTTAAAAACAGGATATTGAATGATTTGAAGGAAAATAAGGAATTTATTTTAGTAGGGATAAATAAAATTAGAAATCAATCTGTAATTGATTTAATATTTGGAAAAGAACTTTTGAGAAATCAGTATGGAATCTTTTATTTAAAGTTGAAAATAAATTTAGAAATCAATATTGAAATTGAATTGATATTGAAGTTTTTATAAATAGAATTGGAATTTATAAAAGTTGTTTATAAATCCGAAATCACTTATTTTGATAAGTAAAATATAGAAGTTAATAAAAAGAAGATTTATAAGTTGAAGTTGTTATTAAAACAGAAATAGAATTTATAAACTTCGTTTTATAAATTCGAAATCGATTGAATTTGATAAATTATATATATAGGAGATTATTGAAGAAGATATATTCGCGATTTTTGAATAGCGAATTATTATTGAAATAAAATGTGTAGAGATGATTGAAATTTGGTTAAGTGAATTATATTCACGATTTTAGACAGTGAATATATTATTGAACAAAATGGATATGTTTGGGAAAATGAATATTTTAAAATGGAGTTAATTGTTTTAACAATGTTTAAAATGATTAAATATCGAAACCATAGATTTCAACATTCATTGTTGAAATAGACGTTTTCGAGGAATAAGGAAATGATGGACTATAACACTGTTGTTATAGTAAATGATTTCCGTAAGGAAATATTTTGTATAGTAGTGGGATTTACATATCTATCTTAAATCCGAATCCCTATACTAGTGATTTTGAGTCGTCGTAACGATGTTTTACGTAACATTCGTTTTGACTCAAATAAATGTTGTTATAGTAATGTTTTCCTTAAAAGAATGAATTTATACTTAAATTTTGATTTAAGTATATCGAATATTTTCAAATGTTGAAAATAAATGATTTGTGAAATACTTATTATTAAATAAGTAAGGAAATGCATTCCCAAAATGAAATAAAACGTTTTGAGATTTTATCTTCTTAAAGATAAATTGAAATTGAATATTGAAATCGATTTGAAAATCGTATATCAGAAGATATTTTGAAATATAAATTCAATATGGAATTTATAAAGAAAAGGGAATCTGTTTAAAAATAAACGTTGATTTATTTTTGAAGTGTGGAAATTTTATATCTAGTAAAGATATTTTGGAAGATAAAATAATTTGGAAAATTATTTGGAATCTGATGATGTCGCGCATCTTTATTGATAGTTAAATAACCGACTATCAATAATTACCTTTAGATAGGTATTTGTTGTGAATTGGATGAATTTGAATGCCACACTTATTTTTAAATAAACGCTCACTATTCGGGTTAGCCGGGAAAGGACCATGGGGTCGTATAACCCATTCCGAATATGTGATACGTCGTTATGAATTGCATTCGAAGATCGGTGTTGAAGACCGGATATTTTTGAAAACGGAAGGATTACCGTCGAGTTACTCTACATCGGCTGATCTCCGATTTAGAGGTTTTATCACCCTTAGTGACGGGAAGTCCGGACGTGATTAGAAAATTATCTGGATATGCAAGGGCTTCGTGAGAAGTGCCTTCGGTTCTGTTCGATCCCGGAACAGACTTGTATGGATTGTGTGTCTGACGTTACAATTTGAGATATAAAGCTGATTTCTTTCAAATACATATCTGTTGGTGGCGGAGAATTTATTCTCTTAGCTTAACACCCTTCTCTGAGACGTACGAGCTCAGAGGTTATGTAGTTGAAATTTATCAGCGATATACTCCCAATTTGGTAACGTGACATACTGAGTGTTGCTGTGAAATGATCAGTGTTTGATCATTTGTGATATGATCATTTGTTTGATCTTATATCATTGTGATCATAGGTTGATCATGTGTTTGACCCGAAGCATGGCTTTGTTGAAAGCGTAGCTTTGTGGACGAGACTTCATCGAGCCTCGCACCCCAGAAATGGTCGAAACAGGAAGGATGCAGCAAGGTTCTAGGGAGTAGCGCCCCTTAGTGTATGTCATTCCTTCTGGATAAAGGTGGTATCATGGTATGGAGCCCAGATACTTAACCTTTGTGGTTGCTGCAAAATTATTACTTTGTCGTTTGTTGCGAATCGGGGATCCTCGGGAAGATCGGTGACGATCGGGGGATGGCATACGCGTGTCAGTAGTTACCTACTTTTGCAGAGGTAACCCGGCCTTGTGTTGGCAGAGATCCGGTTAGGTTCTCGGGTCGTCTATTCCAGGGACGTACCCATCGTGGATAGGAAGTTCCTTAGCCTGACCATTTGTTGGAAATCCAAAGAAACAATACGACACTTGTACGGTATTAGTTGTAGGACCTGCCATTCACTTATGGTGGTCACCACTGTTTGGATGGTAGCTATAGTAGGCATAGTTCGGAATGTCTATGCTGGCTAAGATTAATATTATACTTTCGAAATGATTTCTACACTATGCACTAATAATAATATCAAAAAGAATTTGATTTTTGCGTAGTAAGCATCTTTGACTATCATAAGAAGAAATCTCCTCCAATTCTGCGTTTGCATTGTGTGTGTGGTGGGAGGTCTTATGGTAGTTTCATTTTCCAAAAAGCATTGCGAATTGACTTTAAAAATATTTTGTTGTTATAAAGAATAACTGTTTTACGATCTCACACCAGTCACCATGACTGACTCGGAGTTTATTGTTCCCTTCTAAACTCTGGGTGCCCACCAATTTCCACACGGGCAGTCTAGAGTTATGTTATCAGGATATTCTGGATATTCTGGAGCTTTGGAGATAAGCTGGATGACGAGACGTAGTATTTGTATCTGATATTATTTATTCCGCTGTGTATTCTGTATGAGGACAAGTTATATAACTGTCCATTGTTGTATATTGACTCTGATGATTGATGTATGTATAAAATGATATAGTTCTTTGTTTTAAAGATTATTCATTTATCTATTATATATTGTTCCGCTGCGATGTGTAAGATTTTGATATTGTTTTCTGTTCTGATGTTGTTCTGTTGTTTTTCTCTGTTTTTCTTCTCCTCTTCTTCTTTCTTCTTCCTTCTTCTTCTGTTTTCTTCTTTCTAAAACCCTAAGAATTCGGTTTTCCGGCATTCGTTGCTCGGCAGTTGATACAGTGGACGTATCGATGTCGGTTTTCGGAAGTCGAAGAATCGGGTCCTTACACATAACTTCGTTTAAAATTTTGATTTTGATTTTAAAAATCATATTTTCCCAGGCCAATTCAAGTTATATACTTGAATTAGAGAATTTCAACCATTAGTTTTTAACATGTTTGTAATTTAATTTCTTATTTTACTGTAAAGCTTGACTTCCAGACACTATATAAATATAAACATGTTTAAACTATTTTTAGATCCAAGTTCAAGTTTAAACAAACTAAATTTGTTTGAAACTAAGGCCTATCACAGATCAGAGCAGAAGAAAGTGGAATTTGAATTAAATTTAAACTCTGTAATATAAAACAGAGAAGAACATGAATATAACAGACATGTACACTTGAATACAATCATATATTCAGAATTCTACACTTATTTATACACATGCAGGCATCATTATCATAGAGATTTCATAAGCAACCTTTATTTACCTACTTAACTTTTAAATTAAAAAGTTTACTCACCTTAAACATTCTTAGTTCCAGAAGTTGAAAACCTGGTTTGAGTTTGTTACTGAACTCCTCTTCTTCTTGGTCTCAGATTTCTTTGATTGCTTGATGTTTTAAATCTGAAGCTTTAAGTTGATATTTGGTTTGAGTGTAAGATGATATTCACTTCAGTTTTCTTTTACTCTGTTTAAATGGATGAACGAACTGAGATGAAGATAATGTATATAAGAAATGAAGTAGACAGGGTATGCATTTGGTACAGGGGAATATATCATTTCTTTGTACATTAGGTGATATTTTATTTGTACAACTTAACAGAGATTTTTTTCTGTTTGGTAAGCTGAAATGATATAGTGCAGTATGCTATAGGATATGGCATTAATTGTTTTGTACAAAATATATATTTATTTGTTCCTTCTCTTGCAAGCTTCATTCATATGTATATTATTTGTTTTTTTTTCAAGTGTTCATACATAACTTATCTTTTTTCCTTTACAAATGTACATACTTACATTTTTTTCATATTTGAATGTATATTACTTTTCTTTTTATACTTTGTAATATAAATGAATTTCTATATTTAATATGTTGTTTAAATTTATCTTATGTATTTTTTTTAATAATTTATCTTATATATTTGTATGTCTACATATGTATTTTATTTTACTTCGTATACTTATAACATATGTTTATTTTACACTTATGTTTACATATTGGTAAGAAATATTTTAGAAATTCAAATTATTTAACACATATTTTATTTGAATTTGGGAGAAACTCAAATTTGTTTACCAATTAATTTCACAATTTTTATTCAAAAATTAAATTAATTATCAATTCAAACTTATTTAAAATCTGGGATCGTTACATGAATCGTATTGAGGGGATCCACAATGATTGGCTCATTGTGAGCATTCTGAGATTTATATTTGATGTTGCTTTTGTGAGTATTTGTTTGTTACTCACAATCTTGAGATGCATTTGATTTGAGATGGATTGACTTATTTGATATTAAGTCCAATCCTTTTTTTTATAGGATCCTATTGTATATTTAGGTTTCCTATTTTGATTGGTTTATTATTTCTATCACTTTGGAATGTTAATGATGATTACGAAGTTTCTGTATTCACTCTTGAGTATCGAGATGTTGATGATATATCTCAAATTCCAGTTAAGGTGACTTTGTTGAGTTTTGATGAGTCCGTTTGGGTTTGATATCCAATCGGGCAATCGAGTGTTGAATTAACCTTATTCCTGGCTTTTAGCCTTCGGCTATCCTTCCACGAGGACATCCACTAAGGAATGAGGTGAGTTTCTAGATTGTTCGAGTTTGATTGAGTTTATCATTCAGTTTCTTTGAGTTATCCTTTTCGAATACTCAATCGGTGTTATCCTTTTCGAATACTCAATCGGTGTTATCCTTTGTAGCATTACTTTGTTTGAAGTAATGATTTGTTGTTTGTGTGCTTCTTCTCCTTCGAGAAGAATATCTTGCTTATCTTGTGTCTTGATGATTTCCAAGAGTGGCTCGTCATCTTATAGGAGTTGACGAACACTCCATCTCCTTCTGTTGATTTTGTGAATTGAGTATTCTAGGAATATCTCGATGCATTCTCTTAATGTTCTTTGGTTTGAGTTTTTGAAGCTATATATATATATATATATATATATATATGAGTTTTAAAAGGAGAAATTGGAGTTTTGAGATATTTTAAAAAAAATCAAAGAATGTTTTGAGAATATATTTATATGAGTAGTATTCTTTTATAGAAATAATTTGAGAGTGTTGGGTTATCCATCGAGTAGTTAAGAGTTCTGGTCGATACGCCTGATCAACGTTATCGATAGGAATCTCCTAAATGCTATGATGAGGCAATCAGACACGATGATTTGTGTTTTAAAGATTGATATTTTGAAAATAATATTTTGAGATTAAATATTAATTTTATTTTTGAATGGTAATTGCAGCCATTGATTTTAGAGACGAGTAATAGAGTGGCGAGGCTGTTTTGATCGTTCGGTCAACTCTGCAGCCAACATATATATTTATTTATTAGAGACTCAATGGCGAGGCAATACCATTTATTTATTTTTTAAATTATAAAGATGAGAATATAAATGAGATTATTTTTGAGCTGTGCTTTATTGAAAGTATATTTTGAGATTTTAGAATCTATATTATATACATTGGATGTTTAAAGGGAAGAGTATAATAAGAGATTTTGAAGATTGTTTTAAAAACTATTTAAGTGGTTTAATAGTAGAGTAAAGAGAATTTAAACCCTTAATTTATTTTAAGGAATATTATTATGAATTTACAAAATTCTTTGGAAATTAATTTTGAAGTAAGAGAAGAAATTTGAATTTTAACTTTGAGTTTTAAATTACTTACTAAGTAATATAGTAAAGAGTTTGAGAAATTTTCAAATGTTGAAAACTGAGATTTAAAAATTTAAAAGATGTTGAGTTTTAAAATTCTAAATATCTTGGATTAAAAGATAATTCGAGCTTATATCCTTGTTCTTGAGTATATTCTATCTTTGAGCTATTATCAACGACGTGCATTTTTCGTGGTCGTTCGAGTTTGGTGGCCTTGTGAGAAGCTTATATCCTTGTTCTTGAGTATATTCTATCTATTGTGTCAACCATGTTGTGAGGATGTTCTTTCTGTATATTATGCAGAAAATCTTATTGATGATCTTCTTTATTGCTTAGTTCGGGTTTAAGTGATTTTGATCCCGACTCTATTCGTAGAGTTTTGTGAAATCAATCATTTTTGATTGATTAATTGTTTAGCATCTTATTGAGTTTTGATTCGAAGACGGGATATCTTCGAAATTCTATCGAGTTACTTGGAAAATTCAATGGTTTGCTAATCACTATATTAGCATTTGATGGGCCATTAGATTAACCAAGTGAGTTTTTCCTTGTTTCTCTCTACCATTCTATGTTGAGAATGTGAATGGTTTGAGTTTCGAGCATGTCTTTTATCCTTTGTCGATTGAATTTTTGTGTTGTTTACGGCTCTTTTTCTAGAAAATTGCGGGGACACAATTTTTGTAAGTGTAACGACCCGTAAATTTAACTGGTTTTAATAACGTTATTAATTGAAATTTTGTGAAATTTTAGACGATAAAATTTTAAAATAAAATTTAATATTTGGGATACGTCTAGTTAAATATAGCAACTGGTAAATTTTCGTCCGAAAATATGAAAGTTTATTTCGCGCGTAAATTCACTTCAATTTAATCAGTTAAAAAGCGTTGAAAATAAAACATTTTCAAACCCAAAATATTTTTTATAGAAAAATTCTAAACCATCTTCTGAGCAAGATTTCAGTTTATCGTTTTTCCAAATTCGGACATCTTTGGCTCCGTCGATCTTATTTTTCAGTGTTTTTCTTGCATTTTTCGTAGTAGAAAAATTCGATTTTTTATAATTCAATTATACCACTGATATCTGTATACCGTTTTGATCGTCTCGTCGTGCTGATCTCTACGGTATATTCAACTTTAAATTTTGAAGTTCGGTACTCGACGAAATCGATAAAACGATAAATCATATCGGTACCAAATTCTAACTATTTGGGGTTTTGTGCCCTTTTATTTTCAAACGTACAAACCCAACAGTCACTAGCATTTATATTTCTGAAAAATATAACCGTGACTTTTATTATTCCTATGCATTCAATGTTTTTTATTCGTTCAAAATTCTATTCGCCCTTTCATTTTCTATTTTATTTTATTTTTCTTTTGGTTTCTCGGTTGCTTGGAAAGAAAAGATTTTTTTTTACAATTTGTTGTCTGCTATTCTCTGGAAAGGTAAACAACATGTTCTCTGCCACCCTTCCATTTTGTTTCTTCCCTTTTCATTTTTGCCTTGCCATCTTTCTTTCCACTGGAAGCCAACCCACGCAGCCATCGCCTTTCCTTTTCCCTTCACCATCCCTCCCCCTCCGCCTGGACCGAGCACCAAACCCACCACCATGTAAACCGACATGCCACACGAACTCACCCACCATAGTTTGACCATGTGCCACCTCCCACTCCTCGACCTCCGCCGTATGCCCACCTACAGCAACCATCCCCTCTCTCTCCCACTCAATCCACCTACAGCCGCAACTCCATCACCCCTGTCTGGTAGCCATCAGCCTCACCAACTGCCACCTTCAAACGCAACTCATCACCACCGAAATTTGCTCCCTCCCATCACACGCCTAGAAGCAACCCCATGGCATCGGCCTTCAACTCAACCACTGTAGTCGTTCGTCACCCTCTCTCCAACACTCCGCCATACTGACTGCGCCTTCTCACTCCACCACGCCGGCCTCGGCATCGATCACCTTAATTTTTCCCATCTCCTCCTCTTCCCACTTCTTGCCGATAGCTCTATCCTCCTTTTCTTTTCCTTACAGGTCGGTTATATTTAATGTTTGATATGTATGTTATGCGATATATTAATGGAGTTATTATATATGTTATATTAATCTACTTATATACAATTTGTTGCTAATATGTTAATGTATATATTTGGATAACGTATATTTCGAAATTTTATAATACAAAGTAAAATTTGTTGCATTTACGCCTATACTTATGGCTTGCAGCATATGAGATGAGTTTTCATATTTCTGTTTATATATATAAATTTATGTAATAATATCTTAAGTTAGTTATATATAAATTTTATATACATACGTTAGTCTATAAACGTTCCAACATGGTATTTATATTTATAAATATATAGTATGTGTAAAGTTGTAAAAGTTTGTCTTGTTTTACTATTAGATAGCTTGTTGTTTACTTTTTGGGTTTTTCGCATGCCGCTGTTTATTTTGCAACTATGTATTTATATTATATATAAGGGTTATAGTTTTAGTATGTTATGTTAGTTTTGGATGTTACTGTATGTATATTTAATCGTAAAAATATATATGTTCAAACTATTTTGCATAGTGTTATATAGGTAGTTATAATAGTACGTATTGTCTTATTAGCTTATATATTTAGTTTATATCTTTCTGTATCATACACGTATGCTATTTGATTTGTCTGTTTATATGTATGGCTGTTAAGTTTTATATCGGTGGATTAATATAGTAGCAATTGTGGAGTTTGTATATAGATATAAAAATTTATCTAAGTTGTATATTAGTTTAGATAAATTATATAACCTATCGGTTTTATATGGTTGTTTTGGATCTATATGAGATATGTTGTTGTATTACATTCCTGCTTTGTTTTAAAGTTATAATATACAAGTTGTCATACACTTATACTAGTTGTTTATGCTGTAGGTATCTAGATATAACAATTCGATGGTGAATCCACATATATATGTATTAGTTTTTATGTTAGAGATACAATTTGAAAAGTTACTTTCAATATGGTTTTAATTTAAACAATGGTTTTTGAAATATATACATATTTTAATTGTGTTTGAATGTAGAATATGATATATATAAATAAGTTCGCTTACATCAATTTATCTTCATCGACCCAATTTTGATTGATTTCGTCTATTTCTTATTATCAGCTTTGTCCGTTGTGCTTGTTTTCTCCATCAAATCATGTCCATCTAGCATCGCTTTGAAATCCGTAGCTCATCTCTTTGTCAAATCTGTCTAGCCTCGAAAGGTGAGCACTCACTCACGATTAACGTTCTTTTATTTATTAAATTTGATTTCAATTGAAACGACAATTAAAATATGCTGTTGTTAGTTAATTACACTGTTATATATGCTATTACCTGTATCAGTTCACCTGTGACATCTGACACCATTATCTGTTAATTATTTATGCGTTGATAATACAGTTTGGCTGATAATTGATTGATTGTTGATGTTTATATTGGATGTTAAACTGTTAATGTTAAAATGATAAATAGTATGAAATTGAACTTGATATAGAATAGTTAAATGTTAAATTTGATTAAATGACATTTGTATAATATGACCCATTTAACTGTCAAAATTTATTGACACGTAGGATTTGTTTAATTACATCTTGAACCACTGAATGTATGTTGTTAAATTGATGATGGATGAAATTGCAATTGAATGACTAAGTGAAACCGTAACGTAATAATCTTTAATCTACTTGAAATGATAGAGTAGATTCTAGAAATAGTTATATTAATTGGCGTAAATAACAAACGCGAATTAATACGATTATTTCGGGATTATTTGAAATTGTTGAATTGTTGTGAATGGATGCTATTGCTTGTTTATTTACTTTGACACCATCCCAGCTATCACACTGCAAGTTCCCTTTGTATGTTTTGATTTTGAATTTAAATGGAATCGGGTTGAAATGATAAATACCCAAACAATTTTGACTTAGGATAGAAAATTAAAATAAAACCCGATTGGTCAAATGTTTTGATTTAAATAAACATAAAGTTTTATTTGACGAATAACAAAGTTTTGAATAATTTGGAATTTAAATTCGAATGAATGTAAATGTGAATATTTGAATTTGGAACGAATATTAAAGTAGTAATTGACAAAAAGGATATTGTTTAAAATTTAATTATTTAATAATTAAATTTAGAATTATTTGAAAATAAATTTTTGAAATAATTAAAATTTAAGTGTTGAAATTATTAATAATTAACTTTTGAAATTATTAATAGTTAAGTTGTGAAATTATTAATAACGGAGTTTGAAATAATTAATAATTAAATTTTGAATTTATTAAAATTTAATTTTGGAATTATTAATGAATGAGTTGAAAAATTAATAATTAAGATTTGAAATTATTGAAATTTTGATGAGATCGAATTATAAATTAAATTGAATTGAATATCTTTTTAAGAGAAATTGAATTTTTGAACAAGTGAAAATAAGTCTAACTAAGTTTGAAATTTGAAAGGAATATCTTTGATAAGGAATTGAATGCGCTTTATCGAAACAAATGAAAGACTTGTAATTTAAAGAATTGGATTTGATAAGTGTAATTGTAAATAAGTTGTAAACTTTGATAATGAAATTGAATTTAAGACGTAACGTAATGAATTGGGAATTTAATTGAAATTGTTTAATGATAAATAAATTTAATGAATATCGAATGAAAACGATAATTGATTTAAATCGTTTTGAACGTAAATTTAGTTAAACAATTTTGGAATGAACTTATATACAAAATGCAATGAATATTTGAATTGTTTAATTGAAACTTTGAAATTGAATTATGGAAATGTTGAAATTGAAATTGGAAAGTTTGAAACGTAATTTTGGAAATTGATTTCGAAAGACTAACGAATTGTCGATTTACGAATTCAAATTGAAATTGAAATGGTTTTGAAATATATTAATGACCAATCGGTGTTATAATCACGAAGGTTATTAAAGGAACCGGAGTCGGTTTGGGACATACTCACTGTCTAAACCGGAAACCACTTTAATAACTATACGCAAAGTGATGATCCAGAATGAAGTGGTTGGATTGACGAACGTTGATGATTGAAGAAAGTGAACGATAATGGATAGCCTTGACACTTGTGTCAAATTGGAAATGACTAAAACAGGAGCTGTGCCGGGCCAATGGAGGATTAGCTACCTCAAGTGGACACACTTCTTCGTAAACTATTCTTTTACTTTGTGATTGATTGGTGCGCACCCTTGATTTGGGAGTGTTGTTTCACGGTGTTGCGGGCGCTGCGGCGTTGCGTTCTCACCAGTCCGGATCAGGCGAACGGTAGTGTCACTACCTTGGGTATAGCCTCATGTGCCTTGTCATACTTGTATTCCATTTATGCACGACCACTACGATTTTGATTTGTACCTTTAGTATATGGATTGCCCTCTGGTGACTTCCGGTTTTGGGGAAACTACGGTCTTGTATATGCTTTTGGGAATAAAAATGTGTTAAGGGTGGAATGGGCCATGACTTAACGCTATTTTGATATCTTATTATTACTGATAGACATTATCTACTTATCGTACACTACTACATAGTAGATAGTTTAACGGATCCTTGAAGGATGGTTATTCCAAACATCCTTTGAGTTACTTGTATTTCAATTGCTATTTCACTTGAGTTGGATTTATTAATATAAGAATGTTAATCCTGACTCGAGTGTTTTGTGCTTTGCTTTACGCTCGGGTCAGACTGAGTGTACCAGTATTCGAGACTCACCTTTGGAGTTGGAGCTTTGCTTGAAGATCCAGCCATCTATTCTGCTTTCAGTATTCGATGATTCCAGTGATGTATTCTGATTTGTATCTGATGTATCGTATTACTCTTCTGTTGTAAACTCTGATGTACTTTATATATTCATATAGTAGCTTCATGAACTACTATCTCTTTTAATTCCGCTGCATTTATTACTCTGTGTCTGTGTTCTGTGATTATTTATTTACTGTATATGTTCAGTTTTGCCAAATTTAAATTAACAACGCGGTATTTTGAGCAATTCAATTCCGGCATGAGTGTCTACCTATACACTTATAATGGATGCGAATGGTCCAAAATTCTGGGTCGTTACAGTTGGTATCAGAGCTTTGGTAGCTCTAGGCAAAACTCAACATATAGGGTAAATGTATTTACAGAATCACTCTCATTCGAGTTTCAATCTCTTCCTTTCGACTCGATTCCTTTGAATTTTGGAACGTTCCCTACGGCGCCGAAATTCATTCGTGTCCCTCACTATTCGTCTTCTTTCAAGTCTGGAGTATCCCATAACTCCACTTCGAATGATCTTTATAATGAATCGGGGTCTCGCCAAACTTCGAATGATTTGTAAAGGGGTGAAACTCCTTTACAATTGGCATTGATTTACCGGAGATTTCTATATCCTCGGTTTACGATGCTATCTATCTCCTGCTATACCTGAATTCTATTTCTTGAGATCGAATGTCGATTTACCTCGGAATTCCACATCAATCTTATTCTTGAAGTTACGGACGACCCGGTTAAGGTTTCCCGTGAATTAAATAAACTCATCCATCTCCCGATTGTGGTAATCGAACTATCTTATCTTCTGTTTCAAATTTATTTTCGAATCAAAATTCTCTTTGATTTGAGTCCATCAAATTTGAATCTCTGTCTTTGCTTTGAAATCTATTCTTATATAGTCGAGCGAGGAAGTGTATTTGTAAATTAATATCGTTTTCAAATTTGGTAAATGGAATAAATTTGAATGATTATATTATAAATATTTATAAGTAAAATTTTCTAAAAATTTAATAGGTTAATTAAATTGTTGTTTGAAATGATAATATTTGATTATCATTTATTGTTCTAAATAAATTTATAAATACGATTTATAAATTGATTGGAATTTGAAATGAATTTAATTCAGAAATTTGATATTTTATTAGTTCCGGTGATTTCGAACTTTGGTTTTTTTTTTAAAAAAAAAAAATTTAAAGTATATATTATTGAAGGTATTTTCAAATAGAAACCGTTTTCAAAGAATTTTAAAATGTTGAAATCAGTGCTCTTCTCTTTGTCGCTGGAAAATAATTTCGGTGATGGCGGCCGCGTCATCGACGTTCATTTTCGAGTTTCGAAGTGGAGATACTATTCTGTAGCTTTGCTACGGTTTTGTTTTAAAAATATTTTGATTTGAATTTCTTCGGTATAATTTGATTTATATTTATATAGGTATCTTATTTTAAAATTTAATTTGATTTGATATAAATACATTATATATCTCTCTAAATTGTTTAAAGTTAATTGGAAATCAAATTCTTAAATTTTGTTAAAGGATGATTTTAATTATAAATAAGACCAAAATTTGGAATAAATATTTAAACTTGAATAATTGAATTGGGAAAATTTTATTTGTATATTGTTCAACTGCATTCTAATACAACTTACCTAAATCATTCAGAAGTTGAATATGTAATTGGATAATATATAAGATAAATTGAATTTATAAATAAAATTTGAGTGTTTATAATAAATGTTATACACTAAATTTGATTATTAAGATGTTAATAGAGTTAGATAGGATAATAAGTAAACTTAGTTAATAAAAAAAAAATTGTTTTGAAAGAATTAATAAATTGAAATTTGATCAACTTATGAAAATACTTTGAATTTAAAGGCAATTAGTGAATATAAATTTATTTAAATCGAAACTTTATGTTTTAAATTAATTTATATGGGTTAAATATATGTGATTAGATATATTAAGTAGAATAAATTTAACAATAATATGGAATAAAGAAGAATTTAAAATTGTTGAAGAAAATATGATTATAATATAAGATTATTCAAATTTATGGTTTTAGAAATTGTAAATTTAAGAAAATGGGATAATAAGATAATGAATTTAGAAATAGTTGAGATTGATTTTAGTGAAATCAAATGGATTAAATCAATTATTGAATATCAATTAATTTTAATTTGAATTTATATGGTTTAAATTAATCGTTATTTTGTATTTCAAATCTGTTTTTCCTTCTGGTTGTTTCTATTCTCCTACCTCGTTCCTTTTCGGGGACGAAAAGTTTTGAGTGGGGGAGAGTGTAACGACCCGTAAATTTAACTGGTTTTAATAACGTTATTAATTGAAATTTTGTGAAATTTTAGACGATAAAATTTTAAAATAAAATTTAATATTTGGGATACGTCTAGTTAAATATAGCAACTGGTAAATTTTCGTCCGAAAATATGAAAGTTTATTTCGCGCGTAAATTCACTTCAATTTAATCAGTTAAAAAGCGTTGAAAATAAAACATTTTCAAACCCAAAATATTTTTTATAGAAAAATTCTAAACCATCTTCTGAGCAAGATTTCAGTTTATCGTTTTTCCAAATTCGGACATCTTTGGCTCCGTCGATCTTATTTTTCAGTGTTTTTCTTGCATTTTTCGTAGTAGAAAAATTCGATTTTTTATAATTCAATTATACCACTGATATCTGTATACCGTTTTGATCGTCTCGTCGTGCTGATCTCTACGGTATATTCAACTTTAAATTTTGAAGTTCGGTACTCGACGAAATCGATAAAACGATAAATCATACCGGTACCAAATTCTAACTATTTGGGGTTTTGTGCCCTTTTATTTTCAAACGTACAAACCCAACAGTCACTAGCATTTATATTTCTGAAAAATATAACCGTGACTTTTATTATTCCTATGCATTCAATGTTTTTTATTCGTTCAAAATTCTATTCGCCCTTTCATTTTCTATTTTATTTTATTTTTCTTTTGGTTTCTCGGTTGCTTGGAAAGAAAAGATTTTTTTTTACAATTTGTTGTCTGCTATTCTCTGGAAAGGTAAACAACATGTTCTCTGCCACCCTTCCATTTTGTTTCTTCCCTTTTCATTTTTGCCTTGCCATCTTTCTTTCCACTGGAAGCCAACCCACGCAGCCATCGCCTTTCCTTTTCCCTTCACCATCCCTCCCCCTCCGCCTGGACCGAGCACCAAACCCACCACCATGTAAACCGACATGCCACACGAACTCACCCACCATAGTTTGACCATGTGCCACCTCCCACTCCTCGACCTCCGCCGTATGCCCACCTACAGCCACCATCCCCTCTCTCTCCCACTCAATCCACCTACAACCGCAACTCCATCACCCCTGTCTGGTAGCCATCAGCCTCACCAACTGCCACCTTCAAACGCAACTCATCACCACCGAAATTTGCTCCCTCCCATCACACGCCTAGAAGCAACCCCATGGCATCGGCCTTCAACTCAACCACTGTAGTCGTTCGTCACCCTCTCTCCAACACTCCGCCATACTGACTGCGCCTTCTCACTCCACCACGCCGGCCTCGGCATCGATCGCCTTAATTTTTCCCATCTCCTCCTCTTCCCACTTCTTGCCGATAGCTCTATCCTCCTTTTCTTTTCCTTACAGGTCGGTTATATTTAATGTTTGATATGTATGTTATGCGATATATTAATGGAGTTATTATATATGTTATATTAATCTGCTTATATACAATTTGTTGCTAATATGTTAATGTATATATTTGGATAACGTATATTTCGAAATTTTATAATACAAAGTAAAATTTGTTGCATTTACGCCTATACTTATGGCTTGCAGCATATGAGATGAGTTTTCATATTTCTGTTTATATATATAAATTTATGTAATAATATCTTAAGTTAGTTATATATAAATTTTATATACATACGTTAGTCTATAAACGTTCCAACATGGTATTTATATTTATAAATATATAGTATGTGTAAAGTTGTAAAAGTTTGTCTTGTTTTACTATTAGATAGCTTGTTGTTTACTTTTTGGGTTTTTCGCATGCCGCTGTTTATTTTGCAACTATGTATTTATATTATATATAAGGGTTATAGTTTTAGTATGTTATGTTAGTTTTGGATGTTACTGTATGTATATTTAATCGTAAAAATATATATGTTCAAACTATTTTGCATAGTGTTATATAGGTAGTTATAATAGTACGTATTGTCTTATTAGCTTATATATTTAGTTTATATCTTTCTGTATCATACACGTATGCTATTTGATTTGTCTGTTTATATGTATGGCTGTTAAGTTTTATATCGGTGGATTAATATAGTAGCAATTGTGGAGTTTGTATATAGATATAAAAATTTATCTAAGTTGTATATTAGTTTAGATAAATTATATAACCTATCGGTTTTATATGGTTGTTTTGGATCTATATGAGATATGTTGTTGTATTACATTCCTGCTTTGTTTTAAAGTTATAATATACAAGTTGTCATACATTTATACAAGTTGTTTATGCTGTAGGTATCTAGATATAACAATTCGATGGTGAATCCACATATATATGTATTAGTTTTTATGTTAGAGATACAATTTGAAAAGTTACTTTCAATATGGTTTTAATTTAAACAATGGTTTTTGAAATATATACATATTTTAATTGTGTTTGAATGTAGAATATGATATATATAAATAAGTTCGCTTACATCAATTTATCTTCATCGACCCAATTTTGATTGATTTCGTCTATTTCTTATTATCAGCTTTGTCCGTTGTGCTTGTTTTCTCCATCAAATCATGTCCATCTAGCATCGCTTTGAAATCCGTAGCTCATCTCTTTGTCAAATCTGTCTAGCCTCGAAAGGTGAGCACTCACTCACGATTAACGTTCTTTTATTTATTAAATTTGATTTCAATTGAAACGACAATTAAAATATGCTGTTGTTAGTTAATTACACTGTTATATATGCTATTACCTGTATCAGTTCACCTGTGACATCTGACACCATTATCTGTTAATTATTTATGCGTTGATAATACAGTTTGGCTGATAATTGATTGATTGTTGATGTTTATATTGGATGTTAAACTGTTAATGTTAAAATGATAAATAGTATGAAATTGAACTTGATATAGAATAGTTAAATGTTAAATTTGATTAAATGACATTTGTATAATATGACCCATTTAACTGTCAAAATTTATTGACACGTAGGATTTGTTTAATTACATCTTGAACCACTGAATGTATGTTGTTAAATTGATGATGGATGAAATTGCAATTGAATGACTAAGTGAAACCGTAACGTAATAATCTTTAATCTACTTGAAATGATAGAGTAGATTCTAGAAATAGTTATATTAATTGGCGTAAATAACAAACGCGAATTAATACGATTATTTCGGGATTATTTGAAATTGTTGAATTGTTGTGAATGGATGCTATTGCTTGTTTATTTACTTTGACACCATCCCAGCTATCACACTGCAAGTTCCCTTTGTATGTTTTGATTTTGAATTTAAATGGAATCGGGTTGAAATGATAAATACCCAAACAATTTTGACTTAGGATAGAAAATTAAAATAAAACCCGATTGGTCAAATGTTTTGATTTAAATAAACATAAAGTTTTATTTGACGAATAACAAAGTTTTGAATAATTTGGAATTTAAATTCGAATGAATGTAAATGTGAATATTTGAATTTGGAACGAATATTAAAGTAGTAATTGACAAAAAGGATATTGTTTAAAATTTAATTATTTAATAATTAAATTTAGAATTATTTGAAAATAAATTTTTGAAATAATTAAAATTTAAGTGTTGAAATTATTAATAATTAACTTTTGAAATTATTAATAGTTAAGTTGTGAAATTATTAATAACGGAGTTTGAAATAATTAATAATTAAATTTTGAATTTATTAAAATTTAATTTTGGAATTATTAATGAATGAGTTGAAAAATTAATAATTAAGATTTGAAATTATTGAAATTTTGATGAGATCGAATTATAAATTAAATTGAATTGAATATCTTTTTAAGAGAAATTGAATTTTTGAACAAGTGAAAATAAGTCTAACTAAGTTTGAAATTTGAAAGGAATATCTTTGATAAGGAATTGAATGCGCTTTATCGAAACAAATGAAAGACTTGTAATTTAAAGAATTGGATTTGATAAGTGTAATTGTAAATAAGTTGTAAACTTTGATAATGAAATTGAATTTAAGACGTAACGTAATGAATTGGGAATTTAATTGAAATTGTTTAATGATAAATAAATTTAATGAATATCGAATGAAAGCGATAATTGATTTAAATCGTTTTGAACGTAAATTTAGTTAAACAATTTTGGAATGAACTTATATACAAAATGCAATGAATATTTGAATTGTTTAATTGAAACTTTGAAATTGAATTATGGAAATGTTGAAATTGAAATTGGAAAGTTTGAAACGTAATTTTGGAAATTGATTTCGAAAGACTAACGAATTGTCGATTTACGAATTCAAATTGAAATTGAAATGGTTTTGAAATATATTAATGACCAATCGGTGTTATAATCACGAAGGTTATTAAAGGAACCGGAGTCGGTTTGGGACATACTCACTGTCTAAACCGGAAACCACTTTAATAACTATACGCAAAGTGATGATCCAGAATGAAGTGGTTGGATTGACGAACGTTGATGATTGAAGAAAGTGAACGATAATGGATAGCCTTGACACTTGTGTCAAATTGGAAATGACTAAAACAGGAGCTGTGCCGGGCCAATGGAGGATTAGCTACCTCAAGTGGACACACTTCTTCGTAAACTATTCTTTTACTTTGTGATTGATTGGTGCGCACCCTTGATTTGGGAGTGTTGTTTCACGGTGTTGCGGGCGCTGCGGCGTTGCGTTCTCACCAGTCCGGATCAGGCGAACGGTAGTGTCACTACCTTGGGTATAGCCTCATGTGCCTTGTCATACTTGTATTCCATTTATGCGCGACCACTACGATTTTGATTTGTACCTTTAGTATATGGATTGCCCTCTGGTGACTTCCGGTTTTGGGGAAACTACGGTCTTGTATATGCTTTTGGGAATAAAAATGTGTTAAGGGTGGAATGGGCCATGACTTAACGCTATTTTGATATCTTATTATTACTGATAGACATTATCTACTTATCGTACACTACTACATAGTAGATAGTTTAACGGATCCTTGAAGGATGGTTATTCCAAACATCCTTTGAGTTACTTGTATTTCAATTGCTATTTCACTTGAGTTGGATTTATTAATATAAGAATGTTAATCCTGACTCGAGTGTTTTGTGCTTTGCTTTACGCTCGGGTCAGACTGAGTGTACCAGTATTCGAGACTCACCTTTGGAGTTGGAGCTTTGCTTGAAGATCCAGCCATCTATTCTGCTTTCAGTATTCGATGATTCCAGTGATGTATTCTGATTTGTATCTGATGTATCGTATTACTCTTCTGTTGTAAACTCTGATGTACTTTATATATTCATATAGTAGCTTCATGAACTACTATCTCTTTTAATTCCGCTGCATTTATTACTCTGTGTCTGTGTTCTGTGATTATTTATTTACTGTATATGTTCAGTGTTATCCCAACTTTTGGCAAAGCCGAGATACCCAAAGATTAACTGAAAATCAATGATTATTAGTCATGAACATCGGTTGTGCATCGCAGGTTCGCCACGGATATCGATGAATTTTGTCCGAGTCCGGATCGGGCTGCAATTGATAAGACATGTCAAGCAAGGCCAAAGGAAACGACGTTCCAAGTTTCGAGTCAATCCGAGTTCATACGCTCAAGATATCACCAATGGAAAATGGAGGAGGCAGCCTTGTGTTCGAATCCATAGAAGACCCTATGTTCGAATCGATGACGTAGGAATTCTATTCGAATCCATCAAGGTCGACTCCATTATCTTCGAATCCATCCCTTTCGCCTGGCTTCGAATCCATCGAGCCACTTCGCCTCGCAACCTTCAGGTTGAACACCTTCGTATCCATCTGGGCTCGATGGTTCGAATCCAACACTCGAACCCATGAAGACCTCTCGCTTCATACCCGTCAGATACTTGCTTCGAATCGATGCAAGGTTGGCGTGTTCGAATCGATTAAGTGCCTTCCTTCGAATCCATCCGGCTACGTTTAACTCTGTATCGATCAAGACACGTTGGCCAACGATACGAAGTAGGCGCCATTCGAATCCAGGGATATTTAGTGTCTTCGAATCCATCGAGTCAAGGCAGCGAAGTCTCCGGGACGACTCGATCTAACTGGCGACAAAAGCGGATCGATGCAAGGTTTGCGCTCCCCGTCACCATCTTCGCGTGCAGGAGGATCGATTCGAACGAATCGATTCGAGCATATCGATTCAAACGACTCCAGAATTCGAAAAACACCGACTTGAATCGATCATAACTTGAGATCTACACATCCAAATGCTATGAAATTTTCACAGAAGCTTGAACACATGATGAAGAATGTTCACACCAAATTTTAGCTCGATTGGACAATTTCTTGATCGATTCGAACATAGCTTCGAATCGATCCCAAAGTGGGCCCGGATTTTCAGAGAGCGGGCATGTGGGCCCCCTGACGTACTGGAACTGGTCTCCCTTCAGTTTAGGCGAAATATCAGCCTCCTACACCTATAAATAGACCCCCAGGTCATTCAGAAAAGAGGTCGGACAATTTCAAGAGCTAAAGATCGCCCAGATTCTGCCAGATTTACTCCAGATCATCGTTGCTGCCTTAGATTCATACTTGATTCAGCAAATCAGTTGTAATACAACATACGAAATTGTAATCTTCAAGCATCGAGCAATAAAATCATAAAAACCTTGAAGTGGACGTAGGCCGGAGATAGCCGAACCACTATAAATTGTGTGTCACTATTCATTATTTCTTAATTGCTGCTTGTTACTTGCTTAGATCTGTGATTTGTGTGTGAATACTGTTGGTTCGTATTCATACGCTGGTGCTTTCACTATACTTGGGGTTTGTGACCATTTTTGGTGCAAACACTTTGGTGCTTTCACTGAGAACGACTAGCACCCGCTACACCAAATTCAAAATTTAGATTTGGAATTTTAAAGATTCAGATCTGACTCTACAATGACTCGACAAACTAGACAAAGAACTGAGAGGAGCCAACAGGCAGGAAGTCAAGAGGCATCCTCTGGCGCTGGAGAAGGACAAGCTTCGATCTACATTACTAGAGATGAGATGGAGGCTATGAATAACTTAATGCAGGAAAGAATGATGAAAAGCCAACAAGAGATGCTGCAGAACTTCTTCGAACAGATGAGAGCTGCAGGAACACAGAACCTTGGACCAGCTACAGCGGCTGTGAATGTGGAACAAGGAGCTAGGGCTATGGAACCCAACGGAGGACAGAATACAGAACCAGAAGGCAATCAACAAGGGCTTGGGGGCAGGCCCACAGGTTCCAACGCAGAAGGACCTTTGGAAGGAGCTCAACCGGCTAGGGCCAACACAAATGCTAACGAGCCACCCGAAGAGTACGTACCAGAATTCCCTACAAGGCTCGGAGGGCAAGACAGAGACGTGACAAGGGGGCAACCCCTGGATGGAGATGAAAGAATGATCGGCCTAGTGAGACGACTCATGAGAGGAGGATTTTCAGGAGGAGGATTGGAAGAAGTTAGTCGGAGTCCGTTCGCTCCGAATATCAGGAATGCAAGGAACCCTCCGAAGTTCAAACTACCAACGCTGAATCCCTATGACGGAAAATCAGACCCGACCATGCATATCACCAGATATATCAGACACATGGAAGTGCTGGGGGCATCCGAAGAAGTGATGGCACGATGTTTCCCCTTATTCTTATCAGATTTGGCTGCGCTTTGGTTTAGGCAGCTAGAAACCGGATCAATCAGGACATGGGGCGAGCTTGTGGATTGCTTCATGAAGCAGTTTAGGGTTCACGTGACGCGGCCTAAGAGCGTGATGACTTTGGCATCAATAAAACAAAGGACCGGAGAGTCCATAAAAGATTTTTTGTTACGATTTAATGCGACGGTGACTTCGGTAGATCGCCCGGACCCATCGATGATTTTGATGGCGGCAGTGGCAGGAGTTGGAGAAGGCACTGAATTCAAAGACTCTTTGACTAAAGATCCACCACAAGATCTTGGAGAGTTTTTCCATGAAGCTGAAAAATTTATTCGATTAGAAGAATCACGAGCCGAGAGGCAGGAAATAAATGTTACACAAGGCGAAGGAACCGCCAGGGAACAGTCCAGGGCAGACAAAGGAAAGAGAAAGCAGGATGACGCACCTGATGGTCCTGACAAACGGAAGAAATTCCGAGAGCCTAGATTCAGGCAGTACACAGACTTGGTGGCAGGACTGGAACGAATTTACACCGAAACTCGGGGGCAACTCCCCTATCGAAAGCCACCAAGGAGAGATCCCACAGAGCGGGAACGTAGAACCGGAAAATATTGCCTATTCCATGAGCTGGATGGGCACACTACCGATGAATGCCGCCACCTGAAGGATGAGGTGGAAGAACATGCCAGGAGTGGTAGATTGCCACAGTATGTCAGAGAACGCACGACGGCGGTTAGACCCGAACAACTACCACCTCAACCAAACAGGAATGATCCTGGATCGGGATCACGACTCATCATCAACTGATTGTGATGGCAAGGGCCAAGTTCAAGATTTGGACTCTGGTCGATTAGTTTTCTTAGATTTGATTTCCAAAATAAAACGGCTATCCCACTTACTCATGTACGGGAACCGGAGAGATCCCTAGGCATGCTCTGAGATGGAAATAGACCGCTCCGCCCGGAGAGGCATTATCTTGTTTTTTCCTGGTGTTTGAGATTGAACATCTAGGATTTGAATTTAATAAAGAAACACTTATTAAAATAAACCTTTGACCAGAGAGTTAAAGGATAAACATTAAATATCAATATAAACATGATCGCTTTATGATCCTACCCGGAGAGGTAGGATCCGTAGTGCAAGAAGTGAGTTGCTTCGCCGGAGAGCGACAGGATCAACTCACTTAAGCATCGTTTCCTATTCACCGGAGAGTGATTGGATCAGGATTCGATAAGAGCCCGGAGAGGCTATGATCGACCGACGATTCAGGTCATGACATCGCTTAATGTTCAGATACACTGAACCGGAGTGCAGGAGGTGAGTCGCTTCGCCGGAGAGCGACAGGATTGACTCACCTAACGTTGTTTCCCCTTCATCGGAGAGTGACAGGATGGGATCCAGCATGAGCCCGGAGAGGCTGTGATCGACCGACGATTCAGGTTATGACATCGCTTAACGTTCAGATACACTGAACCGGAGTGCAGGAGGTGAGTCGCTTCGCCGGATATCGACAGGATTGACTCACTTAACGTTGTTTCCCCTTCACCGGAGAGTGACAGGATGGGATCCAGCATAAGCCCGGAGAGGCTATGATCGGTCGAGAACGACCAAGACATCGCTATACGCCCTAGCTGGGGCCAGAGTGCAAGGGATAGAAAGCAACGCCGGAGTGCAATAGGATCTTTCTATTCAATCGCTAAATCTAGAATGGGTTTGACAGGGGTCCGGAGTGACCATCAATAGTACGGAGAGACCGTAGAATTTCATTCTTAACTTCCACTGGAAAAAATTGATAACAATTCGGCTTCGAATAGCCATGGACTTGATTGAAAATGCTATAAGCTATGAGTAAAACATGAACTCACCACATCCGATTTAAGACTGATCAAAACACGCCTTTTACCAAAAAGGCATGTTTTGGGGGGCAAAATGTTATCCCAACTTTTGGCAAAGCCGAGATACCCAAAGATTAACTGAAAATCAATGATTATTAGTCATGAACATCGGTTGTGCATCGCAGGTTCGCCACGGATATCGATGAATTTTGTCCGAGTCCGGATCGGGCTGCAATTGATAAGACATGTCAAGCAAGGCCAAAGGAAACGACGTTCCAAGTTTCGAGTCAATCCGAGTTCGTACGCTCAAGATATCACCAATGGAAAATGGAGGAGGCAGCCTTGTGTTCGAATCCATAGAAGACCCTATGTTCGAATCGATGACGTAGGAATTCTATTCGAATCCATCAAGGTCGACTCCATTATCTTCGAATCCATCCCTTTCGCCTGGCTTCGAATCCATCGAGCCACTTCGCCTCGCAACCTTCAGGTTGAACACCTTCGTATCCATCTGGGCTCGATGGTTCGAATCCAACACTCGAACCCATGAAGACCTCTCGCTTCATACCCGTCAGATACTTGCTTCGAATCGATGCAAGGTTGGCGTGTTCGAATCGATTAAGTGCCTTCCTTCGAATCCATCCGGCTACGTTTAACTCTGTATCGATCAAGACACGTTGGCCAACGATACGAAGTAGGCGCCATTCGAATCCAGGGATATTTAGTGTCTTCGAATCCATCGAGTCAAGGCAGCGAAGTCTCCGGGACGACTCGATCTAACTGGCGACAAAAGCGGATCGATGCAAGGTTTGCGCTCCCCGTCACCATCTTCGCGTGCAGGAGGATCGATTCGAACGAATCGATTCGAGCATATCGATTCGAACGACTCCAGAATTCGAAAAACACCGACTTGAATCGATCATAACTTGAGATCTACACATCCAAATGCTATGAAATTTTCACAGAAGCTTGAACACATGATGAAGAATGTTCACACCAAATTTTAGCTCGATTGGACAATTTCTTGATCGATTCGAACATAGCTTCGAATCGATCCCAAAGTGGGCCCGGATTTTCAGAGAGCGGGCATGTGGGCCCCCTGACGTACTGGAACTGGTCTCCCTTCAGTTTAGGCGAAATATCAGCCTCCTACACCTATAAATAGACCCCCAGGTCATTCAGAAAAGAGGTCGGACAATTTCAAGAGCTAAAGATCGCCCAGATTCTGCCAGATTTACTCCAGATCATCGTTGCTGCCTTAGATTCATACTTGATTCAGCAAATCAGTTGTAATACAACATACGAAATTGTAATCTTCAAGCATCGAGCAATAAAATCATAAAAACCTTGAAGTGGACGTAGGCCGGAGATAGCCGAACCACTATAAATTGTGTGTCACTATTCATTATTTCTTAATTGCTGCTTGTTACTTGCTTAGATCTGTGATTTGTGTGTGAATACTGTTGGTTCGTATTCATACGCTGGTGCTTTCACTATACTTGGGGTTTGTGACCATTTTTGGTGCAAACATTCAGTTTTGCCAAATTTAAATTAACAACGCGGTATTTTGAGCAATTCAATTCCGGCATGAGTGTCTACCTATACACTTATAATGGATGCGAATGGTCCAAAATTCTGGGTCGTTACAGTAAGGGTGGGAGTCTTTAACAACCCTGGTTTTAGCGATTACATGAGAATATTAAATTATAATGGAGGTTATAATTTAATAATGTTAATTAATAATAAATAGAGGATTTTTATTGTTTATTGAGAATAAACAATATAAATGAGAATAAAATAAGAAAAATAAAGTTTGGAGATTTTATTAAGATTGTTTGAGACAATAAAATGAGTGAAATGTGTTTTATTTAGAGTTAATGCAATAATTTTGTTAATTATTGCTATTTACTTCTTTTGATGATTTTTAAAAAGAGTAATTAATTTTAAAATTAGATATATTGAATATATTGATGGAATTGAGTTTAAAAATATAATTTGAGTTAAAATTAAGTTTGAAATGATTTGTAGAATTTAATTACACAAGAATGTGATTTTTGTGTAATTTTTAATGTTAATTATAATGGGTTTTGTAATTAAAAATGTAAATTGTCATTTACTTTAAAATAGAGAAATATGATAACAAAATGTTTTAATAATATAAATAATCTTTTATTTGAGTAAAACATTTTTATTATCATGAGTATTGAGTGTCAAAAGTTTTAAAGAAGTAAAACTTGAAATAGTGTTAATTCCATTTGTTAGTATACATTGTAACATGAAGTAAGAGATTAAGTAATTAACTTAAGTTAACTTCTTTTATTAATTTGGGATAAAGCCCATTACCAATATCATTAGCCTGTAACCAGACATGAGTAATGAGAAAGAAAAATAACAGTACGTACCATTTTTCTCTTTTCTTCCTCAAAAATTCTAGAAGCTTGTTAATGGCAGCAACCCTTTCTTCCCCTTTCAATCTATGCTTAAATTTATCAAATAAAATGAAAATCATTGCTTTAAAAAGAGAATATAAACTTCAAACTCGGGTAATCCACCATCTAGAACTCCTTTCAATGTCAAAATCAAGTTTTACAGAGATAATTTGTTAACAGTTCTCTACTGTTTGTGCATGTGTCTTTTTCAAAGTTTTATAGGATTGGATGCTCTATTCTTGGCTAAAAGCTTCAATCTTTGGCATCTAAATTATAGTTTAATCTTCATGAAGGTAAGGTGAGTGTAAAACTCACAAACTCTAGCTCTCTATATGATCAAAATGTTATAATCTGTGAATTTTTGAATCCTGTACGAATTATTTTGCTCTTTGTTATTATCTTGTTTTTCTGATTTTAAGTACCCTGTTTGAAATTGCCATACTTTTGACTCGTAACTCCAAATTAGATGATCCTTTTTCTGAATTCTAGATATGACAATGCTCTACAACTTTCATGTATTGATTTTTCTGTATTTTTGAGGTTAGCTATGTCAAAATCGAATTTTCTTTCTGCTATTCGAGAGCAAAACCTATATTTGCTCTGTGTTTGAAGCTGAAACAATTAGCCATAAATTCTTCGTTCCTTAACCGAATTTAATAATTTTGGATGTTCCAGAAAGCTTAAATCATGTACTACAACTTTCATATATTAAGTTTTCTATAATTTTGAGGTTAGCTATGTCAAAATCGAATTTTCTTTCTGCCATCCCGAGAGCAAAACCTATATTTGCTCTGTGTTTGAAGATGAAACAATTAGCCATAACTTCTTCGTTTCTTAACTAAATTTGATAATTTAGGATGTTACAGAAGGCTTAAATCATGTAATACAACTTTTAAGTATTGAGTTTTTTGTAATTTTGAGGTTAGCTATGTCAAAATCGATTTTCTTTCTGCCGTTACGAGAGCAAAACCTATATTTGCTCTGTGTTTGAAGCTGAAACAATTAGCCATAACTTCTTCGTTTCTTAACCGAATTTGATAATTTTGGATGTTTCGGAAAGCTTAAATCATTTACTACTAATTTCAATTGTTATCAGTAATTTTGAGGTTAGCTATGTCAAAATCGAATTTTCTTTCTGCTATCTCGAGAGAAAAACGTATATTTGCTCTGTGTTTGAAACTGAAACGAAATTGGCCATAACTTTTTCGTTTCTTAAACGAATTTGATAATTTAGGATGTTCCGGAAAGCATAAATCATGTGCTACAAGTTTCATTATTTGTGTTTCCTGGAATTTTAAAGTTTGCTTGGTCGAAATTATGGTTGTATGTTGTTGTTTTGAGAGCAAGAAGACAGCAACAAACAATCAT
Organism: Allium fistulosum; assembly: GCA_030737815.1. Taxonomy (NCBI): domain Eukaryota; kingdom Viridiplantae; phylum Streptophyta; class Magnoliopsida; order Asparagales; family Amaryllidaceae; genus Allium; species Allium fistulosum. Next base: position 1,126,313,048 of record CM060902.1, on the reverse strand, counting down.
TGAACTTAGAATTGTATTAGCTCGTTTTACTCTTATTCTCTTTCATTTTTGATGATGTTTTGAGATATTTTGAGAGCAATGATGTCTATCAATAGGCTAGCCAAGTTTTGATGAATTTGAAATTCAAATTTGAATTGAATTTGAATGACAATTTTGAGTGATTTCTTTGATTTCGAGCACAGATTTTTCCAAACAATTTCGAAATAATATTTAAAATAAATTGGAATTTAAAATAATTATTATGTAATGTTTTTAAATTATTTTAAGCTACAAAATCTATTTAATCTCTATAATAAGGGAATTTTCAAATATCGTCTTTAAATTGATTTCGGAAAATGGTTTTAAAAGCTTGTCTTCTCAAATAAATTATTTTATATATAAATTACACATTTTTGCACTATTCGAGCGAATAAGAAGGAGAATTAAACGGTTTGGTAAAACACATGGTATGGGACACGTGCGTTTATCTTATCGGTTAATTCCCGACTTGTCCGTTTGATCGTTTTGACCTTCGGGTCGAGTTTACCGATGAGACGAGGTAAACTTTTAACTGCTTTGAGTGTGAAATTTACTGGCGATTATTAAACCGTTTAGTACGAACGTGTGGTATGGGATGCACGTTAACACTATTCGGGTTCCTATTTGAAAGTTTGTGACACATTTGCCATTACGGCGTGCCAGTACTGGACCTTCGGGTCATTGCCATTGCGGCGTTTGCCAATGCAGTGTATTTGCCATTGCGGTGTATTTGCCATTGCAGCGTATTTGCTATTGCAGCGTATTTGTCATTGTGACGTTTTTCCTTCGGGCGAGGTACCTATTTGAGATAACAGTACTTGGCAAGGCTTCGGCCACATGCATGTGCAAATACTTTTGAGATGGTTTCTTTGACTATTTTCCCTAGTGTATCGCCCTTTTCGGAATTGGTCCTTTGAACCATTCGATATATATATTTGTGGTGATTACCTTTCGGGAATTTGAACTCTTGGAAGTTCTATTTTTGAGATTTGAATTGCCTACACTGGTGTTATGAGATTTGCCTTTTGGCGTTTACTTGAGATTTTATTCTCCTCTTTGGAGATATATTTGCCTTATGGCATGTTTGAGATGAGATCTTTTTATGCTTGTTTTTAGTCTGCCAAGATGGCGGATGTAGATTTTTCCCTAAACCATACTTGATGTTTTATGAATACCGATGATACGAGGCACTTGTGTTTGATTTGAGTATTGAGTTTGAGTTAAGTCTTTCGAGGTATTTTGTCACTTAAGTAGCATTTGTTACTTAAGTGTTGAGCTTACGAGTTTATCGATTCATTCTTCTCTTTCGAGAAGAAGTATCTTCATGACTATTCTGCTTCATATTATCGATATTGACTGATTTTTGTAGCTAGACTGACCCGTGTATCTATACTTGGGTCAGACCGAGTTGTTTCAGGTATCATCTATTAGACTTAGTTTGAAGTTGATGTTGGATATCAGCTCTTCTTTCTCTTGAGTAATTTATGTTCTTCCGCATACTCTGATGTATTTATATTTGATTCGATGTATATGGTGTGGTCGAGTACCACCTTTATTGTATTCATGTTGTATTGTACTAAACATGTATCAGTGTATATGTATATATATGATGTTGATTACTGTTCTGTGATGTGCTTTACACTTAGTTATTGTATTTTGTTCTGATAGATCCGTTAGCCACCTATAGTTTTGTATTAAGCATTTATTGCATATGTCGATCCATAAGAGATAGAAAAGAAAAATCATATTGCATTTATCGACGTATTCAGTGGATGTTTAAGACAAAGTTATAGATGGTCGCCCTTAACCAGCCCTATTCTCCGCTTTAGTAGACGGAATTACTCGTTAATTCTCTTTACTAAGGTGGGTCTCGGGGTGGGGCGTTACATAATTAAAAGTTAATTAAATAAATTAAGTAACGTATTTATTGATATATGTAACATTATCTTAAAATGTTAAGGTAATATGTGTGTGTGTGTGTATGTATAATTTTAGAAATTAATTATAATTAATTAAAATTGTTTTAAATAAATAAATAAATTTTTAATTAATAAATAACATAATACATATATATGATTTATGCTTATACCTATAAATGTTATGGTGCACATATTCAATTAAAATGCTTAAAATGAATAAAATAAAATTCATTAATATGTTAATTAGTTAATAATTAAATTAATTAAATATGATTAAATCAATAAAATTAATATTAGATTATACGTAAGATTATTATATAAGTTAATCAATTATAAAATGTCATGAAAGAATTAAACTTATATAATATAAATGTCTAATAAAAGGTGGAACGGTAAGAAATCCAATTAGACTTAAGGAATAAATATATATGTACAATACTTATACCATGATTTCAGATGTGTCTAACAATTGAATCACGAGGGTGTTTAATAAGAAATATATTATTCCATAAGTCGATATCACTCAATTAACTATAATAAAGATTATGAATCCCTAATATTAAGTTGTCCTCTACCATGTATATATTAATAGATACTTGCATACTCCTTAGTTGTTAAGCTTTCCTCAAGCTAGTGATGTTATGCATAATATATTAATATATAGAATAGACAAGGTAAGATAACTGTACATATTTATTGAGCTTTCCTCAAGGTATGTGCACTATACTTAGGCCATCGGAAAATGGTATGTATGAGCGAATAATCGCCCTTTGATTTTTGGGCTTTCCTCAACGTAAAGATGAGATTAGGACAAAGACTATAAGGTTAGGAATTGTAAATGATATAATTGATAAGGCATTATCCATCATATATAGGCCTATGATTTTTGAGCTTTCTTCAAGGTCAGAATCCCAAGGCACACAAGTCCTATTCACCCATTAGAGAAATTGAAGGATTTCTATGTTTCTTTTAGGGTTTCGAGAAACGTAAAAGTAGAGTGAGAAACTTATTAGAAAAATGAAACAGGAACATTAACATTTCTAATACTATAAGAACGTCTGCTATATAAAGTTGAAATAATCTACATCGATAAAGTTATGCAACTAATAAAATTGATAAAATGTTTATCAATTACAGTATACAAAGTCATTAAATAAATATTGACAAATAGAAATAAAAAATATACCTAATAATAAATATTTTTTGCATGTTCTTATGTCGACACCCATGCAAGTGTCGAATTTTAAAAGTACTAAATACATATGTAATTGGTAACTTATGTGTTTATTTACCTAGGACTATGTACTATCCTTTTTGAGTTTCGAACTCTGAAAGCGATAGTTGAATATCAATGTCTAATCCTTATTCAACCACATGTAAATGTTATATTGTGAAAAAGTCTGAAATCCGACTTTTCGACCCTCGAATGTCGACACTAAATACATCCATGGTATTCACATGCTGAGCACCCAAGTGTCGAAAAGACAGAAAGTTAGGGTAAAATATATGAAAAAGACTAGAACAAGAAAAGAAGCACACGGCACAAAATTTCACAATGGAACAAAAATATATAATATCAAGGGAATAGTACAAAGGGCTACTCTAAATATAGAAATATCAGAGTTACTAAAACCTAAGTACTATCATCCGCCTGTACTGTTATAACTATCTATCATCATAATGCTGATATATACAATACAGAAATGCAGCGGAAAAAAGAATATTACGGTAGATAATTATCTGGCTCTTCTCCATAAGCTCCAAGCATCGAAAGTTAAATCTGGAAATTTACACGAGGTTGACCAGAGCATTATTAGAAAATAACACCCGGATCAGTCCGGTAAACCAGCGTGAGAAACTCAAGAAATAAGAGTGACATATAATAGCACATTTTTGAGACCATATGGATTATCGTAATGGTTTTCCCCTTAATGAAACCAATCATTCGTTAAGTTTAACATATAGTTATATGATAGGTAATGTGTAGTGTGTAGTACATAAATCATATCAAATAGCTGTTGTGTGAACGTCACAACAATAATAGTATATAATCAACACCGCTAAGGTGCGTTCACATAATAGATTTTTCAACGGAGATCTCCTCGGTCTGATCGCATCCGAACTCCATGATAGGAATCAAAAACTACCTTCGTAGCATCGTATATCTCCAGATAGGATATACTAAGGTAAACCTAATTGGACCACCCTCAGTGTGTAGTCTGGGTCATATCAACTCCCGCTAGCAACAATCGATAAGCATCTTTAGATTGGAGTTGATATACCCTTAAGATCAGCTAAACCCCCCAGGCCATGCCCCTTCTATATTTTCTATCATTTTTCCAATGTTGAGGCTACGTTCGTTATATTTTATTCGAGTCTTCGTCATTCAAACAAAACACAAATCCCCATATGGATTCCATCATAGATAACGAATCACCACATGGATTTGAGCATCTCGAACAGATCTTGAACCTCCACATAGGTTCCCTGCATAAATCCTTCGACGAATGCTGATGTTATCCTCTCTTTTGGAATACTCCTCAAGACCACATTATAGCATTGTTTGAAATTTAAATGCTGACCTCTCCCTTGGATTTAACTTAGGATTGACAGTTCAACTTTATAACATTTCACTTCACAACCGCTTCTAGAACATAGATTGCGTATATGTTTTTAAAGTGATTACGAGTTTTTAATCATCTTATATTAGTACACTCTTTTCGCTTATCGAACTCTCCAAAATGAATTGATGAATTTTCGGTTAACTCAATTGCGGTTCTCTCAAAAGTAAGCGAAAGATAGAGACATTTCGTACCAATGCCCCTCCCCAAAAGTTCTCATTGATATGAAATCACAAAATCTTTCGATAATTATTTAAGTCAATATTGGGTCAAATTCGATAATAGATTAATCGATTATCTAGTCAAAACAATTGCTTATACAAATCATGATTCGTACGTTTAACTCGTTTTCGATATTTCAACTTAACCATTCCTCGTTCAAGAGTGAGGCCATGTAAGTTAGAGCATTGGTTACATCAAAGCCTTGCCTAGACACTTCATTCTTGAATCTCACAAATAGATAAGTCTACCTCGTCGGTTTTTAGTGTTAAGTATAGTATTAATGATTTCCATAAACAAGAAGAAATCAACACAATTGACATGTTTCCGGCATTTTCCAACTTACTACTCATCAATTAAGAGGGAAACCAGTAGGTTAGAGCTCTATTGCTCTATCTTACTCGACGTTAATCTTAACTCTCACAAATAGACAAGCCTTACTTCGTCGGCCTTTAGTGTTAAGCATTGTTAATTACTTGTCAAACAAGTAATCAAACAATTTACCATTTTGCCACTAATCAATTTTTAACCCTTTTTCGAAGACATTTGTATGTGCTTTTAAAATACTTGAGAATACTTATAATAGGTTTTAAACATTTATCCAAAATATTAAAAACTCGAAATGACATTTTTGCTATATATTTTAACAAAACATCCCTTCTTAAAAATTCACAACCAAATCTTAAAAATTCATAAATATCTCAAACCACTTTTGAAATACTCTACTAATAGTTAATAAACACTTGTAAAAAGAATGAAACAAAGTACTTAAATCTATATATCTTTTCAGACCTTTTAAGTCCAAAAATCGTGTCTAAACGGGGCAGTTTTACACTGGTGATGTTTTGCCCACTTTTCGAGATGTTATTTAACTTTTTACTGTTCAAGCTTTTAATAGCAATAAATATACATATAACAAATTATAAATATTGTGAGAAATCCCAAAGGAACAGTCTATGAAGTTCCTTAAACATTGCATAAAACAAGGCAATTCCGAACTGCATCCATAGCAACTATCCGTATAAGCGCACTTCCAAATCTGAGTCCAATCTAAACCAAAGTCCATCTTTAAACTATGTGCTTTGTTCAAGGCCTAGTCATATGTCATACAAGTCCATTTAAGTCCATTGCCAATTCGTTCAAGTCAATATACATGAATCACATATGTCACTTACTTTCAAAGCAAGAATTCAAAATAATATTTTAACATATGTCAACAACAATTCAAACAACTTAAACACAATCAAACACAAACATATATGTGTTATATTTTCCATTCAAAGTAAGGTGTTGTACTCACCTTTAACCTCACAAATAACCACATCCAAGAATCAAAGTCCAAACCCAAGCTAGCAACCTCCCTTCCCTCCTTCCTCTCTTGCTTTTGCACTTGCCTTTGCCTTTCCTCCTCACTATATGCTCACAGACATTCGTGGGCTTGAGAGTACGGCTTTGATTCTTCAACTTTGCGTATTGGTGGAAGGTGTTCTAATATTGTACTAAGCCTTGTGAATTTTTTTAAGTGATTTGGAGTTGATTTGTACCTATTTTATTTTAGAACATAAGAGAGAAGGAAGATGAAAAAGCCATTGAAGCTCACCCCTCCCTCACCAAAGAAGGTGTTCTAATATAGGCTTAGAAATGGTGTTTCCTAAGAACTCACTCACCCCTCCCCCACCAATCCATGGAAGCTTTACCTCTCATCACTTCTCCTTTATGCCAATTACCATTATACCCCTTTCATGATAATATCTCTTATCCTTTAAGTGCTTCTAGAAAATTCTAGAGGTGTGTGTTAATTAGTTGCTAATGTATTCATTTGAACATTAGTCAAGTGCCAAAGAGCCTTAACAACTTATATCGATCGAAAAGCTGTTTACCAATAAACCGATTTTCAGTCATATTATCGATTTTTCTTCGAAGAATATATTTTTGTAAACAAATTTCATAAATAAGTTTATTACCATTAACTATTAATTAAATGATGCTTAACAAGTTTATAAAATCATATTTATAATAGTTAATTATATTTCAAAATGTTTTGATATTCGAAGATGAAGTGTTCGAATTGCAGGGTCGCTATAATAAACTTATTGCGTTAAATGTAACACTAGACCGATTATTAGATAGATCTAAGAATTCGATCATTAAAATGTCATTTTGATCGGTTTACGTAAAGTGTAAATTATTTGATATCTTTAAATGTTAATGATGACCAAATGCATTTTTTTCTAGAATTCATTACGATATTGTAGTAAGGGCTCCTTTCAAATGGTTCAACCATCTAGAAAAGAAAGTGAATGTACAAGAGTAGATGTAACTTAAGGCATAGTTAGGATGAAGAGAGTAAATGGTCACTTTTACTTAATGAAGAAACAATGGAACGAGAACTGTAAAGTAATAATATATACTTAACATTAGAATAAGAAATATGATTACTATTCCAAAATTTATTTTCTAGTAGAAAATTATTTTTTATTAGATTTATTTCATTGAGCTAAAGAAATTTGATTTGAAAAATTCTGAACTGTAAAATGGTTATGGCAGTTGAAATAAATAGCATATATTAAATGATTAAATGGAGCTTCGTGTTTCGTACACTACTATAGTAATGGTGGAAATAGTGGAAGCATGCTATATATCACCTATTGTGTAACAACCCATACCCCAATGGGCCTGAATTTTCGTTAAACCGAAAACCCAATTCCACTAAAGTATGGATTGTTGGTATCTATCCTACAAATAAACAAATATATGCATATCAGAGCACTATCGAGATAACTCATAGAATAGTAAAGTATAATAGAATATATAGTCACTGACCAAGGTTGACACTTCAAATGTCTACGGTCCTTGTCAATGCCAAGCATGCATTAGGAACCCAGTCCTTCTACCATTCCCACCTTGAACTAGTACTTGTCCCTTTAAAGCTACCATTTGGGTTGAATGAGGAGGAGGTCAGAACAACGTTCTTGTGACTGGTGTATTATACATTTTGTACATAACACTAGTTTATGCCAATTCTATTACATGTTATGTTTCTTATTATTTTACTTAGTTGTTTTGACTCCACGTACGCGTAAGATACGCCCCCATCTACCCAAAGTAGGCCATTATTACATACGTATATATAAAAATGTACAAATACCACAATCCCCCTTTGGACCAATATACTATCCCTGCTACTATTGTAATATGGCACCACGTTTGGATCCATCATCAATGTAATATAATGCCCATATGGAACTACATCTCATATTATACTACCCTTACAACTACGCATTGGGAAGGGGAACCCAAAATGCAAACTCGTTGGCGTGTCTCATTGTCTACACCTATGTCCATCTCTCAATGGGTAGTTTACACCCTGTCGTGCATCTCGTAGTGCCTAATACGATATCACGGTAGTTTAGCTGTAATCTATCTTACATTTTGGGGGATTTTCAACTTGTCTCTTTCCTAGTTGTAGAGTTAGAACTACGAACTATAAGTATAGTGGACTCAACCCCACCAGCTGTGGACTCAGCTCCACGGACTACCCCATGCATTGAAAGAATTCTCTAAAAGGGTCATCTAGCCTTACCTCTTAACAAACTGACTAGCAAACAAACATGGGGCAATGCATAACCTAATGTGGACCGTACACGAGTAGGGAGTGTAGCCCGTTAGATGTAATCCCTATCTTTCCCATTGACCGCTAAGGATTGATGACGTTCTCGGCCTATGTGTAGCCCCTACTCCTTAATTGAGTACCTCCATATACTTCTATAGCGTTGTTCTTCGCTCACCGTCCAATTTAGATTGCCTATTGCAATCAAGGAAATACTCCCATTTCCTAATTTTGAAGTAGACTCCACTTTCTATTAGGGTATTCCTTTATCTATACGCAAGCATATACTCTCCATAGGTCCTATGGTTGGATATGTCTTACATCGGTGTAATGTGTACACAGCTGTTGGTAGCCCCTTGCGTGGGCTGGCTTCTACTGTGTAACACTAGTGACATCGCATTCCAACCCATTCTAATTATTGTCATTCTTATCCATTTAAGTTATTTATTAACTTTAATCATTCACACACGTCAGAAACGCATACTTGAGGCTACATATATATATATATATATATATATCTATATATATCTGTGTGTGTGTGTGTGTTTGTATATATATTCATTCATACTTGCATAATTATTGTACCTCTGTTGTTCAACTTTTAATAATGTTTTTTAAAATTTTCAACAATTTTTTTTCAATAAATCTTACATAACTTACTTTTGATTTATTCTTGTCATTTACTATAATTTGTTACCTAATTCCAATTTATTGACTTAATTGTCATTTATTATTTCCCATTCGTTTAAAATTATTGGAAAAAATCTCATGTTTCCTTTTTAACTAATATCTCTTTTTAATTGCCTATTTAGACTTATTACTTCCCTATTCGTTTAATTGTATCTTCTTTGTTTACCATTGTTTCCTACACCATTTTAAATTATATACTTTAGGATTTCCCTTTTGAACTATTATTATCATTCCTACTTGCATTATTTTAGTCATAATTAATGATTTTTGTATCTTAATACATTGTAATTACTTCTTTCTCCAATGGAAATTGTTGACACTATAGTTCTCTAAAAATTACTTAAAAGATTTATGTGTGAAATAATATGGAATCGTCTTTTATTTTTCTATTGAAATAGAAAGTACAAAATACAATGAATTCCTTATTTTGTACATCTCTTTCTTTTTGTTTACATTCCTTGTTATTTCAACTAATACGCTTATATTTTTATTTATAGAAATTCACATTGTTACACAATTCATTCCAATGTATTAAAATATTGTCTAATCCCAATCTAATTTATGATCAATTCTAATTTATGTTCAATGATCTATATAAACTAACTAAATTTGGAATCCCAATATAATTTCATTAACAAGTTATTTATAAATCTAGGGACTATATGTACCCCTAACTTTCCATATCCAAACGTATACAATGTCTATCAAGTTTAGGGTTTTCCATAATATATAGGAATATTTTCCATAGTCATTACACGTATACAATTAAATATCCCATTCGTGGATTATATCAATTCCTCATGCGCATAAAATTAAATATCCAACTCATAATTTATATCCAGGCATAATGAAGTAGATCTACAATGATATAAATCCAATACTATTATAGAATATGTAATTTACCACTCACATTTTTCGCTTTCCTAATCTCCAGATCTAATCCCTGTTACTCAACTTTGACTTCCTTTTCTCTCCATTGGGATTTATACACTGCAGGCATATATAGATTTGTCAGCAATCTAGATTAGAAAAGAGATTTGGAATTTGATTTGTATTTACAATTTACCTTGGCTTTTGTGACTTGATTTGAACCTATTCCTATTCTCTATCATCTTCTACAATTCTCCAATTGTATATACATATAACTTAGAACTATTTCTAGGAGTTTAGAATTTGAAGGAGAAGAGAAAATGGCATAGCTCCGGCATTACTCTTAAAATATGAATTTATAAGTGAGGATCTAGTTTTATATTTATAGAGATTCAAACCAATACCAGCTGTTGGTAAAATTGGATTAAATCCGGGACGTCCAGACCATAATTTACTGTCATATTTTGCAACATATGGGTCGGCCGCCCTTTGCCTACGTTCGACTGCTACCCGTCGACCTCGGTGCATCTTGTGGGTTGACCTGTGTCCTACTTTAGCGTCAGTTAATTAACATTGTTCGATATGTTTAATTTTGTTCCTTGTTTAACCGATTGCGTTCATTAGTTTTCCTTATCGTTTGTTTTCTGAGATTTGATTTAATGATAACATCTCTTAACGTTTAAGTTTTCGTTGACATTAGCAATTAGCATTAATTAATTTTTATTATCATAATTCCATACATAATTATTTCTGATTCACAAACTTCAAACGCTAATTAGTTTTTCATTTGAACTACCATTAGAAAACTTTATATATGAAAATTGATCAAAAGATCATCATGAACCTAATGGTATAAGTTTCGTAGCCAAATTCTAAAATTTGCAAAAATTCTATTTTTCAGCATTATTATTTATTTATTAAATTTCTTTTTAATTAGTTGTCGTAAAATCATAAGGTGTTACATTCTCTCCCCTTAATAGAATTTCGTCCCGGAATTCCTCAAGGACCGAACAACGTAACATAACTTACAACCATTCTAAACTAACAAATCAATTAGTGTATAAACAATTTTGCAACCAATCGTGTACAAGTGCACGATGTATCACAATACATATGATATGTATGCAGAATAATTCTAATTGACGCCTCCTATATAAATGCATTCTTTTAAATCGATTTCAAAAATATGGTTCAAACATCCTAAATACACTGGAAGTTCTATATGCACGCAAGTTTTGAAAAACAAAAACTTGTTTTTACATCCAAAATTTTCCACACCTCTACGGATAGAAGTATAGTTCAACCAATTTAACACCCAATACCTACCATCCAAAATTCTAGCATATCGTTGCTAACATCCAAATTTAGAAAAATCCAATTTTCTAAACCAATTTTCTTTATGCCGGAAAAATGGTTTAGATGGAAAATTCAATATTTCCATCCTTTTTCTCTTGGGTACCCAACTTTCCACTGTACTTTGGGACCTTCTCTTTGCCCCCAATTCTTTTCCAACTTTTCCAAGTATATTTTGCATAGCTACTTTTTATCTTAAAGTTTTAAAATAGGGTTTATTTCAAAAATCAGCTTTTTGTTCGCCTATCGACAATGTATATAGGAAAAGGCTCCATAGCTAAAACAGTTTCCTCATCGCTAACCATATCTTATTATACTACCACTTTTGTTGCACAATAAAATCCACACTAACCAACCTATTAACTATTCCCATATGATAAGTATGTGGCATTTCCAAAATTTAATTTTTTTCTTTTCTGCTTAATAATATGTTTATATTACCTTTTGAAATATTTGTACAAATTTTTAGACTTTAAAATTTTCACCGTGGTATAAGAACATTGACCCGTGGCTATGCAACATTCCTTCCATGTCCTCCTCTCATTGAAATTTATTTCTCGAATTTTTTCGAGACTTACAATCTTATTTCATTTTTGTCTTAGTAGTAAGTTAAATAAATTTTCTTAATTTATTTATTGCCTTCCAGTCTTTGCTATTTTCTTTTCTTTTGCATTAGTTAAGTGTCTTTTTTGAAATTTCCTCATCTTATTGTTTTCCATAATATTGCAGTTCATACTAAAAACACATAAAAGGAAACATTTTCTATAATATCACACATGCTTTTATACCAATAGAGACAACTAATGATTACAACCCAAACCATAAACAAACTACTGCTGGAAGCTGACCTTTCAACATCACCCGACATTTATAATGTTGCAGACCTATCCTCTTCTTACTAGTGATTAAATAGACCTTTCTAGCATGCCATCATTCTCCAACCCACATATCTTAACTTTCTTTTAAGCCTTCTGATGAATAAGGTATATCCATTACTTCCATTACCACTCCCAATTATGTAATAAACTATGCATCCTTTTGAATAACTCATTGACAATAGGCTTGGCAGAATAACCTTTCCATCCATATCTTCTCTTCCTTAACTTTGAGTCTACCAATATCCTCTATGTGTGTTTTCCATCTCGTAACCTCTGTTATCTTCTTCTTATGGCTTGCACACATGTCTAACAAATATTCCTAGGCTCTCTCCAATATTCTATACATTCTACACGGATCCATTATTGCTACTCTACGAGTAGTTGTCGCTATCTTCTTCATTGCATTATCTTTTACCCCATCTTACCTAGATAGGCATTCCTATCTACTCCATATTTAACATTTTGGTTTGGTCTTCGCTAATTTTTTTTCAAAAATTAAAACTTACAAATTTTGAAGTATTTTAATCCTAAAACTTTTACTTTAAAAGTACAACTTAAAAAATCTTTAGCAAATTCAAAATAACTTAGTGCCTTAACTTTTAAAATTACAATTATAATTTTAAGAAGTTCGTTTCCTTTTAAAGACTGTTTTCAACTTTTACTTCTCAAAAATTAGGACTTTTACTCAAACCATTTTTTGGTATTCCTTTTTAAAACTCATTTGTTATACTAAACCATTCCTTTCTAAAAATGCACTTTACCTTATTTTTAAAACATCTTTATAGTTTTAAACAATAAAAACTAAAAAAGATAAGGACAACTCTCATTTTAGTATTTTCTTATCACTCATACTATCTCCACTTTTAAAAGATAATTAACCTTTTCATTAAAACCCATTTTATGTTATTTTCAGTCTAACAAATATTAAATTTTCTACTAAAATTTTTAAACATGACATAGTTCTCTATATATATTTTTTGAAAATTTAATATTTACTTACATTTGAAATATATGGGTTTTCTACCTTAAAATACTTCCTTTGAAAACCATTTCAAATATTATATATACACACACATACATTCTCAATCTTTTATATTGAAATCATTTCAACTTTTATATTAAATCCTTTCTTTTTTTGGTCAGACTCAGAGTGGATTCTATTTCTATTCTTTCTGACCTTTTCTTTTCCACTTACTTTCTGACATATTTTTTCCGATTATAAAATCCAACTATCATCTTTGAATGACCGCTACATACCATCCTTCAGGAACTCAATTGCTTTCGGATAATCTACAACATATGGATTCTTATTTTCCCTTATCTAAATCTATTGTACATCATCAATCGACAATCATACGGGGATCTACAACCATTGGCCTATAGAGGCCCGATTAGGAGTCACGTACTATCCACTTTAGGGACTTTCCATATGCTACTCTCATGCTCTTTCTGTAAATTAATGCCATTCCATGCACCCTATTTCCCATCGGGGAAGATGTACATCTTCAACATTATCTATTATTCCGACTCATAAAAAACTTATCCATATTTCACCGTATGGTTGCAACTATTCTATCGTCAGAATTTATAGGACTTTTTTGTATAATATATTTATATTTATAGGTAAAATACAAATACGTTCACTCAACGTTCCCTAATTTTTCAAGATCGACCAACTTTGCTCTAATACCAAATGTAATAACCCTCGCCCCAGTGGGCCTGAGTTTTCGCTAAATCAAAATCCCAAACCCACTAAAGTATGGATCGTTGGTATAGTATCCTACAAATAAACAAAAAAATGCATAATAGAGCACCATCGATATAACTCAAAGTGGAATGGTTAAGTATAATAGAACATATAGTTACAGACCAAGGTAGGACACTTCCAATTACTACGGTCCTTGTCAATGCCGTACGTGCATTAGGAAACCTGTCCTTCTACCATTCTTGCCTTAAACCAGTACATATTCCTCTAAATCTATCTTATGGGTTGTAATGAGGAGGCGATCAGAACCACGTTCTGGTGACTGGTGAATTATACATTTTGTACATAACACTAGTTTTTGCCGATTGCTTTCTATTACATGTTATGTCTCTTATTATTTACTTAGTCGTTCGACTCCACATACGTGTACGATACGCCCCATCCACCCGAAGTAGACCATAACTACATACGTGTGTGTGTATAAGTACCGCAATCCCACTTTGGAACAAGATACTATCTTGACTAGTATCTGTAATCGGCCACTAAGGCTGGATCCATCATTAATGTAATATCACGTCCGTATGGAACTACATCTCGCATTACGACTGCCAATATAACTATGCATTAGGGAGGGAAACCCAAAATGCAAAATCGCCATTGTGTCTCATAGTATGCACCCATGTCCACCTCTTAATGGTAGTTCACGCCTCATCACGAGTCTCGTAGTGCCTAATACAACCTCACAGTAGCTTAGCCATATTCTATCTTTCATTTTTGGGAATTTTCGACTTGTTTCCTTCCCTATTTATAGACTCGGCTCTATGAACTATAAGTATAGTGGACTCAACGCCAACGGATGTGGACTTAGCTTCATGGACTACCATATACATTTGTAAGACTTCCCTAAAAGGGTTAGCTAGCCTTGACTCCTAACAAACAAACGTGTGGAGATGCATAATCTAACATGGATTGTACACTAGTAGGGAGTTTAGCCCACTAGGTGTAACCCCTGTCTTTCCCATTGATCACTAAGGATTGATGACATTCTTGATATATGTGCATGCCCTACTTCTTAATTTGGTTCCTCCGCATACTGCCATAGCACCGTTCTTTGCTCACCATTCGGTTTAAATTACTTATTGCAATCAATGCAATACCTCCCTTTCTTATATAGACTACACTTTCTATTAGTGTATTCCTTTATCTATACGCATGTATATACTCCCTCTTCATGGGTCCTAAGGTTGGATGTGTCTCATATAAATATAATGTATACACAGCTGCTGGTAGCCCCTTGCTATGGGCAGGCTTCTATTATGTAACACTATTGACCTCGTAGTCCAACCCTTTATAATGATTGTGTCATTCTTATCCATTTAAGTTATTTATTCAGTTAATAATTCACACCCGTCATAAACACATACTTAAGGCTGCATATATATCTGTGTGTGTGTGTATTCATGCATACTTGCATAATTATTATGCCTCCGATGTTCAACTTTTAATAAAATTCTTTAAAATTTTCGATCATTGTTGTTCAATAAATCTTACATAACTTACTTTTGATATATTCTTTACATTTACTATCATTTGTTACCATTTCCAATTTTTTTACTTAAGTGTCATTTGTTATCCCTTTTGTTTAACATTATTGGATGAAATCTCCTTTTTCCTTTTTAAGTAACATTTCTTATTAAATGCTTATTTAGACTTATTACTTCCCTATTTGTTTAATTGTATCTTCTTTGTTTACCATTTTTTTTCTACACCATTTTAAATTACGTACTTTAGGTTTCCCCTTTTCAATTGTTATTCTTATTCCTACTTACATCACTTTAGTCATACTTAAGGAGTTTTATATCTTAATACATTGGAATCGCTTCTTTCTCGAAAGGAAATACTTAACACTATAATTCTCTATAAATTACTTAAAAGAGTTATGTGTGAAATAACAAGGAATTATCTTTTATTTTTCTATTGGAATAGATAGTACAAAATATGATGATTCCCTTGTTTTGTACATCACTTTCTTTTTATTTACATTCCTTATTATTTCAACCAATACACTTTTATTTGTGTTTTTAGACAATTAATAGAAATTCACATTATTATAAAATTCATTCCAATATATTAAAATATTGTCTAATCCCAATTAATTTATAATCAATTCTAACTTATGTTCAATAATCTATATAAACTAACCAAATCTGGAGTCCCAATGTAATTTCATTAACAAGTTATTTATAAACCTAGGGACTATTTGTACCCTTAACTTTCCAAACCCAAACGTATAAAATATCTATCAAGTTTAGGGTTTTCTATAATATATAGGCATGTTTTCCATAATCATTACGCGTATACGATTAAGTATCTCATTCATAATTTATATCAATTCCTTATGCGTATAAAATTAAATATCCAAATCATGATTTATATCTAGGTATAAATGAAACGGATCTACAACAATATAAATCCAATATTATTACTAAATTAAGTTTTTCACTCACATTTTTAGGTTTCCAAATCTCTAGATCTAATCACTGTTACTCCACTTTCACTCCATTTTCTCCCTATTTAGATTTATACCGCAAGCGTATATAGATTTATTAGAGATCTAGATTAGAAAAGAGATTTGGAATCTAATTTAGATTTTAAATTTGAATTTACAATTTACCTTGGCTTTGGCGATTTGATTTGAACTTATTCCTCTTCTCTATCAACTTATACAATTCTATAATTGTATATACGTATAACTTATAACTATTTCTAAGAATTTAGGATTTGGAGAAGAGAAAATGATAGAGCTCAGACCATAATCTACTATTAGCTGTTTAGAAGTCAGGGTCTAGATCTATATTTATGAAGGTTCGAATAAATGTCTGCCATTCGATAAAATTGGATTAAATTCTGGCCGCTTAGACCATAATTTACTATCGAATTTTGCAACACACAGGTCGACCGCCCCTTGCCTAGGGTCGATAGCTACTAGTCGACCTGGGTGCTTCTTAGGTTGACCCGTGTCTTGCTTTAGCGGTAGTTAATTAGCGTTGTTTGATATGTTTAATTTTATTCCTTGTTTAACCGATTATGTTCATTTGTTTTCCTTATCTTTTATTTTCTAAGATTTGATTTAACATTAACATCTCTTAACGTTTAATTTTCATTAACGTTAGTAATTAGCAATAATTAACTTTTATTACCATAATTACATATGTAATTATTTCTGTTTTAGAAAATTCAAACGCTAATAGCTTGTTCGTTTGAACTCTGATTGAAAAACTTTATATATGAAAATTGATCAGAAAATCACCACGAAACCAACTGTATAAGTTTCATAGCCAAATTTTGAAGTTTGCACAAATTCTATTTTTCATCATCATTATTTGGTTATTAAATTTCTTTTTAATTAATTGTCATAAAATCATGGGGTGTCACATATTGGTCACATCAAGTTATGAAAAATGTTCTCGTAAAACATACAAAATATTATTTATGAAATAATAACTTCATTTCGATGTTGACTAGAAAAAAGACATAGGTTTATTTCAATATGAATATTATGAATATTCATTATAAATATCTGTTCTTATAACCAAAATGATGTGTTGGAAAATACAAAATCATCTGAAATTATTTGCAATTATTTTGGATTTATAGACTAAGCCATAGTTTTGAGAAATAAATCTTTGGTAACATGATTGCGAATCACATGATATAGTGAATTATAAATTAGCTAATTAAAGGCAAAGCACCCATTCAATCTAAGCATCATAAGAGTTGATGAACTTTATGGATGCATGCAATCTATTAATACCAAAGTGATTCCACGTACTTCATTTTATTCACCACTGAATTATCACAAACATGAATATGTGTATTTAACACACATGTGGTA
Organism: Allium fistulosum; assembly: GCA_030737815.1. Classification (NCBI taxonomy): domain Eukaryota; kingdom Viridiplantae; phylum Streptophyta; class Magnoliopsida; order Asparagales; family Amaryllidaceae; genus Allium; species Allium fistulosum. The sequence continues at coordinate 1,126,295,270 of CM060902.1, read as the reverse complement.
TGTTAATGATACATTCATAGAATATAAAACAAAAGTAAATAAAATAACCCATAATAGAAAATAAAACGATTCGATTTGATCGACTGTTTGAATATATTGGAAAGTGTTCTGAACATACCTAAAATGAATAAAGATTCAATCTCAAAAGTCACTCCTCCTTATGATATATAATGATTCATCGATGAGGAGTAATCGAACTTTGTTGAATAACGTAGGATTAATGTTGAGTGAATTTTAATTTACTTCTTTCTATAAGGTTATGTACTTAAGAGTAGTAAGCAAAGTTAAATTTAATTTCATATAAAGAATAGTTTATAAATCATGATGGATAAGGGTTTATAAGAAACCCCAACATATCCTAGGTCAAGGGGTTGACTGATTGTGCGAGTCGAAAGACTGCACATAAAGATTATACATGAGAAAAGGAGTTTTAGAATGATCATCATTAGATGACCAGTTTATATTTTGAACATAAGTATCATAAACTAAACCAAATTAGTTTTACATGAAAGGAAATTCATAAAGTGTTTATGAATACCTATTCCCCTGCACTGAGAAACAATTTCTATTTCAAGAAATACCAACTTCATAGCAAAGGAATTTCTTTTAGAAATTATTAGCAGTAAAATGGATTTGAATACAATTCAAAAATGAAATTGATCATGTGGGACAAAATGTAATTAACAAAACCTAAGTGAACAATGCATTAGAGTGTCTAAAATGTATTCTCACACATTGATGAGAAACTATGAGTTTCTTATCAATATCGAGAATAGGTAATCCTCATTTGTCAATTAAATAATTAAGAGTATTAACTCTATCATATGGTATGCTGCATAAATCCAAAAGGATTCTAAGTGCATTATAAAAATATGATTTTGGTAGTTGTACCTAATGGATATGATCCATCGACCACGAATGTGTCTTTAGGAGTTCAAATCAGTGGAGAATGATATCCACAAGGCCAATTAATTTGAAACTTTCAGAGCATCAATAAAATGAAGAGTGGAGCCTACAAAAACAATCGTAGGTCACAAAGTTCAGATATCAAGATGGCCGATCGTTGTTGGCCGATCATTTTTGCCGATCCATCAAAATGATCGGTGTAGTTCAATGCACGATCCAAGTACAACAAAATTCGATCCATATCTCACAATTTACAACTCACGATGATTCTATATTTTAGGAATAATGTCAAGAGGCATGTCGGACTCCCCAAAAATGATCGCACGTAAATTGGAAGCAAGAAAAAATGATCGGTGAAAGTTTAGCCGGTCGTTCCAAATTGGCAAGCTAATGCCACCGATCGTTATGGTGGGCCCCTATGGACCTAGAGAGCCTTCTACCGAAATCTTAGCACAATATCTCATCAATTCTCGTTAGGAATACAAACCTCTTGGTTCATTTTCAGGATCTTTAGGCTGCTTGTTATAGAAGACTTCATTGTAATCAAGTGTTATCTTTATTTCTCCATTGTAATCAGATTCATAAGTGATTAATAAAGGAAAAACTTCAAAGTGGATGTAGGCATACAACGCCGAACCACTATAAATCTTTGTGTTTCTGATTATAGTTGATTCTCAGTTGCATGTTAATTTATCTTCTCGTTTTAATTTTGGTTTGCTTCATTTATTTCTCTACTAAACCTATTCTTGGGTGTTTATGACCAATATTGGTGCAAACATTTTGGTGCTTTCATTGAGAACCTTGATTCTCAGCTAGTTAGGATCCTTTTTGTTGCTACTGGATTAGATAAATCCCCAAAGGAGATCCATTGTTATCTTCAAGAAATTGTTTATACTACTTAGATTTGCAAAAATCTAGACAAAAGCTATCAACCATGGTGAGGAATACCAGATCTACTTCATAGAACATGGTAGGAAATGAGAACAATAGCATCCAACAAGGATGCCCAAGCAATCAACCGATGGATGTAAATGCTGAACCAGTTGATGTTCAGAATTCCATTGAGTCTATTACAAGGGCTGAATTCCATAACCTAATAAGAGAGCTGTTGAAGATCCAACAACAGTTGAACCAGCAGATTCAGACCAATATCAATCTGATGAGCCAACTCAATCAACAACAGCAAGGAAAGGCCAAGAGGGATCCCACTCCCTACTTGGCATTAGAAAGTTCTAGCGTATCAGATGAATATCACAGGCATATGCATCGCAGGACAGAAGAACACTGCACAGAAACTTTGAAGCGATAATTGGCAGATCATCCTGGTTTTCCGTGACTGATTGGTACTGATCCCTCCTTTAGAGGAGGAGATCTTCCCATACACATTGGGAGTCAAGGAGGAGCTACTTTGGTTGGTTTGGTTGATGAAGCATGATTGGATAATGGCCAAGCACTTCCCCAAGATGTTGATGAAATGAATGTACAAGATACACATCGAGAAGATAATGAACCAATAAGGCATGGAACAACCCATAGACCTCGACCGGACCATTCATGCGAGGTGGGACACGACCACCGTTTAGCAATGATCATCCAAATAGCAGATTTATCGGCTTTAGTCAAACAGTTAGTGAGGGAGAGCCAAGGCTTGACTAACGATGACTAAGGAATCTCGAGAAGCCATACCCCGTTTATTGATAATGTCCTGCATGTAGAATATCTAAGGAGGTTCAATATGCTATCAATGCCTGCTTACGGGGGTAAAACCAACCCCAGGCAGCACATCATGGGATACGTATGGCTTATGGATTTCGCGAGAGCTGATGATGCAACAAAGTGCCGATATTTCACTATAACTCTCTCCAGAATAGCGACAATGTGGTTTACAAGGTTACTCCCTCTATCGATCTCTAAATTCTATGATTTGGCGACAAGGTTCGTGGAGCAGTTCCGTATGCACCAACTCGCCCTAAGGCTGTAGTGTCCCAATCCAGTGTGATCCAGGCTCTGAGGGAGTCTTGAAAGATTATTTGGAAAGATTGCATACAACCGTCATAGAGATCAGTATTCCAAACAACCATGCAATACCGATGGCCGTAATAAGAGGAATTGATTTGGAGTCCGATTTTGGTGATTGGTTAGTCGGCAAACCGCTTGCAAAGGTGGAGCACTTCTATGCTAAGGCAGCTCAGTATTTAAGAAAGGAGGAAGCTAGGTGCTCTAGGAAGTAGAACGTTGTAGGATCGAGTTGCGGTAAAGCAGTCTGGAGAAAGTTCTGGAAAGGTTCAGCTGAATGTCCAGAATAAACCAAATCAGCAAAACAAAGGCGGAGATAGGGGCAAGAATGAAAGAGGGATTCTGGGAAAGGAAAGCCTAGATTTTGATGTACAACACCTATATGCCTCTTAATACATCTCTAGAGAATAAATATTTGTCCACTTGCGATACCATGCAGTACAGGAAGCCACCTCCAAAGGAATCAACGGTGAAATAGAAACAAACCATAAAGTATTGTCGGTTTCATGATTGCTATGGGCACAACAAAGATGAATGCAGGCATCTCCAGGACATCATCGAAATGCTAATTCGGGAAATGAAATTGCAGCAATTTGTAAAGACTCTATAGGATGGTGAGAGGGGACAACAACCCTAATCGAGAACAAGCATCGCGCAGGATGGAGGAACCTACACGAGCTGGTGGAAGATTAATAATAAACACAACAGTAGGGGATCCGCACCTAGCTGATAAAAGTTGGCACAAGATGGAGCGTTATGCTAGCGCAATTAAGCACATGGATATTGAATGCTGTTTGAATACGGAAAATGGAGCTCTAGCAAAATAGCAATGTATGATGAATGATGATATTGTGTTTAGAATCAGGGATGCAGACAATATGGAGGCTCCAACAGTTGACCAAAAGGTCATATCAGCCATGCTCGGCCCTACTTTGATGAGAAGGATATTGATTGATTGAGGAAGTTCAGTAAATATAATTTTCAAAAAAGCCTATGATCAGATGAAAATGGAAGCCAAGGACTTAAAAACCGTATAAAGCCTGGATACATGGTTTTAACGGTACTGCAACTAAGGTCGTTGGTTATGTTAAATTGCCTATAGAATTGGGTCAAGTTGACCGTAGGAAAGTGTGAATCTTGATGTTCGTTATTTTGGATGTCGACTCTCCATACAACGTTTTTCTGGGCTGACCAGCCCTAGCTGAGTTCCGAGTAGCTCTTGCTCCATGGTGTTTTACTTTGAAGCTTCGAATGGATAATGGTGTTGGAGTTATTCACGGTGACCAAGCGACCAGACGTGCTTGTTTTGTAGCTGAATTGAGGGATGCTCAACGTAAGGAGAAAGGTAAGGGTGTGGACAACTCAATCCGCATCCAGGCCACCAAAGATTGACAACTGGCGCCCGAGCCTTGGCTCGGGCACCATAGTCGGTTCTATAGAGATATATATAAGAGGGATGACGAGGAGAAGCCTAAAGAGACCAAGGTTGCACAGCCTGAGTTGACAATTGGCATCACAGTTGACCATACTGACCCATCACGAGTCTTAAAGATCGGTCACAGCTTAGCCCCCCAATGATGAAAGAACTTGCTAGATTTATCCGAGTGAATCTAGACATGTTCGCTTGGACTCACTCTAACATGTATGGGATCTCATCTACCATAGCAAGTCACGCACTGAATATCGACCCGAGGCATCTCCCGGTGAAACAATAAAGGCTTGGCATCGATCCGGGGAGATCTACCGCGCTTAAAGAGGAGGTGGATAGACTAAAAGGAAATGGGTTTATCCACGACGCCCTCTATCCTAAATGTGTATCTAATCATGTACTTGAGAAAAAAGCAAATGGGAAATGGAGAACATGCATTGATTATTCAGATTTGAACAAGGCATGTCCAAAAGCCAGATTTCCCCTTCCGAGGATCGACCAGCTGGTAGATTCAACCGTGGGACACGAATTGCAATCTTTCATGGATGCATACTCAGGATAGAACTAAATCCCGATGCATACTCCTGATTAGGAGCACGCCGTTTTATTACCGATGTTGGATTATACTTCTATGTAGTTATGCCATTTGGATTAAAGAACGCGGGAGCAATTATCTGCGCTTAGTCAATAGGATGTTTAAATATCAGATCGAAAAAACAATGGAAGTGTTTTGTGGATGATATGCTCGTGAAGTCACGATGATCAAGCGACTACATTAGAGACTTGGCAAAAATGTTTGACATCCTTCGATATTACAAGATGAAAATTAATTCTTTGAAGTGTTCTTTTGTTGTTGCATTAGGGAAATTCTTGGGCTTTATTGTCAATGCCCGTGGAATAGAGGCTAATCTCGAGAAGCTTTAGGCTATCCGCGATATCCAAGCGTCAAGGACTATTAAACAAGTGCAGAGTCTGAATGGAAAAATTGCTGCCTTAAGCCGATTTTATCTCCAGAACTACCAACAAATGCATTCCTTTCTTTCATTTGATTAGGAAAGGGAAAAGAAACTTTGAATGGACGTAGGATTGTAAAGACGCATTTCAAGCTTTGGTGAACCATTTGGAGAGACCCGCCATCTTGTCAAAGCTGGTGAATAATGAGGATTTGTACATGTATTTGGCCGTATTGGCACATGCTATAAGTGTCGCATTGCTTCGCGAGGAAGATCGGATCCAGAGGCCGGTGTTCTATGTCAGCAAACGATTAACGAGAGCTGAAAGGAACTATCCGAAAATAGAGAAACTACCATACTGCTTGCTAATTGCATCATGAAAGCTTCGCCCGTATTTCTAGGCACATCCGATCAAGTTTACACTGAACAACCATTATGACGGGTCCTATAGCGACCTGAGACGTCTGGAAGATTACTCAAGTGGAATATCGAGCTTAGTCAATTCGATATCACATATCTCCCACGAAGGGCTATCTAGTGTCAGGCACTGGTAGATTTTACAGTAGAATTTATTGCGCAAGATGACTCCCCGAGAATAGCATAGTCCCTACCGTACGGTGGAAATTATATACTGACAGAGCATCCAATGATCGTTGTTCTAGAGCCGGAGTTGTGCTTTTAACTCCTAAAGATCGATCGATCTGTTATGCTTTAAAGCTTGATTTCCCAACGACAAATAACGAAGCTGAGTATGAAGCCCTGATTGATAGACTTAAACTCGCCAGAGAACTGGAAATAAAGTCTCTTGAAATCTTTTGTGATTCGCAGTTGGTAGTGTACAAAATCAGGGGGGATTATCAAGCTAAAGGACAACGGCTTGCTCCATAACTTACCCAAGTCCAAGTATTATTGGAAAAACTTGAGTACTATGACATTTCACATGTTGTACGGGATCGAAACAGAGAGGCCGATTTGTTAGCAAAGTTTGCTAGCACCGGTGATGCACAACAGATGCGCCTGGTTCCAACCGAGGTACTAAATGCCCTGAGTATAAATTTGATGGAAATTGACCAAGTGTTTGAAACAAAACCTGAGAAGGAATCGTGGACGACTCCGTTAAAGATTATTTGCTGCAAGGAGTTCTTCCCAAACGAAGGAATGAAAAGCGACAAGTCCTTCATAAAGCTTCACGGTATATTATACAGGAAGGATTTATGTACATAAAGGGTTTTTCTATTCCCCTACTTCGTTGTATCGCTCACGATGAAATAAAACGAGTCTTAAAAGAAGTTCATGAAGGAGAATGCAGCACCGGGGGGGGCAAACCACAAAGAAAATACTTCACTACGGGTATTACCGGCCGATTGTAAATCGAGATGCTGCTGATTATGTAAGGCAATGTGATAAATGAAAAATATATGCAAATATCCCAAGAGCTCCACCGACGGAAATCACACAAATGGTCAGTCCTAGCCGTTTGCTATGTGAGGAATAGATATTATCGGTTCCTTACCAATCTCTAAAGGTGGTGCAAAGTACGATATCGTCGCAGTTGATTATTTCACCAAATGGACCAAAGCAAAACCTTTAGCCATGATCACAACCAAATAAGTAATCAACTTTATCGTTTGGAATATTATCTATTGCTTTGGTCTTCCATGAACCATTATAACGAACAATGGGACTCAATTCAATAGCGTCAAATTCAAAGATTTTTTCTATTGGCATTATATTAAAAAAAAATTGAAGCGGTTGCTCACCAACAAGCGAACGGACAAGTTGAAGTCGTGAACGAAATCATAAAATCCATTCTAAAGAAATGAGGCTAGAGGAAAGTGAGTGGATGAACTCTCGATAGTACTATGGGCTTATAGGACCACCCACAAGTCCACGACTGGCCATACTCTGTTCGCCCTTGCTTACGGTTCTGAGGTTGTTATCCCTGTTAAGCTCGAACTTCCTTCTCATCGATTGACTTACTATGACCCTAAAACAAACAAGGATCTTCTCTTAGAATCTCTAGACTTTATTGATGAGAAGCACGAAGAAGTCGATTTGAGGGCGGTTGTGCACCAACATCGAGTCGCTCAATATTACAACATTAAAGTCCGACCTAGAGCCTTTGTAGTCGGCGTCCTTGTCCTGAAATGGGTTTTTTCTTCCCCGTCGCACATGAATCCAACTTGGGAAGGACCATATGTCATCGAACAGAGGCTTGGAAAGGGAACCTTCAAGCTAGCGACTGTTGATGGCATCATACTCCTAAGGGCGTGGAATAGCGAGCATTTACGATGTTATTTCGCTTATTTTTTTCCTTTTCATTCAATTGTATTTGCTTTTAGAATTTGCTTTAGCATTTGATTTTCCAAATTTGTAATGAGACAGATTTTTTCATTCTTTTCTATTCAGAAAATATAGTTCAGGACTCCCTTTGTATTTATGTTTGTAGTGGCATTGTGTATTAGTTACACGACGAGACATGAATAAAATAAGAGCGATCGTGACACGATAGATTGCTTGCTAGATTAAACTCCTCACTCCTAGGGCAAATCGATTAATTGTGGAGAGTACGATCTGACTGTTCTCCGAAATAACTCTATGCCCCTGAAGTATGGATTAGGGTATAAACATAAATCGATGTAAATAGACCACCGGTGAAATAACTCTAAGTCCTCGGATTGCGGTCTAGAGTTTAAACATAAATCAGGTGCGATTTGACCACCCATCAATTAACTCTTATCCTCGGAGTATGGACATGAGTATAAATAAATAGATGAGTGTGGTTCGACCGCTCATTTTTCTATAAACTCTGGACCGAAAACGATAGGAGGAGTGTAAACTCGCTAAAGATGGAACTTGACCATCCACCACCTAAATCCGCTAACCTAAGACTAGAGGCAAGAGTGTAACTACTAAAACCCCTGAATTTGACGGCCTAACATAGAGGCTCGAGCCTTATGTTTGATATAACTCGAGGCCATGACTTTAGGGAGGCCTTGGGATAGATAAGTCGAATCAATATCTGACCCAACGAGCAACGGATCATAAGTATATTAAATGGGAAACGTGATAGCCCAATTGTTTAAACAAGTGTATACAAAAATCATACACAAAAATAATAGAATTCTTATTCACACTAAAACTTGCTGTACACAATACAAGTTTATCCAAAATGCGATGTAAAAGTGGAGGTCGTTCCCAAACAAACATGACTAACAAAAAGAAAAAGTGGCCATCCAAGCTATTTACATATCACACCAACCCAAAGATCATTTCTTGGACTTCCTATCTTTCCTTTGCTTCTTTGGGGTGGCCCCTTCCGAGCTGCCACTCGATCCTCTCTTCGACCCTTTACCGCCTCGGCTTCTCTTCAAAGAGACATCTTTAGTTGTATGGATCGAGGCGGTATCGTCTTTGGAAGCGGGAGGAATTAAAGCACTCTCAGCACCAGAAGCAGGGGGCACTTATATCGAGGAATTGTTTCGCCAGGAGGGACCATCTGGAGTAGGACAGGAGCTGGTTCATTGAAATCAAAATCAACAGGCTCAGTTTTAGCCTCCTTTTTCAACAATTCTTCCCTCTCAGCGCACTCTTTCATGCTGAGTTCATTAGTAGGGTTGGAAGAACCAGGAATCACAACATCTTCATCAAAGGAGATTTCATGATGTGGATCGCTTTGTTCCTTGAATAGTACCTCCATGAATTCATCGTCAATAACAAAGGCTTCTTCTTGAGCACCTTGAGAAGTGAGAGAAGTTGTAACTTTAATGGATTCTATCATGACCACTTGTGATTCCAACTGAGGTTCTTGCAAAGGAAGTGGAGCAAAACCTGTTGGATTTAAAGCTGAGAAAAAATTGGCGAAGAGATTAGAAATATCAACTGATAACACCCCAACATTTTGAAAGACGGGAAAAGTCAACGAATACCTTCCTCGGTGTGGCTCCTAAGCTGAGCCGAAACATCCTCAGAACTGCGTTCGGAAATTGGAGAAAGCTGGGACTTGTCTGGATCATACCTGGGAATGGTAGAAGAATTAGCTATAGAGCTAGGAATAACCTGGGGTGTCGGGGTTAATTCAGTTGTAGTATCTAGTTTTGACAACCCGGATCCTTCACCCACTTCATGTGAAGAAGCAGTAGCAAATTATTTCTAAAGTTTAAGTTGGATATCATGCAATGTTTTGGGTTCATCGCCCAGTAGCATTTCATTTTCAATCCTAGACAAATCGATATCCTTCAAATTAAGAAGCTTATTTTCTTCTACAACAAGAAATTCCCATGCGTGCCAGAGTTGGTAGGGATAATCGTTACCAAGCCATGTTAAATTCCTATGCTTAAGAAAGTTGGCATTGTAGAGAATAAGAAGTGGGTTGAGCTCGTTCATTATCTCGTCCCTAACATTATCCTTGGCGACTTCTACTTCACGCTGAATAAGCATATCGACATTTTTAGCCTTTTCAACAACCGTGTCTCTCTTAAGTCTGACATTTACTCGCTCGTCACAAGAATCTTGAGCGATTTTTAGGCGTTATCTTTTTCCTTATTTGCATACTCGAACTTAGCCTTGAGATCCGCTCTCTCTTCCAAGGACGCGGATTCATTGCTTTGAGTTGTATCCCGCTCAAGCACTATTTCTTGATTCGATAATGCAGTTTTTGAACCATATCATGTTGACTGGGTTTCATTTCCTCCATGGATTTGAAGGCGGTGTTAGCTTTTCCCTCAGCCTCTGCTAGGGAGGTCCTAGAAGCCTCCAACTCATTTGTCAAAGTATCAACAATTCTTTCATCCTTAACTTTCTAACGTTTCAACTTTTCAATTTCCGCCGCGCGCTCAAAGGACACTTTCGATATTTTCTCTACCGCCTTCATCCATCCATGATACTGCATGTGGATGTCAGTAACGCAGTCAATAGTCATTTTCTGAACGTGGTTTGGGATCCTCTTCAGGTTGGGAGGAAAAAAGAATCCATCAAAACACAAGTTTGGAAACTCTTCACGAAGTTGTGCCATGCGAGCAGATAGATTGACCGTAGGATTTTCAGTAGCAGCTTTAGCTTTGTTACTTTCCTTGCCAGGTCTTTGGCAGCTACATGTTTGCCGTGGCAACGACGATCATTGGATTGCTGAGAGTGAGAAGGAACGAAAGGCTATAGAGGATCTGATGCAGGACGAGGACTACGAGAGGGCTTGGTAGGTAAGTCCCGTCGATTAATTGGCTTCTTGGGACCTTTTGGAGGGGGAGATCGTGATCTTGATTGATATTTGTCTTAGGGTGACTTATCCCTATCACCTCTGTCCCGATAACTCCGGTCACGACCGAAACGATAACCCAAATCATAATAACCTCAACTACCACCTTGATGGTAAGAACCAGAACATGAACTAGAGGATTGGTGATGTATATCCCGGAGGGAATCAAACAAGTTCCTCTTCTATACCATCGTATTTGCAAAGGAAACCAGAAATCAATCAACTTTAAGCATTGAAAATCACAAGTCGAGCATGATGTAATGTTGAGGGGTGCAAGTGTGTGCAAGTGTCCTTGTGTTACCCCCCGACAAACCAAGTGTAGGAGTTTTGCTTATTGGAGTAACTTCTTCCTTAGAAGTTGGAATCTCAGAGCTGAATCTGGTAGGAGATTCCATCCTCTCGATGCTTACATCAGTAAAATGAAAAGCGTCAAGATCATGCGGGATTGGTAAACCAGACAAATAATCAAGTAGTAGACTTGAGCGCTCTAACGGTTGAGAAGAAGTTTCTTCTTGAGCAACCTTAGAAGCCGTCGATGACTTGGGTTGATCAGAAAGACGACTTTTTGGAAATTTATGAACAAATGTTTTTTTCTTTCTCCTATCAAGAACCAGAGGTTGTGAGGTCTGCGAAGATCTAACCTCGACTTCAAAATCGGATTAGTCATCATTATGACTGGGCACATCACCTTTATCTCCTTCGGTATCAGTACCGGTCAATTCCTGGGCACTTCATAACCGAGGGCACCACGGGATCAGTCTGATTGTCCCTTTTACTAATTGCAGCCTATGGTCTTATCCCTACCATCTGAGCAATTTTGGTTAGCCCCACACTGAGGCCCTCTTCTATCAAACAAAAAGTAACGAGATGTTCGTCCATAAGCAGATATTCGATGTTCCTGTCTTCAGGCGGAGCATTTTTCAGAGTTGGGACAACCTCCTCATATAGGTTACCGCTAGGCCGAGTTATAGTACCTGTGAAAGAAGTTACGTAGTCAGGAATATGGTCTAAATGTTGTTCTTCCATGCTAATATAAAGATAGTGGATAACACTTGCATCTTTGCATCCACTGTCGGGAAAAACTGGGCGGACAGTGAACGAAGAACCATTCGCTTTTAAAGGCACTTGTTTTGTTCCACTTGCCAGTTAGAATCTGGCACCTCTTCACTAATTCAAGAAATGTAAAAGAATGAATCCCTGTCCGTCGCTTGGAAATGAAAATGAACCGAATATCTTCGATGGTTGGAGGACGGAACAGGAACTCCATAAATACCATATAAATACAGTTGAGAAGAGCATAGCCGTTTGGACGGAGCTGAGCTGAAGCTATCCTTAAATAATGGAGAATTTCCTGAAGGTATGAATTAAACGGCGGAACGCACCCAGCCCATCACATTAACTTATTCCACGCCGTATATCCTCCTAGGGGTCTATGTGCCCTATCATTCCATGATGGAACCAACACATCATCAAAAGGAATTATGTGCCTTTCGCAGATTCGGCAAAGAGTTTCTTCCTTAATTTTAGAAGCTACCAAGTCAGCACGGTTCTCTAGAATAACTACATCCTCTAGAGTGTCGGGAGCAGGATCGACAGCTTCCAGCGGAAGAATGCGAACTACGTCAGAAAGGTCAAATTAAGGGCCTAGGCTTTTTGATTGTTCCAAATTATTACCAAAGAACAGGCTATCCGATTCAATTACTAAACTTGATTCCATATAAGGGTTATCCTGTTGAGAAGACGATCCAGCTAGCATAGCTGCGAGGCACCCAGAACATCTAGAACCCGTCACTATTAAACTTAGTAAAAATCATGGTTAGATGAAGTAACCTGTACACCCCAGTGTATAGTGAGTGCTAGTGTAGTGCGGTAAAGCATTGTACAAAACATTAATAAGTTGTACGAAGTTAAAGACGACAAGACTTCGAGGTTCGACCGGAGAGACCGCCATTCCTGACTGTCTCGGTCATTTCTCTATGTCATCGGGGAACGATGCAGTTTGGATTTCACGATCGATCGTCAACAAGTAAAAGTTCAATTTTTATGTTCAAATCGCTGATGTGCTTCAAGAGAATAGTCAAAGGCACTGGTTCGTGTTGTAGTTCTATGGCCGATTGTTACTGGATATGCAGCTCAAATCGAATGCAAGTCCAAATGTCCATTCAAGTATGCAAGGCCGAAGCTCATCATTTAGTTCAAGCTCACTTGTTCAAATTCCACTTTTAAAGTTCATTTGCGGACGGCCGATCGTTCCCCAAACAAAGTCGATCGTTCATAAGAACACTCCCACTGATCGTTTTCCCTAGGCAACATCTACCAATCATTCACAGTTGATCATATCCATCGATCTTTCTCTTTGGCCTTCAATGCCGATCGTTTGTAGGCGATTGTTCAACGCTCAAGCCTCAATGTCCCAAAGTTTTGCCGATCATCCAACAACGATCGTGTTGGGTTGATCAAACAAGCCCCCAACTCCAAAGCATTGCCGATCATTCATAGATAATCGTTAAATGCCCAAGCTTTGACGTCACTCCATAATGATTGATTTATCAGCACCATCATCCACTCTAGATTTTTCTAAGTCCAAAGTCTTGCCGATCCCCCAAAAATGATCGTAGTACATCGGTTCATATCATTTCCCTAACTCGATAATTTCGTCCTTCACAATTCCCATCCATTCCAACTTGATTCAAATCGAATGACTTCTCCAACTAAGATAACCTACACGAAATTCTCAACACTAAACGTCTTGTGCTCAAATTAGAAAGAATATGTGGATTAACCTACCTAAATTAAAGACAAGTGAAGATATACGAACACGAGTTAGGTGTCAAATGAGGCCTGGAAGAACTAGAACAATGGTGATTCGTAAGGAGGAGTTGATTAGGAAAGTTCGATCGTTCTTGGATCGGTAAGAAAATGGAAATGAAACGATACGAAATGATGGATGAAGGAAAAATAGCTAAGTAATGGTGGTTATATAGGTAGGGACTATGTCGATCGTTCGTGGCCTTGTAGTTATGCCGGTCATGTCAAGGTGACGATCATATGCCGATCATTCCATATCAAAGCTATATGCCCATCGTTCCATAACCAAGCATATGGCGATCGTTTCATAACTAGAAACGATTCAAAATTTATTTTCTAAAAAATATGGAGGATTATGGATATATAAAAAATGATCGACATGTAGACATTTTCCATAAATATATATAAAAATAACGACCAACAGAAACTATTTATAGAAAGTTTGTTAAATTTGACAGTGACTCATGAACATGTAATCGTGATCGGGAGTCGGGTACAAACACGTACATGTACTAGTATACGTTTCAAAATTCAATTTTTTGAAATCTACAATAATTGAATGTTCACCAAAAATTGACCGGAGAAAAAATAAATCTAAGTTGTTAAAACTTAGAGATCTTCAGAAACAAAATAAAATGATTACCGATAAGTTGTGATCCCATACTTATACTTTTAGGAATCGACCAATCGTCGTGACAATTAAGGAAATTACAATCTTTGATGAGAAAATGACTCAATGGAAGGATGGCAACTATCCAACAAACTAGATGGATTCTTTCCGACAATCCTGGCTTGCGACAGTTCAAAGCACATCACGCTCGAAACAAAACGTACTTTGGGGGGTAAATGTTATCCCGCCTTTTGGCAAGGTCGTGATATCATCACTTGGCTCGGAACGGATGGTTATCAGTTGTAAGAATCAACTATATATGATAATATGAATGATAGTCGGACAAATCCGGACCGGGTCCCAATCCTGGTGTAATAGTATGGAATAACTAGCATAGTTCCAAGGAGTTGCAACTCAAATTTCAAGACGATCGAAGTTTGTATGCCCGAGTTATGAATGAAGCAAGGATTCATATAGATCAATCAGGACGATCCGTACAGCTCAAATCAGCGGAGAACGATCAATATCCCAAAATCCACAAGGCTAATTCATTTGAAACTTTCAAAGAATCAATAAAATAAAGAGTGGAGCCTACAAAACGATCGCAGGTCACAGAGTTGAGATATGGAGATAGCCGATCGTTGTTGGCTGATCGTTTTTGTCGATCCATCAAAACGATTGGTGTAGTTCAGTGCACGATCCAAGTACAACAACGATCGATCCATATCTCACAATTTACAACTTAGGATGATTCCATATTTTAGGAGCAATGTCAAAAGGCATGTGGGACCCCCAAAAAATGATCGCACGTGAATTGGAAGTAATAAAAATGATCGGTGAAATTTAGCCGATCGTTCCAAATTTTCAAGTTATGGCCACCGATAGGTGGGCCCCTATGGACCTAAAGAGCCTTCTGCCGAAATCTTAGTGAAATATCTCATCGTCTCTTCCTATAAATACAGGCCTCTTAGTTCATTTTTAGGATCTTTAGGCTGCTTGTTACAGGAGACTTCATTGTAATCAAGTGCTATCTTTATTTCTCCATTGTTTTATAAGTGATTAATAAAGGCAAAACTTTAAAGTGAACGTATGCATACAATGCTGAACCACTATAAACTTTTGTGTTTCTAATTACAATTAGTTCTCAACTGCTTGTTGATTTATCTTCTCATTTTAATTTTGTTTTTCATCATTTATTTCTCTACTAAACCTATTCTTGGGTTTTCGTAACCAATTTTGGTGCAAACAATTTTTCATTAAAACGCAGAGGAAGCATATACCTATAATGAAGGACATTAAAACATACGTGGATATTTCTAAGACTATAGGTAAACAATATATCGCTAATTGTTAACGATGTACTTATGTTGAAATTATTAATAGTTTGGTTTTATTAATACTCGATATTCCATTTGTAAATTTTATCTTTTATAATAAGTATAAAGGATGTTGGGAATGTCCCAAATGATATGCAAAAACACCTTATTAAAATGTTTAATATGGAATATGTAAGAAGGATACCATATGTATTGATAATAGGAATTATCATATATGTTTTATTGTCTACAATGTCGTATTTTGCTTATGTATTTGATGCATAAAGCAAATATCAAATCCAAATTAAGATCAGTAAATTAGATTTTAGAATGTTTTCGAGTATTTACAAATACTAGTGTTGGCCAAGTTTTCAAACACTAAATCCCTACCACCGATCCAAACTACCGAATGAAGCTCAACCGGACCAAATCCCTACCACCGATCCAAACTACCGAATGAAGCTCAACCGGACCAAATCCCTACCACCGATCCAAACTACCGAATGAAGCTCAACCGGACCAAATCTCCTCCACCTCATGACCGTACCAAGAGGATGCCGAACCAGACTGCCAGGCCAGATCACTTCAGCCCAGGCCCACCAGCAGCTGAATATATCCAAGACCCCTGCCCCCAACCTCACTCTATAAATAGAGAGGCAGGGGTACAACAATGGGGGACAGGTTTGAGAGCTCAAGCACGGAAGGAACTTTCAAACAACTTTCTTTTACTTGTACCAAAGCTTTGTACTTGTAATCATAAGAAAAGAAGAGAAATAACATATAAAGTGGACGTAGGCACGTTCTGGCTGAACCACTATAAATCTGCGTGTCTTTTTTACAGTTTAGCCCCCTGCTTTTCATATATTTGCATAAATCTCCAAAATCACTAAGAACAACCTAAGATCTACTAAATCATACAACTTTGAGGTGTTTGTCCATTTTTTGTGCAAACATTTTTGGTGCTTTCACTGAGAAAATAGAAACTCGAAGCTTCAGCTTCATCTACTTAACGAGTTTTCCTAACAGCATCGTCCGCCACTTGGAAAACATGCCTCCCAAACAGAGAAAAGATGTTAACAAAGGAAAAAACATCGCATCCAGTAGCCTTCCTGATCCAGCTATCGCGAATCAAGTAAATCGTCCTCCTCCAGCAACGGTAACAAATGAAGGACAGGCTAACCCAACCACTCCTGCCACAGAACAGCCTGCAGCAATTACTAGGGCAGATTTGGACAGAGTTGTTGTTGAAGTAACTAACCGCTTCACGTCCCAGCAGGAAGCCTTGGTGGACCATCTCATGTCACGCTTGAGGGACGCTGAAGAATCCAACCGCAACACTGAATCATGGGGCGAGTCCCAGTCTGGAGGATCTCAGAGACAGCAAAGATCTTCCTTCTTCGAAGGAGCTAACGGCAGGAGTAGCCGTGGTAGGAGCCGAGACCGAGCCCAGCCTGAAGTTAGGCCTGAGGAAACGTTTGGTGCCGAACCTAACGGGGAAGGTACCGGGCGAAGGTCAACTGCAGCTGAGCCTGTCATGCTGCCTAACCACAGAAACACCGGTGAACGGGGCCGAGCTAGAGTTCAGCCCGAAGTTGGACCCGAGGAAGTGCTTAGATCAGAACCCAACAGGGGAAGATCAAGGCAAGGGCCAACTGTAGCTGACCCAAGCATGCTCCCAGAAGATCAAAGGCAGCCATTGGAAAATATGAGGAATGATAGACGATACCATCCCTACAGGTTGTCTGGACGGAATCAACCCCACAGAACAGAACCAAACTCATTTCTGTCTGCTCCAAATTCTGATGAAAGGATGGCGTGCTTATTCAGAGAGTGTGTCCAACGGGAGCAAAGAGATCGAGGGATAGGCGCTAAGGTAACCAGCCCTTTCGCCCGCAATATCGAAGTTGCTATCACCCCCCGAGAATGGAAGATGCCAACAATGGAACCCTACAAAGGAACCTCCGATCCCGTTGTACACTTACAGAGATACACACAGCATATGCTCATGAGTGGGGCAACAGAGGGAGTACTGTGCAAATGCTTTCCGCTCTTCCTAGCAGATCTTGCTACCTCCTGGTTCTGTCATCTACCCCAAGGATCCATCAGCTCATGGGAAATGTTGAAAGAAAAATTCATCAGTCAGTTCCGCATTCATGTGGAGCAACCTAAGGACGCTTATTCCTTATCCAGCGTCAAACAGAAGCCTGGAGAAAAGCTGAAGCAATACCTAACCAGATTCAACGCCGCAGCAGCCGCAATTCAAGACGCCGATGAGAAGCTTATCCTGATGGCCCTCTGCAGTGGGGTGCATCCGGACACTAAATTTGCTAGAAGATTGACAAAAGAAAAACCAGCTACTTTACCCGATTTCTTCCATGAAGCCGGGAAATACATGAGGCTTGAGGATGCTGCCATTGAGGGGTAGTCAGGACAGCAAAGTAAGACGACCCATGGCAACGCCCCTGCTGTGGTGAGGGATGCTCGAAGAAATGATTCCAGAGACAATGCTGGGGGCAAGAAAGTAGAAAAACGCCTATATCGGCCAGGACCAAGATTCGACTCTTACACCCCTTTGAACGAGACCGTCGAAAATATCTTCCTTGCCACCTAAGGCGAAGTTAGATACAAATGCCCACCATACAAGAAGGAATCAGATAGCGCACAGAAATCTGGAAAATTCTGCCGCTTCCACGAATCCCATGGACATGATACCAACGAATGCCATCATCTCCGAGATCTGATTGAGGAACACATCAGAAGAAAGAAACTGGAACGCTATGTAAAAAGTCAAGACAGGACTCCAGCTCCTGCCAATGAAAACCCAAGGCTACCCTCACCAGGGACCGGCAGAGGCGACCGCAACGCTAGCAGCTCTAGTCAAGAGAAGATAGTAGTCCATACCATCTCAGGAGGTCCGCACATCGCAGACAGAAGTTGGAAAGAGATGGAAAGATATGGGAAGTCGCTTAGAGACAATAGGGACTGTGTCAATACGGTTATAGAAGAGCGCCACCCAAAGCGGAAAGAAAGTGATGACATCACATTCAGTAAACGCGACCTAGAAGGAAGACAGTACCCTCACATGGATCCCATGGTTATCTCTGCTCGACTCGGTCCCGCCGAAGTTTACCGAATCCTGGTAGACACTGGAAGCTCTGTAAATATCCTGTTCAAACACGCATTCCACAAAATGAAGCTATCAATGAAGGATGTATCTCCCTGCGATAAACCGCTACACGGTTTCACTGGAGATGCGAAAATGCCCATCGGGCAGCTGGACCTCTTCGTTGAGATTGGAAGCCATCCCCGCTCCGTTATAAGGAAACAGACGTTTGTGCTGATAGAAAACCATTCGGCCTACAACGCCTTCCTAGGAAGACCAGCCTTATCTGACTTCCAGATTGTCCTAGCCCCGTGGTGCCTGAAAATGAAATTTCCAACAGACAATGGGGTAGGGGAAGTGGAAGGAGACCAGGATATTGCACGAGACTGCTATGTAACCGAACTTCGCAACAACCACAGGAAAGATAAAGGGAAAGGTGCGGAGATTGCCCTCTGCACAAAAAGCCTTGAAGCATAGCAACTAAAGAAAGCCCCTCCTCTTCGATACACCAGCGACCCTTTCAATGAATTAGACCCTAGGGACAAAGAGGAGGAGGCCACCGCCGAGCCTGCGGAGGCTATGGAGTTTATATCTGTAGACAAGCATGACCCAAGTAGGCTACTGAAAATTGGGTCCCAGCTGAAAGCTGAACTGAAGGAACAACTCATTGATTTTCTCCACCACAACTTGGATGTATTCGCTTGGTCACACGCTGACATGACCGGAATCTCCCCCGACATAGCATGCCACGTACTAAACATTGATCCTACCAAGGCGCCTGTAAAACAAAAAAAGAGAAGTATGGGGGCAGAGCGATCAGCAGCCCTCGACGAAGAAGTAAAGAATCTACTCGCCAATGACTTCATACGAGAAGCTATTTACCCAGAATGGATCGCCAACCCGGTACTAGTAAAGAAGGCTAATGGTAAGTGGCGGACCTGCATTGACTTCTCCAACCTAAACGACGCCTGCCCAAAGGATTGCTTCCCGCTTCCCAGAATCGATCAACTTGTAGACAGCACAGCCGGGCACGAACTCCTATCTTTTATGGATGCATACTCAGGATATAACCAAATTCCTATGCATGCTCCCGACCAAGACCACACTAGTTTCATCACCGACCGGGGTTTGTACTGCTACAAAGTGATGCCCTTCGGACTTAAAAATGCAGGAGCCACCTACCAGCGCCTCGTCAACAAGATGTTCGCAGGGCTAATAGGACGAACAATGGAAGTATATGTAGACGACATGCTGGTAAAATCACGGAAAGCCAAAGATCACGTAAGCCACCTAGGCGAAATGTTCCAGGTACTTCGACAGTATGGAATGAAGTTGAATCCACTAAAGTGCTCCTTTGGAGTGTCATCGGGAAAATTCTTAGGATTCATCGTCCATGCCCGAGGGATAGAAGCAAACCCTGAGCAAGTCCGAGCATTAAGGGACATCAAGATACCTTCCACCCGAAAGGAAATGCAAAGCCTAAATGGAAAAGTGGCTGCCCTAAGCCGATTCATCTCCAAAGCAACGGACAAGTGCGTCCCCTTTTTCGAAGCCCTAAAGAAAGATAAAGGAAAGTTCGAATGGACGGACGAATGCTTAACCGCTTTCCTTAACCTAATCGAACACCTCCAGAAACCACCGGTACTCTCGACCCCAAGCGAAGGCGAAGAATTATACCTATACCTTGCTGTGTCATCTCACGCTCTAAGCGCTGCCTTGGTAAGGGAAGACAACCGCACGCAACGACCCGTTTACTTCGTCAGTAAAAGGTTTACTGGGGCAGAAGTCAGATATCCTAAGCTTGAAAAGTTAGCATACTGTTTACTAATCACTTCACGAAAGCTACGTCACTACTTCCAATCCCATTCCATCAAAGTTCTGACCGATCAACCACTGAGGCAGGTACTCCATCGTCCCGACACTTCCGGGCGACTACTTAAATGGTGTATTGAGCTGAGTCAATACGATATCACCTATCACCCTCGCACTGCCATCAAGGGACAAGCCATGGGTGATTTCATTGCAGAATTCACTACCAACGAGGATAAGGAGCAACTGGAAATAACAGAAGATATCAAGTGGAATCTCTTTGTGGACGGTGCATCTAACGAACAAGGCTCGGGGGCAGGTGTGGTAATAATCACTCCCAGGGGAAATAAACTGCACTATGCTATAAGGTTGGAGTTCGCTGCCACCAACAACGATGCAGAATACGAAGCAGTAATAGCCGGATTAGAAATTGCTATCGAGATCGGAGCCAATTCTTTGTGTCTTCACAGCGATTCTCAGCTTATTGTTAATCAAATACTAGGGGAATTCCAAGCTCGAGAAGAACGACTCATAGCATATCTAAAGAAGACCAAGATACTTCTCAGCCGATTGGACCATTACTTAGTCAAACACATCCCTCGGGAAGAGAACCAAGAGGCCGACGAATTGGCAAAGCAAGCAAGTATGAGAGACGTCGCCATCTTCGGGGCAGTAACTGTCTCAAAGCAAGCGATCCCAAGTTTTGAGCAAGTGAATCTGATAGCTGCAACCGAAGAAGCAACTTGGATGACTCCCATCCGAGACTACCTACAAAATGGCACACTACCCGACGGGCGTAACGAAGTCAAGAAAATCCTGAGGAAAGCGTCCCGCTACACAATACAAGGAGACATCCTCTATCGGCGCGGGTTCTCTAACCCATTGTTAAGGTGTGTCGCCGGAAGGGAAGCCAAGGAAATCTTATCCAACATTCATCAAGGAAGCTGCGGAGATCACACCGGAGGGCAAACGTTAGCAAAAAAGATACTCCGATACGGATATTTCTGGCCCACCTTAAGCAAGGACGCCTTAGATTTCGTCAAGAAGTGTGACAGATGCCAAAAATTTGCTAAGATCCCTCGGCTACCAACAACCGAGATTACTCAGATGACCAGCCCTTGGCCCTTTGCAGTATGGGGAATTGACTTAATCGGTGAACTGCCAATGGGTCGAGGCGGCGCCAAATATGCTATAGTAGCAGTCGACTATTTCACCAAATGGGTGGAAGCAGAACCTCTAAATAAAGTATCTTCAGCGAAAGTTATCAACTTCTTAATCAAAAATGTTCTGTGCAGGTACGGAGTCCCCCTAAAAATCATATCAGACAATGGACTTCAGTTTGACAGCGAGGAATTCGCCAACTGGTGCCAAGAACACGGAATTCACAAAAGCTTCTCATCCGTAGCATATCCCCAAGCAAACGGACAAGTCGAAGCAGTCAACAAGATTCTGAAAACTCTGATCAAAAAGAAGCTCGAAAAGTCAAAGGGCGCTTGGGTGGATGAACTCCCTACGGCACTATGGGCCTACCGCACATCTTTCAGAACATCAACAGGGCACACTCCTTTCTCTTTGGCATACGGATCGGAGGCTATGCTCCCAGTTGAAACCATTGTGCCTTCCCACCGTAGAATCCACTATAACCCAGAAGAGAACGAAGAGCTCCTCAACATGTCTTTGGATCTAGTCGAGGAGAGAAGGAATGATGCAGTCCTAAAAACAGCAGCCCACAAGCAAAAGGTGGCGGCACAATACAACTCCAAAGTCAAGCATCGTACCTTACGAGAAGGGGATCTTGTCCTCAAGCGAATCTTCCCTCGCCCCGGAGCACTAGACCCAATCTGGGATGGACCATATGTAATTCATAAAGATCTCCACAACGGAGCCTATATTTTGTCAACAGTGGACGGAGAGGTGTTCCAGAGGGCATGGAACATCCAACACCTCCGTCGATACTTTTCTTAACTTGTATTGCCCATATGAAGTGAATTAGCAAAGAGAATCAGTGGACGTAGGCATTTTTTCGTGCCGAACCACTTTAAAAAAGCCTTGTCCCTTTTTTAACTTGTTCCTTTGTATCTTGGCTGCTTGTTAACTTTATCCTTTTCTGTTGAACAAAATCCTGAGCATATAGCATTTCTATTCAAAGCACTCCACAATGCAACTTCACGTGGACAAGACCCAACAGGTACTATGCGAATCTATGCCCTCGCCAATGAGACACTTTTGCTCCAGCATCCCTCTGCTGCGGGTTAAATCATTGCTCGCGACGGCCCTTAAAGCCAACTGTAATGAGCCGATTATAAGCCACCGAGAAGGCCGACTATAGTCGAGGCAGCTCATTACGGCGTTAGGCTCGCCGGCGACTGTGAACCGATTATAAGCCCCAACATAAGGTGTGGCCAGCCAGGGGCAGTTCACAGTTGACGATCGGCACCCACGCTAGCCGGCCACAGTAAGTCGAATAATACCCATGAGTACGGGCCATAATGGCCCGGGTAGTTACTGTGCGCGATCTCGGCTCCGGTGTGTCTTAAGTGCGGCTGTGGTAAAAAAGAATTAACTCCCCGCGGAGGCGTAAGATGGGTGACAAATGTCTCCAAGACCCACAGCTAGGGAAAGTGACTACAAAACCCGTTTGCCACGAACTTAAGCACATCGAAGGCCTTCCGTGACTGGAAGTTTTACTATTTCACATATTTCAATTTTACTTAAAAAAACTTTCCTCCTATCCTCTATAACAAACCATAAAGTATAGGATGCAGGGTAAGAGATACCCGCCAATGGATGCAGAGATTCACAATCAGATGGCAGGGCATTCAACTGCTTTCCATGCTTGGTCATACAAGATATTCGAAACTGCCATTTACAAACAGAACATGAAAGGCGGTATTTTCTTCCTTTATGTGCAGATGCATGACTGTAATTTAATTTTTTTTCACACCACACGCTAACACTGCAAGTCATGAGATTATGATTTAAAACCAGAAACTGACATCAAACACAATTTAATTACAAGAATATACATAGCTACATTTCTCATACGATGTGTCGAAATAACAACAAATATTCAAGAAACGACAGAATCAGCTTAAGCTAAAAAATTACACGTCAAGAATAATGTTATTACAAGTAGCAAGAATTACAACTTAGAAGTTACTCTACTGTCTTAAGACTAACAGATACAACAATACCAAGCCTACAAAAAGAATTTTCCAGGTTCAATCAGGGAGCCGGTTGCGTCGAAGTCTTGTCCTTGCTCTTTTGCCCACCTGTCCGGTCATAAAAAGGATTCATTAGTGATGAGTAACCAAGTTAACGGAAAGACTAGAAAGGAAGACTTACCAGTACCAGCTTCTTGACCATCCTGGTCGTCATCCTCTACCTGCACACCCGCCTCTTCAGCAGCAAGCAGCCGCATACCCTCCTTTACCGCCACTTTCTCCTCCTTGGTGAACTGGGCAGTGACCACATCCATACTGAAGACCGTACCACCCTCTTTATCTGCGTCAGCCTGAGCCTCCTCCAAAGCCCGAAGATAGATCTTGGCCATGACCCTGGGATAATCATCCATCCAAGAGAGATTGCCCTGCTTCCAAGTCCGGAAATACATGTCCTGTAGCATGTCATCCATCATTCCCTCATTCTCCTCAAACTCCCTCATCCGGGCATCGGAAGCCGACAACCTTTCGACGGCAGCATCTCTCTCCAGTCTGTATCTCGAGCAATCAGCCTGAAGGGACCTCCGCATCACCTCCATCTCTTCCCTCAACTTAGCTTGAGCAAGCTCTGCAGCCTCAAGTTTCTCGGACAACTCCTCCACCTGCTCGAGATCCGCTCTCCGAACCTCATCCACCGTGGCAATAGCCATGTCAATCCGCTCTTTGCAAGCAGCTTCCATTTTCCGCAATTCAGCCCGGCTGACCTCTTCCATGGTTTTCCTTAGTCGCCCAGTAGCAGCCTCATGCTGAGAAATCTGGATAGCCTGATCCGCAAGCTGTTTGGCCTGATCCGAAACCACCAATCGAAGTCGGATATTGGCACTCCCGATCTCCTCTCCGGCCTTAACCAGCCGAGCATGATGCCCCATCAGCTTCTTGGTCTCCTCGGCCACCCGGTCAATATTAGCTTTGGCCTCGTCTCCCATAGTGACTATACGAGTAGTGAGTAGATCGAGATCTAAAGACTTGGCTTCATCAAGTACTCGTACCATGGGGTTACGGGGGAGAAGGTGTTCGCCAGTGACTTCATCAAAAGTAATATCATGAGAACCTGGATCCAGATCAGGATGACCCGCAAATGGATTACGGGCCAAGTCGGGACGGTCGATATGAATAACAGAAGGGTTTCCGGACGGGTGCGGAGAGGGTACAAACTCGCTACCCTCCTCAGTAATATCATGGATAGGCTGAGCCGAAGGCTGAGGACCGGGCGAAGTTTCGGATAAAAGATGACTCCTCTTCCTCTGCTGAATACCCTCTTCGATAACCCCAAGAAGAGGACGGTATCCGACTACATCCCCGGAGCGTTGGACTGAGGGCTTCGGCTTAGCAGAAATTTTGGAAAGTTTATATTGCTCAAGCCTGTATCGAAGGTCTGAAGCTTTGGACGTCTTGCCTGCTCCTGATATAAAGAACAAATGTCACAATCTTACATCACTATACGATTCGAGAAACGCGGTAAATTACAAGTTAAAAAAGGGGAAAAGAAACACAGCTGTGATTGTACAAACCCTGTGGAGGAGTGGGATACTGCAATAAGTCCTGGATTTCATTCCAGGACGGGAGCGGGTCATAAAATATTCCTAAGTCCCTATCATTAGTGAAGCATGCAGGGGTCAAGAGTTCACCTTGAGTCGTCAGAGCCACCTTGGCCGGAATAGTCGGAGAAGACTCACTTGCACCAGTCCCGGCTTTGTCCGCCTTCCCGGTCTTCTCTACCAAAGCCGGATCATCATCCAACCCCTCAAAAGCTTGGCGGAAAGCATCGTCCGTCCACTCTTGCATTTCGCCTACTTGCCCAGAAGACAGAACCCTGGAGCCATCACCACCCTGTCCATCGCCACCATCATCACCAAGACGCTCAACGTCACTTCCGCCCTCAGCCTCACCTCTTTCTTCCTCTGCATCTATCTCCCCCTGAGTAAGTGGACAATTGCTGGGAGAAGGACCGTCCGACCTCTTAAGTTTCTTACCTCCGACGGCTGGAGGTTTCGTGAATGGTTTTCTCTTTCCACCCTCTGCCGCCACGCCTCCCTTAGCCTGAGCAGCCGCCCTCTCTTCCGCCGTTTCCCTCAGCTTAACTACAGACTGCTGCGGAAGGATCAAGTTATATTCCAGAAGAATCGCATTTCTAATCAAGAAGGCAGATGATCTGTATTTCCCAAGAATGGCTTCTATCTCCGCCGCCGTCTGAACCAGGCGGTCAGTCTCCACAACCGGAAAGCCACCTGTCGCTAGCAAAAATGAGAAAGTATGAGAAGAAGCATCGCAATCGGAATAGAAATTATAAGTAAAAGCATCAACTTACATCCAGAGGTAAAGCGCCGGATGGAGACGGAGTCGTCCCTAACAAAGAACCACTCTTTCTTGAACATGCTGAATTTAGAGTACAGGTCCAGGACAGGCTTGAAGGTCACAGCAGACTCCAAGCTAATATACGGGGACCCCTTCTTATAGCCCCTTAAATTATACAAGTACCGGATCTCCCGGTTGGAGGGAGCGCGACCATACTTCCTCCGAAAAATAACGAAAAGGCTCACCAGTATGGCATAAGAGTTGGGCTGAAGCTGGAATGGGGCCACCTTCAGGTACGTGAGGAAGCTGACTACCCAGGCATTGAGAGGCGGGATAGCACCACACATGCAATGGTACCTACTATAAGCAAAGTATCCTTCGGGAGGACTGTATGGCATGACTCCTGGGCCCGGCAGCAGCATGAGGGCTCTATCAATCCCAAAGGAACGAGATATAACATCGAGTTGCTCCTCTTTGAGAGAGCTAGGAAAGCAGTCAGGCGGGGAATCCAGCAGCTCCTGGGGACCATATCCATCCACTAATGACCTCGGGGCGGGCCCATGACGCTCCGATCCTGATTGAGCTGGGGGCACGGCCGAGGACTCTCCTTCACCCCCGGATCTCCTCTTATCTGATCGAGTTTCAACTTTTCGAGACATTTATCTGCAAACATGGGAAAAGTATATCGTTAGACTATACAAGCAGCATAATCTGGAATTTCGCTTAAAAATTCGAAGTATGAAACACATGTTCACTCAGTACAACAATTCATTCGGCAAACAGATGCACTTCAATAATCTCATTCGGTATTAAACGTTCATGTGTCATTCGGTATCAGAGGATTAAGTTCATTCGGCATGCAAACGTACGAACGCAAGTTCATTCGGCAAAAAAGATTAGACTTGGTCCGGCTAAAGATCTCACCTGATTCGGTTAAAGGTTTGGTTCGGCTAACGCTGACTGATTCGGTTGAGGGTTTGGTTCGGCTAAACGCTGAGGTTCGTGGGAATGGTTCGGTAGGTGGAGAGATAGAAGCCCTAGCCCCCTATTTTATAGGCGAAGGCAGTGTACCGAACCACTTGGACCGGCAACATGGAACACACGCAGACGCCAAGAATGGATGGACAAAAAACAAAGCACGATATATGGTAAACATATACCCTACTTTGGGGGGCAAATGTTGGCCAAGTTTTCAAACACTAAATCCCTACCACCGATCCAAACTACCGAATGAAGCTCAACCGGACCAAATCCCTACCACCGATCCAAACTACCGAATGAAGCTCAACCGGACCAAATCCCTACCACCGATCCAAACTACCAAATGAAGCTCAACCGGACCAAATCTCCTCCACCTCATGACCGTACCAAGAGGATGCCGAACCAGACTGCCAGGCCTGATCACTTCAGCCCAGGCCCACCAGCAGCTGAATATATCCAAGACCCCTGCCCCCAACCTCACTCTATAAATAGAGAGGCAGGGGTACAACAATGGGGGACAGGTTTGAGAGCTCAAGCACGGAAGGAACTTTCAAACAACTTTCTTTTACTTGTACCAAAGCTTTGTACTTGTAATCATAAGAAAAGAAGAGAAATAACATATAAAGTGGACGTAGGCACGTTCTGGCTGAACCACTATAAATCTGCGTGTCTTTTTTACAGATTAGCCCCCTGCTTTTCATATATTTGCATAAATCTCCAAAATCACTAAGAACAACCTAAGATCTACTAAATCATACAACTTTGAGGTGTTTGTCCATTTTTTGTGCAAACAACTAGAGAATTGTTTATAGAAAAAACAAAATCCTTATAAAGGAGCGTTCGGACTCGAACTTTATAAGTGATATTGAGTATAGTATGTCAATATTAAATTCACGTTCAAATTTTAATTAAAAAGCTTTAAGTTAGAAAGCTTCCAAATGAAACAATGTGACTGATTCAATGAAAGGCTAAGTAGATTGCCTTGAATTGCACCACAATAAAAGCAATTTTTGTGTGTGTGTGTGTATACGAACGAATTTATAATTAGGCTATGGGTGATTCCAGGTGTTGAGAATACTGCATTATTTTTATATGATAATAATGTATTAATAAGAGCTCAAAAGAAGTCAAAAAACATACTCCTACTAGTTCCACATGATAATGGTAATATATTAGCATCTAAGAGAGTTGATTGACAAAGTAGATAATTAAAACAACATAGCAAATCCATCCACGAAGGCTCTAACTCAAGCAGTTCACATCAAGCTGATAAAAGGGATGCGATAGAGGTTCCATAGCTGGCCCTAAGGGTAGGTGGGAGATTGATAGAGTTGGAGGTATTCCATATGAATAATTATGTAAGTGTTACGTATATCTAACTCGATAACCAATCTTGTTCGAAATAAAAGATGTTTTCTTTCTATTATATGCTTGATATAGTATTATATTATTAATTAATTTGATTAAAAGTATTTAAAAGAAAATCCATAAATATATTTTTTGTGATAATAGTTATAATGTATTGTAATCATGAGTGATTTGTCATAATAAAATAAACATACCATTTTAAATATTCCTAGTCAGGATATATCTAGACTGGATATAAGTACATCCTTTAAGACTAGAGTATGCAATACTCTCCAAATGTTAGACAGTGTGTTACTCATAGCTGTTAGGGGGCACAAAGGGGTTACGTACTAATAGTTATTAGATAACTATATAATGACTCACTTGATGATTTTCTCTTGGTTAATATAACTAAGGTCAAATAAAAATATTGATGTAAAAATATTAAATAATCCCCTTGACTTGAGAATACTATTGTGCATCAATGTAGAAACTTCGCTTTGATTATAGTTTAATCGTGGCACAATGTCCATCGAACGACTATAGTAGGTCAAGTGGAAGTACTAGAAGTGAGATACTGTTCAAGAGAGAATTCGTCTCCCTGATCATATAGGGTTAGTATCACAGTCAACTGAAGTTAGCTCAAAGTCAAAATCTCTAGTCAAAGCAGTTCGGTTATTAATAACTGTTATTATTGAACCAAGAACTTTGTGTTTGGACTATAAAATTCAATATGGATGTTATTGGAAATTTGACCATTACCAAATTCCATAAATGCAAATATGATATAATTTTGACAAAGAGAACTAATGTAAATAATTATCACTACTAGGAGATGCTTAGAGAAGTAAAATTAGGTTTTACCAAGGCTAAGTAAGCGATAAATTTGGTTATAATATCATGCGCCGAGCTAAGGTGACATTAGGTGTTATCAAACTTGTGCGATGTTTAATGGTTGCGTGTTCCTATTATTGATGTTGCCTCATATCTTTGATGATTAACTGTAATGGCTTAGTAGAAGTGATGTTTTCTACTTGCATTGGTCGTATGGTTATTATGGTTGTGGAATATTGTGTGCTAACAAGTATTTGATGCAGCAGAAGAGCAAGAAACAAAACAGCGTGGGCATGATCCCCAAAAGGGTATGTAGGCAGCTTTGCCTATGCAATAGCTCTTGAGCCTCTGGCTAGAGTATATAGGATATGGTGTAGTCCAAACATAGTTAATCACCTTTTCTTTTTTATTTTATGTAAAGTAAAAGCAAATGAAATAATAGAAATTTTGGAGACATGCCACATCCATATATTGTTTAGTCGATGTATTTCGCATGTGTCGTAATTGTACATTTATGGATTCAATAATGATGTGTACAAAATTATGGATGTTTAATTATTGAGCTTTGTATATTATTTCTATTGAGATATATTTGTTTTATTGTTGAATTCCACTATAAGGTTTGCCTTTTTGTCCATATTGATTTTAGATTTTAATTTACACAACCAACGGTCCACTATTCTTAATGTTTGAGAGTATTTTAAAGGCATTCACTACTTTTAGATTTTAGAAACAATAGGTTATTACAATTTGTTTCAACAGTTTATGGTGTAAATAGTGAGGGAGATATGCCGAAGGCTGCTGAGCCAAGACCTATTGTAAGGGAGGAATTCTCAAAGATAAAACAATACTATCAAAACTTAGGAGGCAAGTGTATGGGTAAGGATCTCAAAGTTGAAGTGTTGAATTGGCCGAGAGTCTACGAGCGTATCTTTTGAGATCTAGGGTTGAATGAGATACAAAGTAGAAGATTGTCTTCGAAGCAGTTACATGAGCATGCTCTAGAACTGTGGGAGATGGTGACCGCCAATACCTCTAAAGAAGAGATTACCTAGAACAAGTTTAAGGAAAGATTTGAGGCTCGGCTCATATTTGAGTCTCAACGACGTGTGTTGCTACACGAAATTTTTTTGACTTGTAGCAAAAAGACCTTTCGGTGGAAGGATACATCTAGAAGTTTAATGCTTTTGATAAGTATGGCCAAGAAATAATTAATAACCTACTAAAGAAGAATGAGATTAAGTTCATGCTGATATAGTTAGGGGTATGCCCTTGGGGAAATTATGTAATTGTTACACATATCTAACTCAATGATCAATCTTGTTCAAAATAAAGGGTATTTTCTTTCTATTATATACTTGATATATGTGTTATATTAATTATTTAATTTAATTAAAAGTGTATTTAATCGAAAATCCATAAAAGGTATGTTTTGTGATAGTTCTATACCATGTTGTAATCATGAGTGATTTATCACAATAAAATAAACATACCATTATAAATTTTCCAAGCTAAGATGTATCAGGATTGGATATCGATACATCGCCATTTATATGGGGTAGTATCATGGTCAACTGAAGTTAACTCAAAGTCAAAGTTTCCGGCCAAAGCAGTTCGGTTACTAATAACTGTTATTATTGAACCAAGGACTTTATGTTTGGATTATAAAATTCAATATAGACAATATTGGAATTTTGACCACTACCGAATTCCATAAGTCCAAATGGGATATAGTTTTGATAAAGGGAAGTACTGTAAATAAATGTCATTATTAGGTAATGCTTAAATTAGTAAAATTGGATTTTACCGAAGCTATGTAAGCAATAAATTTGGCCATAATTTCATATGACAAGCTAAGCTGACGTGTGAACTTTAATATTCGAATTGTTAAATATTAATCATTAATAGAAGTTACACTTAAGAGTCACACAATCGAAACGTTAAATGGTCCTACTACCACCTGATGAATTAATTATAATTGTCATAAGTTAGTTTAAATAATTGATATTTACAAAATATTAATTATAAAATTTTATTTGATTTGTGTTGATGAGTATTAAATAGTGTATATATAATAGTATATGCACACATACCGATATGCAATATCGATGTGTATTTGAATTAGATTTAAATGCACAATTATTTAATCGGGCTTGAAAAAATTAGAATGCCTAGATAAGGGCATCTATTACCGACCAGTATAGAGATCTCGAAGGATTGAATGTTGAATCAAAATGAGATGAAATAGTAAGAGAAAAAGGAGGACCCGGATTCTCTTTTTGGTTATTAAGATCTATGCAATTTATATATATCTCAAACTCTACTTTCTCTCCTCTTAGATTTTTGCCACCTTCTACCTGATAAGGTCGGCCATACTACTTGCCTCCCTCCTTAAAATTTTCAAGCTTTTAAGACACAGTTTAAATACAAATAGTAGATCAGTGGTTGCTGATTTCAGATTGCTGGCTGTTTTTGGATTCTAGATACTAATTCAAGGATTTTTAGATTCATTATTTTAATGTGTCACAACTAGGCCATAGTTGAGGTAAATATTTCTTTAGAATTACATATGAATATATATTGCTTATTATGTCATTTATGTGCTATAATTATTATATGAATTATCACTAGTCTATATATATCCGTGTTGTCTTCATTAGATGAAAATGTATATATGTATGTATAAGAAAAATTATATATATTGTTTACACCAAAAGTTGGCACAAATAACCATTGAAGTAATAAATACGAAAATCACAAGAAAAAGGCATGAAATAGACAAGAAGAACATGCAATTTTATAGTGGTTCGACGAATACTCCAGCTAACGTTCACTTAAACTTTGTAATTCAGTTCTATCGAGTTTTTTACAATGTTGTTCTTATAGATCGATGATGATCCCTGAGACTACAGAAGAAAAACAGAAATTTGTTAGAAGAGATAAAAAATCTCCAAAACCATGCCTCTTCTCCTTAATTTATAGCCGTAGGTCATCAGAATTTGCTCCTTCATGTTTGCACCCACGTTCCTTTTATCCAGAAGGAGTTATGTAGAGAAGATTGTGGCCACATTAAAGAGTTTCAAGGATCAACATCGATCCATGAAGGGGGATAGATACCAATCCGTAAGATTGGTTGGAAAATCTTCCTTGACTTTCTGATGTTGTTTGCATGTCTAGCATTTTAGGCCTTAGCATTAGGTTATGTCGATTTGAGCTTGAATTTGATTGAATAATTTGGCTCGAATGTTGGTTGATAGTACATGATTTTTCTATCAAGTGTTTGGGTTGTATTGGCTAGCGAACCACTCCATATGGCATGTACTTTCTTATAAGCATTCGAACTTCACTTGGCATGAATTGTTGATGGATTTAAGCAAGTTTTAGGGATCGATATCGATCCCTGGTAATGGATCGATACCCAACCATGACTTATCTCGGATCATGGAATTTTGAGTTATTATTAAAGGTGAGTTATTATATGGGCATTTCAGAAGGTTCTTTGCAAGTCAATGTGTAACGACCCGTAATTTCGCTACTTCAAAAATAAGAGATTTCGTTCGTTTTAAATTTAAAAGGATTTTAAACCTTAAATAAATATGTTATATATAATAAATAATTATCTATTCTTATAATTAATAAAATTAAAAAGTATAAATTTTGATTTTAGAACAAATCAACAAAAGTTAAGTTTTGTTAATAATAAATAAAGGTTTAAATAAATAGGTTTAAATATTTATTTGATAAGTTAAAACTTATTTAAAACATCTAATAAAGATAATAAAAGTATACTAATATATTTAAAAATATGTTAATAATCGTTTTACAAAAATAACCAAATTTGTCGTATTTTGTCAGTTTTACATACACTATAAAATTAAAGATTTTGATATTATTCAAATACGATTTTAAAATATGAATAGACATGTTTTAATTTATTTAAAGAAGGGAAAAGTTCATTTTAAAATTTGGTTTACAACAATATATAGCTTAACAAAAACGTCAAATTTTGACTGTAAAATTTGTCGACAAAAACACCGTTTTCAACCGAAACAAGTTGTCGACAAGCTGTTGCAACTTGATACACTTTCTAACATATAAATACAAGTTTACAAACTTTTAAACACTTTACATTTAGCACTAAAAGACAAAAAGAGTTTACTTTTGAGAAGTATAAAAGTATGATTTGACATAAACCTATAAACAAATCTATATTAAACAAAATCAAATCAAAGCATCTTAACTCATTAAAAGAAATCAAATCATGTCTTGGAAAGGAAAGAAAATAAGTTGAAAATTCAAAAAGTAGAAGGGTATTTTAGTCATTTTGGCTAAGGTTAAAAGGGTAATTTACATAGGAAATTTTTGCTATAAATACCACCTCACTTTCACACATTTCTTCACACCAAAATTCTTCTTCTTCCTTTCCTAAAGATTCCCTTAAGCTTCTCTAATGGCTTCCAAAAGGAAGTTCTCTCTTTTCTTTTCTTTTTAAGATTTGGTAGGAGGGTTAAAAATAGTGGAGTGCTTAAGCACCAATCCGCTAATTACTCTCTAACCACTTCTTAAAACTACTGCCATGGGCCATGAGGATGAAGGTGTTTAAGGGTTTAGGACGAGAGCAAGGTGGTGGAGGAGTGTCATGGCCATAAGCAAGGCAAGTAGTGGTGGAAATGGTCGAGCACTTGGAAGCATGGTTATGATAAGGTTTAGAAATGTTTAGTGAAGTGTTGGTTTGGATAAGAATGTTGGTAGGAAGTGAAACGATTTTGGTTAAAGGTGAGAAATTCTCATCGCTTTTGAATTTATATTTTGGTTATGTTAAAATAATCATATTTATACCACTTTGTAACATTCCCCCTTCTGACCGCCTCCAGTCGGTAATTAAACCAACTCGAAACGTTCAAAAAGACGAATTGTTATTTAGTTTATAAGGTTTAAACAGAATCAGCCACAGAAACACAGAATAATAACAATAAATTTAAACAAATGAATCTTTATTTTATTACTATAAATCTTTTTGAATACATCAGAGTTTATACAATTTGATAATGATACAGCGAAGTTAGAGAGAGAGTAAAGAATCACTTTAGTTTTCAGAAGAAAATTGTATTAACGCTTTAAATTTTCAGAAAATTTCGCCATAGCCTCCTTTGCGTGGCTCGATCCGAAAAAATTGATTTTGAATATTAATAAGTGAGATTAATAAGTCGAATAATTTAAAATTCGAATATCTGGATTTAATTGGATAATTAAATCGATAATTTAATAGTTGAAATTCCAGAAATAATTGAAATCTGGATTTAATGTGTTAAAAATGATTTATAAAGTTATAGTAAATCATGTTGGAGTTATAGTGATGTTATAGAACTTTTAAAATTGAATTTAAAGTTAATCTGTGAAAATTGAATATTTTAATAATTAATCGACTAGTGAAATAGCCAATTTTCAAATAGTCTCAGAATTGGACAAGACCAGTTCCAATGGATCCGTAATAGTTTGTTATTATCGGATTTCAATTTTCGTAGCAATCGCAGTTGTCGTTTGACCGTGGCAGCTCGAAACGCACTGAAATTGTTTTAATATTAATTTGGCGAGTTAAAATAGTCATTTTTCAAAAAGTCTCGGATTTCGATGAAACCAGTTTCATCGGATCCGTAATGTGATATTATTGTATGGTTTCAAATTTCGTGTCAATCGGATTTATCGTTTGTCCGGGGCAAGCCAAAACGCATCGAAATCGGTTTAAATCGATTTGATTTAAATTTGACTGTTTAAATCCGTAACTCGCACAGATGACCAAATTAGCTCCCGAAACACATTCCATTGTGTTCGAAATGTGGGGTAAACCTAACGAATGCCAAACGGCACGTGTGATTTGGAGATCATTGGAAAAGTCGTTTTAAAATGAATTTAACATTATTTATATACGTATATATATATACACGTTCAAAAGAGAAACCCTAGTTTCTAATCACCAGCCGCCACCAACAATTTAATGGCCAGAAATGAACGATCTTTCTCCTCCAATTATCTCCCAATCCACTAACAATTTGAAGAAATTATCAACTACAATATTGTAGAACACATCACGAACTACGATCTCAACGGTTATCATCGAAATCAATGCAGTGGATCGACCTGAATCTCGATGCAAAGGTCAAACGTTTAGGCACGGATTTAGAGATAGAGGAAGGGCCGAGTGTCACAAGGCTTTGGCCGAGCATCAGGGGGGAAAAGGCGCTTCGAATGGTGGCAAAATGATGGGGTTTCGACGATGTTTATGGGGTGCGAAAATCAAAGGGGGGCCGGCTCTTATGGGTTGCGTGCGTTTTCTTTTACCTGGAGGGGAAGGTGGGGAAGAAGACATAAATCACGGCCTTGATTTGCTGTTAAGAAATTGAACGGTCGAGATCATTCTAGGTTAAAATTTAAAATAGATTGTAAATTAATTATATTTATAATTGTACAAAACTTTAAACTGCGATATCTCTTTCGTACGAGGTTCGTTTCGGGCGAAATTTTTTGCGTTGGAATCGTATTGATGAGCTCTTCGCGATGAAACTGAATTGGAGCCATTTGGAGCTAGTATGAATTTTGGATAAAATTAAACGTGTGTTTGATTTTATTCGAAATAAAAAGCTGGAACATAATTGAAATCAAGGTGAGAACTCCTCACTCAATCGAATGTTTTGTTTCGATTTAAATTTTAAATAGTTAGATTTAAAATTGCTTGATTGTGTGAATTGGATGATGATTGCTATTTATTGTGATAAATAGACATTATACGCCGTTATTAAGCGGATGTTATTTATTAAAAACATATACCGCGATAATTTCACATTGAAGTGGAATTGGTATTATATATGTATATAGCAAGATATACATATTGGCATATGTATACATTGCATTTGTTGATTTCCCGCATTGTATA
The DNA here is from genome assembly GCA_030737815.1 of Allium fistulosum. NCBI lineage: Eukaryota > Viridiplantae > Streptophyta > Magnoliopsida > Asparagales > Amaryllidaceae > Allium > Allium fistulosum. The sequence goes on along the minus strand of CM060902.1, from coordinate 1,126,259,457 downwards.
GCGGATGAGACCCTATCGCGCCGTTAGTAAGCGGATAATATTTATTAAACCCATATACCGCGATAATTCCGTACTGGAGCGGAATTGGTATTGTGCTAACATCTTTGGATGCAGGGAAACAGGTTGGAGGGATCCAACTGGATTCCTCACCGTAGTGATTTATATACAGATATTGTTGTATATTCTATTATCATATGATGATATATGATGTTTGGATGTTGTGATTGACTATTTGGTGCTGTTGCATCATCAGATCCATTTTTGAAGTTTAAAAATAACGAGTTGATTTTAAATTGGGATTTTTGAATTATTCCAAACGGTTTATATAAAAGATTGTAAAATGGATATTTATAAATTAAAATGTTGGAATTATAAAACGAGTTTTTATAAGTGTTAAAAATGGAGTATAATTGGATTTCATAAGTTAATGAAATTTAGAAGTTTTATAATGTGAAGTTATAAAATAAATAGATTTTATAAAATAAAAGATTTATAAGTAATTAACTTATAAATTAGATTTTTGATATGAAATCGAGTTATGAATTAAATTTGTTAATTCAGGGATTTTTTATAAATCGAAGTTTATAAATAGGGAAAGAATTTATAGACATTGTTTATAAATTCGAAATAAATGGAATTTGATAAATTGAATATAGAAAATTATTAAAGGAAGTATATTCGCGATTTTGGATAGCGAATTTTTATTGAAATAAATTGTGTAGAAATTGTTAAAAAAATTAGGATAGTGATTATATTCACGATTTTGGACAGTGAATATATTATTGAATAAAATCAATATATTTTGGGAAAAGTGATATAATGAAATGAAGTAATTGTTTTAAAAGATGTTTTAAAACGTGTTAAGTATCGAAACATAGATTTCAACATTTATTGTTGAAATAGACGTTTTGAGGAATAAGGAAATGGTGGACTATAACACTGTTGTTATAGTAAATGATTTCCGAAAGGAAATGGTTTATATAGTATTGGGATTTATATATCTATCTAAATTTTGAATCCCTATACTAGTGATTTTGAGTTGTCGTAACGATGTTTTACGTAACATTCGTTTTGACTCAAATTAAATTGTGAAAGAGAATGATTTCCTTAAAGAATGAAATATATACTTAATTTTGATTTAAGTATATTGAGTATTTTCAAATGTTGAAAATAAATGGATTTGTGAATTACCTATTATTAAATAGGTATGGAAATGTTTTTCCAATATGAAGTGAAATGTTTTGAGATTTATCTTCAAAGATAAATTGAAATGTGGAAATTGATTTGAAATTGTTTTCAAATAATTGACGTGTGGAAATTATATATCTTGTAAAGATATTTTTGGAAGATAAATAATTGGGAAAATTATTTGGAATCTGATGATGTTGCACATCTTTATTGATAGTTAAATAACCGACTATCAATAATTACCTTGAATAGGTATTTGTTGTGATTTGCTTGAATTTGAATGCCACACTTATTTTTGAATAAGCGCTCACTATTCGGGTTAGCCGGGAAAGGACCATGGGGTCGTATAACCCATTCCGAATATGTGATACGTCGTTATGAATCGCATTTGATGACCGGTGTTGAAGACCGGATATTTTTGAAAACGGAAGGATTACCGTCGAGTTACTCTACATCGACTGATCTTCGATTTAGAGGTTTTATCACCTTAGTGACGGGAAGTCCGGACGTGATTGAAATTTATTCGGATTTGCAAGGGCTTCGTGAGAAGTGCCTTCGGTTTTGTTTGATCCCGGAACAGACTTGTATGGATTGTATGTCTGACATTACAAATTGAGATATAAAGATGATTTCTTTCAAATACATTTCTGTTGGTGGCGGAGAATTTATTCTCTTAGCTTAACACCCTTCTCTGAGACGTACGAGCTCAGAGGTTATGTAGTTGAAGGTTATCAGCGATATTTTCCCAATTTGGTAATGTGGCATGCTGAGTGTTGCTGTGTGATGATCAGTGTTTGATCATTTATGATATGATCATTTATTTGATCATTTATCTTTGTGATCATAGGTTGATCATTTGTTTGACCCAAAGCATAGCTTTTGTATAAAGCGTAGCTTTGTGGACGAGACTTCGTCAGGGCCTCAACAACCCGGAAATGGTCGAAACAGGAATGTTGCGGCAAGGTTATGAGGGTCGCGCCCTTTAGGGTATGTCATTTCCTTCTGGAAAGGGGTGGTATCATGGTATGGAGCCCAGATACTTACTCATGTGGATACACTTATTTATTATGTGTGATGATGCTACCGAGCGCTCGGATAAAGGTCCCAAAGGACCGGGTGATGACATATTCGTGAGTTACTTGTTACAGGAGTAACCCGGCCTTGTTTGGCAGAGAGCAGTTTGTCTCTCGGGACGTCCCGCTAGAGGCGATCCCATTCGGCAGGAGGAAAGGAAGTTCCTTAGCCTGACCATTTGTTGGAAAATCCAAAGAAACAATACGAACCTTTACGATTGCAATTGTATTACCTGCTATGGAATGTGGCGGTAACCTGCTATTGAACATAGTAGCTATAGTAGGCATAACGCGAAATGCCTATGCTGGCTAAGATTAATATTATACTTTCGAAATGTTTTCTGCACTATGCACTAGTAATAATAATCCAATGATTTGCGTAGTAAGCATCTTTGACTATCATAAGGAGAAATCTCCTCCGATTCTGCGTTTGCATTGTGTGTGTGTGCGGGAGGCCTTATGGTAGTCTCATTTTCCAAAAGCATTGCGAAATTGACTTTAAAATTATCCTGTTGTTTGTTTAAAGATAAACTGTTTTAGTTCTCACACCAGTCACCATGACTGACCTGGAGTTTATTGTTTCCTTCCTAAACTCTGGGTGCCCATCATTTTCCACACGGGCAGTCTAGAGTTAGGTTATCAGATTATTCTAGATTTCGAAGTGCTGTGGAGCTTAATGGCGAGCTGGATGGCGAGACGTACCACTTGTATATGATAGTATTATTCCGCTGTGTATTCTGTATATGGACAAGTTCATATAACTGTCCAGTTGTGTTGTATACTGTTGTTATAAACTCTGATGATGATGTAATGTATAAATGATATAGTTCTTTGTTGTAAAGATTATTCATTTATCTATTATATGTTGTTCCGCTGCGAATGTGAGATTCTGTTTCTGTTTCTGTGTTTTTCTAATGTTTCTTCTTTCTCTTTTCTTCTGTCTTTTCTTCCTCCTCTTCTTTCTTAAACCCTAATGGTTCGGTTTTTCGACGAAGGCGATCTATTCTCTGGCGACTTGGACTTTGGCTTCGACTGCTCCAAAACATCGTGGCTAAGGTGAGTGTTCTCGACACTCACATCTAATTCGACTTCTACGTGATTTTTGTTCGCATTAAATTGTTTAATTGGCTGCTTTAGAAATTGATGCTTGCGATTTTGAATCTCTGGTATTTTCAATTTCGTGAATTTCTGGTTTTGATTTTTTGTTGGCTTCGACCATTCGATTTTGTTGAAGATGCCGACTTTGCTTGATCGAATGAATGGTTCGTCTCTGCTTCTTATTGTTTCGAAACATCAGTATGGATGTACACTTGATTAGGCATTGAAACCATGTGTATACATACATTCTTGTATGTATATATATGTATTGTCTTGGTTATTTGATTTTTTTGCCTCTGCTGGGACTATGAGATAATGTTTCGTAAATTCGTGAATTCTCTGGTACTTCGACTTCGGTCGTTTTGACTTTGCAAAAACATTTTTTTTACTTCGGCTATTAACTGTGGCTTCGGCCTTTGTTTGCTTTGCGAAAGAAAATTTGGTTTCCTTTGTTTCGAATCTCTGGAAAATGATTATATGTGGACTTCGACTTTGCAGTGGTTTCGGCTCTTGATATTGTTCGAGTTTGTGATTTTCTTGATTTATAAACCGATACTCATGATTTTGATTTCTAAAAAAAAAACTTTGATTTTGTGATGATTTTCTCTGTTGGCTCGACTCCAGTTAGCTTGACCATTTCCGTTCATCCTTGTAGCATGAATTTAGTAACTTGATTTGTCATGAAATTGTGATAAATTTGTTCATCTAAGTTGTCACTGTCTCGCCCTCTATTCTTTGCTTGCACATTGATTCATTTGCCTAGTTGGTTCAGTCTGTTGGTCGAGTTGCCTATATGTGCTTATTTTTGAACATGTTACATTTGTCTCTGATTGTTATGGCATTCATGTATAAGCTGTAGATTGATTGTGTTCATATTGTTACCATAATTTGACTTCAACCTGATAACACTTCACCTGTCCAGTCATCGCTATTTGGTTTGCATATTTGGTCGTCTGCATTTTTAATGTTTTCATTACGTGAACTTTGGTCTACTGATCATGTTCCCACTCGATTACAGAGTGGTAAAGAAAAAGAATAATACATTGATATACAACATCTGATGCAATATCCAGATACAATGATGATACAATGAATATCAATATACATCAGGGATATGATACAAGAAATAGCAGCAGAAAGAAAAGATAACATCAGCAGCATATAGAATATCTCCAATAGAATGCTCCAATCCATAGCTAGCGAAAACAAGGTCAGTCGTCCATGGACTGACTAGCTCCAGATAATCTACTCAACCTGAATATTTAAGAAACCAAACTCTAGACTGCTCGTGTGGAAAATTATGAGCACCCAGAGTTTAGGAAAGGAACAATAAACTCCGAGTCAGTCGTGGGACTGGTGTGAGCAACAAAAACAGTTTACCTTTAAACAAACACAACAGAACTTTAAACATTGAAAACCGCAATGCTTTTGGAAAATGAAACTACCATAAGGCCTCCCGCACACACACACAATGCAAACGCAGAATCGGAGGAGATTTCTCCTTATGATAGTCAAAGATGCTTACTACGCAAATCATTGGATTATTATTATTAGTGCATAGTGGAAAACATTCGAAAGTATAATATTAATCTTAGCCAACATAGACATTTTGAACTATGCCTACTATAGCTACCATCTAAACAGTGGTGACCACCATAAGTAAATGGCAGGTTCTACAACTAAAACCGTACAAGTTTCGTATTGGGAAATGGATTTCCAACAAATGGTCTGGCTAAGGAACTTCCTTTCCTCCTGCCGAATGGGATCGCCTCTGGCTGGACGTCCCGAGAGACAAACTGCTCTCTGCCAAACAAGGCCGGGTTACCCCTGTAACAGGTAACTCACGAATATGCCATCCCCCGGTCCTTTGGGACCTTTATCCGAGGCCTTGGTAACCAACATCACACATAATAAATAAGTGTATCCACATAAGTAAGTATCTGGGCTCCATACCATGATACCACCCTTTTCCAGAAGGAAATGACATACCCTAAAGGGCGCGACCCTCATAACCTTGCCGCAACATTCCTGTTTCGACCATTTCCGGGGAGTGAGGTCTGACGAAGTTTCGTCCACAAAGCTATGCTTTTTCAAAAAAACCACGCTTTGGGTCAACAGATGGTCAACCAATGATCACAAAGATAAATGATCAAACAAATGATCATATCACAAATGATCAAACACTGATCATCACAAAGCAACACTCAGCATGTCACATTACCAAATTGGGATATATCGCTGATAAATTTCAACTACATAACCTCTGAGCTCGTATGTCTCAGAGAAGGGTGTTAAGCTAAGAGAATAAATTCTCCGCCACCAACAGAAATGTATTTGAAAGTAATCTGCTTTATATCTCAAAGTGTAATGTCAGACATGTAACCATACAAGTCTGTTCCGGGATCGAACAGAACCGAAGGCACTTCTCACGAAGCCCTTGCACATCCGGATAATTTCCAATCACGTCCGGACTTCCCGTCACAAAAAGAGTGATATAAATCTCTATACCGGAGCAACTCGGTGCAAAGACATTCGATAGGTTGTCCTTTCATTTTCGAAAATATCCGGTCTTCACCACCGGTCTTCAAATGCCATCCATATACGACGTATCACTAATTCGGAATGGGTTATACGACACAAAGGTCCTTTCCCGGCTAAACCGAATAGTGAGCGTAATATTTAAAAATATATGGATATTGGGATTTCAATTAAGTCACAACTTATTACCCAAAATCTTTCTTCAAATGGTTTAACAAATTACCATTCTCAAATCTTTAAACAAAAAGATTCATTTTAAACAACCTTCAACAGTTTAAACAATTCCCACACTTTAATCTTTTAAATAAAAGATTCATTCACAGATTTCCCAAATTAATTCCCATTTCAATTCGATTAACTCATTAATCTTTAAAAACAAAGATTCAACTTATAGTTTTCAAAACGATTTCATTTTGAATGGGTTAAACAAAACATCATTTTAAATCTGTTAAAGATAACAGATTTAATTCATAGCTTTCAAAAAGAATTCATTCATAACTTGGATAAACCATTTTTCAATTCAATCTTGAAATTCCTTTAATTAAACTGGAATTTCATTTCTTATCTGAAAGCTTTCATTGTTTTAAAACAAACAGTTTCATTTTGGAAAATTCGATCCATTCATACGAGTTGAAGTCTTAGGTTAAATCCAAATTCTCAAAATTATACTTCTAAAATGGTTTAAATTCATACAAACACATTTATATCATCTTTAATCTCTAGTTTCAAATCATAGGATTCAATTTCAAACTTGAATTCAAATTTAAATCAAATTATTTAAATTTTCAAAACTTAACCAAGTTATTCGAAAATAAGTCTTATCTTTGAAATTCCATTTCGAAAGCTTTTCATATTAAACCCCAATCTATTTCCAAAATCAATTGAAACTAAAATTTCAATTTCAAAAACATCAAATTTAAATTATCTGTGACTTAACCGATTTCCATATGAAATCCATATTTGTGTGTGTATAAGTGTGGTCCAGAGGTTTAACACAATAGTACACAACATCAATCATCACAGATATATCAATAAGTGGTATAATCGATAACGCTTATCTTCATTCCCAGATTCATAGATAAAATAAATTTATCGGTCACAAAGATTCACTATTATAATTCGATGTGGGTTTCGGATAACCAACTGGAATCCGACTCCCTGTCGCATCGAAATTCAAATGTCGTTTTACGAGTCAAGGGTTTCATATTTACATAGTAATATATCATAGATAAAATAAATTATAGATCACAACAAAAATTAGGATGTATCACAAAGCATCACAATCAGGGATATCAAACAATCAAGTCATCCAATAGAATTCAAACATTCATAAGTAAGGTCAGTTAATTATCTGATTTATCCAAATCAGATAAATTTCTTATGAATAAATTTCTAATCCTGGTTAATCAATTATTAATCAATTACAAATTATCTTGATTAATTATTCTTTAATCATTTATTAATTTACCCTTAATTAATAAATTTTTCTCAAATTAATCATCCTAATTAATTCATTACATTATCCTTCAAGTAATTGTTACTTAATCCCTTGCTTTATCAACTTCCATTATTAATAAATTTTTAATTAATAATCTTTAATTAACAAATTAATTTTTCTAAGAATAATTAATCTTAAATTTTTAAGTTTAAAAACCTTAATTAATTTAAGCAATTATCCATTTCATTAATTTATCACATGAATTAATTATATATCAAACATTTAAGTTTATTTTAACATTCAAAGTTGTTAAGACTTTTAAATTTATAACTTAAATTTATTCCAAATTTAAGATTCAAATTTACCACTTTGATTTAACTTTGTTTAAATTGTTTCTTTACATTTTAAATTCCAATTTAAAAGTCAAATTCCTTTTAAAAACACTTTTAAACACTTAACCATTTTAAGTTAGAAATTTATTTAACTTAGAACTTTATTTATTTACAACTAAGTGTTCAAACTATCTCAAAGTTATATTTAAACTTTTGATTTAAAGTCCAGTTCTAACCTTGCTTAAAACTTTGAAATTTTAGTTTGAATTTACAAAGACAAAAACAGGTTTTGTTTTAAATCTACATAAACTTTTATACCCAAGCTACATCACTCCTGCTCCGAGTCAGCCCTGAGAATTCTGCTCGTTTACTTTGAGTTTTGTCAAAAATTAACCCGAGTGCCCAAATTTCCAATTAAATTTTTTTTCTAAGTATTTTAACCTGTAACATTTCCAAATGACCCGAGGCAATCAATTGAAAACTTCGAGTCGAACTCCTACAACTTCGAGCAATACCCGATCCTCTCTCGAACCCTACTCCTCTGTTCTTCGTCCCAAAACTGGAACAACCGGAAATCTAAACGTGCACGTGCACCCCCGTGGCAATCAACTCTGGCCCCTCGCGATCATCCTCACAAGTCAACGACCCTCCCCTAACACCATTCTGATCATCACATCGGTAGCAGGAACCCTGATTCAAAATCGAGCATCGCGCTCGAAACTGGAACCAATGTCGAGTCTGGAAAATGCCTCGTACGTACACGCGTGCACGTGTACAGGGCATCGACGACATCACCACCCTCGACGACTTGCTCCACTCATCAGCAATCGACCCAACGTTCAATTCTAGCCCTCGAACCATTATCACAAAACACGAACATGAATTCGACACTTCCAGTCGAACTGGAACACTCAAGCCCGCGAAGAACCACCTCGACATGTCCATCCAGATCACCGGAATAGCTACAATTCCGACCTCACCTCATCAGTTCCCTATACAACCCTTCCCCAAAGTCTGGAGCAGCTCGGTTCACCAGAGGAGACGAGATCTCCTTATTTCCGACGACCTCCAAACCCATGTATTAAACCCTACATTCGCCTCGATCCGCCATCTCTTGCAATTAAAAAATTATTTAACAATTTTCTTGACTTCGTACATCATCCAACTAGCTTCAAAACCAATTTCAACATCTAATATTCATTTGATCCTCGAAAATTGATAAAAATGCAATTTTTGTTCATTTATTAACTGCACCTTATATACTTAACTAAAAATCACCAATCTTGTTTTAAAAATCCTACTTTTGCATGTTTATTCAAGATATATAATCAAATCAACAATTTAAAATATTCGAATTTATCATAGATATGTAAGTTCATCAGGATTTTGAGATTTCAGACCTCCTCTTGATCTTATTTTTTGATAGCAATAGATTTCTTTATTTTAATTTAGAATCAAACAACATGTTGTATTTGAATCTTTTAGCCTAACAAAGATCACGAGATTTGATTTAGTTTTAATCAAGCTTGGTATACTCTGAACCAAGAAAGAACAGGGACCTAAACATGTATATTCATGCATGCAAATTCAACTCTTGCATATATACAAACATATTTGCATCCATTCAAGCATTTCACCATCACACAATCAAACATAAATCACAACATCACAACGTATCAACAAAACTAAGCTTTAAAGAGATGGTTTGCTCACAGTGAAAGATGATGAACAGAGAATGAAACTTTGATCTTGTTTTCCAGGAGAATAAACAGAGACTTCCATTTTGAACAGGCTTGTAAAATTTGTAAGCTGAAGCTTCCCTGATCTTTGATTCTCTGGTTATAGCTGAGCTGAGTTGAAGTTTGTTTAAGTTGAGATTTGTTTTAGTTTTATATGTTATTACTTCAGTTTTATAGATGGACGAAAAGAAATAAAGATACTTTCTTTTATCTGATCAGGCAGAAACTGGAGGCTGAAATGATTATTTTTTGTTTATATCTTTTTACTTAGTTCTTACTTCTTGCCTTGCTTTTCGACTGAGATGATATATATTGATTTGCATTTATTACAAAGTACTTTATGTATATATATGTTTACTTGTTTTGTCTTCATACTTACTTTTTAGCTCGGCTAATAGATGCTTTGTTTATTTTGTTTTACTTAATATGCTTTGATCATTTTGTTTGTTAAAGGTAGGCTCAACTGGTACAAGTTTTATTTCTTTAGTTTACATGAACCATTTCATTTAATTTTTTTTTCTCTTTGTACATACATTCATGGTTCAAATCTTGTTTTTAAATATATTTATCTTAATCTGGTAAGTACATTTGTTTCTTATTTTGTTTACAACTTATACTTGTTTCCTTGTTTCCTTTAAATAGAAATGAAGTTCCATCTCATTTAAAGCGTTATATGAATTTAATACATACTTATAAAATCGAGTTAGCAAGTATTTTCAAACTTTAAATATCGAATCAATAGTTTGAAATTAAAATTTCAAAATTCCAACTTAATGAATTAAGGAAGAAGATCTTTGAAATGTTTTGAAAGTCCACAGCTTTGGAAGATATATATTATGCAAATCTCTAACATGAAGAATTTTAAAGTTCGAATCTGAGTTTATAAATCGAGAATTTTGGTAAAAGACTTTTGTGTCTTGATTGTAGAAACCAATGAACAAAGCTAAGTAAATTGAATTCAAATTGAAAGATAAGTAAATCTAAATAGAATCAAATTTGATTTGAATTGAAAGCAAACTAACTTGAATATAAATTAGTGAAAGTAAACTAATTGAATATGAATGAATGTTAGTAAAATCCAATGTAAATGAATCAAATGTGATTTAATTGAAAATCAATTCGATGAATGATTTACTAAAGAACTAGTAGATTATTTTGGAAATGGAAAACTGATAAATTTGTATAATAGTTTAAATGAAAATTTTGAATTATTATAAACGGTTTATATAGAAGATTTGAAAAGGTTGATATTATATTGGAATTATAAAATGAGCTTGTATAAGTGTTAAAAATGAAATATAAATGGATTTCATAAGTGAAGTTATAAAATGAATCGATGTTGCAAAATAAAGGAATTATAGGTAATTTACTTATGAATTAAACTTTTGATATAAAACTGAGTTATAAAGGAATGATTAATAAAGTGATTTTTATAAATTGAAGTCTTTATAAATAGAAATGAAATTTATAAACGTTGTTTATAAATCTGAAATGACTTATTTTGATAAGTAAATTCTTATAACTTGTTAAAAGATGTATATTCACAATTTTGGACTGTGATAACCCAGATTTTTGGACATTTGTTAATTGATAATTAACTTTATTGAATTAATAAAATATTGATTTATAAATGAACAAATAAATTTTGTTAAATAAAAATATCTGGATGTATATAAGTGGATTTGAAAACTATAATAAATGTTGAATTAAATATCTGGAAATGATGAATCTTATAGTAAATTAATAAATATATAAATAGATATGTGTAAACTTTATATTTTCAAAACATGAGATGAACATTTAAATATATGATAAGCTTAAAAAGAATTTAATAAAAAGGTTTAAGTTCTTCTTTTAAGTTTATATATGATAAGTATGGATTGTAAATATATTTATTAATATAAAAGCACATTAATCTAAATATAATAAAAATTAATATATATATATATATATATATATATATGTATACAAACTAAATGATAATCATAACATAAATCTTTATGTAAACATGTAAAAGGCATAAAATATACATATTTACAAGTGTAAGTCAATCTTGTCATCAATTTAACATTTGTAAGAATAATATTATGCATAGTAAACAAGTGTCAATTTTCTTTTATTTCCAAAAATAAGAATTAAAATTAAAACAAAGTTTTATATATACATCACCATTTCTTCTTCTATTCTCTTTTCCTCATATTCAAACTAAACAAAATAAAATGCAAGCTATAAATCTGAGATACAAAACCAGAAAAGAAGTAGAATCTGTAAACAAAAACAAAGATGAAAATCAAGTTCAATTCATCTCAACAATCAAGATTTCAAATCAGATCGATTCAAATTCAAAACAGCAAGCAACCTCTTTTCAAGTTCAACCTGAAGCAAACTAAGCTACAAATCAATTCAACTCAGTTTCAAATAGGAAATCAGATCAAAATCAGGGAGCCTGTTCTCTGCTTTTACAAGACAGGTGAGTAAACTAAAAGCTTTAAACATTTTTAAGTCTAATGCATGTGATAAATGTTGAAGTAAAATTTGTGATGCATGTTTGAATTTATGTTGCATGTTTGTTTTAAGCTGAATGTATGTAAATAAGTACATAGAAAGTGCATGCATGTCTGGAACCTGGAATGTCTCTGTTTATATTTTTAACAGGGTAAAGATTTAAACAAAATCAAGTTTTTTTTTATTTTACAATCTCTAATAGGCTGAAGAATTTAAACAAGATATCTTTGTTTAAGTAAAATCAAGATTTTTAAAATTTATTTATGTGAAATAAATTTAGGAATTTTCTGGAAATCAAGAAAAACAGTGGAAGTTAAAAATATGTTAAAAATAAATTATCACGATTTGTTGATTCATGTATATAACCTGAATCCCCTTTTAAAACTAGGATTTTTAACATGAAAATCAAAATTTTTAAGTTGAATTTCGAATGAGATATTCGAAGTTGATCAGGAAATACGTTTCGAGTTTTTTTTCTGATGATCGCGTAGGATGGAAGGTTAGGGATTGAGGCAGGAGATAGGTTGATGGTCAACGATGGTAGGAAAAATGGTCGGAGTATTTTTCATCAAACATGGTAGCTGGATGAATTGATTGTAGGGTTTAAAGACCTGGGTGGGTCGTCGTTGTTTTTAGGCTCGTCGCGAGGGCTGGGGTACATCGGACTTGGTCAGGAAGAGGGGAAAAGGAGTGTTAGTCGTAGGCGAAGTTCGAGACAGGGTGTTGGGGTTTTCTGGTGGTATAGTTCGTCGACGGCGAGGAATTCAGTGTATTGGGTTTGGACCCTATTCTGGTTCGATCGAGTCGAATTTGTTCTCGTGGCCGATTTGGAGATCTGGGTGGTTGAGGAATATGTCGAGCTTGATGTCGATTGGTTGAAGGCCAGAATGATGATCGGAGTGGCGAAGTCCAGGCGTGCACGTGCACGAGTTCCTATTGTATCTGTGGCCATTGCTGTGATGTTGAGTTTGGGAAGGAGGGTTGCGACTCGGAGTTGACCTCGGGTTTTTGGTTGATGGCCTCGAAGTTATACTCGTGGATTTCTAGGGAAAATTTAGTAGTGGCTCTGGTTGTTTATTTTAAGTTACCAGGTTATAAAATTAAAAAAGGAAATCAGGTTTTAAAATCTGAAGCAAATCATACCAGGTTTCAAATGTTTAATAGAAAACCAGATTTGAAAGTAAAAACAAAAGGAAAATTTGCAACCAGTTTTCAAAGTAAATAGAATGAACAAGTTTTCAAAACCATTATCAAACAGGTTTCAAAATATAAGTATATAAAAACTTTAATTATGAGATGTTTGAATGAATTAATTTCAAACTTTTGAATTCAAATAAGTAATGATGAAACTAAGTAATTAATTAAAGTATATGGTTTATCTTAATTGTTTAAGATTTACAAATTGAAATATAATTTCCTAATGTAATAAATGGATAGTTAATTACTTAGTATAAGTGATTAAAGAGTAATTACTGAATGTAATTAATTATAGGATAGTTAATGACTTAATGTGATTAATTAAAGTTTAATAAATGAATGAAATTAGTTAAAGGTAATTAACTAATGGAAGTGATTAAGGGTTAATCACTTGATGATATTAATTAAAGGATAATTAATATAATTGAATTGAAGTTAATTAATTAAAGATTAATTAATTAAAGGATTAAGGTTAATTAATAATGTGATTAATTACTAATTAAGGTAATTAATTAAAAGAGAGTAATTAATTAAGGAAGTAATTAAGGATCATTAATTTATATAATAAATAATTAAGGGTTCATTAATTAAGATTAATTAATGAATATGGTTAATTAAAGATTAATTATTTAATGATAGTAATTTAATGATAATAATTAAAAGTAAATTATTGTGTATGGTTTAGGATAATTACTTGAATGTAATTAAAGATAATTAATCAAAGGAGATTAATTAAGGAAGATCATTAAGAGATAATTTATTTATTTGTAATTAATTAGGATTAAGGTAATCCAAGTAATTAAAGGATAGTAATTAATTTAATTAAAGGTTAATTAAATTGATTAAGAGTTAATCAAACTTGCTTATGGATGATTGATTGATATTAATACTGGATGATTTGGGTATGATATCTATTATATATGCTGCTTTGTGAGATGAATGTTTGATATGAATTATTTATTGTGATATTGTGATTTATCTATTTGTTTATATCATCCTGAATATAAGTTTAAATGTTTAAACCCTTAAACAACTTGGACATTTAAAAATGATGACATTTGAATTCGAAGAGACCGGGGTCGGGTATTAGTAAATACCCGAAACCACTTCGATTTGAAATCTTCTAAAACTCTTTATAGATTGATATGTGAAATCAATAGGCCGGTTTAGGATAATATGGACCATTTAAACTAAATTGGATACTTAGATATTGTTCTGTGAAAATAAGTGTTAACTATATAAGTTGTTTACTTATAGTAAAGTACGAGTTACCCCGGGTTTAAATAAGTTCTATGGATTGGTATTTCATGTTAGATGAGTTTACTCACGCTGGTTTCCAGCCTGACCCGGGTGTTACTTTGATGTAATGCTCGGGTCAGACCGAGTATTACAGATTTCAGGTAAGGACGTTCTAGAGCTCAGGAGGCGAGCTGGATGGCAGGAACGTATGGAGTATATTCCGCTGTGATATTATAGTTGTCTGAGACATGTTAATTTTAACTGTCTAGTACATTTGTGAATGTTGTAACTCTGATGTGTTAAAATGTAATTAACAAATACAGTTTTCTTTGTATAACTGATATTATTATTTGTTATTATATTTAATCCGCTGCGAATGTGAGATGTTGTGTTCTCTGTTCTTCTTTCTTCTTTCTGTTTCTTTCTTCTATCTCTTTCTTTTTCTTTTAACTATCTGGAATTTTCGGGTTCGAAAATTCCGGGTCGTTACATGGACCGTGAATATATCATTGAATAAAATGGATGTAACGACCCGGAAATTTCAACTGTTTCAATAACGTAATTAGTTGAAATTTTGTGAAATTTTAAACGATAAAATTTTGAAATAAAAATTTTATATTTGGAATACGTCTAGTTAAACATAGCAACTGGTAAATTTTCGTCCGAAAATACGAAAATTTATTTCGCGCGTAAATTCACTTCAATTTAATCAGTTAAAAAGCAGTGAAAATAAAATATTTTTGAAACCTAAATATTTTTACATAGAAAAATTCTAAACCATCTTCTGAGCAAAATGTCAGTTTGTCGTTTTTCCAAATTCGAACATCTTTGGCTCCGTCGATCTTATTTTTCAGTGTTTTTCTTGCATTTTTCGCTGGTTAAAATTTCGAATTTTTATAGTTCAATCGTACCACTGATTTCGGTATACCGTTTTGATCGTCTCGTCGTGCTGATCGCTGCAGTATACTCAAATGTAAATTTTGAAGTCCAAAGGACAGCAATATCTACGGAACGATTTGCCATATCGGTACCGCTTCGAACTTTCTTAATTGAATTGTTGGTCCATTTACCATTCCAATTCTACGCGTAAATTTCAATGACCATTTAATTTTCCTTCATTGACTGTTGCTTTACCAAGGTTTCTAACGGTTACTTCATTGCTTATTTTCTTCTCGGTTCACAAATTTGTCTGTTCACATTTTGAAATAAATTTCATGCACGCACGTCCTTTCACCTTTGCATTAGTAAAGCTTGTTCCTTCTTCCTCCATGTTGATGCCTGTAGACATTCCCTTTGCCTTCTCATTCTTTTCCTCCCACCTCTCTCTTTGCATCTCACATGCGTCTCCTCATCACCTTACTCCCGTGCCCCTCAACCTGCCTGCAACCAGAAACGCCACCCACTGCCCACTCACCGCCTCCTACCTCCTCTGAACAGCAGCCCACGTCCAGCAGCCCAAGCGACCCATTCCTCTGCCTCACCGCCACTTTGGCATATCTCCGACCTGACTTCAACCCGCCACCCATCTCCACCAAACTCCTCCGACCCGCCTCTTCACGTCGACCACCCCATGCCGATCTTCATCGTTCCAACCGACCAGCCGATCCCTGTAGCCGCTCGTCCGCCTCCTCCTTCCAGCTGTCCCTTTCGAGCTCCTACCTTCTTCACTCTATTCATTTTGAGGTATTTTATTTATTATGTAAGTATTATATTTTTTTAGAGTGTTATTTTCCAGTATATTTTTTTTACTGTTAAGTATTGTATATAACAGTTTTATATTTTTTTTAGCACATAAATTGTTGCGTGAGTCTTGTGGAATTATATTTGGTTTAGTTGTTGTTATATATAATATGGTCAGTGTGAAGAAAAATGCTATTTTAAAGTAAGTATATATTACTTTATATTTATACACAGTTGTATAGGTTCAGCTTATAATTGTTTCAAAGTATACGGTAAATAAAAAAAAACATGAATAAGTTATATATAAACATTGTTGGCTGTAGTGTACAACCTACTATACAAAATTGAATATGTACATTAGTTTGATATTGGGTTTCTAAAGATATCGGTGATAATAGTTTATAATATAGTAAGTATTTGCGGATATGTTTATATTACACTTTTACAGTCCAACAGTTTATAGATATGTATATATATAATTGGAGTTATGAGTGTTCAAGTTGCGGTCGTTATATATTTAATTATATAAGCTCTGTAATATTGGTGGTCAGTAGAAGTTTACATGTGGGTTTTAAATTTTATGGTATATTGAGGTAAGTATTATGTATTTTATTTTAAAGGAATATAAGTTGTTTATAGATCTGCATACTTGTTAAATAATATATATATATTGTTTATGTATATGTGAATTTAGTTTTCAATTTTACATTGATATAGTACGTTCTGGACTTTAACTTTGGAATTATAATATAAATACATCTATTATTATTATTATTATTATTTTAACTAAATATATATACGTAAATTTAGTTCAACCTATATCGAAACTAAATCCATTTTATTCCATCGATTCCTATTTTCAGCCTTGGTCGTCTAATGTGTGTCAATCCTGCCTTGCTTTGGAAATCGTCACTAGGTTTGGTCCAATTCGCAATTCAAATCATAGCCTATTGCGTCGTCTATCTTCTTGTGTCTCTAGCCTCAGAAGGTGAGCACTCACTCACGATTAACGTTTTTTTATTTATTAGATTTGATTTCAATTGAAACGACAATTGAGATATGCTGCTATTAGTTAATGACACTGTTATATATGCTATTACCTGTATCAGTTCCCCTGTGACATCTGACACCATTATCTGTTAATTATTTATTCGATGATAATACAGTTTGGCTGATAATTGATTGATTGTTGATGTTTATATTGGATGTTAAATTGTAAATGTTAAATTGATAAATGGTATGAAATTGAACTTGATATAGGATAATTAAATGTTAAATTTAATTAACTGACATTTGTATAATATGACCCCGTTAACTGTTAAATTTATTGACACGTAGGATTGTTAACTACACCTTGAACCATCAATTGTATGTTGCTTAAACTGATGATGTATGAAATTGTAAATAGATGACAAGTGAAAACCGTAATGTAATAATCTTTAATCTACATGAAATGATAGTGTGGATTCTAGAAATAATTATATTAATTCGCACAAACAACAATGCGAATTAATACGACTATTTCGGGATTATTTGAATTGATTATTGGATTGATATTGTTTGTTGTTATTGCTTGTTTATTTACTTTGACACCATCCCAGTTATCACACTGCAAGTTCCCTTTACTATGATTTGATTTTGAATTGAATTGGAATCGGGTTGAAATGATAAATACCCAAATTAAACTTTGACCTTAGATATAGAGAATTAAATAAAAACCCGATTGGTCAATAATTTGATTTAAAAATAATAAAGATTTTATTTGAATAAATAATATGGTTTTGAAATGAAGTTGAAATTTGAATTTTAATAAAAGAAAATGTAAATATTTAAAAAAAATCTGAAACAAAATATTAAAAATGAAATTGATGAAAGAATATTGTTTAATTTGAGAAATTATAGAATTAAGTTTGAAATTGCTAAACTTTGAAATGATTTTAATAATTAAGTTGAAAGTATAATTAAGTTTGAAATTATTAAACTTTGAAATTATTTAATAATTAGGTTTTGAATTATTTAATAATAAAATAAGATTGAATTATTTAATGATTAAATTGAATTGAACTCTTTTATAAGTAAAAATTGAACTTTTGAATAAGTGAAATTTTACTTCGTAAAGAATTGAAATTGAGTTTCTTTATTAATTAAGTTTTGGAAAATTATTTAAGGAAGTAAATAAGTGAAATTGGATTTCTTTAACAAAAATGAAATGTGATATTTTGGAATTAATGTAAGACTTGTAATTGGAGAATTGATTTGACGAATTTAGTTTAATTCAAAATTGTAAGTTTTGTTTTAATGAAGTTGAACTTAAGAATTGATCAAATGAATTGGAAATTTAATAGAAATTGTTTTGAATGATAAAGTAACTTAACGAATATTGAATGAAATCGATAAATGAGTTTAAATTGATTTGAATGTTAAATAGAATTTATTTAAATGATTTCGGAATGAAACTTATATTCGAACTTGAATCAATATTTGAATTGTTTAAATGGAAATTGAAATTGAATTATAAGATTTTGAAACGGAAAATTGGAAGTTTTGAAACGAAAATTTGGAAATTGTAAGACAAATGAAATGCTGGTTTACGAATTGAAATTGAAATTGGAATTGATTTGGTTTTTGAAATATATAAACGACCAATCGGTGTAATAATTACGAAAGTTATTAAAGGGACCAGGATCGGTAATGGATATACTCTCTATCTGAACCGAAACCACTTTAATAATTATACGCGGAGTGTTGATCCAGAACGAAGTGGATGGTTTTGGTGAACGCGTTGACTGAAGAAAGAGAACGATTTTGGATGACCCCTGATATGACTAAAACAGGAGCCGCGCCGGGCCATTGAGGATCGCCATCTCTAGCGGACACACTTCTTCGATACCATATCTATTACTTTTGTGATTCGATTTGGGTGCACCCCTCGATTTGGGAGTGTTGTTCGCGGTGTTGGGGTAGTAGCTGCTATGCCCAACATCAGTCCGGATCAGGCAACTACTAGTATCCTAGTTGGTATCGCCTCATGTACCTTGTCATACTGATTATCCTATTCGCGACCACTACGATTTTGATTTGTACCTTTAGTATATGGATTGCCCTCTGGTGACTTCCGGTTTTGGGGAAACTACGGTCTTGTATATGCTTTTGGGAATAAACAGGTTAAGAGGTGTATGGGCCCTGCTTAACCCTACTTTGATATCTTTATATTACTGATAGACATTATCTACTTAGCGTACATTACTACCTAGTAGATAGTTTAACGGATCCTTAAAGGATGGTTATTCCAAACATCCTTTGAGTTACTTGTATTTCAATTGCTATTTCACTTGAGTTGGATTTATTAATATAAGAATGTTAATCCTGACTCGAGTGTCTTGTGTTTTGCTTTACGCTCGGGTCAGACTGAGTGGTTCAGCTTTCGAGACTCACCTTTGGAGTTGGAGCTTCGCTTGGAGATCCAGCTATCTATCCAGCTTTCAGATATTCGATGATTCCAGTGATGTATTCTGATTTGTATCTGGTTTAACTCTGATATATCGTGATTACTCTTCTGTTGTAAACTCTGATGTATTTTATATATTCATATAGTAGCTTCATGAACTACTATCTCTTTTATTTCCGCTGCATTTATTACTCTGTGTCTGTGATCTGTGATTATATCTATTTACTGTATATGTTCAGTTTTGCCAAATTTAAATTAACAACGCGGTATTTTGAGCAATTCAACTCCGGCATGAGTGTCTACCTATACACTTATAATGGACACGAATGGTCCAAAATTCCGGGTCGTTACAGTTGGTATCAGAGCTTTGGTAGCTCTAGGCAAAACTTAACATATAGGGTAAATGTATTTACAGAATCACTCTCATTCGAGTTTCAATCTCTTCCTTTGACTCAATTCCATTGAATTTTGGAACGTTCCCCTCGGTTCCGAAATTCATTCGTGTCCCTCACTATTCATCTTCTTTCAATTCTGGAGCACCCCATAACTCCATTTTGAATGATATTTATAATAGATCGGCGGTCTCGCCAATCTTCGAATGATTCATAAAGGAGCAAAACTCCTTTACGATAGGCATTGATTTACCAGAGATTTCTGTATCCTCGGTTTACGATGCTATCTATCTCCTGCTATACTTGAATTCTATTTCTTGAGATCGAATGTAGATTTGCCTTGAAATTCTGCATCGATTCTATTCTTGAAGTTACGGTCAATCCGGTTAAGGTTGTCCGCAATTTATATAAACTTATCCATCTCCATATTTTGTTATTTAATCATCTAATTTTTGTTTCAAACCTATCTTCGAATCAAAACACTCTTCGATTTGAGTCCATCAAACTTGAATCTCTAACTTGGCTTTAAAATCTATTCTTGTAACGTCGAGTAAGGGAGTGTATTTGTAAATTAATATTAAAAATGTTTTATATATTGTGTTGTTTGAGATGTTGATGTTGATTTGGGTTTTCGATCGATTCGTCTGATCAACGCTATCGATAGGATTTCTAAAACACTTGAACAGAGCAAACTGACACAATATTATTTTCAAA
This sequence comes from Allium fistulosum, assembly GCA_030737815.1. Classification (NCBI taxonomy): domain Eukaryota; kingdom Viridiplantae; phylum Streptophyta; class Magnoliopsida; order Asparagales; family Amaryllidaceae; genus Allium; species Allium fistulosum. Next base: position 1,126,238,876 of record CM060902.1, on the reverse strand, counting down.
TTGGAAAATGAAATAAATTTGTTTGATTATATTGTGGAAATATAAGTAAAAATTTTCTGGAATTTAATAGGTAAATTAAATTGTTTGTTTGAAATGATAATATTTGATTATCATTTATTGTTCTAAATAAATTTATAAATACGGTTTATAAAATTGTTTTGGAATTTGAAATGAATTTAATTCAGAAATTTGAGAATTTAGTTTCCGGTGATTTCGAACTTTGGTTTTAAAATTTTAAAGTATATATTATTGAAAGTATTTTCGAATAGAAACCATTTTCAAAGAATTTTTTTTTATATTGAAAGCAGTGCTCTTCTCTTTGTCGCTGGAAAATAATTTCGGTGATGGCGGCCGCATCATCGACATTCATTTTCGAGTTTCGAAGTGAAGATACTATTCTATAGTTTCGCTACGGTTTTGTTTTGAAAAATATTTTGATTTGAATTTCTTCAGTATAATTTGATTTATATATATATATATATATACATAGGTATCTTATTTTAAAAATTAAAATTGATTTGATATAAATATATTATATATATCTCTAAATTGTTTAAAGTTAATCGGAAATCAAATTCTTAAATTTTGTTAAAAGATGATTTTAATTATAAATAAAACCAAAATTTAGAATAAATATTTAAACTTGAATAATTGAATTGGGAAAATTTTATTTGTATATTGTTCAACTGCATTCTAATACAACTTACCTAAATCATTCAGAAGTTGAATATGTGATTGGATAATATATAAGATAAATTGAATTTATAAATAAAATTGAGTGTTTATAATAAATGTTATACACTGAATTTTGATTATAAAGATGTTAATAGAATTAGATAAGAAAATAAGTAAATTCAGTTAATAATGAAATAACTTTGTTTTGAAAGAATTAATAAATTGAAATTTGATCAACTTATGAAAATACCTTGAATTTGAAAGCAATTAGTAAATATAAATTAATTTAAATCGAAACTTTTATGGTTTAAATTAATTTATATGGGTTAAATATATGTGATTAGACATATTAAGTAGAATGAATTTAACAGTAATTTGGAATAAAGAAGAATTTAAATTGTTGAAAAAAATATGATTATAATAAAAGACTATTAAAATTTATGGTTTTAGAAATTGTAAATTGAAGATAATTGGATAATAAGATAATGAATTTAGAAATAGTTATATTAATTCGCGTTTGTTATTTACGCCAATTAATAGTTGAGATTGATTTTAGTGAAATCAAATGGATTAAATCAATTATTGAATATCAATTAATTTAAATTTGAATTTATATGGTTTAAATTAATTGTTATTTTGTATTTCAAATCTGTTTTTCTTTCTGGTTGTTTCTATTCTCCTACCTCGTTCCTTTTCGGGGACGAAAAGTTTTGAGTGGGGGAGAATGTAACGACCCGGAAATTTCAACTGTTTCAATAACGTAATTAGTTGAAATTTTGTGAAATTTTAAACGATAAAATTTTGAAATAAAAATTTTATATTTGGAATACGTCTAGTTAAACATAGCAACTGGTAAATTTTCGTCCGAAAATACGAAAATTTATTTCGCGCGTAAATTCACTTCAATTTAATCAGTTAAAAAGCAGTGAAAATAAAATATTTTCGAAACCTAAATATTTTTACATAGAAAAATTCTAAACCATCTTCTGAGCAAAATGTCAGTTTGTCGTTTTTCCAAATTCGAACATCTTTGGCTCCGTCGATCTTATTTTTCAGTGTTTTTCTTGCATTTTTCGCTGGTTAAAATTTCGAATTTTTATAGTTCAATCGTACCACTGATTTCGGTATACCGTTTTGATCGTCTCGTCGTGCTGATCGCTGCAGTATACTCAAATGTAAATTTTGAAGTCCAAAGGACAGCAATATCTACGGAACGATTTGCCATATCGGTACCGCTTCGAACTTTCTTAATTGAATTGTTGGTCCATTTACCATTCGAATTCTACGCGTAAATTTCAATGACCATTTAATTTTACTTCATTGACTGTTGCTTTACCAAGGTTTCTAACGGTTACTTCATTGCTTATTTTCTTCTCGGTTCACAAATTTGTCTGTTCACATTTTGAAATAAATTTCATGCACGCACGTCCTTTCACCTTTGCATTAGTAAAGCTTGTTCCTTCTTCCTCCATGTTGATGCCTGTAGACATTCCCTTTGCCTTCTCATTCTTTTCCTCCCACCTCTCTCTTTGCATCTCACATGCGTCTCCTCATCACCTTACTCCCGTGCCCCTCAACCTGCCTGCAACCAGAAACGCCACCCACTGCCCACTCACCGCCTCCTACCTCCTCTGAACAGCAGCCCACGTCCAACAGCCCAAGCGACCCATTCCTCTACCTCACCGCCACTTTGGCATATCTCCGACCTGACTTCAACCCGCCACCCATCTCCACCAAACTCCTCCGACCCGCCTCTTCACGTCGACCACCCCATGCCGATCTTCATCGTTCCAACCGACCAGCCGATCCCTGTAGCCGCTCGTCCGCCTCCTCCTTCCAACTGTCCCTTTCGAGCTCCTACCTTCTTCACTCTATTCATTTTGAGGTATTTTATTTATTATGTAAGTATTATATTTTTTTTAGAGTGTTATTTTCCAGTATATTTTTTTTACTGTTAAGTATTGTATATAACAGTTTTATATTTTTTTAGCACATAAATTGTTGCGTGAGTCTTGTGGAATTATATTTGGTTTAGTTGTTGTTATATATAATATGGTCAGTGTGAAGAAAAATGCTATTTTAAAGTAAGTATATATTACTTTATATTTATACACAGTTGTATAGGTTCAGCTTATAATTGTTTCAAAGTATACGGTAAATAAAAAAAACATGAATAAGTTATATATAAACATTGTTGGCTGTAGTGTACAACCTACTATACAAAATTGAATATGTACATTAGTTTGATATTGGGTTTCTAAAGATATCGGTGATAATAGTTTATAATATAGTAAGTATTTGCGGATATGTTTATATTACACTTTTACAGTCCAACAGTTTATAGATATGTATATATATAATTGGAGTTATGAGTGTTCAAGTTGCGGTCGTTATATATTTAATTATATAAGCTCTGTAATATTGGTGGTCAGTAGAAGTTTACATGTGGGTTTTAAATTTTATGGTATATTGAGGTAAGTATTATGTATTTTATTTTAAAGGAATATAAGTTGTTTATAGATCTGCATACTTGTTAAATAATATATATATATATTGTTTATGTATATGTGAATTTAGTTTTCAATTTTACATTGATATAGTACGTTCTGGACTTTAACTTTGGAATTATAATATAAATACATCTATTATTATTATTATTTTAACTAAATATATATACGTAAATTTAGTTCAACCTATATCGAAACTAAATCCATTTTATTCCATCGATTCCTATTTTCAGCCTTGGTCGTCTAATGTGTGTCAATCCTGCCTTGCTTTGGAAATCGTCACTAGGTTTGGTCCAATTCGCAATTCAAATCATAGCCTATTGCGTCGTCTATCTTCTTGTGTCTCTAGCCTCAGAAGGTGAGCACTCACTCACGATTAACGTTCTTTTATTTATTAGATTTGATTTCAATTGAAACGACAATTGAGATATGCTGCTATTAGTTAATGACACTGTTATATATGCTATTACCTGTATCAGTTCCCCTGTGAAATCTGACACCATTATCTGTTAATTATTTATTCGATGATAATACAGTTTGGCTGATAATTGATTGATTGTTGATGTTTATATTGGATGTTAAATTGTAAATGTTAAATTGATAAATGGTATGAAATTGAACTTGATATAGGATAATTAAATGTTAAATTTAATTAACTGACATTTGTATAATATGACCCCGTTAACTGTTAAATTTATTGACACGTAGGATTGTTAACTACACCTTGAACCATCAATTGTATGTTGCTTAAACTGATGATGTATGAAATTGTAAATAGATGACAAGTGAAAACCGTAATGTAATAATCTTTAATCTACATGAAATGATAGTGTGGATTCTAGAAATAATTATATTAATTCGCACAAACAACAATGCGAATTAATACGACTATTTCGGGATTATTTGAATTGATTATTGGATTGATATTGTTTGTTGTTATTGCTTGTTTATTTACTTTGACACCATCCCAGTTATCACACTGCAAGTTCCCTTTACTATGATTTGATTTTGAATTGAATTGGAATCGGGTTGAAATGATAAATACCCAAATTAAACTTTGACCTTAGATATAGAGAATTAAATAAAAACCCGATTGGTCAATAATTTGATTTAAAAATAATAAAGATTTTATTTGAATAAATAATATGGTTTTGAAATGAAGTTGAAATTTGAATTTTAATAAAAGAAAATGTAAATATTTAAAAAAAAATCTGAAACAAAATATTAAAAATGAAATTGATGAAAGAATATTGTTTAATTTGAGAAATTATAGAATTAAGTTTGAAATTGCTAAACTTTGAAATGATTTTAATAATTAAGTTGAAAGTATAATTAAGTTTGAAATTATTAAACTTTGAAATTATTTAATAATTAGGTTTTGAATTATTTAATAATAAAATAAGATTGAATTATTTAATGATTAAATTGAATTGAACTCTTTTATAAGTAAAAATTGAACTTTTGAATAAGTGAAATTTTACTTCGTAAAGAATTGAAATTGAGTTTCTTTATTAATTAAGTTTTGGAAAATTATTTAAGGAAGTAAATAAGTGAAATTGGATTTCTTTAACAAAAATGAAATGTGATATTTTGGAATTAATGTAAGACTTGTAATTGGAGAATTGATTTGACGAATTTAGTTTAATTCAAAATTGTAAGTTTTGTTTTAATGAAGTTGAACTTAAGAATTGATCAAATGAATTGGAAATTTAATAGAAATTGTTTTGAATGATAAAGTAACTTAACGAATATTGAATGAAATCGATAAATGAGTTTAAATTGATTTGAATGTTAAATAGAATTTATTTAAATGATTTCGGAATGAAACTTATATTCGAACTTGAATCAATATTTGAATTGTTTAAATGGAAATTGAAATTGAATTATAAGATTTTGAAACGGAAAATTGGAAGTTTTGAAACGAAAATTTGGAAATTGCTTTAGAAAGACAAATGAAATGCTGGTTTACGAATTGAAATTGAAATTGGAATTGATTTGGTTTTTGAAATATATAAACGACCAATCGGTGTAATAATTACGAAAGTTATTAAAGGGACCGGGATCGGTAATGGATATACTCTCTATCTGAACCGAAACCACTTTAATAATTATACGCGGAGTGTTGATCCAGAACGAAGTGGATGGTTTTGGTGAACGCGTTGACTGAAGAAAGAGAACGATTTTGGATGACCCCTGATATGACTAAAACAGGAGCCGCGCCGGGCCATTGAGGATCGCCATCTCTAGCGGACACACTTCTTCGATACCATATCTATTACTTTTGTGATTCGATTTGGGTGCACCCCTCGATTTGGGAGTGTTGTTCGCGGTGTTGGGGTAGTAGCTGCTATGCCCAACATCAGTCCGGATCAGGCAACTACTAGTATCCTAGTTGGTATCGCCTCATGTACCTTGTCATACTGATTATCCTATTCGCGACCACTACGATTTTGATTTGTACCTTTAGTATATGGATTGCCCTCTGGTGACTTCCGGTTTTGGGGAAACTACGGTCTTGTATATGCTTTTGGGAATAAACAGGTTAAGAGGTGTATGGGCCCTGCTTAACCCTACTTTGATATCTTTATATTACTGATAGACATTATCTACTTAGCGTACATTACTACCTAGTAGATAGTTTAACGGATCCTTAAAGGATGGTTATTCCAAACATCCTTTGAGTTACTTGTATTTCAATTGCTATTTCACTTGAGTTGGATTTATTAATATAAGAATGTTAATCCTGACTCGAGTGTCTTGTGTTTTGCTTTACGCTCGGGTCAGACTGAGTGGTTCAGCTTTCGAGACTCACCTTTGGAGTTGGAGCTTCGCTTGGACATCCAGCTATCTATCCAGCTTTCAGATATTCGATGATTCCAGTGATGTATTCTGATTTGTATCTGGTTTAACTCTGATATATCGTGATTACTCTTCTGTTGTAAACTCTGATGTATTTTATATATTCATATAGTAGCTTCATGAACTACTATCTCTTTTATTTCCGCTGCATTTATTACTCTGTGTCTGTGATCTGTGATTATATCTATTTACTGTATATGTTCAGTTTTGCCAAATTTAAATTAACAACGCGGTATTTTGAGCAATTCAACTCCGGCATGAGTGTCTACCTATACACTTATAATGGACGCGAATGGTCCAAAATTCCGGGTCGTTACAATGGACATGTTTTGGGAAAGTGATATTTTAAAACGAAGTTAATTGTTTTAAAAGATGTTTTCGAAGGCATTGAATATCGAAACCATAGATTTCAACATTTATTGTTGAAATAGACGTTTTCGAATATAAGGAAATGATGGACTATAACACTGTTGTTATAGTAAATGATTTCCGAAAGGAAATGTTTTGTATAGTATTGGGATTTATACATCTATCTAAATTTCGAATCCTTATACTAGTGATTTTGAGTTGTCGTAACGATGTTTTACGTAACATTCGTTTTGACTCAAATAAATGTATGAAAGAGAATGATTTCCTTAAAGATGAAATATATACTTAATTTTGATTTAAGTATATCGAATATTTTCAAATGTTGAAAATAAATGGATTTGTGAATTACTTATTTTTAAATAAGTATGGAAATGTTTTTCCAAATATGAAATGTTGTGAATATATTCTGCAAGGGATAAATGATTTGAAATTCATTTTCGAAGTCGAAGTTGAAAAGTTAAATGAGAAATTGAACAATTAGTTCAATTTTAAATTTTTCAAAAATATTGAATCGTAGAGTTAAAATTGAGTTTAACTTCGACATCAAAGACAATATAAGTTGAGCTTTGAATTTCAGATGATGATTTGTATTGTATGTCTAACATTGTGAATTGATGACATAACAATTGATGTCTATCGATATATAACCTCTGAGCTCGTACGTCTCAGAGAAGGGTGTTAAGCTAAGAGAATAAATTCTCCGCCACCAACAGATATATTTAATAGAGATCAATTCAATTAAATATCGAATCAATAGTTTGATTTATAAGTAATCAAAGTAAGTATTTTCAGAAATAAAAGAATTTATAAGTAATTTACTTATAAATTAAATTTCTGATATAAAATTGAGTTATGAATTGAATTTGTTAATTCAAGGATTTTTATAAATTGAAGTCTTTATATAAATAAGAATAGAATTTATAAAAGTTGTTTATAAATCCGGAACTGACTTATTTTGATAAGTAAAATCGTATAGCTTGTTAAAAATAATATATTCCGTGAATATATTATTGAATAAAATGGACATATTTTTGGGAAAGTGATATTTTAAAACGAAGTTAATTGTTTTAAAAGATGTTTTCAAAGGCATTGAATATCGAAACCATAGATTTCAACATTCATTGTTGAAATAGACGTTTTCGAATAAAAGGAAATGATGGACTATAACACTGTTGTTATAGTAAATGATTTCCGAAAGGAAATGTTTTGTATAGTATTGGGATTTATACATCTATCTAAATTTCGAATCCCTATACTAGTGATTTTGAGTTGTCGTAACTATGTTTTACGTAACATTCGTTTTAACTCAAATAAATGTGTAAAAGAGAATGATTTCCTTAAAGATGAAATATATACTTAATTTTTATTAAAGTATATCGAATATTTTCAAATGTTGAAAATAATTAGATTTGTGAATTACTTATTTTTAAATAAGTATGGAAATGTTTTTCCAAAAATGAAAAGTTGTGAATATATTCCGTAAGGAATAAATGATTTGAAATTCATTTTTGAAGTCGAAGTTGAAAAGTTAAATGAGAGAATTTGAACAATTAGTTCAATTTGAAATTTTTCAAAAAGATTGAATCGTAGAGTTAAAATTGAGTTTAACTTCGACATCAAAGACAATATAAGTTGAGCTTTGAATTTCAGATGATGATTTGGATTGTATGTCTAACATTGTGAATTGATGACATGGCAATTGATCTCTATTAAATATATATCTGTTGGTGGCGGAGGATTTATTCTCTTAGCTTAACACCCTTCTCTGAGACGTACGAGCTCAGAGGTTATATATCGATAGACATCAATTCTGTGTTGAGAATTGACGATGTAACGTGTAATTCAAATCGAATGTGAAAGTCGATAATAAATGGAATTATGAATATGAATTAGGTTTGACATAACCTTAAATTTCCAAATCGACTTAGAGGAAAATTTTGAAATCCTCTATTTTGTTATGAATATGGAATATGTAGGTTTTCAGAACTTATATATATATGAATGCGGTAAATTTGAAACCGTTAGTTTAGAAAGACATTGTTATGGAAATCTTATGTATGTTTACATAGATATTATATGTACAAAATGTGAAATGAAGTACTACATATATGATATTATGTTTTCTAAACTGAGGATATGGAAAAGTACCTTCCATTTATTATTAGAGAAGGTATTGGAACTCGTGAAGAGTGTCCATTTGAAATTCGTAGCTACGTAGAATTTCCATTTAGTCGGATTGACTATTTGAATCGGAAATTGTTAGTGCCAAAATTGGTCACTAACCCCAAAATCCAGATGAAAGCACCAAATACCAATCACAGCTCAGAGATAGAATGTATGTAGAGAGTAATAATGTGAAGAACAGTTAAAACTGAAATGAAAGCAGTAAAGAACAACAGATTTTATAGTGGTTCGGCTAACTCTGGCCTACGTCCACTCCAGAAGTTTGCTTTTTATTGCTGTAATTATCGATTACAGTTACAAAATGGCAAAGTTGCCTTAGCCTTAGAAAAGAGAAAGTAAGAGAGCAGAAAGAAGATCCCCCTTTTACTGTGCCCCTGCCTCTCTATTTATAGGCAAAGATGGGTTGGACTTCCCTGGTGGGCCTTGTAGCCGAGTACCTCAGCCCAAATGGAGTGGTCTCCATATGCCGAACCATAGATGCCGAACGCTGAATGCCGAACAAGGCGTGAATGCCGAACGATCTCCTCATGCCGAACGTTGGGAGGTGCGAGGTGAGGTATGCCGAGCGACCCATCCAATGCCGAATGCTCCTTGATGCCGAACGATCCATCCAATGCCGAACGTCTCCAGATGCCGAACGTTGGTTAATGCCGAGCGCTCCATCCAATGCCTAACGACGAACTCTCTATGCCGAACGCTCGTCCAGTGCCGAACAAGATTTATGCCGAACACTCCATCCAATGCCGAACGTCGATCTCTCTATGCCGAACGCTCGTCCAGTGTCGAACATTCCTCTATGCCGAACGATCCTTCTAATGCCGAGCACTCGCTCAGTGCCGAACGATCCCTCTAAATGCCGAGCACTCGTTCAATGCCGAACGATCCCTTTAAATGCCGAGCGCTCCTGGATGTCGAACGCTCTGTGCATGCCGAGTACTCTTGAATGCTATTCGAACGTGAATAGTAAATGCCAGACGAACATGTAGTTGATTAAGTTAAACCCGTCTGTCCGCGGCCTTGCCAAAAGGTGGGTTAACACTTTCCCCCCAAAACATGCCTTGCTTTGAAAGGTGTGTTTTGAATAGCCTCAAGTCCAATATCCAAAGTCCATGTTTCATCCATATCCAATAACCAATAGGGGACTTTAGGACCTCTTCAGGTCGATATCCAAATCCATAACCTCTCCGGGCTCTTGCCAAGCGCAAGCCACACCTGATGACCGTGGTCCAGTGTCCCTGGACGTTAAGATAACCTCTCCGGGTTCTTGCCAAGCACAATCCACACCTGACGACCGTGGCCCAGTGTCCCTGGGCGTTGAGCTAACCTCTCCGGGTTCTTGCCAAGCGCAATCCACACTTGACGACCGTGGTCCAGTGTCCCTGGACGCAAGTAATGCCGTGGCTTAAGTCCTAAGCCGAATCCTGGTCGCTCCGGACCCTTGCCGAGCATAGTCCATACTCGACGACCTTTAAGCCAAAATCCAGAGAAAATCCAATCAAAATCCAATCCGAAAAACAAACATTCAAACCAGAATTCAAACCAGAAAAACGAGAAAAACAGGGAGTTCAAACCAAACTCCAAAACCAAACCAGAAAAAGCAAATGTCCAAGTCAAAGGAAAAACAGATTTCACAAACCCGAGCGTTTCGGTAAGCCATCATCTCAGAGCATGCCTGAGGGTTATCTCCGACCCCGTACGTGAGTAAGTGATTTAACCGTTTGCCCGGAGTTTGTTACTTATTCCAAACCATCAAGATTAGTTGATGACCAATCGGTCACCATTCCTGGGCCTCGCGCCCTCGTCGTTCAAGGTAGGCGGAGGCTGTTCATGTTCCACCGCCGCATTCCGAGTTCCGACATACTGTCGCAACTGACCATTCCTTATATGCTCCTCGATTATATCCTTTAGATGTCGGCAGCTGTTAGTATCATGCCCGTCCAGGTCATGAAAGAGACAGTGCCTTCCTGATGCCCTTTCACGTTCTGTGGGTTCCCTCCTTGATGGCCTTCGATAGGGAAGACGATCTCGAGTATCTAAGAAAATCCGCTCCAACGTTGCGTTCAACCCTGTGTAAGTGGAGAACTTTGGTTCTCCCCAGCGCTTCCTTTTCCCTTTATCCTTGTCCCTACCTGAGCTTTCGCCGAGTAATCTTCCATCCTTAGTCATGTTTACTTCCTGTGACCTCATGTCCAAACATGCATCCTCTTGTCGAAGAAATCTTTCAGCTTCATGAAAGAATTCCCCAATATCCAACGGTGGGTCCCGTACCAACGATACTTTGAACTCCGAATTATCTCTGACTCCTGATACCGCAGCCATCAGAACCATTGATGGATCTGGTCGATCCACCGAAGCAACTGCTGCATTAAATCGAGTTAAGAATTTCCTGAGCGATTCATCTGCCCCCTGTTTGACTGATGTTAGTGTCATCACGTTCTTTGGCCTTTTTATGTGAACTCGAAATTGACTTAAGAACTTGTCCACCAGTTCTGTCCATGTTCCAATGGATCCATCCTCCAGCTGTCTGAACCACATAGCAGCAATTTCAGTCAAGTACAGGGGGAAACATCGGGCCATAACCTCCTCCGTTGCCCCCAGCACTTCCATATGCCTAGTGTACCTCATCAAGTGGTCGGTGGGATCCGTCTTCCCATTGTATACTTCCAGAGTGGGTAGTTTGAAATCGGACGGATTCCTAGCTGTCCTGATGTTCCGGGTAAACGGACTTTTGTTAACTCCCTCTGAATCCCTGTTCGTCAGACCTCCGCGAATAGCCCGCCTGATAATGTCAGCCAATCTAGTGTTTCCAACTAATCCAGAGTGCCCAAGTCCCCGAGGAAATTCTGGCACATATTCTTCATCACGTACTCCTGGTGGCGTGCCCCCGAGTCTAGGTCCATCCAGATTGTTAACTGTTTGTTGATTGGGAGCTGCCCCCTGCTGATTCACTCCATTTGTCCGTTGGTTGAGTTCCTCTGGTCCAGCTCCATGATCTTGAGCACCTGCAGTTCCTGGTTGTCCAAATTGCCTAAGAAGAGCCTGCATCATCTCCTCTTGCCGTTTCATCATCTGCTCTTGCATAGAATTCATCATCACTTGCATCTCGTCCCGAGTTATGTAGATGGATGTATGACCCTCTCCAGCTCCAGAAGATGCCGCTTGACTTCCTTCCTGATTGCTCCTTTCTACTGCTTGCCTCTTCGTTGGTGGTCTTGCCATTGCTTTCTAAGATCCAAGTTCCTAACTCCAAAATTCCTGATTGTTTCAATTTCTCAGTGAAAGCACCAAAGTGTTAGTGCCAAAATTGGTCACTAACCCCAAAATCCAAATGAAAGCACCAAATACCAATCACAGCTCAGAGATAGAATGTATGTAGAGAGTAATAATGTGAAGAACAGTTAAAACTGAAATGAAAGCAGTAAAGAACAACAGATTTTATAGTGGTTCGGCTAACTCTGACCTACGTCCACTCCAGAAGTTTGCTTTTTATTGCTGTAATAATCGATTACAGTTACAAAATGGCAGAGTTGCCTTAGCCTCAGAAAAGAGAAAGTAAGAGAGCAGAAAGAAGTTCCCCCTTTTACTGTGCCCCTGCCACTCTATTTATAGGCAAAGATGGGTTGGACTTCCCTGGTGGGCCTTGTAGCCGAGTACCTCAGCCCAAATGGAGTGGTCTCCATATGCCGAACCATAGATGCCGAACGCTGAATGCCGAACAAGGCGTGAATGCCGAACGATCTCCTCATGCCGAACGTTGGGAGGTGCGAGGTGCAATGTCGAGCGAGGTGAGGTATGCCGAACGACCCATCCAATGCCGAATGCTCCTTGATGCCGAACGATCCATCCAATGCCGAACGTCACCAGATGCCGAACGTTGGTTAATGTCGAGCGCTTCATCCAATGCCTAACGACGAACTCTCTATGCCGAACGCTCGTCCAGTGCCGAACAAGATTTATGCCGAACACTCCATCCAATGCCGAACGTCGATCTCTCTATGCCGAACGCTCTTCCAGTGTCGAACATTCCTCTATGCCGAACGATCCTTCTAATGCCGAGCACTCGCTCAGTGCCGAACGATCCCTCTAAATGCCGAGCACTCGTTCAATGCCGAACGATCCCTCTAAATGCCGAGCGCTCCTGGATGCCGAACGCTCTGTGCATGCCGAGTACTCTTGAATGCTATTCGAACGTGAATAGTAAATGCCAGACGAACATGTAGTTGATTAAGTTAAACCCGTCTGTCCGCGGCCTTGCCAAAAGGCGGGTTAACAGAAATCCCTCGCGATGGATCATCGTGATGAGATTAGATTGATTGATTAGCGTAATTTGAGGGGCGAGATGCCCACAGTTACAAGCGATTCCATTGGGATAATGGCGCAACCGCCGGGTAAACTGCAATCTAATGCCAAGCGAAATTTGAGGGGCGAGATGCCTACAGTCACAAGCGACTCTACTGGGATAGTAGCGTAACCGCCGTGTGTATTGCAATCTATGGCGACAACCATGGCGAAATTCAAGAGAGATGTGAAATCTACGGTTATAAGCGATTCTACTGGGATAGTAGCGTAACCGCCGGGTAAACTGTGATCCATGGGGGAATGTGCTTTCCATATCCATTTTTAAAAGAATTTTTAAAAGTATTTTCCCTGGGAATTGAAGCAAGTATATTTAGTACTTGAAGATTTTTAGACCTGCGCCTGGCCAGCGTATGCCTAATGTCTGTAAGAACGAAGATGGACTTGTTAAATTTCGAGTTAGCAAGTATTTTCAAACTGTAAATAGCGAATCAATAGTTTGAAATTAAAATTTCAAAATTCCTACCTAATAAACTAAGGAAGAGGATTTTTGCAATGTTTTGAAAGTCCACAGCTTTGGAAGAGATATATTATATAAATCTCTAGCGTGAAGAATTTTAAAGTTTAAATCTGAGTTTGTAAATCAAAAATGTTAGTAAAAGACTTCTACGTTCTGATTTTAGAAATCAATGAACAAAAGGAGATAATAAACAAAATTAGTGAGATTAAACAAATATAATGAATCCTATATTCATTTATTGGTAGTAAGCTTTAAGCTTAGTAAAAATTGAGTAGAATATAAATATTGATGAAATTTTAACAACCTTTCCTTTTCGTGGACGAAAAGTTTTTAAGGAGGAAAGTTTGTAACGATCCCGAATTTTTAAACTACTTTAAATTTAAAATTGAATTTAATTTTGATTTAAAATTGTGAATGTGTTTGAATTTTTCAAGTTTAAAATGGGAAGTATAAATTGGATAATAATTTGAATCGGGATTTATAAAAAAATGTAAAGGAAATTTGCTTTAAAATTTTAAAATATAAAATCTTTGGATTTTTAAAATCGAATTTATCCTATTCAATTAAAATAAAAACTCCACATTTTGAAATTGATATGAGATATGCAAATTAAAAGAATATAGATAATGATTGGAAAAAATTGAATAAATTTTATCTACAAAATTCAATAGCATAAGTTATTAGTAATTAATGAAAACAAAACAAAGTAAATAAAAATAAAAACAAAAATAAAAGAAAATAATAATAATAATACCATACCCTTTATCACCAGCCCATACTTCAGCCCATAACCCCCTACAATTCCCTTCTCTTTAAAATACGGACCCGACCCCCTCTCCCCTTCTCATTCGTAACCCTAAGAAAAAAATCAATCGAAGAAAATAAAAATGGTGGCGGCAATTTTCTCAAATTAGGGCGTCGGCTTCGTCTGGACTTCGTCTTCCTCTTCACTCGTTCCTCACCACCGCGGCGCCGACTCCATCTGCTCCGATTCGTTGACAAAAGGTGAGTGGTTTCACTCACATTCTAATTCGAACCTTAGTGCTTTACTGCAGTCATTTGATTTCGTTTGGGCGAGGTTGTTTTGTAGTTGTCGGCACTTACATGTTTGTGCGATTTTCTGATACATTTGGAAATTTTGATTCCATATATTACGACTTTGGTTATGACTGCTGATTTTTGTTAGATTCCTCAATACATACGGCTTTGGTTGCGAATGTTATATTTTCTATTTTATCTACTGCATTTTTTGCTTTATGTATAAACATTGAGTTCTGGAAATTTGGGGGACTTTGAAAATGTACGGTTTCAAAATATAAGTATATGTGTTATTCTCAGAAGTATGAAGTATATTATAATTCAAATAGGTGATTTGAGAAAAACACAGTGAAGAATAATTGGATTTTCATGTGCAAAGGTCCTCTTAAATTTTTTTTATATACTTATCATAAAAAGAAGCTTTGAAATATATATATTAAATCAAATTTGTATAAATAAAACTTTTTGAGAGTACTGGTCCATTTATACTGCTTCGATTTGAAAAAAAAAGTGAGTGATTGATTGTCACTCACATTTAATTCAAACATTATTGCTTATGAACTTGTGATTTCTTGGTTCGTTTGGATTTTGCAGGCGATCTTCGTTCATCTGGAAATTGATTTATTTGTTCTGGTTGTCTTCAGTACTGATTTATCTTGAAATCTGCAAACTTAATTTAGGGAAAATATTTTAGTAAAAAAAAAGTTACTTTGGCCTTGCCGTTGTTTTCAGTGTTGACTTCGACCTTGAATTGGGTTTGAAACAGCTGATCTATATTTGTTTGAACTTGCTGATGATGTCTGGCTTCGTTCTCTGATTTCATGAAATTTTGATGGCTGCGGCTTCCACTTTGATTTTGTTAAATTTCTTTGATGTTGTTGTTTGCTCTGATTTGATCAATTTCATATAAAATGATTCTTGCAATTTTTGACTGATTCGTGTATATGATCATTGACTCCATCACTTTATTATCTCGGCCGTATGATTTTGTTTGAAACTACAAGCATGGAAAAAAAACAGTATATTTTATTTGTTGCACTTGGTCGATCCATTGCAGATACACTTGAGCATTTTTGTAGTCTTTACTACAACCTTTGGTTGCATATTTAATATGCAGGTACACTTGATGATTTTTCTTGGTTAAGATAATTTAATTTTGGAAACTGCTGTTGTTTAAAAATATTTCGAATGTTGGTGGCACTGTCCAGTTTCACTCATTTGTTACTGTTGCCTTGAACTGTCGCCAACACATTCATGTTCATTCTCTATTTAAGTGAAATTTCTAGTTCCATGTAGTTGTTGCTGGTGCCTGGTATTTGTTGCCTTCATATTCATGTACGTTAGTACTGCTTCATGTCATATACATTTTCTACTGAGATTGCACCATTCAGTTTCATGTAATCTAATGTAGATGAATGTTTTGATATTGGCTTTGCATCTCCCTCGTGTACTACCTGGGTCTGCATCCTTAATCTTGCCACTATTATGGTCTGTAGCCCATTTGCATACATTGATCTTGTTTGGTAGTGTACTCAGTTTGGCTTTCATTCAAGTTTGGTCTGTCCTGAACTTCATCTTCTGGTCTGTATTCTTGTTGGTCTAAGGCTGTGCTTGCATTGCCCACTTTGGTTTACAGTTCAATTGTTTTGATGCCATACGTTTGCTTGGCATTGATTGGTTGTCACTGCCTTGTATATCTGTTATTCGTTGGGCCTTGCTCTGTTGCCTTATCCTTGGTGCACTGTCCAGTTCATGTTGTTGGCATTGATTTGTGTCAAATGATTCACTTCCACCCGAGTCTGCGCCCTTATGCTCGAGTCTGATATTTGCATTTGGTGTTGCGATGGCATCATATAAATGTGGCGAGGCCGTGCACGCGTGCGTGCACTGCAGCCACCCAAAAAATCGACAGTTTTGAATTGATATTTTTTTCTTTGCGTCGTGATGCATTGATCTTTTATGCTGTATTGGCGAGGCCGTACACGCGTGCATGTACGGCAGCCAATCAATATTTTTGATGGTTTTAAAGTGACAAATTTCGATTGTTTTGAATTGATTTAGTCGATTTGATAAATTGTTTATTTATCTCTGTTGATGATTTAAATCTGCTGATTTATTGTTTAACACTGTTAAGTGTTATATCGATCGTTATCCGGTTTCTTTGTTTAAAGAATCGGATAGACGGGAATTTTTGTGACTGTCGTCTATTTGATTATTATTGCTTATATGCACTAATAACTGGTTTGAATTAGACTGACCTGTGTATTATTTTCTTTTGAATGTAATACTCGGGTCAGACCGAGTATTTTTATAGCTTGAAGATTTTCGAGCAGCGAAGTTAGAGAGAGAGAGAGTAAAGAATCACTTTAGTTTTCAGAAGAAAATTGTATTTTAAGATATTCCGCTGTATTAGTTAAATAAATTGTATAAACTCTGATGTATGTATTCAAAAAGATTTATAGTAATAAAATAAAGATTCATTTGTTTAAATTCATTGTTATTATCTGTGTTTCTGTGGCTGATTCTGTTTAAATCTTATAAACTAAATAACAATTCGTCTTTTTGAACGTTTCGAGTTGGTTTAATTACTGATTGGAGGCGGTCAGAAGGGGGAATGTTACAGACACTCACATCTAATTCGACTTCTACGTGATTTTTGTTCGCATTAAATTGTTTAATTGGCTGATTGAGAAATTAATGCTTGCGATTTTGAATCTCTGGTATTTTCAATTTCGTGAATTTCTGGTTTTGATTTTTGTTGGCTTCGGCCATTCGATTTTGTTGAAGATGCCGACTTTGCTTGATCGAATGAACGGTTCGTCTCTGCTTCTTATTGTTTCAAAACATTAGTATGGATGTGCACTTGATTAGGCATTGAAACCATGTGTATACATACATTCTTGTATGTATATATATGTATTGTCTTGGTTATTTGATTATTTTTGCCTCTATGCACTAATAAACTGGTTTGAATTAGACTGACATGTGTATTATTTTCTTTTGAATATAATACTCGAGTCAGACCGAGTATTTTTACAGCTTGAAGATTTTCGAGCAACGAAGTTAGAGAGAGAGTAAAGAATCACTTTAGTTTTCAGAAGAAAATTGTATTTTAAGATATTCCGCTGTATCAGTATTAAAATTGTATAAACTCTGATGTATGTATTCAAAACGAAATTTATAGTAATGAAATATTATTATTCTGTGTTTCTGTGGCTGATTCTGTTTAAATTACATAAACTAAATAACAATCCGTCTTTTTGAACGTTTCGAGTTGGTTTAATTACCGACTGGAGGCGGTCAGAAAGGGGGAATGTTACAGAGTGGGTGTTAAGAGTGGTATCAGAGCTTTGGTTTACACAAAGCTTAGTTTATGGCGTTTAATATGAATAGTTACTAGAAACACTTTAAAAGGAAATGTTTTTCAAATC
This sequence comes from Allium fistulosum, assembly GCA_030737815.1. Lineage (NCBI taxonomy): Eukaryota > Viridiplantae > Streptophyta > Magnoliopsida > Asparagales > Amaryllidaceae > Allium > Allium fistulosum. The sequence goes on along the minus strand of CM060902.1, from coordinate 1,126,220,997 downwards.
TAAAGAAGTATAAAATTGTTTGAATAGATTTGAAATTTAACTAAAGGAAGTTAAATAAGTTGAACTGGATTTGATAAATTATTGAAATGGAAATTCAAACTTAAAAGATAAGTGATTATATAATATGAATTTGGAAGTTTAAATTAATAAGTTATATAACTTATAAAATGAGAAAATTTAAGTAAAACCAATTGTTAAAATGGTTAAGCAGTTTTGTTAAGTAAAACAAAATCTGAATTTTGAATAGGGATATGAATTTGACTTTAGCAAAAGTTAAATAAGAGAATTTTTGAAATAAAATCTAAGTTAAGTTAAGTAAAATAGAATTTCAAATAACGTAGAGACGAACTTAAGTTGTATAGTGAAAATAAATGCAAGTGAAGATAAAATGAAACATAGCTTAAGTAATATTGAATGAGGTTGAATTCACTTTGTAACATTCCCCCTTTCTGACCGCCTCCAGTCGGTAATTAAACCAACTTGAAACGTTCAAAAAGACGAATTGTTATTTAGTTTATAAGGTTTAAACAGAATCAGCCACAGAAACACAGAATAATAACACTGAATTAAAACAAATGAATCTTTATTTCATTACTATAAATCTTTTTATATACATCAGAGTTTATACAATTTAATACTGATACAGCGGAATATCTTAAAATACAATTTTCTTCTGAAACTAAAAATGGTTCTTTACTCTCACTCTCTAACTTCGCTGCCTGAAAATCTTCAAGCTGTAAAAATACTCGGTCTGACCCGAGTATTACATTCAAAAGAAAATAATACATAGGTCAGTCTAATTCAAACCAGTTATTAGTGCGTAGAGGCAGTAATAATCAAATAGATGACAGTCAAAGAAAACAACACATCCAAACAACAACGAAGAACTCGAGTGAATTAAAACCATCAAAATTCAACAATTTTTATACGAACGAAATCACAGAATTCAAACCCAAATTACTTATAAATTCAAACTAAGCTTGGTATAGTTTGAATCTGAGTTTGTAAGTCGAAAATCTGGTAAAAGACTTTTGCGTTTTGACTTCAGAAATCAATAAACAAAAGGAGATAATAAACAAAACTAGTGAGATTAAACAAATGGAATGAATCCTATATTCATTTATTTGTAATAAGTTTCAGGCTTAGTAAAATTGAGTAGGGTATAAATATTGGTAAAATTTTAACAACCTTTCCTTTTCGTGGACGAAAAGTTTTAAGGAGGGAAGATTGTAACGATCCCGAATTTTTTAACTATTTTAAATTGAAATTTGAATTAAATTTTGATTTAAATTGTGTATTTGTTTGAATTTGTTAAGTTTAAAATGAGAAATATATTTGAATCTAAAATTGAATCGGGATTTATATAATAATAAGGAAATTTGCTTTGAAATTTTTAAAGTATAAAATCTTTGGATTTTAAAATCAAATTCATCTTGTTCGATTAAATTAAAACTCTGATGTATGTAAAAAGGTTTATAGTAATGAAATATTATTATTCTGTGTTTCTGTGGTTGATTCTGTTTAAATTCTATAAACTAAATAACAATCCGTCTTTTTGAACGTTTCGAGTTGGTTTAATTATCGACTAGGGGCGGTCAGAAAGGGGGAATGTTACAGAGTGGTATAGCACTCTGTAACATTCCCCATTTCTGACCATCTCTAGTCGGTAATTAAACCAACTCGAAACGTTCAAAAAGACGGATTGTTATTTAGTTTATGAAGTTTAAACAGAATCAGCCACAGAAACACAGAATAATAACAATGAATTAAAACAAATGAATCTTTATTTCATTACTATAAATCTTTTTGAATACATCAGAGTTTATACAATTTTAATACTGATACAGCGGAATATCTTAAAATACAATTTTCTTCTGAAAACTAAAGTGATTCTTTACTCTCTCTCTAACTTCGCTGCTCGAAAATCTTCAAGCTGTAAAATACTCGGTCTGACCCGAGTATTATATTATCGATATATAACCTCTGAGCTCGTACGTCTCAGAGAAGGGTGTTAAGCTAAGAGAATAAATCCTCCGCCACCAACATATATATATTTAATAGAGATCAATTGCTATGTCATCAATTCACAATGTTAGACATACAATCCAAATCATCATTTGAAATCCAAAACTCATCTTATAATTTCTTTGGTGTCGAAGTTAAACTCAATTTTAACTTAACGATTCAATCTTTTTGAAAAATTTCAAATTGAACAAATTGTTCAAATTCTCTCATTTAACTTTTCAACTTCGACTTCGAAAATGAATTTCAAATCATTTATCCCTTACGGAATATATTCACAACATTTCATATTTGGAAAAAAAACATTTCCATACTTATCTAAAAATAAGTAATTCACAAATCCATTTATTTTCAACATTTGAAAATATTCGATATACTTTAATCAAAATTAAGTATATATTTCATCTTTAAAGAAATCATTCTCTTTCACACATTTATTTGAGTTAAAACGAATGTTACATAAAACATCGTTACGACAACTCAAAATCACTAGTATAAGGATTCGAAATTTAGATAGATGTATAAATCCAAATACTATACAAAACATTTCCTTTCGAAAATCATTTACTATAACAACAGTGTTATAGTCCACCATTTCCTTATATTCGAAAACGTCTATTTCAACAATGAATGTTGAAATCTATGGTTTCGATATTCAATGCCTTTGAAAACATCTTTAAAACAATTAACTTCGTTTTAAAATATCACTTTCCCAAAACATGTCCATTTTATTCAATAATATATTCACTGTCCAAAATCGTGAATATACTTCATTTAACAAGCTATAAGAATTTACTTATCAAAATAAGTCAGTTTCGAATTTATAAACAACGTGCACTGCAGCCACCCAGAATTGACAGTTTTGAATTGATATTTCTTTTTTCTTTGCGTCGTGATGCATTGATCTTTTATGCCGTATTGGCGAGGCCGTACACGCGTGCGTGTACGGCAGCCAATCGAATTTTTGATGGTTTTAAAGTGACAATTTCAATTGTTTTAAATTGATTTAGTCGAGTTGATAAATTGTTTATTTATCTCTGTTGATGATTTAAATCTGCTGATTTATTGCTTAACACTGTTTAGTGTTAAAATTTTCGTTATCCGATTTCTTTGTTAAAAGGATTGGATATACGGAAATTATTGTGACTGTCGTCTATTTGATTATTACTGCCTCTATGCACTAATAACTGGTTTGAATTAGACTGACCTGTGTATTATTTTCTTTTGAATGTAATACTCGGGTCAGACCGAGTATTTTTACAGCTTGAAGATTTTCAGGCAGCGAAGTTAGAGAGAGAGAGTAAAGAATCACTTAAGTTTTCAGAAAAAATTGTATTTTAGGATATTCTGCTGTATCAGTATTAAATTGTATAACCTCTGATGTATATAAAAAGATTTATAGTAATGAAATAAATTCTCATTTGTTTTAATTCATTGTTATTATCTGTGTTTCTGTAGCTGATTCTGTTTAAACCTTATAAACTAAATAACAATTCGTCTTTTTGAACGTTTCTAGTTGGTTTAATCACCGACTGGAGACGGTCAGAAGGGGGAATGTTATATTTATTTCTGACTTTTCAACTTACTCGAATACCATAGTTTCAGTTCCACCTTACTTCGTTGAATCTACATTATTAAGTGGCGGTGAGCAAACCCACTTATCTACTCTATACCTTGATATTCTGTGCCTGCATGTTGTTTAAAAATGAAGTTGTGAATGGGCATGCCTGTATATGCTCTTGATTGATGTTTACAGACATGTGATAAGTTAAAAAAAATTTTGAAATCTCACCCCTCAACCTCCTTTAAGTTTTGATGTTTGAACAATTTATGTTTGAATTTGCAAGATCCAGGTTTTAAGAACACTGTGAGCAAACTATCCTTTTTGAATCGAAAACTGCTATGGTACCTTGATGATATTAAAGTTAGTTGTTTGAGTGTTAATATGCAGGCATGTCTTTTGCACTGTTACATTGTACGGTCGGTATTATTTGGTTTCATTTGCATGGTCGTGTGGTATGCTGCCTTATTCTACTTGCTTTTGTATGGATGAATGGATAAAGTTGAGTCTTGGGCTGTCAGGTTGTGTTGCTTACTTTCAGGCAATGTACTTCTTCTTGAATTGCTTTGAGACCTTGGAAATTCAGATAGAATTTGGTTTTAAAACTTCTGATGGTAAGTTTTGTTTAACAATACAACATAAGTTTCGAAAACTCCATGCTCTAGTTTCAAAGCCCGACTTTTATATTGATAACTTACTTTTGAAATAATAGTCTTGTCTTGTACTTATCTATAGCCTGACAGTTTCTTTAATTGTTTAGGCAACCTTGTATATAAAAAAAAATTTGTGAGTGTGACTTTGTTTCATAGCATGAAGAAGTTAACTGTCAATTTTAAGGGTCGTGTAGACCTATATATATAGTTCCTTACTCAATTAAACATTGTGTGCTGTCATGTTGGGTGTATTATATAGCTTAGTATCTAGTACTTGTACATGCTTATTTTAAGGATCTATCACTTTCTTTTTCTTTTGGAAATGTAGCTTCATCCTTGCATGTTCATACCTTAGAACTTGCCTTACAAATACTTTGGTTCGGATCACTTGGTTATATTTAGTTTTTAACTTGTTTGGCAACAAATGAGCTTAATGTAATTTTTTTTTTTCTTATAACCTTATTACAAAAATCTACGTATACAGATACGCTGGGTTACTAAGTTTGAACTAGAATCTTAGTTAATAATTGAAACAAAATATATTATATATTAGTTACTAAATAATAGAGAGTGTTTATGGGTTTTAGAATAATTTTTTTTTTGGAAAGTACAAGTTTATGTTATTTTAAACTAATGTATAAATACCAATTTGGGGTTTTTTTTTGAATTACATTCAGCATGTCATAACTGGTCTTTGAATCTGGTGCTTGTAGTGTTGTTTTGAGTTTGCTGTTGCATGGTGAACCAATTTCTTGAATTCATTTGTCTGGCTCATGTCTTGATCAGTGTGTAGTTGTAACATGAACTGTTTTATTAATGTGGTGGCGAGGCCGTGCACGTTAGCGTGCATTGCAGCCACTCAGTATAAAATTTTAATTGATATTTCTTTTGTTTTGATTCATTGATTCGTTTCATATTTTCGTGTGTTGTATTGGCGAGGCCGTACACGCATGCGTGTACGGCAGCCAATCAAAAAAAAAGGATGATTTCTATTTTTAAAATTGTTTTATGTTGCCAATTCTATATAATTTAAATCATATTTTGATTTGGTTTTAATTTGATGATTTTCATTGATAATCGCCGTTTCGGCAAAATTCTATTTTTTTTCTAAATCATCTTCATTTAGAAATCTTTTCGTCTATCTCTGTTGATGTTTTAAATCTGCTAAATTGTTGTTTAACACTGTTAAGTGTTACATTTACCGTTATTCGATTTCTTTGTTAAAAGGATTGGATAGACAGAGAAATATTTATTGATGTTGGCATCTTGACCCCTGTTTGGATTTTGAACTGAATTGTTTTGAATGGTGGTTGTGTCTGCATCTCATTGTTAAGGCTGATGTATCGGCTTGTTTGTTCATTGGCCTTGTAGCTTTGTTCTGGATGATGTTGTATTCTCGGCCATGTGTTCATTTGTGTAATCTGAAGTTGTAGCCTAGGTCTGCATATTGTAGATGTTCTCTGGTTTGCATTCTTCCATACTGCTATGTTATGGTCTGCATTGTACTTGATTAATCTTGTAGTTGCAATTCTAGTTGGGTATGTTGGCACTGGGTTCACTTGATTACTTGAAATTGCTTCTCCTGGTCATGTATTCTTTGATTTGTACACTTTGTGATCATCCCTGAGTACTTTTCGACCTGCTGTTATGTTCATATACCTTGTGTCTTTGCATCTGACTTGTGCACCATTGTACTCAGCTGCATTGTTTGTTGTTGCTTGTGGTCTGATCATTTCTGTCATTTTGTTGCTGTCATTGTTTCCCTTCATTACTTGAGCTTTGTTTGGGTTCTGCACTATTTCTGGCCATCTTGTTGCCTTTGTGTACTGCTTGGGCTATTTTGTTCTGCCTCCAAAATATTGTTGCAGTGATTATCTTTTGCAGTGTTTGCTATCTGCGCACTCGAGTTGGCGAGGCAGTGCACGCGTGCGTGTACTGCAGCCACACAGTACATATTTTAAATTGATGTTTCTTGTGTTTTTGATTCATTGATCTGTTGCATTTTCCGTATGTTGTATTGGCGAGGCCGTACACGCGTGCGTGTACGGCAGCCAATCAAAACTTGATGTTTTGCTGTTTCTAAAATTGTTTAATGTTGAAAATTCAAAATATTTTGAATCGTATTTTGATTTGGTTTAAATTGATAATTTTTGTTGTTAATCGCCGTTTTCGGCAATTCCATTCTTTTCTAAATCATCTTCATTTAGAAATCTTTTCATCTATCTCTGTTGATGTTTTAAATCTGCTGATTTATTGTTTAACACTGTTTAGTGTTAAAATTTTCATTATCCGATTTCTTTGTTTAAAGAGTCGGATAGACGGGAATTTTTGTGACTGTCGTCTATTTGAATTATTATTGCTTATATGCACTAGTAACTGGTTTGAATTAGACTGACCTGTGTATTATTTTCTTTTGAATGTAATACTCGGGTCAGACCGAGTATTTTACAGCTTGAAGATTTTCGAGCAGCGAAGTTAGAGAGAGAGTAAAGAATCACTTTAGTTTTCAGAAGAAAATTGTATTTTAAGATATTCCGCTGTATCAATATTACATTGTATAAACTCTGATGTATTCAAAAAGATTTATAATAATGAAATAAAGTTTCATTTGTTTTAATGCATTGTTATTATTATTCTGTGTTTCTGTGGCTGATTCTGTTTAAACCTTATAAACTAAATAACAATTCGTCTTTTTGAACGTTTCGAGTTGGTTTAATTACCGACTGGAGGCGGTCAGAAGGGGGAATGTTACAAAGTGGGACATATGAATGTTTATTTGATTGTTAATATGGATGATTTGATAGTTGGTTAGATAATTGAATTGTGATAATATATCCCGTTATGGTATTAATATAGTGAATGTTGGATTTGAAATCATATATTATGTGATTTGTTGAATGGATGTTATGATAGTGATGAATATGGATATTGGTTATGTTCATTTTGATTAAGTGATCCTTTGTTAATAAGACCATATTTTAGTGATATGAGATATTTTGAAAAAATAAGTCTCTTTTCAATTAGAAGTGAAATTAAAGTAAAAATAAAAGAGAATTTGAAATTTGAAGTGAATCGGATTTAAAAAGGATAGTTAAATTGAAATTGAAATTGAAAAGAATAGTGAAATTGAAATCGATTTTGAAATTGAAGTTCAGTTTGAGATTGAATTGAAGTTTAAATTGAAATTAAATTTGAAATCTAAGTTTTAAATATGATTAATTTGAAGTTAGAATTGAAATTGGGATTTAAAAATTTAATATTAAATAATGTGAATAAAATAATATTATAATATGGTAATAGTGAAAATATTGATTTATAATGATTTTATAAGTGATAGAATTCAATTTGAATAAATTATTTCAAATATTGAAAAATAAGTTAAAACAAGGTTCGTCGCGCAACGGTAGTTCGCGATTTCGTGGCGGAAAGTTCAAATGAATATGTAGAGTGGAATATAGCTCGGAATTCTTCGAGATAAGAAAATTCCGGACTATTATATCCATATCTTCTAAACAAAGAAAGAAAATCAAAGTTTCGTTGAGTAGATTTTGAATTAAGTCCAAATCAATTTTCTAGAAAAATCGCGCTAGTGTAGTTAACTGACCATAATAGGAAATATGTTTAAATGAACGTTTTTAATATTGGAAAAATATGAAATAAATTTGGTAAATCTATTTAAATAATTTAAAAGATATTTGAATTGGAAAATATGAATTATCGAATGTTTAAAAGTTGATTTAATCAAATAAGCTTATACAGCACTTTTCGTAGCACTTTTATGCTGCGAATTGTATAACTTTTTGGATATGAATTTAAACGTAACGATTTTCCCCAGAATCAATTGTGAATGTTTCTAAAAGGAAAATTTAGCGTTTTAAAAGATAATTTGGAATCTTTATTATCACTTCCAAAATAAAGTTGATAACTGAGTATGCGGAAATGACTAGTACATTTGTCCCGCCTATGAGATCTGGGAAGATAAAACAAGGTGCTTAACTAAGTGTAATATCCCGGAAATTTTAACAATATCAATTTAATAATCTGTTAAATAATTAAATTGATATTGATGATCTTTGATAATAAGATTTGAATTTAATTTAATAATCTGATTAAATTAGTATTAATTGGTGATTTTATCTTTTAAAAGTTAATAAGATATTTTCTATTTGAATATATATATTTATTTATATATATTGTAAATAGAAGCTTTGGGTAAATTGGGAATTTAAATTTAATTTAATATGACTTTTCAAAGTTATTTAAATTAGTAAATTTATAGTTTTAAATATACTTTGGGTAAATGTTTAAATTGGTTAAGATATATTTTTACTTAAGTTTAAAAATATATAAGAGTTAACAAAAAGGCTTGTTTTGTTTCTTTTTAAAATATTACTTGATTAATATAATCTCTTATATAAATTATTTAAAATTATCAAATATGTTAATTTCAGATAATAAGTATAATGTATTATTTTTAATATGTATGAATTTTAAAAGACTATGGAATTGTTATTTTTAAATTGAATAAATAATTGTATATATATAACTTAACTTTTTAAATTGAATCTTAGGATTTAATTTAATTGAATTTGAATTTAAGCTTTGAAATTCAAAGGAATAAATATTTAATTGTTTTGGATGTTAGAATATTTGTATAAACTTTTAGTTATAAATAAAATTTAGTTTTCTTTTTTTTTTAAAAAAGCAATTTGTATATATATAGATAAGTATTTTATAAGTAAAGAAAAAGGCTTTTAATTACTTTAAAATAAATAGAATTATGAATAAATACTTATAAGACAAGTGTCTTTAGCCTAAAGCTTCATTATAACATGTGTAAATAAAAGATAAACTATAAGGACAAGTGTCTCATTTAATTTTTATTTTATTTTTTTTATAATTTACATACATATATACATTTGCATATCTCCACTTCATTTTCTTTTAAAAATCTTCATTTCAAAACCAAGAAAACCCAAAACAATTCTCTAATACAAAATCTGAAATCAGAGAACCAAACTCCTCAAACCAAATATATATCAATCCCTATAATCTCAAATCAAAACAAAGCCACTGCATTTTTCTCCAATCTGTAATCAAATTTCCAAATCAAAAGATCAACCTGCAACAATCTCATTTTTCAAATCTCAAGTCTGTCTGCATTTTTCAAAACCTGGAAACATCTCAAAGCTGTCTGCATTCAATCATCAACCTGGAAGCCAACATGCATGTGTTCAAATCCAATAAGTAAAGCCCAGCAAACTCAAGTTTTAAAATCAAATTCAAGAAGCATTCAAGTCTAAGGTTTCAAAAGCTAAAAACTGTCTCTGTTCATATGCAAATCTGGTGAGTAACTTTTAAACTTAAAATAAAATTATAACTTGTTGCTTGTGAAAATCCTTATAAATTGTTGATGCTTGTATGTTAACAATTTTGTGACATTCAGTTTAAAATTTGAATTATATGATGTGATATAAGTATGCATGTCATAACAGGATGTTCTTCTCTGTTTGGATACAGGAGTTTAAAAATTAAAACTAAATCTGAATTCTTTTTACCTGATCCTTATTTAACTTGGACATCAAATAAAATTAGTTAGGCTTGAACTTAATCTAAGACTTAAAAATAGATGCAAATATTCTAAGTTTAAAGATATGCTGTTATCTGGAAATTCAGTAGCAAGCTATAATAATTAGATAAAACCAAATACTGAATTGAATTGATTCAAGTTGATATCTTGAATCTTCTCTGGAAATTAGGATTTTTAAAACAGAGATCAAGATTTTAAGCTTTAGAATGATTGTGTAATTTGAGTTTGTCTGAATTTGGATGTTTGAGCAACTGGGAATGGCCAGAAGGACTAGGGTGGTCGGAGCTTTGCCTGGAGGTGAAGGAGGGTGTAGTGGTGCCAGGAAAAATGTGAAGAAGGGTGTCTGATCGACGTGGCGATTGCGGCGAGGTGTTTTGGGTTTCAAGACCTAATTTTGTCAGGTCTGGTAACTAGGGCAGCGTGGAATCTAGAGTTGATCGAGTTGGTCGGGGATTTGGCAGATGGAAACTTGGTCGTAGACGAAGGCATGGCCAGAGAATTAGATTCTCTGATGGTCGAAATCGCGAGCACGAGCGGTGTTGCCAGGTTGGTCAGTGGTGATGGTTTCTTGTTCCAGGTAGGATGAATGCTCGAATTTGAATTCGAGTAGGAATCGAAGATAGGTTGATCGTTTTCTAGTATGAGGATGAACGTGGATTGGTGGAGATACTCGTCGATGACCGGAGTTGCCATAGGTGACCGTGCACGTGCACGAGATCGGAAAGGTATCTGGGTGAAGTCTGTTTACTGGAGAGACGAATGCAAGTCTCGGGTTTGCTCGTGGGAGTCTCGGGAATTTTGATGTGCGACTCGAAGTTGTTGGAGCTGGAAGGTTGGACTCAGTGACAAGGAAAGACTCGAGACTTTTGAGTGTTTTTGCGAGGGAGACTCGGGGAAACTAGGGTGGGAACTCGAAGCAGATTAGGTAGGACTCGAGTACCTTTTAGTTGACAGGTTTAAAAAAAAACTGTCTGTTTCTAAAGCTTTAAACTGGTTTTAAATTTATAAAGAAGATTGTAAACAAGAATTTAAGTCAAGTTTAACTATGTAGATTCAAGTTGGTTTTGAATCTTAAAGATTTGAAATAAATAAGTTATAAATTTATATATTTTAAATAGGTTTTAAATGGTAGTTAGATTTAATTAAATGTTTAAAAACAAAAGGGAAATTGGTTTAAACTCTTCTTAAATTTCTTTTATGAGAGATAAGATTTTTAATAAGAAAAGTTTTTATATTTGTTTAAAACTTAGTTAAAATAAATTGGTATTCATTTTAAATACAACATTTAAAATGAAATTTAAAAGTAGATTTGAAATGGATGTTTCAAATATGAATGATAAATGATAACTTGTTTATCAATAAAAATAATGGTGTATCTTAAAGTAATTAGAGATTTGTGTCATTAAATTTATTAGGAAATTTAATGGATAATTAATTTAATTGATTAATTAATCATTTGGATTAATTAAATAGGTAATTAATGGTTTAAACTAATTAATTAGTGATTAAGATTAATTAGTTTATAATTAAGTATTATGAATTAAAGTATTAATTAATGGTTAAGAATTAATTAATAAAGTAATTAAATATTAATTAAGTAGGGTTAACACTTAATTGATTAAATAATTAAAGTTTAATTAATTGGTTATTAAGATTTATTAATTTGGAATTAATAATAATTAATCTAAGTTAATTACTTAAGAAAAGTAATTAAATAATTGTTAATGAAGGTCATTAACTATGGATTATTAAATAATTAATTTATGTAATTAATTTTAATAATTAATTAGATTAATTAATTTAAAGATAATCAATTATAGAATTTGTTTAAAATGAATTACTTAATGGAAGTAATTAAGAATTAATTACTTATTGTAATTAATTGAAGTTAATTTGATTAGTTAAGTTAATTAATTAGGTTTAATTAATTTAGAATAATCAGGAGATGATTTGATAATAATTACTTAATGTAATTATTAAGGTATGATTATTTAGGAAGTAAATAATAAGATAATTACTGGAAGTAATTAATTGATGGTTATGTATTAAGGAAAGTAATTTAAGTTTAATTACTTTGAATAATTAATCAAGGGATTAATTAAGGAATTAATTAAGGAGTAATTAATTTATTTAAAGAAGTAATTAAGAGTAGTTAATTACTGAATGAGATTAATCAAGGTGATTAATAAATGTTGTTTAATTTAAAGTTAATTACTTAATGTAATTAATTTAATTTAGTAATTAATAATTAAGTTGTAATTAAGGATCAATTAATTAATATAATTAATGATGTAATTAAGATTGATTAATTAAGTATAATTAATAAATGAAGTGATTAATTAATGTAATTAATTAAGGTTTAATATAATTTATTTATAGTGATTAATTTAATTAATTATAGTTAATTAATTAATGAAGTAATTAAAGGTTAATTACTATAAGTGGTTAAGGTTAATTAATTTAAGTAATTAATTGAGGATAAATTACTTGAAGGTAATTAAAGATAATTAATCAAAGATGATTAATTGAAAAAGGTAATTAGAGGATAATTAATTAATTTGTAATTAATTAATGTTTAAGTAAGAAGGATTTATAAAATAAAAGTAATTAATTTAATTAACTTTATATTAATTAGAGATGATATAGATCATTACTTATGGATGGATGATAATACTGAATGCTTTGCATTTGATTGATATCTCTGATGAGATATATGCTATGTGATATGGATGTTTAGTTGAATTGTGATAATATGGATTATCTGATGATATTGATAATGTTGATTATCTATTGTGAATTATCTTTCTAAGTGTATAAAGATAATTGAATTGTTTTAACCTTTAAAACAACTTGGCCTTAAAAGATACGCTTTGGATTTCGATGAGACCGGGATCGGGTTTCCGTATACCGGATTTCCAGGTCTGGAGACCCGAATACCACATCGATCCAAATTAACGATAGGTCGTGAATCTCAAGTGAAGATAAAGATTCAGAGTGCAAGGGTTATTGTCGTTAACTCTGAGGGTGATTCCAAAACGAGTGTAACGAGATAATGCCTTCGGTTTCGTTCGAACCCGGAACGAACTTGTATGGACTGAATGCTTTCAGAACATCGTCAGGTGGACGATGAGCATTCTAAGATAGATGTGTTCTTTTTAAAGGTAATCGTGACCTCAAGCCTCACAAACCGGGAATGGCTAAAACAGGGGAGGTGCAGCAAGGTTAGTGGGTAGCACCCAAGTAGGACAAGGTTACCTCTGTCTAGATGTCCCTTTCTATTTTCGACTTAGTGTGTGCGGTTGAATCATGACAACCGTGGGGTATCTTGTGCGGGAATTATCCAGTAAGGGATGTTCCGACCTTGTGTTGCAGGGGATTGGGAGTGATCCTCGGTACGGTGATCTAGGCCACGTACTGTGACGGGCGGTACCCCGGTAGCCCTGCCATTGATGGAATCCAAACTCCAATAAGTGCCGTACGTATTAGTTGTGCCCAACTATGTTGGAACGTGAGATGTAAGCATTCCAGCTATTTCTGTATTTTACTTGAAAACCCTAGACCCTATTATAATACAATCGAATTTCCTATCAAATGTTTTGGTTAGCGTAAGGTAAAAACTTACCCATGTTTATTTGTGGGAAGTCTTACGTGATACCTTTTCTTTCAAAAGGTTTTGAAGTTAAACAAGTTTAACCTGTTACTCACACCAGACCCATGTCTGACCCAAGTTGTTTATTTCTTTTATATAAACTCTTGGGTACTCAAATTTTTACGAGTAGCCAAGGGATTCAGGTTTAGCTTTGACGAGTAATCTGGAGGAGCAATGGAGCAGGAGGCTTCGGCGTTGTAGATATAGATAGTAGTTTTCCGCTGTGTTGATCTTTGTATTGATCTGTATTGTGTTGAGATGTAATAACTAGACAGATGTTTATAACTGTCTAGTATGTGATGTGTAATCTGTGTAACTCTGATAGATGATGTATATGATACTATGTAATATTTATGTGATATATTATATTTCGTTTCGTTTCCGCTGTGAGTATCTGTTGTTGTTTTCTTTTCTCTTCTTCTCTTTTCTATTTCTCACCCCTTTCTTTCTTACTGTCGATGCGATTTTCCGGGAGTGGAAAGTCGGGTCGTCACACGTGGTATCAGAGCTTAGGTTGAGCGAATGCCTAAGCTTTTGGTTAAGTGAATATCAGAGCAGTAGGTTGAGTGAATACCTAGGCTCTAGAGTGGTATCTATCGTGAGAGAGCGTATTTGTAATTTTTATATAACTATATATATATATATATATATATATATATTCTACCTATATTGTTGGGTTACCCGTACAGGTTTTCCAATATGAGTTCTAAAGGTAGATAAGGTAGTAGTGTATGAAACACGACTACCAATGGTTGGAATTAAGGTTGGAAGTGTATTTATCGAGACTGTAGACCCAATACTGTCTCGAGTAAGTTTTGCTGTGATGAAGGATTTCATCGAATCTCTGAAGGAAACCTGTTAAGGTTCGGAGTTTATCTGTAAAATTGGATGAGTAGAGTTTGGATCTATCGGTTGAACAGAAGCAAGTGATGGTATCTTGATACCTCAGGTAATAGTAGCTGTGTGATGAGATGCAGTGACGATGGATGTTCCCGAAGATGTTTTCTTTGGAACAAGTTTAAGGAAGTATGTCTGTTTCAGTGTTGTGGCTGAGTTCAGCACGGTGTTTTTGTTTGGTTTGGAGTTCGAGTTTCTCGAAGATCTTTGGATAGGAAGTCCTTGGCATCAGTGTCAGCAGTGCAACTCGGAGTGTTCTGTGTTGGCAAGAAGTTTTCTGGCTGAGTAGTTTTTCTGGAGGTGAAATTCAGAAGCAGCAGGGTGCATCCATTTCTTCGATAGATTGGATAGTTAAGTATGGGCTGTTCTGATTTGTTAAGAGGAACAGTTTTCTTTGGAAGTAGGCTGGGTTGATCGCAAAAGTGACTTGCGATAGTTTGAGTGTTCTCTTGGGTTGTCAGAGTTTTTCTGGATGTCTTCAAGGAAGTCAGAAGTTGTCCGCATCTGAAGGTTGAGTTTTCTTATCGACTGGATTCCAGGAGTAGTACCGGTAGTTCAGTCTAGTTGAAGGATGTTTCCTAGAGATGGAGTTGGTGCAGCAACTCAAGTTTTGATGAAGTATCTGAGTTTTATTTATGGATCCGTGAACCTTATTTCTGGAATGAGTTGTCCAGTCTGTGCTTGTGTTCTACCTCAGATCAGAATTGAGCAGCGAAAGCAGTTTGGAGTATATCTCTGGATAAGAGAAGTAAGTTTGGAAAATACTGATGTTGTGAAGTAAAGTTATGTTTGGATCTCTTCTGTGTTCTGATTTGGATAAGTATTTGGTCTTCAGGATTGAATGGTCAGTTTGGATGACTGAGATTCATTGTGTTTTACGTATCTCTGAGGAAGTACGTATTTGATTTATCCTTGGTTTTGGAATCAGCAGTTCTGGAAGGTTTAGTTGTTGAGTCAGACTCGTCTGTAGTCTGATATTCTGTTTAGTTCTGTAGATCTAGATGAGTAGGAGATCTATAGCTTAGTAGTTTAGATTGTTGTAGAGCGAGTATCCCGGTATATATATATACTTGGGGAAACTCGAGGAATTTTATCCAGAATTTTGTCTGGATAGTTAGAATTGTTTGTTTGGATGAATTGGTTGTTATGGCTGTTAGCATATGGATGATAGTATATGCTTGTGTTTTAAAATTTAAAATCTTTAATAAGATTATTAAATTACCTTTGTTTAAATTTCGGGGACGAAATTATTTTAAGGGGGGAGGAATGTAATATCCCGGAAATTTTAACAATATCAATTTAATAATCTGTTAAATAATTAAATTGATATTGATGATCTTTGATAATAAGATTTGAATTTAATTTAATAATCTGATTAAATTAGTATTAATTGGTGATTTTATCTTTTAAAAGTTAATAAGATATTTTCTATTTGAATATATATATTTATTTATATATATTGTAAATAGAAGCTTTGGGTAAATTGGGAATTTAAATTTAATTTAATATGACTTTTCAAAGTTATTTAAATTAGTAAATTTATAGTTTTAAATATACTTTGGGTAAATGTTTAAATTGGTTAAGATATATTTTTACTTAAGTTTAAAAATATATAAGAGTTAACAAAAAGGCTTGTTTTGTTTCTTTTTAAAATATTACTTGATTAATATAATCTCTTATATAAATTATTTAAAATTATCAAATATGTTAATTTCAGATAATAAGTATAATGTATTATTTTTAATATGTATGAATTTTAAAAGACTATGGAATTGTTATTTTTAAATTGAATAAATAATTGTATATATATAACTTAACTTTTTAAATTGAATCTTAGGATTTAATTTAATTGAATTTGAATTTAAGCTTTGAAATTCAAAGGAATAAATATTTAATTGTTTTGGATGTTAGAATATTTGTATAAACTTTTAGTTATAAATAAAATTTAGTTTTCTTTTTTTTTTAAAAAAGCAATTTGTATATATATAGATAAGTATTTTATAAGTAAAGAAAAAGGCTTTTAATTACTTTAAAATAAATAGAATTATGAATAAATACTTATAAGACAAGTGTCTTTAGCCTAAAGCTTCATTATAACATGTGTAAATAAAAGATAAACTATAAGGACAAGTGTCTCATTTAATTTTTATTTTATTTTTTTTATAATTTACATACATATATACATTTGCATATCTCCACTTCATTTTCTTTTAAAAATCTTCATTTCAAAACCAAGAAAACCCAAAACAATTCTCTAATACAAAATCTGAAATCAGAGAACCAAACTCCTCAAACCAAATATATATCAATCCCTATAATCTCAAATCAAAACAAAGCCACTGCATTTTTCTCCAATCTGTAATCAAATTTCCAAATCAAAAGATCAACCTGCAACAATCTCATTTTTCAAATCTCAAGTCTGTCTGCATTTTTCAAAACCTGGAAACATCTCAAAGCTGTCTGCATTCAATCATCAACCTGGAAGCCAACATGCATGTGTTCAAATCCAATAAGTAAAGCCCAGCAAACTCAAGTTTTAAAATCAAATTCAAGAAGCATTCAAGTCTAAGGTTTCAAAAGCTAAAAACTGTCTCTGTTCATATGCAAATCTGGTGAGTAACTTTTAAACTTAAAATAAAATTATAACTTGTTGCTTGTGAAAATCCTTATAAATTGTTGATGCTTGTATGTTAACAATTTTGTGACATTCAGTTTAAAATTTGAATTATATGATGTGATATAAGTATGCATGTCATAACAGGATGTTCTTCTCTGTTTGGATACAGGAGTTTAAAAATTAAAACTAAATCTGAATTCTTTTTACCTGATCCTTATTTAACTTGGACATCAAATAAAATTAGTTAGGCTTGAACTTAATCTAAGACTTAAAAATAGATGCAAATATTCTAAGTTTAAAGATATGCTGTTATCTGGAAATTCAGTAGCAAGCTATAATAATTAGATAAAACCAAATACTGAATTGAATTGATTCAAGTTGATATCTTGAATCTTCTCTGGAAATTAGGATTTTTAAAACAGAGATCAAGATTTTAAGCTTTAGAATGATTGTGTAATTTGAGTTTGTCTGAATTTGGATGTTTGAGCAACTGGGAATGGCCAGAAGGACTAGGGTGGTCGGAGCTTTGCCTGGAGGTGAAGGAGGGTGTAGTGGTGCCAGGAAAAATGTGAAGAAGGGTGTCTGATCGACGTGGCGATTGCGGCGAGGTGTTTTGGGTTTCAAGACCTAATTTTGTCAGGTCTGGTAACTAGGGCAGCGTGGAATCTAGAGTTGATCGAGTTGGTCGGGGATTTGGCAGATGGAAACTTGGTCGTAGACGAAGGCATGGCCAGAGAATTAGATTCTCTGATGGTCGAAATCGCGAGCACGAGCGGTGTTGCCAGGTTGGTCAGTGGTGATGGTTTCTTGTTCCAGGTAGGATGAATGCTCGAATTTGAATTCGAGTAGGAATCGAAGATAGGTTGATCGTTTTCTAGTATGAGGATGAACGTGGATTGGTGGAGATACTCGTCGATGACCGGAGTTGCCATAGGTGACCGTGCACGTGCACGAGATCGGAAAGGTATCTGGGTGAAGTCTGTTTACTGGAGAGACGAATGCAAGTCTCGGGTTTGCTCGTGGGAGTCTCGGGAATTTTGATGTGCGACTCGAAGTTGTTGGAGCTGGAAGGTTGGACTCAGTGACAAGGAAAGACTCGAGACTTTTGAGTGTTTTTGCGAGGGAGACTCGGGGAAACTAGGGTGGGAACTCGAAGCAGATTAGGTAGGACTCGAGTACCTTTTAGTTGACAGGTTTAAAAAAAAACTGTCTGTTTCTAAAGCTTTAAACTGGTTTTAAATTTATAAAGAAGATTGTAAACAAGAATTTAAGTCAAGTTTAACTATGTAGATTCAAGTTGGTTTTGAATCTTAAAGATTTGAAATAAATAAGTTATAAATTTATATATTTTAAATAGGTTTTAAATGGTAGTTAGATTTAATTAAATGTTTAAAAACAAAAGGGAAATTGGTTTAAACTCTTCTTAAATTTCTTTTATGAGAGATAAGATTTTTAATAAGAAAAGTTTTTATATTTGTTTAAAACTTAGTTAAAATAAATTGGTATTCATTTTAAATACAACATTTAAAATGAAATTTAAAAGTAGATTTGAAATGGATGTTTCAAATATGAATGATAAATGATAACTTGTTTATCAATAAAAATAATGGTGTATCTTAAAGTAATTAGAGATTTGTGTCATTAAATTTATTAGGAAATTTAATGGATAATTAATTTAATTGATTAATTAATCATTTGGATTAATTAAATAGGTAATTAATGGTTTAAACTAATTAATTAGTGATTAAGATTAATTAGTTTATAATTAAGTATTATGAATTAAAGTATTAATTAATGGTTAAGAATTAATTAATAAAGTAATTAAATATTAATTAAGTAGGGTTAACACTTAATTGATTAAATAATTAAAGTTTAATTAATTGGTTATTAAGATTTATTAATTTGGAATTAATAATAATTAATCTAAGTTAATTACTTAAGAAAAGTAATTAAATAATTGTTAATGAAGGTCATTAACTATGGATTATTAAATAATTAATTTATGTAATTAATTTTAATAATTAATTAGATTAATTAATTTAAAGATAATCAATTATAGAATTTGTTTAAAATGAATTACTTAATGGAAGTAATTAAGAATTAATTACTTATTGTAATTAATTGAAGTTAATTTGATTAGTTAAGTTAATTAATTAGGTTTAATTAATTTAGAATAATCAGGAGATGATTTGATAATAATTACTTAATGTAATTATTAAGGTATGATTATTTAGGAAGTAAATAATAAGATAATTACTGGAAGTAATTAATTGATGGTTATGTATTAAGGAAAGTAATTTAAGTTTAATTACTTTGAATAATTAATCAAGGGATTAATTAAGGAATTAATTAAGGAGTAATTAATTTATTTAAAGAAGTAATTAAGAGTAGTTAATTACTGAATGAGATTAATCAAGGTGATTAATAAATGTTGTTTAATTTAAAGTTAATTACTTAATGTAATTAATTTAATTTAGTAATTAATAATTAAGTTGTAATTAAGGATCAATTAATTAATATAATTAATGATGTAATTAAGATTGATTAATTAAGTATAATTAATAAATGAAGTGATTAATTAATGTAATTAATTAAGGTTTAATATAATTTATTTATAGTGATTAATTTAATTAATTATAGTTAATTAATTAATGAAGTAATTAAAGGTTAATTACTATAAGTGGTTAAGGTTAATTAATTTAAGTAATTAATTGAGGATAAATTACTTGAAGGTAATTAAAGATAATTAATCAAAGATGATTAATTGAAAAAGGTAATTAGAGGATAATTAATTAATTTGTAATTAATTAATGTTTAAGTAAGAAGGATTTATAAAATAAAAGTAATTAATTTAATTAACTTTATATTAATTAGAGATGATATAGATCATTACTTATGGATGGATGATAATACTGAATGCTTTGCATTTGATTGATATCTCTGATGAGATATATGCTATGTGATATGGATGTTTAGTTGAATTGTGATAATATGGATTATCTGATGATATTGATAATGTTGATTATCTATTGTGAATTATCTTTCTAAGTGTATAAAGATAATTGAATTGTTTTAACCTTTAAAACAACTTGGCCTTAAAAGATACGCTTTGGATTTCGATGAGACCGGGATCGGGTTTCCGTATACCGGATTTCCAGGTCTGGAGACCCGAATACCACATCGATCCAAATTAACGATAGGTCGTGAATCTCAAGTGAAGATAAAGATTCAGAGTGCAAGGGTTATTGTCGTTAACTCTGAGGGTGATTCCAAAACGAGTGTAACGAGATAATGCCTTCGGTTTCGTTCGAACCCGGAACGAACTTGTATGGACTGAATGCTTTCAGAACATCGTCAGGTGGACGATGAGCATTCTAAGATAGATGTGTTCTTTTTAAAGGTAATCGTGACCTCAAGCCTCACAAACCGGGAATGGCTAAAACAGGGGAGGTGCAGCAAGGTTAGTGGGTAGCACCCAAGTAGGACAAGGTTACCTCTGTCTAGATGTCCCTTTCTATTTTCGACTTAGTGTGTGCGGTTGAATCATGACAACCGTGGGGTATCTTGTGCGGGAATTATCCAGTAAGGGATGTTCCGACCTTGTGTTGCAGGGGATTGGGAGTGATCCTCGGTACGGTGATCTAGGCCACGTACTGTGACGGGCGGTACCCCGGTAGCCCTGCCATTGATGGAATCCAAACTCCAATAAGTGCCGTACGTATTAGTTGTGCCCAACTATGTTGGAACGTGAGATGTAAGCATTCCAGCTATTTCTGTATTTTACTTGAAAACCCTAGACCCTATTATAATACAATCGAATTTCCTATCAAATGTTTTGGTTAGCGTAAGGTAAAAACTTACCCATGTTTATTTGTGGGAAGTCTTACGTGATACCTTTTCTTTCAAAAGGTTTTGAAGTTAAACAAGTTTAACCTGTTACTCACACCAGACCCATGTCTGACCCAAGTTGTTTATTTCTTTTATATAAACTCTTGGGTACTCAAATTTTTACGAGTAGCCAAGGGATTCAGGTTTAGCTTTGACGAGTAATCTGGAGGAGCAATGGAGCAGGAGGCTTCGGCGTTGTAGATATAGATAGTAGTTTTCCGCTGTGTTGATCTTTGTATTGATCTGTATTGTGTTGAGATGTAATAACTAGACAGATGTTTATAACTGTCTAGTATGTGATGTGTAATCTGTGTAACTCTGATAGATGATGTATATGATACTATGTAATATTTATGTGATATATTATATTTCGTTTCGTTTCCGCTGTGAGTATCTGTTGTTGTTTTCTTTTCTCTTCTTCTCTTTTCTATTTCTCACCCCTTTCTTTCTTACTGTCGATGCGATTTTCCGGGAGTGGAAAGTCGGGTCGTCACACTAAGGTTAGGGATGGAGCAACCAGTGCCCTGAACTTACCTAGCCTATGTTTTCTTTTCTTAGGCGAGGGGTGGAACAGATCGAAAGGAAAGCCTGGATGCTCTAAGATAAAAAGATTGTATTAAGTTTTCCAAAATAAAAGAAGATTAGTATTATCAAATTTAAGAAATCTCCAAAATGAACAAACTACGACTTGGATTGCATAGAGATAATCTTCTTATACTTGGTATTAAAATCCGAAGAGGGAACTCGTCCTATTCGTGGAATTTAAAAGGTGATTTCACCGTTATTCCGCCCATATTACTTGTTGAATACGGAAATTGATGTTGAGTAAAATCAGAATAATTTCTATGATCCTTTTTACTAAAAAATGTTTGCTAAGATTTATTTTAGGGTTTATCGTAAACGATGTCTTAAATAACATTGTTTTTGACCCGCCTAAAAGTTAAGGAATTTGGATCAAGAGTTAAGTAAGGAAATTTGAAAATATTATCCAAAGCAAAAGAATGAATTTCTTAGAATTATTCTAAGTCGAAAGAAAGATATTTCGAAATCATCCGAAAAGAGTTAAAGTGAAAAGAGACTTAATAAATCATGTATACTCATATTCACTTTTTATCGATAATTGGATTTCGAAGGAACCGGGGTCAGATTTGGGTGATTCCTATCCGAAAACAACTTCGAACCAATGTATACGTTCGAATGTGAAGACATATTGAAGATGATTATTATTGAAGACCGTGGATCTTCATAGCATGGAAACTGCTTGTTGAACATGCTCTGGTTGGCCCCCATTCTAGAGTTATATATATAGCAGTGGTCTCCTCGTGGTGAAGATTTTTCGGATTGCAAGGACTACTCGCTACTAGTGGTAGTAGGAGAGTGCCTTCGGTTTGTCCTGTTCCCGGACAAATTTGTATGGACGTTTGTCTGACATTGCATTTCTAATGATTACGAACATTAGTTTTTACAAACGTACATCTGTTTGGTGGCGTAGAAGGCAACTTCTCTTAGCTTAACACCCTCCCTTGAGACATACGATCTCAAGGGTTATATTTTTATGGAAGGCAATTAGTAGTCAACGGAAATGGCAATGTGGCATTCAGAGATGTGATATGTGCTATGTGAAAAGCTGTGCAGTTAAAGCGCTCGGCAGATTCAATGCGGCTGAGGTGCAAAAAGTCATAGTAGGGATGCAGCGAGGATATAGCGGGATATAGCGGATGACTCTAAAATAACATATAAAACTCGTACTTAATGTTTTTACAAATATATAAATGGTAATTAAATGAAAAATTAACATTCAATTGAATTATAATGAATACATAAATAATTTTAAATAAAAACGTGTGCGACTATACTTTAAATAAAGGTAAAATTATTATATAACATGATTGAATTTAGAAGAATATTAGAGTATTTTCATTTCTGAAAATATATTAAAAATTAAATCAAATAAATTAATTTAATGATTTTTATAATGTATAAATCTCATTTCTCAATTCATTTTTTTAAAGAAGATATAGCGGACATAGCAGAATATAGCGGGAATAATAGGATATAGCAGAAATAGCGGGGCTTAAGCGGAAAGGCTATATTTGGGGGCTATATGGAAAAATCGTAGCGGTAGAAATCCGCTATGAGATATAGTGGGGTAATAGTAGGGCATTAACTACACAGGTGAAAAGGTAATCGTTGCCCCAAGCCTCATCAAACCGGAAATGACCGAAACAGGATTAGATGTAGCAAGGCTAAGTGGGTCATTCCCAAGTAGGGTATGATCATCCCCTTCTAGATATATTTCTTTCCACTATGACATTCGGGATGTAAATTAATGTGGTGTATGGAAACGAGCGCTCGGTTAAAGGTCGGTAACGACCAGAGGATGACATATTCGGTACTACCTAGTTAAAGAGGTAGGCTGGTCTTGTGTTGGTAGAGGGAAGATGTTCTGTGCCTCGGGACATCCAATTAGAGGTGTACCCATTTGGAAGGTAGATCCTTCACCTGGTCATTTGTATGGAAATCCATTCTCCAATAAGAACCTACGGTTTTGTTTGTATTGGCGTAATGAATAGCCTCGAAATGCTATATGGGTAACCATTTCGGATAAGATTAATAAGTTTATTTGCAAATGTTTTCAAAGGAATGTCATTAGAAATAATATCAAATGTTTTGATATATAAAAGTGTCTTAGTTATCATAAGATAAAAACCCGTCTGTGCTTATGTGTGGGCGTTGTCTTAGGAGATACTCTTGTTTTCAAACGATTTTATCCAAAGGCTGATATATGACACTGTCATTTATTATTGAGTTTTTCTCACGCTGGTTTATCAAGCCTGATTTGGGTATTTTCAATACTCGGGTCAGATCCGAGTAGTTTCAGGTTTAGTCGAAGATGATTGGAGTTTTCTAGAGGAGAGCTGGAGATATTCATCTACGTATGCACGTATTCTATTATCCACTGTACTTAGTTTGTTTTAGTTGATGTTTGTCAGCAATTGTAAGGACGGATGTTTATAACTGTCCAAGCTGAATTTAGGTTAGACTCTGATATATGTATTTAAATGTTTTCCGCTGTAAAGATATTTATTAAATATGATATGTTATTCCATTTGTGTGAGATTCTGTTCTGTCTTATTTCCTTTATTACCCTTCATGTTCCGTATTTTCGTGCAATTTGAGTTGGACATGTGTGGTTTATTGTCGATTCAAAGGGTACGGAAAAACGGTTTGTGACATAATGGCTTAATCTATTGATATTTTTGATATTTAAGTGTGGCAGTTGTCATTCAAGATTCCTACTTAATAGTTTTTCTATTAATGGATTGGGCTCATTAAATTCGGCATGTTCCGAAGGCTGAAAAAAATTTGCCCACAAAGCACGCATCGTAAATGGAAGGTGTGCTTTGCTCAAGAACAAACATCGAAGTTGATGATTTGCGAGTAGTTGAATTTTCTGGCCATCAGCTGACCAAATTACAGCGAATTGTCCAGTTCCTTCGGATTCACAAGTAAATCAAAGCTCGTTCCAGACCGTTATAGCCAGGGACATGAGTCCCAGCTAGAGTGTTGGTAAAAAAACCATTCTGTGTTTCTTGGAATTGTTATACCTTTCATTGCATCATAAATTAGAATCGTTCCATGTTCATCTAGGATTTAGTAACCTCATACCAAAATAAGTGGCTCAATACAATAATTGCTATCAAATTGTTTCAAGGTCAAGTGGTGTTAAAGGTCAAAGTCCAATTTTTGATTTCTTCGGGTCAAGCACTCGATGACCAATTCAGTTCCTGATCGCTCCGGAGCATTAACTTAATCCTCGATCTCTCCAGATTATTAGCTGAGTCCATAGCCTTTCCGGGCCGATAGTTAAACCTCGATCTCTCTAGATCGCTCATTAAATCCATGATCTCTCGGGATCTTTAAGCATCCAAACTAGGGTTAGATCAATCTAGATCTTTTCTCGATATCGCCAGACCGTTTAACATCCAATCTAGGGTTCGATCAATCTAGATCCTTGCTGAGTCAAATTTGCTCATTCTCGGACATGAGGACTCAACGACAAAGCAAGGCCAATTCACTCACTCTCTGGTGAGGGGACTTGCTTTCGTACATGTCAATCCACCTACTCTTCGACAAGGGAACTTTTACCATATGGTTTATCACCCCGTCTCTTCAATCGGGACAATCGTGTTTACTCTATTTGTAAACTAATACCAAGGGGACGCCAACTTCCATTATTGCTTCAAAATAAATATCAGTCATCATGCTCGTGTGACTTTTAGAATTTGACTTCCTGCCTTCCTAATTATGAGATAATTATCCTTGACCTAGATCTAAGGCTGCTTCCATTTGCTACAGATGATGGCTGCCCTTGTTCCATCAATGTAGCTTGGTTTCTCACATATTACTATAACTGGTTGTTCCTAACCTTCTCCTCAATCAAATCACAGAGATAGCTGCAATTATTTGTCTTATGCCCATCTAGCTCATGAAATAGGCAATACTTTTCTAATATTCTCTCTCAATTTTTGGGTGCCCTCCTCATCGGTTTTCAATAGAGGATCTATCATTTGGCGTCAAGGTAAATCTTCTTCGAGGTTTCGTTTAATTTTGTGAAAGAAGAGAATTTTGGTTCTCTTCTCTACCGCTTTGATCCTCCGATGTGACCATCCACCTTTCATTTTCCTTTATCTTTACCAAATCCTTCTCCAAATGGTCCTCCGCCATCCGCAAAATTGACTTCTGCCTTTTTAGCTTCAGCATTCTGCTCACGCAAGTATCTCTCTACTTCACTATAAAATTTGGCAAGACCTACCGGTGGATCCCTATCCAAAGAAATTTTAAAATCTGTCTTATATACAGGATGTTAGGAGTGAATGGATTTTTGGTCATGTCTTCCAGACTCTGGTCGGGCGGTTCACCTATCATTACTCATCCAATTATCTTAGCAATTTTGTCATCATCATTAATGAAAGGCTCCATTCCACATTTTCGTTCTACTCTCCGTTCCTCTGGGAAAACTTTGGTATGTACTCCTTTGGTTATGCATTTGCATTTCGATTCACGTTCTGGTGTTTCAACATCATTTTCTAGACGTGTACTCTCTGTCCAAGTTCAAGTCAGGCATGCCCCCAAGTCTTCGGGGATTGGTACCGATCCATTCTCGAGGATCGATGCCGATCCATAGCATTTCTTCGAGGACCGCCCCACTTGGTTCCACTCCATTTCCATGGGCGTTTGTTTTGGTTTCCATCCTCTGGTTCAGGTCCATAACAACTCCAACTGTTCTAAGTTATCCCATTCAACTAAAGAATTCTTCCTTCATCTCTTCTTGACGAGCTACATTCGGTTTTGCATTTCTATCATTATAATCTCCATCTCATATCTAATTATGTAGATGGAAGGAGGGTTGGATCCTGAGGACACCTCCTAGCTGCCCCCACGTCCTTGTTGGGTTTCTCTAACAGTTCTCTCGGTCGATGGTCTCATCATCTTCTCCAATTTCAGATTTTAAAGTCGATTACTCCAATGTTTTCAATGAAAGCACTAAAATGTTTATGTCAAAAGTTGGCACAAACACCCAATGAAGTAATAAATATGAAATCCCAAGAAAAAGGCAAGAAATAGATAATAAAAACACACAATTTTATAGTTGTTCGGTGAAAAATCCGGCCTACGCCCACTTAAACTTTGTTATTCTATTTCTATCGAGTTTTTACAAAGTTATTCTTACGGATTGGTAATGATCCCTGAAACTATAGAAGAAAAACAAAAATTAGTTAGAAGAGGCAAAATATCCCTAAAACCATGCCTCTCATCTTTAATTTATAGCTATAAGTTTCTGAAATTCGCTCCTCTACATTTGCACCCATGTTCCCTAGATCTAGAAGGAGTTATGTAGAGAAGATCACAACATCGAGTTTTAGGGATTGGTATCGATCCATGAACGGGGATGTGCACCGATCCATAAGATTGGTAGGAAAATCTTCCTTGACTTTTTGATGTTGTTTGCATGTCTTGCATGTTAGCCCTTAGCATTAAGTTGTGTCGATTTGAGCTTTTGGCTCAAATGTTGGTTGATAATACTTAATTTGTCTATCGAGTATTTGGGTTGTTTTTGGCATATGAACCACTCCATATGGCATGTACTTGCTTATAAGCATTCTAGCTTCACATGGCATGAATCATTGATGAATTTGAGCAAGTTTTGGGGGTCGGTATTAATCCATGGTCATGGATCAGAACCAATCCATAACTTATCTTGGATCATGGAATTTAGAATTTGCATTGGAGGTGAGATTATGTATGGTTAAGATGGTTCTTTGCAAGATGATGACTTGATTGATTGGTATTGTTTGATATTTGAGTTTGGCAGTTATCGCTGTGGATTCCTACTTGATAGTTTTTCTTTTTAATCAATTGGGCTCGTCAAATGCGGCCAGTTCATAAGGTTGGATTATACATACATACATACATACATACATACACCACACACACACATATTACTTGCGGCAATAAGTAAAAAAAATTCGAACATTATAATATTTGAAATGATTTTTAAATAAAATCGATTTAAAAATGCAAACATCAGTACATAAATTATGTGTTTATATTTCATGTATATATTATAGTTTTTGACATATAAAAAAATATTTATACACACGCACACTTTTAAATTCGAATACATTATACATATAAATAATAAATTACTATATCTAATAATATATAATACATGTATATACACACACACACAAATATCATAAAATATATATGTAAATATTCAATATAATAATTATATGTTTAAAATTATATTCAAAAGTCAAAATAAATTAATTTTTTATTGGATTCAATAATAAAATGGAATCTTATTAAAACAATTTGGAAACTTCATGTTAAAAAAATTATGGTCGAATGTGTGTGCGTGCATATTTATATTTGTATTTAATTATTAGTTACTTTAAAACATATTTATGTATTTATATCTTTTATATATACAGTATTTCTAAATATTTGTATGTATATGTTTAATAAAAATTGATTTCGAAATATATATATATATATATCATGTACATATATATTCATTTAAAAATTAATATATTAATTTGAATTTAAAATTACTAGATATTTTATTATGTAGATCAAGATCTGATATTTAAATTTTGAATTTCAATCTGAAATTGAACTCATGGTTATTTATATTAATATTTAGAATTATTTTATATTATAATGTAAACTATATATAATTATATAACATTACATTTTACAAATATTATTTTATAATATATAAAACGGTATATACATGCATATATGCATGTATATATTTGTGTGTATATATAATGGACGGTGCATATGTATATAGAGTGGGTAATATTTCTTTTATGGTGTAAATCCCAGCACTTATACACGGGCGTATTAAACCATGTACACTATTTATGTTGCATGTGTACGTACACACACGTGTATATGATACACTTGTTATATTATATATTATAATCATAAAAAAAATTAAACTTTATTTGTACCTAGAATAAAATATTGCTTTTATTTAAGACAAATTTGGATCAGATCTAAATAAATTTATCACAGTCCCAGTAAGATCCAAAATGGAATAACTTTTTTGAAATTTAACCATTTATCCTGCTGCCTGCTAATCCAGACCCAACACATCCAGGGTTTAAAGCAGGGTTTGGATAATAAGATGATGGCGCACTTAGCATCTCCTTTTGATTTTGTTTTGGACATAACTTGAAGGTATGGCGGAATGTATCAAGATTAGAGGAGGGTCAAGACAAAGCCCAAGGAAGTGCAAAAGAAGAAGTTCAATCCTTATGCTAAGGGCAAGAAGACTTTGTCGAAGGGCCAGAACATAGAGAAATGTTTTAACTGCGACAAGATAGGGCATCAAAAGAAAGACTATCTAGAGTTGGGGGCTATAGTACCTGCTTTGGAAGGACTAAAAAGGGGACCATCCGCTAAAGAAAAAAGGCAAGAATGTTGTCTTGAAAGGTTTGACTTTGATTTCTGATAATTTAGTTAGAGTACTGTTTGATATCCAAATTCATTTAGAGATAAAAACTTGGTTCATAGACTTAGGTTAGAGGTTACCTATTTAATACTTCCATATGTGTAGTGAGTCTGATAAGGGATATGTCACTCCCGATTTAGATGCACTAGCTTAGAGACTAAGTTGGGTGGATGTAAGTTTTTGTGTGATCCCTACGTGCTTGACTTTAGATGCCTCAGAGTTGTTTTAGTGATGGATTAGTTGTAGAGTTTCAAAGCTACAATAAACTGTGTCGAATG
Source organism: Allium fistulosum (assembly GCA_030737815.1). Classification (NCBI taxonomy): domain Eukaryota; kingdom Viridiplantae; phylum Streptophyta; class Magnoliopsida; order Asparagales; family Amaryllidaceae; genus Allium; species Allium fistulosum. Next base: position 1,126,191,816 of record CM060902.1, on the reverse strand, counting down.
GGTTATAGCATTAAGTCACCTAGACGAAGCACAAGTGTACGTGTAGCTTTAGAAAAGTCAAAACCTAGGTGTAAGAGTGTATTGTTTGCTTTAGCTTTGGACGGAGAAGGTATTGGAGAGGTGCTAGTAGTTAGAGACTTCCTTGATGTTTTTAAACTAGTTTTGGGATTGCCACCCTCAAGTGTTAGAACTAGATTTCAAAAATTTAACGACGATGTTGACGCCGAAAATGGCACCAAAGCCTAAGTATCGGATGAAAACACTAATTATAATAAAATAAAGGTAAAAGTAGAAAAGAAGACATAGTTTTTATGGTGGTTCGACGTGTTTTCCAGTCTATATCCACTTTAATCTTTGTTATTAGTTGTTTTCTCTCCGGATTACAACTAATTATATCAGATCTGACTATAATCTCATGGATCTCAGATTTACAAAAGAGTTTCTCGAGTGTTTGAGTAAGTGGATAGATGTAAAGAAGAAGAAGTGGAGGTGGATCCAAAATTCGGAAAGAATATCAGCCAAGCCTCCTCTTTTATTGCAGTACGGTTGGTATTTATAGAGAACCAACTATATAAGTTCAGAAGCTCGCTTGCATTAACGTCTAGAAGCTAGCCTAAGGAGGCATAGTGAGCAGCCCGACCCAATTAAGCAAAAATAACTCTCAGTACTGAGAGCTTCCTCTAGAAATTGAGAGGTTTACTTAGCTGTAAATCCTCCTCTTTCCATTGCCTTGCTTTCCTATCTTCAATTCGATGCTTTTCAAAGTCTTTTCCTTAAAGATTAAGTTCTTTCAAGTGATCTACTTGATATTGCTTATCTTGTTTTGCTTTCTTCTCATCAATCCTTGGCATTGCTCTTCCTTACTATGAGAAAAGCACTTTACCCCGAGAGGTTAAAGTAGTGTATGAAGTACAAGGAGTTTATGTGGCCAAAAGAGGTGAAGAAACCTCTTGGTATCGAAAGAAAGATCTCGGTACCAAGTTGTGTACTTAGCTCCAAAGTTGATAGGTTTTCTTGAGTTCCGTTCTCTTGTCCTTCTGGTCATGATTCCATGTTCATGATTCATCTCATCTTCATTTTGGCCTTCTAATTCTGGTTGAAATCTACTTAGCTAAAAAGCGGATTAATAGACAATACCTTCATACACCATTTATAGCAAAAAAATAGAAGAGGCCATATCAACAGACCTATATATTGAAATAGTGAATGCTTGCTAACTTATCGGAGAATCGACAAAAGAAGAAAAGAAGATTACGTAGAAAAAATTAACATTGTGAGTTAGGATTCATAAATATATCTTATCAAAACCCATAGGAATCTCACAACATCATTTCAAGACTTTAAAGTTGCTAAAAATGATTTTTTATAATTTTCCAAAATTATATAATATTTTTGAAGTATTATTTATTAGCTTTAGATTTTTTGAATAAAAACCCATATATCAATCTACTGGTGGGACAAACCAGTGTACCTATGGACATGAAGTTTTCAAAATTCCAAATCCATGAGAAAAGGTTTAAAAACATCTATCTTCATTTAGTCATGATCTTTCCTTCAGAGATTTTTGGCGACATTCGTTTCTCTCCAGCAAAACCCTTCAACACACACACACACACATATATATATATATGTATGTTTGGTTTTTAAAGGAAGTCAACAAACTTCTTTGTAGATTCTTACTCTCTAATTTCAAAATCTCCTGATTTTTGAAAGCAATCAATGTCAATGCACTTTCAATTTATAAATCATTTCTTTGATTTCTACTTGTCCTAAAGCTCTACCTCATTCAATTTCAAAAGGATCCATGTGAGTTATAGGACCCTTGTACTTAAGTCAACAAATCAGTGTATTGGGATATAATTGTTGTCAAAGTATGTTTTCTATTCGAGTTAGTGAAAAGTCCTATTCAGCATCTCGGGCATTAGGTAAACCTATTCCTCCAGGAGTTAGCGTTTTAGATAGTGAAAAACTAGAATACATATTTCGGACTAAATGTAGGATGATGCTCTGAACCAGTATATAAATCTTGGTGTGTTAGTTTTATTTACTCTATTTTATTTCTGCTATTTAGTTTAACTTTTATATTTAGTTAGCTTATCCATATACAAGATTCACTATAATTTCATTTGGTATCAGAGCAGGATCATTTAAAACCGTAACACAGTTTAGTGAATATTTTTTTAATATGGCAAAATAAGCACTTTTGTTGAAGGTCAGTCCACTTTAAGACCTCCGCTATTCACAAGAAATGATTATAATTTTTGGTCAACTAGAATGAAGATTTATATGAGAGGAAACGATCTAGAAATTTAGGATGCTACAAAAAGTTAATATGTAGCTCTAACTACATAATTAAATACATGGACTCCTAAACAAAAGACTACAGCTATAAATTATTCAAAACAATGAATAGACTATTTTGTACCTTAGATAAAAATAAATATACTACAATAATGATTTGCATAACTACATGCGATATCTAGCACACACTTTAAGTCACACACTAAGGCACAAAATGTAGTGACCCGGAAATTTGAACATTTTGTAGAAATTCGAACACTTCGTCTTCGAATATTGAAATGTTTTAAAATATAGTTAAGTGTTATAAATGTGATTTTATAATCTTGTTAAACATCATTTAATTAATAAATAATGGTAAGAAACTTGTTTTTGAAATTTGTTCACAAAAATATATTCTTCAAACAAAAATGGATAAAATGACCGAAAATCGGTTTATTGATAAAAACTTTTTGATCGGTATAAGCTATTCGAATTCTTTTGTACTTGTCTAATAATCAAATGAACATGTTAGCAACTAATTAACACTTCTCTTCATAAAGCAAGTAGAATATTCTAGAATGTTCCAAATGGACAAGAGATATTAAAATGTAATGGGTATTAAAGGAATTTTCTTAATGGAAGTGATGTAAAGAAGAATTGATGGGTATGTGGAGTGATGAGCCTTCCATAGAATGGTATGGAGGATAAGGGCAAGGCTAAAAGGCACCATTTAAAGCCTATATAAGGAGAGGAATAACCTTGTTAAATAATCACAAATTTACAAAGCAAAAGTATCACACTTTCCTGTCTTCATCTTCTCTTATGTTCTAAAGAAAATAATTGCAAAATTCATCCAAATCTACTCAAATTTGGAGTGAAGCCTTGGGACAACATTACAATACCTTCTGCCAAGATAGATCTTAAAGGAGTGAAGCCATCCTCTCCACATTAAGGAAGGCCGTGAGCTTTTGAAGGTATTTTGGGCTAGAGGCAAGTGAAAGCAAAGGAACAAAGGAAGGAAGAAGGTGGTTGCAAGGTGGATTAGACTTGGTTCCTTGGATCTTTCTAGTTTTTTTGGTTTAAAGGTGAGCTAAATCACCATTTTGAATGGAAATATAACCCATATACATTTGTGTTTGAATGTGTTTAAATTGTTTGAATTACTGTTGACATATGTTAAAACATTGGTTTTGATTCTTGCTTTGAATGCAAATGGCATATGTAACTTGTATGAACAGACTTGATTGTACTTGAATGGATTTGTAAAACATGTGGAATAACCTTGAAACAAAGCACATTGGTTGTTGGTGACCTTTGGGTTAGAATGAACTCGGATTTGAAAGTGCACTTATAACGGTAGTCGCTATGGATGCACTTAGGAATCACCTTGTTTTGGAGATTTCTGTGGAACTTTGTAGAGATATCCTTAGGGGTTTCTCATCATATTTATGATGTTTTATATGTATGCTTGTTCCATTAAAATATTGGATAGTAAAAAGTTAATTAACATTTCGAAAAGTGGCCAAAGCTTCATTTGTGCAGATTGCCCCGTTAGCCTTGATTTTTGGATTTAAAGGTTTAAAAAGATATTTAAACTTAAGTAATTTGTTTCATTCTTTTTATAAGTTTTTACTAACTCTTATTAGAGTATTTTAAAAGTGGTTTTAGATTTTTAAGAATTTTGAAGAATTATTTGTGAATTTTTAAAGAAGAGGGTTTTACCTATAAATATATAGAAAACATGTTTTCCTAAGTTTTTAAGTAAATTATAAAGTTGTTGTTTTCAAGTAATATTTTGAATAAATATTTTAAAACCTATTATAAGCATTATGAAGTGTTTTAAAAGCATTTTTAAGTGTATATAGTTTTTATAAAATAGGTTGACTATTTTATATCTTATGTAATAAATACCTTCTAAAAATGGTTTATTTAATATCTTGTTTTATAAATAAATTACTATACATATATATCATTATAAAAAGGGTTTTAAAAGTATAAAAAGGGTTAGATCAGGGTTAGAAATTTCTTAATAGCCTAATGGTTAGTTGTTTAATTACTTGTTCGAAAGGTAATTAACTATGTTTAACATTTAAAGTCGATGAAGTGGGCGTATCTATTTATGAGAGTTAAGATTAATATTCGAGTAGGGATATGAGCAATAGAGCTCTAACCTACCGGCTCTCTCTTGACCGAGGGATAGTTAAGTCAGGAATGTAAAAAATGTGATAATCGTGTTGATTACTTACTTGCTTATGGAAATCGTTGATACTGTACTAAACACTAAAAGCCAACTAGGTAGAATTAACAATTTGTGAGATTCAAGAATGAAGTGTCTTGGCAAGGCTTTGATGCAACCAGTGCTCTAACTTACCTAGCTTCACTCTTGGATGAGGAATAGTTAAGTTGGAATGTCGAAAACAAGTTTAGTATACAAATATTTGTTTGTATAAGTAATTGTTTTTGGCTAAACAGTCGATTAGTCACCTATTGAACTTGACCTAATATGACTTAAGAAGTATCAAAAGCTTTGCGATTTTAGACCAATGGAACCTCTGGGGAGGAGCATTGGTACAATAGATCTCTAGCTTTTGCTTACTTTTGGGAGAATCGAAATTAAGTTAGCCGAAAATTAATCGATTGGTTCTGAAGAGTCCGAGATTGGTAAGTGTTTTACATACCGAATACTACTTGAAAACTAGTATATGGTTTCTACGTTTTGGAAGTTTTTGCAAATGAGAATCTATATGGATATTTGAGATCTATTCGAGATGCTCGAATCCATGCAATGATGATGATCTATTCAAGATGAGGAAGAACCAGAGGAGGTTCCGGATGATGGGTGGATGTGGGTTGATGATGAGGTAGAGTCTGAAGGGATTGAGCATTTGGAAGGTTGGGTATCTAATGATGATGTAGGGTCTATGGATTTAGACAAACCTCCAGTGGAGGGCTCTGATGGGGAGAGCCCTCTATGAGAGTATCGAGGTTTGTTTTCTAGGCGTGTTTTCTTGTATCTTAGTATCGTATCTTGTAGATAAGTATTGTATCTGTATTAAGTAAACCAGTAGTACGGGTTATGAATGCTAGTAATGGATATTTAGATTATATTATATGAAGTGGTTAATGAAAGTGAAGTTTTAAATTGGTTGAGCATTTTTGTTAAGTAAATTATCCAATTTTATTGAGCCGACTAATAGACATCTTTACCTTAGAGATATCTATGGAAAAGTAGACTCTAGAACCGAGCTTGGATACCAACATCCTACTCTTCTTAGCTACTTACTGGGCTGGATAAGAGGTTGAAATGATCAACTTGGTTTTAAGACCCAGATTTATGTTTGGCCTGCATCTAAAGGAAAGATAGAATATTTTAGAAATAAATATTTATGGAAAGATTTATACGAGAAAGTAATTTTATATAAGTATGGTTTATAAACAAAAAGGATTTAAATAGGGAATTCGAGAACTTAAATTCCTGTGTCTTTGAAAATGTTTTTCAAGATTTTGGCGAAAATAATAATAGTATTATTTGAAGGTAAATATTTCAAAATTGGTTTAGATCATGATACTTAGTATTATTATATGAAGTATTTGATACTTCTTTGAAATGATTTTGGTTAAGCACCAAAAGTATTGTTTGTATGTACAGAACTCACTTAGCTTGAAAATAGTTTTGATGATGACTGTAACATCATCGACGTTTATTTTTGGATTTATGAGTGGGGGATGCTATAGATTTGTTTTAATAAAAAAAATTGATGTAATCATGAAAGTATGATTTTTTATAAAAAGGATGTATGTATATATTATTATTCCAATTCATTTGAAATAAAACCCAATGTTTAGTTTTGAAGTTTTTCTTTAGAAACAAATTTGATATGAAATTTTTGTGTAGAAATGTTTTATGTGTATGATATGTTCGGTGCCCAAGTGGAAGTGGCATGACCCTAATGATTAAGAAAACCTTTTATTGTTTTCTGTTTATAGTAAAATGTGTTTAAGAAAATAATTGGAACTATGTTAAGTTATTTATTAGACACATGTAACCTGTGCATTATGGTTGGATGGTTTATGCATCATGTGTGATATGTTGGTTGATAGTTTTCATTTGTTTGAATAAAACATAAATTTTAAGCAATTTTGGACATACAAAAACTTTCATATCGTTATAGAATTTGTAATTAAGTGTTTTTGAATATATAAAGTTAACTTTATATAACACTTGAATATGAAAAGGTAATAAGTTAAAACAAGTTCAAATTATTGATCGTCCTTGTTATATAAGATGAATTCAATTTTTTGTATATACTCTTAGGATAGTAGAGTAGTATACGAGTAATAAAGCCAAATAAGTTTCCTTGAAATGTTTTATAAATGAAGTAATATAATGTTTATAAACTTAAAGCTATATTTTTATGAAATGATTCATAAACGATTTTAGTATACAATGACATACTAATTGGATAAATAAATGTGATTAAAATATGAATTGGTGTAGTTAAGAAGCTAGTAGGATAAGTATGTAAGTTATACGTAAATCGTTTTATTCGCATGACTGTTCTTGATCCAGTATTCGAGTACATGTTCTTAAGGTGGTTTACATCGGTCCGAACAAGGATTTTTTCACTCTTTTCTTGACGGTGAACACTTGATATGGATTGATAATAAGATTTCAAAGATTTCTATCATAATATATGGCTATGTAAGGAGAACGAAGGTTTCTCATCAATGAAGTAGATTGGAGTCCACACTAGAGAGATTTGGCGATCAATACTAGTTTAGTAGTGAATTTATATGATCGAGCGAGTGATCGAAATTGATATTGTGTATAGATGGTCCATGTATATCATATGGCTTAGTATATTTGCATACTATGTTATGTTGACTTATGATGAGTTTGGTGAATGATTCTTCGATTTATTATTAGGTAGCATGAATAATCGTCTAAGTAATAACCTAAAGTCATTGAGCGTAAGGTATGCTTAGCAAATTGTTTATCATCCTTAGTCGATGGGAGAGTTTTGAACCTGAGCAAACCATGACAATTGTTGCTACTGATTATTTATTCTATTTGAGTATTTTTGTGCTTGTTCCCTTCTTAAGACCAGAATTCATCATGGAGCGAGGATGCTCGAGGAGGTACCAAGGAGACAGAGGATGGTTTAAGGAAGCTCTTTCCAGTGTTGCTAATAGATTACGGTTTCCTTCTTATCATAGTATCATATATCTTTTGTAGTGTATTCACCACTTGATTTGGAGTCAGTTAGTATGCATTTTGATTTGTAGTTTAGTGTGCATATTATTTCTATAGTACAATATATATGTATATTGTTCTTCTATCCCCTTTGATTATCATTCTTGTTTGAATTTCGAGGATGAAATGTTCTATGTGGGGGAGAATGTAGTGACTTGGAAATTCAAACACTTCATCTTCAAATATTAAAACGTTTTGAAATATAGTTAAGTGTTATACATGTGATTTTATAACCTTGTTAAACATCACTTAATTAATAATGATAAAAAACTTATTTTTGAAATTTGTTTAGAAAAATATATTCTTCGAAGAAAAATCGATAAGATGATTGAAAATCGGTTTATCGATAAACAACTTTTGATCGATATAAGTTGTTTGAACTCTTTTGCACTTTTATTGATCAAATAAACACAATAGTAACTAATTAACACTTCTCTTCAAAAATCTAATAGGAAATTCTAGAATGTTCCAAATGGATAAAGGATATTAAAATGTAAGTGGTATTAAAGGAATTTGCTAAATGGAAGTGATGTAAAGGAGAAGTGATGGGCATGTAGAGTGGTGAGCCTTCCATGGCATGGTGAGGAGGGTGAGAGCAAGGCGAAAGATCACAATTTGAAGTCTACATAAGGAGAGGCATACCCTTGTTAAATGATCACAAATTCATAAAGCAAAAGTATCACACTTTTATATCTTCTTCATCTTTTATGTTCTAAAGAAAATAATAGCAAAACCCATCCAAATCAACTCAAATTTGGAGTGAAGCATTGGGACAACATTACAACACTTTCTACTAAGATAGATCTTGAAGAAATGAAGACATCCTCTCCCCCATCACGGAAGGCTGTGAGCTTTTTAGGGTGTTTTGGGCTAGAGCCAAGTGGACTTTCATGTTTGTTTGGTCAAAGGCGAGTTGACTCACCACTTTGAATGGAAATATAGCCCTTATATATTTGTGTTTGAATGTGTTTTATTTGCTTGAATTAATGTTGACATATGTTGAAACATTGGTTCTAGTTCTTTCTTTGAAAGAAAATTGCATATGTAACCCAAATGAATGGACTCGTATAACATGTGGCATAACCTTGAATAAAGCACATAGGTTGTAGTTAATTTTGGGTTAGATTGAACTTGGATTTTAAAGTGCACTTATAGGATAATCAATATGGATGCATTTAGGAATTAACTTTTGTAACGACCCACTATTTTGGACCATTCAAATCGACAATAAAACCACACATGTCGGACTTAAATAATTCAAAACAATAGATTGTAAATAAATTTGGAGCAAATAAAACCAATCACAGAATCACAAACACAGAATATCAGAATAACTCGCAGTAGAAATAAAATACATAGTGGTTCATGAAGCCACTACAATACATAGTATCAAAACAGATACAAAATACCATAGTCTGAAAAACAGATACAACAGAATTCTGAATACATAAGTTCACAAATACATAAGCAAAGCTGAAGGAAATAACTGAAATGGAAATAGACAACTAGATAGACAGATAAACTCCAGCAATCTCTAGCTCTAGAAAGTGAATCCAAAGCTGTGATACTCCGGCTGACTCGAGCGTAAAGCAAAACACAAAATACTCGAGTCAGGACATACATACTTATAAAATGTAAACCAACTCAAGTGAACTGTAATAGAAATGCATAAGTAACTTAAAGGATGCTTGGGATCGCCATCCTTTAAGGATCCGTTAAACTATCTAGTATGTAGTAATATACGCTATTATAATAATGTCTAAAGTAAAGTAAACTATTTAAAAATAGCGTTATGGGTTACCCATATCCCCCTTAACACATTTTATAGTGCCAATAGTCTATACAGTACCGTAATACCTCCAGATCTAGAGGCTACCAAAGGATACTCCATAGGTACGACACAAATCAAACTCGTATAAGGCACGCTAGGGTAGGTGACACGACACAACTAGGCAATGCCAGGGTAGATATACCAATTACGCATCCGGACTGGTGGTTACGCATCCGGACTGGTGGTAACGCATAGCAGCCACTACCGCCCACCTCGAGCCACACTACTAAAAATCAAAGGGTGCACCCAATCAATCACAAAGTAATAGAATGGTATCGAAGAAGTGTGTCCGATCAGAGGAGCCACCTCATTGGCCCGTCAATCGCTCCTGTATTAGCCACCTTATGCCAACTCACGGGAGTCGGGTCTACGTATATACCTCATATAGGATCGTCCCCACCATCCTACTTCATTCTGGAATCTCTACTGCGTACACAGTTGTTAAAGTGGTTTTCGGTATCGACAGAGAGTATGTCCATATCCGATCCCGGTCTCTTTAACAACCAATCGTTATTATAACCCGTGGTTATAAATTTCAAAATGGTTTACATTTCAAATCAAAACATATTCATTTAAACCATTAAATTTAATGTCAATATCTTTCAAAATAATATTCATTTCCAAAGTTGTATCATTGCTAAGTTCATTCATTCAATTATACCTTTCCAAAACATTGTATTTCAGCATTCATAGCGCTTTGAAAAAATGTGATAATACATATATTAGTATTTGAAAATATCATCTTTCAGAAACAGCAGCACTTAGAAAATGTTACTGTAGATAGTAGTATTTCAGAAATATAGTCTTTTTCAGAAACAGCAGCACTTATAAACTGCTACAGTAGATATAGTATTATTCCAGAAAACAGTACGTTTTCAGAAACAGTAGCACTTATGAACTGCTACCTTAAAACCACAACATGTCAGAAATGCTGCCAATACAAATCTGAGATTTACTATAACATTTCTGAAACATTATAATTTCAGTTTTCACCATTTTTAACTTATAAAACATATCCACTTTTCAAAATTATTTATTTGGATATCATTTCACTTATGATTTAGATAAAATAACATTTTATAAATAAAATATCCAAATTAAACATAATTCGTTTATTAATTCAAAAATACATTTAAATTGCTTAACTTTTAATTTAACAAACAACTAGCTATTTTATTTACTTTTAAAAATATCCATTTTATAAATAAAATATTTTATTACCAAGTTAAGCCAAAATTTCCATTTTAATCAAAATTTCAATTATTAAGTTAGATCATATTTTTATTTACATTTCAATCATTTATTAACTCATACAATTTCAACTTACAGATACTTACATTTCTATCACTATAAAATTCATTTAAATCCAGTTTAAGTTAAAATCTCATAAAATTTAAATTCCAAATACTTACATTTTCAGAAAATATTTATATTTAAAATTAACCATGGGTTTGTATAATATTTTCTAACCTAGGTCAAGTGATACGGATAATATATCATTTCAATCCATAATTAGTTAAAATTCCGGATTTTATCATTTCAAACCCGCAATCCCAAGTCAAATAAAATTCGCTTGAGCCTATCATTTCAGCTCATAACGACTTTTCCTTATTCTAAAGTCTGTTCGGGTATGTATCATTTCAACTGATAGTGGGGGAACTTGCAGTGTGAGAAACAGAAATAAATAAAACATAGCATGTCATATCAGGTGATTAAACAGGTATATAATCAGGTTATACCATCATATAATATCACATCACATGCATATATGAAATTACTATCAGCATGGCATATCACTACTACAATTCACATGACTTTGTTTCACAGTTTTATAAGTACGAAGTCGAGAGTGATAACTCACCTCTAAAGCTAGAGATCAAATTCAAAGCACAATCCAAACTCCGCAAAGCACGAAAAAACACGACTAGATTCGAGGAGAAGATGATGAGCCGATATTCAGATCTTGCAACAACAAATAAAATAACAAATATAAGTAGACATTCAAACACAAAGAATATAAGAATTAGACAAAGCAAAATAGAAAGAAAAAAGGGGAAAACAAAAGTCTTGACCCATAAAGTGGCTCGGCCACATCACTAATGGCTTGACCATCACAACATGGCTCGGCCATGGTCTAAAAATCATGGCTAAGCAGAGGGAAGTTGAAGAGATAGGGGTTGTGAATGCAAAGAAGCAAGCACATGGAAGGTTATTGGTTCAAGTGGGTTCGGCCATAGCAAACATGGCTCGGCCTGGGTGCGTGGGCTTAGTCAGGTTAGGTTCTTATCACCAGGTGGTGCAGCTAAGGTCAGTGGTGATGTCATGGGCTGGAGGAGATGGCAGTGGTGGTCGAGGCTACAACGAGATGGTGGATGCAAATAGTGGGTTCGGTTAGGGTTTCCACAAGCTTTGGTGATGGGGTTTTGGATCAGGAAGGTCACGGCCTGGGTCAGATTAGATCATGGTGAGGGGTTGCTGGCCGTGGAAGGTGGTGGTGGAGGAGGTGATGGTCGGCTAGGGGTTGTGTTGATGATGGTAGAGGTATAGGCCGAACTAAGCTTGTAAATAAAAGAAGAAGAAAAAGGAAAGGAGAAGGAGAGGGCCATGGAAACTTACTGAATTTTGGTTCTCAATAGAAATGAAAATGAAACGTGAGATGAGAAGAGGAACTGATGTTTGTATGCGAAAAATGAAAGTGAGAAGTTTTGTTATGTACGGTTAGGGCATGGGAAGAGTTTTGAACAGCTAAGGCAAAGGAAAGGCCTCACTTCACATTAAAGAAAAGAAAACCTATGTCACTTGAATTTCCAAAGCCATTTGTCAAGCCCAAAACAAAACAATTCAACACAAATAAAATTCAAAGCCCAAACAAATAAAAGATGGAAAATAAAATAGAAAGATGAACAATGAGAATACAGAGAAAAATTGCATGTAAAACGATGTATTTTGTCAATTTTAAAAAGTATAAAATAGAATTTTACAAAACGAAAAGCAGAACGGATATCAGAAACAAATAGTGCTTCAAAGAAAAAGATTAGAAATTAAAGATTCAAATTTTAAAATTCCAACTAAAATAAAAGTTTGACAAAATTGAACAAAATATAAAATTTTCAGAAAATCATTATTTTATTATATTTGGAAAATAAATTATAAATAAAATCCAAAATACATTATAAAATTCCAAAATTTCAAATTTAAATGATTAAAAATCAATGTTTTCAAATAAATTAATTTAAATTATTTGTTAAAAATATGGGTTGTTACACCTTTATTTCTGGCTTTTTATGGAAGTTTGTATAGGATCCTTTAGGATTTCTCATCATATTTATGATTTTTTATATGCATGCTTTCTTCCATAAAAAGATTGAATTTAAAAAGTTAAGTGACATTTCGAAAAGTGGCCAAAACTTTACTTGTGCAAAATTGCCCCATTAGCCTTGATTTTTGGACTTTAATGGTTTGAAAAGATATTTAAATTTAAGTATTTTATTTCATTATTTTTATAAGTGTTTACTAACTATAATTAGAGTATTTTAAAAGTTGTTTGAGATTTTTATGAATTTCTAAAAATTAGTTGTGAATTTTTAAAGAAGTGGTTTTACTTAAAATTATATAGACAACATGTATTTCCAAATTTTTAAGTAAAGTATAAACTAGTTATTTTCAGGTAATGTTTTGAGTAAATGTTTTATTATTTTAAAAGCATTTTTAAGTATATATAATTTTTATAAAATATGTTGATATTTTATATCTTATGTAATAAATATCATCTAAAAATGGTTTATTTAATATCTACTTTTATAAATAAACTACTATGAATATATATCATTTTAAAAAGGGTTTTAAAAGTATAAACAAAAGGTTTAAAATGGGTTAGAAATTTTTAATAGCCAAATGGTTAACTGTTTAATTACTTGTTTAAAAGGTAATTAACTACGTTTAACACTAAAAGCCAACAAAGTAGGCTTATTTATTTGTGAGAGTTAAGATTGATGTTCGAGTAGGGATATGAGCAATAGAGCTCTAATCTACCGGCTTCCCTTTTGAAGAATAGTTAAGTCAGGAATGTTGGAAATGTGTTAATCGTGTTGATTACTTACTTGATTATAGAAACCATTGATACTATACTTAACACTAAAAACCGACGAGGTTGACTTACCAATATAAGAGATTCAAGAATAAAGTATCTAGGTTCGTATAAGCAATTGTTATGTTGGAATGTTGGATGAGGAATAGTTATGTTGGAATGTTGGAAACAAGTTAAGTATACGAATATTGATTTGTATAAGCAATTGTTTTTTACTAGATCGTCAATTATTCGACTATCGAACTTGACCTAGTATGACTTAAGAATCATCGAAAGGCTTTGCAAATTCATACCAATAAGAACCCAGGGGAGGAGCATTGGTATGAAATGTCTCTACCATTCGCTTAATCTGAGGGAACCAGAATTAAGTTAACCAAAAATTCATTGATTGGTTTTGAAGAGTCTGGGATTGGTAAGTGTTTTACTTAATAAATACCACTTCAAAACTAGTATACGATTTCTATGTTTTGGAAGCGGTTGCAAAGTAGAATCTTTGTGGAGACTAGAGATCTATTCGAGATGCTCGAATCCATGTAGTGATTTGTGATCTGTTCGTGTTTTATCCAAGTAATGAAGACTCGTTTGAAAGATGCCGAACGTAACCTCGACATCGAAAATGATTGAAAAAAAAGTAGGATGCACAACCTAGGGTTTAGTCGACGCGCGTAAGGGTATTATCAACTCCATATCTAGAGATACTTATTGATTGTTAGCCAACGGGGGTTGATGATATGTGGTTCACGTTGTTCGTGTTTATGTTCGGATGATGGGCCGCATGTGTTTACCTTAATATTATATTTTACCTAGAGATATATAATGCTCGTAAGGTACATTCTGATCTTTATGCATGGAGTTTGGATTTGGCTTCTCTAAAGAGATCTCTATGGAAAAATCCAATATGCAAATGTACCTTAATGCTTTTGAATGTAACCCAGTATTGTTGTGTTCTGATCAATGTAAGCATCAGAACTATCTGATATGATTTATATTCTACACCCTTGATAGTATCTATCATATCCCTATATTAAGGCTAACGAATGGTATATATCAGCATATGTGAGGACAGATTGTTATAACTATCCGGGCTGATGATAGTACTTAGGTTTTGAACTCTGAAGTTTTTGTATTCATTGTAACACTTTGTACAGTTCTTTTGATATTGTATGTTATCATTCGGCTAGTGAGATTTTGATGTTGTGTTCTTTCCTTCTTGTTCTATTCTTTTTTTTCTTCGTATTTTACCCTAACAATTCATCTTTCCAACACTTTGGTGTTCGGCATGTGAATACTGTAGATGTATTAGTGTCAACATTTGGGGTTCGAAAAGGCTGGTCGTTACACAAATGAAGTTAAACAATCTAGATTCTCCATGTTAAAAAACTAGTTTCAAAATTTTTTAATGAAAGAAAATTAAAATATATATTAGATATGTACTTTCACCTTCATGATACCACTCATGCACTTATTAGTTTGGGAGAGACCATATCAAAATTTTGATATTGTAACAAAAAAATTTAAACTCTTTGTCCAATGATTAAGAAAGAAAAGTTTAAGCCATTAAAGAGGCTAACGATCTTTCACACCTCAAACTGGAAGAGCTAGTGGTAATCTAATGGTATACGAAGTAAATCCGCAGACCAAAAAAATGCAGAATCAAAAAAAGAAAACGATGGCATTCTAATTTGAAGAGGATTCTGAGCTTGATGAGGATGGAATGGCCTTCAATACAAAGAATTATATACAACTTAAGAGGCAAGTGAGAAGAATAAACAATAATGGATCTAACAATTCTGCACTCAGATGCTTTGGATGCAACAAATTTGACCACATAGTAAATGATTGTCCGGTTCAGAATAACGAAACAAAGAGATCAAAGGCAAAAACAAATATGACAAATACAATAAGAAAAATAAACTACCTTTTTAGGCAACATGGGATGATTCTGATTCTCGTCTTCTTCTAAAAGTGATAATGATGATGAGCAAGCCAATGTTAGCTTCATGGCTACAAAGAATGAGGTACTATATGATTTAACATATCATAAACTTTCTGAGTTTTTCATAGAACTGGATTAAAAAAATAAAAATCATAGAAAATCTCATAAAGAAACTATAGCAAATTTAAGTAGAGCAGAATTACAAATAACTACGCTTAAAGATGAAAAACTGATTTAAAAGAAGTTATTGATGGCCAAAAATTATCTCTAGAATAATCTAACACTAAAAATGGAACCAAAATACTGTTTTAAGAAGAGTTAAAATTACCTAAAGAATGTGATTCATTAAAATATTTAAATAAAGATCTGAAATTTTCTATTGATAATTTAAATTCTAAAAGTGATTATTTAAATAAAATATCAAGCAACCTATAAAAAAATTAAGATTTAGAAAATTCACAAAATTCATTTCAAAATTTGACAAATCAAATTTTTGTACTTAAGGATGAACTTAAGTACATATAGAGATAAAATCATCAAATTATCAAAAGAAAATTGGGAATGAACTACAAATTCAGAAAGTTTAAAATCTAAAAATTTGGAGTTTAGAAAAAAATTAGAAAAGCTTACAAATAATGTTTCAAAATTTAATAAAGGTTAGGAAAACTTTTCAAATATGATAAATATTTTAGACCATCACATAATAAAAATTGGTTTTCGATTTTAGAAAAACAATAATACTCCAAAGACATGTAACTCTTTATACACAGAATTTAAAAAGTTGGACAACATGCTTAAAATGAAGTAGAAATACCTAATAATAAGATAGTTAAAATTCGGGTCCAAAAAGAAACAATAATCTAATTAGAAAGAAACATATAGAAAAATTCATGATAGATTTTGATAACAATATTAATTATTCTTTCAAAGGTTTCACTAAACCCTTCTTGGTATGGTTAACTAAAAATTAACCCCAGGACCATAACATAGGAAATGGGTACCAACAAATTTATCTATTTTTTGCAGGTACCCACTCATATTGGCAAAAAGAAAAGTAGGATCTGGATAGCGGGTGTTACAATCATATAATAGTATACTCCAGCATGCTACAAACATCAAACCAATAGATGGAGGCACCATTTCTTTAGTTTAGTAATGGATGTATCATCGGAATAGAGGACGTCGACAATAATGGTAACCCAAAGTTACCATTAATCACAAATGTTTGTTTAGTTAAATATTTAAAACATAACTTATTAAGTATTAGTCAATTATTTGACAAATGTTTTAAAATAAGTTTTAAAAATGATAATTTTCATATTTTTTTATCAAATTGAAAGACTTATTGTTGAAGTAGAAGAAAATGTAATATTTACATTTTAAATATGAAATTTAAATGGCATCAACATGTGTCTTGTGGAAACTCTTGTAGTCCATGGGTTTGGCACAAACATTTTTTTCATATTAACTTTAATTATTAAATAAAATAAAATAAACTAGAAATTGTGTGATGTCTTCCAAAAATGAGTTTTAAAGTTAGTAATCTGTGTGATTCTTGTCAAAGAGGTCAATTAGGAAAATCTTCCTTTAAATCAATAAATGAAATCTCAACTAAGTGACCATTAGAATTACTAGATAGATTTATTTTGCTCGACTCAAGTTAGGTCAATTAATCATAATAAATATTTTTTGTAATAGTTAATGATTTTTCAAGATATACAGAGCTTTATTTGTAAAAACAAACATGATACTTTTAAAATGTTTAAATTTTTTGTTAAAAGAATTAAAAAAGATTTAAAAGTAGAAAAATGTTGGAAGCGATCATGGAGGAAAACTCAAAAATGATGATTTTACAAATTTTTGTACTAGAAAGGGAATTAATCATAAATTTCATTTCCCAAAACACCACAACAAAATGGTGTTGTGGAAAAAAGAAATAGGACCTTTGTAACGACCCAGAATTTCAGTCATTTGAATTTGGAATATTTAATTCATTCTAAATATTGAAAAGTTAATTTTATAAGTTAAATAACATGAATTTCAAATATAGCGATTTATTTGATAATTAAGTTGTTAAATTTAATATTGGGAATTGTTCTGAATTTTAAATATTAAATTTAATATGAATGAAAATGATTTGGAAGGTTGATTCAAATTCTATTTGAATAAGAAGGAAGATAGTAAACTTTTAAATTGGAATTAAAGGTGATTTATTTGATTTTGGACATAATTCATCTTAATTTACGTGTGGAAATAGCTTTTTGGGGCACTATCTCGAAATTGGACAAAACTAGTTTCATTGGATCCATAATAGTCAATTATAGTATGTAGTCGAATTTCGTAGCGATTGGATGTATCGTTTGGTCGTGAGAGTTTGAAACGCGTAGAAACTAATTAAAGGAATTTAAAGTAATATAATTTGATTTTGGAATGCTAATTTCTGTATATGATGGAATTGGCTCCCGATACTAATTCCATTATGTTCGGAATTGGGGTATTACATTGTAATGACCCGTAATTTTCGATAAATTAAATTTGTTAATTTAATAAGATTGTGTAATTAAAGACTGAAAGAAATAAAAATTTGTAATTTAAAAATGAAATAATAACCAAAGTGAAACATAACAAATGTTAATTAAAGTTAATTATTAGCAACTTGAATGAAATTCCTATTAATTTAAATAATGAAAAGGTTATACTTGGTTATAAGTTGAATATATTAAAACAAATGTTGATATTGAATTAATGTATGAAATAGCATGATTAATGGTAATTGGATAAGATCAGTATTATGTAAGGAATTATAATATTTGCTGTATTAATGTGTGCATTAATTTATAATAGGATATTAATGTAATGAAATATAGAACAAATATTAACTATGATTATTTGAGTAATAAGTCATTGAGTATAAAGATTGAAACCAAATAAAAACAACTTATTGGAATTAAATTTATAATTACTGAATTTATTGAAATTTAAATTAAACACTGTAATTGTGAAAAATCAATAATAAATTGATATAGAAATTTGTTTTAAAGGATTATAAATTATTAAGTAATCTAAAGTGATAGAAATTGTAAATTATTAAATTTGAATTGAAAAAGTGATTTAATTAATTTAATATTAATTTATTTAATATACATGAAAATAGCCATTTTGGCAACTGCCTCGGATTTCAACGAAACTAGTTTCATCGGATCCGTAACAATGAATTATTGAAGGATATCAAGTTTCGTAGCGATTGGACTTGTCGTTTGATCGTATGGACTCGTAACGCGTAGAAATTAATTTAATTGAAATCAATTTGGAATAAACTAAATTTTAAGATAACTTCTTCATACAATGGAATTAGGACTTGAAATCTGTTCCATTGAGTTTAAAACTATCCAAACATCTGTTTTGATATATGGGATAACCGATTTTCGTTTCGGAAACGAAACAGACTTTACGGAGCGTTATTGTCATTTCAAACCAATTCGATTTTAACACTAACCTATGAAAATGATGGAATTGGGCCTCGAAATCAGTTCCATTGCATTCAGAAGGCCTTTTTATGTTAGGATAGCCTGTCAGCACGCTTAAATCGAAGTTCGGACTGTTTTCGGACCTAACTATATATACGTGTCACGCTAAACGAAATATATTATTTACTTATTCTCATAACCCTAAAAATAATAGAGCCGCCCTTCTTTCTTCTTCAACGGCCGAGAGTCGTGCAATTTCTCCCTCTTAGATCGCTCCATCCCATCATAGATTCGCGATGACATCTAAATGAAAGTTGTAGATCTCGTTATTCTCTACGTTCTGAACGGTGGATTTGACATGGATGCTCACGAAATCGACAGAACTTGGCCTCGAAGTTGCGGCAGTTTTTGGCTTTATCTGGATGAACGGTAGCAGCGGTCGAGGCGAGATTGTGGGCGGTGGAAGAGCATGCGGTGGTGCATGTGCCAGCACACTTGGATTGGGCCATGATGGCTGTCGGTGGCATGTGCCGTTCTCCTTGTCGCGCGCGTATGGGTACCCAGGCTTGAGAGGGAACAGTAGGAGGTAGCGTATATTTTTTAATTTTTGTTAATTTAGTTTAAAAATATATCGTATAACTTCTAACTCGCAATAACTTTTGCATACTAGGTTTGTTTCATCGCGGTTTGATCCGTTGGGATCGTATCAGGATTTCAGACATTCTGACGCTGGTTTGGAAAAATTCTGAGACTGTTTGAATTTTGGGTTTAAATTGGATTTATATTCAATTTAAATTCAAAGGTGAGTTTTTTTGACCCACTCACAACTTCTAAAATTTCTTAGATTTGTTAAATTAAATTTGTGATGTGATTGGAAATTTATTTATGACTGTTTGGTATATTTTGAATCATCATCTCAGTTAATTTGAATTTATTTGAATTAAATCGTTATTTAATTTATTATGGAATATAAGGTGCCAGTTAAATACCTGTTATTGATTGTCAATTCTATATTGATATTTATTTATTGATTTGGATGATGATTGTGATGGATGTTGATTGTTGATATTGGATGAATGGAAGTTTTATTTTATATATCGTTATAAACTGCAAGTTCACTAAGGGTTGAAATGATACATACCTGAATGATCAATAGATTAAGGAAAATCATTATGGGTTGAAATGATAGACTCGAGCGATTTTATGGATTTTATTATTTAATTTGGGATTGCGGTTTGAAATGATATATAACTGTAACATTTTAAATTGCGGATTGGAATGATAAATATCCGTATCACTTGACCCTAGGGTAGAAAATTATATACGGACACCGGATTGGTTAAATTAATGATTTTGAACTTCTTAATTTTTGAATTAATTAAATGATATCTTGAAATAAAATTTGATGTATATAAATTGAAGTATTATTGGAAAACCAAGTTTTGTGTTGAAATGAGAATTGGTTTAAAAGGAATTGCTTTAAGAAATTAAATTGGAAGTTTAAAGTTAAACTTTTAAGTATAAATGAAATTCTATCAAAATTAAGTTACTGAAGTTGTTTGAAAATAACTTTGAAATATTTTGAAATTGGAGTAATCCGAATTGATATTTGAACATGGATTGAAACGATATGAAATTCAATTGTTTATTGAAGTGTGAAATTGAATGGTTTGGAATTTGGTTTGTTGACATGGAAATTGAAAATGGTCCAAATGTGTTGAAATGAAATGAATAGTTTAATTTGATATTAATTCCAAATTCATGTTTTAATGTAAATTGTTTTAAAAATATATTATTTCAAAATTTCTAATTATTAAGGTTTCAAAGTATTAAACTATTTTAACCTGTATTATTTATATTAAATCATTTTAACCTATTTTAAACCATTTAATTTATTTAAACTAATTAACCAGTTTTAACTTATTGTAAAATTAATTAATCTATTTTAAAGCTATTTAATCTATTTTAATTATAGTTAATCTATTTTAAATCTATATTAACTATTTATAACTATCTAAAACTAATTTCTTCTAAATTCCAAACAAAGTAAAATGGATGGATTTATATTCAAATTCTCGATTTTTAAGTGAATATGGTTAATGATGTTATAACCTAAGTTAGGATTTAAATAACATATTTGGTTTAATATGATATATTGAAATGAGAGTTTAGCCTATTTTGGAAATATGACTTTTGAAAGGAAATATAATTTCGAACCATGATTTCAAATGTGATATGATTTCAAAGGTGAATATGATTTCGAAACTAAGTAATGATTTCGAAAATGATATGATTTGAATTGAATATGATATTTTGATATCAATTATGAAATGATTTTGGAAATGTAAAAGAACCATTCGGTGTGTATAAGCGATTGGTTGTTAAAGAGACCGGGATCAGATATTGTCATACTCTCTGCCAATACCGAAAACCACTTTGACAACTGTGTACACGGTGGAGATTCCAGAATGAAGTAGGATGGTTTGCGACGATCCTATATGAGGTATATACGTGGACCTGACTCCCATGAGTTAGCTTAAGGTGGCTAAAACAGGAGCAATTGACGGGCCAAGTGAGGTCATTCCTCCGATCGGGTACATTCCTTCGATACTATATTCTAAATTTGTGATTGATTTGGTGGCCACCCTTTATTTTTGATTTGGGAGAGTGTTCCGAGGTGGGCGGTAGTAGCTGCTATGCGTTACCACCAGTCTTGAAGTGTAATTGTTATATCTACCCTGGCATTGCCTAGTTGTGTTGTGTCACCTACCCTATCGAGACCACTACGAGTTTGTTTTGTACCATACCTATGGAGTGCCCTCTGACGACATCCAGTACGGACGAGATTACGGTATTGTATAGACTATGGGAATATATAAAATGTGTTAAGGGGGAAATGGGTAATGCCTTAACGCTATTTTAATAGTTTATCTTACTGTAGACATATTATAATAGCGTATTGTACTACATAGTAGATAGTTTAACGGATCCTTAGGAGATGTGAATCCCGAACATCTCTTAAGTTACTGCACTCACGTTAGACACCGGATAGGAGATGTCAAATCCTGTAAACATCTCTGACGTCGTTCCACTCATAGTTATTTACCATTGATTTAACTCACATAAGATCTTTTAGTTCTGACTCGAGTGTTTTGTCTTTTCAATTCGCTTGGGTCAGCCCGAGCATTTCAGGATTTGAAGACCTTTTTCTAAAGGATGAAGACGAAGATTTGTACTATTATTAGTTATTCTATTATTCCACTGAATTCATACTGTTCCGCTGCATTTGAATATTTATTCTTTGTTTATGTAACTCTGATTCTGTATTGTATAAGTATAACCAAATGTATTGTAAACAGCTTCATGACCTGTTATTTTGATTATTATATTTTGTCATTCCGTTGCGAGATTCTGTTTTGTTTTTCTCTTTCTCTATTTTTTTCTTATTTACCCCATAACAATTCGCCCTTCTGTATGGTTTGAGTTGGCACGTGTGTCTGCTTAAAACATACAAAAAGATGGGTCGTTGCATACATATAGAATACTAGGCCGCACGCCGCGTTTGGAGTTCAAAATTTAACGAGTGAATAGTGCCTTGGAAATTTTCTATAAAAAGAAGTTAGCATCTTCATTTGCAAACCCTAACTGGAATAAGATTTAGCCGCCATTTCCCAAATAACCAAATCCAATGGCCATAAATCGATCGAGAGTTTGGAGCAAAATTAGCGCAAACGTTCAACATGAAAGTTGGAGAGCTCGTCACCACGATACCATCCATATAAGTCGATCATCGATTAATGGAACACGGCGGCGGTAAGGGCTTCGTGATGGTGGCAGTTTTTGGCACGGTTTCCTCGTCGACGACGAAGCTTCGGGGCTGCATTCGTGGAATACGGCGGTCGACGGCGATGAGCGTGAGGTCGCGGTGGTGGTAGGTGATGCCTAGCTATGGTGAGGAGGGGAAAGTCACAAAGAATTTTTTTCTCATGCCTGGGTTTCATTTATGAATGAGAGGAAGGAGGGAAGGTCATTAAATTTAAATAAGTTTTTTAATTATAAGTTAATGATAATTTAATTATTTCAATCGTTATAAATTCATATCATTTTCGTACGAGGTTCAAATTTAGCTCGACAAGTTGCATTGCGCTCATTACTATGATATCTACGTTATGGAGTTGGATTGGATGGATTTGGAGCTAGTAGGAATTTGGGTTAAAATTGAACGCCTGTTTAGTTTTAATTCAAACCAGAACACTTCAGCAATTACTAGAATCAAGGTGAGTTAAACTCGCCTTTTTGGTTAACCGGTTATGTTATATAGTTGAAATAAAATTATTGATAGCCTGGTTGGAATATTTACTATTTAATTAGTTGGTTTGGATAATATCCTGCTCTTGAAGTGGATGAGTCCCTATTACGTTCCCGAGTAAGAGGGGATGACCCTTTGTATACAAATCCCGCCTCGAAGTGGTTGATTTATATTTTTATAATTATATACTATATGTGATGTAGGGGGACAGTTTAGAGGGATTCAACAGTATTCCTTACACTATTGATTATTTTCATATAAATTGATATACGATATGTTGGATGCTATGATTGATGACACGAACATGGTTTTGCTTATTTAGTGCTTCAGTAGCACTGGGCTTTATATTTTGGTATTTTAAAATACCATAAAATAGTGACTAATTTAAAATGGGATTTCAAAGTGATTTTGGAAATTATATATGTTTTAAATAATATTCTTGAATTATTTAAAGAATTAATTTATTTAAAATTAAAGGTATGATTTTTTTTGGATATCATAATTAAATAGTTTTATAAAATATTTTAAATAGAGATTTTCAAAATGTAAAATAAAGATTTTTAAAATCTTAAAATGAGTCCGTATTTTATAATAAAGGGATATGTTTTAAAAGAAAATAGAAATAATTTGATATTAATATTTATTAACCATTTTATATAAAGTAATATATATACATGTATATGTACATACATTAAAGATTATTTACAAATATGAGATTTATAAGTGTGATAATTTATAACAGTGATATTTTACAAATGAAGGAAGATTTGTAAAATCATATTTTGTTAATAAAAGTATGGATTTATAAACGGTGTTTATAAATTAAAGGAAACTATCATTATTTAATAAATTGGTGAAATAAATCGAACGGTGGATTCATTATAAGATGTTTTGGAATTTATTATAAGATGTGGAGTGGATTTATTTTAAGATGTTTTGGAATTTATTAATTATTATTTTAAAATGTTTTAAAATTAATATTTATTTATTTATAATTTTACTATTTTATAATAGCGTTTTAAGTAAATGATTAGGATTTATATTTTAAATGTTTTCGAGATTTATAAATAGGGTTTTATAAATAGATGTGGATTATAAGAGGAATCTTATAACATGTTTTGGAAAACGTAAAGGAAGATTGGTTAAAAGATAAAAGAGTTCTATTAATGATTTTAGATATTTATAAAAGAATTTTAGAAATGGGTTTATTGATTTATAAAAGGAGTTTTATAAATGGTTTTGTGGATTTATAATGGAGTTATGAATGGTTTTTAGGATTGAATAAAAAAGGGAATCTTCCCAAATGTTGGTGAATATACTTATATTGAGATAAGTATATGGATATTTTCCCAAGTATTGAGAAATAGGGATTTGTGGATATATATATATATATATATATCTTTATAGAAATAATTTTGATTCAAGTATTAGAAAGTGAATTTAAATTAATGGAAGACTAATTAAAAAGGGGTTAGTGGTTGTGTGTGTGCTTAACCATTGTTGGTTTTCCCTATGGAATTAAATCCCTGATTGAATGTTTGTTGTTTGATTGTTAAATAAACGACTATTGGATTTGGACCGAAAACGTAACTTTGAAATATCTAGGAGAAACACGTGAGATATATGGCACAGTCATCTCCGATGATGGTGTACAGTGCATATAAATCTTGTTTCGTTCTTCTAGGATAATGATAAGGGAATCCATCCACTAACGGTTAGGACATGATCTCCACTTTTATCTTTGACTGTTTATTTCCTAAAGAACCAGGGTTGGGTTTGCTGGAAACTATCGAATGTTGTTTCGAAGAGACCGGGATCAAATATGTTATCCGAAA
This sequence comes from Allium fistulosum, assembly GCA_030737815.1. Classification (NCBI taxonomy): domain Eukaryota; kingdom Viridiplantae; phylum Streptophyta; class Magnoliopsida; order Asparagales; family Amaryllidaceae; genus Allium; species Allium fistulosum. The sequence goes on along the minus strand of CM060902.1, from coordinate 1,126,166,817 downwards.
ACTAGTTCGATCTAACTTAAGCGTTCAAAATGAAGACATCTTGAAGATGATGGAGTTGAAGATGGAGCTCTCAAGTGTTTCGTTCAGTCCCAGAACAAATTTGTATGGATGAATGCATGTATTGCATTGTTTCCTGGAGGGAAGTATTAGCATTCCAAGTGGGAAGTGCTATATTGAAGGTAAAACGTAGCCTCAAGCCTCATTAAGCAGGAATGACTAAAACAGGGGAGATGCAGCAGGGCTAAGTAGGTCGCTCCTTTGTAGAGTATGATCATCCCTATCTACAGTCGATAATATCTCTCATTGTATGCTTCGGGGTCCATTAACGCACAAGTGATCATATTCGGTACTAAATAGTAAGAGATAGGTCTGTCTTGTGTTGGCAAGGGATCCAGGCGAGGTCCTCGGTGTTATTTTATCTAGAAATGCACCGTGACGGGTGGTACCCCAGCAGCCAAGTCATTGTATAGAATCCACTTTCCAATATGAGCCTTTACGGTTTTAGTTGTACATATAGTATGCTGGAATTTAATTAATGTAACCATTTCGGCTATGATTAATAGTATTTGTATCTAGACACTATTAGAATATTAGAGAATTTCATGTGAATGGTTTTGGTTATCGTAAGTAAAAACCCATCCATGTTTATGTGCAGCATGGTCTTACGAGATACTTTTGTTTTCAAAGATTTTATAGAACTTTAGAATCTAGTTGGTTGTGTTTTCTCATGCTGGTTTTCCACACTGACTTGGGTGTGATTTTATTATAATGCTCAGGTCAAATCGAGCATATTTATAGATTATTTGTATGCATTGGAGCTCAGGAGACAAGCTGGAGGCCTTCAAGTCATATTCTCGCATATTTATTTCTATTGCTTTGTTGTTGAAATCTTCAGTATTTATGAGGACAGGCTGTTATAACTGTCCAGGCTGACAATTGTGATTTTTTGTTGTACTCTGATGGATGTATGTATATAACAGTTTCTCTTTTGTAAAGATCATTGATATTATATTATATATTGTTTCGCTGCGATTATGAGATTCTATGTTTGTTTAGTTTCTTTTCTCTTCTTCTTCTCTTCTTCTTCCTTCTTTCTTTCCTATAATTCTCCATCTTTCTGTTCAATTTGGGTTGGACATGTGTGGTTTATTATCAGCTTGAACTGTACGGATTGGCGTGTCGTTACAACCTTATAAGAATGCAATAGAATATTACTTAATATCACCTCTTTACCTTAAAATTTCTAGGCTAAAGCAGTCGCTATTTCATGTTATGTTCGAAATCATGTTTCTCTAAACCATAAATCTAAATGTACTATATGAACTTTTTAATCAAGCAAACCAAAGATATCATATTTCAGAGTTTTTGATGCAAAATGTTTTATTTTAAATACTAAAGATAATCTAGACAAATTTGATTCTAAAGCTAATGAAGTTATTTTGTTGGTTATTTAGAAAGTATTAAAGCTTACAGAATTTTCAATAAAAGGAAAAATATTATTGAAGAAACTCTACATGTTTCCTTTGATGAAAATTTAAATTACTCCAAGGATAATGCTGACATATCTAATATAAACCAATCTACAAATGTCACAAAAAATACTGAACATAATGAAAAACCTCAAGTAACTAATGAATCTTTAGAAAAAAATACAACCAAAGATCCACCGTGTAACAACCCGCATATTTTACGATTATATATTTAAATGTTTTATTTAAATATAGCATCGATAGTTGGATTAAATTCAAAAATGTGACTTTTTGTAAATAGTCAAATTTGGACTTGAGACTACTTCCATTGATGTTAAAACAACATTTACAACTTGTTTGAGTATAAACATGGATATGTTTTGAGTTGATTAGGATTTTGGTATTTTCATTTGGGCTTTGGGTTTGGTTCTAGCCTACTAACCCAATAATAGAACCCAAACTCTTCTACCAAATACCCTAAATCCTCTCCCCTTTATTCATTCTACTCATAATAATTCCTAACATTCAAGCTAAAGGAAAAATGGGGGAAAGAGGGGAGATTAGAAATACCTAAGCCCTAGTTTTCTTAGGAAATTCAAGTTCTAGTTCTAAAATCAAAGAGAAGCTTAGGTAAGCATCCTTTTCATCTTCATCATCTCAATCTCTCTTTAATTTTTAGAATTCCCTATAACCTAACTTAGGAAATTCATTTCATTTGATAATAGACTGAAGATTCTAGAGGTGTTGTTGAAGAGAAATCAATCTTAGCTTGTTTTAGAGCTTCTCATATCTATATTTGGGTTCAAAGGTGAGTTCTTGAACTCACATATATGTCTATAGCTTTCATTGTTGTTAGGTATGAATTCCTAATATCTATTTCATGTTCATTTGCTTTTGATTTGAATTTATTTGGTGAACTTTTCAATTTTGGTGTTTTGAAGTCAAAATCTTTAAAGATCCTATCTTAGACATTTGGACATGTTATTTGGGGTGTATCGAAGAGCCTATAAGGCTGGGTTGTCGCTTGACATAATCCCCTAGCCTCCGTCGCTCGTCCGATCGCTTCCGAACCGATTTGGCCATCAATGGCCTAGGCGAACTATTGCCCAGTGTAGGCAACCAGACGTCTGGTTGAAGAACTCATACGTTTGGTTAGGGCACCAGAAGAAAAAAAAGGATATGGCAGAAGAGAAAAATGGCAGAGCCTTGGACCAGAGGTCTGGTCCAAACCAACTAGACGTTTGGGAGGCTTCTGAAATTAAAAAGAAAATGGGGAAAAGAAAAATAAATTTCCCAAACCGCAAGTCAGACGTCTGACCAATCCAATCAGACGTCTGGTCCTGTGCAATTTTGCCTATTCGCCTATTTTTGAGTGGATTTCCAATTTTTATCGATTTTTGTTGCTCCGGTTAGTTGTTGTCAATTATTATCGACATTGATGACTTCTTTTCTGGATTTTTGGGTATATCTATTTGATGGATTTGACATCGATTTTCATGGTTTTAATTCACGTCGTCGAATGTGGATTTTTGGTGATAGATTGTTTTTACAATCATTTCCGTGATTTGTCACTTTTAAATACAAAGGTTTCTATACTAGTAGTAAATACTCAAACTCTTTCACAAAAATGATTTCAACGTTACTTTTAATGCAAAGCTCATTTTAAAACTGTTTTCTAATCTATTAGTATATACAAACCTTTACCTCATTTGTATGAGAGATCTAATTAAACGACTTAGCAAAACAAGTGGTATGAAATGCTTGCGTTTACTTCATCGGTTAATTCTTGGACTTATTCGATTGAAATCTTGTGACAATATTCGAGTCGAAATCTACAATCTGTTCATAAATATTTTAGTTAAGCCAGTGGTTATGGTAGATGAAGCTAAACTCATTTATTTACTAGCTTAGTGTAATTTACACTTATCGATCAATGATGATCATTTTGTGATTTAGACTAGCGATGTGCGATGTCTCTTTGTTTGCGTGGGGGACTAAACCCCATTTGTGGAGCTTCAGTTCAAATTGGTGGGGTAGCGACCCATGGTCTTCGGACCGTTTGTGGAGCCTCGACTCAAATTTGATGGTTAGCGACCATGGAATAGCGTACCGTTTGTGATACACGTGTTGGTTAGTTTTTATGCTCCCGTTTGTGATAGGCCTCCCCCTTTGTGTTTTTAGGATTTCTAATTATCGATTTCTGGAATTTGTGTTTCACCATTTTTTGTGATTTGCATTGATATGTTTTGTCAATATTTGAGGTTTGGTGAATAAGCTAAAGAATATGATATTCTTTTTAGATATTTAAGGAGATTTGAGACATTGTATGATTTTCATTGTTAACAGATATATACTTGTCATAGTATGACATTATTGTTATGATATATTTTTGTCATATCTCTTATCCTATCTAATCTTGTATGATATTTATAGCTAGACTGATTCGTTTATTATTTTTCTTCTTAAATAATACTTGGATCAAACCAAGGTGTTAGAGGTACTTCCACTTGACTTCTTAGCAGGGACTAGCTTCTGACTTTTGGCTAACTACTTTAGCTTAGTAGTTTTTTTTTGTTTTTATACATTCGAGATAGAGACTCCTCGATGTATACATATTCTTTTGTGATGTAGTGGATCTTGTATGACCACTACTTTGATGTTCACTTCTATGTGTTATATTCATATCTGTTTCCGCCTTAGTGATATGAATATCTATGTCTGATTTGTGTTATGCTTATTTTATATTTGTTTCATCTCGGTAGTAGTAAAATGTATGCAGACATGAAAGACGGTAATAACCCGCCAATCCAAGAAAGCTATGAATTTCCATCACACTCTCCGGTCTTTTCCAATTTTGAATCACCTCAATCTTTGAAGGATCCATGGAAATTCCGGATTCAGAAATAATATGTCCTAAAAATTTCACACGGGATTGCCAAAAGTGGCACTTTGAAAATTTTGAATTTTTCTTTCAATTGATTGCTCCTAAGAGTTTCCAACACAATCCGAAGATATTTTTCGTGCTCTTCCTCGGTTTTAGAATAAACAAGAATATCATCTATAAAGAAGAGAACAAATCGATCGAGGAAGTCTTTGAAAAATCGATTCATAACGTCAACGAAATAAGCTGGAGCATTCGTTAAACCAAATGGCATAACAAGCCATTCATCAGATCCATAATGAGTATGGAACGATGTCAAAGGAATGCTATCCTCTGCAATACGAAGCTGATGAAAATAGGGTGCTAAGTCTAATTGAGAAAAGACTCTAGCACCGCTAAGTTGATCGAATAGATCATCAATCCGAGGTAAGGGATATTTATTCTTGATGGTGAGATCATTAAGCTTGCGGTAGTCAACACAAAGCCTAAGTGTACCATCGGATTTCTTCACAAAGATAGCTGAAGCTGCTCATGGAGAAGAACTAGAAAGAATAAACTGTTTTGCTTCCAATTCGGATAATTGTTTACACATTTTCCTTTTGTGATACACGTGTTGGTGAGTTTTCATGCTCCCTTTTGTGATAGGCCTCCCCCTTTGTGTTTTCTGGATTTCTAATTATCGATTTCTGGAATTTGTGTTTCACCAATTTTTGTTTTTTGCATTGATATGTTTTGTCAATATTTAAGGTTTGGTGAATAAGCTAAAGAATATGATATTCTTTTTGGATATTTGAGGAGATTTGAGACATTGTATGATTTTCATTATTACCAGATATATACTTGTCACAGTATGACATTATTGTTATCATATATTTTTGTCATATCTCTTATCCTATCTCATCTTGTATGATATTTATCGCTAGACTAATCCGTTTATTATTTTTCTTCTTAAATAATACTCGGGTCAGGCCGAGGTGTTATAGGTGCTTCCACTTGACTTCTTAGCAGGGACTAGCTTCTGACTTTTGTCTAACTACTTTAGCTTAGTAAATTTTTTTGTTTTTATACATTCGAGATAGAGACTCCTTGATGTATACATATTCTTTTGTCTAGCACTTATATCTATTCTTTTGTGATGTAGTGGATCTTGTATGACCACTACTTTGATGTTCACCTCTATGTGTTATATTCATATCTGTTTCCGCCTTAGTGATATGAATATCTGTGACTGATTTGTGTTATGCTTATTTTATATTTGTTTCTGAAGGCCATATAGCCACTATGTAGTAGCTTTGAGTTTGTATTTGATATGTCAGATTTCCTCTTGAAATGAAATGCATGACCTTCTATCAAGCATATCGGTACTCTCACAAATCTATTACACAGATGGTCGGTCCTCAACAGCCTTATTCTTCGTGCTAATTGACGGAATTACCCCGTAGTGTCCTTGGCTAGTGTGAGTATAGAGGTGGCGCGTCACAGCTTGGTATCGGAGCCAAACTTCGAAATAATGTAGAATAATCTAGCAAGGATCATTGCCCTAAGTCTCTCTTAGGAATCGTGCCTTAGGATTTAATTCAAGTCTTAGGACCCGTTCTATCCTATTTCTTTTTATGATGCCTTGTTTTATCAATCAAGTTTGTTTGATATTCATTCTGAGAATAACATTTTTCCTCTTCTTTCTTTATTAAAGAAGAAAAATGGTAAGACCTGGCCGTCCCAGCGCCGGTCAATCCAGTGCTACTCCGCAGGATGGCGTATTCATGTCTGCCCAACATCTTTTGGATCTTGTAAAGAATGCCCAAGCTGCCAGACCCATTCTAGAGCCCACTCATCCTAAATCTGGGTTTGCACACTTGTGCAGTGATTATACCAATTTGGGTGGAAGGCCATTCATGGGTTCCGAAAGCGTTATAGAAGTCCAAGCTTGGCTTAGAACATGCGATCACATCTTTTCTTGCATGAATCTTGTGGATTACATCGAGTCCAAGTGGCTTCTAGCATGCTCTAGGAGAGAGCATTAGATTAGTATGAGCTTTTGATTTCAGAAATTGTTGAAGTTGATCTTACTTGGGAGCAATTCCGGGAAAGGTTCGAGTTAAAGTTTGTGCCAGAATCTGAAAAAGTAACTTTAGCCCGACTCTTTATTGACCTTGTTCAAGGTGGATCTTCTGTGACAGAGTATGTCGCATCTTTTGACTCCCTCTCTAAATATGGGGTCGAGTATATTAATACCACATTGAAGAAAAATCAGAGGTTTATTTATGGGTTGAATAAGAATCTTAAAAAGGCTTTACTTTTGAAACTAGAAGTTTCTTTCGATCAGCTTGTAGATATCGCTCTTCGACTTGAAGAGGCCAATAAAGAAAGTGATGTTGAAGTTGTCGGTGCCAAGAAGAACTTCAACAACAACAAGAAGAGGCAACTCAATAGTAAGTTCAAAGGCCCTAATCTCAACAAGAAAGGGAAGCAAGCAACTTCGATAGCAAAGACTCCTCCCTCTAGCCGTGGAGAATGCTACAATTGTGGTTCTAAGGACCATTATGCAAATAAGTGTCCGAAGCCCCTTACTTGTCGCTATTGCAAAAGTCCGGGTCATCCTAAATCTTCATGTCCCAACTTCAAAGCAAGAACGAGGGAAAGCTGAATGTTGTGCAAGCCCCTAGTAACACATCTCTTGGTCAAGGTATTTCTCATTCTATCCTTGATGGCGTTATTGTATTTCGTGATCATCCTATTTGAGTTCTTTTTGATACGGGTGCATCTCACTCTTTTATATCAAAGGAACTTGTTGATACTTTATCTTTAAATGTTATGGGCTTGATTACTTCACTGAGAATTATGAATCCGATTGGTGGATCCGCAACACTCAGTTTACTTTGTAAAGATGTCGAGATTATTTTATGTGATTATGCTTTCCGAGCCGATTTGCATGTTATGCGCTACTTAGGTTTCGGAATGATTTTGGGTATGGATTAGCTTAATCGTTATGAAGCCTACATCCTATGTCCCGAGAGGACTATCCATCTTCGACATCCTCAATCTATTAAGCAGATTTCTATTGTTCTTAAAGATCCAGATTCCAATTCGGCGGCATCCTTATATTCTCTAAATCCACATGATGACGATAATGATGATGAGGAAGGTGTCATTTCCCTCATTCATGTTGTTGGTGAATTTCCCGATATATTTGAGCCCGTTTTAGGATTACCACCTAAGCGAGCAATTGAGTTCAGAATTAATCTAATTCCTGGAGCTCTACCTATCACTCATCCTTCTTATCGTATGTCCAATAAGGAAAATGAGGAGATGCGTAAACAATTATCCGAATTGGAAGCAAAATAGTTTATTCATTCTAGTTCCTCTCCATGGGGACTTCAGCTATCTTTGTGAAGAAATATGATGGTACACTTAGGCTTTGAGTTGACTACCGCAAGCTTAATGATCTCACCATCAAGAATAAATATCCCTTACCTCGGATTGATGATCTATTCGATTAACTTAGCAGTGCTAGAGTCTTTTCTCAGTTAGACTTAGCAACCGATTTTCATTAGCTTCGTATTGCAGAGGATAGCATTCCTTTGACATCATTCCATACTCGTTATGGATCTTATGAATGGTTTGTTATGCCATTTGGTTTAACGAATGCTCCAGCTTATTTCGTTAACCTTATGAATCGAGTTTTCAAAGACTTCCTCGATCGATTTGTTCTCATCTTTATAGATGATATTCTTGTTTATTCTAAAACCGAGGAAGAGCATGAAAAACATCTTTGGATTGTGTTGGAAACTCTTAGGAGCAATCAATTGAAATTAAAATTTTCTAAGTGCCACTTTTGACAATCCCGTGTGAAATTTTTAGGACATATTATTTCTGAATCTAGAATTTCAGTGGATCCTTCAAAGATTGAGGCGATTCAAAATTGAAAGAAACTGGAGAGTGTAACGGAAATTCGTAGCTTTCTTGGATTGGCGGGCTATTACCATCGTTTCGTAAAAGACTTTTCTAAAATTTCCATGCCTCTTACTAATTTAACAAAGAAGGGAGTTAAGTACATTTGGTCAGACAAATGTGAAGCTGCTTTTCAGAAATTAAAAGAACTCCTTTCTGATGCTCCTATTCTTGTGATTCCCGAAGGGAACCAAGACTTTATTGTTTATACCGATGCTAGTCGTGTTGGTTTAGGAGTTGTTCTCATGCAAAGGGAACGTGTTATTGCTTATGCTTCTAGGCAATTAAAGCCTGCCGATACTAGATTTGCCACTCATGATTTAAAGCTCGCGGCCATTGTTTTTGCCCTTAGAATTTGGCGTCATTATCTTTTGGGAGAGAAATTTGTTCTCTACACCGATCATAAATCTTTAAAGTATTTATTTTCTCAAAAGGAACTTAATTTGCATCAAAAACGTTGGCTCGAATTCCTTGCATCTTATGATCTTGACATTCTCTATACACCCGGAAAGGGAAATCGTGTTGTCGATGCCCTTAGTCGTAAGCAACAAGCGGTTGTTTCCATGATGATATCCGAATGGAATGATCTCGAGACTTTCTCCACTTGTGAGATTCGAGATAGTGAATCTGATTCATGTTCATATCTTGTTTTATGTAGCCTTGAGGCTCATTCATATCTTTTAGACCACATTCTTGAAGCTCAAAAGCATGATCCCTAATTGACTTATCTTAGCCAAAGTTTTAGGGATAGGAGTATTAATGGTTTGAAAGACTTTGAAATTGATGCTCATGGAGGTATTCGAAAATTTGGTAGACTTATTGTGCCAAAAATTCGTGATGTACGTAAGGACATTTTAGAAGATTCTCATCGTTCTAAATTTACCATTCATCCCGGTAGTAGTAAAATGTATGCAGACATGAAACGACTTTACTATTGGGATGGAATGAAATATGATATTGCTAATTTCATTAAGAATTGCATGACTTGCCAACTCGTTAAGGCCGAGCATCAAAGGCCCGGTAGGTTATTGCAACCTTTAGACATTCCAGTTTGGAAGTGGGATCAAATTTCCATGGACTTTATTGATGGTCTTCCCCGTTCTCGTTCGGGTTATGATAGTTTATAAGTGATTGTAGGTAGACTTACGAAATTCGCCCATTTTCTTCCCGTTTGGTCCAACCGGACCGTACCTCTTTTGGCCAAACTCTATGTTAAAGAAATTGTTAAATTGCATGGAGTTCCTACTTCTATTGTTAGCGATCGTGATCCATTATTTACTAGTGGATTTTGGAAGGGTCTTCAGAAAGCTTTGGGAACAAAGCTTAATTTTAGCACTGCTTATCATCCTCAGTCCGATGGACAAACGGAGCGTGTGAATCGACCTCTTAAAGATCTCCTTCGTGCATGTGTTCTTGATTTTGGTGGAAGTTGAGAAGATCATATTTCTCTTGTTGAGTTTTCTTATAATAATAGCATCCAATCTAGTATTGGTATGGCACCTTTCGAGGCACTCTATGGAAGGCCATGTCGATCTCCTTTTTGTTGGCTTGAAGCCGATGACAAGCTAGTTTTAGGTCCAGATTTTATTTGTGATGCCACAGAAAAGATTGACCTTATTCGTCATAGGATGAAAGAAGCTCAAAGTAGACAAAAATCCTATGCCGATAACCAAAGAAGGAATTTGGAATTTTCTGTGGGAGATTTGGTATTCATTCGTGTTTCACCTATGAAGGGTGTTGTGTGTTTCAGTCGATCGAGGAAATTAGCACCTCGATATAGTGGCCCATTTCCCATCACTGAATGCATTAGTTCCGTGGCTTATCGCCTTTTATTACCGGCTCAATTTTCTGCTATTCATGACCTTTTTCAAGTTTCTCAACTACGGAAATGCCTTAGAGATTCTGATTCTATTCTTGAGCCCGGTGTTATTGAAGAAATTGAAGTTTCACCTAATTTGACTTATGAGCAACATCCTATTCGTATCATTGCTACGGAGGTTAAACACCTTCGTAATAAAGATGTCCCGCTTGTGAAAGTTCAATGGTCCTCAAATCCTAAGGATTATTCTTGGGAATCCAGAGAATTCATCGAGCGAACACATCCGGACTTACTCTCTCGTGCTCCTTAAGGTGAACTTCTTACTTCAAAATTTTCTTTTGTGTTGTTATGCCTTAGAGTGGTTGTTACTCTTTATTTTCTTCTTAAGAATTGTGAGTACGTAATTTCTTTAAGGAGGGGAGTCTGTAACAACACGCATATTTTACAATTATATATTTAAATGTTTTATTTAAATATAGCATCATTAGTTGGATTAAATTCAAAAATGTGACTTTTTGTAAATAGTCGAATTTGGACTTGAGACTACTTCAATTAATGTTAAAACAACGTTTATAACTTGTTTGAGTATAAACATCGATATGTTTTGAGTTGATTAGGATTTTGGTATTTTCATTTGGGATTTGGGTTTGGTTCTAGCCCACTAACCCAATAATAGAACCCAAACTCTTCTACCAAATACACTAACTCCTCTCCCCTTTATTCATTCTACTCATAATAATTCCTAACGGTCAAGCTAAAGGAAAAATGGGGGAAAGAGGGGGGATTAGAAATACCTAAGCCCTAGTTTTCTTAGGAAATTCAAGTTCTAGTTCTAAAATCAAAGAGAAGCTTAGGTAAGCATCCTTTTCATCTTCATCATCTCAATCTCTCTTTAATTTTTAGAATTCCCTATAACCTAACTGAGGAAATTCATTTCATTTGATAATAGATTGAAGATTCTAGAGGTGTTGTTGAAGAGAAATCAATCTTAGCTTGTTTTAGAGCTTCTCATATCTATATTTGGGTTCAAAGGTGAGTTCTTGAACTCACATCTATGTCTATAGCTTTCATTGTTGTTAGGTATGAATTCCTAATATCTATTTCATGTTCATTTGCTTTTGATTTGAATTTATTTGGTGAACTTTTCAATTTTGGTGTTTTGAAGTCAAAATCTTTAAAGATCCTATCTTAGACATTTGGACATGTTATTTGGGGTGTATCAAAGAGCCTATAAGGCTGGGTTGTCGCTTGACATAATCCCCTAGCCTCCGTCGCTCGTCCAATCGCTTCCGAACCGATTTGGCCATCAATGGCCTAGGCGAACTATTGCCCAGTGTAGGCAACCAGACGTCTGGTTGAAGAACTCATACGTTTGGTTAGCGCACCAGAAGAAAAAAAAGGATATGGCAGAAGAGAAAAATGGCAGAGCCTTGGACCAGAGGTCTGGTCCAAACCAACTAGACGTTTGGGAGGCTTCTGAAATTAAAAAGAAAATGGGGAAAAGAAAAATAAATTTCCCAAACCGCAAGTCAGACGTCTGACCAATCCAATCAGACGTCTGGTCCTGTGCAATTTTGCCTATTCGCCTATTTTTGAGTGGATTTCCAATTTTTATCGATTTTTGTTGCTCCGGTTAGTTGTTGTCAATTATTATCGACATTGATGACTTCTTTTCTGGATTTTTGGGTATATCTATTTGATGGATTTGACATCGATTTTCATGGTTTTAATTCACGTCGTCGAATGTGGATTTTTGGTGATAGATTGTTTTTACAATCATTTCCGTGATTTGTCACTTTTAAATACAAAGGTTTCTATACTAGTAGTAAATACTCAAACTCTTTCACAAAAATGATTTCAACGTTACTTTTAATGCAAAGCTCATTTTAAAACTGTTTTCTAATCTATTAGTATATACAAACCTTTACCTCATTTGTATGAGAGATCTAATTAAACGACTTAGCAAAACAAGTGGTATGAAATGCTTGCGTTTACTTCATCGGTTAATTCTTGGACTTATTCGATTGAAATCTTGTGACAGTATTCGAGTCGAAATCTACAATCTGTTCATAAATATTTTAGTTAAGCCAGTGGTTATGGTAGACGAAGCTAAACTCATTTATTTACTAGCTTAGTGTAATTTACACTTATCGATCAATGATGATCATTTTGTGATTTAGACTAGCGATGTGCGATGTCTCTTTGTTTGCGTGGGGGACTAAACCCCATTTGTGGAGCTTCAGTTCAAATTGGTGGGGTAGCGACCCATGGTCTTCGGACCGTTTGTGGAGCCTCGACTCAAATTTGATGGTTAGCGACCATGGAATAGCGTACCGTTTGTGATACACGTGTTGGTGAGTTTTTATGCTCCCGTTTGTGATAGGCCTCCCCCTTTGTGTTTTTAGGATTTCTAATTATCGATTTTTGGAATTTGTGTTTCACCATTTTTTGTGATTTGCATTGATATGTTTTGTCAATATTTGAGGTTTGGTGAATAAGCTAAAGAATATGATATTCTTTTTAGATATTTAAGGAGATTTGAGACATTGTATGATTTTCATTGTTAACAGATATATACTTGTCATAGTATGACATTATTGTTATCATATATTTTTGTCATATCTCTTATCCTATCTAATCTTGTATGATATTTATAGCTAGACTGATTCGTTTATTATTTTTCTTCTTAAATAATACTCGGGTCAGACCGAGGTGTTACAGGTGCTTCCACTTGACTTCTTAGCAGGGACTAGCTTCTGACTTTTGGCTAACTACTTTAGCTTAGTAGTTTTTATTATTTTTATACATTCGAGATAGAGACTCCTTGATGTATACATATTCTTTTGTCTAGCACTTGTACCTATTCTTTTGTGATGTAGTGGATCTTGTATGACCACTACTTTGATGTTCACTTCTATGTGTTATATTCATATCTGTTTCTGCCTTCGTGATATGAATATCTGTGACTGATTTGTGTTTTGCTTATTTTATATTTGTTTCATCCCAGTAGTAGTAAAATGTATGCGGACATGAAACGACGGTAATAGCCCGCCAATCCAAGAAAGCTACGAATTTCCGTCACACTATTCGATCTCTTCCAATTTTGAATCGCCTTAATCTTTGAAGGATCCACGAAAATTCCGGATTCAGAAATAATATGTCCTAAAAATTTCACACGGGATTGCCAAAAGTGGCACTTAGAAAAATTTTCTTTCAATTGATTGCTCCTAAGAGTTTCCAACACAATCCAAAGATGTTTTTCATGCTCATACTTGGTTTTAGAATAAACAATAAAATCATCTATAAAGATGAGAACAAATCGATCGAGGAAGTCTTTGAAAACTCGATTCATAAGGTCAACGAAATAAGCTGGAGCATTCGTTAAACCAAATGGCATAATAAGCCATTCATAAGCTGGAGCATTCCTTAAACCAAATGGCATTCGTTAATCCAAATGGCATAACAAGTCATGAAATGAGTCACTTAGCTTTTATTTCAAATATTGATAGTAACAATTATAAAGAAGTTCGAAATGATGATTATAGGATTTTAGCAATGCAAGAAGATCTAAACCAATTTAAAAGACATAATGTATAAGAGTTAGTTCCTAGACCCAATGATCAATCTATAAAAAGAAATAAATGAGTTTACAAAAATAAAAGTGATGAAACTGGAGAAAATTAAGAAACAAAGTTAGATTAGTTGCTCGAGGATACAATTAGGAGAAAGGAATCGACTATGATGAAACTTTTACTCTTGTTGCACAACTTGTGGCAATTAGAATTTTATTAGCTTTTATTGTCATCATAACATTAAATTATAAAAATGGATATAGAAAGTACATTTTTAGATGGTTTCATTAAAGAATATGTATTCGTAGAACAACCACCATTATTTAAACATGTGAAATATCCTAACCATATTTTTAAACTTAAAATGGTTCTTTATGGTTTAAAACAAGCACCATGTGCTTGGTATGATAGGCTTGAAAATTATTTATTTAACTCAAGTTTTGGGATAGGTAAAGTAGACTCAACTTTTTTATAAAACATGATAATAATTTACTAGTTGTCCAAATATATGTTGACGACATTATTTTTGGATCAACTGATGAAAAACTTAGCATAGATTTTACAAATATAATGAGAAAAGAATTTAAAATGTCTCACATAGGGGAATTAAATTATTTTCTTTATTACAAATTAAACAACTACAAAATGGTATTGCTATTTAACAAGAATAATAATATAAAGATTTAATAAAAAGATTTGGTGTATAAAATATGAGTAGTAAGCTAATTCCAATCCATAAAACTTTCATTTTGATAATGATGGAAATAATAAAGATGTTGATAAAAAAATGTTTAGAAGTATGATTAGACCTTTACTATATTTAATAGCTAGTTTTCCAGATATAATAATGAGTGTATGTGTGCACATGTACGTTAGATTTCGATCTAATACTAAGGATTCACACCTACATGATGTTTAAAGAAATTTAGGATATTTGACTAGAACTAAAGACCATGGAGTTTTCTATTCAAAAGGATGTCCATTTGAATTTGTGTCATATAGTGATGCTAATTTTTCTGGGTGTCGGGCAGATAGATAAAGCACTATTGTCACATGTCACTTTATAGGACAATCTTTAGTTTCATGGTATGGTAAAAACAAAACTGTGTATCTTTATCTACTTATGAAGTAGATAATATCTTAGCTGCTTTAGCTTGTGCTCAAATAACTTATATGCAAGAAACTCTTAAATATTTTGGAGTAAATTTAAGAAAATCGCCTATATATTATGATGATGCCAGTGTGATAAATTTAGCAAAAAATCCATATAATCATTCAAGAACTAAACACATTGATATAAGTCATCACTTGTTGCGAGATCATTTCGAAAAAAAATACTAACTTTGGAATTTGAAAATGCTGAAATTCAAATTGTAGATAGTCTCACTAACCCGTTAAATCAAAATACTTGTATTAGACTGCGTAGAGAGTATGTAATTTGTTTACTGATGGATTTAATCGAATTAAATTTTTTATACTCTTAATTTGTATAATAAAATTATTCTTTACATTAAAATAAATTTATCAAAAGTATTTAAAATATAAAATATATCTTCATATAATAATCTTTAATTAGGAATTTTACCATAATTTTGTTAAAATTATATAATTTTAAATTCTTTTTAAGAGTTTTCATAAATAAATTATAAACATAAAAATCATATTATTGAGTTCATATCGAAAATTGGATTCATTTGACTTGCGTAAAGAAAATGAGATCTAAACGATTAAGTGGAATCAAGAAGGAGTTATCTACACCACCACTCTTGAGGAGAACATAGCTCCATCCTTTAATCTGGAAGGGGCTGTTCAAGGACAACTTTCGTCACTAGCTCAGCAAGATGAGAATACTGCAAAGATCAAACACTTGGAGCAGCAGCTGCAAGAGATGCAAGAGTTACTCAAGATGGCACTATCTCAGAAATCTTCAAAGACACTAAAACCAACTCAAGAGGATGAGGTGGTTTCACCCAGAAGGAATTTAAAAGCTTACTCCAAAAGCAAAATAGACTTAACATCCTCCAAGAAGAAGGAGCGTCCTCAGTCAAAAGTTAACTATCAAAAGAGAGTTCACGATAAGTCGCTTAAACAATCTGGAAGCTAAACATCAAAACAGTATTTCCCAAACCAGAAAAATTATTATAATGTTGAGGCTTATCTAAAAGATGCAGTTGAAAAGGCAATAAATGATGTTATGAACAAGAAAGGGAAGATAACAATGGAATAAGATGCTAATGACAATGAACTGGTACCTCTCTTTACTGATGAGATCATGGCAACATTCATCCCGCCTTATGTGAAGATCCCATCAATGAAATACCATGGGGTTACAAACCCGGACAATCATCTAATGGCTTTTGATAACCAAATGGATTTGTACAATGCATCTGGAGCTGTCAGGTGCCGATGGTTCCTGGTCACTCTCTAGGGAGCTGCAACAATATGGTACAGACAGTACCGGGAGAAAAACATATATTAATGAAAGTAGTTCTCTCATAAATTCTCCGCCCAATCCTGCATTTGCAAAGATCCCACAATAGACTATACAGTCTTAGCCAATAGAAAGCAAAGATAGGGGGAATCCTTGGAAGATTATCTGAAGAGATTCAACGTTAAAGCTCTAAAAGCCAAAGACATGAATGATCGAGACAAGCTTATTGCAGTTCATTCTGGTTTGATAGAAAAACCCCGTTCTGGAAGCAGCTCTTTGTTAACGGCTGTATAGATTTACAAGACTTCCATTTCTAGGCTGACAAGTTCATCCGGATGGATGAGCTTTACTATGCTAAAAAGAAAACTATCCTCAAAAAATAAATGGGGAGATTTTGCCAAGACCGAGGACACAAAAGCAAAAGATGGGAAGAGCCAATCACTAACACATTCGCTTTGAACAAGCCACTGTCTTACGTTTATGCCGTAGCTAAGGAAAGAGTCATCTTTCCGACCTCCTTTAAAGCCAAGAACAACCCTGAACAAATAAAGGGAGGATATTACAGTGCTTATGACAAGGCCAATGGTCACAAGACCGATGAGTGCAGGGTTCTAGCTGGCATTATCCTGAAACTGATCCATGAGGGTCATTTGAAGGAGTTCATTTAGGATCAGCAAAAAGTTCAATGGACAGACAGAAACACCCTAGCAATGTTGTAAATATATTGGATGATGAAGACCTCATAAGCTTGAGCCCGCCAGTAAACAGAATTGACGTGATTCACGGTAGGCCACATTCGGTGGGAAATAACAAGGAGGCCCGAAACAGGTATATTAAAGAAGCTAAAGAAGGCATCTACTCTATCCAAGAGGAACCCCCAATGAAGAATCCATCGTCTCTAAAATTCTGGTTGACACAGGCAGTGCAATCAATGTAATCTTCAAGCACACCTTCGATCAGATGAACATTCCTGAAGACAAACTGGAGCCAAGCATGGAACCCATAATTGGATTCAACAACAAAGGATCAACTCCAGTGGGATAGATAAAGCTGCTCGTGCAAATGGGGGTGCCACCAACCCGCAGAACCTTTGAAACTATTTTTGTGATAATCAACCAATCCTCATACTACAACGCCTTCTTTGGCAGACTGACTCTTGATGAGATAGATGCATTCATCTCCCTAAAATAACTCATGGCTAAATTCTTGACAAAGAGAGGTTGGGGGACTGTCCAAGGAGAGCAGTTTAGCTCTCGGGAGATGTATTTTGCTACCCTAGATCAGTATAAAAGGGAGTATTCCACTTACTTTGATTCTTCTACTATTTTAAAGCCTTCGGATGATGGATTTTCACATCCAAAGTTCGAACCAAAGATTAAAATTAATAAATCTAACAAACGTATGTATCAAAGGTACATTCCTTCTGGTGGCAAGAGAAAGAGAATTGATGCTAACTCAGCAAAAGAAAGCCCAATAGTCACATAATTCGATTACCGAGGGGAAACGGAAAGGATAAAATCCATAGAGGATCTTGAGGAAGCATACATAGATTCAGATGATGCTACCAAAGTGGTCAAGGTGGGAAAAGGTTTTAATGGTGACTTAAAGAAGGATTTGATATAATTTCTCAAAGTCAACAAAGATGTATTTGCCTGGTTACATTGATATGGTGGGAAATGATCCAATAGCCATGTGTCATGCACTCAACATCAATCTAGGAGCAACCCCCATAAGGCAGAAAAAGGGACAGATGGACAAGGCACGATCAGATGCTTTGAAAGAAGATGTTAACATACTCCTTGAGAATGGATTTATCCGGGAAATACACTACCCAAAGTGGTTTGCAAATCTAGTTCTGTTAAAGAAATCAAATGGGAAATGGAGGACTTGCATTGACTACATGGATATGAACAAAGCATGCCCGGAAGATTGTTTCCCACTGCCACGAATAGACCAGTTAGTAGATGCAACAAACGGTCACAATTTGTTGTCTCTAATGTATGCCTAATCTAGGTACAATCAAATACCAATGTTCAAACCAGATGAGGAGCACACTAGCTTCATAACTAAGTGGGGGATTTATTGTTACAAGGCAATGCCATTTGGGTTAAAAATGCAGGGGCAACATATCAAAGGTTGGTCAACCAAATGTTTAAGGAGAAAACTGGCCGGAACATGGAAGTTTATGTGGACGATATGCTGGTAAAGTCTGGGGAACCCGTAAATCATCTTAAAGATTTGGAAGATATGTTCAGGTTATTGTGGAAATATCAAATGAAACCGAGCCTACAAAAGTGTTTTTTGGAGTCTATTCTTGAAAAAAATTAGGCTACCTTGTAAGTGTCCAAAAGATCGAAGCTAGTCTAGATCAAATTCAAGCCATTAAGGACATGGCCAAACCTAAAACCAACAAGGAGGTAATGAGTTTGAATGGAAGGGTGGCTGTCCTATGTAGATTTATTTATAAAGCTACCGATAATTGTATACCTTTCTTTGATGTAATTAAGAAGAAGAAGAACTTTGAATGGGGGAAAATTGCAGGAAAGCCTTTCAGGAACTAAAAAGCCACTGATACTTTCTAGTCCCGAGAATGGGAAACCTTATACCTATATATGGCAGTCTCAAAGCATGCAGTTAGTTCAGTATTGATTAGAGAAAGGAGTGGGGCACAACTTCCAGTATATTATGTGAGCAGACGGTTGAAGGATGCAGAAGCCCGATACCCAGTGATAGAAAAGTTAACCTATTGCTTGATTCTCACAGCTCGAAAGCTTAGAGCATATTTTCTAGCACATCCAATCAGGGTATTAACCAATTTTCCCCTTAAGTGGGTCTTTAGTAAACCAGAAACTTTAGGAAGATTGGTAAAATGAGGAATTGTGCTTAGCCAATATGACATAGAATTTTAGCCGTGAGCCGCAATTAAGGGGCAAGCATTAGCAGACTTCATTAATGAATGCACTAATTTTATCAAAGAGCAATTAGAAAAGGAAATAGATCAAAGACCCATATGGCAATTTTTTAGCGATGGTGCATCAAATGAACAAGGGGCCGGTGCAGGATTGTAATCATAACACCGGACGGACACCGTTTACATTATGCCATGAAATTAGGATTCCCCGCAACGAACAATGTGGCAGAATATGAGTCCATGGTGGCAGGATTAACCTTGGCTTTAGAACTCAAGCTTCCACGATTTCAGATCTTTAGTGTTTCTCAGCTAATGGTATACCAAGTAAAAAAGATATATCAAACAAAGGACTCCAAGTTATCTTTATAAGTGAAGAATATACTAAGAATGCTTGTTTTGTTTAAAGACTTTTCAATACACCAAGTCCCAAGAGTGGAAAATTCACAAGCTGATTCTCTAGCAAAACTAGCCAGCTCAAGAGGAGCCTTGAAGATACGAATTGTTCCAGTAGGATATCAGAAAATTCCAAGTATTGGAGAGGAAGTGTTTGAACCGGGAACGCAACTATTAGTGGGTCTCAAACTAAGTTACAAGGGGAAAAGAGAAGAGAAATTGATAGAGAAATATCAGATGAAAGGGTTGACCAATCAAGTTCAAGTGACATATATGAAGATACCTGGATGTCACCCATTATTCAATATCTTGTTAAAGGAAAACTCCCATATGACAAGGGAGAAGCAAGAAAGATCAAGAGACAAGCCCCAACCTTCACAATGATGGAAGGAATCTTCTAAAAGAAAGGATATGCCCTTCCATATCTAAGATGTGTAAGTCTGAATGATGGAGTAAAATTAATGGTTGAAGCACACGAGGGATTCTACGGAGATCATTCAAATGGAACAAAATTGGGAAAGAAAATAATGAGGCAAGGATTTTATTGGCCTCGCATGGTAAGCCAAGCCATTGAGTATGTGAGAAGATGCGGAAAATGTCAGAAATATTCAAAAATTCCCAGATTATCCCAAGTCAGTTGACTCCAATTGCAAGTCCATGGCCCTTTGACGTATGAGGAATAGACGAAATTGGTCCATTGCCAATCTTAAAAGGAGGAGAAAAGTACGCCGTAGTCGCCATAGATTATTCCACTAAATGGGTTGAAGCAGAATCGCTTCCAAATATTACTTCTGAGAAGGTACTCAGATTCGCTATCAAAAATATCATAACCGGATTTGGAATTCCACAGAAGATAATTTTTGACAATGGGACACAATTCAAGAGTGAAGAATTCTCTCACTTTTGCCAGAAGAATGGAATCATTAAAAGCTTTTCATCCATCACACATCCAAAATTGAATGGAGTAGTTGAGGCTGCAAACAAAACAAGAAAGACAATTCTGAAAAAGCGGCTAAACAAAGCATAAGGAAATTGGGTAGAAAAACTGCCATTTGTGTTATGGGCTTATCGAACATCCACCAAAATGGCGACGGGACATACTCCCTACTCTTTAACATATGGGTGTGAGGCGATGTTACCAATCGAGATTAAGATACCCTCACACCATTTCCTATGCATTCAATAAGAATCAAGAGCTGAAAAGAAAATCCTCATATTTGATACATGATTTGAGAGAAGAAGCGGTGGTAAGAACCGTTGAGTATTAAAGAAGAATCTCAAGGTACTACATGTAAGAGTCCAAAAACTCGGCCTTCGAAAATCGGCACCCGTACTTCACTTGTACTCAAAATGCCGTAGATTCAAACGCCGAATCTGGCTTCCTGGAGCTATAACACAATTAAGTAAATAACACAGCGGAAGAAAAGAATAATACATTGATATACAATATCTGATACAGCAGAGTGATACAATGAATATCAATATACATCAGAGATATGATACAACAAATAGCAGCGGAAAAGAAAAGATAACATCAGCAGCGGAACAATATCAATAGAAGTGATAACTCCAAAATGATCTTCAGACAAGAATGAATCCACAACTCCAAGATAAGCAACTCCGATGAATGAACTAGCTCCAGATAATCTACTAAACCTGAATATCTGAAAAGAAACCCAACTCTAGACTGCTCGTGTGGAAAATTATGAGCACCCAGAGTTTAGGAAAGGAACAATAAACTCCGGATCAGTCATGGGACTGGTGTGAGCAACAAAAACAGTTTAACTTTAAACAACAGCAAAAGAATTTTAAACATTGAAATCCGCAATGCTTTTGGAAAATGAAACTACCATAAGACCTCCCGCCACACACACAATGCAAACGCAGAATTGGAGGAGATTTCTTCTTATGATAGTCAAAGATGCTTACTACGCAAAATCATTGAATTATTATTATTAGTGCATAGTGCAGAAAACATTTCGAAAGTATAATATTAATCTTAGCCAACATACGACCAGTATCGTATGCCTACTATAGCTACCATCTAAACAGTGGTGACCACCGTACGTAAATGGCAGGTTCTACAACTAAAACCGTACAAGTTCCGTATTGGAGAAATGGATTTCCAACAAATGGTCAGGCTAAGGAACTTCCTTCCGCCGCATGGGATCGCCTCTGGCGGGACGTCCCGAGAGACAAACTGCTCTCTGCCAACAAGGCCGGGTTACCCCTGTAACAGGTAACTCACGAATATGCCATCACCCGGTCCTTTGGGACCTTTATCCGAGCGCTCGATATCCAACATCACACATCATAAAGAAAGTGTATCCACATGAGTAAGTATCAGGGCTCCATACCATAATACCACCCCTTTCCAGAAGGAAATGACATACCCTAAAGGGCGCGACCCTCATAACCTTGCCGCAACGATCCTGTTTCGACCATTTCCGGGTAGTGAGGCCCTGACGAAGTCTCGTCCACAAAGCTACGCTTTGTCACAAAGCCATGCTTTGGGTCAACAGATGATCAACCTATGATCACAAAGATAAATGATCAAACAAATGATCATATCACAAATGATCAAACACTGATCATCACACAGCAACACTCAGCATGCCACATTACCGAATTGGGATATATCGCTGATAAATTTCAACTACATAACCTCTGAGCTCGTACGTCTCAGAGAAGGGTGTTAAGCTAAGAGAATAAATTCTCCGCCACCAAACAGATATGTATTTGAAAGAAATCTGCTTTATATCTCAAAGTGTAATGTCAGACATACAATCCATACAAGTCTGTTCCGGGATCGAACAGAACCGAAGGCACTTCTCACGAAGCCCTTGCAAATCCGGATAATTTCCAATCACGTCCGGACTTCCCGTCACTAAGGATGATAAAACCTCTATATCGGGGATCAGCCGATGCAGAGTAACTCGACGGTAATCCTTCCGTTTTCAAAAATATCCGGTCTTCAACACCGGTCTTCAAATGCGATCCATATACGACGTATCACATATTCGGAATGGGTTATATGACACAAAGGTCCTCTCCCGGCTAAACCGAATAGTGAGCGTAATATTTAAAAACATATGGATATGGGATTTCAATTAAGTCACAACTTATTACCCAAAATCTTTCTTTTTAAATGGTTTAACAAATTACCATTTTCAAATCTTTAAACAAAAAGATTCAACCTTTACGGTTTAAATAGTTTCCACACTTTAATCTTTTAAACAAAAGATTTATTCACAGATTTTCCAAATTAATTTCCATTTCAATTTGATTAACTCGTTAAACCTTTAAATCAAAGATTTAACTTATAGCTTCAAAACAATCCCATTTCAAATGATTTAAACCAATCATTATTTTAAATCTGTTAAAAATAAACAGATTCAAATCATAGCTTTTCAAAACAATTCATTCATAACTTGGAAAACCATTTTCACTTCAATATTGAAATTCCTTAATTAAACTGGAATTTCATTTCTTATCTGAAAGCTTTTATTCTTTTAAAACAACAGTTTCATTTCAGAAAATCTGATTCATTCATACAAGTGGAAATCCTTGGGTTAAATCCAAATTCTCAAAATTATACTTTTAAAATGGTTTAATTCATACAAACACATTTATATCATCTTTAATCCCTAGTTTCAAATCATAGGATTCAATTCCAAACTTGAATTCAAATTTAAATCAAATTATTTAAATTTTCAAAACTCGATTAAGTTATTCAAAATAACTTTTATATTTGAAATTCCATTTCAAAAGCTTTTCACTTTAAACCCCAAATTTCCGATTTCAAAATCAATTGAAATTAAAATTTCAATTTTAAAAACATCAAATTTACATTATCTGTGACTTAACCGATTTCCACGTGAAATCCATATTTGTGTGTGTAAAAGTGTAGTCCAGGGGTTCAACACAATAGTGCAGCATCATACAATCATCACAGATCAAAATACAGGATATAGTTGATAAGCGATATAAACTATAACGCTTATCGTTCATTTACAGATCAGAGATATATATCACAGATGAGTAAATCACAGATCACAACATAAATCAGGATGTATCACAAAGCATCATATATCAAGGATATCAAACAATTTAACATTCAATGGAATCTAAACATTCACAAGTGAATTTATTAATCAACTGATTAATTTAAATCAGATGTATCAATTTAATAATCCGGGTTAATTATCGTAATTTAATTACAAATTATTTGAAAATCTTTCTTTCAAATTTATTAGTTAACCCTTAATTATTAACTAAGCATTCTTAAATCAATGAATCAATTAATCTTTAATTATTAAATTAATCTTAATTAATTGCCCTTATTAATTAATCCTTTGATTATTTGATTAATCGACTTACTTAATCAATTTAATCATTTATTTAATTTGTTTTAGTTAAGAAGTTATCTTTGAGTAATTAATTACCTTTAATTACTTATATTAATTATCCTTAACCATTCACAGTAATTAAACATTAATCACTTTTAATTAATATTCATAAATCTCTAATCAGTTGTTAATCGATCAAAATCATTAGTTAATTAAATTAATTAACTGTCCTTAATTAATTCGTGTAATAATTATCCTTTTGACTATTTTACTCAACTGACTAATCTTTAATTAATTATTCTCAAATTAATTACCTTAATTAATTAATCGCATAGATTTACTAATCACATTTATTAATTAATCACATAAATTAATTAATCAACCTTTATCAAGTTCAAAGTTTATTTTAAAATAACGGTTATACATATTAAACCACTTTAAACTTAATTACTTTAATATAATTCATTTTAAAACCTTTGAACTCAATTACTTAATTTTTTAAAGCTTTTAAATCACATTACATTTTTACTTGCAATTTCAAGTTTTAAAACAATCATTTAACTTTTAACTAAAAGAATTTTATCAAAATCAAATTTAAACATCCGTTTTGAAATAAATTACTTTTAACAGCTATTTAATTTAAACTTGAATTTATACTTAACTTTTAATTTAACCTAGTTTAACTTTGTCATAATTTAAAGTTAAGCTTCAGAAGATTGAACAGGTTCTGGAATATGCAACAAAGCATCTACTCGAGCCTCCCCAGCTGCATCGAGTCTCACCCCAAAAACTTCGAGCAAACCATAATTTAACCCGAGTAAAACTCGAGTTCAAAAACCCCACAACGACTTCGAGTTAGATCCTGCTCTGCTTCGAGTTGAAACTTAGATTTCCCGAGACCAATACGAGGCAACCAAAATCCTGTAACCTCCCCAAAACCCAACAGCACAGCCCATCAGAAAATAGTGCACCGTGCACATGCACATCGTCAATCATCACCTCCGGTCGTCATCGCTATATCGAGCAAGTCGAAATCCATCCCTGTACCAAACTCCGATCATCGAAACTCCGTCATGTCGCTGAGATCGAATTTCGAATGAAAATTCGAAACCTGGAAAACTCGAAAGCACCTCACCTCGAGACCTGACAACATGCTGTTCGCACCGCCTCGACCACCAGAAATGCTCCAACACCGGCTACGAACGCGTCTCCCTCTGGGCCACCATCCCTCAAAATCCCACGCAACTCGATCGGTCCTAGATGGTGAAATCACCTTGTCTACAGACACGCAAACAATCTCGGCTACAACCCTAGTTTAAGCTCGACTCGCCAATTCATACAATAGAAAAATCCTTCGACAATTTTCCTGTAACCATCGATACCCAGACTAACTTCGTGCAAAATTTCAGCATTCGAAAGTTATTTGATTTTTGGAAATTGGCAAAAATCCAATTTTGGTTCAACTAAAAGCTACTCCTTATACCCATCACTAAAAATCATCAATTTAGTTTTAAAAAATCCTATTTTGAAGAGTGGATTCAAGTTATATAATCGAATCTAAAATTTAAAACATTTGAAATTGGCATAGATTTAAGATAGGCTCTGTAAAACTAAATTTACGACTGTAATACTTCACCAACATGCTTAAAACAAATTTTTATAGCTTGATTATGAGTAAGCAACTTACTTTGTTTTAAAATATAAGCCTGTAAATGATTTGAAAGAGGATGTTTTTATATTTTGATTATCTACTTAACCCTGTAACTACAAACAGGAAACAACAGTATATTCATTTGTCTCAGAACACTCATATATAAAATCACAGAGCTATCCAAACAAAATACATATGCAGGCACCATATGATCACAGATTCAGTCATACTTAATTTTTCAAAACTTGTGTTTACTCACTGGCATCAAAATATTTAAAACATGTTATGGGTTTAAGAAAAGTTACTCACTTGTCTTGAGGCTGAACAGAGCTTGCATTTATGCTGAACAGGCTTGAGTTTCTTGACTTCTCTGGTTTGCATAAATTTGGATTATTGTTTCAATTTGAATTTTTTTGTTTTTGTTTAAAATGATATTTACTTTAGATTTTCTCAGCTGTAATTGAACGAGCTGATATGAGGAAGGCTTGATAAAGGAAATGGCTTTACAGGGTATTGTATTTGTTCAAGTGATATAGAGAAGATGTGTACAGATAGGATGTTACCTGTACAGGTGATATTTGCATTTGTTTGTACAACAATACAGGTATATTTTTCTTTGTATATTGCGAATTGACTTTGGTTTGTGCTAGAGTACTGATTCCATTAAATGCATGTTCCCCCCATGCCTACATACTTATCCCAATTTTTTTCCTAAGTACATAGGTTATATTATTATCTTCATTTCCTTCTTGCCTTGCATTTCGGCTGAGAAGAAATATTTTATATATGTGATATAATTTGCTTTGTACAATTTGTCTATGCTTGCCTACATTTTTTTTTTATCTTGGCTGATATGAAAACATTTCGGTGGCTGCAGTGATATGTTGTAAAGATCCAAGCATTAATTGCTTTATCTTGTTTTGCAAGTTACTACATACATATTTATATTTGTTTCATAGTTGAGTATCACTGTCTTCTTATTTGTTTTCAAGTGTTCATACTTATGTTTATTTTTTATTTCTAACATAAATCATCACTTCTAATATTTATTATTATAATTTATCTTTAACCCATTTATTTACAATTTAAATTCAAAAATACAATTAATTATCAGTTTAAACTTATATAAAATTCGGGGTCGTTACAGACTTCCCCCCTTAAAAGAATTTCGTCCTCGAAATTGCCAAGGAGACACAAAGATAGATGAAGAATATTTCATCAAATCAACTGAACATCTATTCTGCATTTGGCTTACCAAATCAGAATATCAACAATAGATATAAGAACGAATCTATTTAACACTTCACAAGATATTTGGGTTATCCAGATCTACGAAATATGCAGTGGCATCGGTCGGTTCGAAAGGATAACTAACCATTCGTAGAATATACTGGGACCCAAAGGATAGATAGATATATGGATACAATTTCAAAATTTTTAGTTCAGAACTAAAGGATACCTATCAGCCATAGCAAACAATTCATCCATACAAACAATTTTTTTGGCTCAGTTGGAGTTTACGTCCCATATTAATATATCGAATCTTCTTTCTGGATCTACCAGAAACTATCGAAGAATTGAGAAAAGATATTTGAACAAAAAAGATTAATAGAAAAAAGATGGCTTCCTCGTTGTTACAGGA
The DNA here is from genome assembly GCA_030737815.1 of Allium fistulosum. NCBI lineage: Eukaryota > Viridiplantae > Streptophyta > Magnoliopsida > Asparagales > Amaryllidaceae > Allium > Allium fistulosum. The sequence goes on along the minus strand of CM060902.1, from coordinate 1,126,139,748 downwards.
TATTGACCATTTATAGTCGTATTCTCCTGTCCCCTATCTCATCCTCTTCTTGCACTCATACTTACTATCAGTGGATAGCAAGAGAATTTACTGAGACGTATGAACGGATATCTTAGGGATATACTCATTCTAGAGTTTACTTCACTCTATCTCTAATGAGTTACTTAATGTGTTATACTCCTGAGCTAAAGTTCAACCTTAGCTCTGATACCAAATGTAAGAGTCCAAAAACTCGGCCTTCGAAAATCGGCACCCGTACTTCACTTGTACTCAAAATGCCGTAGATTCAAACGCCGAATCTGGCTTCCCGGAGCTATAACACAATTAAGTAAATAACACAGCGGAAGAAAAGAATAATACATTGATATACAATATCTGATACAGCAGAGTGATACAATGAATATCAATATACATCAGAGATATGATACAACAAATAGCAGCGGAAAAGAAAAGATAACATCAGCAGCGGAACAATATCAATAGAAGTGATAACTCCAAAATGATCTTCAGACAAGAATGAATCCACAACTCCAAGATAAGCAACTCCGATGAATGAACTAGCTCCAGATAATCTACTAAACCTGAATATCTGAAAAGAAACCCAACTCTAGACTGCTCGTGTGGAAAATTATGAGCACCCAGAGTTTAGGAAAGGAACAATAAACTCCGGATCAGTCATGGGACTGGTGTGAGCAACAAAAACAGTTTAACTTTAAACAACAGCAAAAGAATTTTAAACATTGAAATCCGCAATGCTTTTGGAAAATGAAACTACCATAAGACCTCCCGCCACACACACAATGCAAACGCAGAATTGGAGGAGATTTCTTCTTATGATAGTCAAAGATGCTTACTACGCAAAATCATTGAATTATTATTATTAGTGCATAGTGCAGAAAACATTTCGAAAGTATAATATTAATCTTAGCCAACATACGACCAGTATCGTATGCCTACTATAGCTACCATCTAAACAGTGGTGACCACCGTACGTAAATGGCAGGTTCTACAACTAAAACCGTACAAGTTCCGTATTGGAGAAATGGATTTCCAACAAATGGTCAGGCTAAGGAACTTCCTTCCGCCGCATGGGATCGCCTCTGGCGGGACGTCCCGAGAGACAAACTGCTCTCTGCCAACAAGGCCGGGTTACCCCTGTAACAGGTAACTCACGAATATGCCATCACCCGGTCCTTTGGGACCTTTATCCGAGCGCTCGATATCCAACATCACACATCATAAAGAAAGTGTATCCACATGAGTAAGTATCAGGGCTCCATACTATAATACCACCCTTTTCCAGAAGGAAATGACATACCCTAAAGGGCGCAATCCTCATAACCTTGCCGCAACGATCCTGTTTCGACCATTTCCGGGTAGTGAGGCCCTGACGAAGTCTCGTCCACAAAGCTACGCTTTGTCACAAAGCCATGCTTTGGGTCAACAGATGATCAACCTATGATCACAAAGATAAATGATCAAACAAATGATCATATCACAAATGATCAAACACTGATCATCACACAGCAACACTCAGCATGCCACATTACCGAATTGGGATATATCGCTGATAAATTTCAACTACATAACCTCTGAGCTCGTACGTCTCAGAGAAGGGTGTTAAGCTAAGAGAATAAATTCTCCGCCACCAAACAGATATGTATTTGAAAGAAATCTGCTTTATATCTCAAAGTGTAATGTCAGACATACAATCCATACAAGTCTGTTCCGGGATCGAACAGAACCGAAGGCACTTCTCACGAAGCCCTTGCAAATCCGGATAATTTCCAATCACGTCCGGACTTCCCGTCACTAAGGATGATAAAACCTCTATATCGGGGATCAGCCGATGCAGAGTAACTCGACGGTAATCCTTCCGTTTTCAAAAATATCCGGTCTTCAACACCGGTCTTCAAATGCGATCCATATACGACGTATCACATATTCGGAATGGGTTATATGACACAAAGGTCCTCTCCCGGCTAAACCGAATAGTGAGCGTAATATTTAAAAACATATGGATATGGGATTTCAATTAAGTCACAACTTATTACCCAAAATCTTTCTTTTTAAATGGTTTAACAAATTACCATTTTCAAATCTTTAAACAAAAAGATTCAACCTTTACGGTTTAAATAGTTTCCACACTTTAATCTTTTAAACAAAAGATTTATTCACAGATTTTCCAAATTAATTTCCATTTCAATTTGATTAACTCGTTAAACCTTTAAATCAAAGATTTAACTTATAGCTTTCAAAACAATCCCATTTCAAATGATTTAAACCAATCATTATTTTAAATCTGTTAAAAATAAACAGATTCAAATCATAGCTTTTCAAAACAATTCATTCATAACTTGGAAAACCATTTTCACTTCAATATTGAAATTCCTTAATTAAACTGGAATTTCATTTCTTATCTGAAAGCTTTTATTCTTTTAAAACAACAGTTTCATTTCAGAAAATCTGATTCATTCATACGAGTGGAAATCCTTGGGTTAAATCCAAATTCTCAAAATTATACTTTTAAAATGGTTTAATTCATACAAACACATTTATATCATCTTTAATCCCTAGTTTCAAATCATAGGATTCAATTCCAAACTTGAATTCAAATTTAAATCAAATTATTTAAATTTTCAAAACTCGATTAAGTTATTCAAAATAACTTTTATATTTGAAATTCCATTTCAAAAGCTTTTCACTTTAAACCCCAAATTTCCGATTTCAAAATCAATTGAAATTAAAATTTCAATTTCAAAAACATCAAATTTACATTATCTGTGACTTAACCGATTTCCACGTGAAATCCATATTTGTGTGTGTAAAAGTGTAGTCCAGGGGTTCAACACAATAGTGCAGCATCATACAATCATCACAGATCAAAATACAGGATATAGTTGATAAGCGATATAAACTATAACGCTTATCGTTCATTTACAGATCAGAGATATATATCACAGATGAGTAAATCACAGATCACAACATAAATCAGGATGTATCACAAAGCATCATATATCAAGGATATCAAACAATTTAACATTCAATGGAATCTAAACATTCACAAGTGAATTTATTAATCAACTGATTAATTTAAATCAGATGTATCAATTTAATAATCCGGGTTAATTATCGTAATTTAATTACAAATTATTTGAAAATCTTTCTTTCAAATTTATTAGTTAACCCTTAATTATTAACTAAGCATTCTTAAATCAATGAATCAATTAATCTTTAATTATTAAATTAATCTTAATTAATTGCCCTTATTAATTAATCCTTTGATTATTTGATTAATCGACTTACTTAATCAATTTAATCATTTATTTAATTTGTTTTAGTTAAGAAGTTATCTTTGAGTAATTAATTACCTTTAATTACTTATATTAATTATCCTTAACCATTCACAGTAATTAAACATTAATCACTTTTAATTAATATTCATAAATCTCTAATCAGTTGTTAATCGATCAAAATCATTAGTTAATTAAATTAATTAACTGTCCTTAATTAATTCATGTAATAATTATCCTTTTGACTATTTTACTCAACTGGCTAATCTTTAATTAATTATTCTCAAATTAATTACCTTAATTAATTAATCGCATAGATTTACTAATCACATTTATTAATTAATCACATAAATTAATTAATCAACCTTTATCAAGTTCAAAGTTTATTTTAAAATAACGGTTATACATATTAAACCACTTTAAACTTAATTACTTTAATATAATTCATTTTAAAACCTTTGAACTCAATTACTTAAATTTTTTAAGCTTTTAAATCACATTACATTTTTACTTGCAATTTCAAGTTTTAAAACAATCATTTAACTTTTAACTAAAAGAATTTTATCAAAATCAAATTTAAACATCCGTTTTGAAATAAATTACTTTTAACAGCTATTTAATTTAAACTTGAATTTATACTTAACTTTTAATTTAACCTAGTTTAACTTTTTCATAATTTAAAGTTAAGCTTCAGAAGATTGAACAGGTTCTGGAATATGCAACAAAGCATCTACTCGAGCCTCCCCAGCTGCATCGAGTCTCACCCCAAAAACTTCGAGCAAACCATAATTTAACCCGAGTAAAACTCGAGTTCAAAAACCCCACAACGACTTCGAGTTAGATCCTGCTCTGCTTCGAGTTGAAACTTAGATTTCCCGAGACCAATACGAGGCAACCAAAATCCTGTAACCTCCCCAAAACCCAACAGCACAGCCCATCAGAAAATAGTGCACCGTGCACATGCACATCGTCAATCATCACCTCCGATCGTCATCGCTATATCGAGCAAGTCGAAATCCATCCCTGTACCAAACTCCGATCATCGAAACTCCGTCATGTCGCTGAGATCGAATTTCGAATGAAAATTCGAAACCTGGAAAACTCGAAAGCACCTCACCTCGAGACCTGACAACATGCTGTTCGCACCGCCTCGACCACCAGAAATGCTCCAACACCGGCTACGAACGCGTCTCCCTCTGGGCCACCATCCCTCAAAATCCCACGCAACTCGATCGGTCCTAGATGGTGAAATCACCTTGTCTACAGACACGCAAACAATCTCGGCTACAACCCTAGTTTAAGCTCGACTCGCCAATTCATACAATAGAAAAATCCTTCGACAATTTTCCTGTAACCATCGATACCCAGACTAACTTCGTGCAAAATTTCAGCATTCGAAAGTTATTTGATTTTTGGAAATTGGCAAAAATCCAATTTTGGTTCAACTAAAAGCTACTCCTTATACCCATCACTAAAAATCATCAATTTAGTTTTAAAAAATCCTATTTTGAAGAGTGGATTCAAGTTATATAATCGAATCTAAAATTTAAAACATTTGAAATTGGCATAGATTTAAGATAGGCTCTGTAAAACTAAATTTACGACTGTAATACTTCACCAACATGCTTAAAACAAATTTTTATAGCTTGATTATGAGTAAGCAACTTACTTTGTTTTAAAATATAAGCCTGTAAATGATTTGAAAGAGGATGTTTTTATATTTTGATTATCTACTTAACCCTGTAACTACAAACAGGAAACAACAGTATATTCATTTGTCTCAGAACACTCATATATAAAATCACAGAGCTATCCAAACAAAATACATATGCAGGCACCATATGATCACAGATTCATTCATACTTAATTTTTCAAAACTTGTGTTTACTCACTGGCATCAAAATATTTAAAACATGTTATGGGTTTAAGAAAAGTTACTCACTTGTCTTGAGGCTGAACAGAGCTTGCATTTATGCTGAACAGGCTTGAGTTTCTTGACTTCTCTGGTTTGCATAAATTTGGATTATTGTTTCAATTTGAATTTTTTTGTTTTTGTTTAAAATGATATTTACTTTAGATTTTCTCAGCTGTAATTGAACGAGCTGATATGAGGAAGGCTTGATAAAGAAAATGGCTTTACAGGGTATTGTTGTAACGACCACGACTTTCTCTCCATAGAAAGTCGTGGTCGTTACAGTGGTATCAGAGCATTAGGTTGAGCGAATACCTAGGCTCTGAAGTGGTGTCTATCTTGAGAGCGCGTAATTGTTAGTTATATAAAAATGATTTTATATTGTGTTAATTGATCGGTTGAGTGGTATATGGATTCTGGTCAATACGAGTAGCTAACGTTATTGATAGGGATCTCTAAACACTTGAACCAGGCCAACGGACACAATATTGTTTTAAAGAGGTAAATGAAATAATTTTACCCAGAAATAATTTCTATATAAAAAGTATCATTTTAAATATATATATCTATTCTACCTATTTGTTGGGTTACCCATACAGGTTTTCCAATATAGGATATAAAGGTAGATGGGGTAGTGGTGTGTGAAACACGACTACCAATGGTTGGAGTTTAAATGTTGAGGTTGGAAGTGTATTTGTCGAGACTGTAGACCCAATACCGTCTTGAGTAAGCTTTGCTGTGGTGAAGGATTTCATCGATCTCCGAAGGAAACTGTAATGGTTCGGAGTTTATCTTTGAAGTGTGGATGAGTAGAGTTGGATCTGTCGATGAGACAGAAGCGAGGGATGGTACCTTGATACCTCAGGTAATAGTAGCTGTATGATGAGATACAGTGACGATGGATGTTCCCGAAGATGTTTTCTTTGGAACAAGATTAAGGAAGTGTGAATGCTTCGGTGTTGTGGCTGAGTTCAGCATGAAGTTTCTGCTTTGGTTTGGAGTCCGAGTTTCTCGAAGAGCTTTGGATAAGAGCATCAGTGTCAGCAGTGCAGCTCGGAGTATTCTGTGATGGCAGGAAGTTTTCTAGCTGAGCAGTTTTTCTGGAAGTGAAGTTCAGAAGCAGCAGAGTGGATCCATTTCTTCGATAAATTGGATAAATAAGTGTAAGCTGTTCTGATTAGTAAAGAGAGGACAGTTTTCTTTGGAATTAGGTTGGGTTGATCGCAAAAGTGACTTGCGATTGTTTGAGTGTTCTCTTGGGTTGTCAGAATTTTCTGGATGTCTTCAGAGAAGTCAAAAGTTTGTCCGCATCTGAAGGTTGAGTTTTCTTATCGACTTGGATTCCAGGAGTGATACCGGTGGTTCAGTCTAGTGGAAGGATGTTTTCCTAGAGATAGAGTTTGGTGAAACAGTTCAAGTTTTGCTGGAATATCTGAGTTTTATTTATGGATCAGTGAACCTTATTTCTAGAAGTGAGTTGTCCAGTCTGTGCTTGTGTTCTACCTCAGATCAGAGTTGAGCAGCGGAAGCAGTTTGGAGTGTATCTCTGGATGGGAGAAGTAAGTTTGGAATCTACTGATAGTTATGAAGTAGAGTTATGTTTGGATCTCGTCTGTGTTCTGATTTGGATAAGTATTTGGACTTCGGAATTGAATTGTCAGTTTGGATAACTGGAATTCATTGAGTTTTACGTATCTCTGAGGGAATACGTATTTGATCTATCTCTGGTTTTAGAATCTGCAGTTTTGGGAAGTTTGGTAGTTGAGTCAGACTCGTCTGTAGTCTGATATTCTGTTTAGTTCTATAAATCTAGATGATTAGGAGATCTATAGCTTAGTAGTTTAGATTGTTTGTAGAGCGAGTATCCCGGTATATATATATACTTGGGGAAACTCGAGGAATTTTATCTAGAATTTAGTCTAGATAGTTAGAATTGTTTGATTGGATGATTTGGCTGCTATGGTTGCTAGCATATGGATGATAGTATATGCTTGTGTTTTAAATTAAAATCTTTAATAAGATTATTAAATTACCTTTGTTTAAATTTCGGGGACGAAATTATTTTAAGGGGGGAGGAATGTAATATCCCGGAAATTTTGACAATATCAATTTAATAATCTGTTAATAATTAAATTGATATGGATAATCTTTGATAATAAGATTTGAATTTAATTTAATAATCTGATTAAATTAGTATTTAATTGATGATTTTATCTTTTAAAAGTTAATAAGATATTTCTATTTGGATATATATATATATATATTTATTTATATATATTGTAAATAGAAGCTTTGGTAAATTGGAAATTTAGATTTAGTTTAATCTGGACTTTTCAAAGTTATTTAAATAAATAATATTTTAGTTTTAAATATACTTTAGATAAATCTTTTAATTGGTTTTATTTTCTTTAAAGAAATTTATATATATATAGATAAGCATTTATAAAATAATAAATTAAGTAAAAGCCTTTATTAACATTTATATTAAATAAGTAGTAATTACTTAAATGACATGTGTAAATCTCTAAAGGCTTGTTTTACCAAGTGTTAACTAATAAAACAATATAGTGACAAATGTCATTTTTTTAAAATTAGTTTTCTTTTTATTTTTAATAAATCATTTTACCATTATAAACATATGCCTTCTTCTCCTCATTTCTTTTGCTATTTCTCTTTTCTAATACAAAGAAAACTTCAACTTGAAAACCATTCTCAAAACAAATCTGAAATCAATACTTCTCAAACCAAATCTAATTCAATAACCTGAAACCACTTCCTCAAACCCCTGTAAACACATTTCCAAATCAAGAGCCTGTAACATTTTCAAACATTCATCTCCTGTTTCAAAACTCTAAAGCCATCATTTCCAAATTAAAGCAAACCTGCACGTTTTCAAACAATGGCAACTGCATTCATTATCTTCAACCTGAGATGATTAGGATGCATTTTCTTTTAATCTGGAAGTATGCAAAGCAAATCTGAAGCCAGCATTTTCTTTCCAAAATCTGGAATCATCTCAAGCCTACCTGCAATTCTTTTCATCTCTGGAAGGAATTCATACTGTCTGCATTCATTCTTCAAACTGGAAGCAACATGCATGTGTTAAAATCAATTTAAAGCTTCAACAACTAAAGTTTAAAAATCAAATTCAAACAAGCATGCAAGTTTACAGCCTTCAGAAGCTAAACTGCCTCTGTTTCATCTTTGAACAGGTGAGTAACTTTTCTTTAAAAAGCTTAAGTATAAATCTGGTCGCATGAGAATTTCTGAAACAAAGTATGCTTTGTACATATGCATTATCTGTGTATATATGACTGTATGGATGTATGCATGCCTGTGGTATCAATGACATTACTGTTGTTAGTTTCAAACTAGGATTTCAAACAAAATCCATTATCACTTGATCTGTTTATTGTTAGGATTTAAAATTCAAACAAAAGTGTTTGTTTCAGTATATAGATTAATGTTTAAATTATGATTAAGTTAAATAAATTTTGAATGACTTGTGAAAACAAAAACAACAGAGAAAACTTAAAATAAGTAAAAATTAAAATATCTCAATTCGTTGATTCAAGAATATTAGTGGAATATTTAAACTAAAACATGATTTTTAGAACAGAAATCATGATTTTTAGTAATGGGATTTTGGAGCGGTTTGGGTTTGTCTAAATTTTATAGTTTGGGTGTTTTATGGTGATCTCTATGGTCTGGGAAGTAGGGGTTCTTTCTGGTGATAGAAGGATGATCGGGGAGGTCAGTAAAAATGGTGGAAGTAGGGGCAGATGACCGTGGCGATGGTGGTTGGGCGATTGGGTTTGTAAACCTAGTTTTGGCTGGGTTTTGATGTTCGATCGGCATTGTCTCTCTAGTGTATCGAGTCTAACGAAACTCGAGGGAATGGTAGCAGGGAGGTTGGCGATGGTGTGGCAGGAATTCCGGAGTCGTTGATGGTCGGAGTGTTGTGGATGAGGTGGGTTCCAGATTTCCGATAATGGTTCCAGTTTGGGTGTTTTAGCTCGAATTCGATTTCGACTTAGGAATGACGATCTAATGATCGAGTTGGGGTGGTGGAGTGGTTTTGGATGTGGAACGATAATCATTGATGATCGGAGGTGACTGAGGGTAACGTGCACGTGCACATGTACGTCTCGTACAACTGGAAGAATTTAAAGTTTAGGAAGATGAAGTCTGGGTTTGGTTCGAAGTTTTAGTGTGAGAGACTCGAAGTCGTACTCGAGGAATTGGGGACTGGGCTCGGGGTTTCGAAGGAGAGGCTCGTGTAGTTATCACGGTTTTAAATTTTAAAACTTAGCAAAGTTAAAAAGAAAAGGGAGGGGAAACTCGGAGTTGTCTTGGGGTTTTTAGGTTTTGGCACGGGAAAAAATATTGATGGTCTCGGGTCAATTACCTGTTGCAGTTTTCTTTTTAATCTGTTTGATTTTAAAACTTTAAACTTATTTTAAAATTTGAAAGCAAGATTTAAATCTAGTTTTAAATCAAATATAAAGTATGGATTCAAGTTAATTTGTATCTTAATTCAAATAAATAAGTTTTTATTAAATTTATAATGTTTAACAAATGAAAAATGTTAAAAATATAATTTTATAAAGGTTTGAATTTAAAAATCTTTAAATGTTAAGTGTTTCTTAACATTTGAATTTAAGAAGATTTTATAAATTTGATTTAAATTTGGTTAAAGTTAAATTTGTATTTTATTTTAAATCTTTAATTTAAAATGAATTAAAAAGAAACTTTTAAAGTAAAATGTTTTAAAGTCTTTGTTAATGATAATTAGAGTAGTTAAAGGGTTAATACTTTAAATTAGAAGTAATTAAGATTTAATGATGTAGGATTCATTAAATTAATAAGATAATTAAAGAATAATTTGATAATTTAATTAATTAATGATTTAGTGTTAATTAATTAAATAATTAGGATTATAAGTTGATTAATTAAGAATTAAGGATCATTTATTTAAATAAGTATAGATTTTTAATAAATGATTAGGAATTAATTAATCAAGTGATTAAAGATTAATTAGCAATTAATTTAATTAGAAATTAATTAAATGGTAATTAAGAATTTATTAATTGGTAATTAATAATGATTGATTTAAGTTTAATTACTTAAATAAGAATTGTTAATAATTAATGAGGGTTCATTAATTAGGAATTATTGAATAATTAATTAATGTGATTAATCTTGATAATCAATTAGATTAATTAACTAATGATAAGCATTTATAAATTGGTTAAGTATAATTTACTTAATGGAATTAATTAAATGAATTAATTACTTAAGGTAATTAATTAAATAAATTTGATAAGTTTAAATTAATTTGTTTAATTAATTTAAGTAATCACTTGGTGATTTGATAATTACTTAAATGTAATTAGTGGAAGTATAAATTACTTAGGAAAGTAATTAAAGTTAATTAGTGGATGTAATTAACTAAAGATGGATTAATAAAAGTAATTTGAGTTTAATTACTTTGAATAATTAATCAAGGGATTAATTAAAGGATAAATAATTAAGAAGTAAATTAATTAAGGGAAGAGTAATTAAGGGTAGTTAATTACTAAATGTGATTAATCAAAGGTGATTAATAATTAAAAATTAATTATGAAATATAATTAATTTAAATGGAGAAATAAATTAAAGAAGTAATTAGAATCATTAATTAATATGATTAATGATGTAATTAAGGATTGAGTAATTAAGATTAATTAATCAATAATAAGTGATTAAAGTAATTAATTAATTATAATTAATTAAAGATTAATGTAATTAAGTATGGTTAATTAATTATGAAATAATTAAAGATTAATTACTTAATGGTTTAAGATAATTAATTTTTGAAATTAATTAAGTATTAATTACTTAAAGTAATTAAAGGGTAATTAATCAGGAATGATTAATTAAGATGGATACTTAGAGTATGATTAATTAATTGGTTTAATTAATGATTAAGTAAGAAGGATTTATAAAATGAAGTAATTAATTTAATTCACTTTAAATTAATTAGATGATATAAATCATTGCTTAAGGATATATGAATGAGATTGAATGTATTTCATTGTTTGATATCTCTGATGAGATATGATTGATATATGATATGGATGTTTGGTTGAATTGAAATGATAATATGAATTATCTGTTGTGATGATAATGTAGATTATCTATTGAATTATCTATCTGTGTGTAGTATAGATAAGAATTGAATTGTTTTAACCTTAAAACAACTTGGCCCTTAAAAGATACGTTTTGGATTTCGATGAGACCGGGATCGGGTTTCCGTATACCGGATTTCCAGGTCTGGAGACCCGAATACCACATCGATCCAAATTTACGATAGGTCGTGAATCAAGTGAAGATGAAGATTCAGAGTGCAAGGGTTATTGTCGTTAACTCTGAGGGTGATTCCAAAACGAGTGTAACGAGATAATGCCTTCGGTTTCGTTCGAACCCGGAACGAACTTGTATGGACTGAATGCTTTCAGAACATCGTCAGGTGGACGATGAGCATTCTAAGTGATGTGTTCTTTTCTAAGGTAATCGTGACCTCAAGCCTCATCAAACCGGGAATGGCTAAAACAGGGGAGGTGCAGCAAGGTTAGTGGGTAGCACCCAAGTAGGACAAGGTTACCTCTGTCTAGATGTCCCTTTCTATTTTCGACTTAGTGGTGCGGTTGTTGATCCCAACCGTGAGGTATCTTGTGCGGGAATTATCCAGTAAGGGATGTTCCGACCTTGTGTTGCAGGGGATTGAGAGTGATCCTCGGTACGGTGATCTAGGCCACGTACTATGACGGGCGGTACCCCGGTAGCCCTGCCATTGTATGGAATCCAAAATCCAATAAGTGCCAACGGACTTGATTGTATAACCCACTTTGTGGCTAGTATGCTGGAATTTAATAATGTAACAATTTTGGCTATTTCATATTTACTTGAAAACCCTAGACCCTATTATAATACAATCGGATTTCCTATCAAATGTTTTGGTTAGCGTAAGGTAAAAACTTACCCATGTTTATTTGTGGGGAGTCTTACGTGATACCTTTTCTTTCTAAAGGTTTTGAAGTTAAGCAAGTTTAACCTGTTACTCACACCAGACCCATGTCTGACCCAAGTGTTTATTTCTGTTTTATAAACTCTTGGGTACTCAAATTTTTACGAGTAGCCAAGGGATTCAGGTTTAGCTTTGATGAATTGTGGAGGAGCAATGGAGCAGGAGGCTTCAGCGTTGTAGATATATATAGTAGTTCCGCTGTGTCTGTATCTCTGTAGTGTATTGAGTTGTAATGTCTAGACAGATGTTTATAACTGTCTAGTAAGTGATGTATATGCTGTGTAACTCTGTAAAGTGTTGTATACTATGTAATAGTTTATGTTATTAATATAATTTATTTGTTCCGCTGTGAGATCGTTGTTGTTGTTTCTTTCTTTCTTCTCTTCTTTTCTATTTTCTACCCCTTTCTTTCTTATTAGCGATACGACTTTCTATGGAGAGAAAGTCGTGGTCGTTACAATTGTATTTGTTCAAGTGATATAGAGAAGATGTGTACAGATAGGATGTTACCTGTACAGGTGATATTTGCATTTGTTTGTACAACAATACAGGTATATTTTTCTTTGTATATTGCGAATTGACTTTGGTTTGTGCTAGAGTACTGATTCCATTAAATGCATGTTCCCCCCATGCCTACATACTTATCCCAATTTTTTTCCTAAGTACATAGGTTATATTATTATCTTCATTTCCTTCTTGCCTTGCATTTCGGCTGAGAAGAAATATTTTATATATGTGATATAATTTGCTTTGTACAATTTGTCTATGCTTGCCTACATTTTTTTTTTATCTTGGCTGATATGAAAACATTTCGGTGGCTGCAGTGATATGTTGTAAAGATCCAAGCATTAATTGCTTTATCTTGTTTTGCAAGTTACTACATACATATTTATATTTGTTTCATAGTTGAGTATCACTGTCTTCTTATTTGTTTTCAAGTGTTCATACTTATGTTTATTTTTTATTTCTAACATAAATCATCACTTCTAATATTTATTATTATAATTTATCTTTAACCCATTTATTTACAATTTAAATTCAAAAATACAATTAATTATCAGTTTAAACTTATATAAAATTCGGGGTCGTTACACTACAACTCAAAAGTGAGAACTCGGTCATTTCACGAAAGAGATTTGGTACTCCAAAGAGTGATGGAAAATACCAGAAACCCCGCAGATGGACCGCTGGGGCCAAATTGGGAAGGACCATTAATCATTTGCAAAGTAATCCCCCCGAGAGCTTACAAATTATGCTAATCAGACGGCAAGTTCCGAGAACATGGAATGCCGAACATTTGGGGCCATATTTTTCAAAGATGAATGAATAAAGCATCTCTTTCTTAAAAAGAAAATCTACATGGTTGGGAGTGAAATACTCCTTATATTTGGATAATAACTAAGATGGTAGCCTACCTAAGATAGTAGAAAGCCTCTGTCTGCGCCATAATGGCCAGTGCAGGGCACCTTCTAGAGGGAGGGCGGAGTAAGCCTTTAACTACGCTATAAGATGGCCAGGTTAAAGCATCGGACAAGCCCTTGGCCGTGCCTCTGGTCGGGCCTAAGGCAACTCCTGGAGGGAGGACGGAGTAAGCCTTTATTCGCGCCATAAGATGGCCAGGATAAAGCACCGAACATGCCCCTGTCCGCGCAACGCTATGGCCAGGGCAGGGCGCCTCCTAGAGGAGGTCGGAGTAAGCCTTTATCCATGCCATAAGATGGCTAGTGTAAAGCACCGGATAAGCCCTTGACCACGCCTCTGGCCAGGTCAAGGCGCCTCCTGGAGGGAGGTCGGGTAACTCTTGGTTCCAGCCTCTAAGATAAGCTAACCAAGAGCACCAGACAACAATGGACTAAGATGTCCAAGCCTAAGAAGGGGCTCATTCAACAATGGACTAAGATTTCCAAGCCTAAGAAAGGGCTCATTCAATAATGGACTAAGATGTCCAAGCCCAAGGAAAGGCTCATTCAACGATAGACTATGATGCCCAAGCCTAAGAAGAGGCTCATCCAATAATGAACTAAGATGTCCAAGCCCAAGAGAAGGCTCTTCAAATCATAAACTAAAATGTCCAAACCCAAGAAGCTGTATATCTCCAATGGACTAAGACGTCCAAGCCCGAGAGGCAATTGATCAAATTACAACTACATACAAGACCTAAAGGGTTCATACATGTCAAAGAGGACAAAATCTAAGGAGTAGGGCCGAACTCCATCAATTAAATTCCCAAATCTGGGTTTTGGGTTTCTCATTTCAAGATTTCATCTATCAATACACGAATCTAGGTTCTGCGTCATTATCAAGCACTTATAATCTTTATTATACCCGACTCTGGGTTTCGAGACTTTTGTTTCCGGACTTCATTCACTGATACCCAAATCTGGGTTTCGGGTCTTTATCAATCACTAATTATATTTATCATACCCGAATCTAGGTTTCAAGATTATTACTTGATGCCCTAATCCAGGCCTGCTGTTTCTAAAGACAGCTATGATGGACTTCTATCTATCCAACATATGCCCTAATCTGGGACGAAAACTTCAATTATGATAAACAATTGCCGTGGATTTCTACCCATCCAATAGGTGCCCTAATCTGGGCCAGAGATTCTTCTTACAAAGATAATTGTTAATAATTTCTATTTATCCGACATATGCCCAGATCTGGACTTGGGATTTTTTGACATGAAGACAATTATTACGGATTTCTAGTTAATCCACCATAAATAGCCGAATCTGGGTTTAGAAATTCTACTTAGAGGACTATTTGTGGACATTGCTATATGGATTCTGGATATCTTATAATTAACTTATAAACTTCACAGAGTTAATACCCTAATTTGGGTTAAATCTCATTACTTCCTAATCTCTATCGAGTCCCAAACCTGGGCTGTGAAGTAGTAGAGTTGAAGTTACTCCAGGCAACCAGAAATTTCAAACTAGTCTTCTTAATACCTAAATTAGAGTTAATGTTTCATGATTCAAAATAAGGCTCACCAACATTTGAATGAAGACTTCAAGATCATTCAGATACCCGGGAAATTTCCAAATATATATTAAAATGGATGGATTACAAAGGCCTAATTTCAGATAACAACTTGTAGCCTCCATTTACAGCTATTGGCTATTTCCCACAAGGAGTTCGTAGGTAACACTTATCAAATGCATTAATGGCTATCGATTACAGGCCACGTATCTTTTGAATTAGAATTATGATCAACTAACTAACTAGATATAGATGCATTAATATGTTGATTTATCATGAAGCATATGCATAAATATGATAATGAGCTAACAATAGAAAATATCGTTTACTTTGAATTTTGCAGGAAAATAAAGTTGTAGAGAGCGGGAAAGTTATTGAATTTTTGTCCTAAAGAACAGAAGCTTCTTTCATATAGGAGGGTGGGAAAAATGTTAGCCATAAAATCTACTTAAGAGCAGAAGTATGAAAGAAGTTTAATGACAGTATTAGGTTTCGTTGAAGTTATAGATATAGGTTTTGACAAAGGTCATAAAAAGACGTTTCGAAGGAGTCGGAGGCACCAGCTGCCCTTACCAGCAATAAAAAGTGTGAATGCTTTCGATTCAGATGGAAACATGACTACCCTTCTGCCATTTTCAACCTTTCGACACAGATAAGTAAGTAAAGACTGCTTTAGAACCCCTTTCAAAGGAAATGGGTGATAATCTTCCACTTACGTGCCAAACCTTTCAGAACCAAAAGTTTCGCCTACATAACAACCCTTTCGAAAGCATATCCAAGACTTTCGAATTGGTCGAGGCTAATGACATCAGGAGAAAGTTCTGCATCGATCAACAGATAAGCATTTGGAAGCTACCTACAATGTCGGAACCATTAGAGCTTCAATATCTTCGAAGCCCCTATGAAAAGCCTTCGACAGAGTTGAAAGGTTTCCATCATTACTTTCAATGACGACAAGGCAACATGAAGATAAAGGCGCATTTAAAGACCTTCTGACAACATCGAAAGCAGTTCTGGAGAAAGCGGAGAAAAGGAATACTAAAGACTTAACAAAGGCGAAAGGTTGATAAAAGACTCTTTAGACTTAGTCGAAAGGCCTGGACAAAAATGAAAAAACCGTGAGGGTGAGTCGAAGGATACGAAAGAGATGCCTTTCGGCAGCATCGAAGGAAAACGAGGCCTTTTGACCAAGTTGAAAGGCATAAGGCAGCATATAAAAAGAGGCCTTTCGACTGGGTCGAAGGCATGAGCGCGGAAGGGGGATCGACCTGCATCTATAAATAAGACCCAAGGGGTCCAGTTTTGGGACCGAATTTTGGAATCCTAAATTCATTTCTTTTACTCCAATTTCTTAGCTGCAATCACATCTTCTAGAAACCCTAAATCCAATTAAGGATAAAGCTCTCTTAATTGTAACTCATTTCAGATTATTAATAAAATAGAGATGGCTGGTTCATTAAGGATTTTGATGACGAGGAAGATCATTTAGATTATTAGCTAGTCTAATGATCCATTGCACATGATTCTAACCTATTCCCCTAACTTCTTTTTGTCGATGCAATGCATGGGGTCGAATTGGTTATACACAGTCAAAACACATCATCATCGAAACCAACATAAGGCAATGAAAATAAGAATGTTGATGATGTTTCAACATCGGTGAATCTATGAAACTGAGGGATATCCAGTCGATCTTATACAGGAAAAACAAAGTGGAGCTTAGACAGTTACAAACTAGACCTATTTCAAAAGAATAGAATCCCTCTCGACCTGATCGAAAGGGGGGTTCCGAAGGGGTCCCACTTTATAATTGGTTAACAATCGATTAAATAGGAATTCGTTCGAAAGGGCTTTATCCCCAGTTACATCTGTAACCCTTTCGAAGGGGTTCCTTAACAAATGTAGCGAAACCACTTGAGTTTAGAGTATCTATAAGATATAAATAAAACTTGTGTTCCTTTCGACACCGTTGAAAGGCCCAGAACAGGCTTTCCGACATGATTAAAAGGAATGAGAAGCCGAAATGGATAGTTGCTTCTGACCCATTCAAAGGAAAGGTTTCGAACGAGATGCTGCTTGCTTAGGTTACATATTTGAGCTAACTCCTTAAACCCTTTCGACTAAGTCAACCAGGCCCAAAGGTAGGTTTCGATAGAAGAGGTCTTCTCGACAATTTGGTTTCATTTGAACTCGGTCACCTTCCATATAGCTTTGGGGATGTTGGCAAGTTTTCTTGTTAACAGTATTATTTGAAGGTAAATATTTGGGAATTGGTTTAGATCATGTACTTAGTATTATTATACAAAGTATTTGATATCACTTTGAAACGATTTTGGTTAAGTACCAAAATTATGGTTTGGATGTACCGAACTCACTTCTTTTGCTTGAAAATAGTTTCGATGATGACTGTAGCATCATCGGCGTTCATTTTTGGGTTTATGAGTGGGGGATGCTACAGAGTTGTTTTAATAAAATAGATTTTGATGTAATCATGAAAGTACGATTTGTTATACAAAGGATGTATGTATATACTATTAATTCAATTCACTTAAAATAAAACCCGATGTTTAGTTTTAAAGTTTATCTTTAGAAAGAAATTTGATATGAACTTTTTGTGTAGAAATGTTTTGTGTATATGCTATGTTGGGTGCCCAAGTGGTAGTGGAATGACCCAAATGATTAAGAAAACCTTTTATTGTTTTCTCTTTATAGTAAAATATGTTTAAGAAAATAATTGGAACTTTGTTACGTTATTTTATTAGACACATATAGCCTATGCATTAGTGTTGGATGGTTTATGCATCATGTGTGATATGTTGGTTGATAGTTTTCATTTGTTAAAATGAAACAGAAATTTTCAGCAATTTTGGACATATGGAAACTTCCATGTCATTATAGAACTTGTAATTAAGTGTTTTTGAAAATATAAAGTTGACTTTATATGACACTTGAATTTGAAAAGGTAATAAGTTAAAACAAGTTCAAATTATTGATCATCCTTGTTATATAATAAGAATTCAATGTTTTGTATATACTCTTAGGATAGTAGAGTAGTATATGAGTAATAAAGCGAAATAAGTTTCCTTGAAATGTTTTATAAATGAAGTTATATAATGTTGATAAACTTAAAGTTATATTTATGAAATGATTCATAAACGATTTTAGTATAAAATGACATACTAATTAGATAAATAAATGTGATTAAAAAATAAATTGGTGTAGTTAAGAAGCCAATAAGATAAGTATGTAAGTTATATGTAGATCGTTTTATTTGCATGACTGTTCTTGATCCAGTATTCGAGTACATGTTCTCGAGGTGGTTTACACCGGTCCGAACAAGGATTTTTTCACTCTTTTCTTAACGGTGAACATTGGATATGGACTGATAATAAGATTTCAAAGTTTTCTATCATAGTATATGGTTATGAAAAAAGAACGAAGGTTTCTCATCAAGGAAGTAGATTGGAGTCTGCACTAAAAAGATTTGGTGATCGATACTAGTTTGGAAGTGAAATTATGTGATCGAGCGAGTGATCGAAATTGATATTGTGTACAAATGGTCCATGTATATTGTATGGGCTTGGTATATTTGCATACTATGTTATGTTGACTTATTATGAGTTTGGGGAATGATTCTTTGATTTATTATGAGGTAGTACGAATAATCATTTAAGTAATAACCTAAGGTCATTGAGCGTAAGGTATGCTTAGTATATTGTTTATCGTCCTTAGTCGATGGGGGAGTTTTGAACCTGAGCAAACCATGAGCATTGGTTTTGATGCAACTAGTGCCCAAACTTACCTGGCTTCACTCTTGGATGAGGAATAGTTATGTTGGATTGTCGAAAATGAGTTAAGTATACGAATATTGATTTGTATAATCAATTGTTTTTGACTAGATCGTCGATTATTCGACTATCGAACTTTACCTAGTATGACTTAAGAATCGTTGAAAGGCTTTGCCAATTCATACCAATAAGAACCTCGGGGTGGAGCATTGGTATGAAATGTCTCTAGCTTTTGCTTAATCTGAGAGAACCAGAATTAAGTTAACCAAAAATTCATTGATTGGTTTTGAAGTGTCCAGTGTTTAACTTACCAAATACCACATCAAAACTAGTATACGGGTTCTATGTTTTGGAAGCGGTTACAAAGCAGAATCTTTGTGGAGCCTAGAGATCTATTCGAGATGCTCGAATCCATGTAGCGATTCGTGATCTGTTCGAGATTGTGGAATCCATCTAGGAATTCGTGTTCTTTTCAAGTAATGAAGACTCGTTTGAATGATGCCGAACATAATCTCGACATCAAAAATGATAGAAAACAAAGTAGGATGCACAATCTAGGGTTTAGTCGAAGTGCATAAGGGTATTATCAACTCCATATCTAGAGATACTTGTCGATTGTCGGCCAATGGGGGTTGATTATATTTGGTTCACGTTGTTCATGTTTATGTTCGGACGATTGGCCGCTTGTGTTTACCTTAATAGTATATTTTACCTAGAGATATACGATGCTCATAAGGTACTTTCTAACCTTTATGCATGGAGTGGATTTGGCTTCTCTAAGGAGATCTCCATGGAAAAATCCAATATGCAAATGTACCTTAATGCTTTTGAATGTAACCCAGTATTGTTGTGTTGTGATCAATGTAAGCATCAGAACTATCTGATATGATTTATATTCTACACCCTAGACTTTATCGATCATATCACTATATTAAGCCTAACGAATGGTTGGTTGCATTGAGGAGAAATCCATTACGGGAATCCGTACGGCCTCAATGTTTACTATTACATGTTACACATATTCCTTGAGTTTCTCACATTTATTTACAAGACTGATCCGGGTGTTAATTCTTATAATGCTCGGATCAGCCCCTTGTATATTTTCAGATTTAGCCTTGTGGGCTTTAGAGCTTATGGAGAGGAGTTGGATGATTACTTACTATAGTATTCTTATTTCTACTACATTACTGTATTGTATATATCAGCATATTTGAGGACAGATTGTTATAACTATTCGGGCTGATGATAGTACTTAGGTTTTATAACTCGGAAGTTTCTATATTCAGTGTAACCCTTTGTACATTTCTTTTGATATTATATGTTATTATTCCGCTAGTAAGATTCTGATGTTGTGTTCTTTCCTTTTTGTTCTATTCTTTTTTTTTGCTTCTTATTTTACCCTGACAATTCGTCTTTCCAACACTTGGGTGCTCGGCACCTGAATACCATGGATGCATTAACATTTGAGGTTCAGAAAGGCAGTCCGTTACACAAATAAAGTTAAACAATCTAGATTCTCCATGTTAAAAAACCAGTTTCAAAATTTTAGAATGAAAGAAAATGAAAATATATATTAGATATGTACTTTCACCTTCATGACATCACTCATGCACTTATTGGATTGAGAGAGACCATATCAAAATTTGATATTGTAACAAAAAAATTTAAACACTTTTGTCCAATGATTGGGAAAGAAAAGTTTAATCGAAGAGGGTAACAATCTCTCAAAACTCACCGTTGAAGAGTTGCTGTAATCTAGTGGCATACAAAGTAAATCTGCAGACCAGAAAAATGTAGAATCAGAAAAAGAAAATGATGGCATTCTAATTTGAAGAGGATTCCAAGCTTGATGAGGATGGAATGGCCTTCAATGCAAAGAATTACGTACAACTTAAGAGGCAATTGAGAAGAAGCAACAATAATGGAAATAACAATTCTACACTTATTTTCTTTAGATGCAACAACAAATATGAAAAATACAACAAGAAAAATAAACTACCTTTTTAGGCAACATGGGATGATTCTGATTCCTCGTCTTCTTCCAAAAGCGATAATGATGACGAGCAAGCCAATTTTAGCATAATGGATACAAAGAATGAGGTACTATATGATTTAAGATATAATAAACTTTCTGAGTTTTTCATAGAACTGGATTTAAAAAAAATCTTAGAAAACTCATAAAGAAACTACAGCAAATTTAAGTAGAGTAGAATTACAAATAACTACGCTTAAAGATGAAAAACCGATTTAAAAGAAGTTATTGATGGCTAAAAATTATCTCTAGAAAGATCTAACAATAAAAATGGAACCGAAACACTGTTTTAAGAAAAGTTAAATTACCTAAAGAATGTGATTCATTAAATGATTTAAATAAAGATCTGAAATTTTCTGTTGATAATTTAAATTCTAAAAGTGTTTATGTAAAAAAAAAATCGAGCAACCTAGAAAAAAAATTAAGATTTATAAAATTCACAAAATTCATTTCAAAATTTGACATGTACTTAAGGATGAACTTAAGTACATATAGAGATAAAAACGTCAAATTATCAAAAGAAAATTGGGAATGAACTACAAATTCAGAAACATTAAAATCTAAAAATTTGGAGTTTAGAAATAAATTAGAAAAGCTTACAAATAATGTTTCAGAATTTAGTAAAGGTTAGGAAAACCTTTCAAATTCGATAAAAATTTTAGACCGTCACATAATAAAAATGGTTTTGGATTTAAGAAAAATAAAAACAAAAATACTCCAAAGACATGTAACTCTTTATATACAAAATTTAAAAAGTTGGATAACAGGCCTAAAATGAAGTAGAAATACCTAATAATAAGATAGTTAAAATCTGGGTTCCAAAAACAAACAATAATCTAATTAGAAAGAAACATATAGAAAAAATCATGATAGATTTTGATAACAATATTAATTATTCTTTCTATGGTATGGTTAACTAAAAATTAACCCCGGGACCATAACATAGGAAGTAGGATCTGGATAGCAGGTATTACAATCATATGATAGTAAACTCCAGCATGCTACAAACATCAAACCAATAGATGGAGGCACTATTTCTTTCGGTAAGTAATGGATGTATCATCGGAATAGAGGACATTGGCAATAATGGTAACCCAAAGTTACCATTAATCACAAATGTCTGTTTAGTTAAAAATTAAAACATAACTTATTAAGCACTAGTCAATTTTGTGACAAATGTTTTAAACTAAGTTTTTAAAATGATAATTTTCATATTTTTTTTATCAAAATGAATGACTTATTGTCGAAATAGAAGAAAATGTAATATTTACATTTTAAATATGAAATTTAATCATGGCATCAACATGTGACTTATGGAAAACTCTTGTGGTCCATGGGTTTGGCACAAATAGTTTTTTCATATTAACTTTAAATTATTAAATAAAATAAAAAAACTAGAAATTTCACGATGTTTTTAAAAAAATGAGTTTTAAAGTTAGTAATATGTGTGATGCTTTTTAGAGAGGTAAATTAAGAAAATCTTCCTTTAAATCTATAAATGGAATCTCAACTAAATGACCATTAGAATTACTAGACTTAGATTTCTTTTGCTCGACTCAAGTTAGATCAATAAATCGTAATAAATATTTTTTGTAATAGTTAATGATTTTTTAAGATATACAGAGCTTTATTTGTAAAAACAAACATTATACTTTTGAAATGTTTAAAAATTTTGTTAGAAGAATTCCAAATTTAAAAGATTTAAAAGTAAAAAAATGTTGGAAGCGACCACGGAGGAGAACTCAAAAATGATGGTTTTACAAATTTTTGTCCTAGAAAGGGAATTAATCATCAATTTTCTTTTCCTAAAACACCACAACAAAATTGTGTTGTGGAAAGAAGAAATAGGACCTTTATAACGACGTAGAATTTCAGTCATTTGAATTTGGGATATTTAATTGATTCTAAATATTGAAAAGTTAATTTTATAAGTTAAATAACTTGAATTTCAAATATAGCGATTTATTTGATAATTAATTTGTTAAATTTAATATTTGGAATTGTTTAAAATTTTAAATCTTGAATTTAATATGAATGAAAATGATTTCGAAGGTTGATTCAAATTCTATTTGAATAAGAAGGAAGAAAATAAACTTTTAAATTGGACTTAAAAGTGATTTAAGTGATTTTGGAAATAACTCGTTTTAATTTACGTGTGAAAATAGCTTTTTGGGGCACTATCTCAAAATTGGACGAAACTAGTTTTATTGGATCCGTAATAGTAAATTATAATCTGTAGTCGAATTTTAGGGAAATTGGATGTATCATTTGGTCGTGCGAGTTCGAAACGCGTAGAAACTAATTAAAGGAATTTAAATGAATATAGTTTGATTTTGGAATGCTAACTTCTGTATATGATGGAATTGGCTTCCGATACTAGTTCCATTGTGTTCGGAATAAGGGTATTGCATATAGAACGCTAGGCGGAACGCCTCATTTTGAGTTCAAAAATTTAGCGAGTGAATATGGCCTTGGAAATTTTCTATAAAAGGTCGTTAGCTACCCTCATTTGCAAACCCTAACTGAAATAAGCTTTAGTCGCCATTTCCCAAATAACTAAATCCAACGGCCATAAATCGATCGAGAGCTAGGAGCGAAATTAGCGGAAACGTTCAACATGAAATTTGTAGAGCTCGTCACCACGAACCCATCCATATAAGTCGGTCATCGATTGATGGAGCACGGCGGCGGAAAGGGCTTCGTGATGGTGGCAGTTTTGGGCGTTGGTTCCTCGTCGACGACGAAGCTTCGGGGTGGTGCCCATAGCAAACGGCGGTCGATGACGACGAGCGCGAGCTCTAGCGAGGTCGCGGTGGTGGCAGGTGATGCCTAGCGGCGGTGAGGAGGGGAAAGTCACGAATAAACATTTTCTCGTGCCTGGGTTTCGTTCATGAACAAGTGGAAGGAGGGAAGATTATTAAATTTAAATAATTTATTAATTATAAGTTAATGATAATTTAATTGTTTCAATCGTTATAAATTCATAACATTTGCGTACGAGGTTCAAATTTAGCGCGACAAGTTGCATTGCGCTTGTTACTGCAATATCTACGTTATGGAGTTGGATTGGATGGATTTAGAGCTAGTAGGAATTTGGGTCAAAATTGATTGTCCGTTCAGTTTTAATTCAAACCACAACACTTTAGAAATTACTGGAATTAAGGTGAGTAAAACTCGCCTTTTTGGTTAACCGGTTAAGTTATATAGTTGAAATAAAATTACTGATAGACTGGTTGGATGATTTACTATTTAATTAGTTGATTTGGATATATTCCCGCCCTTGGAGTGGACGAGACCCTATTACGTTCTCATGTAAGAGGGGATGACCCTTTGTATATGAATCCCACCTCGAAGTGGTTGATTTATATTTTTATGATTATACTGTATGTGATGCAGGGGGACAGGTTGGAGGGATTTAACAGGATTCCCCACACTATTGATTTATTTTCATATAAATTGATATATGATATGTTGGATGTTATAATTGATGACATAGACATGATTTTGTTTATTTAGTGCT
The DNA here is from genome assembly GCA_030737815.1 of Allium fistulosum. Lineage (NCBI taxonomy): Eukaryota > Viridiplantae > Streptophyta > Magnoliopsida > Asparagales > Amaryllidaceae > Allium > Allium fistulosum. The sequence goes on along the minus strand of CM060902.1, from coordinate 1,126,115,149 downwards.
TAAGTGTCACTGGGCTTTATATTTTGGTATTTTAAATTACCATAAAATAGCGATTGATTTAAAATGGGATTTCAAAATGATTTTGGAAATTATATATGTTTTAAATAATTATTCTTGAATTATTTGAAGAAGTAATTTATTTTAAAATCAAAGGTATGATTTTTTTTGGATATCATAATTAAATAGTTTTATAAAATATTTTAAATAGAGATTTTTGAACTGTAAAATAAAGATTTTTAAAAATTTTAAATAAGTCCGCCTTTTATAATAAAGGGATATGTTTTAAAAAAAATACAAATATTTTGATATTAATATTTATTAACCATTTTATATAAAGTAATCTATATATGTATATGTACATATATTAAAGATTTACAAATGTGATATTTATAAGTGTGATAATTTATAATAGTGATATTTTACAAATGAAGGATGATTTGTAAAATCGTATTTTGTTAATAAAAGTACGAATTTATAAACCGTGTTTATAAATTAAAGAAAACTATCGTCATTTAATAAATTGGTGAAATAAGTCGAACGGTGGATTTATTGTAAGACGTGGAATGATATTTTAGAAAATAGTTGATTCTATTTTGGAAATTGAAGGTGAGGGTAAATTGGGATTGTTAAACAATATTTTATAATTTGAAAGAAATTTATAAAAGAAATTTATACCTATGGAGCAAGGTTAAAAACGGTTGAAATTATGTTTTGAATAGGCCTTTATCAATAAACGAGTTTTATAAAGGAATGGGGTTATAAATGAGATTCATAAATAAAGGGATTTATGAAAGGAAGTTTCATAAAATAGAAGAGATTTATAAATATAGCTTTATAAATATGGAAACGATTATGTGGAAAGTTAAGTATGAATTTTTATCAAGGAAATATAATTTTATTTTAAAAGTTGTTTATTTATATTAATATTGTTTTAAAGTGGTTTATCAATATTTTAATATTTTGAAAAGTTAATTATTTAAAATTATTAATATGGTTTGAAATTAAATATAATTATTTATTAATAAAGTTTTGGAAATTAATTATTAGTATTTATAAAAATGTTGAAGATAACTTATTATTGTTTTATTTAAGATGTTTTGGAATTTATTAATTATTATTTTAAAATGTTTTAAAATTAATATTTATTTATTTTTAATGTTTACTATTATATAATAGCGTTTTTAAGTAACAGATTAGAATTCATATTTTAAATGTTTTCGAGATTTATAAATAGGGTTTTATAAACAGATGTGGATTATAAGTGGAATCTTATAACATGTTTTGGAAAACATAAAGGAAGATTGGTTAAAAGATAAAAGAGTTTTATATATGATTTTAGATATTTTTATAAGAATTTTATAAATTGGTTTATAGATTTATAAAATGAGTTTTATAAATGGTTTTGTGGATTTATAATGGAGTTATGAATGATTTTGGAATTGAATAAAAAAGGGAATCTTCCCAAACGTTGGTGAATATACTTATAACGTTGAGAAAGTATATGGATATTTTCCCAAGTATTGAGAAATAGGGATTTGGGGGTTTATATATACACACACAGATATATATATATATATATATATATATATATATATATATATGTGTATGTAGAAAGAATTTTGATTCAAGTATTACAAAGTGAATTTAAATTAATGGAAGATTAATTAAAAGGGGGTTAGTGGTTGCTTGTGTGCTTAACCATTGGTAGTTTTCCCTATGGAATTAAATCCCATATTGAATGTTGTTTGATAGTTAAATAACCCACTATCGGATTTGGACCCAAAACGTAACTTTAAAGTATCTAGGAATGACTAAAACAGAACGAACTTGTATGGATGAATGCGGGTATTGCATTCTTGCCTGGAGGGCATTATTAGCATTCCAAGTGGGAAGTGCTATATTGAAGGTAAAATGTAGCCTTAAGCCTCATCAACCGGGAATGACTAAAATGGGGGAGATGCAGCAGTGCTAAGTGGGTCGCTCCTAAGTAGAGAATGATCATCCCTATCTAGAGTCGATATTATCTCTCATTTGTATGCTTCAAGGTCCATTAACAGAGAGGTGATCATATTATGTACTATCTAGTAAGGGGTAGGCTTACTTGTGTTGGCAAGGGATCCAGGCAATGTCCTCGGTGTTATTTTATCTAGAGATGCATCTTGACGGGCGGTACCCCAGCAGCCCAATCGTTGTATGGAATCCATTTTCCAATACGAGCCTTTATGGTTTTAGTTGTATACCTAGTATGCTAGAATTTAATTAATGTAACAATTTCGACTATGATTAATAAGTATTTGTGTCTAAACACTATTATAATATCAGAGAATTTCATGTGAATGGTTTTGGTTATCATAAGATAAAAACCCATCCGTGTTTATGTGCGACATGGTCTTACGAGATACTTTTGATTTCAAAGGTTTTCTAGAATTTTAAAATCTAGTTAATTTCAAAGGTTGTCCAGACTGACTCAGGTGTTATTCTATTATAATGATAGGGTTAGACCGAGCATATTTATAGATTACATTGGATGCATTGGAGCTCAGGTGACGAGCTGGAGGCCTTCAAGTCATATTCACGTATATGTTTACTTCTGTTGCATTGTAGTTGAAATCATCGGTATTTGTGAGGACAGGCTATTATAATTGTCCAAGCTGATGATTGTGATTTGTTGTTGTACTCTAATGGACGTATGAATATAACAGTTTCTCTTTTGTAAAGATAATTGATATTATATTATACATTTTTCCACTGCGATTGTGAGATTCATTGTTTGTTTTATTTCTTTCCTCTTCTTCTCTTCTTCTTCTTCCTTCTTTCTTTCCCATAATTCTCCATCTTCCTATTCAATTTGGGTTGGACATGTGTGGTTTATTATTAGCTTGAATTGTACGGATTGACGGGTTGTTACAAACTTACAAGAATGTGCTAGAATATTACTTAATAGCACCTCTTTACCTCAAAATTTGTAGGCTAAAGCAGTTGCTACTGCATGTTATGTTCTAAATCATGTTTCTCTAAACCCTAAATCAAAATGTACCCTATATGAACTTTTTAATCAAAGAAACCAAAGATATCATATTTTAGATTTTTGATGCAAAATGTTTTATTTCAAATACTAAAGATAATCTAAACAAAATTGATTCTAAAGCTAATGAAGGTATTTTGTTGGTTATTTAGAAATTAGTAAAGCTTATAGAATTTTCAGTAAAAGAACAAATATTATTGAAGAAACTCTACATGTTTCCTTTGACAAAAATTTTAATTACTCTAAGGATAATGCTAAAATATCTAATATAAACCAATCTACAAATGTCACACAAAATAGTGAACATAATGAGAAACCTCAAGTAACCAACGAATCTTTAGAACAAAATACAACCAAATATCCACCTAGACTTAAAAAGATTGCCCTATTGAAAATATTTTAGGCAATATTTGTACAAATTTTTTTACTAGAAGACAACTAAATGAAATGAGTCACTTAGATTTTATTTCAAATATTGATAGTAACAATTATAAAGAAGTTAGAAAAGATGAATATAGGATTTTAGCGATGCAAGAAGATCCAAATCAATTTAAAAGACATAATGTATAAGAGTTAGTTCCCAAACCCAATGATCAATCTGTAAAAATAAATAAATGAATTTACAAAAATAAAAGTGATGAAATTATAGAAAATTAAGAAACAAAGTTAAATTAGTTGCTCAAGGATACAATTAGGAGAAAGGAGTCGACTTTGATGAAACTTTTACTCCAGTTGCACAACTTGTGGCAATTAGAATTTTATTAGCTTTTCTTGTCATCATAACATTAAATTATATCAAATGGATATAGAAAGCACATTTTTAAATGGTTTCATTAAAGAAAATGTATTCGTAGAACAACTACCATTATTTAAACGTGAAAAATATCCTAACCATATTTTTAAACTAAATATGGTTCTTTATGGTTTAAAACAAGCACCATGTTCTTGGTATGATAGGCTTAAAAATTATTTATTTAATTCAAGTTTTGAGATAGGTAAAGTATACTCAACTTTTTTATAGAAAATGATAATAATGATTTACTAGTTGTCCAAATATATGTTGACAACATTATTTTTGGATCAACTGATGGAAAACATAGCATAGATTTTTCAAATATAATGAGAAAAAAATTTAAAATGTCCCACATAGGGGAATTAAATTATTTTCTTGATTTACAAATAGAACAACTACAAAATGGTATTGTTATTTAACAAGAATAATATTATAAAGATTTAATAAAAAGATTTGGTGTATAAAATATGAGTAGTAAGGTAACTCCAATCCGTACAACTTTCATTTAGATAATGATGAAAATGATAAAGATGTTGACAAAAAACTGTGGAAGTATGATTAGATCTTTACTATATTTAATAGCTAGTTTTCCAGATATAATAATGAGTGTATGTGTGCACGTGCACGCTAGATTTCAATCTAATACTAAGGATTCACACCTAAATGATGTTAAAAGAAATTTAGGATATTTGACTAGAAGTAAAGACCATGGAGTTTTTTATTCAAAAGGATGTCCATTTGAAATAGTGTCATATAGTGATGCTAATTTTTGTGGATATCGAGCAGATAGATAAAGCACTATTGTCACATGTCACTTTATAGGACAATCTTTAGTTTCATGGTACAGTAAAAACAAAACCGTGTATATTTATCTACTTATGAAGTAGATAATATCTTAGCCACTTTAGCTTGTGCTCAAATAATTTATATGCAACAAACTCTTAAATATTTTGGATTAAATTTAAGAAAATACATAAAATAATAGTTAAAATACATAAAATAATAGTTAGAATACATAAAATAATAGTTAAAATACATAAAATAATAAAATTCATATTAAGATTATATAATTATTTTATATTATTAAACTTATAACAATATTTATTGAAAATAAAAAAAGCTTTAAAATGAAATGTCGGTTTCTCAAAAAACCATTACACCGGTGGGTCGGTGTGTGTCCCTACCTTAAACCAATGACGGTAATATTTTGAAATAGGAGATCATTTTTAACTATTCTTTGTTATATTTTCTACTTCATCATTTCATTTTGCTGCATTCATGTCGAATTTAAGCCCTCTTTTTAGAAATCCTAGCCCTAAAATCTCAAAATCCATCCAAGTTTCATTAAAAAATTCAACTTTCTACAACGACAAGAGACAAAAGACCAATCTCCTCTATCTCCTTTGGCTCCATCGTTGAGACTTTTAACAATCAAGTGAAAGAGTGGCTGAAGAACAATAGAGAAAATATCAAGAGATTCAAAGTTATAATGGGGAATGACTGTCTAAGAGGTAGACTGGTAAATCTAGAATCTCTTTCCCACTATGATATTTTAAATACATTTGCTCAAGCTCAACTAGTGATTATTAATGACACGAATAACTTTAAAGTAAATATTTATCCTTGATGTTTCACTCTATTTTACGCTAATATGGAAGTACGAGGTGATGATAATGGAATTGTAATTAAAATGAGCGTAAATAGAGTGGATATCAAATTTAATGATGGTGTTTTGGCACTATTTTTTGTATTTCCTGTGATGGTATTATATTAGATGAGCTAGTTATGGATGATCGAAATATAATGTGAAGAATTTTAGAAAATAGAATGGGAACTGGTCTGCATCAAATCTTACTAACCAAACTCGAATCATTATTCATATGCTTCAATATAATTTGATTCCAAAGATTAGTGGTTTTGACAAGATATATCCATTAGTTCGTAAAGCCATCTATGATATTCTTGAAGATATTTGAGCCAACTGGGCTTATATTATCATGGAAAATATAATAGAGAATCATTCTAAAGATAGAAGATAAAACCCTTATGAGAATCTCATCACTACTATTCTACAACATTTCCATGTTCCTTTGGTAGATGAGACATATATCCAACATTATTATTTTTCTATATTTGATGATAGTCCTTAAAGCCATGAAGATCCCTACAACACTGGATGAGATTCATGTTGTGACACTACTGTATTAACCATTATAGCCTAATATTCCATCCTCTTTACAGCATCTGGCTTGTCCATAGCCTCCTTCTCCCTCTAGAGAAGATCAGATCATATCCATGTTGGACTGTTAAGAGCAGCTTATAAATACAATTATAGAGGAGCGGAAGGAACAAAAGAACGAGCTTGGATTCATTAGATCTCTGCTCGTACAACAACATGGTTTTGTACGCACTCAAGAGTGTGGTGTTGGTACGAGTAGTGAGGGTAGCGCCTTGCAGTCTCCACTTATTTCAGATGAGATATTACTTTCACAACTATCAGTACATGAGCTTCATGTAGGAGCTCAAGGCAGCGATGCACCCAGATCGTTATTTCAGCATCTTACTAGGATGTGAGATATTGCATAAGGACCTAGACCACTGGTTGGACTCAGCCATGAGTCTAGATCTCGTACTCACCATCTAGCACCAGGCTGACATTAACTACTTTTACAAAGTTTGATCCTACTCTCCTTCTGGATATAAATCCCTCTATTGATTGCTTAGAGCTTCGATTGCTTATTTCTCCATAACTGATATCCTTATTTTTTTCTTTTCATTTGCATTTTATTGGACATATAGCTAGTATATTGTTTTTGTATTTGCATATGATGACATTCTGTTATATTTATGCATATTGTGACATTTAGTTGGTATTTCTAAATACTGTGACACTCTATGACATTGTGTTCTCATTTTGTTCATTGTGTTTGAATCTATGTTTTGTGTTCTATAATATGCATTTTGGAGTATTATCGTCTATTTTCTCCTTTTTGTGATGACAAAGGAGGAGAAATGTGTGTGTGTATGTGTGTATATGCTTATATTCAAGGGTAGTACGTCTATTTTCTCCTTTTTTGTGACAATGACCTCATACACCATCCATAGTAGAAAAACAAAAGAGGCCATATAAATAGAGCTATATATCGAATGGAGAATGCTTGTTAACTTATTGGAGTATCGGTGAAAGAAGAAAGAAGGTTACTTGGAAGAAGTTAACATTGTGAGTACCAAGTCATAGATATGTCTTGTTAAAACCCACAAGAATCTCACCACGACTTTACAAGGCTTTAAGTTTGCTAAAAATAATTTTTAATAATTTTTCCAAAATTATTTAATATTTTGAAAGTTTTCATTTTTAGCTTTATAATTTTTGAGAAAAATCTACACAACAGTTCGCTACTGGGGCAAACCTATGTACCGAAGGATAAGGAATTTTCAATATTCCAAAATCGTAAGAAAAAGTTTGAAAAATGCATCACTTCATTCGGCCGTGATCTTTCCTTCTGAGATTTATAGTGATGGTCGTTTCTCTTTAGCAAAACCCTTCAACATCTCTATATACATATGGTTTTTGAAGGAATTTAACAACTTGCTTTTTGATTCTTACTCTCTGATTTTGAAATCTCCCAATTTTTAAAAGCAATAAAAAATAAGGCACTTTCAATTTATAAACCAGTCCTCTGATTTCTACTTGTCCTAAAACTCTTTCTCGTTCAATTTCAAAAGGATTCTTATGAGTTATAGGACCCTTCTACTCAAGTCGGCAAATCGGTATATTGAGATACAATTTTTGTCGAAGATTGTTTTCTTCTGAGTTAGTGGAAATGTAACGACCCGCAAAATTTAATGGTTTTAAAAGTATATTTAACTGTAAATTTGTGAAATTTTAAACAATAAAATTTGAAATTTAAAAATTTATTATTTGGAATACGTCTATTTCAATATAGCTACTGGAAAATTTTCAATTTATAATATTGAAATTATTTTATTGTATAATTTTATTCAAACTCAAATCAGTTAATAATGGTCGGTAATAAAATGTTTTCCAGACTTGAATATTTTTATACAGTAAATTTCTAAATCTTCTTCTGAGTGAGATGTCATCTTTCGTTTTTCCAAATTTGGATTTCTATTACTCTGTTTATCTTATTTTCAGCAAATTTGCAGCATTTTTCTGGTACCGAATATCGACTTTTGATCGGACGATCGTACCACTAATATCTGTATACCGTTTTGATTATCTCATCGTGCTGATCACCACGGTATATTTATTTCTTTATTTTGAGGTCTGGTACGCGACGAAAACAATAAAACGGTGCGTCGTATCGGTACCCTAAATTATAACTGTTTGGTTTTTTTCGCTTTTCAAATTTGAACGTGAATCTCATGCAATAAAATAAATTGCTTTAATAGCTTCTCAATCAAGGTACAGCTGTTACATTCCATCAGTTAAATTTGCATTTATATCGGTACGTTTTGATTTGAACTTGCCCCTATTCTGAAACGTAAACTTTCAATCAATGCTCAGACTTCTTATTTCCAATTCATACTTTCATATCCCATTCTCTACGTCATCTTTCTTTTTCTCCCTTCCTCCTTTTACTGAAGCCATTCACATTCATTTACCCTGCCTTCCTCCTTTCTTTTTCTCCTTTTATTTTCCTTCAAACAGCTTCACACGTCGTCATCTTCACCGTGCCAGTGCCTAGCGACCCACGGCATCCCTACACCACCAGACCTCACCTCCGCCACGTCAGCCTCCACTTCCTCACGTCCTCCGCCCGTGACAACCCATCACCGAACCAGCCCTCCACGTCCTTCCTCCACCTTCACCCCCTAACTAGCTACCGCTCCTCCCATCCCTTCGCCTGACCCGCCACCTGGAAGCTGCCACACACGGCAACCACAATCGCAGCCACCTCTTCCACCACCACAGTCTTCTCCTTCCTCGTGCTCTGACCCATGCACACATCCACCCCGTAGCCTCCATGAACCCATGATGACAGCCCATCCCCAAACCAAGCGAGCCTCGGCCCTTTGCTCCACCAGCCGAAGCCACCTTCAACTGAGTGGCCGCACCACTTCCCGGCACCCCTACCTTCGCCTGCTACAACACTCCGTCACTCTTCCCTCCAGCCGCCCAATGGCCAACCTGCCACCACCTTTGCTTGCTTTCTAGGTTCCCCCTTTACTTCTCTGCAAATTTTTATATGCATATAGTTTTTGTGTGTTGGGCTTTGCTTTGTCCTTGTCTTCCACTGTCACGTGTATATATACATATAGTAGTTATTTGTAGGCTATGTATGTATAGATATAATCTGTTGCTTAATTGCGTATATAAGTTATTTATTGATGTAAATATATATACATTAAACTTGAATATATATTTCGAATCTTAGGCTATAGGTATATTTTATATACAGTCAGTTTATATATGTAAATTTTTATTTAGTCAGATGTTTGTTTTGTATACAGAGGTCAGTCTACATATTATACAGTATATTTTGGTTATTAATTGAGCAAGATTTTGTTTGTTTGTAATAAGTTTTAAAAGGATCTGTTGTTATATTTACAGTAATATATAGTTTGATTTTTTTTGTTTGTTTATATATAAACTTTGGATACATACTGTTATTTATATATAAATGTTAAGGTTTTGGAACTGTCTCGCTTATATATAATTTTAGTATGAAAATTTTAGATTTGTCTATATAAATCTTATATATATAGTATACAGTATATTATATATATGTAAGTATATTTCGCATAGAATCTGCTTGTTATATGTATTAGTTTTGATACTATGTGATTGACCGTATATATATACATATATTTTTCATATGCCATTTCATATTTTTTATGCTTCACATATATATTATATACATTTTGTATTTGCCTGATGGGTCTTATATTTTATAGAAAAGTTTTAACTTGTTAAGTGTTGTATTTTATAAGTCTTATATACATTAGCTTATATATATTAATATATACATATTGTGGATTCCAAAGTATTTACTTAGGTAAGTTTATAAGTATGGATTTATATATATTAGTTTTCTTTTTATGTATAAGTAATGGTTTCAACATGTATTGTGTATATATATTTGACTGTAATATATGAGTTTTGATTTAAAACAATGATTTTGAAATGTATGTATATATTTATTTAAATTGTGTTTGAAATTAGGATATGTTTTATATGTAAATAGTTATATATAGTTATATATATAACTTCACTTATACCATTTATCATCATCGATCCAGTTCTGATTTGATTCATCAATTTCTGTTATCAGCCTTGATCGTCGAATTCGAGCCAATCTAGCTTTGCTATGGAATTCGTGCTTGGATTCGTAATTCAATATCAGTGTGTGTATCCATGTCATCTCCTATTCTCTCTAGCTTTGAAAGGTGTGCAATCACTCACGATTAACATTCTTGTATTTATTAAATTTGATTTCAATTGAAACGACAATTGAAATATGATGCTGTAGTTATTTAAATTGTTATATATGCTATTATCTGTATATGTTCACCTGTGACATCTGACACCAGTATCTAATATTTATATGCCTGTTATTACTATTATTTGTATATGTTCACCTGTGACATCTGACACCAGTATCTAATATTTATATGCCTGTTATTACTATTATCTGTATATGTTCACCTATGACATCTGACCCCAGTATCTGTTATTTATATTGATGATATATGCCTGTTGTTATATTTTATATTATCTGTTATCACTCTGCAAGTTCCCTGTTAGTATAGAATTCACTATGGGTTGAAATGATACATACCCGAACGGACTTTAGAATAGGAGAAAATCGTTATGGGTTGAAATGATAAACCCAAGAGATTTTCATTTGAATTGAAATTGGGATTACGGGTCGAAATGATATCTACCCGTATATATTTAAATTTCGGATTGAAATGATAAATATCCGTATCACTTAACCATATGATGAATATATATACAAACACCGTTGGTCCATATATATAAATATTTTGAAAATGAATTCTATGGTATTGGAAAGAAATATATGGTTTTAATAAATGTTGAACCTTAAATTATTATATATATATGAGAATGATTGATTTAAATACATATAATATGTTGAGTATTTAAATATATTTCAAAATAGATTTTGGTAATAATTTGAATAAGTTAAGGTTGGGAAGATAATTTGAATTTAGTTGAAATTGTATTCAATAAAGAATTTTATTTAATTAAACCGATTTGAAACTTATTGAATTTGAGATGTAAGATATGATTTATAACTTGAGTTTGAATTATAAGTAATTTAATGAATATTTCTTGTTTAAATAAATTTAAGGAAATATTTAGTAAAAATGAAATTTAAGGCTAGTTAAATGATATTGAATTTATTAAGTGAATATTCCCTGATTAAATAATAATAAAGTTAAATCAAGAGCTATATGAAACTATAAAATTTAACTTTGAAAATGTTGAATATTAAAGCCTTGAAATATATTGAAAATTTAAATGGTATATTTAGAACTGAATTGAATTGATGAATTGAGCTTTGAATAAATTTGAATTTGGAATTTGAAGTTGATTTGAATCGATTTGCAAGACTTGAGAAAATTAAATGCTTACTTTATAAATTAATTAATATATATACTATCTTGGAAATAGTTATATTTGAAATGAAATGATATTTGGGTTTTGAAGTATAAATTAAATTGAAATGACCATGGTGTTATAATATATATTTCCACCTTGTAGATAGTTCCACAGATCCTTAGAGGATGGTTATCCCAAGCATCCTCTAAGTTAGTTGTATTTCAGTTGATATTTCACTTGAGTTGGATTTATTGATATAAGAATGTTAATCCTGCCTCGAGTGTTTTGTGTTTTGCTTTACGCTCGGGTCAGACTGAGTGATACAGCATTTGAGACTCACCTTTGGAGTTTGGAGCTTCGTTTGGAGATCCAACTATTGATTCAGCTTCCAGCTCTCCAGTTGATTCGTTCACAGAAGTCATCTGTTTGGATTGGAGACTTCACTGTATTTGAGAAATTCTGTTGTATTTTATTTCTAACTCTGATGTTTATATAGTAGCTTCATGAACTACTATTTTATCTATTCCGCTGCGTATTATTGTATTACTCTGTGTCTTTGATTCTGTGATTGATTTATTTACTGCATATGATGAGTTTTGCAAAATTTAAATTAACAATCTGATATTTTGAATTATTCAAGTCAGACATGTGTGGATTTATTGTCGATTTGAATGGTCCAAAATACCGGGTCGTTACAGTTGGTATCAGAGCTTTGGCTCTAGGCAAAACTTAGCATATATAGTAAATTTATTTACAGAATCACTTTCGTTCGAGTTTGAATCTCTTCCGTTTGGCTCGATTTCCTTTGAACTTTGGAACGTTTCTTGCGGTTCCAAAATTCATTCTTGTCTCTCCTTATTTGTATTCTTTTGATTCTGGAGTATCCCATAACTCCACTTCGAATGATCTCTATAAGAATAGGATCCCACCAATCTTTGAATGATTTGTGAAGGGGTGAAACTCCTTCACAATTGGCATTGATTCACCGGAGATTTCTATGTCTTTGGTTTAGATGCCGCTATCTCTTGCGATCGAATGTTGATTTTTCTTGGAATTTTGCATCGATCTTGTTCCTGAAGTCACGGTTGACTCTAAGGTCATCCGCGATTTATATAAGTATATCCATCTAATTGTTTTGTAATCAATTATCTCATTTTCGTTCGAACTTATCTTCGAATCAGAATCCTATTTGATTAGAGTCCCTCTAATTTGAATGTTTATCTTTGTTTTGAAATCCATTCTTGAATCATCCTTTTGAAAAATCGGGTTTATCCGTATTTTGGAAATTGTTTTATATATCGAAATTTTATAAGTATGATTATATTCTATATATAAAAGTGAAAATGTTTTCGATAAGGATTATATATACCTTTTAAAAAGATAAGAAATTGAATTTTTGAAAGGATTTGAAATTTTGAAGTTATATAAGAAATTGATTTATATAAAAAAAATGATTTATAACTAAAGGATTTTAAATTTGAAATTCGAGAATTGAACTCCAGTATTTTGAAATTGGTTTTAAGATTTTGAAATATATAATAATAATTTGATTTAAAAGTATTTTCCGAATAAGAAATGTTTCAAATGATTTTAATAAGTTTCGAATGATTTCAAAGAAATTTCAAAAGAATTTTGAGAAAATAGAAGTCCAGAACCCACTTATGTCGCTGGAAAATAATTTCGGTGATGAGTGCATGCATCATCGACATTGATTTTCGAGTTTCATAGTGGGGGAGAGGCCACTTTAGTAGCATTGCTACGCGAGTGATTTTTGCGAAACCAATTTTGATTTCAAAATTTTGAAGTATGATTTGATATTCGAAAGATATATGTAAATGTATTTGAAATGATTTGAAATGAGCCGGTGTTTAGTCCTTGAGTTTCGGATTCGATATAACCCCATCTATTAAAATTGATTTACTGATTTATTGCTGATTTCCAACTGTTGAATTTGAAAATGATTTCTTCAACTATTTTGAAAGTTCGAGCACTTCCAAATCAAGGTTAACTTTTCAAAGCTAAGAAATTTTGAAAAGTACAAAGTATATAAGTTTGGTATGTATGTTAAAGTATGTAGTAATATGATTTAAATAAGTTGAAACTGTTTTGTTAAGTAAATGAATAAGACTATTTTGAATTTTTCTAATAGGAAATTTAGATTTGAAATGTCTTGATAAGAATTTGGTCTTCAAAATATTTTAAATGAAATTTAGTTTAAATGTTTTAACTTAGTAACATCTTTATGAAACTATATATTTAACAAGTTGGAATAAATATATAAGTTGTACGTATGCTGTTTTATTCGCATAATTACTTTGATCCAGGTTTGAGTACGCAAGTTCGAGGTGAATTACACCATTTCGCGTTAGGATTTTTCATTCGATTCTTGATGACGAATATTTGATATGGATTTTGGGCTTGATTCTAGAATTCTTTATCATAGTATATGGCTATGCAAGGAGACTGATGGCTTCTAGTCGAGAAACCATATCGAAATCCGCATTGAGGAAGTCGAATGGACAATACTAGTTCGAAAGCGAACTTGTGTGATCGAGCGAGCGATCAAATGTGATTCTGCGAAATGATGACGTATGTATATCTTATATTCTAATATCATTGATATATTTTGACGCTGAAATTGGAAGCTGTCGAGTTAGAATATCTTTGCTTACTAAAAGAAAATTTCCAATTTAAATTACAAAGATATATAACCCATAAAGGCAAAGATATTCAATCCCATGTGGCTCTTCATACAACGAAATTTATTTTGAAAAATTTGATCCTTATATAAGATAGACCTTACGTAAGTATAAGATGATTTTGAAAACATTTGATTTTGGAAATGAAGTGGCTGACTTAAATTACATTGATTTGGAAATTTGGATTTATTTTCTAAAATCTATTATTTTGGAAACTTTGAAACTAAAGATATTTAATTTGAGAAGAAATAATTTGGTGAAATTGTATATGATTTTGAAATTGAACTGATACTGAAACAAATTAAAATTTGAGAACCTTAGGTTACTAAACACTTGATTTGGGAGTTGTCGAACTTATATAAAATAGATTTGTATGAGTATGAAATTGATTCGAAAACTATGGATTGAAAAGGGTACTCAATTTGAAAAGTGAAATCTTATATAATTGAAGTCTATATAAGTATGATTTGATATACTATTGATTTTGGAAAGTATTTGATTTGAAAATTAAATCTTATATATAATGGATTTTATATAAGTACGATATTTGAAAGTGATTTGAAAAGGTACTATATGATACATATTTTCAAAGTAAAGATATGGAAAGTGCCTTCTGCTTGATATCCGATTTGTGGCCACATCTTGGATTCATTCTATCGATATTATTCTCTCTGATTTTAGTTTTCCGGATATGATACTCGAGTGTCCTTCGAATTCCATGGCGTTACCCATGGTCTTACGAACTCGACTGCATAGCGTAATTCGTAAGGCAGTGATTGCTTAAAAGGTACGGATGTTTCCTGGGGGATCCAGGCGTAACCATTGTGTATCTGCGATCTATGTCGTGTTAGTGGCGTAATCCGCAAGGCAGAGATTGCTTAAGGGGTATGGATGTTTCCTGGGGGATCCAGGCGTAACCATTTTTATGTATCCTGCGGTCCACCGTTTTGTTGCATGGCGAAATTCGCAAGGTAGTGAATGCTTAAAAGGTACGGATGTTTCCTGGGGGACCCAGGCGTAACCATTGTGTATCTGCGATCCATGATTTGTTCGTATTTTTGTTTGGATTGTACTTTCCATATCTGTTTTTAAAAAAGGTTTTTCTAGTATGTTCACAAGGTGTTGAAACCAGTCTACTAAGTACCTGGAGAATTCTAGTTTTGCGCCTGATCAACGCACTGCCAGAGTCTACAGGAACGAGGATAAACTTGTTGAAACATCGAGTTATAAAAGTATTTTATTATAAAGGTATTTTCAACAAAAGGAATTCTATATTAATATTTGAAATTGAAATTCTTATGGTTTGAATTAATTATTCGTGCCCGATACTATTCCTTGAATCTACCTTATCTGCTCAGCTTTATTTATTCATCTATATTCTGTTTTTCCAAATCCTCCTTCTTCTCCTTGTTGACTATATCCTTTTTAAGCATTGTTTATTTATATACTATATGGTTTAATATATATATAAAAAAAATAGTGTTATAAATAGAAAATTTTAGTGTTAAATATTTTAGAAGTTATTAATTAAATACAACATATTCAAAAAAATGATTATTGATTTATTAATAATGTTGAAAAGTATCTTGAGATAAATTAATAAATTTATGAATTATGGATTTAATAGCTTCTTTGTAAATATAAGTAATAAGGTAAATAATTGTTTTCAAATAGTTTTCATATATCTATAAAGTTGTTATTTAAGCATATAAATGGTAATTGTAAAGGAAGCAAGAAATTTTGCAAATGGGTCTTAAAAAAGTTTTAAAGTATATAAGACAATTGAATTGCAAATGAAGTTTTCAAATTTAAGTAAAATTTATATAGTTCAAATTAATTGTTTAATCTTGACTTTCAATCTACTTTTATTTCTAGTTGTTCTATTATCCTACCACGTTCCTTTTCGGGGACGAAAAGTTTTGAGTGGGGGAGAGTGTAACGACCCGCAAAATTTAATGGTTTTAAAAGTATATTTAACTGTAAATTTGTGAAATTTTAAACAATAAAATTTGAAATTTAAAAATTTATTATTTGGAATACGTCTATTTCAATATAGCTACTGGAAAATTTTCAATTTATAATATTGAAATTATTTTATTGTATAATTTTATTCAAACTCAAATCAGTTAATAATGGTCGGTAATAAAATGTTTTCCAAACTTGAATATTTTTATACAGTAAATTTCTAAATCTTCTTCTGAGTGAGATGTCATCTTTCGTTTTTCCAAATTTGGATTTCTATTACTCTGTTTATCTTATTTTCAGCAAATTTGCAGCATTTTTCTGGTACCGAATATCGACTTTTGATCGGACGATCGTACCACTAATATCTGTATACCGTTTTGATTATCTCATCGTGCTGATCACCACGGTATATTTATTTCTTTATTTTGAGGTCCGGTACGCGACGAAAACAATAAAACGGTGCGTCGTATCGGTACCCTAAATTATGACTGTTTGTTTTTTTTTCGCTTTTCAAATTTGAATGTGAGTAATACCCCAAGATTTTGAGGAAAATTCTTTTAAAATAAATGATTAAAATTCTGGGGGAAAATCAGAATTATTATATAGGTGGGATTTTCAGAGGTGCAAGGTTGTGTGCATGTGTGCACGTGCACACTATTTATAGCACTAAGAGAAAATCCAGAATTCCTGAATGATAAAACAAGGAAGGAAAACATTTAGATAAAATGTTTTAAATAAAGGAAATATAGGCCTAGACATGAATATTAAAATTCCTGAGGATGTGTGTGTATATATATATATATCTATATATATATGCATATGTATGACTTGTCTGAAAATTAAGGCAGAAGAGAACATTGATGAATAAGTGAAATTTTTATCTGAATAATAGGTGTAGAAATGCACATAAGTATGCACATGTTTTCTGCAAATAAAAGGTTAAAGTTAAATTAACACCCATAGTTGTATAAATGTATATATATATATATATCCAGATATTATTTGAGCAGAAAAATTAATAAAGGAATCACTAAAACAGTAAGAACCAAAGTGCAAGAAAGCAAATGTACATAGGCAGAAAATAGAAAGTCACACCATTATCATGTTTGAGGTAAATATAATAAAAATACTTAAAGTAATCACTTTCTGAAAAGAAAAGAAAATGGGCACAATTTAGCCTTGTTTTTAAAATATTGGCCGGGACATTAAGGGAGGGGATATGCAATGCCAAATGCATGATTCTGGTCTGGGCTAAAATAGGGATTTTGCATCACCCAAAACCCTAGACAGAACCCTTATTTAAACCAAGAGCCTAACCAGAAAAACTGCTCTCTCTCTAATTAATTAACCTAAGGAAGAAGAGGAAGATAAGGCTAAAGATTTGAAGGGTTTTCTGGTTTAAGCTTGTGTAAGCATCTAGGTGAGTATCCTCACTCATATACATGGCATTAAGACCTGGGATTAGGCAGCCAAGCTTTTATATGCTACATTTTGCATGTTTTGATTTACAAACTATGTTGGCTACTGATGGTTTCATGAATGTTTGATGAGATATGATCTGCTATGCTGGATGTATAACTTTGTTGTTCTATTTTCATCTCTGTATATCATACCAAAACCTTAAAGAACATATAATAGAGTATTTGTAACTAGACTGAATAATGGCTTAAGACAAAGAATGAAAAAAAAAGAAAACTATGAGCTGCATATACATTGGTATGGTGCTGAGGCTTGAAATAATTGGTTAAGGGTGCAATGGAGTCTTTCTCTATAAGTGCTGAGCCCTAAACCAAACAGAAATTTACAAGCCTAAAAACTGTGTTTAAACAAGATTAAAAATCTGGCTAAACATAGTTGCTTGCAAAATCAAAATAAACCCAATAGAGCCGTGCATTTATTCTCAGTTGCAAATATTCTGGTATATGCTTGAATAGGGTGTTTATATGCTAAATAATGTGAGATGAAATGACTGGGGTGTTATACCTCTAGAAAGTAACCTTTAAATTGCTTGCAATATTATGTCTGCAAGGTAACTAGTATGCTTCATGTGTACAGGTGGTTTGTACACCTAGCTATCATTGATAGAATGAACACAAATACACTTAGTGATATAACTAAGGATTTTGTGCCAAGAAGGCTGCTGGAATGCTTGTCCTATTTGAAGTAGACAAGTTGGCACATGGCTTGTTTAAGCCCTGAGATCTTTGTGCCATGATGTTAATTAGTTCATGGCAATGTGTCCCTTTGATTCCTTATAGCAGATGAGGCCAGGAATTTATAAGAAAAGAAAAGGCAACCTTAGTAGTTCCAGATAAAAGTTGTTTTGTTGCATATGTTTGCTCTTATGTATTGTACATGATAATACCTGTCAAGTATGCAAAGTATATTTATGCTGTATCCTTAGCTTAATATCATGGATATGTTAGAAATGCTCACACCAGATCATAGATCTGACCCTTATTGCTCATGGCACATGGGGGTGTCTCATTTATAATGGGGCAACCACTAATGCTTTTGCAGGTTGTGATGGAGCTAAGTAAGCAAGATTAAAAAGATATGGAATAGAGGATGCTAAGATAATTAGAAATAAAAGCTAGAATGTGTTAATTCATGCATGTATTCCCTGATTGATATGGCTATCTAAATGTATTAAGTAGGAAGAACTTGTAAGAGACATATGCTATGTTGTTTCTGGTTTGGTATGTATTAAGGATATTGATGTTAAACTGATTTGAAAACCTATTTGCTAAAGTTGTTTTGATTTAGAGGAAAAACCTGGATTTTATAAGCATAATCATTTATGGTGATTCCAGTTAATCCTGAGTCCTTTCAAAAAAAAAAATAGATATGTAGAAAATTATATTGGGAAACCCAGAAAAGGATTAAACTGCTATGTTTTCAATTCATGATGTTGATATATGCCCAAATGCAAGAAAATGTGTATATACTCTGAAGATATATTTTTAAAAAGAGAATTATGGTTAGGAAGAATGATATATATCTGATCACAAGGTGTCTGATTCATACAAATATATATATATACAGGTTTTTGAAAATGAGAGGTATCAATGTTTTGTGTATAATCTGGGTTGTAAAAATGCAAACAAAAGAATGGCCAGAGTAACCACATGGTTAGACCTCTGGTCAGGCCAAATGTTTCACTTCAAATCAATGAAGCAAGGGAACAATTGAGCTCAGTTTTCTGGAAAATGAACAAAGACACTAACATGTACATATATATCTGTGTACATGTTGAAATTGGGCAAAAATATAAATGTAAATTCTTAAAACAGTTGAAAGAATGGGTTTTAAAAATAGTTATGCAAGAAGAATTGTTTTGTATGTTAGGTTATAGGCAAAAATTAATTATATATGTACAATTATAGGTAGGTATCAGATTTCAGCCATACAGGAGAAAATAAAAAGAAAAACAAAAATTGTGTTTGAACCGACCAGCATAGTACTCGAACTAGTGACCTTGCATGAATAAGTTAGGCGCGTTTCCATTACGCCTAGATGTTGCTTGTGTTCACTTAGGATCCACTTTCTTTTAACCTGAGTTTGATAATATTCAGACTTTAAGACAATCATCTATATTATAAGCTTGCTTTCCACTGATTATTGCTTGGTTATTTCTTAATTATAATAACAGTCTAAGGTACATATTTCCAGGGGACACTATAGTCAAAAATCAGGATACAATAAGTAATCTTTTAAAAAGGGAATTTATCACATTTTAATAAATTTAAAAGGATTTCTACTTATTATCATGCTCTGATTCAAGTAGAATATAACATAGATATCTTCATATATGTATGTTAAAAATGATTTAGAATTAAACAATATTTTTATATTGTGAAAGATCCTGGATATATTTTGTTTATTAGAGAAAGAAAATGACCCTGGGAAATATATTTGTAAAAAAAAATCACAAATGAAATTAGTGTGTAAGTAGGAGGGTCATTTCATTTGGTATCAGAGCTATGTTTTAATTAACATAGCAAAATGTTTGTATGCTTATGTTTATACTAAGTTTGTTTGTATATTTGACTGTTTATAAGTATTCCCTGAATGTATGTATGTGTGTGCATGTGACATACACAATAATTAAATAGGAAAGATACAATCAATTTAAAATTAAAGCTAAGTGTTATAAACTAATAAGATGAATACATATACTTTTAGAAATATGGTAGGAAGAGGGTCTCATCATCAAGGAGGATCTAGCACACCACAAATGCTTGACATGCAGGAATTTGTGAGAGTTTTGAGAGATGGAATTGGGCACAGACCTGAGAACCCACATGAGGAGCTCTCAAAGTTAGTGAAGACTTATACCAACTTGGGAGGCAAGAGCTTTGAAGGAACTGAAAGTGTAATGGAGATTCAAGCATGGCTGAGGACATTAGAGAGGATCTTCACTGATATGCAACTGGATGACCAAAGGAAGAGGCAAGTGGCCTCAAGGCAATTAAAAGGTGCAGCTTTGAGTTGGTGGGAGGTGGTCATAGCTGGCCGGAATGAAAATGATATTAATTGGAATCAATTCAAGGAGATGTTAGAGGCAAGGTTTGTTCCAGCCTCAGCAAAAACCACTTTACTTGAGGAGTTCATCAAACTTAGACAGGGGACTATGAATGTCACAGAATACACCCAGAAGTTTGAGGGATTGTCAACCTATGGGGCAATGTTAGTGGCTGATGAAGCATCCAAAAATGATAGATACATCAAGGGATTGAACCCAGGGCTTAGCAGGGCTATACTACCTTATGCTGACAGAACTTTTGATCAAGTGATAGATTTGGCTCTGAAGATTGAGCAGCATGACAAGGAAAGAGATAAGTTCAGGAACTTCAAAAACAATAGTAACAAGAAGAACAAAGGGAAGTACCACCCTTATGATAAGAAGAAAGGAGAGGCAGATGGTAAGAAGGCAGTAGATGCAAAGCCCAATGAAGCCAAAAGAAAAATAGTTTGCAACCATTGTGGGAAAGAAGGCCATATTAAGCCAAGATGCCCAGAGCTTAAAGGGGGAGCTTTCAAATGCTATCTATGTGGGAAGGAAGGGCATATGAAAAGAAATTGCCCAGAATACAAGCAACAAGGGAAAGTGGCAAACCTGGAAGGTAGGGGCAAGGCCATAATTGAGGCTAATGCTGAAAACCATGGTCAAGTGGAAGGTACACTATTTATTTGTACCATACCTTTAGCTGTAATATATGATACCGGGGCAACCCACTCACTCATTTCCCATGAAATAGTTAAAAGGTTGAAAATGAACTGCAATTTGGCTGAAATACCTCTGTTAATACAAAGCCCTTTAGGAAGTTCTAGTGTATTAGATATGATTTGTGTGGATGTGAATTTGAACATAGGGGGAAACACATTTGTTTCCAATTTATATGTTCTAAATTTCCCAAATATAGGAGTTATATTAGGGGCAGATTGGCTAAGACAATTCAAAGCCATAATTGACCTAGATGCATCCACCATTTCACTACAAAATTCTAAAGGCCAAAGGGTTACAATTCTATGTGAACCTATCAAAGAAAACAGTCTAAATCATTTAATTGAATTAGAAAATAATCCCAAGGAAATAGCTATTAATGAAATCCCCATAGTTAAAGAATACTTGGATGTATTTGGGGAAGTAAAAGGTGTCTCACACCATAGACCTGTTGAATTCCAGATTAACCTTATGCCTGGGGCTAGCCCAGTTATCAAAAAGCCTACAAGGATGGGGCCGAGTGAGTTAAAGGAGCTTAAGAACCAGCTGGAAGAATTAGAAGCCAAGGGGTTTATAAGGCCAAGTAATTCATGCTGGGGTGCTCCTGTAGTATTTGTTAAAAAGCATGATGGTACTTTAAGAATGTGTATAGATTATAGAGAATTAAACAAAGTAACCATCAAAAACAAATACCCATTACCCAGGATAGATGATCTCTTTGATCAACTCAGTGGAGCTAAAGTGTTTTCTAGGCTAGACTTGGCATCTGGATTTCATCAGATGAAGGTTGAGGAATCAAGTGTTAAATATACAGCATTCAACACAAGATATGGATTGTATGAGTTTCTGGTTATGCCATTTGGGCTAACAAATGCCCCTTCTTACTTTGTAGACCTAATGAATAGGATATTCAGAGATTACTTAGACAAGTTTGTTCTGATTTTTATAGATGATATTCTAATCTACTCTAAAACAATAGAGGAACATGAGAACCACTTACATTTGGTCTTATCTAGATTAAGAGAAAAAGATTTGAAGGCAAAGTTCTCTAAGTGTGTGTTCTGGCAAGAGGAAGTACACTTTCTTGGACATGTTGTCTCTGCTAGAGGAATATCTGTAAACCCCAATAAGATAGTAGCAATCCAAGCATGGAAGAAGCCTAACAATGTTAGTGAAGTTAGGTCATTCATGGGGATGGCAGGATACTATAGGAGGTTTATACAAGGATTTTCTAAAATAGCAATGCCACTCACTAACCTGACTAGGAAGAACCAAAAGTTTATATGGACTGATAAGTGTGAACAAGCTTTCACCCAGATCAAGGAGGCTTTGGTAAAATCACCAGTGTTGAGAGTACCAGAAGGCAATGAGGGATTAGTTGTATATACAGATGCATGTGGGTCAGGGCTAGGGGCTGTGTTGATGCAGCAAGATCAGGTCATAGCCTATGCATCTAGACAACTAAAACCCCATGAGACTAGATATGCAACTCATGATCTTGAGTTGGCAGCAGTAGTTTATGCCTTGAAGCTTTGGAGGCATTACTTATTAGGTGCAAAGTTCATTTTATACACTGATCACAAGGCCTTAAAGTATCTCTTTTCACAGAAAGATTTAAATATGAGACAACACAGATGGGTTGAATTTCTTGCTGCTTATGACTTAGATATACTTTATACACCAGGAAAGGCTAATAAAGTGGCAGATGCATTGAGTAGGCAGCATGCAAAAATGGCCATGTTAATGATGGAGGAGTTTAGAGATTTGACCATGCTCACTGATTTGGAAATAGATGAGAGCAGTGGGATAAATATGGAGATAATTGAGGAAGAAAAGAGTAAAGGAAGGCTAAGTTTAATTACTTTACAATCAAATTTGGCCTTGAAGGTGGCAAAAATGCAAGAAGAAGATCAAGACTTAGCAGAAAAGAGGTCTCTCCTATTAAAGAAGGAGGAAGTGAAGGATTATCACATAGATGTAAAAGGATACTTAAGGTACAAGGGAAGGATATGTGTCCCAAACATCATAGAATTGAAAGAAGAAATCCTCAATGAGTACCATAGGAGCAAATATTCCATACATCCAGGCAGCACCAAAATGTACCAAAACTTAAAAAGGGACTATTGGTGGAAGGGAATGAAGTCTAATGTAGCCAGATATGTTGCTAAGTGCATGGTTTGTCAACAAATAAAAGCTGAGACCCAAAGACCTTCAGGGTTATTGCAGCCACTTAGCATACCACAGTGGAAGTGGGAAGACATATCTATGGATTTCATAGATGGTCTTCCTAGATCCAAGAAGGGAAATACAAGTATTTGGGTGATTGTAGATAGGCTGACTAAAGTAGCCCACTTCATACCAGTGAAAGCAGACAGAAATGCACCTAGGTTAGCCCAAACTTTTATGAGAGAAGTGGTAAAATTGCATGGTGTTCCTAAAACTATAGTGAGTGATAGGGATACAATCTTCACTTCAAGATTCTGGAAGAGCTTCCAAGAAGCTATGGGGAGTGAATTGTGCCTAAGCACTGCTTATCACCCCCAGTCAGATGGGCAAACAGAAGTGGTAAACAAGATTTTAGAGGATTTGCTTAGAGCATGTGTGTTAGACTTTGGAGGAAATTGGGAGGACCACCTCCATTTGGCTGAGTTCACATACAATAACAGCCACCAGAGTACAATTGGAATGGCACCCTTTGAAGCCCTATATGGAAAGCCATGTCTATCACCTATGTGTTGGGCTGAGGCAGGAGAGAAAGCTATCCTAGGGCCAGAATATGTCAAGGACATCACAGAGAAAATAGGACTGGTAAGAAAGAGGATAGCAGTAGCTCAAGATAGGCAAAAGAAGTATGCTGATGCAAAGAGGAAGTCAGTGGAATTCAAAGTGGGTGATTATGTCTTCATTAAGGTTTCACCAATGAAGAAAGTCTTGAGATTTGGCAAGCAGGGGAAACTCAGACCCAGATATGTTGGACCATACAAGATTTTGGAGAGGATAGGCTTACTAGCCTATAAGCTGGAGCTTCCAGAGAAGATGAGTGCAATGCACAATGTGTTTCATGTGTCACAACTAAGGAGATGGATACATGACAAGGAGGAAATCTTAGAAAAGCCTACTGAAGTTCAGATTAATCCAGATCTAATCTATGAGAAAGAGCCAGTGGGAATTGTGGCAAGGGAAGAAAAGAAATTAAGAAACAAGACATTGAAGCTTGTAAAGATTCAATGGAGTATGGATCCTAGTGATTGTACTTGGGAGCTAGAGGATAAAATCAGGATGGATTACCCTAGGCTCTTTGCAAATTTGAAAGGTAAATTCTTAGATTACTAAGAAAGTTTGATATGTATGATAGACAGTGACTATTTAAATTGCTCATGCATATTTGAATAATTTTCCCTAAGAAAGTAGGAGTACTCAAAGAATATGTTGTAAATTGTGAGGGCACAATTCCTAAAAGAAGGGGTGATTGTAATACCCCAAGATTTTGAGGAAAATTCTTTTAAAATAAATGATTAAAATTCTGGGGGAAAATCAGAATTATTATATAGGTGGGATTTTCAGAGGTGCAAGGTTGTGTGCATGTGTGCACGTGCACACTATTTATAGCACTAAGAGAAAATCCAGAATTCCTGAATGATAAAACAAGGAAGGAAAACATTTAGATAAAATGTTTTAAATAAAGGAAATATAGGCCTAGACATGAATATTAAAATTCCTGAGGATGTGTGTGTATATATATATATATCTATATATATATGCATATGTATGACTTGTCTGAAAATTAAGGCAGAAGAGAACATTGATGAATAAGTGAAATTTTTATCTGAATAATAAGTGTAGAAATGCACATAAGTATGCACATGTTTTCTGCAAATAAAAGGTTAAAGTTAAATTAACACCCATAGTTGTATAAATGTATATATATATATATCCAGATATTATTTGAGCAGAAAAATTAATAAAGGAATCACTAAAACAGTAAGAACCAAAGTGCAAGAAAGCAAATGTACATAGGCAGAAAATAGAAAGTCACACCATTATCATGTTTGAGGTAAATATAATAAAAATACTTAAAGTAATCACTTTCTGAAAAGAAAAGAAAATGGGCACAATTTAGCCTTGTTTTTAAAATATTGGCCGGGACATTAAGGGAGGGGATATGCAATGCCAAATGCATGATTCTGGTCTGGGCTAAAATAGGGATTTTGCATCACCCAAAACCCTAGACAGAACCCTTATTTAAACCAAGAGCCTAACCAGAAAAACTGCTCTCTCTCTAATTAATTAACCTAAGGAAGAAGAGGAAGATAAGGCTAAAGATTTGAAGGGTTTTCTGGTTTAAGCTTGTGTAAGCATCTAGGTGAGTATCCTCACTCATATACATGGCATTAAGACCTGGGATTAGGCAGCCAAGCTTTTATATGCTACATTTTGCATGTTTTGATTTACAAACTATGTTGGCTACTGATGGTTTCATGAATGTTTGATGAGATATGATCTGCTATGCTGGATGTATAACTTTGTTGTTCTATTTTCATCTCTGTATATCATACCAAAACCTTAAAGAACATATAATAGAGTATTTGTAACTAGACTGAATAATGGCTTAAGACAAAGAATGAAAAAAAAAGAAAACTATGAGCTGCATATACATTGGTATGGTGCTGAGGCTTGAAATAATTGGTTAAGGGTGCAATGGAGTCTTTCTCTATAAGTGCTGAGCCCTAAACCAAACAGAAATTTACAAGCCTAAAAACTGTGTTTAAACAAGATTAAAAATCTGGCTAAACATAGTTGCTTGCAAAATCAAAATAAACCCAATAGAGCCGTGCATTTATTCTCAGTTGCAAATATTCTGGTATATGCTTGAATAGGGTGTTTATATGCTAAATAATGTGAGATGAAATGACTGGGGTGTTATACCTCTAGAAAGTAACCTTTAAATTGCTTGCAATATTATGTCTGCAAGGTAACTAGTATGCTTCATGTGTACGGGTGGTTTGTACACCTAGCTATCATTGATAGAATGAACACAAATACACTTAGTGATATAACTAAGGATTTTGTGCCAAGAAGGCTGCTGGAATGCTTGTCCTATTTGAAGTAGACAAGTTGGCACATGGCTTGTTTAAGCCCTGAGATCTTTGTGCCATGATGTTAATTAGTTCATGGCAATGTGTCCCTTTGATTCCTTATAGCAGATGAGGCCAGGAATTTATAAGAAAAGAAAAGGCAACCTTAGTAGTTCCAGATAAAAGTTGTTTTGTTGCATATGTTTGCTCTTATGTATTGTACATGATAATACCTGTCAAGTATGCAAAGTATATTTATGCTGTATCCTTAGCTTAATATCATGGATATGTTAGAAATGCTCACACCAGATCATAGATCTGACCCTTATTGCTCATGGCACATGGGGGTGTCTCATTTATAATGGGGCAGCCACTAATGCTTTTGCAGGTTGTGATGGAGCTAAGTAAGCAAGATTAAAAAGATATGGAATAGAGGATGCTAAGATAATTAGAAATAAAAGCTAGAATGTGTTAATTCATGCATGTATTCCCTGATTGATATGGCTATCTAAATGTATTAAGTAGGAAGAACTTGTAAGAGACATATGCTATGTTGTTTCTGGTTTGGTATGTATTAAGGATATTGATGTTAAACTGATTTGAAAACCTATTTGCTAAAGTTGTTTTGATTTAGAGGAAAAACCTGGATTTTATAAGCATAATCATTTATGGTGATTCCAGTTAATCCTGAGTCCTTTCAAAAAAAAAATAGATATGTAGAAAATTATATTGGGAAACCCAGAAAAGGATTAAACTGCTATGTTTTCAATTCATGATGTTGATATATGCCCAAATGCAAGAAAATGTGTATATACTCTAAAGATATATTTTTAAAAAGAGAATTATGGTTAGGAAGAATGATATATATCTGATCACAAGGTGTCTGATTCATACAAATATATATATATACAGGTTTTTGAAAATGAGAGGTATCAATGTTTTGTGTATAATCTGGGTTGTAAAAATGCAAACAAAAGAATGGCCAGAGTAACCACATGGTTAGACCTCTGGTCAGGCCAAATGTTTCACTTCAAATCAATGAAGCAAGGGAACAATTGAGCTCAGTTTTCTGGAAAATGAACAAAGACACTGAAATGTACATATATATCTGTGTACATGTTGAAATTGGGCAAAAATATAAATGTAAATTCTAAAAACAGTTGAAAGAATGGGTTTTAAAAATAGTTATGCAAG
Source organism: Allium fistulosum (assembly GCA_030737815.1). Lineage (NCBI taxonomy): Eukaryota > Viridiplantae > Streptophyta > Magnoliopsida > Asparagales > Amaryllidaceae > Allium > Allium fistulosum. Next base: position 1,126,087,580 of record CM060902.1, on the reverse strand, counting down.
AAGAATTGTTTTGTATGTTAGGTTATAGGCAAAAATTAATTATATATGTACAATTATAGGTAGGTATCAGATTTCAGCCATACAGGAGAAAATAAAAAGAAAAACAAAAATTGTGTTTGAACCGACCAGCATAGTACTCGAACTAGTGACCTTGCATGAATAAGTTAGGCGCGTTTCCATTACGCCTAGATGTTGCTTGTGTTCACTTAGGATCCACTTTCTTTTAACCTGAGTTTGATAATATTCAGACTTTAAGACAATCATCTATATTATAAGCTTGCTTTCCACTGATTATTGCTTGGTTATTTCTTAATTATAATAACAGTCTAAGGTACATATTTCCAGGGGACACTATAGTCAAAAATCAGGATACAATAAGTAATCTTTTAAAAAGGGAATTTATCACATTTTAATAAATTTAAAAGGATTTCTACTTATTATCATGCTCTGATTCAAGTAGAATATAACATAGATATCTTCATATATGTATGTTAAAAATGATTTAGAATTAAACAATATTTTTATATTGTGAAAGATCCTGGATATATTTTGTTTATTAGAGAAAGAAAATGACCCTGGGAAATATATTTGTAAAAAAAAAAATCACAAATGAAATTAGTGTGTAAGTAGGAGGGTCATTTCAATGTGAATCTCATGCAATAAAATAAATTGCTTTAATAGCTTCTCAATCAAGGTACAGCTGTTACATTCCATCAGTTAAATTTGCATTTATATCGGTACGTTTTGATTTGAACTTGCCCCTATTCTGAAACGTAAACTTTCAATCAATGCTCAGACTTCTTATTTCCAATTCATACTTTCATATCCCATTCTCTACGTCATCTTTCTTTTTCTCCCTTCCTCCTTTTACTGAAGTCATTCACATTCATTTACCCTGCCTTCCTCCTTTCTTTTTCTCCTTTTATTTTCCTTCAAACAGCTTCCCACGTCGTCATCTTCACCGTGCCAGTGCCTAGCGACCCACGGCATCCCTACACCACCAGACCTCACCTCCGCCACGTCAGCCTCCACTTCCTCACGTCCTCCGCCCGTGACAAGCCATCACCGAACCAGCCCTCCACGTCCTTCCTCCACCTTCACCCCCTAACTAGCTACCGCTCCTCCCATCCCTTCGCCTGACCCGCCACTTGGAAGCCGCCACACACGGCAACCACAATCGCAGCCACCTCTTCCCACCACCACAGTCTTCTCCTTCCTCGTGCTCTGACCCATGCACGCATCCACCCCGTAGCCTCCATGAACCCATGATGACAGCCCATCCCCAAACCAAGCGAGCCTCGGCCCTTTGCTCCACCAGCCGAAGCCACCTTCAACTGAGTGGCCGCACCACTTCCCGGCACCCCTACCTTCGCCTGCTACAACACTCCGTCACTCTTCCCTCCAGCCGCCCAATGGCCAACCTGCCACCACCTTTGCTTGCTTTCTAGGTTCCCCTTTTACTTCTCTGCAAATTTTTATATGCATATAGTTTTTGTGTGTTGGGCTTTGCTTTGTCCTTGTCTTCCACTGTCACGTGTATATATACATATAGTAGTTATTTGTAGGCTATGTATGTATAGATATAATCTGTTGCTTAATTGCGTATATAAGTTATTTATTGATGTAAATATATATACATTAAACTTGAATATATATTTCGAATCTTAGGCTATAGGTATATTTTATATACAGTCAGTTTATATATGTAAATTTTTATTTAGTCAGATGTTTGTTTTGTATACAGAGGTCAGTCTACATATTATACAGTATATTTTGGTTATTAATTGAGCAAGATTTTGTTTGTTTGTAATAAGTTTTAAAAGGATCTGTTGTTATATTTACAGTAATATATAGTTTGATTTTTTTGTTTGTTTATATATAAACTTTGGATACATACTGTTATTTATATATAAATGTTAAGGTTTTGGAACTGTCTCGCTTATATATATTTTTAGTATGAAAATTTTAGATTTGTCTATATAAATCTTATATATATAGTATACAGTATATTTTATATATGTAAGTATATTTCGCATAGAATCTGCTTGTTATATGTATTAGTTTTGATACTATGTGATTGACCGTATATATATACATATATTTTTCATATGCCATTTCATATTTTTTATGCTTCACATATATATTATATACATTTTGTATTTGCCTGATGGGTCTTATATTTTATAGAAAAGTTTTAACTTGTTAAGTGTTGTATTTTATAAGTCTTATATACATTAGCTTATATATATTAATATATACATATTGTGGATTCCAAAGTATTTACTTAGGTAAGTTTATAAGTATGGATTTATATATATTAGTTTTCTTTTTATGTATAAGTAATGGTTTCAACATGTATTGTGTATATATATTTGACTGTAATATATGAGTTTTGATTTAAAACAATGATTTTGAAATGTATGTATATATTTATTTAAATTGTGTTTGAAATTAGGATATGTTTTATATGTAAATAGTTATATATAGTTATATATATAACTTCACTTATACCATTTATCATCATCGATCCAGTTCTGATTTGATTCATCAATTTCTGTTATCAGCCTTGATCGTCGAATTCGAGCCAATCTAGCTTTGCTATGGAATTCGTGCTTGGATTCGTAATTCAATATCAGTGTGTGTATCCATGTCATCTCCTGTTCTCTCTAGCTTTGAAAGGTGAGCAATCACTCACGATTAACATTCTTGTATTTATTAAATTTGATTTCAATTGAAACGACAATTGAAATATGATGCTGTAGTTATTTAAATTGTTATATATGCTATTATCTGTATATGTTCACCTGTGACATCTGACACCAGTATCTAATATTTATATGCCTGTTATTACTATTATCTGTATATGTTCACCTGTGACATCTGACACCAGTATCTAATATTTATATGCCTGTTATTACTATTATCTGTATATGTTCACCTATGACATCTGACCCCAGTATCTGTTATTTATATTGATGATATATGCCTGTTGTTATATTTTATATTATCTGTTATCACTCTGCAAGTTCCCTGTTAGTATAGAATTCACTATGGGTTGAAATGATACATACCCGAACGGACTTTAGAATAGGAGAAAATCGTTATGGGTTGAAATGATAAACCCAAGCGATTTTCATTTGAATTGAAATTGGGATTACGGGTCGAAATGATATCTACCCGTATATATTTAAATTTCGGATTGAAATGATAAATATCCGTATCACTTAACCATATGATGAATATATATACAAACACCGTTGGTCCATATATATAAATACTTTGAAAATGAATTCTATGGTATTGGAAAGAAATATATGGTTTTAATAAATGTTGAGCCTTAAATTATTATATATATATGAGAATGATTGATTTAAATACATATAATATGTTGAGTATTTAAATATATTTCAAAATAGATTTTGGTAATAATTTGAATAAGTTAAGGTTGGGAAGATAATTTGAATTTAGTTGATATTGTATTCAATAAAGAATTTTATTTAATTAAACCGATTTGAAACTTATTGAAATTGAGATGTAAGATATGATTTATAACTTGAGTTTGAATTATAAGTAATTTAATGAATATTTCTTGTTTAAATAAATTTAAGGAAATATTTAGTAAAAATGAAATTTAAGGCTAGTTAAATGATATTGAATTTATTAAGTGAATATTCCCTAATTAAATAATAATAAAGTTAAATCAAGAGCTATATGAAACTATAAAATTTAACTTTGAAAATGTTGAATATTAAAGCCTTGAAATATATTGAAAATTTAAATGGTATATTTAGAACTGAATTGAATTGATGAATTGAGCTTTGAATAAATTTGAATTTGGAATTTGAAGTTGATTTGAATCGATTTGCAAGACTTGAGAAAATTAAATGCTTACTTTATAAATTAATTAATATATATACTATCTTGGAAATAGTTATATTTGAAATGAAATGATATTTGGGTTTTGAAGTATAAATTAAATTGAAATGACCATGGTGTTATAATATATATTTCCACCTTGTAGATAGTTCCACAGATCCTTAGAGGATGGTTATCCCAAGCATCCTCTAAGTTAGTTGTATTTCAGTTGATATTTCACTTGAGTTGGATTTATTGATATAAGAATGTTAATCCTGACTCGAGTGTTTTGTGTTTTGCTTTACACTCGGGTCAGACTGAGTGATACAGCATTTGAGACTCACCTTTGGAGTTTGGAGCTTCGTTTGGAGATCCAACTATTGATTCAGCTTCCAGCTCTCCAGTTGATTCGTTCACAGAAGTCATCTGTTTGGATTGGAGACTTCACTGTATTTGAGAAATTCTGTTGTATTTTATTTCTAACTCTGATGTTTATATAGTAGCTTCATGAACTACTATTTTATCTATTCCGCTGCGTATTATTGTATTACTCTGTGTCTTTGATTCTGTGATTGATTTATTTACTGCATATGATGAGTTTTGCAAAATTTAAATTAACAATCTGATATTTTGAATTATTCAAGTCAGACATGTGTGGATTTATTGTCGATTTGAATGGTCCAAAATACCGGGTCGTTACAGGAAAGACCTATTCTACGGCTTAAGCACTGCATAAGCCTATTCCTTCGGATGAAGTGAGGTAGCTACTAAAAAGCTAGAATATTGATTCTAGGACTGGAAGTAGGACGGTGCTTCGAACCTGTATAAAAATCATAGTGTGCTAGTTTTATTTACTTTTTTTATTTCTGTTGGTCAGTTTAAATTATACATTTTGTTAGCTTATCCATATATATGGTCCACTAGAATTTCATTTGGTATTAGAGCAGGATCATTCATAAACAGTAATATGGTTTAGTGAATATTTTTTAATATGGCACATGTAAGTACTTTGGTTGAAAGTCAGTCCACTACACAACCCCCACTATTTACTACAAAGGATTATAATTTTTGGTCAAGTAAAATGAAAATCTGTATGAATTATGGAAGCAAACTAGTTGGGATGCCATACAAAATCAATATATAGATCCAACTACACTACCAAATACCTAGACTCCTGAATAAAAGACCGCTGCTACATATAATTAAGAAGCAATGAATATGCAATTTTATATCTTAAATAAAAAAGAATTTACTAGAGTAATGGTTTGAAAAACTGCATATGATATTTAGCAAAAAATTCAAGTCACACACCAAGGCACAAATAAAGTTAAACATCATAGAATCTCATTATTAAAAAACCAGTTTCAAAATTTTAAAATGAAAGAAAATGAAAATATCAGATATGTATTCTCATCTTCAAAATACCACTCAAACCAAATCGGAATTTGATATTTTAACAAAAAATTTAAACTCTTAACCAGTGATTGGAAAAGAAAAGTTTTTAGCCATCAAAGAGGCTAGCTATCTTTCACAACTCAAGGTTGAATAGTTAGTTGTAATCTAATGGCAATTTAAGTAAATTTGCAGACCAAAAAAATGTAGAACGATGAAAAGAAAACTACTACATTCCAAGTGGAAATGGATTTCAAGCTTGGTCTGAATGAAATGGCCTTTATTGCAAAGAATTACAGACAATTTAAGAAGTATGTGAGAAGAAGCAACAATAATGGAAATAACAATTATGCACAAAAATGCTTCAAATGTAGCAAATTTGGCCATAGAGTAGCATTGTTCGATTCATAATAATGGAAAAAAGGAGTTTGGTGGCATAATAAAAAATGAAAAATACAACAAGAAAAGGAAGCCAGCTTTTCAGGCCACATGGGAAGATTACAATTCCTCGTTTTCTTCCGAAAGCGATAGTGTTAATGTCTTCTTCATGGCTACAAAGAATGAGGTACAATATGGTTTAACATATAATGAATATTTTGAGTTCGCATAGAATTAGAAAAAAATATATAACCATAGAAAAACTCATAAAGAAAATGTAGCGAATTTATGCAAATAAGAATTAGAAAGTACTATGCTTAAAGAGGAAAAAACCATTTGAGAAGAAGTTGTTGATGATCAAAAGTTATCTTTAGAAAAATCTAAAGTCTGAAAATTTAATTGAAATGCTGTTTCAAGAAGAGTTAAAATTATTTAAAGAATGTGATTTATTATTGATTTAAATAAAGGTTTGAAATTCTATGTTAACAATTTAAATTCCAAAATTGTTTATTCAGAAAAATTAAATGATGATATAGAAAATAAAAATATTAAGCTACTTAGTAAAAATCAAGATTTAGAAAATTCACATAATTCATTTGAAAATTTGATAAATCATTTTTGTACTTTAAGGATGAACTTATGACATATAGAGATGAATATGTCAAATAATCAAAAGAAAATTGTGAATTAACTATAAATAAAGAAAATTTAAAATATGAAAATTCAGAGTTTAAAGGAAAATAAGAAAAGCTTACAAATAATGTTCCAAAACTTAGTAAAGGTCAAGAAAAATTATCGAATTTGATAAAAATCGTTAAAAATGGTTTAGAATTTAAGAAAATTGAAAACAAAAATACTCCAAAGAAGTATAGCTCTTTATATACAAAATTAAAGAAGTCAAACAACAGACCTAAACATGAAATAGAGATACCTAAAAATAACATAGTTAAAATCTAGGTTCGAAAAATAAATAATAGTTTAATTGGTAAGAAACATAAAGAAAAATTCATGATAGATGTTCATAACAATATTATATATTCTTTCAAATGTTATACCAAATTCTCCCGAGTATGGTTCCCTAAAACTCAACTGCAAGACCCAAAGCTAGGAAGTGGATACCAATAATTTATCTAGTTTTGCAGATATCAACTCATACTAGCAAAAAGAAAGACAAATCCTGGATAGTGGATGTGTGTACAAAATAAACTTTGTAGCCGAGTACAAACGTTTCTTTCCTCCCCACATTGATAAAAGTAAGTAAACAGGAATTAATTCTAACTCCCACATGATAAAAAAAAGTAAAAGATCTCTAGAAGAAAATAATCCTATTTGACCTTTCTCGGAATACATCAATTTTCCATAAAGGAGCCGAATGAAACAAAATTTTCATGTTCGGTTTTGAATTAGAGATGTTAAGAATGATAAATTAACGTCGACTATAACCCTTAGCCTTCCAAGCTAACGATGCGGGTTCGATTCCCGCAAAGAAATAGTGCCTCCATCTATTAGTTTGATGTTTGTTAGCATGTTGGAGTTTCCTGCTATATCATTGAAATAGCAGAACATTGGCAATAATGGTAACCCAAATTCACCTTTAATTACAAATGTCTATTTAGTGAAAAAAATTGAAAACCTAACTTATTAAGAATTAATCAATTATGTGACAAAGGTTTTAAAATAGATTTTGAAAAAGAAAATTGTTGTATTTTTTATCAAAATGAAAGACTTATTTTTTATGGTATAAGAAAACTTAATATTTACATTATAAATATGAAAGTTAATCATGACATCAACATGTGTCTTCTGGCAAACTATGGTGATCCATGGTTTTGGCACAACATTTATGTTGTATTAACTTTAATTATTAAATAAAATAATAAAACATGAAATTATGTTAGGTCTTCTAAAAATGAATTTTAAAGTTAATAATCCAATTTATGCCTATTCAAAAGGTAAGTTAAGAAATCTTCTTTTAAATCTATAAATGCAATGTCAAATAAGTAAGCACTAGAATTACTTCGTTTAGATTTGTACGGCCCCGACTCAAGTTAGGTCAATAAATCTTAAAAACTATATTTTTGTAATAGTTGAAGGTTTTTCAAGATATACATGGATTTTATTTTCAAAATAAAAAATGATACTTTTGAAATGTTTAAATTTTTTGTTAAAGGAATTCAAAACTCAAAAGATTTAAAGTTAAAAATGTTAGAAACGATCATGGAGGAGAATTCAAAAATGATGATTTTGCAATTTTATGTACTAAAAAGAGGATAATCATAATTTTTCTTTTCCCGAAACACTGTACAAAAATGGTACTATGGAAAAGAAAAAGGATCTTACAAGAATGCGCTAGAACATTACTAAATAATACTTCTTGACCTCAAAATGTCTTGGCTGAAGCAGTCACTACTGCATGTTATGTTCTAAATCATATTTTTCTAAACGTAATTCAAAGTGTACCCAATATGAACTAAGAAAACATAAGGTATCATATCTCAGAGTTTTTGGTGCAAAATATTTTATTTTAAATACTAAAAATAATATAGAAAAAGTTGCTTCTAAAGCCGATGAAAGTACTTTTATAGGTTATTCGAAAAGTAGTAAAGTTATATAATTTTAAATAAAAGAACTAATGTTATTAAAGAAACTATACATGTATCCTTTGACGAAATTTTTAATAATTATGAACTTCATGTTGAAATATCTAATATAAATCAATTTATAAATGTCACACAAAATACTAAACAGAATGAAAAACTTCAAGAAACTAGTGAATTTTTAGAATAGAAGATCCACCTCATATTTTAAAGACCTCCCTATTGAAAATGTTTAACGAGAAGCTAGTACAAAAGTTTTAATTAGAAGAAAACTAATGAAATGAGTCACTTAGAATTTATTTCAAATATTGAACCAAAAAATTATAAAGAATCCAAAAAAGGAAAATACCGGATTTTAGTAATGCAAGAAGAGTTAAATCAATTTGAAAGAAATAATGTATGGGTGTTAGTTTCTAGATCTAATGATCAATTAAAACTAAATGGGTTTACAAAAATAAAAGTGATGAAAATGGAGAAGATTAAGAAACAAAGCTTGATTAGTTGCTCAAGGGTACAATCAGGAGGAAGGAATTGACTATGATGAAAATTTTGCTCCTATTGCACAACTTGAGGCAATTAGAATATTACTAGCCTTTGCTTGTATTTCTAACATTAAATTATATCAATGGATGTAAAAAGTGTGTTTTAAATGGTTCTACTAAAGAAAATGTATATGTAGAATAACCACCATTATTAAATCATGAGGAATATCCTGACTACGTTTTTAAATTTAAAAAACTCTTTATGGTTTCAAACAAACAGCACACGCTTAGTATGATTGAGTTAAAATTTATTTGCTAAACCCAGGTTTTGAAAAAGATAAAGCAGACTCAACTCTTTTTATAAAACATAATTACTAGTTGTCTAAATATATGTTGAAATGTTATTTTGAATCAACCAATGAAAAACATTCCACATATTTTTTCAAATATAATGAGAAAAGAATTTGAAATGTCCTACATAGATGAATTAAATTATTTTCCGATTTATAAATTGAATAATTACAAAATGGTATTTTTATATCATAAGAAAAATATTATAGAGATTCGATTAAAACATTTGGTGTTGAAAACATGAGTAGCAAGCCATCTCCAATAATTACTACTTTTCTTTTAGATATAAAAATGTTGATTAAAAACTATTTAGAAGTATTGCTGAATCTTTACTATCTTTAACAACTAGTCATCCAAATATAATGATAAGTGCGTGTTAATGTGCTAGATTTCAAGCTAATCCCAAGGAATCACACCTACGTGAGGTTAAAAGAATTTTAAGATATTTAATTAGTACTAAAGACTATGGACATTTCTATCTAAAAGATGTCCATTTGAATTAGTGTCATATTGTGATGTTCATTTTGGTGAATGCCAAACAAATATAAAAATCATTAGTGGTACATGTCACTTTCTAGGAAAATCTTTAGCTTCATGGTTCAGTAAAAGACAAAACTTTGTATGTTTGTCTACTTGTGAAGCCGCTTTAATTGCTCTCAAATAATTTATATGAAACAAACTCTTAATGATTTTGGAGTAAATTTTAGAAATCACCTATATATTTTGATAATAGTAGTTAGATAAATTTAGCGAAAAATCCAATTAACCATTTAAGAACTAAACATAATGATATTAGATGTAATGCCCTGGGATTTTCCAAAAATAAATAAGAAAATATAATTAAAAGATAAGAATAAACCTAAAAGGAGAATTTTCACAAACATCCAAATTTGACTATGGGACTTGCACCATTGTGCCTGTAGTAATTTTCTGGACAACTTTCAAAGATAACTTGTTTGAAATTCAAGCTAAAATGAAAAAGTTATAAATGATTGGATGAATAAGAAATTGAAAAGAAAAATAGAAAAAAAATCATCTTAGGCCAGGTCGACCCAGAAGGGCTGTAACGACCCCACCGTTATACCCATATTATTAAAGAACATTATAAATAATGTCGTCTAATAATATGGAGAATACAACTTGTTAAGGGCGACCAAATGTGAATATATCTGCAAACTAACACTGACACGTCATAGTCACTATTTTACTAAATGTCCGGAATAAATTTGATGTATTTAGTCTCAACTTAAAGTAATAAACACATCGGTTTCTCAAAATAAGAAAAATATATCATATAAAACAATAGTCACAAATCACAGTAGAAAATTATACATCTTATACACAAATACATACTGTGAGTCTACAAAATATAATAATAGACACATATAATATACATATAGTACAAGTCACTATCTCAAATTATGCATCCCATACACACACACACACACAATCCTACATGAGATAAACTGAAAAGTCAAATAAAGTTTATTTTCATGCTAGCATACCTACCCAAAAGCCTGCACGTCCTATGACCTGAAAAGTCTCGGCCTGACCCCGAGTATTATTTAAAATAATAAATGGGTCAGGCTATCTCTAAATAAAAGGATGAGACCAAGATATAACACAAGGGTATATGACGTTATAATATATACTGATGTCATATATATAAACAAGTCACTGGAATAATTTAACTCGAAATCCATCTTAAGACACGTGAATATTTGAATCATGAAACACAGAATAAGACATAAAGCCTAGAATTCCAGAATAAAGAATAATATCTCAAAAGGCAAGAAAAACTGATCCATACCAATCACAATGATCTTCTATACCAATCATAATGATTGTTCATACCGTGGAAAATAAAATCCTAATCCTTACCAGTTTGGTACCAAAGATCATCCATACAATGAAAACAAAATCACAACCGATTCAAGGATCGTCGATACCGATCAAGATGATCGTAGAAACATAACTTAAAGATCTTAGAAGATATACTCATACTGGTCACAAGGATCGTAAAGAAATCCACCAGTATACCTCTTAAGGATCTATCGATCTGAAATCCGAACACCAAAAGAGAGCAATCTCTAAAGTGCCAAATACTTTCACTTCAGTAATCACTAGAACTTAACCAGAATGTCCTATACCATCGGGTGAAATTCAAGTATTCACTAAAAGCTAGTAAGTCTCATTTATTACAAATATAACCGAAGAACCTGAACTGTATCTCTTAAGGATCTATCAGCCTTCACAAATGTCGAACAACAAAAGAGAATACAACCCTAAAGTGTTAAATACTTCCCCATAGGCAATCACAAGAACTTAACCAAACCACCCCATTCTACCCAGTGAAATTCAAGTATTCGCCAATAGGTTAGTAAATTCCACTCAAACATTCTATTCAATGAGTTCTACAATATTCGATGAAGCATTACTTGAGAGCATTTAAACCAATCAATAACAATAAGTCGGTTATTAGTACTCCTCATATTATATAATTAAGGCTCTCAAAATTTATTCTCAAGATTTAAAACCTAAAAAGAAACATTGGAAACCATTAGAAAATAGGCATCAAAATAATATACCAAAACATCAAAATTCAATCGAGCAATCAACAAGAAACCAAGAGCGAAAGGAGGGTTTACTGGCACAACCTAAAACACTCCCTGGTCAGCGAGAAAATGTGTAGTTTCGAGCCTTTACATCACAACAAAATTTTACAAAACTCAAAACATTGAAATTTGTAAATAAAGTTGAAGCTTTCAAAAAAGAAAGAGATCATCAAATTTGGACTTACGGTTCAGAAGCTATGAACAAATTAAGTTTCAGGTTTAAATTTATTAACTATGTCTTTTATTCTCAAGCCAACGATAAAAAATACGATTTCACAATATAAACCTCAAAATTTTATAGAACTCAAAATAATAAAGTTGTAGATAAATTCTAAGCTTTCAAACAAGAAAAATATCATCAAATTTTGACATATGGTTCAAATGTTATGGCCGAAACAATTCTTAGGTTAAAATTACTTAATTCTTGTTTCATTCTCAGGGCAGCGCAACAAAACACAATTTAGGACTCTTATAGTATCAGTATTTTACAAAACTTCAAGCATAAAACTTATAGATCAGAGTATAAGCTTTCCAGCAAATAAAAAATTATCAAATTCCGACAAGGAACGAGAAAGATATGACCAATTACTAACAGTAACTGATTTAGGTTCAACTAGCAGTAATTACCAAAATTAGAACTTGCAATCTCAACAACCAAGTACTCAAATTAATCATTTTCAAACAAAACAGCAACCATATCTACAGTTTGATTACATACAGCCCTATTAGTGATGGTTGGTGAGGATCACTCACCTTTATAACCTCTTATAGCTTTCTAAATCTTCTCTAAAGCCTTGCTACTACCTTGCGACCTCTTTACTAAACCCAAATACACCTAAAAGCCCAAAACCAAAATCCAACCAACAATATATGTATCAAAAACGAGATCAAAATCATACTTTTATTGATCTGAAAGGTAGAGATAGGGTTATAATACTTACTCTATTTATCTTGGATTTTTAAGGATTTTGCTGAATTGATTTGGTTGATTTTGCTATAGGTTTAGGGTATGCTTTTCTAGGTTTGAGAAGGAGATAATGAGGAGTTTGATTCAGCTGAAACTAATGAGATAAAATTATCTATATTTTACGCTTAAGTGGGCTAGATTTCTTACCCAAGTCCAAATCCAAAATAAACATGTATTTTCTTCATATATTATCTTTTGTTTATTATATTCAAGCCAAACCACACACATGAGATGATTTTCTATTTTTCTCAAAACCTCAAAACAAAACTAAATTAAAGATTAAATCAACACCAAAAATCATAATTTCAAAATCTTGTTAAATAAAGTTTAAACGGTAATATTTTCCATTTACATAATATTTTCTCCAACTCTCAATTAAGAGAAAAATACATACTCCATTTAATTTACTTCAACTCTCTTCATAATAAACCTTTGAAAAATAAATTTCTAACATTCCAAAATCATATTAAATCTTTAAAAAGATTATAACCCATTATTTTACACAATTATGCAATTTTCACAATTTTCCAAACTCATAAAAATTCAAATTTCCTTTATTAATAATTTAAATACTTATTTCCAAAAAATACAAAGGTTTAATTAAATAAACATAAATTAATTTGGGTAATTCAATCGGGCCGTTACAGAACTCCTCTCTCAAAGAAATTGCGTCCTCGCAATTTCCTTAATGAAAAGGAATCCATAACAAAATTCTTCCAAGCAATTTTTATACTTTCATTTTCAGTTGCACACCAAATTTAAAATCTCGGTATGCTTTAAATAAAAGTCTTCCTCATTTCTACTAAATTTTCAAATAATCCATTTTCTTTGGAAATTTTAATAATTCGTATGTATTTTCAAATTCATAATTTTAAAACTTAAGATCAACAACTTCAAAATTTCTATATAAGAGTTGTCCTATTTACTCATAACCTTTCTTCCAAAAAGTTTATAAATTCCAAAATTATAAACTTCAAACTCACTAAAAAAATTTACAACATAATAATTGTTTTATTTATTACTAGTTTCCTTTTAGCAAAATTTTATCACACACACCTTCTCGAGAAATTTTTAATCTTAACTTTACTAAACTAAGGTTTAAAATAAAAGAAAACCATTTTAAATCCAATTCTTTCAAAATGTATCTCTTACTTAAACCTTTACTACTATTTGCAATATCCAAAAAGAATATCAATGGAAATTTCAAGATTTTCTAACATAATTCAAAATGTTACTTAATCTTACTTATCCTTTGTTCTCATTTAATCCTAATTGTTATAATCTACAATTTGCAAATTATTAGGATTCTAACTCAAAAATAAATTTTCCATAAAATTCCCAATACTAAGGTTGTTTCCTTTTTATAATCTTAAAATTACCTTTAAAAAGATTATCATATTCAACTTCAGTTTCCTTAATTTAAGCTTTAGTGACTAAAGAAATTACCCAAAATCTAATTTCTTTATATATAATTATTCCATCAATTTCTTTTTATTCATAAAAGAACTAAAAAAATTTATCTTATGTTTATCAAACACTCAAGGTTAAATAAAATACTCTATCCTTTTATTTTCAAGGAACTCCTAAAAATTTTCAACCAATTCATTAAATTGTAACGACCCAATTTTTTGACTTCCGAAAGTCGACATCAATACGCCCACTATATCAAATGTCGAACCATCGAATGCCGGAAAATCGAATCATTAGGGTTAAAGAAGAAAGTGGTAGAAGAAGAAAGAAGAAGAAACAAAAACAATAATAGAATCTCACATTCGCAGCGGAACAACATATAACAGATAAATGAATAATCTTTAAAACAAAAAACTATATCAGTTCATACAATACATCATCAGAGTTTACAACAACAACACACAACACTGGCAGTTATAATAATTTGCCCATACAATTGAATACACAGTGGAATGATAATAGTATACGGAAGTACGTCTCGCCATCCAGCTCGTCTCCTGATCTCCACAGCATACTTTTCTGACTTCGCTCTAGAACAACGATAACCTGACTCTAGGCTGCCCGAGTGGAAAATTATGGGCATCCAGAGTTTAGAAAGGGAACAATAAACTCCGAGTCAGTCATGGGACTTCTAACGACCCAGAATTTTGATCAAATTAAATTGAGAATATTTAATTAATTTTAAAATATTTGAACGATAATTTAATTTAAATCCCCGATTCAACTTTGAAATTTGCGATTAAAACTTTAAAATTTAATCGAGTGAAGTTGAATAAAAATTTGAATATTTAATTTCAGGTTGAAGAAAAATATTTCAAAGGATTGTAAAATCTATATTGATAATACTGAAAATAATAGAAGCTTCAGAATTGTATTTCAAAGTGTTTCGTTCAGTTTGAAATTAAATCGTTCGAATCGATATTTAAAAATAGCCGTCCGAGGCACAGTCTCGGAATTCAACGAAACCAGTTCCATTGGGTCCGTAACGTTGAATTTTTGTAGGATTTCAATTTTCATATTTTTCGGAGTTGTTTCGTGACCATACGATATGCGAACGCGTTAAGAATAAAATGAAATTTAAATTTAAAATATATATTAATATACATCAGCATGTTCTCTCCCTAGAATCACGCCTGCAATCACGAGAATAATCGTGCACCCCATCACGTATACTCGTCCCTTTCCCCTTTCGTTCCTTAAACAAAAAAATCATCTCGTCCAATTTAAAAATGGCCGTAGCCTCTTCCTTAAAATAAAAGAAAAGAGAATCGATCGAAGCCCTTTAATTCTCGTTCGAACGAGAATTTGTTCCTCGTCTTCACCTAATCGCGCGACCGGGGTGGGAAGCAAATTGCGATTCGATCGCGTAGGGGGCGGCGGCAACTGGCGTTCGTGAGGGCAGCGATGGATCGCGAACATCGCGATGTTTAGCTAGGGTTTCGTGAGCTGGTTGGCGGCGGCGTCTAGGGCAAAGGTGAGGATGAAGTCGCGTGCAGTGGTCTGGGGTTCGCGATCGATGGGCGCACGTATTAGGGCATATCGCGAGGCTAGTCATTGGCGAAGGTATCGGTCGCGAACAGCTAGGCGATGGCGTCTTCAAGGCGGTGCGAGAGGCAGAGGGTTCAACTCGAGATTGTCGCGCGCGTGGGCGATCTGGGCAGCAGCGATGCCGCGAGTGGGTAGGTGGCGATGTCGAATTGTAGTCTGGTCTGGGGTTTAGGCGACGAGCGACGGAGGCGAAGTTCGATGGCCTAATTCACGAACGGCAGTAAGTTATTTTATTTTGAATTTTATTTTGGGGTAAATCTGTATTCACTGAGAAATAAACAGGATTAAAACAGAAAAGATTTTTTTTTTATGGAAAAGATTTTTGAATATATATATATGTATATAGGGATGTTAAAATGTTAAAACTTTATATATATTTACACAGTTCCAATTTTTATATGTGTGCAAATTTGAAAAGAAATCTGGAGTTTTAAAGTGTTAAAAGTTAAAAACCGAAAATTTATTACAGTAAGAAATAGAAGTTTTTCTATTTTAACACTTGACATATGTATATTGAGACGTTGGGGAAAATATAGGAATTTGAATATTAATAAATCCTATAAATTTCTGTTTAAGGTCTAAAATTTGTGGAAAATCAAATATAGAATAAAATGGGGTTGAAATAAAATCCTTTGTGTAAATTAAATTGTTAGTAAATTTAATTTGCCGAATGGTTAGACAATTAGATTTATTAAAAGAAATCGGTTTGGAAACATACAAATGAACAAGTTTTAATTTTGAAAATAAAATCAGTAATTAATGGTTCAATCAATTTAAATGGTAATAAATCTTGAATTGTTTATACAAGGTTAACATTGCAAAAGGATCAAGCTGTGAATGGAAATGGATTGCAAATAAAAGCAAGGTGAGATTTTCTCACTCGAAGGAAAATTTAATTTTCGCAGTTATTGATTTGATTGTTTGACTGTTTGGATGTGTGATATTAGATATAGTAGGATATATCTATTATATATATAGCAATATATACATATTGGCATATGTATATATTGGATTGATGATTTCCCGCCTCGTATAGCGGATGAGACCCTATTGCGCCGTTAGTAAGCGGATTTTTATAAAACCCATATACCGCGATAATTCCGTACTGGAGCGGAATTGGTATTGTGCTAACGTCTGTGGATGCAGGGAAATAGGTTGGAGGGATCCAACTGGATTCCTTAACTGTATTTATTGTTTACAGATATTGTGATATTTGTTGATTATCATATTGATATATGATGTTTTTTGAATGCCATGATTGACTATTTGATGCGTTGCATCATCGGATCCATTTTTAAAGTCTAAAAATAACGATTTTGGAGTTTAAAAGGATTTGTAAAGTGATTTGTAGAAATATACGTTTTATTGAAATTTTTGAATTGGTTTATTTTAAATAAATAAATGTTAAAATTTTAATGTTAGTAAAATTGTGATTTTTGTGAAATACGACAAAAATGTTATCTTTGAAATAAACAATTGATAAAGATTATGAAATAGTTTAAATTGGAATTGTTGAAGCATTTTAAACAATTCATATAAAAAGATTTATAAAAAATTGATATTTTTATGAATTAAAAATATGGGAATTTTGAAATGAGTTTTATTAAGTGTTAAAGTCAAATAAAAAAATGGATTCCATAAGTGAATTGAAATTTATAGATTCATAAATTGTGAAGTTATTAAATGGTTAGATTTTGTAAAACAAAAAGATTTATAAGCAATTATCTTATAAACCGGATTTTGACATTTAGATGAGAAATGAATAGATGTTGTAAATAAATGGATTATAAGTATTAACTTATAATATAAACTTCCGGTATATAATTGAGTTATATAAGTTGAATTGGATAATTTAGAAATCGAAGTTTTATAAATAGAAATGGGATTTATAAACATTGTTTTATAAATTCAAAATCAATAGAATTTGATAAATTTAACATTGAAGTTATTAAAGGAGATATATTCGTGATTTTGGACAGCGAATTATCCTTTAAGTTAAATGTGCAGAAATTGTTAAAATTGGGATAGTGATTATATTCACGAATTTGGACAGTAAATATATATTATTGAATAAAATCAATATATTTTGGGAAAAGGAATATTGTTAAATGAAGTTGTTTTAAAAGATGTTTTAAAACATGTTAAATATCGAAATCATAGATTTCAACATTTATTGTTGAAATAGACGTTTTCGAGAAATTTAAGGAAATGGTGGACTATAACACTGTTGTTATAGAAAATGATTTTTGAAAGGAAATGTTTTTAGTATTGGGATTTACATATCTATCTTAAAAATTCGAATCCCTATACTAGTGATTTTGAGTCGTCGTAACGATGTTTTACGTAACATTCGTTTTGACTCAAATAAATGTTGTCAAAGTAAATGATTTCCTTAAAGAATGAACTATATACTTAATTTGATTTAAGTATATCGAATATTTTCAAATGTTGAAAATAAATAGATTGGTGAAATACTTATTATTAAATAAGTATGGAATTGCTTTTCCAATATGAAATGAACGTTTTGAGAATTTATCCTGGTAAAGATAAATTGAAAATTGAATATTGAAAACGATTTGAGAATCGAATATCAGTAGATATTCGAAAGTATAAATTCAATACGGAATTTATAAAAGAAAGCGAAGTTGTTTAAAAATAAATATTGATTTATTTTTGAAGTGTGGAAATTTTATATCTAGTAAAGATATTTTTGGAAATAAATAATTTGGAAAATTATTTGGAATCTGATGATGTTGCGCATCTTTATTGATATTTAAATAACCGACTATCAATAATTACCTTAGATAGGTATTTGTTGTGAATTGGATGAATTTGAATGCCACACTTATTTTTAAATAAACGCTCACTATTCGGGTTAACCGGGAAAGGACCATGGGGTCGTATAACCCATTCCGAATATGTGATACGTCGTTATGAATTGCATTCGAAGACCGGTGTTGAAGACCGGATATTTTTGAAAACGAAAGGATTACCGTCGAGTTACTCTACATCGGCTGATCTCCGATTTAGAGGTTTTATCACCCTTAGTGACGGGAAGTCCTGACGTGATTGAAATTATCCGGAAATGCAAGGGCTTCGTGAGAAGTGCCTTCGGTTCTGTTCGATCCCGGAACAGACTTGTATGGATTGTGTGTCTGACGTTACAATTTGAGATATAAAGCTGATTTCTTTCAAATACATTTCTGTTGGTGGCGGAGAATTTATTCTCTTAGCTTAACACCCTTCTCTGAGACGTACGAGCTCAGAGGTTATGTAGATTAAATTTATCAGCGATATATCCCAATCTGGTAACGTGGCATACTGAGTGTTGCTGTGAAATGATCAGTGTTTGATCATTTGTGATATGATCATTTGTTTGATCTTATATCTTTGTGATCATAGGTTGATCATTTTGTTTGACCCGAAGCAGGGCTTTTTGAGAAAGCGTAGCTTTGTGGACGAGACTTCATCGAGCCTCACACCCCGGAAATGGTCGAAACAGGAAGGATGCAGCAAGGTTCTAGGGAGTAGCGCCCCTTAGTGTATGTCATTCCTTCTGGATAAAGGTGGTATCATGGTATGGAGCCCAGATACTTAACCTCTGTGGTTATTGCATTATTATTATCTATGTGGTTTGTTGGAAATCGGAGATCCTCGGGAAGATCGGTGACGATCGGGGGATGGCATACGCGTGTCAGTAGTTACCTATTTTTGCAGAGGTAACCCGGCCTTGTGTTGGCAGAGATCCGGTTAGGTTCTCGGGTCGTCTATTCCAGGGACGTACCCATCGTGGAAAAGGAAGTTCCTTAGCCTAACCATTTGTTGGAAATCCAAAGAAACAATACGCGACTTGTACGGTTTTAGTTGTATTACCTGCCATGGAATGTGGCGGTAACCTGCTATTGAACATGGTAGCTATAGTAGGCATAAGTGCGGAATGCCTATGCTGGCTAAGATTAATATTATACTTTCGAAATGTTTTCTACACTATGCATTAATAATAATATCAAAATGATTTGATTTTGCGTATTAAGCATCTTTGACTATCATAAGAAGAAATCTCCTCCAATTCTGCGTTGCATTGTGTGTGTGGTGGGAGGTCTTATGGTAGTTTCATTTTCCAAAAGCATTGCGAATTGACATTAAAGTTTTTCTGTTGTTTATTTTAAAGATAAATAACTGTTTTACGATCTCACACCAGTCACCATGACTGACTCGGAGTTTATTGTTCCCTTCTAAACTCTGGGTGCCCACCAATTTCCACACGGGCAGCCTAGAGTTATGTTATCAGGATATTCTGGATATTCTGGAGCTTTGGAGATAAGCTGGACGACGAGACGTAGTATTTGTATCTGATATATTTATTCCGTTGTGTATTCTGTATGAGGACAAGTTATATAACTGTCCATTGTTGTATTGAGTTGTATATTGACTCTGATGATTGATGTATGTATAAAATGATATAGTTCTTTGTTTTAAAGATTATTCATTTATCTATTATATATTGTTCCGCTGCGATGTGTAAGATTCTGATATTGTTTTCTGTTTCTGCTCTTGTTTTGTTGTTGTTCTTCTTTCTTTTTCTTCTATCTTCTTCTTCTACCTTTTTCTTCTTTCTTAAAACCATAACTTTTCGGGTTTCCGGCATTCGATGGCTCAGCAGTCGATAAAGGAGTATCGATGTTGAATTTTCGAAAGTCGAAAATTTTCGGGATGTTACAAGTGGTATCAGAGCATATGGTTAAGCGACAACCCTGCTCTGTTGGGTGTTACTCATTAGAGATAGAGTCAGTAGTACTCTAGAATGAGTTTAAGTGTAATAATAGATATGAGCGCGTATTTGTTATTTGAATATGAAATTGTTTTGTATTGTGTTGACTTATCGGTTGATTGTTTATGGATTCGGGTCGGTGCGGTCTAGCTAACTGTGATCGATAGGGGTTTCTAAACTCTAAACAAGATAAACCGACACAGTATTGTTTTAAATAGGGTAAATGAAATAATTTTGCCCAAAACTATTTTTGTATAGAAAAGAAATGATTTTTCTATGAATTATTATAGTATATGGTTGCATGGATGTTAGAAGTGATAATATTAATCTATTATCATTGAAATTAAATAAGAAACTGAAATTGTAACTCCAAAGTTAAGAAATAAATCCATATACAAATGAAATTGAAGAATGTAAATTATAAATGTGATTTGTAATTTGAAACGGAATTCCAGAGAAGTATTTGGAAAAGTTTTGAAAAGAATTTGAAAATTTTGGAGATTTGGAAAGTTTAAATCTTTTTGGATTTGAAAATGAATTTCGAAGATTTTGAAAAGTATTTTAGGGAGATGAAAGCTCTAAACTCTTTTCGGTCGCTGGAAAATAACTTCGGTAATGACTGCAGCATTATCGATGTTCATTTTCGGGTTTCCAAAAGAGGAATTGCTGCCAAGTTGTTTTAAATGAAAGTTGTTTGGAGAATTGAGTTTTGTTTTGAAAATTCAAAAGATAAATTTGAATTGTTTTTAAAATGGTTTTGAAAGGTTGAAAAGACTCTGGAATACTTAATCAGAATATTTATGGAATATTATTGAATTGATAACTTATACAAATAGAAATTGTTAATGTAAAATATGTGAATGTGATTGGAATTAAAGTTCATTAACAAATGAAATCTATAAATGTGAATTGAAAGTATAAAGAAATAAATTCATATATGAATAAAATGGTGGATATAAATTGTAAAAGAATTTATAAATAAAAATAAAATTCCTTAATGAAATGGAATTGTGAATGTGAATGGGTAAATGATTGTATAAATCAAGATGTAAATAAATTGATAACTTATAGAATATTTGAAATCTGATTGGAATAAGATTCAAATTGAAAAGGAATAAATTTGTGAATGAATGAATAAATTTGCAAGTGAATCAATTAAATAAAATGAGATTGAAAAGTGATTCATTTCAAAATTGTAAGAAATAGATTGAATTGAATTTGATTTGTGAAAAATGAAGTGAAGTATTGAACTAAAATTAGTAAGTGAAGCTAATTGAATATAGACCGAATGAATAAGGTTTAACGAATTAAATTCAATAGTTACAAAAGAAAAGTAAATTGAATTCGAATTGGAAATCCAGTTTAAATGAAAGTAGGTTTAACCGTAGGGTAAATTGAAAACAAATTTTGGAAATGAGCAAAAGAATAAAACTGGAATTAAAGCTGAATCCAAATTGAATTGAATGGTAAATTTAATTCAAATGAGAATTGAAATAAAAAATTGAATGAAATTGGATATGTAACTTCAATGGTGAAGTAAAAATGTATAAGTAGTTTATATTGAAATTTGTAATTGAATTTGCAAAATGATTTGAATGCTATAACTAGATATTATGGCTAGTAGATATACAGGTATAAAGGAAATTGAAATTGATTTCACAGATAATTTGAATTGCTCGACCAAAGGTACGTATTTGAATTATAATATGAGTTTTTGATGATTTCTCTCTAGCCGCTTGGCTTTTTCTTTTTCTTTTCAAAATCTGAGAGTCCGTAGGGACGTTTTGTAGTCGTACCGTATTAGCCGCGCAAAGGAGACGCTGGCGAAATTTTTCGGAAATTTAGGGTGTTAGAAAATTTTTGAGAAAATTTTGGAAGTTTAAATTTGAATTTGAATTGAATTTGAATTTTGAAGGAAAACAATGATGTTTGAAAACTATGAAAGGTTTAGAAAGTTAGTTGAATTGATAACAAATCTTTAGTAGAGAGATTTGTTTTGATGAATTGATAAAACTATTGATTGTGAAAGATAGTAGACGAGTTAAGGACCTTTCTTTCTAACTTGTAATTTCGAGGACGAAATTCTTTTAAGGAGGGAAGTCTGTAACGACCCAGAATTTTGATCAAATTAAATTGAGAATATTTAATTGATTTTAAAATATTTGAACGATAATTTAATTTAAATCCCCGATTCAACTTTGAAATTTGCGATTAAAACTTTAAAATTTAATCGAGTGAAGTTGAATAAAAATTTGAATATTTAATTTCAGGTTGAAGAAAAATATTTCAAAGGATTGTAAAATCTATATTGATAATACTGAAAATAATAGAAGCTTCAGAATTGTATTTCAAAGTGTTTCGTTCAGTTTGAAATTAAATCGTTCGAATCGATATTTAAAAATAGCCGTCCGAGGCACAGTCTCGGAATTCAACGAAACCAGTTCCATTGGGTCCGTAACGTTGAATTTTTGTAGGATTTCAATTTTCATATTTTTCGGAGTTGTTTCGTGACCATACGATATGCGAACGCGTTAAGAATAAAATGAAATTTAAATTTAAAATTTAAAATATATATTAATATACATCAGCATGTTCTCTCCCTAGAATCACGCCTGCAATCACGAGAATAATCGTGCACCCCATCACGTATACTCGTCCCTTTCCCCTTTCGTTCCTTAAACAAAAAAAATCATCTCGTCCAATTTAAAAATGGCCGTAGCCTCTTCCTTAAAATAAAAGAAAAGAGAATCGATCGAAGCCCTTTAATTCTCGTTCGAACGAGAATTTGTTCCTCGTCTTCACCTAATCGCGCGACCGGGGTGGGAAGCAAATTGCGATTCGATCGCGTAGGGGGCGGCGGCAACTGGCGTTCGTGAGGGCAGCGATGGATCGCGAACATCGCGATGTTTAGCTAGGGTTTCGTGAGCTGGTTGGCGGCGGCGTCTAGGGCAAAGGTGAGGATGAAGTCGCGTGCAGTGGTCTGGGGTTCGCGATCGATGGGCGCACGTATTAGGGCATATCGCGAGGCCAGTCATTGGCGAAGGTATCGGTCGCGAACAGCTAGGCGATGGCGTCTTCAAGGCGGCGCGAGAGGCAGAGGGTTCAACTCGAGATTGTCGCGCGCGTGGGCGATCTGGGCAGTAGCGATGCCGCGAGTGGGTAGGTGGCGATGTCGAATTGTAGTCTGGTCTGGGGTTTAGGCGACGAGCGACGGAGGCGAAGTTCGATGGCCTAATTCACGAACGGCAGTAAGTTATTTTATTTTGAATTTTATTTTGGGGTAAATCTGTATTCACTGAGAAATAAACAGGATTAAAACAGAAAAGATTTTTTTTTATGGAAAAGATTTTTGAATATATATATATGTATATAGGGATGTTAAAATGTTAAAACTTTATATATATTTACACAGTTCCAATTTTTATATGTGTGCAAATTTGAAAAGAAATCTGGAGTTTTAAAGTGTTAAAATGTTAAAACTTTATATATATTTACACAGTTCCAATTTTTATATGTGTGCAAATTTGAAAAGAAATCTGGAGTTTTAAAGTGTTAAAAGTTAAAAACCGAAAATTTATTACAGTAAGAAATAGAAGTTTTTCTATTTTAACACTTGACATATGTATATTGAGACGTTGGGGAAAATATAGGAATTTGAATATTAATAAATCCTATAAATTTCTGTTTAAGGTCTAAAATTTGTGGAAAATCAAATATAGAATAAAATGGGGTTGAAATAAAATCCTTTGTGTAAATTAAATTGTTAGTAAATTTAATTTGCCGAATGGTTAGACAATTAGATTTATTAAAAGAAATCGGTTTGGAAACAAACAAATGAACAAGTTTTAATTTTGAAAATAAAATCAGTAATTAATGGTTCAATCAATTTAAATGGTAATAAATCTTGAATTGTTTATACAAGGTTAACATTGCAAAAGGATCAAGCTGTGAATGGAAATGGATTGCAAATAAAAGCAAGGTGAGATTTTCTCACTCGAAGGAAAATTTAATTTTCGCAGTTATTGATTTGATTGTTTGACTGTTTGGATGTGTGATATTAGATATAGTAGGATATATCTATTATATATATAGCAATATATACATATTGGCATATGTATATATTGGATTGATGATTTCCCGCCTCGTATAGCGGATGAGACCCTATTGCGCCGTTAGTAAGCGGATTTTTATAAAACCCATATACCGCGATAATTCCGTACTGGAGCGGAATTGGTATTGTGCTAACGTCTGTGGATGCAGGGAAACAGGTTGGAGGGATCCAACTGGATTCCTCAACTGTATTTATTGTTTACAGATATTGTGATATTTGTTGATTATCATATTGATATATGATGTTTTTTGAATGCCATGATTGACTATTTGATGCGTTGCATCATCGGATCCATTTTTAAAGTCTAAAAATAACGATTTTGGAGTTTAAAAGGATTTGTAAAGTGATTTGTAGAAATATACGTTTTATTGAAATTTTTGAATTGGTTTATTTTAAATAAATAAATGTTAAAATTTTAATGTTAGTAAAATTGTGATTTTTGTGAAATACGACAAAAATGTTATCTTTGAAATAAACAATTGATAAAGATTATGAAATAGTTTAAATTGGAATTGTTGAAGCATTTTAAACAATTCATATAAAAAGATTTATAAAAAATTGATATTTTTATGAATTAAAAATATGGGAATTTTGAAATGAGTTTTATTAAGTGTTAAAGTCAAATAAAAAAATGGATTCCATAAGTGAATTGAAATTTATAGATTCATAAATTGTGAAGTTATTAAATGGTTAGATTTTGTAAAACAAAAAGATTTATAAGCAATTATCTTATAAATCGGATTTTGACATTTAGATGAGAAATGAATAGATGTTGTAAATAAATGGATTATAAGTCTTAACTTATAATATAAACTTCCGGTATATAATTGAGTTATATAAGTTGAATTGGATAATTTAGAAATCGAAGTTTTATAAATAGAAATGGGATTTATAAACATTGTTTTATAAATTCAAAATCAATAGAATTTGATAAATTTAACATTGAAGTTATTAAAGGAGATATATTCGTGATTTTGGACAGCGAATTATCCTTTAAGTTAAATGTGCAGAAATTGTTAAAATTGGGATAGTGATTATATTCACGAATTGGGAAAGTAAATATATATTATTGAATAAAATCAATATATTTTGGGAAAAGGAATATTGTTAAATGAAGTTGTTTTAAAAGATGTTTTAAAACATGTTAAATATCGAAATCATAGATTTCAACATTTATTGTTGAAATAGACGTTTTCGAGAAATTTAAGGAAATGGTGGACTATAACACTGTTGTTATAGAAAATGATTTTTGAAAGGAAATGTTTTTAGTATTGGGATTTACATATCTATCTTAAAAATTCAAATCCCTATACTAGTGATTTTGAGTCGTCGTAACGATGTTTTACGTAACATTCGTTTTGACTCAAATAAATGTTGTCAAAGTAAATGATTTCCTTAAAGAATGAACTATATACTTAATTTGATTTAAGTATATCGAATATTTTCAAATGTTGAAAATAAATAGATTGGTGAAATACTTATTATTAAATAAGTATGGAATTGCTTTTCCAATATGAAATGAACGTTTTGAGAATTTATCCTGGTAAAGATAAATTGAAAATTGAATATTGAAAACGATTTGAGAATCGAATATCAGTAGATATTCGAAAGTATAAATTCAATACGGAATTTATAAAAGAAAGCGAAGTTGTTTAAAAATAAATATTGATTTATTTTTGAAGTGTGGAAATTTTATATCTAGTAAAGATATTTTTGGAAATAAATAATTTGGAAAATTATTTGGAATCTGATGATGTTGCGCATCTTTATTGATAGTTAAATAACCGACTATCAATAATTACCTTAGATAGGTATTTGTTGTGAATTGGATGAATTTGAATGCCACACTTATTTTTAAATAAACGCTCACTATTCGGGTTAACCGGGAAAGGACCATGGGGTCGTATAACCCATTCCGAATATGTGATACGTCGTTATGAATTGCATTCGAAGACCGGTGTTGAAGACCGGATATTTTTGAAAACGGAAGGATTACCGTCGAGTTACTCTACATCGGCTGATCTCCGATTTAGAGGTTTTATCACCCTTAGTGACAGGAAGTCCTGACGTGATTGAAATTATCCGGAAATGCAAGGGCTTCGTGAGAAGTGCCTTCGGTTCTGTTCGATCCCGGAACAGACTTGTATGGATTGTGTGTCTGACGTTACAATTTGAGATATAAAGCTGATTTCTTTCAAATACATTTCTGTTGGTGGCGGAGAATTTATTCTCTTAGCTTAACACCCTTCTCTGAGACGTACGATGTAACGACCCTGAATTTCGAACGAATTAAATTGAAAATATTTAATTAATTTTAAATATTTGAACGATGATTTAATTTGTATCCCGAATATAACTTTGAAAATTTGCGATTAAACTATAAAATTTAATCGATTGAAGTTAAATAAAAATTTGAATCTACAATTTTAAGCTGAAGAAAAATATTTCGAAAGCTTTTAAAAATTCGTATTTATATCGCTGAAGATAATAGAAGCTTCAGAATCGAATTTGAAAGTGAATCGTTCAGTTTGAAATGTATATCGTTCAACCGATATTTAAAAATAGCCGTCCGAGGCGCAGTCTCCGAATTCGACGAAACCAGTTCCATTAGGTCCGTAATATTGAATGATTGCCGGATTTCAAATTTCGTAGCATTCGGATTCATTGTGTGATCGTACGAGATTAAAACGTCTGGACAACAATTAATCGATTTAATTTAAATATAAAATTTATACCCTCAAATCATCAGCCACCCTAGTCTCTGCGTCGACCTATCCTCTGTTAATCGAGTACTCTTGTCTCCCATTTCTTTAAACGCACGGAACAAAACGAAATCATTTCGTTCGAAATTTATAACAGCTTCAAAAGAAAAACAATGGCCTCTCTCTATTCAAATGTAAAACCATCATCTCGTTCGAATATAAAATCAACAGCAACTCGACTCAACTGCGAGCTAAGGCTTAGGGCCATATTCAAATTGGCAGGTCGCGAGTCTTTCCCCCTTTTTCTCAAATTGATTTAAATACAATCGAATAGGCGACGAGTTCGAGTCGCACTCGAATCAAGTCTCGGCAATGGCGATCGGCGCTCGAGGCCTCGGCGACGAAGCGAGCTAGGGTTTCGTCATAAGTAGGGTGGAGTGCGGTGGCACCGTGGGAGTCGAGCTGGCGAAGTCGCGTTTGCGTGATGGCGGAGTTCGCGACTAGGGTTTGGGGTGGCGACGCGATGTCGTGGAGGCTGCGACTGCGATGGTCTCGAGGTAGGCAGTAAAGACATGGGCAAGACGATGGGAAGGGGATCGATTCGTGGTGGCATGGTCGCGACCTGGGCAAGGGGATGGCTGCGAGTTCGTGTTCAGTCGTCGAGGAGACGTCGTGGTCGCAGTTCTTTAGTGAGGTATTCAATTTGTTTACCCGTCTTATTTTGTTTTTAAAACCTGATTTAATACATGCAAACTGGAAAATTTGTTTTAAGGATTAAATCATTAGTTTGAAATAAATAGTTAAAGCAATTTATTAGGTGGAATATATGTATATGCAGATTGAAATAGATTTATATATATGTGTACGTATATATGCTGTAAACTAAATCTCTAAGGTTATCTACAGGAAAATTTATACATATAAGATTTTGAGAGGAAATATAATAGAATTTTGGAAACCTATAATTATTTTTGTAAGTACATATATATCTAAATAAAGTTTTAAGAAAAATAATATATCACTTTTGATTTGGACAATCAGTTAGTATACAAGTATAAAAAAAAATAGATGTTTATAGTAGAGAAATCTTGTTTATATATTTTTAAAGAAAAGAAAAATATATATATATAAGGCTATATAAAAATTGGATTTTTACAAAGTAGTAGTTTTTATATATATGAAGTTAAAAATAAATATACATATATTTAAAAGGAAGTATTTACAGTAAAGTAAAATTCTGTTTTGATAACTACAAAAAGGAAATATTTATAAGGAAGTTAGTTTAAATCAAATGTTAGTAAATTAAAGTAGAATCAGTGAATGATTAATAAAATTTATTAAACGGAAATTTAATTATTCAGTTGATTCGAATATTAATAAATGGTGTAAAATGTTTATACTAGGTCAAAATCTGTATAGAACGAGCTGGGATGAAATTGGATTACAAATATAAAGCTAAGGTGAGATTATTTTCTCACTCAGATAAATTTTGTTTAACAGTTATTGATTGTTTGATATGATTGCTATGCTGATTGTGATATTAGATATTATAGGATATATCTATATATATAGCAATATATACATATTGGCATATGTATATATTGGATTGATTGATTTCCCGCCTCGTATAGCGGATGAGACCCTATTGCGCCGTTAGTAAGCGGATTTATAAAAACCTATATACCGCGATAATTCCGTACTGGAGCGGAATTGGTATTGTGCTGACGTCTTTGGATGCAGGGAAACAGGTTGGAGGGATCCAACTGGATTCCTCAACTGTATTTATTTATTTACAGATGTGGACATATATTCTGTCATCATATGATGATATATGATGTTTGATGTTGTGATGGACTAATTGATGCGTTGCATCATCGGGTTCAATTTTAAAGTTTAAAAATAAACGATTTTTACTTTAAAAGGGATTTTGAAGTAATTTTTGGAAAGTATACGATTTATTAAAGTTTGGAATTTATTTATCTTAAATAAATAAATGTTATAAATTTAAAGTTATGAAAAATTTTAGATTGTGAAATATACCTGAAAGGTGATTTTGAAATAAATAGTCAAGTGATAAATAAAATAGTTTAAGTTGGATTTCTTTTGAATTACTAAAAATGATGTATATAAAAGATGTACAGAATTGATATTTATCAATTTAAAGTGTTGGAATTTTAAAACGAGTGTTTATAAGTGTTAGAGATTTATAGAATTATAAATTGTAAAGACATGAGATTTATAGAATTATAAATTGTGAAAATATGAATTTTATAGATTTATAGAGTATGAAGTTATAAAATGGATGAAACGGTAGCATAAAAGATTTATAAGAGATTAACTTATAAATTGGATTTTTGCCTTTAAATGGAATATTTATCGAATTTGTAAATAAAAGGAGATTTATTAAATCGAAGTTGTTATAAAATAGAAATAGAATTTATAAACGTTGTTTATAAATTCGAAATCAATGGGATTTGAGAAATTAAATATAGAAGATTTTTAAAGAAGATATATTCGTGATTTTGGATAGCGAATTTTTATTGAGATAAAAATGTGTAGAAATGATTTAAATTGGGTTAAGTGAATTATATTCACGATTTTGGACAGTGAATATATTGTTAAGTAAAATGGATAGTTTTGGAAAGGTGGCATTAAAAATGAAGTTAAACACTTTAGAGATGTTTTTAAAATGTATTGTGAATCGAAAACATAGATTTCAACATTTTTATTGTTGAAATAGGCGTTTTCGAAAATATAAGGAAATGATGGACTATAACACTGTTGTTATAGTAAATGATTTTCGGAAGAAAATGTTTTGATGTAGTATTGGGATTTATATATCTATCTTAATTCCGAATCCCTATACTAGTGATTTTGAGTCGTCGTAACGATGTTTTACGTAACATTCGTTTTGACTCAAATAAATGTTGTTATAGTAAATGTTTTCCTTAAAGAATGAATATATACTCAATATTGATTTAAGTATATTGAATATTTTCCAAGTGTTGAAAATAAATGATTTGTGAAATACTTATTATTAAATAAGTATGGAATGTTTTCCAATATGAAATGAACGTTTTTGAGATTTATCTTCTTAAAGATAAATCGAAAGTGAATATTTGAAAACGATTGAAAATCGAATATCTGTAGATATTTTGAAAATATAAATTCACTATGGAATTTATAAAAGGAAAGGGAAACTGTTTAGAAAAATAAACGTTGATTTATTTTTGAAGTGTGGAAATTTTATATCTAGTAAAGATATTTTTGAAGATAAATAATCTGGGAAAATTATTTGGAATCTGATGATGTTGCGCATCTTTATTGATAGTTAAATAACCGACTATCAATAATTACCTTTAGATAGGCATTTGTTGTGAATTGGATGAATTTGAATGCCACACTTATTTTTGAATAAACGCTCACTATTCGGGTTAGCCGGGAAAGGACCATGGGGTCGTATAACCCATTCCGAATATGTGATACGTCGTTATGAATTGCATTTGAAGACCGGTGTTGAAGACCGGATATTTTTGAAAACGAAAGGATAACCGTCGAGTTACTCTACATCGACTGATCTTCGATTTAGAGGTTTTATCACCCTTAGTGACGGGAAGTCCTGACGTGATTGAAAATTATCCGGATTTGCAAGGGCTTCGTGAGAAGTGCCTTCGGTTCTGTTCGATCCCGGAACAGACTTGTATGGATTGTGTGTCTGACGTTACACTTTGAGATGTAAAGCTGATTTCTTTCAAATACATTTCTGTTGGTGGCGGAGAATTTATTCTCTTAGCTTAACACCCTTCTCTGAGACGTACGAGCTCAGAGGTTATGTAGTTGAAATTTATCAGCGATATATCCCAATTTGGTAACGTGGCATACTGAGTGTTGCTGTGAGATGATCAGTGTTTGATCATTTGTGATATGATCATTTGTTTGATCTTATATCTTTGTGATCATAGGTTGATCATTTTGTTTGACCCGAAGCAGGGCTTTTTATAGAAAGCGTAGCTTTGTGGACGAGACTTCGTCGAGCCTCACACCCCGGAAATGGTCGAAACAGGAAGGATGCGGCAAGGTTCTAGGGAGTAGCGCCCCTTAGTGTATGTCATTCCTTCTGGATAAAGGTGGTATCATGGTATGGAGCCCAGATACTTAACCTCTGTGGTTGCTGCACAGTTATTATTACTTTGTGGTTTGTTGCGAATCGGGGATCCTCGGGAAGATCGGTGACGATCGGGGGATGGCATACGCGTGTCAGTAGTTACCTATTTTTGCAGAGGTAACCCGGCCTTGTGTTGGCAGAGATCCGGTTAGGTTCTCGGGTCGTCTATTCCAGGGACGTACCCAATCGTGGATAGGAAGTTCCTTAGCCTGACCATTTGTTGGAAATCCAAAGAAACAATACGTGACTTGTACGGTATTAGTTGTAGAACCTGCCATCTAATATGGCAGCTATAGCAAGCATACTATAATGGTACCTATGCTGGCTAAGATTTATATTCTACTTTCGAAATGTTTTCTACACTATGCACTATTAATAATATCAAAAAGAATTTGATTTTTTTTCGCGTAGTAAGCATCTTTGACTATCATAAGAAGAAATCTCCTCCAAGTCTGCGTTTGCATTGTGTGTGTGGCGGGAGGTCTTATGGTAGTTTCATTTTCCAAAAGCATTGCGAATTGACCTTAAAATTCTCTGCTGTTTATTTTTAAAGATAAATAACTGTTTTACGATCTCACACCAGTCACCATGACTGACTCGGAGTTTATTGTTTCCCTTCTAAACTCTGGGTGCCCACCAATTTCCACACGGGCAGTCTAGAGTTAGATTATCAGGATATTCAGGATATTCTGGAGCTTGGAGATAAGCTGGAGGACGAGACGTAGTATTTGTATCTGATAGTATTTATTCAGCTGTATACTCTGTATGAGGACAAGTTTATATAACTGTCCATTGTTGTTTATTGACTCTGATGATACGATGTGATGTAATGTAATAACAGATATAATTCAATTGTTTTTAAATGATATTCATTTATCTATTATATATTGTTCCGCTGCGATATGTGAGATTCTGTTATTGTCTTTGCTCTGTATCTGTTGTTGTTTTGTTGTTCTTTTTCTCTTTTTCTTCTATCTTCTTCTTCTTCTACTTTTTCTTTTTCTTAAAACCATAACTTTTCGGGTTTCCGGCATTCGATTTCTCGACAGTCGATAAAGTGAGTATCGATGTTGAATTTTCGAAAGTCGAAAATTTTCGGGATGTTACATTTGGTATCAGAGCATATGGTTAAGCGACAACCCTGCTCTGTTGGGTGTTACTCATTAGAGATAGAGTCAGTAGTACTCTAGAATGAGTTTGAGTGTAATAATAGATATGAGCGCGTATTTGTTATTGAATATAAAATTGTTTTATATTGTGATGATTGGTTTATTGAGTGGTATATGAACCTTCGTCGGCACAGTCTTGCAAAACTGTATCGAAGGGGTTTCTAAACACTCGAATAGAACAGTTCGGCACAGTATTGTTTTAAAATAGGGTAAATGAAATAATTTTACCCAAAACTATTTTTGTATAGGAAAGAAATGATTTTCTGTAAATAATTACAGTATATGGTTGCATGGTTGCTAGAAGTAATAATATTAAACTATTATCATTGAAATTAAATGAGAAATTGGAATTATAACTCCAAATTTAAGAAATGAATCCATATACAGTTAGAATTTGAAAATATAAGTTATAAATGTGACTTATAATTTGAAATGGAATTCCAGAGAAGTATTTGGGAATGTTTTGAAAGGAGTTTGAAAATTTTGGTGATTTGGAAAGTTAAATCTTTTTGGAGTTGGAAATGAATTTCAAAGATTTTGAAAAGTCTTTTGAAGAGATGAAAAGCTCTAAACTCTTTTCGGTCGCTGGAAAATAATTCCGATGATGATCGCGACATCACCGGTGTTCATTTTCGGGTTTCCAAAAGAGGAATTGCTGCCAAATTGTTTTAAATGAAAGTTGTTTGGAAAATTGGGTTTTGTTTTAGAAAATTCAAAGAATAATTTGATTTGTTTTCAAAATGATTTTTTAATATTGGTAAGACTCTGGAATACCGTATTTATGAAATATTATCAAGTTGATACCTTATACAATTTGAAAGGTTGATAGAATAAATTTAACTTAAAGGATGAAGTTAAATGAATGTAAGTACAAGTGAATCAATTAAATGAAATTGAAAGTTGAAATTCATTTCGAATTCGTAAGCAAATGAATTGAATTGAATAATGTAAATTAAATTGAATGGAATCAATTGCAAATGAAGTAGAATTAAAATAAATTGAATTTGTATCAATTTAAATTGGTTATAAACTAGAATGGATATGAATTCATTTTTGTTTAAAAACGAATGTAACTTCAACCGTAAATGTATAAACAATTTATATTGAAAATTTTGTAATAGAATTTGCAAATTGGATTGAATGCTGTAACTAGATATAATGGCTAGTAGATATACAGGTGTTATAAATTGGGTTTGATTTCAAAGATAAATTTGAATTGCTCGACAAAAGGTATGTATTTAAATTTCAAATATGAGTTTTTGATGATTTCTTCTCTAGCCGCTTGGCTTTTTCTTTTTCTTTTTGAAATCTGAGAGTCCGTAGGGACGTTTTGTAGTCGTGCCGTATTAGCCGCGCAAAGGAGACGCTGGCGAAATTTTTCGAAAATTTAGGGCGTTAGAAAAATTTTGAGAAAATTTTGAAAGTTTAAATTTGAATTTGGATTTAAATTTGAATTGAGAAGTTAAACAATGTTGTTTAGAACTTATAGTTGAAGTTGGAAATTTAGTTGAATTGATAACGAATCTTTAGTAGAAAGATTTGTTTAGGTTAATCGATATAACTATTGGATTGTGAAAAAGAGTAGACGAGTTAAGGACCTTTCTTTCCAACTTGTAATTTCGAGGACGAAATTCTTTTAAGGAGGGAAGTTTGTAACGACCCTGAATTTCGAACGAATTAAATTGAAAATATTTAATTAATTTTAAATATTTGAACGATGATTTAATTTGTATCCCGAATATAACTTTGAAAATTTGCGATTAAACTATAAAATTTAATCGATTGAAGTTAAATAAAAATTTGAATCTACAATTTTAAGCTGAAGAAAAATATTTCGAAAGCTTTTAAAAATTCGTATTTATATCGCTGAAGATAATAGAAGCTTCAGAATCGAATTTGAAAGTGAATCGTTCAGTTTGAAATGTATATCGTTCAACCGATATTTAAAAATAGCCGTCCGAGGCGCAGTCTCCGAATTCGACGAAACCAGTTCCATTAGGTCCGTAATATTGAATGATTGCCGGATTTCAAATTTCGTAGCATTCGGATTCATTGTGTGATCGTACGAGATTAAAACGTCTGGACAACAATTAATCGATTTAATTTAAATATAAAATTTATACCCTCAAATCATCAGCCACCCTAGTCTCTGCGTCGACCTATCCTCTGTTAATCGAGTACTCTTGTCTCCCATTTCTTTAAACGCACGGAACAAAACGAAATCATTTCGTTCGAAATTTATAACAGCTTCAAAAGAAAAACAATGGCCTCTCTCTATTCAAATGTAAAACCATCATCTCGTTCGAATATAAAATCAACAGCAACTCGACTCAACTGCGAGCTAAGGCTTAGGGCCATATTCAAATTGGCAGGTCGCGAGTCTTTCCCCCTTTTTCTCAAATTGATTTAAATACAATCGAATAGGCGACGAGTTCGAGTCGCACTCGAATCAAGTCTCGGCAATGGCGATCGGCGCTCGAGGCCTCGGCGACGAAGCGAGCTAGGGTTTCGTCATAAGTAGGGTGGAGTGCGGTGGCACCGTGGGAGTCGAGCTGGCGAAGTCGCGTTTGCGTGATGGCGGAGTTCGCGACTAGGGTTTGGGGTGGCGACGCGATGTCGTGGAGGCTGCGACTGCGATGGTCTCGAGGTAGGCAGTAAAGACATGGGCAAGACGATGGGAAGGGGATCGATTCGTGGTGGCATGGTCGCGACCTGGGCAAGGGGATGGCTGCGAGTTCGTGTTCAGTCGTCGAGGAGACGTCGTGGTCGCAGTTCTTTAGTGAGGTATTCAATTTGTTTACCCGTCTTATTTTGTTTTTAAAACCTGATTTAATACATGCAAACTGGAAAATTTGTTTTAAGGATTAAATCATTAGTTTGAAATAAATAGTTAAAGCAATTTATTAGGTGGAATATATGTATATGCAGATTGAAATAGATTTATATATATGTGTACGTATATATGCTGTAAACTAAATCTCTAAGGTTATCTACAGGAAAATTTATACATATAAGATTTTGAGAGGAAATATAATAGAATTTTGGAAACCTATAATTATTTTTGTAAGTACATATATATCTAAATAAAGTTTTAAGAAAAATAATATATCACTTTTGATTTGGACAATCAGTTAGTATACAAGTATAAAAAAAAATAGATGTTTATAGTAGAGAAATCTTGTTTATATATTTTTAAAGAAAAGAAAAATATATATATATAAGGCTATATAAAAATTGGATTTTTACAAAGTAGTAGTTTTTATATATATGAAGTTAAAAATAAATATACATATATTTAAAAGGAAGTATTTACAGTAAAGTAAAATTCTGTTTTGATAACTACAAAAAGGAAATATTTATAAGGAAGTTAGTTTAAATCAAATGTTAGTAAATTAAAGTAGAATCAGTGAATGATTAATAAAATTTATTAAACGGAAATTTAATTATTCAGTTGATTCGAATATTAATAAATGGTGTAAAATGTTTATACTAGGTCAAAATCTGTATAGAACGAGCTGGGATGAAATTGGATTACAAATATAAAGCTAAGGTGAGATTATTTTCTCACTCAGATAAATTTTGTTTAACAGTTATTGATTGTTTGATATGATTGCTATGCTGATTGTGATATTAGATATTATAGGATATATCTATATATATAGCAATATATACATATTGGCATATGTATATATTGGATTGATTGATTTCCCGCCTCGTATAGCGGATGAGACCCTATTGCGCCGTTAGTAAGCGGATTTATAAAAACCTATATACCGCGATAATTCCGTACTGGAGCGGAATTGGTATTGTGCTGACGTCTTTGGATGCAGGGAAACAGGTTGGAGGGATCCAACTGGATTCCTCAACTGTATTTATTTATTTACAGATGTGGACATATATTCTGTCATCATATGATGATATATGATGTTTGATGTTGTGATGGACTAATTGATGCGTTGCATCATCGGGTTCAATTTTAAAGTTTAAAAATAAACGATTTTTACTTTAAAAGGGATTTTGAAGTAATTTTTGGAAAGTATAAGATTTATTAAAGTTTGGAATTTATTTATCTTAAATAAATAAATGTTATAAATTTAAAGTTATGAAAAATTTTAGATTGTGAAATATACCTGAAAGGTGATTTTGAAATAAATAGTCAAGTGATAAATAAAATAGTTTAAGTTGGATTTCTTTTGAATTACTAAAAATGATGTATATAAAAGATGTACAGAATTGATATTTATCAATTTAAAGTGTTGGAATTTTAAAACGAGTGTTTATAAGTGTTAGAGATTTATAGAATTATAAATTGTAAAGACATGAGATTTATAGAATTATAAATTGTGAAAATATGAATTTTATAGATTTATAGAGTATGAAGTTATAAAATGGATGAAACGGTAGCATAAAAGATTTATAAGAGATTAACTTATAAATTGGATTTTTGCCTTTAAATGGAATATTTATCGAATTTGTAAATAAAAGGAGATTTATTAAATCGAAGTTGTTATAAAATAGAAATAGAATTTATAAACGTTGTTTATAAATTCGAAATCAATGGGATTTGAGAAATTAAATATAGAAGATTTTTAAAGAAGATATATTCGTGATTTTGGATAGCGAATTTTTATTGAGATAAAAATGTGTAGAAATGATTTAAATTGGGTTAAGTGAATTATATTCACGATTTTGGACAGTGAATATATTGTTAAGTAAAATGGATAGTTTTGGAAAGGTGGCATTAAAAATGAAGTTAAACACTTTAGAGATGTTTTTAAAATGTATTGTGAATCGAAAACATAGATTTCAACATTTTTATTGTTGAAATAGGCGTTTTCGAAAATATAAGGAAATGATGGACTATAACACTGTTGTTATAGTAAATGATTTTCGGAAGAAAATGTTTTGATGTAGTATTGGGATTTATATATCTATCTTAATTCCGAATCCCTATACTAGTGATTTTGAGTCGTCGTAACGATGTTTTACGTAACATTCGTTTTGACTCAAATAAATGTTGTTATAGTAAATGTTTTCCTTAAAGAATGAATATATACTCAATATTGATTTAAGTATATTGAATATTTTCCAAGTGTTGAAAATAAATGATTTGTGAAATACTTATTATTAAATAAGTATGGAATGTTTTCCAATATGAAATGAACGTTTTTGAGATTTATCTTCTTAAAGATAAATCGAAAGTGAATATTTGAAAACGATTGAAAATCGAATATCTGTAGATATTTTGAAAATATAAATTCACTATGGAATTTATAAAAGGAAAGGGAAACTGTTTAGAAAAATAAACGTTGATTTATTTTTGAAGTGTGGAAATTTTATATCTAGTAAAGATATTTTTGAAGATAAATAATCTGGGAAAATTATTTGGAATCTGATGATGTTGCGCATCTTTATTGATAGTTAAATAACCGACTATCAATAATTACCTTTAGATAGGCATTTGTTGTGAATTGGATGAATTTGAATGCCACACTTATTTTTGAATAAACGCTCACTATTCGGGTTAGCCGGGAAAGGACCATGGGGTCGTATAACCCATTCCGAATATGTGATACGTCGTTATGAATTGCATTTGAAGACCGGTGTTGAAGACCGGATATTTTTGAAAACGAAAGGATAACCGTCGAGTTACTCTACATCGACTGATCTTCGATTTAGAGGTTTTATCACCCTTAGTGACGGGAAGTCCTGACGTGATTGAAAATTATCCGGATTTGCAAGGGCTTCGTGAGAAGTGCCTTCGGTTCTGTTCGATCCCGGAACAGACTTGTATGGATTGTGTGTCTGACGTTACACTTTGAGATGTAAAGCTGATTTCTTTCAAATACATTTCTGTTGGTGGCGGAGAATTTATTCTCTTAGCTTAACACCCTTCTCTGAGACGTACGAGCTCAGAGGTTATGTAGTTGAAATTTATCAGCGATATATCCCAATTTGGTAACGTGGCATACTGAGTGTTGCTGTGAGATGATCAGTGTTTGATCATTTGTGATATGATCATTTGTTTGATCTTATATCTTTGTGATCATAGGTTGATCATTTTGTTTGACCCGAAGCAGGGCTTTTTATAGAAAGCGTAGCTTTGTGGACGAGACTTCGTCGAGCCTCACACCCCGGAAATGGTCGAAACAGGAAGGATGCGGCAAGGTTCTAGGGAGTAGCGCCCCTTAGTGTATGTCATTCCTTCTGGATAAAGGTGGTATCATGGTATGGAGCCCAGATACTTAACCTCTGTGGTTGCTGCACAGTTATTATTACTTTGTGGTTTGTTGCGAATCGGGGATCCTCGGGAAGATCGGTGACGATCGGGGGATGGCATACGCGTGTCAGTAGTTACCTATTTTTGCAGAGGTAACCCGGCCTTGTGTTGGCAGAGATCCGGTTAGGTTCTCGGGTCGTCTATTCCAGGGACGTACCCAATCGTGGATAGGAAGTTCCTTAGCCTGACCATTTGTTGGAAATCCAAAGAAACAATACGTGACTTGTACGGTATTAGTTGTAGAACCTGCCATCTAATATGGCAGCTATAGCAAGCATACTATAATGGTACCTATGCTGGCTAAGATTTATATTCTACTTTCGAAATGTTTTCTACACTATGCACTATTAATAATATCAAAAAGAATTTGATTTTTTTTCGCGTAGTAAGCATCTTTGACTATCATAAGAAGAAATCTCCTCCAAGTCTGCGTTTGCATTGTGTGTGTGGCGGGAGGTCTTATGGTAGTTTCATTTTCCAAAAGCATTGCGAATTGACCTTAAAATTCTCTGCTGTTTATTTTTAAAGATAAATAACTGTTTTACGATCTCACACCAGTCACCATGACTGACTCGGAGTTTATTGTTTCCCTTCTAAACTCTGGGTGCCCACCAATTTCCACACGGGCAGTCTAGAGTTAGATTATCAGGATATTCAGGATATTCTGGAGCTTGGAGATAAGCTGGAGGACGAGACGTAGTATTTGTATCTGATAGTATTTATTCAGCTGTATACTCTGTATGAGGACAAGTTTATATAACTGTCCATTGTTGTTTATTGACTCTGATGATACGATGTGATGTAATGTAATAACAGATATAATTCAATTGTTTTTAAATGATATTCATTTATCTATTATATATTGTTCCGCTGCGATATGTGAGATTCTGTTATTGTCTCTGCTCTGTATCTGTTGTTGTTTTGTTGTTCTTTTTCTCTTTTTCTTCTATCTTCTTCTTCTTCTACTTTTTCTTTTTCTTAAAACCATAACTTTTCGGGTTTCCGGCATTCGATTTCTCGACAGTCGATAAAGTGAGTATCGATGTTGAATTTTCGAAAGTCGAAAATTTTCGGGATGTTACATACGAGCTCAGAGGTTATGTAGATGAAATTTATCAGCGATATATCCCAATCTGGTAACGTGGCATACTGAGTGTTGCTGTGAAATGATCAGTGTTTGATCATTTGTGATATGATCATTTGTTTGATCTTATATCTTTGTGATCATAGGTTGATCATTTTGTTTGACCCGAAGCAGGGCTTTTTGAGAAAGCGTAGCTTTGTGGACGAGACTTCATCGAGCCTCACACCCCGGAAATGGTCGAAACAGGAAGGATGCAGCAAGGTTCTAGGGAGTAGCGCCCCTTAGTGTATGTCATTCCTTCTGGATAAAGGTGGTATCATGGTATGGAGCCCAGATACTTAACCTCTGTGGTTACTGCATTATTATTATCTATGTGGTTTGTTGGAAATCGGGGATCCTCGGGGAGATCGGTGACTATCGGGGGATGGCATACGCGTGTCAGTAGTTACCTATTTTTGCAGAGGTAACCCGGCCTTGTGTTGGCAGAGATCCGGTTAGGTTCTCGGGTCGTCTATTCCAGGGACGTACCCATCGTGGAAAAGGAAGTTCCTTAGCCTGACCATTTGTTGGAAATCCAAAGAAACAATACGCGACTTGTACGGTTTTAGTTGTATTACCTGCCATGGAATGTGGCGGTAACCTGCTATTGAACATGGTAGCTATAGTAGGCATAAGTGCGGAATGCCTATGCTGGCTAAGATTAATATTATACTTTCGAAATGTTTTCTACACTATGCATTAATAATAATATCAAAATGATTTGATTTTACGTAGTAAGCATCTTTGACTATCATAAGAAGAAATCTCCTCCAATTCTGCGTTGCATTGTGTGTGTGGTGGGAGGTCTTATGGTAGTTTCATTTTCCAAAAGCATTGCGAATTGACATTAAAGTTTTTCTGTTGTTTATTTTAAAGATAAATAACTGTTTTACGATCTCACACCAGTCACCATGACTGACTCGGAGTTTATTGTTCCCTTCTAAACTCTGGGTGCCCACCAATTTCCACACGGGCAGCCTAGAGTTATGTTATCAGGATATTCTGGATATTCTGGAGCTTTGGAGATAAGCTGGACGACGAGACGTAGTATTTGTATCTGATATATTTATTCCGTTGTGTATTCTGTATGAGGACAAGTTATATAACTGTCCATTGTTGTATTGAGTTGTATATTGACTCTGATGATTGATGTATGTATAAAATGATATAGTTCTTTGTTTTAAAGATTATTCATTTATCTATTATATATTGTTCCGCTGCGATGTGTAAGATTCTGATATTGTTTTCTGTTTCTGCTCTTGTTTTGTTGTTGTTCTTCTTTCTTTTTCTTCTATCTTCTTCTTCTACCTTTTTCTTCTTTCTTAAAACCATAACTTTTCGGGTTTCCGGCATTCGATGGCTCAGCAGTCGATAAAGGAGTATCGATGTTGAATTTTCGAAAGTCGAAAATTTTCGGGATGTTACAGGACTGGTGTGAGATCTTAAAACAATTATTTGCACAAACGAATAAAAAGAAATCCGCTATGCTTTTGGAAAATGAGACTACCATAAGTAAATGGCAGGTTATACAACTAAAACCGTATAGGGCGCGTATTGTTTCTTTGGATTTCCAACAAATGGTCAGGCTAAGGAACTTCCTACACCACATGGGTACGCCTCTGAAGGGACGCCCCGAGAACCTAACCGGATCTCTACCAACACAAGGCCGAGTTACCTCACGCTTCTGGTGCAATGTAGCTGTAACTAGATAACTCTACACATGAGTATGTCATCCCGGTCGTTACCGACCTTTATCTGAGGATCCTCGACACCAACAACCACAAAGTAATAAATTTGCAGCAACCACATAAGTTAAATATCTGCGCTCCATACCATGATACCACCTTTTTCCAGAAGGAAATGGACATACCCTGAGGGCGCTACCCTCAAACAACAACCTTGCCGCATCCTTCCTGTTTCGACCATTCCGGGTTGTGAGGTCCGACGAAGTCTCATCCACAAAGGTACGCTTTTCACAAAAGGCATGCTTCGATCAACAAATGATCAGCAACACTTAACATGACACATTACCAAATTGGGAATGTATCACTAGTAACAATCAACTACATAACCTCTGAGCTCATACGTCTGAGAGAAGGGTGTTAAGCTAAGAGAATAAATTCTCCGCCACCAACATAAATGTATTTTATAGAAACCAGCTTTACATCTCAAAGTGTAATGTCAGACATACAACTATACAAGTCCATCCTGGGTCTGAATGGAACCGAATGCACTTCATAAGAAGCCCGTGCAAATCCGGGTACCCACAATCCCGATCGGACTCCCCATCACATATGGAGATCTCTATACCGGAGCAACTTGGTGCAGAGACAATTGACAGGTAATCCTTTCGTTCTCGAAAATCTCCAGTCTTCACCACCGTCTTCAAATGCACTCCAATTCGTCGTATCATTAATTCGAAATGGGTTTTATGACACAAAGTCCTCTCCCGGCGAATCCGAATAATGAGCGTTTATTTTTAAAAACACATGGATACACAAGTCACAAAGATTCACTATTAAGATTTGATGTGGGTTTCGGATAACAATCTGGAATCCGACCCCCTATCGCATCGAAATTCAAATGCCGTTTAAAGGCCAATATTGATAGTCGGTTATTTAACTATCAATCACTATTCACAACAATCACCAGATTTTAAATAAATTTTTTTTCAATTATTTATTTTCAAAATATCTTCGCAAGATATATTTTAACACCAACACTTTGAAAACCAATTTCAAATTACTTTTCTTTTTCGGAATAAATTTCCAAATGTTATTTATTTCCATTTCAAAATGATCCATTTAAATCAATTAATAAATCCTTCTTGACTTATTTCAATTTACATTCCAAATCCGTAATTTCTTTCCACACTTTTAAACTAAACCAATATTTATTTTTAAAACAAATCATCCTTTTCTTTAATAAATTCCTATTGTGAATTTAAATTTCCAAATATCCATTGATATATGATTTTCAAATCGATTTCCAAATATTCACTTTCAAACACCAAATCAAATTTCCAAATCGATTTCCAAAATTTATTTTCAAATACCAAATCAATTTTCATTCAAACACTAAATCAATTTTCATATTGATTTCCCAAAAATTTATTTTCTTTTGAAATAAATTCCTTTATTTCTCCCAAACTATTTAAAATCTGAATTTTAAATAAATTCTTCAACTTTTAAACAATAATACTCAAAATCCATTTATTAAAATCTTTTTCCCATATTTTTGAATTAATTCGATAAGATTACAAAAATCAACTTTTATACATTTAAATTCCTTCATTTAAATTTATTCGATTTTCAAAAATTAATTTACTCCAAATTTTCTATTTTAATTTCCAAAAGTCCAATTTTATTTATTTCTGGTATCCTACAATACCAAAAATATATCCGGCTAAACTATAGCCGTCAAATAAATTCCATTTATCAATATAATCATTCATAGAATATCTATAATCACATCACAACATATGAAATAAATTCAACAATTTGAGGAATCCAGTTGGATCCCTCCGACCTGTTTCCCTGCATTCACAGATGTTAGCACAACAATTAAATACCAATTCCACTTCGAGGTGGAATATCACGGTATATGGGATTATATAATATCATCCGCTATTATGCGGCGCATAGGGTCTCATCCGCTATATAATGCGGGAAATCAATCACTCCAAATATATATATATACTACTATCATATATACTATCACATCCAAACAATCAATCAATAACTGAAATTCCAATTATTTTAATTTGAGTGAGAAGATCTCACCTTTTATTATG
This sequence comes from Allium fistulosum, assembly GCA_030737815.1. NCBI lineage: Eukaryota > Viridiplantae > Streptophyta > Magnoliopsida > Asparagales > Amaryllidaceae > Allium > Allium fistulosum. The sequence goes on along the minus strand of CM060902.1, from coordinate 1,126,043,811 downwards.
CATGCAATCCATTTTCCATCCCCGCTTGTTTTCTCGATTTTAGACCTTGTATAAATATTTATACAGTTTATCAATATTCGAAATAAATCGAACAATAAATTCCCATTTAACAATTTTAATTTAAACTAGTATGTATTTTAAAATTCCTTTTCAACCCTATGTATTTTTCTTTAAACCTTATATATATCTATTTTCTGTTTTTTCCTATATGTATACAAATATATAATTTACTAAAATAAATTAAAATATACCTTACTGCTACAATTCTACATCCCTGCGACCACGCCTACTCGCTCGCGAATGACAACGGCCACCACAGCCTTGCCAGCACGTGACTTCATCTTCAAGCTCAAGCACCTGTAATATCGAGTCGCGATGCCCGCTACCCAATTTAGTTCCTCAAAGCTGCCGCTCCAAGTTCACCGGCCTTCGAACCTGCCGCCACCACAACGAACCCCCAATCATGAAATCATGCAATCGCACCGCGACCCTCCAGTGATTGAAGTCTCGAGCTCGATCGAACGAATCGCGTTCGATTCCTTCCGAAGTCGAGTCGACTTCGATTCGAATGAATTTGATTTGGATCTGGGTATTATCTTCGGCCATTTTTAAACAAGAAGAGGGGAAAATGCATCTGCCATTATTTATTTTCTAATGAACGAATTTAAAATAGGAGGCAGCCATTTTATTTTTGTGAAGCTTACTTCTTTTAAATTTTTGAACGAAAATGTCGTTCGTTTTCTTTTTGTTTGCATAAAAACGAACGCGTGTTACATAAACGAACACGTGCTAAGAATTTCTACACATGTACGCAAAGCCTAAACACAATATTTTAATACCACAATATTATTTATAATTTGAATTCAAATTCAAGTTTTTAATTGTCTCGATGAATGCAACTCAAAATCTCAATCTACTATCGAGGCGTGCCGCCAGGCATTTATAATGTTAAACCCCTATTCCGAAGGCAATGGAAAAGGTTTCGAGTCCTAATTCGATCGTATGGAGAAGATAGCTTTTTGGACCAGTTATTATATTAAATTTTCGATATCGAATTCAGCGCGTTTATCTATCGTATGATTACACGACAGCTCCAAACACTACGAAAATTGAAATCCGATAATAATACACTATTACGGATCCAATGGAACTAGTTTCGCCAAAATCCGAGACTGTGCCTCGGAAGGCTATTTTTAAATATCGATTTAAACGATAAAATTTCAAATTGAACAAAACAGTTTCAAATTCAATTTTAAAAGTTCTATTACCTTCAGTATTATCAATATAGATTTTACAAGACTTCGAATTATTTTCAATAAGCTCAAAACTGAAGATACAATATTTTACCCAGTTTCAATAATTAAATTAAATAATTTAATTGCCAAATTCATATTGATATTTGAAATTTAAGATGAACTAACATTCAAATATTTAAAATCAATTAATTATTTCAATTTCAAAAGTCCAAAATTCTGGGTCGTCACATTCTTCCTCCCTTAAAAGAATTTCGTCTCGAAATTACTAGTTAAGAAGAATGATTCATAACCCGTTTATTAATTTTCCATAACCAAATAGTTTCAACTTTCCAAAACAATTTTTTTTTCATTAAAGACACATTATTACTCTTACTAACTTCTCAAACTCAACCATAAGTTCAAAACAACTTTTACTTATTCAACCATTCAAATTATAATTCAAATTCAAATTTTAAATTCAAAATTTTTCTAACTCTCTAAATTTTCGAAAATTTTGCCAGCGTCTCCTTTGCGCGACTAGCTTGGTACGACTACAAAATGCCACAACTGGCCCCCAGATTTCAAAAGAAAACAAAAGGCCAAGTGGCTAGACCAGAAAAGGATCAAATTTCATATTGAAATTTAAATACATACCTTTTGTCAAGCAATTAAATTTTTATCTTCGAAATCAAAAATCCAATTCCCTTTTAAAACACCTGTATACTACTTAGTAATAATGTCCTATTACAACATTCAAAATTATTTTGTTCAATTGAGTTACAAACTTTTCAATATTTTTTATACTTAACTCGTACGATATACACATATCATTCGTACGCAATATCAAATTCGATCGCTCACTTGATCACACAATTTCACTTCCGAACTAGTACCGTTCACCCGACTTTCTAGTGCGGACTCAGATTTGGTTTCTTGATCAGAAACCGTCATTCTCCTTGCATAGCCACAAACTATGATAGAGAATTTCCAGAACCAACCAAAAATCCATATCCAGGGTTCGCCGTTGAAAATCGAATGAAAAATTCCAATTCGGATTGATATAATTATCTCGAAATTCTGTGCTCGAATTCTGGATCAACTCGCTATGCGAATAAAGTAATATACGTACATCCCACGTATTTATTCCAATTGATTATTAGCTATATCAATTCTATTTTATTAACATTTATTTCGATTCTAATTTACTTATCCACATTTATCATTTCACATTTTTATTTACTCCATTCAAATACTTAGAATACTTCCTCAATTTAAAATTTACTTAAGAATTCCATTATCCATTTCTTAAGTTCGATATAAGTATTTATATACTTCTTATATTTATTTTCACTTCACTACCAAAGTTATATATCCATTTCCATTCAACTTTGCATTTTCAATTCCATTTGAATTCAATTTACAATTTCAATTCTATTTGAATTCATTTTATCTTCAAACTCTGAATATTGAATTTTATCAATTATCTTTCATTCACAACTGATTCATCTCATTGTTTAAATTAGTTTCATTTACTAATTCATTACAAATTCCAATGAATTCAAATTCCCAGAAATTTTGTTCTTTTAGTCTAACCCGAACTAATTATACAACTTCATTTTATTTTACACAATTTAAGTTGGATATCAATATTCAGTTTCAATTCCAGTTCTATTCATTTGTTTATTCCTAAATTTATTTTCAACTTCTATAAGTTTCCCAAATTTAATCACATTTGCTAATTTCTTTTGATTACCTCAATTAATTAGCTTACCTTCCCACTTATTTGGGTTTCACACTTACTTTTATTTATCCCTTTTTCAAGTTGGATCGTATCCAACAAATTTCAAATTTTTATAAGTTATCAAACTTATTTATATTCCGTAATATTTTAAATAAGATTCCAGAGTCTTTTAAACAATTACTCAACATTTCAAAATCATTTTTGAAATCAATTATATCCAAAATCAACCTATTTCAAAATCAAACTCAATTTCAAAAATATTTCCAATTCAAAACATTTTCCAAATATTTTTAAATTTCAAACCCCACCAGATTTCATACCCAATTAAAAATATTTCCCAAATAATTTCACCATTATTTTTTTCCAAAACTTCTGAAAATCATTTTCAAATCAGAGGAATTTTAAGCTTTTGAAATTTCAATCCCAAATCTTTAAATCTCTATCCCAAAAATTACTCTGGTATCTCATTTCAATTTATAAAACTCATTTATAAACTCACATTACAATTTCATTCTATCAATGAATTTATTTTGCTTATCCTTTGGTTATTACCTTAATTTCTTATTTTAATTTCCATACAACAATGATAATAATTCAATATTATCACTTCCTAACAACTAAGCAACCATATACTATAATAATTTACAAAGATTATTTCCCTTTATATACAAAAATAGTTTGGGTAAAATTATTTCATTTACCCTATTTTAAAAAAATACTGTGTCATTTTATCTTGTTTAAGAGTTTAGAAACCCCTATCGATACAGTTGGCCAAACTGCACTGACCAGAGTCTATAAACAATCAACCGATAAGTCAACACAATACAAAACAATTTTTTTTATTCACTAATAAATACGCGCTCATATCTATTATTACACTCACACTCATTCTAGAGTACTACTGACTCTATCTCTAATGAGTAATCCCCACCAGAGCCAAGGTTGTCGCTTAACCAATTGCTCTGATACCACTTTGTAACAACCCAATTTTTCGACTTTCGAAAGTCGACATCAATACGCCCACTGTGTCAAATGTCGAACCATCGAATGCCAAAAAACCAAATCATTAGGGTTAAAGAAGAAAGAGGTAGAAGAAGAAAGAAGAAGAAACGGAAACAATAACAAAATCTCACATTCGTAGTGGAACAACATATAATAGATAAATGAATAATCTTTAAAACAAAGAACTATATCAGTTCATACAATACATCATCAGAGTTTACAACAACAACACACAACACTGGCAATTATAATAATCTGCCCATATGATTGAATACACAGCGGAATGATAATAGTATACGGAAGTACGTCTCGCCATCGAGCTCGTCTACTGATCTCCAGAGCATACTTTTCTGACTTTGCTCCAGAACAACGATAACCTGACTCTAGGCTGCCCGTGTGGAAAATTATGGGCAGCCAGAGTTTAGAAAGGGAACAATAAACTCTGAGCCAGTCATGGGACTGGTGTGAGATCATAAAACAGTTATTTGCACAATGGAATAAAAAGAAATCCGCTATGATTTTGGAAAATGAGACTACCATAAGTAAATGGCAGGTTATACAACTAAAACCGTACAGGGCGCGTATTGTTTCTTAGGATTTCCAACAAATGGTCAGGCTAAGGAACTTCCTACACCAAATGGGTAAGCCTCTGAAGGGATGCCCCGAGAACCTAACCGGATCTCTACCAACACAAGGCCGAGTTACCTCACGCTTCTGGTGCAATGAAGCTGTAACTAGATAACTCCACACACGAGTATGCCATCCCGATCGTTACCGACCTTTATCCGAGGATCCTCAACACAAACAACCACAAAGTAATAAATTGGCAGCAACCACATAAGTTAAATATCTGGGCTCCATACCATGATACCACCTTTTTCCAGAAGGAAATGGACATACCCTGAGACCGCTACCCTCAAACAACAACCTTGCCGCATCCTTCCTGTTTCGACCATTCCGGGTTGTAAGGTCCGACGAAGTCTCATCCACAAAGCTACGCTTTTCACAAAAGCCATGCTTCGATCAGCAACGCTTAACATGCCATATTACCAAATTGGGAATGTATCACTAGTAACAATCAACTACATAACCTCTGAGCTCATACGTCTCAGAGAAGGGTGTTAAGCTAAGAGAATAAATTCTCTGCCACCAACAGAAATGTATTTGATAGAAACAAGCTTTACATCTCAAAGTGTAATGTCAGACATACAACTATACAAGTCCATCCTGGGTCTGAATGGAACCGAAGGCACTTCATAAGAAGCCCTTGCAAATCCAGGTATCCACAATCTCGATCGGACTCACCATCACATATGGAGATCTCTATACCAGAGCAACTCGGTGCAGAGACAATCGATAGGTAATCCTTTCATTCTCGAAAATCTCCAGTCTTCACCACCGTCTTCAAATGCACTCCAATTCGTCATATCATTAATTCGGAATGGGTTTTATGACACAAAGTCCTCTCCCGGCTAATCCGAATAATGAGCGTTTATTTTTAAAAAAACACATGGATACACAAGTCACAAAGATTCACTATTAAGATTCGATATGGGTTTCGGATAACCATCTGGAATCCGACCCCCTGTCGCATTGAAATTCAAATGCCGTTTAAAGGCCAATATTGATAGTCGGTTATTTAACTATCAATCACTATTCACAACAATCACCAGATTTTAAATAAATTTTTTTTCCAATTATTTATTTTCAAAATATCTTCGCAAGATATATTTTAACACTCCAACACTTTGAAAACCAATTTCAAATCACTTTTCTTTTTCGGAATAAATTTCCAAATGTTATTTATTTCCATTTCAAATGATCCATTTAAATCAATTAATAAATCATTCTTGACTTATTTCAATTTACATTCCAAATCCGTAATTTCTTTCCACACTTTTTAAAATAAACCAATATTTATTTTTAAAACAAATCTCCCTTTTCTTTAATAAATTCCTATTGTGAATTTAAATTTCCAAATATCCATTGATATACCATTTTCAAATCGATTTCCAAATATTCACTTTCAAACACCAAATCAAATTTCCAAATTGATTTCCAAAATTTATTTTCAAATACCAAATCAATTTTCATTCAAACACTAAATAAATTTTCATATTGATTTCCCAAAAATTTATTTTCTTTTAAAATAAATTCCTTTATTTCTCCCAAACTATTTAAAATCTGAATTTTAAATAAACTCTTCAACTTTTAAACAATAATACTCATAATCCATTTATTAAAATCTTTTCCCCATATTTTGGAATTAATTCGATAAGATTACAAAAATCAACTTTTATACTTTTAAATTCCTTCTTTTAAATTTATTCGATTTTCAAAAATTAATTTACTCCAAAATTTCTATTTTAATTTCCAAAAATCAAATTTTATTTATTTATGGTATCCTACGATACCAAAAATATATTCGGCTAAACTATAGCCTTCAAATAAATTCCATTTATCAATATAATCATTCACAGATTATCTATAATCACATCACAACATATGAAATAAATTCAACAATTTGAGGAATCTAGTTGGATCCCTCCAACCTGTTTCCCTGCATTCACAAATGTTAGCACAACAATTAAATACCAATTCCACTTCGAGGTGGAATATCGCGGTATATGGGATTATATAATATCATCCGCTATTATGTGGCGCATAGGGTCTCATCTGCTATATAATGCGGGAAATCAATCACTCCAAATATATATATATATATATACTGCTATCATATATACTATCACATCCAAACAATCAATTAATAACTGAAATTCCAATTATTTTAATTTGAGTGAGAAGATCTCACCTTTTATTATGCATGCAATCCATTTTCCATCCCCGCTTGTTTTCTCGATTTTAGACCTTGTAGAAATATTTATACAGTTTATCAATATTCGAAATAAATCGAACAATTAAATTCCCATTTAACAATTTTAATTTAAACTAGTATGTATTTCAAAATTCCTTTTCAACCCTATAAATTTTTCTTTAAACCTTATATATATATATTCTGTTTTTCCTATATGTATACAAATATATAATTTACTAAAATAAATTAAAAAATACCTTACTACAACAATTCTACATCCCTGCGACCACGACTACTCGCTCGCGAATGACAACGGCCACCACTGCCTTGCCAGCACACGACTTCGTCTTCAAGCTTGAGCCCCTGCGACATCGAGTCGCGATGCCCGCTACCCAATTCTGTTCCTCAAAGCTGCCGCTCCGAGTTTGCCGGCCTTCGAACCTGCCGCCACCACAACGAACCCCCAATCGGGAAACCATGCAATCGCACCGCGACCCTCGAGTGCTTGAAGTCTCGAGCTCGATCGAACGAATCGCGTTCGATTCCTTCTGAAGTCGAGTCGACTTCGATTCAAATGAATTTGATTTGGATCTGGGTATTATCTTCGGCCATTTTTAAACAAGAAGAGAGGAAAATGCATCGGCCATTATTTATTTTCTGATGAACGAATTTAAAATAGGAGGCAACCATTTTATTTTTGTGAAGCTTACTTCTTTTAAATTTTTGAATGAAAATGATTTCGTTCGTTTTCTTTTTGTTTGCATAAAAACGAACGCGTGTTACATAAACGAACACGTGATAAGAATTTCTACACATGTAAGCAAAGCCTAAACACAATATTTTAATACCATAATATTATTTATAATTTGAATTCAAATTCAAATTTTTAATTGTCTCGATGAATGCAACTCAAAATCTCAATCTCCTATCGAGGCGTGCCACTAGGCATTTATAATGTTAAACCCCTATTCCGAATGCAATGGAAAAGGTTTCGAGTCCTAATTCGATCGTATGGAGAAGATATCTTTTTGGACCAGTTATTATATTAAATTTTTGATATAAAATTCGGCGCGTTTATCTATCGTATGATTACACGACAACTCCTAACACTATGAAAATTGAAATTTGATAATAATTCACTATTACGGATCCAATGGAACTGGTGAAACGATCTTGACTCATCCTTCGAGTCACAATTATGTTCCCTCGAGTAAATACTCGAGACACTCGCGAAAACCCTGCTCCAACCAACACTTAACAAAACTTCCTGATCATCGAGAATTAGTGCACGGTGCACGTGCACTTCGCCAACGATCAACTCCAGCCAACACCGCAACGTCGAGCAACTCGACAATCACCTCCAGGCCATCTTCCGATTATCTGAACTACACTATCACCTCGAAAAAAAATCGAGGTAATAAATCGAAACCTGGAAATCAATGGCACCACCAATCCCAAAACCTTTCATCGCCTCCTGCTTGAAGCTTCGACCACCTGAAGGTCTACAACTCCGGCTACGACTTCAACTACAGCCAAGCTACCACCACCCAAAAACTCACTGCACTTGATCACCTATACTGGCTGCGGTGATCGATACACTAAGCACAGTAAAAACTAGGTTTAGAAATTTAAAATGTTCGCCGCTGTCGTCTCGATGATCGAGATCATCTCCGACCATTTTTCCCACCATCACCGTAGGCTCCTCCACCTCCACGCGGAACCCCGGCCTCCAGAACGTCGCCCATCCCCGGAATTTGACAAAATTCCATTTTCCGTTCGACGTCGAACTGCTCTTTCATCCCTTAACTAAAAATTATAATTTCATTCTTAAAAATCATGTCTAGGGTTAAGGATTTAGTTTATGTTTCTGAATTGATGAATTAAAATGTTTGAATTTTCACTTACATCAAACTTGCTCTGTTGTTCTTGATTTCCAGAGTCAATACAAAATTATTTTAACTTGAATAAACTTTTAAACTTTACTTTATCAAATAACAAACAAATTTCATTTGAATCCTAAGTCTTAACAGCAACCAGATCGAAAGAAAAAGAATTTTGATCAAAACTTGAGTTTGAACTGGGAACAAATAGTGTCTCAGGTGAAACAGATATGCAAACTCATTCATACATTCATATATACACAGAAACAATTTTTAACATTTCCAGTTATAAATTTGCTACTAATTCCGATATTTAAGCTTTAAAAGTGAATGTTACTCACAGTGATTCCAGAAGAAGACAGAGCTTCATATATGTTGAGACAGGCTTGATTTTTTTTCTAGTTGAAATTCTCCTTTGATTCTCGGGTTTGTATGAATTAAATAGTTGTTAAAGTTGAATTTTGTTTAAGTATGAAATAGTATTTGCTTTAGATTTTTCTTGTTTGGAATGGACGAACTGAAATGAAGATTGATATATGAAAAATGAAGTTACAGAGTGGAGATGATATTTGTACTAGAGGATAATATGGGTTTGTACAATGTTTAGCAGGGATATTTTCTTTGCTTTGGGCGGCTGATAGAAAATGGCATTAATTTCCATGTACAAACTTGAATATATCTTCTTTTGCAAGCTTAAAGATATTTTTATTTTATTTTTTTCTTTTATTCATACTTATCTTTATACTAGTGTCTTCCTTTGCTTATTTGTTTTACTGATGAGATATGGTTTGGGCTAGCATTAATTACTTTGTCTTGTTTTTCTTTCTTTAGCCTTATTAATTTGTAATATAAATAATTTCTATATTTTAATCTGTTGTTAAATTTTAGCTAATGGGTTACTTTTATATTTTTATACTTTATCTTATATAATTTGTATTTTTATTTTAATACCATTTATTTACGATTTTAAATCCAAATCATATATATATATATAATTTCAAATTTACTCATATATGCCCAAATATATATATATATATACATTCACATATATATACAATATTTTAAATTTAAATGATTTATACAGAATTTATATGAATTCGGGGAAACTCGCATCAATTTATCAATTAATTTCACAAATTTTATTCAAAAATTAATTTTAATTATCAATTTAAATTTATATAAAATCCGGGATCGTTACAGGCTCCACTCCTTAAGAAATTTCGTCCTCGAAATTTGCCAGGGAGACACAAGGATAGATGAAGAATATTTCATCAAATCAACTAAATATCTATTTTGCATTTGGCTTACCAAATCAGAATATCAATAATTGATACGAGAACGAATCTTTTTAATTTTTCCACAAGATACTCGGGTTATCCAGATCTACGAAATATGCAGTGGCATTGGTTAGTTCAAAGGGATAACCAACCATTCGTAGAACATATTAGGACCCAAAGATAGACAGATATATGGATACAATTCCAAAACTTTTAGTTTATAAACCAAATTATACCTATCAACCATAGCAACTCAAGCAACCAATCCATCCAAACAAACAATTCTGACCTATTTGGAGTTTATGTCCTATACAAATATATCAAATCTTCTTCCTGGATCTACCAGGAACTATCAAAGAATTGAGAAGAGATGTTGAACAAAAGAGATTAATAGAGAAAAGATTGTTTCCTTGTTGTTACAGGGTATTGACTAATTCGTGGTGGTATTCCCCTGTCCCCTATCTCATCCTCTTCTTGCACTCATACTCACTATCAGTGAATAGTAAGAGAATTTACTGAGGCGTACGGACAGATATCTTAGGGATTACTCATTCTAGGGTATACTTCACCCTATCTCTAATGAGCTACTTAATGTGTTATACTCCCGAGCTAAAGTTCAACCTTAGCTCTGATACCAAATGTAGTGATCCTGAACTCAGCCTTCGAAAATCGACATCCGTACTTCACTTGTACTCAAATGTCGCAGATTCAAACGCCGAATCTAGCTCACCGGAGCTTATAACACAGTAAGTATAACAACAAAACGGAAGAAAGAAATGAATGATATCATATACAACTCCAATGAATACAATATCCAGAATGATATACAACAATGATATCAATATGATACAACAATATCATCGACAAATAATAATGTTACAGCGGAAACAACAGAACTGATAACTCCAAATGATCTGAAAAAGAGAATGAATCCAACAACTCCAACATCAAGCTCGAACCACCATCACGTTGCACCAAGATAAGCAAGGTCGGTCGTGATCTCCAAAAACTGAACTAGCTCCCGATAATCTACTAAACCTGACTATTTGAAAAACCCAATTCTAGACTGCTCGTGTGGAAAATTGTAGGCACCCAGAGTTTAGGAAGGAACAATAAACTCCAGGTCAGTCATGGGACTGGTGTGAGTAACAAAAACAGTTGTTCTTTAAAACAAACAACAAAAGAATTTTTTAAACATTGAAATCCGCAATGCTCTTTTGGAAAATGAAACTACCATAAGGCCTCCCGCCACACACACAATGCAAACGCAGAATTGGAGGAGATTTCTCCTTATGATAGTCAAATATGCTCAATACGAGAAAAATCTTTGATATTATCACTAGTGCATAGTGTGAAAGCATTTCGAAAATACAATATTAATCTTAGCCAGCATACAACCATTATTGTATGCCTACTATAGCTACTTTATTCAATAGCAGGTTACCGCCACATTCCATAGCAGGTTATACAACTAAAACCGTACAAGGCTCGTATTGTTTCTTTGGATTTTCCAACAAATGGTCAGGCTAAGGAACTTCACTAATTAACCTTTAATTAATTATTCTTAAATTAATTACCTTAATTAATTAACCACATTAATTAATTATTCTTTAAAGTAATTAACCCTTAATTACTTGGTTAATCAGTCTTTGATCATTAATTACCCATTCTTAATTACTTTTACTAAGTAATTATTTTTAATTAATCATTCATTAATTACTCTTTTTAAACAATTAATAATAATTATTATTCTTAATTAACATTTTAAAAATCTTCTTTAAACTTTGAAAACAAATTATTATTAACTACAAAACTTTAATGTTAATTAATTTAATACTTAACTTAAATTATCCACTTAATTAAAACATTAATAATTAAAACTTGTAATAAGTTCTTAACTCAAAATGTGTTGTGTTTCCTTTGCTGCTGCAATAAAATGGTCGGGGACCATCCAACCTCGTCGGCCTTGCCAAAAAAAAAGTTCTTAACTCAAAATATTCAAACATTAAGTTCTTTGTTAACACTAAAATTTGTTTAACATATTTTTTTTATTAAAATTTATAAAACTTAACCCCTTTCTGAAACAACCTGAGATTACCCAGGTTTCACTCGAGTTGAACTCGAGTTTCTCTCCATCTTCCCCTAGTCATCCCTTTCCCATTCTTGTACACTTCTTCTTCCTCTTTTTATTTTTTTTCCAGTAAGTTAAATTTAAGTTTAAATAATAACAACAGACAACAAGCTCACGTACTCGAGTACGAACCCGAAGCATCCATCATTTTACTCGAGAATCAACTCGCGTCGGCCATCACCAACTCCGTGACACCCATACGTGTTCGTGCACGTGCACGGCGCTTCGCCAGCACTCCGGCGAACCACGACGTCTCTGGCAAGTCACGAAACGACCTCACACTCGAAAGCACATCTCAATTCAATGCGAAAAATCAGAAATCAAAATATACCCACACGCTCGAATCAGCAACTCGAACACCCCCAAAAGAAAATGCCTCTACCTACTAACACCGACCACCAGTGGCGACGCAACTCCGCCCACGCCTCCGCCATATCCTCCTCTATCAACCCCCAGAAGCGCGTGCAACTCGATCATCCCACGGTGACAAAATCAACAAGTTTACAGGCCACTGCAAAACTTGATCCAAAACCCTAAACTCGTCTCTACCCAACAATTTATGCAATAGATAATTTTTTTTCATTTTTTTCCTGGATTCAAAAATCATCAAGCTAGCTTAACAACAAGTTTCAGCATCTAAGATTAGATAACCCATCAGAAATTCATAAAAGTGCATTTTTTGGTTCGTTTATTAACTGCACCTTGTATACTTAACTAAAAATCATCATTCTTGTATACTTATATAATTTCAAATTTACTCAAATATGCCCAAATATATATATATATATATACACATTCACATATATATACAATATTTTAAATTTAAATGGTTTATACAGAATTTATTTGAATTCGAGGAAACTCGCATTAATTTATCAATTAATTTCACAAATTTTATTAAAAAATTAATTTTAATTATCAATTTAAATTTATATAAAATCCGGGATCGTTACAACTGGTTTTGCCAAAATTCGATACTATGCCTCAGAAGGCTATTTTTAAATATCGATTTAAACGATAAAATTTCAAATTGAACAAAACAGTTTCAAATTCAATTTTAAAAGTTTTATTACCTTCGGTATTATCAATATAGATTTTACAAGACTTTGAATTATTTTTAATAAGCTCAAAACTGAAGATACAATATTTTACCCAGTTTCAATAATTAAATTAAATAATTTAATTGCCAAATTCATATTGATATTTGAAATTTAAGATGAACTAGCATTCAAATATTTAAAATCAATTAATTATTTCAATTTCAAAAGTCCAAAATTCTAGGTCGTCACATAAATTATGAATTATCTCATTGTATAAATAATACTAAGCCACTCATTATTGTAATTCACTTTGGTACTTACAAAGTTGATCGCATATGCTATCAATAGTGCCTTATTAAATCCCTCTGCTTCAGAAAATTATTTTATGGCTAAAATAATTATTTCAAATCATCCCAAAATTATTATTTTCCTTATCAAAATTCATTGCTCGATATTTAGTAACTTCTATCGATAACATGGCATCCCATATATTGATCAAAATCCTCAAACATTTTCCGGACAAGTCAACACAATAAAAATCACAAGCTTTCCTTAGTTATACCCATTTTATCATTAATAGGATCCATGTATCCAGTATAAATAAATACAACTAAGCAATAAATTCCTAACATTCAATTAACCAAAACAACTCTTTATCCTAAATCCTTTAGAAACTTAATTCTACTCTTCTTTCACCGGTCTTGCTGATAAGTAAAATTTTCTAACTAATCCGAATCATAAAATACAAAGCTCACATAAGGTATTTAACATATTCCCAAAACTAATTCCAATGTAACTTAGAAAAAGAAAGAACACTTTCCAAAATAAAATGTACTATACCTTGCTAAGTTGGTCTACCAAATGTCCCATCAGCCTTTCCATTTCCTTCCTTCCATTCTTTAAATGGGCAGGCTGCTATCAAGTGCCCTTCCATCTTATAGTAAAAAAAACACCCGTTGGAGAAGAAACTTGAGGCTTACTACATTCATTCGAATAATGCCCTATGTTTCCATAGTTGAAACATGCTACCTGACCCTTAGGTAGGGCTGTAGAACCAGACTTATCCTGCTTTTTCTTCTTACCTTTAGACTCGGGATTTCCTTCCTCGATTGGTTGCTTCCTCTTCTGGTTTAACTCTTGCTCCTACTACTTAGAAATGTCCTCCACCTCACAATCCTTCTCCGCCTCCTCGAGACGAAGCGCTGAATAAACTAAAGACCCAAAGGATACATCTAACTGAAATAAGAGAGCCTTCTTCAACGGCTTGAATAATCCATGAATAAACTTTTGATTTTTTTCCTTAGGGTACTAATGAAATCCAACGCTTACTTGGTAATGCCTCAAATCCTACTACATAATCTATAGTGGAAGACTGATTCTGCCTAAGATCAATGAATTTTCCATTCATCGCTTCCTTTTCTACCTTGGCCAAAATTCTGGTCAAACCTCTACCTAGACTATGCCCTAATAAGCTGAGCCTCCTTAACCTCTGCCACTAACAGATCACCAGTCAGGTATGCTTTCTTGCAACTACTTGATGCCACCTGAACACTTTGAGCATCGATAAGATTCATGCGAGTAAAAATCCTCTTGCGCGTCTTTACCTAAGCTTGTATCTCTATGAGCTTTTTCGTCCCCACAAATGGTTTACCTCCTAAGTGAACAAAGTCACTTCATAAGTGAGCGAAATCAGCATGAACCAAATGAGCATCAGGAGTAATAGTCCGGGCAGCACGGACAATCTCTGCAATCTGCTCGGGAGTCAAAAACATACCTCCTGCAACTGGATTACTAGTTGACCTTGGTACGCTCTAGATCTGCCTCCAGCCATTACTCTATTATGCACAATCCTATTAGAACCACTATTTTGCAATTTAATGACAATAACTATACAATCACATTTACAAGATATATCTTATCATATTACAGGTATATATTAGAAGAAGATCATGGTGCACAACAAAATCATGGCTTACAGACAATTGAAGAAAGATGGATCATACTATTTAAAAGTAAGGTCATATAATTGTATTATAGGCATAGATATTTGTTGTACAATCCCTTGAGTGATAAAAATACACACAATTTCATATTGATAAATCTTAGTAACAAACTACTCTGGCTTTATACTTCACAATATAACAGAAGTTTGTCGCATTATCACAGACGTCTGTGACAATTCTCTATTTATTAGTTTCAGACATCCACTGATGTATGTGACAATTCTCTATTTATTATTTTCAGACATCCATAGATGTCCGTGATATAAGGACAGACGTCTATGAACTGTCTCGACCTGTAAATAGAAAAATGCAACTATCGTTTTTGAATAAATGCTTCCCTCTATTTTGAAAAACTTCTTCCTCCTTCAATAGTTGCAATCATTAATCAAAGAGTAATTTTTCAAGAAGTCATAACTATTCAAATACAACTCTTTGATTATATAAATACTTTAATCAATTGAGATTTTGTAACGACCCGCTATTTTGGACCATTCGCATCCATTATAAGTGTATAGGTAGACACTCATGCCGGAGTTGAATTGCTCAAAATACCGCGTTGTTAATTTAAATTTGGCAAAACTGAACATATACAGTAAATAAAAATCACAGATCACAGAGTAATAAATGCAGCGGATATAAAAGAGATAGTAGTTCATGAAGCTACTATATAAATGTATAAGTACATCAGAGTTTACAACATAAGAGTAATACGATACATCAGAGTTAAACCAGATACAACGGAAGAGTAACACGATACATCAGACACGGATCAGAATACATCACTGGAATCATCGAATACTGAAAGCTGAATAGATGGTTGGATCTTCAAGCAAAGCTCCAACTTCAAAGGTGAGTCTCGAATACTGGTACACTCAGTCTGACCCGAGCGTAAAGCAAAAACACAAGACACTCGAGTCAGGATTAACATTCTTATATCAATAAATCCAACTCAAGTGAAATAGCAATTGAAACACAAGTAACTCAAAGGATGTTTGGAATAACCATCCTTTAAGGATCCGTCAAACTATCTACTAGGTAGTAATGTACGCTAAGTAGATAATGTCTATCAGTAATATGTAAAGATATCAAAATAGCGTTAAGTCATGGCCCATTCCACCCTTAACACATTTTTATTCCCAAAAGCATATACAAGACCGTAGTTTCCCCAAAACCGGAAGTCACCAGAAAGCAATCCATATACTAAAGGTACAAAACAAATTCGTAGTGGTCGCGAATAAAGGGATACAAGTATGACAAGGCACATGAGGCAATACCCAAGGTAGTGATACTATCGTTCGCCTGATCCGGACTAGTGAGAACGCAACGCCGCAGTGCCCGCAACACCGTGAAACAACACTCCCAAAATCAAGGGTGCACCAATCGACAACAAGTAATGAGTAGTTCAAAGAAGTGTGTCCACTTGAGGTAGCTAATCCTCCATTGGCCCAGCACGGCTCCTGTTTTAGTCATTTCCAATTTGACACAAGTGTCAAGGCTATCCATTATCGTTCTCTTTCTTCAATCATCACGAACATCATTCCAACCACTTCGTTCTGGATCAACACTCCACGAATGTTAGTTATTAAAGTGGTTTTCGGTATCGACAGAGAGTATGTCCATATCCGATCCCGGTCTCTTTAATAACTTCCGTAATTATTTCACCGATTGGTCGTTTATATATTTCCAAACCAAATCAAATTCAATTTCAATTAGAATTTGTAAATCAACGTTTCATTTGTCTTTCGAAATCAATTTCCAAAATTTTCGTTTCAAAACTTCCAAATTTCCATTTCAAAATCTTATAATTCAATTTTCAATTTCTTCTTAAACCAATTCAAATATTGATTCAAGTTCGTAAATAAGTTTCATTCCAAATCATTTAAATAAATTTAATTTAACATTTAAATCAATTTAAATTCATTTATCAATTTCATTCAATATTCATTAAGTAAACTTGCCATTCAAAACAATTTCCATTAAATTTCCAATTCATTAAATCCATTATTTAAATTCAACTTCCTTATTTCAAAACTTAAAATTTGAATTAAATTAAATTCATCAAATCAAATCCTTTAATTTTCAAGTCTTACATTAATTTCAATAAATCACATTTTATTTCTTGTTAAAGAAATTCAATTTCACTTATTTACTTACTTAAATAATTTTCCAAAACTTAATTAATAAAGAAACTCAATTTCAATTATTTACGAAGTAAAAATTTACTTATTCAAAAGTTCAATTTTACTTATTAAAGAATTCAATTCAATTTAATCATTAAATAATTCAACCTTATTTAATTATTAAATAATTCAAAACTTAATTATTAAATAATTTCAAAGTTTAATAATTTCAAACTTAATTATTAAATCATTTCAAACTTAATTCAATCATTTCTCAAATTAAACATCGTTCTTTCATCAATTTTATTTTTAATATTTTGTTTCAGATTTTTTTAGATATTAGCATTTTCCTTCCATTAAAATTCAAATTTCAACTTCATTTCAAAACCATATTATTTATTCAAATAAAATCTTCGTTTTATTTTAAATCAAATTTTTGACCAATCTGGTTTTATTTAATTTCCTATCCTAGGTCAAAGTTCAATTTGGGTATTTATCATTTCAACCCGATTCCAATTCAATTCTAAATCAAAGCATAGCAAAGGGAACTTGCAGTGTGATAACTGGGATGGTGTCAAAGTAAATAAACAAGCAATAACAACAATCAATATCAATCCAATAATCAATTCAAATAATCCCGAAATAACCGTATTAATTCGCATTGTTATTTGTACGAATTAATATAATTATTTCTAGAATCTACACTATCATTTCATGTAGATTAAAGATTATTACATTACGGTTTTCACTTGTCATCTATTACAATTTCATCCATCATCAATTTAACAATATACATTCAGTGGTTCAAGATGTAATTAAACAAATCCTACGTGTCAATAAATTTTGACAGTTAAATGGGTCATATTATACAAATGTCATTTAATCAAATTTAACATTTAACTATTCTATATAAATTTCAATTGCATACTATTTATCATTTAACACTAACAATTTAACGTCCAATATAAACATCAACAATCAATCAATTATCAGCCAAACTGTATTATCATCACATAAATAATTAACAGATAATGGTGTCAGATGTCACAGGTGAACTGGTATAGGCAATAACATATATAACAGTGTAATTAACTAACAGCAGCATATTTCAATTGTCGTTTCAATTGAAATCAAATTTAATAAATAAAAGAACGTTAATCGTGAGTGAGTGCTCACCTTTCGAGGCTAGAGAGAATATACAATAGAATGAGTTACGGATCCAAGCACGAATTCCAAATCAAAGCAAGATTGAATGCGAATTTGATGACAAAGCTGATAAAAGGAATTGATGAAACGGATCAGATCAATTGGATATGAATGGAAGATATATACTTTATTTCAAAACAATACTCCTGACAATATATATATATATACTTATAAACAAGTATATATATCGAATATAATACAAACAGGTCATATAAACATTTATATACAAACTAATCATCATAGACTTTATATTCAAATAATATATATACTATTATAAAATATGTATACTTTTATATAAACAAGGCTTAAAAATAAAAATCAATATATCAAATATATAGTATATGTATGAAATCAACAGAGAATCCAACATAAAACAACAACTTATAAAACATATACACTGACCAACATATGCAGATTTTTACAATCATATGCTTTTATACATTATAAACATAAGATATATGTACAGACTAGTATAAGATTTTCGCAACTTAAACAAATTATAAAATATAATATAGCTTATATAAAACTATATATACGATATAAATAAACAACTTATATAATTGATTTATAACTCAAAACTCATACACGTTTTTAAAGAATCAAACTCTATATATAAACTGTAAACAATAAGAATAACTATGGCTTGTATATACTGTAACCAACAGAGTCAGACTGCAACTACAATAGTAGACTTATACAATAGACATAGCCTGTCATATAATAATATACTTCACATAAATCTATATATGTATAAAACAAAATATATAGACTTTGTAGTAGGAGGGCTAGTCTATGACAAGTCACAACTAATACTTTATAACTTTATACATTGTTATATATATATATATATATCATGAACAACTATATAACTTGTACAATCTATATAGCTTCAGCAATCAAATGTATACACTGCAACCGAAATGCTTCCTCTAAAATATACATACTTTATAGGCACGCACAGTACTATTATATATATATATACAATCCATTGAATAAACCAACATATTTCGCATGCAATATATATGATGATATATATATGACTTACCTATAATATAAAATCTTTGATTAAAACACCAAACTTATCCAACTATCTATAGATATTTTAAACTTTCGATTAATGTATATGCCAACATATGTAAATTACATTATAATTAGATATATATATATATATATATATGTGCGAAAAATGAAAATTTGGCATATAAACAGACAAAGAAATCAAGATATGCATACAAGGATATGCAGACATAAACTTAAAATAGAATGCAGCTATATATATAACTTTAAAAGACATATTATCTATGAGTTAGTGTATAAATATTATACATGTTTATTAAAATCATATTCCAAATTCAACCACATATTAAAACCTTTATAATATATATGTATGGAAAAATTTAGTATTACATCTAAACGTATATACACATATCCAGATCAAAATCCATATATATACTTTAATATACATATAGAAGAGCCTGCCGCCTTTGAACATACTATTATAACTTATACGAGAAATTCAAACAGATCATGTAAACTTATATCTTCAAATTAATATAAAGACCAATACCACATACATTATTATATATACTGTATAACTCAAGCTTGCGTATGAAAACACTTATATATTACTACTGTAACCATCAATATATATATATATATATATAACAATATATATATATATGCAGCCATATATAAGTATACCCAACCATATATATATGTCTCAGTTATAACTAATATATGTATAAATCTTATATTTTATACCACTTTAAACATATTATAACTAACTTTCCTAGAATGATATATATATATATATATATACTGGACATAAGAAAGAAATAAACAAGCGAACCAAGATAGCATCTTACAGATATATATGCAAAGCTGGAAGATACAAGATGGAAGCAAGGAGGGATGTCAGGAATGGCGAACACTGGGTGGGCTTTGGTCGGTGGCTGCCTCGCTGGATGGGGAGAAAGGACAGGCGGTGGTTGCGGTGAGTACGTGGAGTTTCGCGATGGGAGTTGGCTTCGGTAGGGTGAAACGCGATAGGCTATTGGGCAGTGGAGGAGATAGTGGCCGAGCATGGAGAGTGGAAGGCTGGGTTTGCTTAGGTAGTGAAGTCGGAGGATGGCTGCAAGTGAGGAAGAAAAATAGGCTGGGTTTGGGAACGGCATACAGGCGAATGATATTCCCTTTTTTCCTATGAACCGAAAGAAGCAACTAAATGAATTCCACCAGAAATATGACTCTAGGGAATAGAAAGGGTTGATATGTTTAAATTTTAAGACTCTTTATTTTCTCACGTGGAATATATGAATGGACACCGAGAAACAAAGAGGCCAAATATGGATACGGATACAGAAACCGTTTTACTGGTTTTACTGCATACCAGAGTTCAAAAAACAGAAATGAATATACCGCTGAGATCAACACAATGAGACGATCAAAGCGGTATACAAATATCGGTGGTACGATCATCCAATCAAAAAGTCGATATCGGTACCGAAAATGCTGCTATTTTGCCGAAAATAAGAAAAACGAAGCAATAGAAGTCCAAATTTAGAGAAACGAAATATGTCGTCTCACTCAGAAGATGATTTACAATTTTTCTATATAAAAATATTCAGGTTTGGAAAACATTTTATTATCATCAATTTTAACTGATTAAATTGAAGTAATTTACGCGCGAAATAAATTTCTTATTTTCGGACGAAAATTTACCAGTTGCTATGTTTAATTAGTCGCATTCCAAATATTAAATTTTTATTTCAAAATTTTATCGTTTAAAATTTCATAAATTTCAACTAATTACGTTATTAAAACAGTTGAAATTTACGGGTCGTTATAGATTTTAACTTAGCTTGATTTACTATTCTCTAACTTCTATATTCATATTCTCTTGTGCTATCATTGACTTAATATTCTCAATCGTTTTCAACTAAAACTTTTATATTTTGGTTAAGTTATTTCCTACAAATCCAAGCAACTCACACTCATTATCATTCAAAGGAGATTATAGGAAGAATTGTATTAGCAGTCAATATCCGTGTTATATTGAATACATGACTGTCAAAGGAATATTTTTGTATCATCCTATTCCTCCGGGCAAAGCGAGGGTTATTGTTTAGTGAAATACCGAAGGGGAGCTTCGAGACTGGACGTAGGATGGGAGGTCTGAACCAGTATAAAAACTCTGGTATGCTCATATTTATACTTTTTATATTGTTGTATTTAGCTCATATATTGGTATACACTTGCATACTGATACACAAGTCATATTAGATACGGTCCACTAGACTTTTATTTGGTATCAGAGCACGGTTATTTCAATTTAAAGTAGCACGTGATTGAAATCCTTTTAATATGGCAAGTACATTTCAAGAAGGCCAATCGACTGCTCATCCCCCACTATTTACTGGTTCTAATTATGCTTATTGGTCAACATGTATGTGAATTTTTATGTAAACTAATGGTTTAGAATTTTGGCAAACTACTCAAACTAGATATGAAGCACCTACCGTTGACATAAGCACTTAAACCGATGCACAAAAAACACGACAACTAATAATGCCAAAGCCATGAATTTTTTATTTTATTCACTTGATAAAAATGAATTTTCATGAGTTATGCTTTGCACTATTACATATGATATATGGCACACTTTTTAGATTACTTACGAAGGCACAATAAAAGTCAAGCAAACAAAAATTTCTATTTTAAAAAATCAATTTTCATCTTTTAAAATGAAATCAAATGAATCTATTATACATGTATGTTAGATTTCAAACTATATAACACGATCTTATGGCACTTGGGGTCAAATTCACTGATTTTGATTTAGTCACATGAATCTTAAATTCTTTGACTGTCAAATAAGAAAGAAAGGTTTTAGCCATCGAAAAAGCTAACAATCTCTCTTAACTCAAATTAGAAGTAAAAAATATGATGTCATATAAAGCTAATTTGTAGGCAAGAAAGGAGCAAAATCAAGAAAAGAAGAATATTGCTTTTCAAGCAAATAATGACAGTTCCAACTTGGATGAGGAAGAAATTGTATTCATAGCTAAGAACTACAACAAATTCAAGAAATTCAAAAAGATGACAAATTTTAAAAATGGTGGTGATTCAAACTCAACAAATCAAACACAATCAAATGTTATGGATGTGACCAGTTCGACCATATAAATTAAGATTGTCCACAACTCAATAATGACAAAAAAAGAAGCAAATTCGAGAAGTCCAAAAAGAAGCGCAGAGCCTTTCAAAACTTGGGATGACTCGGGTTCTTCCTCTTCCTCTAACAGTAATAGTGAAAGCGACTCAGAACAAGTTAATGTCTGTTTATGGATAATACTAATGAGGTACGGCCTGAATTAACATATGATGAAATTTTGGGAATTAGCATAGAGTTAGATGATAAATATAGAGCCAAGAAACTAAACAAGGAATATGTAGGAAAGATAAACAAAGTAGAGATATAAATTGGTTTAGTAAAAGATGAAAAAACAATAGTAGAAGAAGAACCATAAATGATTCAAAAAGAATGTAAAATGTTATCTTCTCAAAATACTAATCTATTACATGTTTTAGGAATTAGTAGATTAGAAAATACCAAACTTGAAAAGAAAAACTAGAACTTAAAGAAGTTTAGATTATACCAATATTGAAAATTTTCATCTTAAAAACAAGTTAGATAAAATAATTAATAATATATCAAAATTTACTAAAGGAAAACAAAAATTAGTAAATTTGATTAAAATATCAAGACTATCACGAAAATGACATTATAACACTCCATATTTTTTGTAACATTATTTAGAATATTTAATTAGTTAAATTAAATAAAATAATGTGTTGATTAGGGGATTGAGATTTGATTTTAATTAAGGTGTAGCCGTGCCATTTAAACAATGAATTAAAAAAAGAATTTAACATGAACTAGGGGAGGGGTAAAATAGGAAAGAGGCCATTCCTACATCCCTTAAACTTAGGCCGTGTATCTCAATTCAAGTTCACTTCACATTTTCAAAATTTTATAACAAGAGGCCGACCACCATTAACAAGGAAAAGGGGAAAAAGATAGAGAAAAGCTAGGAAGAAGCTTAAGCAAATCAAATCTATTCATATCTCAATCTCTTTAATCACAAAAGCTAAGGTGAATAATGTTTACATTTCTGGTTTTGATTTTTTCTCGATTTTAAGATTATTCTGAAATGATTTGTAATGTTTTGCCATGTTTTTGAATGAAGGAATGTTTATATATACTTGTTGATGATTTATACTTGTTCATATTGATTTTATGATATTTTGTAAGGTAAAAACCCTATTAAATGACATCTAAATGCCTTGCCAATTTTTATGAAAACCAAAAATAATATTTTAGAGATGGGTTTCAATTTACATAATTTTTGGAATTTATGTGGATTTAATATGAATTTTCTAGTACAGAGAATGTTATTTTGGGTTATAAATTATTTATGGGTAAATAATAAAAGATTTGGGTCTGAAATTTTTATATGTTAGAAAACATATTAAAAAAATTTGGAATTTTTCTAGATTTTTTCTAAGTGTTTCAATGGGTATATAAAATTATTTAAGGTATGGAACTTAAATGTTTTATATATTTTAAAAGGAGAAAAGGGGTTTTTTGCAAATAATTTGAATTTGTTAATTCTATAAATTGGCAGCACCTTTGAAAAAGTAATATGGTAACCAATCTGATTTAGACAAACAAGGCAGGTTTGGTACAAAAAAATATTTTAAAAGTACAAATAAATAGCTTTTTCACTGTTTCGATGCTTTCGGCACCAGGTCCCTTCTTCATTCCTTCGCCTCCGACACAGTTGAAACTAATGCATATGGTATCACGCGACTGGTATGTAATGAATTGGATGTAGGTCGAAGGTAAAGGGTCGAAACCAGGGGTTCTAAAGGGGTTGAGGCTTTGATTTGTTTTAAAAGAAAATTGCGTCTTCTAGCTTTCGACTAAGATGCTTTTGACATAGTTAGCTTTCAACTAGGTCAAATGGTTTAAAAGAAAATGGTTTCGATTGGGTTGCGCCTTTTTTTAAATGAATGCTTTCGACTAAATCGAAACACCTAGCTGCCGCCTTTTTACCTTTCGACCCGGAGGGTTTCGAAGGGGTTACTTGTTTTCTAAAATTTTCCCACATCTCCAATGCTTTCAAAGGGATAGTTTCCACACCATCACTTCTTTACTTAGGAATGCTTTCAAAAGGTAGGCTTTCGACTTCAATGGTTTTAATGACCCTTTTTCCCTGTTGAAGTATAACCTAAAAAGGTTTTGAAAGAGATGGTTTCGAAAGAGTCAGTTTTGAATGGTTTCAAAAGGTGTTTTTCCACATGTTTTAAATTGAACCCAAGTGCTTTCGAAAGGTTTAGATTTAATGCTTTCGAAAGGTTTTAAAAGAGGTTTCAAGGTGTGGTTCCCCAATGGTTTCGATGGAGTCGAATGGTATGGTTTTACTGGTTGTTTCGAAAGGGTTGAAGGAAAAGGTTTTTCCAAAGGTTTCGAAAGGCTATGTTTAAAATTTTTAAAAGAAAGATGTCTAAAGTTTTTTTAAAGCTTTCGAAAGGAAGGTTTTTCAGTGGTTTCGAAAGGGTTTTGAGAATGATTTCAGAAGGAAGGTTTTGGCCTTTTGGCCTAGATAAAAGAAAGGGTTTTATTTGATTTAGAAAGAGGTACTTTCATTGGTTTCGAAAGGGGTACTTTCAACAGATTCGAAAGGGATACTTTCAAATAGATTTGAAAGGGGGACTTTCAAAGATTAAAATGTTTTCGTCAACTAAGATTTGGGTAAAGTATATATATCATGGCAAGGTGATTCTGAGTAAAGCATAGAAAATATGAATTTTCCTTGTTGAGTTTGATTAAAAGGTTTTAAATCATTTTGAAAAGGTTTTCAAGGAAAATTTTGGGAGGATATCCCTAAGAAAAATGGCTCAGATAATAGAATACCAGATGGGACTGGTATAGGATCGCGCCCTATACATTAGCTATTAGCCCAAGATAATTTAGTCCAAAATTCCAGTGTGTAGGGATTTTTCACAAATAAGACTAAAATTATGAATATACACAGAAAGGAATATATGTTTGTATACAGATAGGTTATTGGTGTGCCTTCAAAACCATTAGGATCAAGTGACCTTGGAAGATGATAAGTTAAGGAAAAACCATCCAGAAGAGAAGTATTTAACAGATAGTTAAGGATAGAATGTCCAAAAGAAGAGGAGTGTCCAACAGATGTTTGATGGATTTTGATATGATTGTCTGGTAGGCCCGAGTCAGCCAATGGTTAATAGTAAGCCATATAAAACTATAATGTTCGAACAAATAGTTCATTTGTTACCTGATATATATGTATATTTACATAATGATGCTTTACAGATTTTAACCAATTTTGGTTACAGGAAAGGATTTGAAAATATATCTTTTAAAAGGATGTTAGTGAGGGGAAACCCGTTCCGCTAAGCGGCGTGGTCTCACTTAACATAAAATAATAGAGATGAATAGTATTATTCACACCAGGCTTTATGTCTGACTTAAAATTTTTGTTTCCCCTTAAACTCTCAGGTGCTCAAAATTGATTTGAGTAGGCTGAGGGTTGAGGTTTTCAGGTTTTTGAAATTTTGGCGAATAAAGCTTCCAGAGAAGTGCAGGTGGTTGATAGATAGCTAATTAGGAGTACAAATTATTTTGTTTATTTCCGCTTTGTATTATGTCAGATACGACTATACAGCTTTGATCAACCAAGGCGGCATCGTCATATGTCGCTCTTGGCGTATTATTGTAAATTATATTTGATCATTGCTTGGGATTGTTATGGGATTTTATAACTTGGATATGAATTTGTTTTGAAATATAATCAGCAAAATGTTGTTTTTCGAAATCTGTGATTTTGTTCATATTCAAGTTGTGACGACCCGCCATCCTACGTCCAGGAAGACGCATCGTTTTGAAGAAAAGAAAGAGGTGAGAAAGTAGAAAAGAAAGAGAAGAAGAAGAACAACAACAGAATCTCAACAGCGGAACGAATAAATTATATTAATAACAAAAGTATTACATAATATACAACACTTATCAGAGTTACACAACATATACATCACATACTAGACAGTTATAAACATCTGTCTAGACATTACAACTCAAATACAATACAAACACTATCACAGAGATCTACACAGCGGAATACTATATCTACGAACGCCGAAGCCTCCTGCTCCATTGCTCCTCCAGAATATTCATCAAAGCTAAACCTGAATCCCTTGGCTACTCGTAAAAATTTGAGTACCCAAGAGTTTATAAAACAGAAATAAACAACTTGGGTCAGACATGGGTCTGGTGTGAGTAACAGGTTAAACTTGTTTAACTTCAAAACCTTTTAAAAGAAAAGGTATCACGTAAGACTTCCCACAAATAAACATGGGTAAGTTTTTACCTTACGCTAACCAAAACATTTGATAGGAAATTCGATTGTATTATAATAGGGTCTAGGGTTTTCAAGTAAAAATACAGAAATAGCTGAAATGCTTACATCTCACATTCCAACATAGTTGGGCACAACTAATACGTACGGCACTTATTGGATTTTGGATTCCATACAATGGCAGGGCTACCGGGGTACCGCCCGTCACAGTACGTGGCCTAGATCACCGTACCGAGGATCACTCCCAATCCCCTGCAACACAAGGCCGGAACATCCCTTACTGGATAATTCCCGCACAAGATATCCCAGCAGTTGTTGCAATCAACTGCCCACACAACCGAATAATAAGAAGGGACCTCTAGACAGGGATAATCTTGTCCTACTTGGGTGCTACCCACTAACCTTGCTGCACCTCCCCTGTTTTAGCCATTCCCGGTTTGATGAGGCTTGAGGCTACGATTTACCTTTAAATCAGAACACACCACTTAGAATGCTCATCGTCCACCTGACGATGTTCTGAAAGCATTCAATCCATACAAGTTCGTTCCGGGTTCGAACGAAACCGAAGGCATTATCTCGTTACACTCGTATTGGAATCACCCTCAGAGTTAACGACAATAACCCTTGCACTCCGAATCTTCATCTTCACTTGATTCACGACCTATCGTTAATTTGGATCGATGTGGTATTCGGGTCTCCAGACCTGGAAATCCGGTATACGGAAACCCGATCCCGGTCTCATCGAAATCCAAAGCGTATCTTTTAAGGCCAAGTTGTTTTAAAGGTTAAAACAATTTAATTCTACTATCTATTAACACATAGATAGATAATTCACAAATTCATAATAGATAATCAACATTATCATTATAAGCAGATAATTCTTATCATCTTTACTATGCAACCAATGCATCCAAATCATACAGTATCAATTATCTCATATCTGAGATTTCAAACCATTCAAGGTACACAATATCATCCATTCATAAGCAATGATTTATTTATCACCATCTATAATTAATTTAAAATGAATTAAATTAATTATTTCATCTTTAATTAATTTAAAGTAAATTAAATTAATTACTACATCTATAAATCCTGCTTAAATCATTATTAATTAATTATCAATCAATTAATCAATCATCATCCAATTATTCAATTTAATTAATCATCCTTGATTAATTATTTAATTACATTCAAGTAATTAGTATTAAATTAATTATACAAATTAATTATTCTTAACCACTTATAGTAATTAACCTTTAATTACTTCTTTTATTAATTAACTATAATTAATTACATTACTCCTTAATTAATTACATTAATTAATCACTTCATTTATAATTATTACTTAATTAATCAATTCTTAATTACATCATTAATTATATAAATTAATAATCCTTAATTACATTTTATCATTAATTACTTTATTTAAATTAATTACATTTAGTAATTAATCTTTAATTTAAATCATAATTATTAATCACTATTGATTAATCACATTCAGTAATTAACTAACCTTAATTACTTCTTAAAATAAATTAATTATTCCTTAATTAATTTCTTAATTAATCCCTTGATTAATTTCCATTAAGTAATTAACTACCCTTAATTACTTTATTAATTACATCAGTAATTATCCATTAATTACTTTCCTAAGTAATTATACCTCCTTAAATTACATTAAGTAATTATACAAATCATTAAATGATTATCTTAAATTAATTAAACTAAATTAATTAACTTAACTTATCAATTTAAACTCAATTAATTACAATGAGTAATTAATTTCTTAATTACTTCCATTAAGTAATTTTATTAATTTCACAAATGATTATCCTTTAAATTAATTAAACTTAATTAATTATCAAAATTAATCACATTAATTAATTATCCTTAGTTAATGATCTACATTAACTATTAATTATTTTAATTACCTTTCTAAAATTATTAAACATTAATGAACCATTATTAATTACAACTTAATTAATCCTAATTATCAATAAATTAATCTCTAATTACTTAATTAATTAAGTACTTAACTATAACTTAATTACTTGATTAATTTATTCCTAACCATTAACTTATAAAATTAATGATCCTTAATTCAAATTAATTAACCTTTAAATTAATTTAATTAATCCTTCATCAATCAATTTTAAACCCTTAATTACTAATTTATTAACCCAAGTCATAAATTAATTAAATTGATTAATCATCTTTAATTACCTTAATAATTTATTTTATCCTAAATTATTAAATCTTAATTTACTTTAGGATAACACTTTATTTCTATTAATGATTAAACTATTATTAATAAAGCATTTAAACAATGTACCTTTAAATTTACTTTTAAATTTCATTTTAAATTTAAGATTTAAAATGAAGACAAGTTTAACTTTAACAAAGTTTAAAATTATTTAAATCCTTTTAAATTATATGTTAAAGAAATATTTATTTAATTAAAAGAAATTTAAAACTAAATTCATTTTAAATTCAAATCAATTTAAAATATACTTCAACATCCAAAGTTGTTTCAAACCATTTTAATTCAAAACCTTATATTTAAAAATTCTAACTACTTAACCCTTTTTAAAATATTTAAATCCATTCAAAATTTAAATACCTTGTCTTATTTAAAAACTGAGAATTTAACTTAAACTTCAGATTTTAAACTAGATTTAAACTTATTTAAATTTTACTTTTATATTTAAACTTCAGTTTTTAAATTATATTTTAAAATTTAAAAACTGGAATACAGGTTCTGTTAAAACCTGTTATACTTAATTAACTCGAGACTCTCCCTCAAAAATCACGAGAGCTACTTCGAGTCCACAACCCAAAATCACGAATCTTCCTTCGAGTTGCCTCCTCCTTCTTTCCCAAACACACAGAAGATACCCAGACATATACGTGCACGTGCACAGTCAAATAACGATGCTCCGACCATCAACGTTGATCTCTCCACATCGGCGATTTCACTCACGTCCCAACATGATCAACGAAAACATCAATACGAGCTCGAAATCGAATTCGAACCTCCAACCCATCCTGGAACAAAAGTCTCGAACCACCAAAGCCTGGAAAACTTCACCGCGCTTCAACTCCGACCACCGTAAGCGCTACAGCTTCGAGCATACCCTCGTCATCAATCCAGCTACCACCTTCCAGAGTTCCAGCGAACTCGATCAACTAGAGTGATCGAACTGACCAGATTCATCAACCCATACCAAAACTAGGTTTATAGATTTCAAATCTCAACCACCATCGCCACCTGAAGTGACCCACTTCTTCTTGATTTATTTTCAGTGAATTTTCTGTTTAGTTTTTTTTTTCACACTATATATACATATATATATATATATACATGTCAATGGATCACTACCCTTAATCTAATTCTTCCCAAGATCCTGAATTTTACTAATATAAATATATCAGTATTTAAAATAAATCCTATCATTTATATATGTGAAGATATATAAATGGTTCTTTGCTGATCAGAGTGATTAAAATAGCAAAGCAACTCAATACTGAAGTGATCAAGAAATAATCACTAGTAAACAAGCTTTTAATATAGGTGTTTGTGCTAAGTTCAGAATAATGTCAAAGTCAGTATAAAATAAAGTGGATCCTAAGGAAACACAAGCAACATCTAGGCGTAATGGAAACGCGCCTAACTTATACATACAAGGTCACGAGTTCGAGTGCTATGCTGGTCGGTTCAAACACAATTTTTGTTTTTCATTTTTTTTTTCTTTTTAGAACTCAAGCCTGATTAACCTTAGGATTAGATACCACTAGTTCTCTTATTTTCTTATCCTAATTCACCTATTGATTTATCCCTGAATCTAGAAGCCATACAATTTGATCCTGGGATTTTTATTTTTCTATAATGAGTAAAAAGTGTTCAACCTAATCCATGCTATTTAGTTTAACTGGTGTTACTCATTTCATCTTCAAACAATCTTTTTATCAGATGAAATACCCATGCTTTAATTTACTGAGTAGCAATAATCAGGTGAACATTGAAATTACAAACTGATTTAGAGGCTAAGCAGATGAAAACAACACAGTCATACTAGAGTGCTAACTCAAACTATCATTTTAAATGGAGACTAAGAACATGTGTGCAGACAGTGTGCCTAAAGGCAAAATGACTTGACCAAATGCAAGACTTCCTGGTGAACTTATAATGAAAACAGCTGATGATTTTCTAGGAAAGATAACAAATGTTAATGGTCATTATTCTATTGAAATGGTGGAGATGCTCATTACAAACAAGACTACATGCCTCTACAAATTATTACTGGTTTTGACTAAGACTCAATATTACCAGATTTGAATTGAGTATCCAGAAATCAAGGATTAGATGAGTCTAGTTTGCAGTGATGCCCACAAGTATCTAACATACATATGAGCTTATTACACCAAGCAATACAAGTTTTTGCTGGGGAAAAATCAAATGCCCAAAACCAGACTACAGGCTATGCTTTCCAGCCTTTGCATGGACCTATATCAATTATAAGTCATGTTCAAGCCTTACTGGTTAGCCAGGACCAGATTCAATCTATCTACTTAACAAAATTCATAGCATATTTTCCAATAACAGCCTCATCTTTCTAATTTAAAATCACTTAAACCTTGCCAAGGTATGTATGTCCACATATCATATTATGTGGCATACTTCCTTCATCACTTTTCCACCAGAAATCATATAAATAAGTTGCTTAAATCAGTAACTCACAAACCCCACAAAATACTTAAGTTTTTACATGTTCTTTTCAAGTGAACAAAATAAGCATCATTGCTGAGAATACACAAAATAAAAGAAAGTTTGCCTAGATTATCTATTACAGATTATACTGCTACTTCCTTAAGCATCTATTTTTCCTTAATTCATGAAGATCTTCAAATATCCATGCAAGCAAGCCACTTATACATCTCTTCCTGCAGCAATATTTTGGACTGCCTCCATAAAAATGAGACACCCCAATTATTGCAAGGCAACAAATAGGGTCAGAATAAAATTCTGGTATGAGTGAAATCAAAATATAATAACTTGACATTTAAATTATTGTGCAGAGAATTTATGTGCTTAATGCTTATTTGGTTTCATAATGTAAACTGGGGATATGAACATGTATAAGCCCCTACTAACACATATGCACACAAGCATCCATACATCCATTCAATTCAGTATACATGTACACATACTCCTATGGAATTAACTCATTTTAATTTCCATAGCTCAGCTCTCAATCTCAATTTAAAATTTTAATTTGGTCTTAACTCTTTGCCATTGAACACCATGTGTGCATTGCAAGGGACTCAATTCTGTTAACCCTTGCACCAAGGCCTATAGGACTTAAACAAGTCATGCACATACCCATCATCCCCCTTATGATGGATAGATCAAGGCTTTACTCCTAGATTAGTTTTTACAATCTAGAGACCATTCTCATTTTCTTTCAGAAAATCTTATTAACTCTTGAAATGTTGCTATGTTCTTTTCTTCTCTTTCTTATTTTTTTTTTTAATCAGAGAGGGTTAACTCACTCAGGCATTTCAGCTAACCATAGTAACATTCATGAAAAGAATATCACATCTCATTTTCCAATTATTTGATTCAAAATTTGTTTTAACACTGCATATCTTCTATATTCAGGAATATCATGATCACTTAAACAAATCCTGGAAAGTTATATAGAAATTCTTATACTCTGTTCTACTGTGAACATAGGGTAAGGTTTTTGAGAAAAACCCATAAAACATTTTAGCTTAAGATCTAAACAAATCAGCACATAAATGATTTATTGCATTGTTCACCTTAAGTTTAAAACAATCCAGACATGAGCATGAACCTCCTTTATTCACACTGCCTAGTTCATTTTTCAGTAATACCCTACTTCACAATAAAAATGTATTTGTCTTACTAACCATATTTATAAACTGGTGTTTTAAGGTGCTGGATCTATATCAGTGATCATGGTATTTCTTTCTTATCAAACAATCAAACAAAGCAAACCAAATCATCAACCAAAGATTTATTAAAACTCCTACTATTTTCAGCATTCATTTATACTAAAAAAAAATAGATCAAGCACAAACATGATATGGTTTCTATAAAAGAATTTGGCTGCCCTTAACTTGGGTCTTAATGCCTTAAGCCTCATAGATTGATTAATCACTCACCTTCCTGCCTCTTTTCCCTGAGAATTCTTTAACTTGAACAATGGCTTTGGATTGCTCTCCTTTCTTTTCTTAATGTTTTCTGTTTTTCTGCAGTGAGACTGCTGCTTCCCTTTTAGTTTTTAAAACATTGTTTAGGGTTTTAGTAGAATGAAAAACCCATCTTATCCCCATACAGTTGAGAGAATTTTACATATAATGTTATGGCTAGAAATGCCATTTTCTTTCTGATTTCCAATTCGGGTATTTTCAGTTGTTTTTAACTTTTCTTTTCTTTTCTGATTTGCATGCTATTTGCATGTTTCATACACACACCTTATTCTCATGTGACTATCTTGCATTGTTTATTTTCTTTATGCTAAACTGTAATGTATACATGTATACTCTTTTATGAATTGATTCCTTGCTAATGCTTCAAGCTATTTATTTTCTCTTGATGTACAAATGTATTCATATATTTAATTACCATTTTCATTTTTGTTTTACTGAAAACAACTATTCCCTTTATTATATTTTTAACTTATTCTCCCTATTTATTTTCAGGCTGTATTATTTCTTTTTCCTTGAAAATTCTCCTTTTTCTGACTTAATTTAAATTATTCTTATCTCAATAATTTTGGGTCTTCACATACTCTCCTCCTAAAAGGAATTGTGTCCCACAATTATTCTCTCATACATTTCCATCCAAATGTATACAAAGCACAATTTCAATTGAATGAATTTTCAGAAACTCATTCATTTTAAATCAATCTAACACATAAAAAAAAAATTTTAAGGTTTCATCATAGTTTTAAACATACCTTTTTAAGCAGAAAATAGATTAGGATATTTATCCCTCATTCTATCTTCAGCCTCCCATGTACAATCATTCTCATCCAGACTCCACTGAATTTTTACCAATTTAATTATTTTGTTTCTTAATTTCCTTTCTTCTCTAGCCACTATGCCCACTGGTTCCTTTGTATAAACCAGGTTTTCTTGAATTTCAACATGTGTAGGGGATTCAAGAATAGTTTTCTTATCATGCACCCACTTTCTTAATTGAGACACATGAAATACATCATGTATTTTGCTCAATTCCTTTGGTAACTTCAACCTATAAGCTAAAGTCCCAATTCTTTGAACAATTTCATATGGTCCTACATACCTTGGTGACAGTTTCCCTGCTTTTCCAAATCTCAATATTTTCCTCATCGGTGAAACTTTGAGAAACACATAGTCTCCCACCTCAAACTCTACTGGCCTTCTCTTTTTATCTGCATAAGCTTTCTGTCTCTCTTGGGCCACTCTCATTCTTTGCCTCACTAATTCAATTCTTGCAGAGGTTTCTTTTACCTGGTCTGGTCCAAGCAACACCCTTTCACCAGCCTCCATCCAACATGCAGGAGATAAACAAGGCTTCCCATATAAAGCCTCAAATGGAGCCATTCCTATAGTGGACTGGTAGCTGTTATTATAAGCAAACTCAGCTAAATAAATATGATCTTCCCAGTTGCCTCCAAAATCAAGTATGCATGCTCTCAACAAATCCTCTAAAACTTTATTAACAATCTCAGTTTGTCCATCAGTTTGTGGATGGTAGGATGTGCTTAAGCTTAATTCTGTCCCCATAGCTTCTTGAAAGCTACTCCAAAATCTTGAAGTAAACAAAGTATCTCTATCACTAATGATAGTCTTGGGGATGCCATGCAATCTTACTATCTCCTTTACAAACAATTGAGCTAGCTTGTGAGCATTTCTGTTTGAACTTATTGGGATGAAGTGTGCTGTTTTTGTGAGTCTATCAACCACTACCCAAATACTATCATTTCCCCTTCTTGTTCTTGGCAAACCATCCAAAAAATCCATTGATATACTCTCCCATTTCCAGGTAGGCACTTCCAAAGGTTGCAATAGGCCTGAGGGTCTTTGATAGTCTGCCTTTACTTGTTGGCATGTTAAGCAATTTGCCACATATTTTGCTACTGCCCCTTTCATTCCTGGCCACCAATAATTTCTCTTGAGATCATGGTACATTTTTGTACCACCAGGATGGATAGTATACTTTGTTTTGTGATGCTCATCCATAACTTCTTGCTTTAGTTCCTCTACATTTGGTATGCAGAGTTTCCCCTTTTTCCTTAAGTATCCTTTACCATCTACCTCATAGTTTTCCACTGTCATGCCTTGGGATATCATGTTCTTTTTCTCCTTCAAATTTATATCTTGATTCTGCATTTGTCCTATTTTATCAACCAGTGTTGAATTTAAGGATATGAGGCTTAATTTACCATATTCAATCATCTTACTGTGTGTCTTATCTGATACACTAGTTTCTTCTTTCACTTCCACCTCACTAAGAATTGTCAAATCCTTGAACTCTGCCATCATTAAGCTTGCCAATTTAGCTTGATGTCTACTTAATGCATCTGCTACTTTATTAGCTTTTCCAGGGGTATACAATATATCAAGATCATAGGCAGCTAGAAATTCTACCCACCTATGTTGTCTCATGTTCAAGTCTTTTTGGGAAAACAAATATTTAAGTGACTTGTGATCAGT
This sequence comes from Allium fistulosum, assembly GCA_030737815.1. Taxonomy (NCBI): domain Eukaryota; kingdom Viridiplantae; phylum Streptophyta; class Magnoliopsida; order Asparagales; family Amaryllidaceae; genus Allium; species Allium fistulosum. The sequence continues at coordinate 1,126,008,187 of CM060902.1, read as the reverse complement.
AAACAATTCAAACTTAGCACCTAATAAATAATGTCTCCATAGTTTCAATGCATACACCACAGCAGCTAGTTCTAAGTCATGTGTAGCATACCTAGTTTCATTTGGCTTGAGTTGCCTTGATGCATAAGCTATGACTCTACCATGTTGCATAAGTACTGCCCCCAATCCAGATCCACTAGCATCTGTGTAAACTACTAATTCTTCATTGCCTTCTGGCACTTGTAAAACTGGAGCTTCTACCAGTGCCTTCTTTAGTGATATGAAAGCTTGTTCACACTTCTCCGTCCACACATAGGGTTGCTCCTTTTTAGTTAGCTTGGTCAATGGGATAGCTATCCTTGCAAAATCTTTTATAAATCTCCTATAATAGCCTGCCATTCCCAAAAATGACCTCACCTCAGTTACTGATTTGGGTCTGCTCCAAGATTGCACTGCCATCACCTTATTTGGGTCTACACTAACCCCTTGTTGTGATACTATGTGCCCCAAAAATTTTACTTCCTTCTGCCAAAATGTGCACTTAGAGAATTTGGCTTTTAAATCATGTGCCCTCAGTCTAGATAAAACCAGATGCAAGTGTTTTGCATGTTCTTCTTCTGATTTTGAATACACTAATATGTCATCAATAAAAACAACCACAAATTTATCCAGAAAATCTCTAAATGTTCTATTCATTAAATCTACAAAATATGATGGTGCATTTGTCAATCCAAAAGGCATTACTAAATATTCATATAGCCCATACCTTGTGTTGAATGCTGTGTATTTAATACTTTCCTCTTCAACCTTCATTTGGTGAAATCCAGAGGCTAAGTCTAGCCTTGAGAAAATCCTTGCTCCACTTAACTGATCAAACAAATCATCAATTCTGGGAAGTGGATACTTATTTTTAATGGTGACTTTGTTTAATTCCCTATAATCTATGCACATTCTCAAAGTACCATCATGCTTTTTCACAAATACAACTGGAGAACCCCAGTTTGAACTACTAGGCCTTATGAAGCCTTTCTGCTCCAGTTCTTCCAACTGATGTTTCAATTCCACTAATTCTTTAGGACCCATCCTAGTAGGCTTCTTGATGATTGGGCTTGCTCCTGGGATTAGCCTTATTTGAAATTCTACTTGCCTATTTTCTGGAACACCTATGACTTCACCAAAGACATCTGGGTATTCATTTATAATTTTTATGTCTTCAAGTGTTAATTCTTTCTCAGTCATGCTACATATTTGGTTAAGGTAATTGATTTTAGCAATTTCACTCATGACTATAATATTTTTACCATTTTCTGTTTTCAGAGAAATAGTAAAATTTTCCAAATTCAAAATTGCTTTGAATTTGCTCAACCAATCTACCCCTAAAATAATTCCTATTCCAGGGTATTTCAATACAAACAAATCAGATTTAAACACATTTCCTCCTATGTTTAATTCTACTCCCAAACATTTCAATCCTAGCAAACAAGAGCTACCCAGGGGACTTTGAATAGACAAGGGATTATCAACTAAATAGCATGTGAGAGTTAATTTATTCACTATGTCTTGGGATATTAGTGAATGTGTTGCTCCAGTGTCATATATAACTGAGATGGGGTGATCTTTAATTAGAAGTATACCTTCCAATTGTCCAGAACTTCCCACTGCAGTTGCTTTTCCCTCAAGTGCTCCTACCTTTGCTCCCTTTTTGAATTCTGGGCAATTCTTTTTGATATGACCCTCTTTCCCACAGTTGTAGCAACTGAATGGGGTTTTCTTAGCTGCCTGACACCTATTACTCATGTGTCCTTCCTTACCACAATTGTAGCAAATAACCTTCTTCTTGACTTCTCCACTGGTTGCTCCTTCAACCTTCTGATTTGGATTTCTCTTATCATAAGGGTGAGTTCTATTTTTCCCCTTTTTATTGTTGTTGTTAGCCCTCATGCTCCTGAATTTTTCTCTGGCATTATCATGTTGTTCAAAAGAGAGAGTAAGATCTATGACTTGATCAAAGGTTTTGTCTTTGTAGGGTAGCATTGCTCTACTTAAATTAGCATTAAGTCCTTGAATAAATCTGGAATTCTTTAATTCTTCATTCCCTATGAGCATGGTTCCATACTTGGATAAGCTCTCAAATTTTTGTATGTATTCAGTTACACTCATTGGCCCTTGCCTCAGCCTTATAAATTCCTCCAGCAGTGTTGCCTTGGCTGTTGCTGGGACAAATCTTGCCTCAAGCATCTCCTTGAATTGATCCCATGTTATCTCATTTTCTGGCCTCCCCGTGATAATGACCTCCCACCAATCCAGTGCTGCTCCCTTGAGTCTTCTGGAAGCAATCTGCCTCTTCCTTTGATCATTTATTTGCATATCTGCAAATATCCTATCCAAAGTTCTCAACCATGTCTGCACTCCCATAACTCCCTCAGTGCCTTCAAAATCCTTGCCTCCTAAATTTGAAAATGTCTTCAATAGCTTAGACAATTCCTCATGAGGATTTTCTTCTCTATGCACTGCTCCCTCTCTAAATGCCCTCACCAAATCTTGCAAATTGACCATTGGTGTTGCATTGGAGGATCCTGCTCCATGACTTGGTGGTCTTCCTACCATGATTCACTATTCAATTGCATAGCTAATTAGTCATATTTCTAATTCAATTGTTTTCTGCAATTTGTTTCTACTGAAAATATTTATTTCTATCATTACTATATATATTTATGCTATGTTTTAACAACATAGCTCTGATACCAACTGAAGTGACCCACTTCTTCTTGATTTATTTTCAGTGAATTTTCTGTTTAGTTTTTTTTTTTCACACTATATATACATATATATATATATATATATATATACATGTCAATGGATCACTACCCTTAATCTAATTCTTCCCAAGATCCTGAATTTTACTAATATAAATATATCAGTATTTAAAATAAATCCTATCATTTATATATGTGAAGATATATAAATGGTTCTTTGCTGATCAGAGTGATTAAAATAGCAAAGCAACTCAATACTGAAGTGATCAAGAAATAATCACTAGTAAACAAGCTTTTAATATAGGTGTTTGTGCTAAGTTCAGAATAATGTCAAAGTCAGTATAAAATAAAGTGGATCCTAAGGAAACACAAGCAACATCTAGGCGTAATGGAAACGCGCCTAACTTATACATACAAGGTCACGAGTTCGAGTGCTATGCTGGTCGGTTCAAACACAATTTTTGTTTTTCATTTTTTTTTCTTTTTAGAACTCAAGCCTGATTAACCTTAGGATTAGATACCACTAGTTCTCTTATTTTCTTATCCTAATTCACCTATTGATTTATCCCTGAATCTAGAAGCCATACAATTTGATCCTGGGATTTTTATTGTTCTATAATGAGTAAAAAGTGTTCAACCTAATCCATGCTATTTAGTTTAACTGGTGTTACTCATTTCATCTTCAAACAATCTTTTTATCAGATGAAATACCCATGCTTTAATTTACTGAGTAGCAATAATCAGGTGAACATTGAAATTACAAACTGATTTAGAGGCTAAGCAGATGAAAACAACACAGTCATACTAGAGTGCTAACTCAAACTATCATTTTAAATGGAGACTAAGAACATGTGTGCAGACAGTGTGCCTAAAGGCAAAATGACTTGACCAAATGCAAGACTTCCTGGTGAACTTATAATGAAAACAGCTGATGATTTTCTAGGAAAGATAACAAATGTTAATGGTCATTATTCTATTGAAATGGTGGAGATGCTCATTACAAACAAGACTACATGCCTCTACAAATTATTACTGGTTTTGACTAAGACTCAATATTACCAGATTTGAATTGAGTATCCAGAAATCAAGGATTAGATGAGTCTAGTTTGCAGTGATGCCCACAAGTATCTAACATACATATGAGCTTATTACACCAAGCAATACAAGTTTTTGCTGGGGAAAAATCAAATGCCCAAAACCAGACTACAGGCTATGCTTTCCAGCCTTTGCATGGACCTATATCAATTATAAGTCATGTTCAAGCCTTACTGGTTAGCCAGGACCAGATTCAATCTATCTACTTAACAAAATTCATAGCATATTTTCCAATAACAGCCTCATCTTTCTAATTTAAAATCACTTAAACCTTGCCAAGGTATGTATGTCCACATATCATATTATGTGGCATACTTCCTTCATCACTTTTCCACCAGAAATCATATAAATAAGTTGCTTAAATCAGTAACTCACAAACCCCACAAAATACTTAAGTTTTTACATGTTCTTTTCAAGTGAACAAAATAAGCATCATTGCTGAGAATACACAAAATAAAAGAAAGTTTGCCTAGATTATCTATTACAGATTATACTGCTACTTCCTTAAGCATCTATTTTTCCTTAATTCATGAAGATCTTCAAATATCCATGCAAGCAAGCCACTTATACATCTCTTCCTGCAGCAATATTTTGGACTGCCTCCATAAAAATGAGACACCCCAATTATTGCAAGGCAACAAATAGGGTCAGAATAAAATTCTGGTATGAGTGAAATCAAAATATAATAACTTGACATTTAAATTATTGTGCAGAGAATTTATGTGCTTAATGCTTATTTGATTTCATAATGTAAACTGGGGATATGAACATGTATAAGCCCCTACTAACACATATGCACACAAGCATCCATACATCCATTCAATTCAGTATACATGTACACATACTCCTATGGAATTAACTCATTTTAATTTCCATAGCTCAGCTCTCAATCTCAATTTAAAATTTTAATTTGGTCTTAACTCTTTGCCATTGAACACCATGTGTGCATTGCAAGGGACTCAATTCTGTTAACCCTTGCACCAAGGCCTATAGGACTTAAACAAGTCATGCACATACCCATCATCCCCCTTATGATGGATAGATCAAGGCTTTACTCCTAGATTAGTTTTTACAATCTAGAGACCATTCTCATTTTCTTTCAGAAAATCTTATTAACTCTTGAAATGCTGCTATGTTCTTTTCTTCTCTTTCTTAATTTTTTTTTAATCAGAGAGGGTTAACTCACTCAGGCATTTCAGCTAACCATAGTAACATTCATGAAAAGAATATCACATCTCATTTTCCAATTATTTGATTCAAAATTTGTTTTAACACTGCATATCTTCTATATTCAGGAATATCATGATCACTTAAACAAATCCTGGAAAGTTATATAGAAATTCTTATACTCTGTTCTACTGTGAACATAGGGTAAGGTTTTTGAGAAAAACCCATAAAACATTTTAGCTTAAGATCTAAACAAATCAGCACATAAATGATTTATTGCATTGTTCACCTTAAGTTTAAAACAATCCAGACATGAGCATGAACCTCCTTTATTCACACTGCCTAGTTCATTTTTCAGTAATACCCTACTTCACAATAAAAATGTATTTGTCTTACTAACCATATTTATAAACTGGTGTTTTAAGGTGCTGGATCTATATCAGTGATCATGGTATTTCTTTCTTATCAAACAATCAAACAAAGCAAACCAAATCATCAACCAAAGATTTATTAAAACTCCTACTATTTTCAGCATTCATTTATACTGAAAAAAAATAGATCAAGCACAAACATGATATGGTTTCTATAAAAGAATTTGGCTGCCCTTAACTTGGGTCTTAATGCCTTAAGCCTCATAGATTGATTAATCACTCACCTTCCTGCCTCTTTTCCCTGAGAATTCTTTAACTTGAACAATGGCTTTGGATTGCTCTCCTTTCTTTTCTTAATGTTTTCTGTTTTTCTGCAGTGAGACTGCTGCTTCCCTTTTAGTTTTTAAAACATTGTTTAGGGTTTTAGTAGAATGAAAAACCCATCTTATCCCCATACAGTTGAGAGAATTTTACATATAATGTTATGGCTAGAAATGCCATTTTCTTTCTGATTTCCAATTCGGGTATTTTCAGTTGTTTTTAACTTTTCTTTTCTTTTCTGATTTGCATGCTATTTGCATGTTTCATACACACACCTTATTCTCATGTGACTATCTTGCATTGTTTATTTTCTTTATGCTAAACTGTAATGTATACATGTATACTCTTTTATGAATTGATTCCTTGCTAATGCTTCAAGCTATTTATTTTCTCTTGATGTACAAATGTATTCATATATTTAATTACCATTTTCATTTTTGTTTTACTGAAAACAACTATTCCCTTTATTATATTTTTAACTTATTCTCCCTATTTATTTTCAGGCTGTATTATTTCTTTTTCCTTGAAAATTCTCCTTTTTCTGACTTAATTTAAATTATTCTTATCTCAATAATTTTGGGTCTTCACACCACCCTGCTCTGATCATCCATCACCTATTTTTCCCATCACCTCGGTAAGCTCCTCCACCTCCTCGCACAACCCGACCAGCTCCAGTCGCATAGATCACCCACAATTCCCAAAATTCCCTTTTCAGTTCATATACGAACTGCTCTTAACCCCTATGACTAAAATTCTTGATTTTTGTTTTAAAAATCAAGTTTTGTTACAAGGATTCAATGTATGTTCTTTAATTTGTGAATCTAGAGGTTTGAATTTTTACTTATACAAATCTTACTGTGTTGTTCTAGATTTCCAGAGTCATTTACATGTTTTCTCAACTTAAATACAATTTAAAACTAAGGTTTATGATTTATCAGACAAGTTCCATTTGAAACTTAAATTCAAACATAGTCAAGATCAAAAGGTTTGAAGTTTTAAATCAGAACTTGAATACTGGAATATATAAACAGAGGGCACAAAGAAGAAACAACATGCATATTATACAGGATATATATACCCAACATATAGCATACAATACACATTTACTTCAACTTTCATAGCATGAACTCAAATTTTACCTACTTAAAATTTTAAGAGTGAAGTTACTCACCAAGAACAAATAATGAACAGATCACTTATAACCAGCATGCACAAAAATAGCAGACATTCAATTATCAATACATATTTATATTCAACCATCTAACATGCATCCAATTTTATTTTAAATATAAGGTTACTCACCAATTTTAGAATGAAGACAGAGCTTCCATTTTTGAAAATAGCTTTTAAATCTTTAAAACTTGAGTGCCCCTGCTTTTGATTTGAAAACTTGAACTGAATTGCTTTTGATTCAAAACTTCAAGTTGCTTCTCTTATTTTTCTTAAAACTTCAGTCTTGATCTTACTGCAATTGCTTTGCTTTTAGATTCTACAATTTGCATGCATGCTGGAGTTTGATTCCAGGTTTGAAAAGAAATTGCTTGCTGAGGACTTTGATTTGGAATTGTATTACAGGTTTGAAGAAGATGCAGGTAAATGATTTTAGTTCAGGCTTATACTTTTGAAAATGAGTTTGCAGGCTTGGGTTTTTAATTTCGAAAATGGTTAACAGGTTTCTGGTTGAAGATGATTTCAGATTTAAAGGCTTTTGAACTTGAAAATGGTTTATAGGATGATTTAGTTTGAGAAGTATTGATTTTCTGGTTTGCTTTAGAAGTGGGAAATGCATTTCAGATTTTCTGAAATGAAGATTAGAAAAAGAAATAGGAAAGAAGAAAAATGTTTTATATATATAGGCTGAATTTATTTAAAAATAAAAATAAAGGAAAAACAAGGTTAAATGACACTTGTCTCATTTTATTATTAATTAGTTAACACATGTCACATTAGGCCTTAATATAATGACATTTGTCTTTAGTATGGTTTATAAATTTACACTTGTCTTTTTAAGTTAATTTGTATTTTATTTTTAAAGTTTAATATAAGCTTATACTTAATTAATTAGTTAATAAGTACTTATTTATATGTATAGATAATTTTAAAGAAATAAAACCAACCTTTTATTTAATTTAAACTTAGGCTAAAATCTATTTTTAAACAATTAAACATTTATCTTATGTATTTAAAACTATATAGTTATTTATCAAATATCTTTGAAAAGCTAAATATTATTTTAAATCATAATTTCCAAATTACCAAAATATTAGAAATTTGAAAACATAACTTTATTTGTTAAATTCAAACCAACTCATCTATTTACAATATATACACTTATATATATATTATAAATAGAAATCATTCTATTAAAGTTTTAAAAGATAAATCACTAATTAAATATTTATTTAATTAGATTATTAAATTAATTCAATTTATTACAAAGATCATCAAATCAATTTAATTTTTAAATATAGATTATTAAATTGATATTGTCCAAATTCCCGGGATATCACATTCCTTCCCCCTTAAAATAATTTCGTCCCCGAAATTTAAACAAAGGTAATTTAATAATCTTATTAAAGATTTTAAATTTTAAAACACAAGCATATACTATCATCCATATGCTAACAACCATAGCAAACAATCATCCAATCAAACAATTCTAATTATCCAGACAAAATTCTGGTTAAAATTTTCCGAGTTTCCCCAAGTATATATATACCGGGACACTCGCTCTACAAACAATCTAAACTATGAAGCTACAGTGCTCCTGTTTATCTAGATCTACAAAACTAGACAGGATATCAGACTACAGACGAGTCTGACTCAACAACCAAATCCTCCAGAACTGCTGGTTTCAAAACCAAGAACACCAACTCCTCAATCATCAGAAGACTGAACTTACTTCTCCTATCCGAAAACAAGACAGATGCACTCCCAAACTGCTTCTGCTTCACCACTCTGATCTGGAAAAAGAATGATAGTGCTGATGAAGAACACAAGCCCAAACTGAATAACATATCCTGGAAAATCTCAGATAACCCAAGAGAATATTCAGCAATCGCAAGTCACTTTTGCGATCAACCCAGCCAAATTCCAAATAAAACTGTTCTCTCTTTACCAATCAGAACAGCTCATACTTGACTAACCAATCCATCGGAGAAATGGATATACTCTGCTGCTTCTGAACTCCATTTCAGAAAAACTGCTCAGCCAGAAAACTTCCTGCTAACACACAGAATACTCCGAGCTGCACTGCTGCCACTGATGCCAAGGACTTCCTAATCCAAAGCTCTTCGAGAAACTCGAACCTCAAACAGAGACGCCATGCTGCACTCATCCACAACACCGAAGCAGACTTACTCCTTAAACTTGTTCCAAAGAAAACATCTTCGGAAACATCCATGGTCATTGTATCTCATCATACAACTACTTCTTCCAGAAGTTACCAAGATACCATCACTCGCTTCTAATTAACTGGTAGATCCAAACTCTACTCATCCAACTGCACTTCAAAGATTGACTCCGAACCTTAACAGTTTCCTTCGGAGATCGATGAAATCCTTTACCACAGCAAAGCTTACTCGAGACGGTATTTGGGTCTACAGTCTCATCAGATACACTTCTAACTCCAAACATTCAAACTCCAATCAATGGTAGTCATGTTACACACAGCCTACCTCATCTACCCTTATAACTTAATTTGGAAAACCCGAACAGGTAATCCAACAATAGGTAGAATAAATATATATATATATAGATATATAAAAATTACAAATACTCTCTCTCAAGAAAGAATTCACTCCAAAGCCTAGGTATTCACTCAACCTAGCGCTCTGATACCACTTGTGACGACCCGCCATCCTACGTCCAGGAAGACGCATCGTTTTGAAGAAAAGAAAGAGGTGAGAAAGTAGAAAAGAAAGAGAAGAAGAAGAACAACAACAGAATCTCAACAGCGGAACGAATAAATTATATTAATAACAAAAGTATTACATAATATACAACACTTATCAGAGTTACACAACATATACATCACATACTAGACAGTTATAAACATCTGTCTAGACATTACAACTCAAATACAATACAAACACTATCACAGAGATCTACACAGCGGAATACTATATCTACGAACGCCGAAGCCTCCTGCTCCATTGCTCCTCCAGAATATTCGTCAAAGCTAAACCTGAATCCCTTGGCTACTCGTAAAAATTTGAGTACCCAAGAGTTTATAAAACAGAAATAAACAACTTGGGTCAGACATGGGTCTGGTGTGAGTAACAGGTTAAACTTGTTTAACTTCAAAACCTTTTGAAAGAAAAGGTATCACGTAAGACTTCCCACAAATAAACATGGGTAAGTTTTTACCTTACGCTAACCAAAACATTTGATAGGAAATTCGATTGTATTATAATAGGGTCTAGGGTTTTCAAGTAAAAATACAGAAATAGCTGAAATGCTTACATCTCACATTCCAACATAGTTGGGCACAACTAATACGTACGGCACTTATTGGATTTTGGATTCCATACAATGGCAGGGCTACCGGGGTACCGCCCGTCACAGTACGTGGCCTAGATCACCGTACCGAGGATCACTCCCAATCCCCTGCAACACAAGGCCGGAACATCCCTTACTGGATAATTCCCGCACAAGATATCCCAGCAGTTGTTGCAATCAACTGCCCACACAACCAAATAATAAGAAGGGACCTCTAGACAGGGATAATCTTGTCCTACTTGGGTGCTACCCACTAACCTTGCTGCACCTCCCCTGTTTTAGCCATTCCCGGTTTGATGAGGCTTGAGGCTACGATTTACCTTTAAATCAGAACACACCACTTAGAATGCTCATCGTCCACCTGACGATGTTCTGAAAGCATTCAATCCATACAAGTTCGTTCCGGGTTCGAACGAAACCGAAGGCATTATCTCGTTACACTCGTATTGGAATCACCCTCAGAGTTAACGACAATAACCCTTGCACTCCGAATCTTCATCTTCACTTGATTCACGACCTATCGTTAATTTGGATCGATGTGGTATTCGGGTCTCCAGACCTGGAAATCCGGTATACGGAAACCCGATCCCGGTCTCATCGAAATCCAAAGCGTATCTTTTAAGGCCAAGTTGTTTTAAAGGTTAAAACAATTTAATTCTACTATCTATTAACACATAGATAGATAATTCACAGATTCATAATAGATAATCAACATTATCATTATAAGCAGATAATTCTTATCATCTTTACTATGCAACCAATGCATCCAAATCATACAGTATCAATTATCTCATATCTGAGATTTCAAACCATTCAAGGTACACAATATCATCCATTCATAAGCAATGATTTATTTATCACCATCTATAATTAATTTAAAATGAATTAAATTAATTATTTCATCTTTAATTAATTTAAAGTAAATTAAATTAATTACTACATCTATAAATCCTGCTTAAATCATTATTAATTAATTATCAATCAATTAATCAATCATCATCCAATTATTCAATTTAATTAATCATCCTTGATTAATTATTTAATTACATTCAAGTAATTAGTATTAAATTAATTATACAAATTAATTATTCTTAACCACTTATAGTAATTAACCTTTAATTACTTCTTTTATTAATTAACTATAATTAATTACATTACTCCTTAATTAATTACATTAATTAATCACTTCATTTATAATTATTACTTAATTAATCAATTCTTAATTACATCATTAATTATATAAATTAATAATCCTTAATTACATTTTATCATTAATTACTTTATTTAAATTAATTACATTTAGTAATTAATCTTTAATTTAAATCATAATTATTAATCACTATTGATTAATCACATTCAGTAATTAACTAACCTTAATTACTTCTTAAAATAAATTAATTATTCCTTAATTAATTTCTTAATTAATCCCTTGATTAATTTCCATTAAGTAATTAACTACCCTTAATTACTTTATTAATTACATCAGTAATTATCCATTAATTACTTTCCTAAGTAATTATACCTCCTTAAATTACATTAAGTAATTATACAAATCATTAAATGATTATCTTAAATTAATTAAACTAAATTAATTAACTTAACTTATCAATTTAAACTCAATTAATTACAATGAGTAATTAATTTCTTAATTACTTCCATTAAGTAATTTTATTAATTTCAAAAATGATTATCCTTTAAATTAATTAAACTTAATTAATTATCAAAATTAATCACATTAATTAATTATCCTTAGTTAATGATCTACATTAACTATTAATTATTTTAATTACCTTTCTAAAATTATTAAACATTAATGAACCATTATTAATTACAACTTAATTAATCCTAATTATCAATAAATTAATCTCTAATTACTTAATTAATTAAGTACTTAACTATAACTTAATTACTTGATTAATTTATTCCTAACCATTAACTTATAAAATTAATGATCCTTAATTCAAATTAATTAACCTTTAAATTAATTTAATTAATCCTTCATCAATCAATTTTAAACCCTTAATTACTAATTTATTAACCCAAGTCATAAATTAATTAAATTGATTAATCATCTTTAATTACCTTAATAATTTATTTTATCCTAAATTATTAAATCTTAATTTACTTTAGGATAACACTTTATTTCTATTAATGATTAAACTATTATTAATAAAGCATTTAAACAATGTACCTTTAAATTTACTTTTAAATTTCATTTTAAATTTAAGATTTAAAATGAAGACAAGTTTAACTTTAACAAAGTTTAAAATTATTTAAATCCTTTTAAATTATATGTTAAAGAAATATTTATTTAATTAAAAGAAATTTAAAACTAAATTCATTTTAAATTCAAATCAATTTAAAATATACTTCAACATCCAAAGTTGTTTCAAACCATTTTAATTCAAAACCTTATATTTAAAAATTCTAACTACTTAACCCTTTTTAAAATATTTAAATCCATTCAAAATTTAAATACCTTGTCTTATTTAAAAACTGAGAATTTAACTTAAACTTCAGATTTTAAACTAGATTTAAACTTATTTAAATTTTACTTTTATATTTAAACTTCAGTTTTTAAATTATATTTTAAAATTTAAAAACTGGAATACAGGTTCTGTTAAAACCTGTTATACTTAATTAACTCGAGACTCTCCCTCAAAAATCACGAGAGCTACTTCGAGTCCACAACCCAAAATCACGAATCTTCCTTCGAGTTGCCTCCTCCTTCTTTCCCAAACACACAGAAGATACCCAGACATATACGTGCACGTGCACGTGCACAGTCAAATAACAATGCTCCGACCATCAACGTTGATCTCTCCACATCGGCGATTTCACTCACGTCCCAACATGATCAACGAAAACATCAATACGAGCTCGAAATCGAATTCGAACCTCCAACCCATCCTGGAACAAAAGTCTCGAACCACCAAAGCCTGGAAAACTTCACCGCGCTTCAACTCCGACCACCGTAAGCGCTACAGCTTCGAGCATACCCTCGTCATCAATCCAGCTACCACCTTCCAGAGTTCCAGCGAACTCGATCAACTAGAGTGATCGAACTGACCAGATTCATCAACCCATACCAAAACTAGGTTTATAGATTTCAAATCTCAACCACCATCGCCACCCTGCTCTGATCATCCATCACCTATTTTTCCCATCACCTCGGTAAGCTCCTCCACCTCCTCGCACAACCCGACCAGCTCCAGTCGCATAGATCACCCACAATTCCCAAAATTCCCTTTTCAGTTCATATACGAACTGCTCTTAACCCCTATGACTAAAATTCTTGATTTTTGTTTCAAAAATCAAGTTTTGTTACAAGGATTCAATGTATGTTCTTTAATTTGTGAATCTAGAGGTTTGAATTTTTACTTATACAAATCTTACTGTGTTGTTCTAGATTTCCAGAGTCATTTACATGTTTTCTCAACTTAAATACAATTTAAAACTAAGGTTTATGATTTATCAGACAAGTTCCATTTGAAACTTAAATTCAAACATAGTCAAGATCAAAAGGTTTGAAGTTTTAAATCAGAACTTGAATACTGGAATATATAAACAGAGGGCACAAAGAAGAAACAACATGCATATTATACAGGATATATATACCCAACATATAACATACAATACACATTTACTTCAACTTTCATAGCATGAACTCAAATTTTACCTACTTAAAATTTTAAGAGTGAAGTTACTCACCAAGAACAAATAATGAACAGATCACTTATAACCAGCATGCACAAAAATAGCAGACATTCAATTATCAATACATATTTATATTCAACCATCTAACATGCATCTAATTTTATTTTAAATATAAGGTTACTCACCAATTTTAGAATGAAGACAGAGCTTCCATTTTTGAAAATAGCTTTTAAATCTTTAAAACTTGAGTGCCCCTGCTTTTGATTTGAAAACTTGAACTGAATTGCTTTTGATTCAAAACTTCAAGTTGCTTCTCTTATTTTTCTTAAAACTTCAGTCTTGATCTTACTGCAATTGCTTTGCTTTTAGATTCTACAATTTGCATGCATGCTGGAGTTTGATTCCAGGTTTGAAAAGAAATTGCTTGCTGAGGACTTTGATTTGGAATTGTATTACAGGTTTGAAGAAGATGCAGGTAAATGATTTTAGTTCAGGCTTATACTTTTGAAAATGAGTTTGCAGGCTTGGGTTTTTAATTTCGAAAATGGTTAACAGGTTTCTGGTTGAAGATGATTTCAGATTTAAAGGCTTTTGAACTTGAAAATGGTTTATAGGATGATTTAGTTTGAGAAGTATTGATTTTCTGGTTTGCTTTAGAAGTGGGAAATGCATTTCAGATTTTCTGAAATGAAGATTAGAAAAAGAAATAGGAAAGAAGAAAAATGTTTTATATATATAGGCTGAATTTATTTAAAAATAAAAATAAAGGAAAAACAAGGTTAAATGACACTTGTCTCATTTTATTATTAATTAGTTAACACATGTCACATTAGGCCTTAATATAATGACATTTGTCTTTAGTATGGTTTATAAATTTACACTTGTCTTTTTAAGTTAATTTGTATTTTATTTTTAAAGTTTAATATAAGCTTATACTTAATTAATTAGTTAATAAGTACTTATTTATATGTATAGATAATTTTAAAGAAATAAAACCAACCTTTTATTTAATTTAAACTTAGGCTAAAATCTATTTTTAAACAATTAAACATTTATCTTATGTATTTAAAACTATATAGTTATTTATCAAATATCTTTGAAAAGCTAAATATTATTTTAAATCATAATTTCCAAATTACCAAAATATTAGAAATTTGAAAACATAACTTTATTTGTTAAATTCAAACCAACTCATCTATTTACAATATATACACTTATATATATATTATAAATAGAAATCATTCTATTAAAGTTTTAAAAGATAAATCACTAATTAAATATTTATTTAATTAGATTATTAAATTAATTCAATTTATTACAAAGATCATCAAATCAATTTAATTTTTAAATATAGATTATTAAATTGATATTGTCCAAATTCCCGGGATATCACACAAGTGTTTCTAATATTATGGATACCATTATCATTGCCGTATTTTGTCACCAGAAGTTAATACTATAGATGACTGCATCATCTGTAGTGCTTAGCTTTTGGCCTCCAGATACGGGATGTTATAGAAATGGATTAGGGTTTAAAACTAAGAAAAAACATAGAAATTATAGTACACTATATACTAAGTTCAAGAAACCTATCTCAAAAAGTAAGATTGGTATTCTCGGAACAAATAGTGTCAAAATATGGATTCCTAAATCAAATAACAATTTTATTATACAAAAACATATATGAATATTTGAGAAATATTGTTTATAATAATAATTATGTCTTTAGAGGCCCCAAAACTATTTCGGTATGGCTAACTTCATCCACTAACACATTGGACCCTAACAGAAGAAGTGGGTATCAACTAAACTTTTATTATTTTGTAGGCACCTAGAAATAAAGTTAAAAGTAAGGAGAACTGGATACTCGATAGTGGATGTTCCAAGTATATGATAGGAAATGCGTGCATGTTATCAAGTATAACATATATCGATGGCGGCTGTAACAACCCAGGGTTTTATAGCAGTTGAATATCGTCAAATGACAATTTAATTCATTTAGCAATTTCAATTGAAGTTTTTAAAAATTGGAGTTGAAATTCTTTTATAAATTGTTAAAAGGAATTGTGGGCTTTGAAATTGAATTGGCCCAAGTATTTTCTTTAGTTGCCGTGATAAGTGATGACCCGGTTTTCCTTCTATTTTGAATTGCATTCTCTCGACCCGTTCCCCATTTTCAATTTGCATAACCCTAAATCATACGAGCGGAAGAAAAAGGAAATGGCGACACAAATTCGTTCTCACTCGATCCTCTTTTCAATTTCCTTAGCCAAACCCAAAAACAAAAGAAAGAATCATGGCGGCTCTCATTTCTCGTTCACTCCTCCCCCATCCACTGTCGAAATCCCTAATCAAAACGAGAAGATAAGCAACGGCAACTTCGTTCGTCTTGGCTTCATTATTGTTTAACTCCGATCGTCGTTCGTAACTAGGGCTTCACGATTCTTCGAATCGCGACCGATTAAGGTGAGCTCAACTCACATCTAATTCAAGAATTTGTAACTGCGATTTGTGATTTCCACTGCTTGGATTCTTGGGTTTACGTTTGTATGCGAACGTTTGAGTTTGTTTTGATTTACCATGGCCATTCTATTTTGTTTGAATACTTGGATGGTCTCTGACTTTAGTAGTTGTACAAATTTATGACCAATTCAATTGCGTATATTCTTGATAATGCTGGGTTGACTGAGATGATTGCGACTTGGTCAATTCGAATATGCTTTGTTGGTAGCTTTATATCCGCGGCATGGATTTCACTGCTTCGATCATTTTGAATCTTTGTGAATTTCTGGTTTTGTCAACTTCACTGTGAATTATGATTTTGGTTTTCTGTTGGCATTGTTGTTATTGACACTTTGTTTCACCTGTTGCATTCGACTTGAAAATGTTGTCACTTGATCATTGAGGCATTGGGTCTTATATCCTAACTGCTGCTACATTGTTGTACTTAAACTGTCATTGTCACATGTGTTAGTTGTATTCACTTGGTTACTTTCTGGAGCTTGCTTGTATTTATTCCAGTCTGGTAGCTATATGTTGAACTGTTGTCGAGTTGCATCCATGTGTCTGCATGTGCCATCTCGTAGTTGTAATATCTATTTACACATGTAAACCAAAGTGATTGTAATGTTGCCTGATCACTGTTTTCACTTCTGTAGCATCCAGTTTGGGTTTGTGGTTTTGCTTCCTACCGTATATGTGTGCATATAGTTTACAGTATTAAAAGGTTACTACTAGTACACACGTAAATAAGCACTTTGCATTTTTGAAATGCTTTACTTCTAAGCTGCATGCTTGGGTAATTATTTTTGCAAACATTGAAATGTTTAAGTTAACATTATACTGGTTAGCATTCACGTTTTCATCTGCTAGTTCTGTCTAGCACTGAAATGTTCATTTTGACTTGGGTGAGCTTGTAATTGTTGTCACTCTGATCTGGTCTGCATTTTTGAAGCACTCGCTGACCTGAGTTGTTGCATTAGTTACCCACTTGACTTGGTTATTGGTCTGAGACAGTTTGCATTAATCGATACTTGTGTTTGCATTGCCTCTGACCTTTTGGCATACAAATATTATTTCATGATTGATCTTTACTGAGATGTGTTGCCACTGTTTATATATCTCAGGCCTCGACTTGGTTATACATTGTATATTCATGTGTCATTGTTGTTTGCATCTGCTCATCCCTGTCGTACGTGTGGTCATGGTGGCTGCATCTGTTTGTATGTGCAGTCCCACCTGAGCCATGTTGTCTGGTCTTTACTTTTGTCAGTTGTATTTGGGTGCACTTTTATCCATGCAGTTCCCTGGTCTGTTAGTCGAGTTTGTTTGCATTATCGTAGTGGCGAGGCAGTACACGCGTGCGTGTACTGCAGCCCTAGCGGGATTGATAGATTGTGTTGATGTTTCGATTGTTAAATTATTTAGTTGGTCCAAATTCAATATTTTGAAGTTGTATTTGAAATGGTTCATTTCGATTGGAGTTTTATCCGTGGGCTTTTTGGATTCATTGATCTTCTGAGTATTTCATAGACTGTATTGGCGAGGCAGTACACGTTAGCGTGTACTGCAGCCAATCAGCATTGTTGTTTTAAATTGACATTTCAATTGTTTAAATTGATCTGGATTGCTGATTTATTGTTTAACACTGTTTAGTGTTATATCTGCCGTTATCCGATTCTTTTATTAAGGAGTCGGATATACGAGGTTTCTGTGACTTTCGTCTATTTGACTATTTGATTATTATTGCTTCTGTGCATTAATAACTGAGTTTGAATTAGACTGACCCATGTATTATTTTCTTTTGAATTTAATACTCGGGTCAGACCCGAGTATTTCAGGTTGTAGATTTCCTTCTTTGAGTTGCTGTTCGGGATTTGAAGACTTTTCACATCTTCTGAAGTTGTCAGTGTCATTTTGTAGTAGTCGTGTCATTGTATAGAACGATATGTATTCATGTATATTAGTCGATAATGTACTTGTATATATAACTTCTAGAGTCGACAGTTGTAGTTGTATCATATGTATCGTGTCAACTATATTGTAACTGACATCGGTTATATATATATAAGATTTTTGTTAATCTGTGTTCCGCATTTATATTATCTGTGTTATTGTTATATCTAATGTCCTAAACTATTATGAACTATCGTAGTTTGTTTTATACTGATAATTGGATATGTCGATGGGAGTAAATAAATAATAGATGAAAAATAAAAAGTATATACCACTCCTACCGAGATAGCCAATATTAGTGTAAGGCCAATTACGGATGGTCGCTCCTATCCAGCCTCATTCTTCGTAATAATAGACAGTATTTCTTTTAATACTCTTTGTTATTATGAGCATAGAGGTGGGGCGTCACAGTTGGTATCAGAGCTTGGGGTTTATGGACATAATATAAAACATAACTTGGATGGAACATATGTTACAACTATTAGTCGACGTTTTATCTGTGATTTGAGTCAAAACTAAAATTTTGAAATTTTGATGAAATTTTTAAATATCGTTATTTAAAAATAAAAGTGGAATTGCGTTTTGTTGTTTGGATGAAATTGTGTTCTATTTACCAGAGTGCGCAGCGGAAACAGTGAAACTGTTTTCGCTGAGTACAACTGATAATCTTTTTGATTTAAGAATCAAAATACGAAATTGATATGAATTCCAATTGTTGTTTACATAGCTGTAATTATTTGTTTCTTTGAGAATTTCGAATCCAAATTGAGGGTTCGAAGAAATTGCAGATATGTGATCTTTGTTGAAATTTCCGCTGGCTTTCTTTTGTACTAATCGTCTATTGATTAGATTTTGCTGTTTTGAATTGTCTTCATTGAAGATACCTTCGAATGATTTCTTTGTTCATTCTGTAGTACGTGCAAAAATTTGAATTGCGCGTTACTGCATTTATTTTTACGTTGAACCGATGCTTGGTTATGAAACGTATTTTGTTGCCGTTATTTTTATAATGGGATTTTTACACCAATGCTATATTTTGAAGCACGGTGTTTTGTGGCATTTTTGATGAATGAAAATTCACTGACATTACATTTTGATGTAGATTGTTTTGATGTGATTTTGACGTTTTAAAACTACTGTCGCTTTGGCTTCAGTAACCGCCAAATTTTAAAAGTGGATTTTCAAGCGGTTATTCCGCAATACTGATTTGTAACCGTTTTTACGGTATTTTGAGAAGTACAATTTCCTTATCGAAATTGTTACTGATTTGCTGTTTTAATCACGTGATTGGAAAATTGTTTTAAAATGAAAATTGTTTTATAAAATTGTAACAGTTTGCGTTTTCAAAAGAATGAGAAAGCGACTTAAACGATTCAGCAAAATCGAGGATTATGACCCCTTTCTTTTACTGTTTCGCTTAACTCCGGACTTGTCCAGTTGAGAAGGTGAATTGTTATTTTTACAAAATAAATAAAATTGTTTTTAGAAATTTAACAGTTTACGCTTTCAAAAGAATGAGGAAGCGATTTAAACGTTTCAGCAAAATCGAGGACTATGACCCCTTTTTTTTACTGATTCGCTTAATTCCGGACTTGTCCGTTTGAGAATGTAAAGTGTATTTTTACAAAATACACAATTTTGCACTTTCAAGGAAACGATGAAGAGATTTAAACGATTTAGCAAAAATGCGGAGTATGGAACCTGTCACGCCCCACCTCTATACCCACGCTAACCAAGAACACTACGATGTAGTGCTGTCAATTAGCGCGGAGAATAAGGCTGTGGAGGAGCGACCATCCATGTAACTTCTTTGTGCGAGCACCGATACGTCAGATAGAATAGAATGCATATCTTTTAAGGAGGAAATCCGACATACCGATACAAACACAAAGCTATCACACGGTGGCTATATATAACCTTCGGAAAACAAACATAGAAATAATCATAACATAAATCAGTCACAGACATCCATATCACAAAGGCGGAAGAAGATATGAATAAATATATAACACATGAAAGTGTACATCAGAGTAGTGGTCAGAAAGATCCACGATAATACAAAAGAATAGCATCACGTGCTATACAAAAGAATAAGTACACAACATAGAGTCTAGATCTCAAAGGGGTACATCCAAAAACTACTAATCTAAGTAGTTAGCCAAAAGTCAGAAATATCCTGAAGAGAAGTCAAGCAGAAGCACCTGTAACATCTCGGTCTGACCCGAGTATTATTTATAAGAAAATAATAAACGGATCAGTCTAACTATAAATATCAGATGATATGGTATACAGTAAAAGGCATGACATGAACATGTAATAACCATAGCGACATACTACTATAAGTATGTAAATGATAATCAACAAAAGATTAATCAATATCACAAGAATCTTCTCAAAGATAAAATAGGGTATCATACCCTAAACTTGTATTCATAACAAGTCAATAACACATGAATTCACCAATGCACAAAAACTGATATCATATCAATGAAAATCATGAAAATTGGTGAAGCACAAAATTCCAGAAATCATCATCAGAAATCCAGAAGACACATAAAAGGGGGGGGGAGGCCTAACACATGAATGGGAGCATGAAAACTCACCTACGCGTAAACACATGACGAGAAGTTATCTCATGGAAGCTATCCATTAAATTTTCACACAGGAATGGCCCGAAGACCGTAGGAAATGTGATGGCGAAACATCACATGATCGGGGTATAGTCTCCCACGTAGACAAAGAGACATCGCTCAATCGCTAGTCTAAATCACAAAAATGATCGTCATGATCATAAGGAAGTATCAATCACACCAAGCTAGTAAATATATGAGTTTAGCTTCATGTCCCATAACCACTTGCTTAACTTAAATATTTACGAACAAGCTGTAAATCTTCACTAGGAAATTGTCACAAAAAGGGTTCAATCGAACAAGTCCAAGAGCTAACCGACGAAGTGAACGCAAGCGTTTCATACCACCCGTTTTACTAAGTCGTTTAAGTCGATTTCTCATTCGAGTGAAGTAAAGGCTTATATATACTAGTAGATTAAAAATCGGTTTGAGAAAACGAACTTTTGATATTTAAAATAGGGTTGAAATCGCTTTGATGAAAGAGTTTTGATATTTACTATTAGTATTGAAACCTTCATATATCTTTAAAGTGACAAGTCATAAAACGATTGTAGAAACAAATCAATTCACGTTCGAAGACGTGAGTAAAGTCCAAAGAAGTCAATCCCAAAACCATCAAAGTAGAAATTCTGATAAATGTTTTTCAGAAGAGATTGCCTACGCAGAGTAATACGGGGTTTGACCTGCCCGGTCAGGTCGCGGGGGTCCAGGGGGCAGCGCCCACGGCGGGGTGCGGGGCAGCGCCCCGTCACGGTACGACCTAGTGAAGGCAAGCGGTCTCGAGAAGCCAAACCGGTCAAATGACCAAGTACTAACTCGCGAACGACCTAGGGGAAAAATAGGTCAAACGACCAAGTACTAACTCGCGAACGACTTACGACTTAAGGGAGGCAAGCGACTTACGACTTAAGGGATAAGGTCATACGACCTAAGTGGAGAATGCCACGCGACTTAGCAGAAGAACAGGTCGAACGACCTAGGGGAAAAACAGGTCAAACGACCAAGTACTAACTCGCGAACGACTTAACGACTTAATCTTCTATTCGAGCTACGGGCTAAGGCTGGAACGACCTAGTGGAGTTAGGTCGGGGACGACCTACGACTTAAGGTCATACGACTTAACGGTTTAAAAGCCAACGACCTAGGACTTAAGGTCATACGACTTAACGGTTTAAAAGCCAACGACCTAGGACTTAAGAGCCATACGAGCTACGACTTAAGCTCAAATACGAGCTACGACTTATCACTTAACTCGCGAAAGACCTAGCGAAGGCAGAACACCCAGAACGACTTAACACTTTAACTCGTGAACGACTCAGGCCTTTAACTCGTGAACGACTCAGGCCTTTAACTCGTGAACGACTCAAGCCAGGCGAACAGAAATGCACGCGCGCGACTTAAGCCCTTAACTCGTGAACGACTCACGACTTAGGCTTAACTCGTGGACGACTCAACGAAGGCCAGAAACGACTTAAGGCCAGAAAAATCACCAAAACGCTGAAAATTGAAGTTTTTCGCCAATCCAATCCAAACCAAATGCAAATGTTGATGCAAATACAATAGGGGATCATTCCCAACAGTCCAAGATAGATATAGGCAAGATGTGAGATCAAAAATCTCACCTTTTCCACGAAATTGATGAAGATGAAGATTGAAAGCAAGGAGAAGCAACCCAAAGCTTGAATCCACAATCTTCTACTTGAATTTGATGTTGAATCTCGGATTTGCAATAGAATTTGAGTTGGGAGTTTTAATTTCTCTTTCCCACCACCATTTTTGACAAAGCTTGAAGTGTTTTGATAGAGTGAGGAAGATGGTTGGGCTGAACTAAAGGGGTGCAGTCCAAACCAAAGTCAAAGGCGGGAAAAAATGTTGAAAATTTCACTATCTCCAAACATATCGATGTTTACACTCAAAAAGATCGCAAACGTCATTTTGAACTCAATGGGGGTGGTCTCGAGTCCTAATTTGACCGTATGCAAAAAGTAGCTTTTCGGACTAACATCCGACTAACGATAAAATATTTAAATAAAATATTTAAATATTGAATCGATAGATATGCGGGTTGTTACAGAACCACACTTTTACTTTTTCGGTTAATTCCGGACTCGTTAATTGAATATCGGTTGTTTTGATGATTTTGATGAATTTTACACTTTCAAGGAAACGATGAAGAGAATCAAACGATTTAGTAAAACACGTGGTATGGGACATGTGCGTTTGCTATTTCGGTTAATTCCGGACTCGTTAATTGAAACATTTTGATGCTTTCGTGTGCTTTCGAGCCACTATGAGGACCTTCGGGTCATTTGTTGGGCTTTCGGGCCACTCTGCGGACCTTCGGGTCATTTGTTGGGCTTTCGGGCCACTCTGCGGACCTTCGGGTCAAATACCAGTACTAGACCTTCGGGTCACTCTGCGGACCTTCGGGTCAATCTGATGGGCGCCAAAATTTTGTTGAGTACTTGGTAGGCTTCGGCCATATGTTGTTGCACGTGCGGCGAATTAAAAACTCGCCATCTGATGGGATCGATCCAAGCTTTTATGTTGATTTTTCTAGTCTTCTTAATTGATTTCTAGATATTTGTTGTTTCCAATTATCTACAGGTAATTGGATATTTGTTGATATGAGTTCTGATTATCGTTTTTGATAATCGGATATTTGTTGCATTTAATTATCGCTTTAGATAATTAAATATTTGTTGATATGAGATTTAATTATCGCTTTAGATAATTAATTATTTGTTGATATGAGATTTAATTATCGCTTTTGATAATTAAATATTTGTTGATTTGAGATTTAATTATCGCTTTTGATAATTAAATATTTGCTGATTTGAGATTTAATTATCGCTTTTGATAATTAAATAATTGCTGATTTGAGATTTAATTATCGCTTTAGATAATTAAATATTTGTTGATATGAGATTTAATTATCGCTTTAGATAATTAAATATTTGCTGATTTGAGATTTAATTATCGCTTTAGATAATTAAATATTTGTTGATATGAGATTTAATTATCGCTTTTGATAATTAAATATTTGTGATTTGAGATTTAATTATCGCTTTTGATAATTAAATATTTGTTGATTTGAGAATTAATTATCGCTTTTGATAATTAAATATTTGCTGATTTGAGATTTAATTATCGCTTTAGATAATTAAATATTTGTTGATATGAGATTTAATTATCGCTTTTGATAATTAAATATTTGTGATTTGAGATTTAATTATCGCTTTTGATAATTAAATATTTGTTGATTTGAGAGTTAATTATCGCTTTTGATAATTAAATAATTGCTGATTTGAGATTTAATTATCGCTTTAGATAATTAAATATTTGTTGATATGAGATTTAATTAACGCTTTAGATAATTAAATATTTGTTGATATGAGATTTAATTATCGCTTTTGATAATTAAATATTTGCTGATTTGAGATTTAATTATCGCTTTTGATAATTAAATATTTGCTGATTTGAGATTTAATTATCGCTTTAGATAATTAAATATTTGTTGATATGAGATTTAATTATCGCTTTTGATAATTAAATATTTGTGATTTGAGATTTAATTATCGCTTTTGATAATTAAATATTTGTTGATTTGAGATTTAATTATCGCTTTAGATAATTAAATATTTGTTGATATGAGATTTAATTATCGCTTTAGATAATTAAATATTTGTTGATTTGAGATTTAATTATCGCTTTTGATAATTAAATATTTGCTGATTTGAGATTTAATTATCGCTTTTGATAATTAAATATTTGCTGATTTAAGATTTAATTATCGCTTTAGATAATTAAATATTTGTTGATATGAGATTTAATTATCGCTTTAGATAATTAAATATTTGTTGATATGAGATTTAATTATCGCTTTAGATAATTAAATATTTGTTGATATGAGATTTAATTATCGCTTTAGATAATTAAATATTTGTTGATATGAGATTTAATTATCGCTTTTGATAATTAAATATTTGTTGATTTGAGATTTAATTATCGATTTTGATAATTAAATATTTGCTGATTTGAGATTTATATATCGCTTTTGATAATTAAATATTTGTTGATTGAGATTTAATTATCGCTTTTGATAATTAAATATTTGCTGATTGAGATTTAATTATCGCTTTAGATAATTAAATATTGGTTGATTTGAAATTTGATTATCGTTTTTGTGATAATCGAATATTTGTTGAATTTGAAATTTGATTATCGCTTGTGATAATCGAATATTTGTTGAATTTGAAATTTGGTTATCGTTTTTGATAATCGAATATTTGTTGATTTGAGAAATTTGATTATCGTTTTTGTGATAATCGAATATTTGTTGAATTTGAAATTTGATTATCGCTTGTGATAATCGAATATTTGTTGAATTTGAAATTTGGTTATCGTTTTTGATAATCGAATATTTGTTGATTTGAGAAATTTGATTATCGTTTTTGATAATTGAATAATTGTGATTTGAAATTTTAAATTACCGGTTGTGGTAATTAGATATGTGCTGATTTGTCTTCTGATTATCGTTTGAGATAATTAGGTAATTAGATGTTTGCTGATTTTATTGATACGAGATTTTCTAGTCTCTAATTGAATCTAGATTATGTTGATTTCATTGAATTGTTGTTTCCTATCTATCACTGCTGATAGTCACCGTTTGTTGATTATGGAGTTTGTGTTTTCTAGTTAATTGTTGAATAACTGGATATTGTCAGTTTGCGAATTGTGAAGTGTGCTTCATAATTATCTTTGTTGATAATTATATTTTGTTGTTTTCTAATTATCGTATCGATAATTAGATATTGCTGTTTTATAATTCTCTTTATTTCTGAATGTCTAATCGGTAATTATATATTGCTGATAATTGTATTTATTCAGTTCTGTTGTTTCCTGATTATCTATTAATAATCAGACTTTGTTGAGAATTTGTGAATCTCTTGTATGCATTTGAAAGATTTCTTTGGTATTGGGTTCTCGATCTTTATTTTTCTAACGTAACCAGTTTATGTTAGAAGAATAATAATTTTTGACGACCTTAATTATGAAAATTGCGGGGACGCAATTTCTATAAGGAGGGGAGTCTGTAACAACCCAGGGTTTTATAGCAGTTGAATATCGTCAAATGACAATTTAATTCATTTAGCAATTTCAATTGAAGTTTTTAAAAATTGGAGTTGAAATTCTTTTATAAATTGTTAAAAGGAATTGTGGGCTTTGAAATTGAATTGGCCCAAGTATTTTCTTTAGTTGCCGTGATAAGTGATGACCCGGTTTTCCTTCTATTTTGAATTGCATTCTCTCGACCCGTTCCCCATTTTCAATTTGCATAACCCTAAATCATACGAGCGGAAGAAAAAGGAAATGGCGACACAAATTCGTTCTCACTCGATCCTCTTTTCAATTTCCTTAGCCAAACCCAAAAACAAAAGAAAGAATCATGGCGGCTCTCATTTCTCGTTCACTCCTCCCCCATCCACTGTCGAAATCCCTAATCAAAACGAGAAGATAAGCAACGGCAACTTCGTTCGTCTTGGCTTCATTATTGTTTAACTCCGATCGTCGTTCGTAACTAGGGCTTCACGATTCTTCGAATCACGACCGATTAAGGTGAGCTCAACTCACATCTAATTCAAGAATTTGTAACTGCGATTTGTGATTTCGACTGCTTAGATTCTTGGGTTTACGTTTGTATGCGAACGTTTGAGTTTGTTTTGATTTACCATGGCCATTCTATTTTGTTTGAATACTTGGATGGTCTCTGACTTTAGTAGTTGTACAAATTTTTGACCAATTCAATTGCGTATATTCTTGATAATGCTGGGTTGACTGAGATGATTGCGACTTGGTCAATTCGAATATGCTTTGTTGGTAGCTTTATATCCGCGGCATGGATTTCACTGCTTCGATCATTTTGAATCTTTGTGAATTTCTGGTTTTGTCAACTTCACTGTGAATTATGATTTTGGTTTTCTGTTGGCATTGTTGTTATTGACACTTTGTTTCACCTGTTGCATTCGACTTGAAAATGTTGTCACTTGATCATTGAGGCATTGGGTCTTATATCCTAACTGCTGCTACATTGTTGTACTTAAACTGTCATTGTCACATGTGTTAGTTGTATTCACTTGGTTACTTTCTGGAGCTTGCTTGTATTCATTCCAGTCTGGTAGCTATATGTTGAACTGTTGTCGAGTTGCATCCATGTGTCTGCATGTGCCATCTCGTAGTTGTAATATCTATTTACACATGTAAACCAAAGAGATTGTAATGTTGCCTGATCACTGTTTTCACTTCTGTAGCATCCAGTTTGGGTTTGTGGTTTTGCTTCCTACCGTATATGTGTGCATATAGTTTACAGTATTAAAAGGTTACTACTAGCTACACACGTAAATAAGCACTTTGCATTTTTGAAATGCTTTACTTCTAAGCTGCATGCTTGGGTAATTATTTTTGCAAACATTGAAATGTTTAAGTTAACATTATACTGGTTAGCATTCACGTTTTCATCTGCTAGTTCTGTCTAGCACTGAAATGTTCATTTTGACTTGGGTGAGCTTGTAATTGTTGTCACTCTGATCTGGTCTGCATTTTTGAAGCACTCGCTGACCTGAGTTGTTGCATTAGTTACCCACTTGACTTGGTTATTGGTCTGAGACAGTTTGCATTAATCGATACTTGTGTTTGCATTGCCTCTGACCTTTTGGCATACAAATATTATTTCATGATTGATCTTTACTGAGATGTGTTGCCACTGTTTATATATCTCAGGCCTCGACTTGGTTATACATTGTATATTCATGTGTCATTGTTGTTTGCATCTGCTCATCCCTGTCGTACGTGTGGTCATGGTGGCTGCATCTGTTTGTATGTGCAGTCCCACCTGAGCCATGTTGTCTGGTCTTTACTTTTGTCAGTTGTATTTGGGTGCACTTTTATCCATGCAGTTCCCTGGTCTGTTAGTCGAGTTTGTTTGCATTATCGTAGTGGCGAGGCAGTACACGCGTGCGTGTACTGCAGCCCTAGCGGGATTGATAGATTGTGTTGATGTTTCGATTGTTAAATTATTTAGTTGGTCCAAATTCAATATTTTGAAGTTGTATTTGAAATGGTTCATTTCGATTGGAGTTTTATCCGTGGGCTTTTTGGATTCATTGATCTTTTGAGTATTTCATAGACTGTATTGGCGAGGCAGTACACGTTAGCGTGTACTGCAGCCAATCAGCATTGTTGTTTTAAATTGACATTTCAATTGTTTAAATTGATCTGGATTGCTGATTTATTGTTTAACACTGTTTAGTGTTATATCTGCCGTTATCCGATTCTTTTATTAAGGAGTCGGATATACGAGGTTTCTGTGACTGTCGTCTATTTGACTATTTGATTATTATTGCTTCTGTGCATTAATAACTGAGTTTGAATTAGACTGACCCGTGTATTATTTTCTTTTGAATTTAATACTCGGGTCAGACCCGAGTATTTCAGGTTGTAGATTTCCTTCTTTGAGTTGCTGTTCGGGATTTGAAGACTTTTCACATCTTCTGAAGTTGTCAGTGTCATTTTGTAGTAGTCGTGTCATTGTATAGAACGATATGTATTCATGTATATTAGTCGATAATGTACTTGTATATATAACTTCTAGAGTCGACAGTTGTAGTTGTATCATATGTATCGTGTCAACTATATTGTAACTGACATCGGTTATATATATATATGAGATTTTTGTTAATCTGTGTTCCGCATTTATATTATCTGTGTTATTGTTATATCTAATGTCCTAAACTATTATGAACTATCGTAGTTTGTTTTATACTAATAATTGGATATGTCGATGGGAGTAAATAAATAATAGATGAAAAATAAAAAGTATATACCACTCCTACTGAGATAGCCAATATTAGTGTAAGGCCAATTACGGATGGTCGCTCCTATTCAGCCTCATTCTTCGTAATAATAGACAGTATTTCTTTTAATACTCTTTGTTATTATGAGCATAGAGGTGGGGCGTCACAGCGGCACTATGACATTTCGAGATAACTCAAAAGGATTTGTCATCGGCATTAGAGACGTCATCAACGTAGGTACATCCACTTCTCCCCTTATCACTAATGTTTTGTTAGTAGAAAATTTAAAACATAACTTATTAAATATAAGTTAATTATGTTATAAAGGATTTAAAATCGATTTCGAAAAAGATAAATGTATTGTATTTCATCAAAATAAAATTTTAATTTTCGAAGCATTAAGAAAATAAAATATTTATGTTTTAAATATGAATAGTAAAAACAATAGTGATTTATGCCTAACCGCCAATCATATGACCAATGGCTATGGTACAAACGCTTTTGTCACATAAATTTTAAATAAATAAATAAATTAGCAAAGAATTATTTAGTAAGAGTATTACCCAAAATAAATTATAAAGTTAAAAATCTATGTGATGCTTGTCGACTTGGAAAATTAAAGAAAGGTTCTTTTTAATCTAAGAAAGAAATTACTACTGAACAACCGCTTGAATTACTTCATCTAGATTTATTTGGCCCAACTCAAGTAAGATCAATAAATCATAAAAAATATGTATTTGTTATCGTCAATGTTTTTTATGATACATTTGGACATTATTTTTAAAACATAAAAGTGATACGTTTGAAATGTTTAAAGTTTTTGCTAAGAGAATTAAGAATTTAATGAACTTAAAAATTAAAAGTATAAGAAATGATCATGGTGGAGAATTTGAGAATGATACCTTTGAAATTTTTTGCAGAAAATAGCTAATTATTCATAATTTTTCATCTCCATGAACACCACATCAAAATGGTGTAGTAGAAAGGAAAAATCGAATGCTACAAAAATGTGCACGAACATTACTTAATAGTAGTTGTTTACCAAAGAATTTTTGGGCTGAAGCTGTTACTACTGCATGTTATGTATTAAATCGTGTAACAATTCGACCTATGACTAATAACACATGTTATGAAATGTTTTTCAGAAAGAAACCTAGAGTACCGTATTTTTCGTATTTTTTGTTCTAAATGCTTTATTTTAAATACCAAAGATAATCTTGGAAAATTGGATTCAAAAGCCGATGAAGGCATTTTTGTTGGATATTCGGATCTAGCAAAGCATATAGAATTTTTAGTGAACAAACTAACATTATTGAAGAAAGTCTTCATGTTTTTTTTGACAAAGATTTTCAGAATACCAAAAATGACGATGACGACGACGGCGAAGTTTATAATAATAGTATTGATAATCTTCTATAAATGAAAACAATAATATCATAAATAATAATGATAATCTTTTAAGATATCCGCCTCATTTCTTAAAAGATCATCCAATTAATAATGTAATTGATGATTTAAACACAAGAGTTTCAACTAGAAATCAATTTAATCAAATAATTCATGTTGCATTTATATCTAATTTTGAACCTAAAAATTATAAAGAAACGTCAAAAGATGATTTCTGGATTATCGCAATGCAAGAATAACTTAACCAATTTTAAAGAATTGATGCATGGGAACTCGTACCAAGACAAAATGATCAATCTGTAATAGGAACAAAATGGGTTTAAAAAAATAAAGTAGATGAAAATAGAATAATAAAGCAAGATTAGTTGCTCGTGGATACAATCAAGAAGAAGAAATTGGTTATGAAGAAACATTCTCTCCTGTAGCACATCTTGAAGCTATACGAACATTGATTGCTTTCTCATGTCATCGTAATTTTAAATTATTTCAAATGATTGCTAGGAGTGCATTTTTAAATGGTTTCATAAAAGAAAAAGATTATGATGAATAACTACCTTTATTTGTTCCTGAAAATTATCCAGACCATGTTTTCAAACTTAAAAAAGGCATTATACGAATTAAAACAAGCACCCCATGCTTGGTATGAGAGACTACAAACACATTTACTAAATTCTGGTTTTCAAATTGGAAAAGTTGATTCTACATTATTTATAAAAAGAGAAGATAATAATATACTAGTTGTACAAATATATGTTGATGATATCATATTTGGATCATCTAATGAGAAACCATGTAACGATTTCTCTAGCATAATGAAAAACAAATTCGAAACGTTGCATATGGGAGAATTATATTTCTTTTTAGGTTTACAAATAGAGCAACTAGAAAATGGAATTTTTATAAATCAAGAAAAATATTTTGTGGAATTATTAAAAAGATTTGGAATGGATAGTACTTCAAGTAAACCAACTCCAATAAGCACGAGTTTACATTTAGATAAAGATGAAAATGGAAAAGATTTCGATCAAAAATTATATCGAAGTATGATAAGATCTCTATTATACTTAACAGCTAGTAGACTGAATATTATGATGAGCATTTGTCTATGTGCAAGATTTCAAGCACAACTTGAGGGGTCACATCATCGTGCGGTTAAAAGAATTTTACGATACTTAACCAACACAAAGATTACAGACTTTTCTACCCGAAAGGCATCTCTTTTAAACTTGTATCATATAGCGACGCAGATTTTGGTGGTTGCATGGCAGATAGAAAAGGTACAAGTGACATATGTCATTTCATCGGTCGATCCCTGGTTTTGTGGTTCAGTAAATAGAAAATTTGTGTTTCTCTCTCGACATGTGAAGTCGAGTACATCTCAGCAGCCTTAGCCTATGCACAAGTAATTTATATGCAACAAACACTTCAAGATTTTGGTAAAATTATAACTAACTCTCCTATATATCATGATAATACCAGTGCTATAAATTTATCTAGGAATCAAATTACTCGTTTTCGTACAAAATATATCGACATTCGCCACCATTTTTTAAGAGATAATGTAGAAAAAGGAATTATTTCTGTTGAATTTGTTAACACCGAGAATAAAATTGTTGATATTTTCACCAAACCGCTATGTGAATCAATTTTATAAAGCTACGACAAGACCTTGGTATATGTTCAATTAATGAATTAATTAATTAATGTAACATTTGTTCATCATTGTAAAATTTTGAACATTATTTCTGCATATATAATTTTAACTTGAATTTGTTTCAGTCAATCTTTTAACAACCATTACAACAAAGCAGTTAACAAATTTATGGTTAAAACATTTCTCTGCATACAAAGTTCTAACTATAGATAGACTATACATTCTATTTATACATGATTAAAGAAAAATAAAAACTGAAATATTATTTATAAATTTACAAAAATTAAACATATCTTCTGATCATGACTCAACTTATTCAACTATTGACTTTAGCTCACCTTCATCAAATAGCACCAACGTATCAACAACAAAAATCACACCTCCGTCAATTCGATCCGCCTCACTAAATATTATACAATTACCTACATGTCACACGGCCTGTCTCCTAAGGAAATGAAAGCTAAAGGAGCAATTGATCTTGAATCAACAACTCTCAGTACTAAAGTTGATGCAATATATCACTATCAACAAGAAATGATGTGAGTTCAACGAGAAATTTATTACAAGCAACGATGTCAAGGATCTCATCTTAACTTTCTTAAAAAATGTATTCTAGCAATTTGTGGTTATTCACCAATAAAAAATTGCATACATAAAAAATTCACTCGTTTAATAGAAACTCCTGTATAAACTTGTAACATTACCCCAAGAAATTTATGGAAGACAAGACCATCAAACTGAGACTGGACAGACACTCCGGCTCGCCCAAGTTGGTCTCCACTTAAGCCTAAAGATAAGCAAACTAACAAAAACTCTTAAGATCAACCAGAATTCAAAAATTCTTCAGTAGGTGATTAATTCTATATATCTATATAGATATATATACACATAGACACACACACACAGATATATATATATAGAAATAAATATATAAACCATATAATATATAATTTTTGTATGTTTATAATCATTTATTATGATGATTCTTCAAAAATATTCAATTAAAAATATATTCTGTGAAAATATTCAATTAAAAATATAAAGTATAAATAACAAACTTAAAAATTCAATTCCGCCTCTCTTAGACATCTGTGAAGACGAGACAGACGTTTGTCACATTTCTTGGAAAAACAATCCTGAGTGATGTCAGATGTCTGTCGCTCTTCCTTAGACGTTTGAGCGAAGTTAATCTACTTCAAATCTACACCTCCAACTTAAAAAACCCTAGCTTCCCAAAATCCTAATTCATCAAAAATGGCTCCCAAAGCAAAGAATCCAATTAACAAGAGATCAAAGAGAGGTCAATCTTCTTCTTATCAAACCCATCTTGTCACTGATTCCCATATTCAAAAATGGCTTCGAAATAATTTAATTGCAAACAAAAGATTTAAAGAGCTGAAGCAAAAGAGACTTCATTCCGGTCCGTTCTACCGATTATGCAAATTTGGAGAATATGGTCTTCAAGAACTCACCATTGCCTCTGATTGTTGAGAGTTAATCAATTTCAATGAAAATGAGGTACAACTTGATCAATTTGCCATCTTTCTTTTTTACGCAAACTTATGCAGTAATGATATTTGGACACCTGAAAATGAAGATGGTTGGTTATGGACTTGTGTATACGGTCGTGTTTTGAAAATTAGCGTGGACACAATTAGTCATTTACTCGATTGTTCCTCTACTGACTTGATTTAGAGGAAATTCCCGAACAAAAAAATCTACCATGTAATGAAGTTACACGTCAAATTTAGGAAGATAGAATGCCATAATGGAAATCCGTTTATCTACGACCAAAAGCTAGGTTATTAAATCGTATGATAGTTATTACAATGATTCCCCAGTTAGGAAGTCATAAGCAAATATATGAAAATGACAATAAAATCCTATATGTTATATTTGGTGGAATTCAAGTAAATTGGGCTAAATTTATTCATGAAAATTTTTAAAGTTTTTGGTCTCACCACCAGCACACAATTATATATGCTCCATACATCATGAGTCTTTTACAAGGTCTCGGAGTACCTTCATATATTTCTCATTTCAAATAAATTCCCATCAAAGAAAGTGGTATAAGGTTTTTATCCTTCATGCATCTTCCCGAAAGACCACCTCTAATCATGTCTCTAGCTTAATGGACTAATCAGCAAATGCATCTTGTTCCTCCACAACAGGCTCAAGCACCTCCTGCTTCACAACAAGCTTAATTACCTCATCCTCCATAACAATCTGGTTCTTCACATCAAACTACCGAATATAGTTCTGATTCGGAGATTTATGAAGCTCGCATTAAACTGACTCAATATGAATCCATCCGTGATTTAACACTTCGAAATCAAAAGGTGATCACGGTTAATCAGTGTGCTTTGGAGAAAAATCAAAAATCTTTACACAATAAAATGGTCGGCTTGGAACAATCTTTTTCTACATGAATGGCTAAAATGGAAAAAACTTTGGAAATGGTTGTTTCCACTTTGGGCAAAGTTATGAGAAAAGTTCATGGCAGATCATCCTCCTCTCCCTCTCCAACGTCACCTCCTTCAGCACAGACTCATGTTTACCATCCTCATAGATCAACTTCTTATAGAGGCAGTTCTCAACAAGATTGAGGGAAGACTATTATGCAAGAAGAACCAGAAGAAGAACAAAAAGATAATGATGATATGTCTTGGCCCAATCCTTCAGCGCCACAACATGTAATACCCCAAAATTTTGTGAAAAATTATTTTAATGAAATAATTTAGTTTTGAAATATTTAGATTTAATTATGGAGGAATTTCTGGGATTGAATAATGTGCAAGGATATGTGTGCACGTGCACACTGGAAATGGCACAAGGAAGGATCCAAAACTCCTGTAAATAAAAAAAATAGGAAAAGAAAGCATTTCAAATATGATTTTGAAATGTGAATTATTAACCCAGGTGTAGATATTTTGTTTCTAGGTCATATGAATTATTTTGAAATGAAAAGCAAAAATTATTTTATTTGAGCAAGGAAGTAAATTCTTACTTAAAGCACTGGATTTTTAACCCAGACCTAACCAAGTTATAAATATGAAATATATGTATATATATTTTTCTGTGAAGCAAGGAAAATTAAATAAATATATATATCTATATACATGTATACTTTTCTTTGAGTAGAAATATGTTAAAGCTAAGCAAGAAAAATAACATCAAAATGGCATGAGACATAATACAAGTAAGCATGTATGTGTAGGTAAAAAATAGAAAAGAGGATTTCCAGAAATGAATAAATGTATAAAATATAGCTAAGTCGCACTTTTAACATGCTTTGAGTAAGTGGAGAGGTATTCAAAAATAGCCATTTTCTAAAAAGAAAAAAGAGGAAAGCACTTACCATAACCAACTAATGTAGCCCGGGGTATTAAGGATGGGAAACGTGAAAATACAAAATGCAAAATGCTTGATGTTAGCCAGGACAAAAATGGAATTTTATCTTGATAAAACCCTAGTGAAAAACATTCATATAAATAAGAAGTTATGGCCAAAAAATCATTTACCCGAGATACTTAAAAATAAGAAAGGAAGAAAATATTTAAAAGGAAGGAAAAGAATTCAAGGGTTTTCTAGATCAAATAGAAGGAAGTACTTAGGTGAGTAATCTCACTAAATCCATGGCATTAAGTCCTGATATGAGGCAGCCAAACTTTTATGTTGTTATTTGCATATTTCTGGTTTTGCTGAACATAGTCTTATTAGATATCTTATGGATGTTTTTTTGGATGGTTTTGATCTGATATGATGTTTATTATGGATGTGCATCCCACTGTTTTATTATACTTAGAAAAGCTAAGGCACAAAACCTTGAAATCATGGGAAGAGTACTTACAACTGATATAGAACTATGACATGAAAATTTCAATAGAGAAAATAATATGAGCTGCATTATACTTTGTATAAGTGCTGAGGCTTAAGAAAAAGGAATTAGGGGTGCAATAGAGATCTTTATGTGCCGAGCCCCTAATCAAATAGCAAACCCACAAATCAAAAATTATGATTAAGCTAGATCTTGAATCTGGTTCAACCATAGTTACTTGCAAATCATAATAACCTAACATGCCATGTCTCTATTCTCAGTTGTAAATATTCTTATATTTGATTTAAAGTCAAGACATCTGATGGCAATGTCCTTGAAAATGATTATCTGCATGCTTTTGAAAAATATGTTTGCAAGATGTATGGGATGTTTCATGTACACAGTGACTTGTTCACCTAGCTATCTGATGAGAGGATTAAACATGAATACAATTAGTAAATAAACTAGGGATGGTGAGCCAAGAAGGCTGCTGGAATGCTTGTCATATTTGAAGTATGCAAGTTGGCACATGGTTTGTTCAAGCCCTGAGATCTTTGTGCAATGATGTGAATTAGTTCATTGCAATGTGTCCCTGTGATTCCTTGATAGCAGATGAGGCTAGGATTTAAATTGATAAATCAACTTATAAATGATGAAATAGGAACTTGAGTATTTCCTAGATTGGTTAGAATGGAACCATGGTTGTTCCAGTGCATCTATATGCTACTGATTAATGTGCATGTTTGCATAATTATGTATGTGTACATGGTTGATTGTTGAAGTTATCATACATGCACAAAATTATCTGAACACATGGTAAAATAGTTGATTAAAGAAATTGCATAAGCAACAAGCCAGTACTCATGTATCACCTATTTGCTTAATGTTATGGATATATTGTTGTTGCTCACACCAGATCATAGATCTGACCCTTGTTTGCTCATGGCATATGGGGGTGTCTCATTTTAAAATAAGACAGCCACTAATGCTCTTTCAGGGAATGCAGGACCTAAGTAGGAAGGAAAGTTATGGCTAATGAGAAAGAATGAATGAGTATGCTAGCTAGTTTTTAATAAGAGCATAGGTTGATTTATCTGCATGTATTCATGAAAATTTGTGTTTTTAAATTTCCTGTTATGTAATGAACTTGTTATGTTTGATTAAACTAGTTGTTTCTGTTGAATTTTGTTATGTATTAAGGTTTGAGAACTGAAGGATTATCTGAGGTGTGAACAAGAAAATAAGCTTAAAGTATTATCTATGAAAATTTGAAAAAGAAATATATATTTGAGCAATTGTCTTACATAACCTATATTATGTATTAGTCAATCTTGAGTCATTCAAAAGCATTAAGTTTTGGGTAAAATCTGATTTTAACTTGGAGTATTCTTTTAAGTATTCAGTTGCTTTTCATTGAAATATTTTGTAAAAGAGTTCGAGTCCATTTGTGAGTTGTTTTGAGAAGTGTATATATCTTAAAAAGGTTTCAAGTACTTTGCAAATGAATGGCATTTCAATTGACATGGTTAGAGTGTCTGGTTGACACAGTCACAAGGGTTAACTAGCTTCTTAAGAATGGAGTCTTGGTTGATGATGTTGGTCTGTATTTTGATAGTAAAATGCATTTCATAACCCTTTGTTCTTTTAGCAAGTGTTTCACCAAAACTCTCTTTCAAATACGATAGACAAATATGCACTTTGACTGGTTTGTATTATCAAACCAGGGAGCACTCTGCATTCAAGCCCTGGTTCACCATAATCCAGGGATTGCACCACTTTTAAACACTTTCAAGTCCAGGAAATCAATCTTGTATTGACCTTCTTGTTAAGATAACTTTAAGATTACTGAGTAGAAGTGACTTAGGGATATATATATATATGTATGTATGTATGTATGTATGTATGTATGTATGTATGTATGTATGTATATTAACACATAGTGTGTCTTATTGATTGAGTCAAAGAACAGATGAGTTTCAAAGAAAACCATAAGTTGAAAATGATAAATATAGATATCATTTTCTGGCCTTAATCAAATATCAAGCATTTAAATTATACTATGAAAAGGCCATGTATTCTGAGATTGTCTTGCCAAGATAAATTATTAGTAAATCATAGTTAGAATGATCAAAATCATTAAGAATAAATATGAGCAGGATCTACTCGTATATTACAAATATCAAAAAGAATATGGAAATTAACTATGTTTAGATTGATTCAAATTCAAATCAAACAGAATATGCTCTTGTTTACCATAACTCTGATTTAAACAAGAGGGACACATGCATCCTCATATGTATGTGCATATCTTTATGAATACACTGATATATTTATATCAGTAGAAATTTGGATCCTGGATAATTGATTGAAAAGAAAAATGACTCTGAGAATTTAAATTAAGTTTAAATGTGTGTGTGTATATATATATATATATATATTCAAAAAAAAATCCTTGAAAAATTAAGGTAAAATAGTGAGGGTCATTTCACAACAAATGAATCTTTCGACATTTCAAGGATTGTTAATTCATGAAAATAAAGAATATACGCAATAGCCAGAAAACTATCATTCTACTTCGTCCACACAACATGACTATTCAAATAACTATGGTGATTTCTTTAATTACAATTATCATGACTATCAGTAGTTGTTCCTTGCCATTTTAGGATTGTTTATTTTCTGTTCTTTGTTGTTTATTTGCACTAGTTTTGATGTTGTTATTTCCCTAACTATTTCATCATCATTTTTATGGCTTTGCTTTCAATTCATTTCTACTATTCTTATTTTTTGATAATGCCAATGGGGGACATAAATGTGCATATACATAGGGGGAGATAACGTTCAGGAGGAGTTATCTTTTAATTACTTATTACTAACTACTGTATAGTTGTCATCATCAAAAAGGGGGAGAATGTTAGAACCTCTATTCTGCGATTTCAATGACAACAACTACACAATCACATATACATGATATATCTTATCATATTACTGGTGTGTGAGTATATTAGAAGGGATCAGAGTGCACAACAAAATCATGGCTCGCAGATAATAAAAGAAAGATGGATCATACTATTTAAAAGTAAGGTCATATTATTGTATTATAGGCATTGATATATCTTGTACAATCTCCTTGAGTGATCAAAACACACACAATTTCATATTGACAAATCTTACTAACAAATTACCCTGACTTTATACTTCACAGTATGACAGACGTCTGTCACTATATCACAGACGTATGTGAATGTTCTCTGTTTATTATTTTTAGACATCCACAAATGTCTGCAATATAAGGACAGATGTCATTGAATTGTCTCGGCCTGTAAATTGAAAACTGCAACTGCCGCTTTTGAATAGATGCTTCCCTCTATTTTAAACAAACTTCTTCCTCCTTCAACAATTGCAATCATTAATCAAAGAGTAATTTTTCAAGAAGTCATAACTTTTCAAAATAAATACTTCAGTCGATAGAGATTTTAACTTAACTTGATTTACTATTCTCTAACTTCTATATTCGTATTCTCTCGCCCTATCATTGACTTAATATTTTCAATATTTTTAACCAAAACTTAAATATTTTAGTTAAGTTATTTCCTACACCAAGCAACTTACACTCATTATCATTCAAAGGAGATTAAAGAAGGAATTATAGTAGCAGTCAATATCCATGTTGTATTAAACACAAGATTTTGAAAGAAATACTTTTGTATCAGGCAATTCCTCTGAGCGAAGCGAGGGTTATTATCTAGTGAAATACCGAAGGGGAGCTTCGGGACTGGACATAGGACGGGAGGTCCAAACCATATAAAAACTCTGTTGTGCTCGTTTTTATACTTTGCTTTTTATACTTTGCTATATAGCTATATTTAGCTCATATATTGGTATACACTCACATATACAAAAGTCGTATTTGATACGATCCACTAGACTTTCAAATCCAACTCCAGATTAGAACCCAACCCAAATATTATTTTTAATATAACCAATTGAAATCAAAATACATCCCAAATGATTACCCCTATAATCATTTTATATTTCTTTTCCTATATCGATAATTAATATAATTGTCTACCACACACCCTTGGGGACAGGACTCTAAGCCATCTAGGTCATAATACGTGATATTATATTCTATAATGTTCTAACTTAGCTTTGATACCAAGCTTTAAGGACCCCACCACTATACCCATATTTTTAAAGAACATTATAAATGATGTCGTCTAATAACATGGAGAATACGGTTTGTTAAAGGCGACCAAATATGAATATATCTTTAAACTAATACTGACATGTCATATTTACTGTTTTATTGAATGTCTAGAATAAAATTGGACATGTACAGTCTCAGTTTAAAGTAATAA
Organism: Allium fistulosum; assembly: GCA_030737815.1. NCBI lineage: Eukaryota > Viridiplantae > Streptophyta > Magnoliopsida > Asparagales > Amaryllidaceae > Allium > Allium fistulosum. The sequence goes on along the minus strand of CM060902.1, from coordinate 1,125,968,164 downwards.
ATACATGGGTTTCTCAAAATCAGAACAATATATCATATAAAACAATAGTCACAGATCACAGCGGAATAATATTCATCATATATAAATATATACCGTGAGTCTATAAAATATACTACTAGACCTACATAATATACATCCAGTACAAGTCACTATCTCAAAATATGCATCCCATATACATACACATAATCCTACATGACATAGACTGTAAATTCAAAAATAGTTTATCTTCATGCTAGCATACCTATCCAAAAGCCTGCACATCCTGTAACCTGAAAAGTCTCGGCCTGACCCGAGTATTATTTAAAATAATAAACGGGTTAGGCTATCTCTAAATAAAAGGATGAGCACAAGATATAACACAAAGGTATATGACGTTTTAATAAATACAGATGTCATATATATAAACAAGTCACTAGAATAATTTAACTCAAAATTCATCTTAAGACACATGAATATTCAAATCACGAAACACAGAATAAGTCATAAGGCCCAGAATTCCAGAATAAAGAATAATACCTCAAAAGCCAAGAAAACCTGACCATACCGATCACAATGATCATCGATAATCACAATGATTTTCCATACCATGGAAAAAAATTCCTAATTTATACCGATTTGATAACAAAGATCGTCCATACCGTGAAAATTAAATCCCAACCAATCTCAAGGATCGTCCATATTGATCAAGATGATCATAGAAACAATACTCAAAGACCTTAGAAGATATAATTCATACTGATCACAAGGATCATAAAGAAACCCATGAGTATACCTTTTGAGGGTCTATCGGCATAAAATCCAAAAACCAAAAGAGAATAGTTTGTCAAATACTATCACTTTAGTAATCACGAGAAAATAACCAGAACGTCCCATATCGTCGGGTGAAATTCAAGTAATCACTAGAAGCTAGTAAGTCTCATCCATTACAGATAAAACTAGAGAACCTGAACTATATCTCTTAAGGATCTATCAGCCTTCACAAATGTCGAACACCAAAAGAGAATGCAACCCTAAAGTGTTAAATACTTCTCCAAATTCAATCATAACAACTTAACCAAAGCAGCCCATACTGCCCAATGAAATTCAAGTATTCATTAATGGTTAGTAAATTCCACTCAAAAATTCTATTCAATGAGTTATACAATATTCAATGAAGCATTACTTGAGAGAATTTAAACCAATCATTAACACTAAGTCGGTTATTAGTACTCCTCATATTATAGAATTAAGGCCCTCAAAATTTATTCACAATGTCTAAAATAAAGAAATAAACATTGGAAACCATCAGAAAATATGCATCAAAATCATACAATAAAACATCGAAATTCAATCGAGCAATCGACAAAAAAAACAAGAGCAAATGGAAGGTTTACTGGCACAACCTGAAACACTCCCAGATCAGTGAGAGAATGTGCAGTTTTGACCCTTTACATCCCAAAATTTTACGAACCTCCAGACATGACAGTTGTAGATAAACGTCTAAGATTTCAAACATGAAAAATATTATTAAATTTTGACTTACGGTTCAAAAGTCACGATCAAATTCAGTTTTTGGTTTAAATTTAGTAACCCTGTCTTTTATTCTTAGGCCAGCGACAAAGAAATACTATTTTGATTATTTAAACCTAAAAATTTTGCAAAAGTGAAAACATAAAAGTTGTGTATAAAACTCTAAGCTTTCTAACAAGAAAAGGATCATCAAGTTTGGACTTATGGTTCAAAGTTATGGCTGTAACAATTCTCAGGTTCAAATTAGTTAATTCCTATTTCATTCTCAGGGCAGTGAAAATTTTTCGACCATTATAATCTCAAAATTTTACAATACTTCAAACATAAAATTTGTAGATCATAGTCTACGCTTTCCTGTAAATCAAAAGTTATTAAATTCCAACATGAAACGAGAATGATATGGCCGAATTACTAATGGTGACTGGTTTAGGTTCAAGTAGTAGTAAATTACCAAAATCAAAACTTGCAATCTCAAGAACCAATTACTCAAATCAATCATTTTCAAAAAAAATGGCAAGCATATCTACAATTTGATTACATACCTATTAGAGATAGTCTGTGATAATCACTCACCTTTATAACCTCATATAGCTTGCTAAATCTTCTCTAAAGCCTTGCTACTACATTGACACCTCTTTGCTAACCCTAAATACACCTAAAATCTCAGAACCAAAATCCAACCAGCAACATATATATCTTAAACAAGATCAATATCATACTTTTATGGGTCTAGAAGGTAGAGATAGGGTTTAGAATTCTTACTCTATTTATTTTGGATTTCTAAAAAAAATTGGAATTAATTTAGTTGATTTTGCTCTAAGTTCAGGGTTTGCTCTTGTATGTTTAAGAAGGAGATAATGAGAAGTTTGATTCAGCTCATGAATGTACAAATTTATTTTGGCTTATGGAATAAGATAAAATTATCTCTATTTTACACTTAAGTGGACTAAATTTCATTTCCAAGTCCAAAGCCAAAATAGACATGGATTTTCTTCATATGTCATCTTTTGTTTATTATATTCAAGCCAAACCACACACATGAGATGATTTTCTATTTTTCTCAAAACCTCAAAAAAAATTAAAATAGAGATTAAATCAACTCCAAAAATCATAATTTCGAATTCTTGTTAAATAAAGTTTAATTGGTAATATTTCCCATTTATATAATATTTTCACCCACTATCAATTAAGAGAAAAAAACATACTTTATTTAATTTACTTCAACTCTATTCGTAATAAACCTTTGAAAAATAAATTTCTAACATTCCATAATGTTATTAAATCTTTAAAAATATTATAACCATTATTTTACACAATATACAATTTTCACAATTTTCCAAACACAAAAAAAATCCAAAATTTCCTTTATTAGTAATTTAAATCCTTATTTCCAAGAAAAATCCAAATGTTTAATCAAATAAATATAAATTAATTTGGGCAATTCAATTGGGTTGTTACATGGACCCATGTCGACTGTGGGCAGTCATCCTAGCCTAAGGGCAGTTGACCTGACCCATGGTTGTCCGTAGGGTCGCGGTGACTTAGAGATGATTCGTTTCGTCATGTGAGATCATTGCATGTTGGCTACTATTTCAGGGATGAATGAGATGGTTTTGGGCTGGATCTAACAATAGTGAGTTAAGGTGTTCCCATATGAATTGATGGCTAGGCTGAATGTAAAACCTAATTCTATCTATTACACCCCTTAACCGTGATTTCTCAAACTAATTTCTATACCCCAATTCTATTCTAAACTCAAATATAAATTAAAATGAAAAGGAGATCTAGCGATTGGAGAAGAGACCTAAGCGGATTTAGGGGAGAAAGCTTATGGTGTCTGAGGCAAACCTCAAAGTTTAGGACAGAGTGAGTGGGCACTGATTTAATAAGTTAATTAAATTAATTGATTTGAATTTCCACCCATGATGATTTTATTGTTAATTCTGGTATTAATCCATTAATTTATTAAATTGGGAATCTGGAACAATGGATCTTTTCATCTAATTACAATTAAAAATGTAAGTTGTAAAGCCATAAATCATATGCTAAAATTGGATTTGACACCTATAAATTGCTAATTGGAATAATGTAAATATTGCGAAGACTGTAATAAAAATAAGGCAAATATATTAGCCCAATTTAAATAAGAACTAAATGGATTACGTTTGATAATTGAAACAGATTATGTCTGATAATTGAATGAAATGGATTAATTATCTTAAAATAAGTAAATTGAAAGATGTTTGGATTAAGTCATAAAATAAAAATAAAATGATTAACTTACTTAAAATAAGTAAATCAAAAGATGTCTGGATTATAGGAAATCGACTTGTGACTAGTGTAGGTCGATTGCCGTAAGTCACTTTAGGCTTAGTTGACTGTATAGGGCCTTGAGCCGATAGGAGGTATGAACCCCGTTGCTCTCTAAATCGCTTGACTGGCGTAGACACATTTAGGGGTTCTAATTTGAGCTGGCGGACTTAGTTCAAGTTTCCATATCGTAGAGTAGGACGTGGAGTGTCGTTAAGACATGCAACTTATGTTGCAAAAGGTGCGCACAAGTGTTGGGATTGAAATATCGGTCGTTAGGTGAGTCTGTTGGGATTGGATTTCTCGTCGTTAGTTGGGATGTTACGATCAGAGACTAGATCATGGACATTCCCGTAGGCCCGTATGGGCGTAGACGCTGAAAGCTAGCTGGTGCCTAGTACCAGGCAGAGTTAAGCGCACTAACTCCTTGAGGTGCGTAAAAGGTATTTTTCTGCTAGGATCGAGGGTTTGGGCATAGGTGCATACGATGAGTCACTATGCGAGTTTAAATGCATGTTCTTCCTCTCTAGGCCTAGTATGAGTTAAAGTAGGGTAGTAGTTTCCCCAAAACTAGACGGTCATTCAGTGAGATGTAGTCAGTTGTTATCCCCCTAATGTTAGAATGATGACTGTTAGACTGATGACCGTTAGGCTGGTGACCTTAGGCTTGCGACCTTAGGTGCATGGACATTGCACACACACCCTATATCACTTAGAGTAGACTTGAAGTCAGTTGTATTTAATTTTCTTGTTAATCTTGTTCTCATTCACTAGACTTTATGTTTGATCCATCCTATTTTTCCTCCACCGGAGGTGGACAGAGTAACCCTTAACAAGTCCATTGCCGCCTTCAGATTATCATGCCCAGAGTCTAGTTCTATTTTATCCTTTATCATGTTTTTCCTATCAGTACATTTTCTCTTTTAATATTTTTCTTTCGAGCGATTATTTTTATGATACTTTGATATTTAATATTACTGATGATTTTTTGAGACTACTATATTATGATATTTTGAGAGCTGGATATTTTGACGCTTTTGAGATTTTTATTAATGTTATTATGAGATTATCCATATATATGATAATATGTTTCCACTATGATGGCGTTTGGATTAGATAGATTATTTCTTCATTGATACCTTAGTCTTTGCTACACTACTTTTTCCTTAAACCGTCATCTGTGTTTCTTGATATGGTGGTGTTTGGCATGTCAAGGGATGCGGGTTGTCATATGTGGTATCAAAGCCTAGGTTCAATATTCCTAGGACTAGGAGCGTATTTGACCCGTATGGATATATATATATATATATATATGGTTTTAAAAAAGAGAAATAATTTTTGAAATTGTTTTCAAAATGGGTTTCCAAAGTATAACTATATATATAAGTATTTTTGGAAAATGTTGTCAATAATCCCTTAAATTCATGCCTATGCTTATTTCGATTCCTACATATGTTGTCCCTTATATTAAATCTTATTTTAGCTATTTATGGAAGTAATTGATTTAATCTTTACTATTCACAGATAGAGATGGCTCATACCGTAGGATCTGGCTCTACCGACATCCCAGATATTTTGGATATAAACATGCCCAATTGGTTCCTCTGTTATTTATAGGCTAGGGGACTGGTTGAGCATCCAACTAGAGATCCTATGGAGGAGGCGGCTAGTGGGGTCCCTGTCCACCCACCCGTCACGCATGACTTTGCTAATCTATGCAAGGACTTTTCCAACTAGGGTGGCAAGCCATTCTTAGGCACTAAGACTTTTATCGATGATAGAACTTGGATTTGTAGCTATGAGCGGATATTTGGGCTTATGGGTTTGGCAAATGAGGTTAGGAGGTAGCTTGCTATGTGGCAGCTATAGGGAGAGGCTCTCAATTGGTGATAGGTTATTGAGGCTAAGACAGGTGGTGGTATTGTGACTTGGCGAGAGTTTAGGTGGAGGTTTGAGATGAAGTTCTTATAGCAGGTTGAGGAGGGAGTTATGTTAGAGAAGTTTATAAATCGGAAGCAGAGTGATTTATCCATTAAAGAGTATGTTTATAAATTTAATGAGCATGGGAGGTTTGGAATGGAGTTGATGAATACCCCGCTTAAGAAGGCGCTCAAGTTTTCTAAGGGTTTGAATCAGCCATTACAGCCTATGGGAGCTACATATGACATTATGGTTGAGATAACATTGCTTACTTCTATTGCTAAGAAGGTGGAAGAGGCTCCAAAGGCTGAAGTGAAGAATATTTAGAATGGGAAGAAGGATGGACCTCCATCTAAAAGGAAGATTCAAAAGAAGGAGTTGAAGTGTCATAGGTGCAGGAGGATAAGGCATCTTGTTAAGTAGTTTTCACTACCGAAGCCAAAGTGCTTCAATTGTGACTAGGTTGGGAATATTAAGAGGATTTGTCTAGTAACATCCAGAGCTGCTTCTCTGGCTTCAACTCAGGTGGTCTAGGCATATGACGTGGAGTCCGTTCCCACTTCTAGTGTCCAACTAGCATTAGATAAGGGAAGAAGATGGTAATTTAAGGTGTGTTATCTCAGTCTAGTCTTTCTGTCCGTACTTTATTTGATACTTGGGCTTCTCATTCTTTTATCTTTAGTAAACTGGTTGATAACTAACTTAGACACTAGTATTGTGATGGACCCAATAGTTGTGTCAAATCCAATAGGGGGGTCGCTTTATTTGTTTATGATATATCGGGATTTGAGGTTGATGATTCTAGGAGTCGAGTTTGAGTGTGACGCCTATGTACTGGAGTTCTCCGGGTTTGTGTAATAGAGTAATAATAATTAATTAACAAATTAATTGAATAATAAAATAGGGTTGGGAAATTTTCAGAATTGAGCCAAGGGAGTTACAACATTGGGTCCGTGGTAATTTCATGAGCAATTTTCGTATATAACTTGTTGAAATCCAAGTCAGTATGGAGGAGTTAAGAGAGAAACAAAGAAAATCAGAATTATATATATAATTAAACAAAAAAGAAGAAAAAGAAAAAAAGGCAGATCCGTTACGGGTCGACCCGCGCCTGAGTCGGGTTGACCCGCATTCTTCCCTGGATGATTATTTGTCCAAATGTGAGCCAAAGATTATAAATCTGATTTTTTGTGAAATCCTGTGCATTCGTAGCGGCATCCGTTGGTTCCTAGTGAGCCTATGACATGGTTGCACTAGATTAAATCTTCAAATCCGACGGCCTGAGATCCCTAAGCCACACTATAAATAGAACCCTAGGCCTAGCTATTTTTCTCATTCAGATTTTCTTCCAATTGGGTTCATTGCCTGAGGCTGAACCCTAAATAGAAAATTTTTCTAGGGAGGAAATCTTTTTAATAAAAATATTTTACACCCTAGAAGTGGATCCAGGAAGGCCTAGGAATAGAGGTGAGGGTTTTGTAATTATTTTAGATTTGTAAGCATTTTAAAATAATAGGGTTCTCAATAGTTGTAGTTTTTCTACAATTTTGAGACGGTTTTCATGTAAGTTTATTTACAGTCAGTTTTTAAGTAAATTTCAATAGTTCTTTTTAGTTTATTTTTATTCAGCTATTTTATTTAGTTATTTGCAGTTATTTACAGTTATTTACATATGTTTTAAGTTGGAATTTAGCCTGTAAATGTTAGTTTCTTTTTATAGAGATTTAATCCTTTTTGACGCGAATAAAATATTAAAAAGAGAAGAATTCACAAATATGGATTAAAATAGAAAAACACTAAATTTACAGAAATCAGATGTAAAATGAGAAAAACTGAAATAAAATGGAGATGGACCGAAATAGGTAAATTTGAGATATTTACAAGCATGATTATAACAAGTGGTTATAACTAAAAAGAGAAAATAGAAGAGTAACAGTTGCAAGAACCATTATAACACGTAGGTTATAATTAGAAAGAAAGAAATAATAGAAGGGGTTTATTTTAAAACTTAGATCTTGGATTAAGTTAATAAGCAAATATAACAGTAGTGGCCTGTACCGGCAGCATTCCCTTTTCACTTCTAGGACTGATGGTCTCACACGTAGGTGAGATTGGGCACGCTTATGCTGATTAGGTTAATAAGTGGCCAATAGATAGAGGCTCAAATTTGGGGATTTGGGCAAGGGGCGCAAAGTTAGAAGATTTGTTTGTTAGGACCAGTACCGACAGCATTCCCTTTTAGGTCAAGGACTAATGGTCTCACACGTGGGTGAGGCTAGGCATGCTTATGCTGATTAGGGTAAATAAAGGGTCAAATAAGAGGCGACAGTTAGTGTGTACCAGCGATGACCGAGCGTGCGGCATCGATTAGGGTAAATAATTCGCTACTGCGTCCTAAGCATTAAGAGATGTCTTTTGTTATGGAACCAACAGAATTGGTTCACAGTGGCACAACAGAGATATGAAAGGCCGATTAATGGGTAGGATTAGGATTTCAGCCTAATCAAGTTAGCAATTGAGATAGGATTAGGGTTTCAGCCTAATCACAACTTTTTAAGACAAGTGTAAACAATCAAAGCCAACAGTCAAACAGAACCAGAAACATAATTTTATGCAATTTTTATCTTTACTGTATCTTCCTTTCAAGCTAGAACTATTGCTTAGTCTATTATCTTTATCTTGCTTAGAAATGCTAGTAATTACTTTCACTCACAAGACTTATTGTCTAACCTACTCCTCTATCTTTCCTTTTTCCCCAATAGGCCAGTAGAGTTGAGGATAGTTCATTAAGGTTGCTTGGAGATTCATTTTTGGAACTTTCTCATTTTAGATGTATCCTTCTGCTTTTCATCCTTTTCATTTGGCTTATGATGGATTGCCACTTGTGAGAGGAATTATTATTGTTATTTTTGTACTTTGATTATGTGAGACTGAGATGTGTTTTCACGAGACATGAGAGAGTTTGAGTTTTTGAGACATGTTATGTTTTTTTGACTTATTTTGAGATGAAGTTTAATTCTGAATGATTAGTTATTATTTAAATGTTTTCCACTTATTTTACTTATTTGTCTTGTGAATCTTAGTCTCTATGATGCTTTAGCTATACCTATAATGCACCACATCCTTTAGTGTTCCCTTTTTGGGAATACTAAGGGGTGTGGGATATTTCATTTAGTATCAGAGCCTAAGGTTATAGAATTCCTAAAAACTTGTTTTAAAAGTAAAGTATTTTTCAAAGGTAACATATCTTCAAACTAAAAGTATTTTTTAGGAAGAAACTCTTATTATAGAAATAGTTTTCAAGTATAAGAGAATTTTTATAAAAATCCCCTCAAAGTCCAGTTCAACCTTCTTTCGATTCTTTCGAGCCTAAATTTTCTTTTCTTTGCATAGAATGGCAGACGCCCCAAATCTTACAGAGGGTGTCCAGGTCCCTGGTTGGTTCCGTAGATACCTCCAAGCTATAGCACCAGAGGTGCAAGGGCAAGCACCCTATGCAGCACCCGTGGGTGGATGTCCGGTTAATCCACCTGCAGTAGCCAATTTTTCTAAGCTATGCAAGGACTTCGCTAATCTAGGAGGCAAGAAGTTTTCTGGCACGGAAGATTTCGTAGAGGCACGAACTTGGTTGAGGAATACGAAGCGGATATTTGGGCTGTTAGGATTGGAGGACCGATAGAGAGTTCAGCTTGCATCTTGGCAGCTGAAGGAAGAGGCTTATTATTGGTGGGAGATTATAGAGATAGAGGGTAGAGACATTGGTTGGGTTGGATTTTGAGAAAGGTTTGAGAGAAAGTTCTTGTCACAAGCCGAGGAAAGCATGCAGTTGGAGAAGTTCATCAATTTGAAGCAGGGGAGTGTTTCGGTGAAAGAGTATATAAATCAGTTTAACGAGTTATTGAGGTTCGGGATGGAGCTTGTTAATACACCGCATAGGAAGGCCACCAAATTTGCTAAGGGTTTGAACCAGCCCCTCCAAGGGTTGGCATTGACACATGTACCTATGGAGCGACGTATGAGTCACTTGTTGAAATTGCTCTCATATTAGATGTTGCTAAGGAAGAAGAGGTTAAGGGGGTTCCTAAATCAGAAAACTCTAAGATGTAGTGGTAAAAGAATAAGAAGGATAAGGATAAGAAGAAAGGAGGAGGACCTCAAAAAGGGACAGATCAAGAAGGGCGAGAAATGTCATAACTGTGGATTAGTTGGGCATTAGTCAAAGTACTATAAGAAGGACACAAAGGGGAGGTGTTACAGCTGTGGGCAGCCTGGACACCTTAGTAGAGCTTATCCTCAGATGATAGGTGTAACGGCCCGCTATTTTGGACCATTCACATCCGCACATGTCGGACTTGAGGTATGTTAAACTGAGGTATGCAAAACTCCATATACATATATTTAAACTAATGTATATCTTTATGTATCTCTAGGCAGAACAAAACAACAAAATATAGTATATATACTTTATAAAACATACTGTATAATTAAAACTGACAAAATATATCGTCAATCAATAGTATAACTATGCTGTATATAAAACTAACCCAATATAATACTAATAACAAATATATATAACCAGAAAATTAGGCATGCATGCGGTAAACAACTTATACAAATCGATATAAAACAACTTTAATTACAATTATAAACATGTATAAAGTAACCACTCAACCTTCATACTAAAATATATAACATACCTTTAAATATATAATATGTATATACTTCTTTATAAACGTGCACGATCTGGTCAGTTTGCAAAAGAAAGACGTGAACCAAGGGAGGAGGTCGGCTATGCTGAGAAGAAGACAGGGCGGGGAGGAAGAACGAAGGGGAGAAGAGAGGGAAGAAGGTGGAATAGGGCGGAGATGCAGCAGAGAAGTGGCGTTTGGGGCGGAGAAGTGGCGGGTTGGGGTGTTGCCGGCCGGAGAGATGGAGGTTGCGTCAGAGGAGGATGAGGCGGCGGTTGCTGTTGAGGTGGTGGGTAAAGGCGGTAGTGTAAGTGATGAAGGGAAATAGAGCTACATGCGGCTTATGGTGAAAAGGAGGTAGAGGTCCTTTGTTTTCAGCTGGAAGAAAAAGAAAATGGGAGAGGAGAGGTCTAAATGGAAATGAATGTATACAGAAAAGATGGAGATGAATGAACAGTCTGTAATAATAAATGCAAAGGATATGAACAGAAATGAAATTTTGGAAAATGGAGTAGAATTGGTCAAGCACAAGGGTCTAGAAAAGTAAATAATCCCAGCCGTTTTTAAATAAAACAATTAGTTCAACCCATATAAGTTCCAATTTAAATAAACTTATATTTAACAAATTGTTTTTAAATTCAAAGTTTCCATTAAATTTATTTCACATTTATTAATGTTAGGTACAAAAGGTTTCTTTCAAAATGAAATTCAATTTAAATTCAATTAATTCAAGATACCACATTAAGTTGATTTAATTTCAATTTTCAAAACGAGATTTTATTTTATTAATCACATCTATTATTCAATTAACTCATTATTATATTTATTTCTATTAACCATTTTATAATTAAACTTTAAGTGTATAACATTTTTTTTATACGCACTCAAATTTATTTATAAAGACAATTTATATTGTATATTATCCAATTATCTTAAATTAACAATTTCAAAGATCATAAATTTGAATAGTCATTTATTATAATCATATTATATTCGACAAATTCAATTCTTCTTTATTCCAAATTATTATTAAATTTATTCTAATTAATATATCCTATCACATAGATTAAGTATATTTACACTTATTATAACTACTCCGATTTATTTAAAATTTCTTTGGTATCATTTTCTACTTTATAATATTCCATTACATAGTTAACTTTTGAAAATTTAGGTAAGTTATATTTGAATGCAATAGAATATTATACAAGTAAAATTTTCCAATTCACTTATTTCCAGTTTAAATATTTATTCAAATTTTTGGTTTTATTGTATAATTATAATCGCCTTTTATCATAAATTTATGAATCAAATTTCCGACTAACTTCAAACTATTTAGAGATATATATATATATTTATAGATATCAAATTAAATTTATAATCGCATATCAATATATATTATGAATCAAATCATACTTTAGAAATTCAAATCGATTTAAGTTCCAAACCAAACTGTAGCAAAGCTACGAATTGGTCTCTCCACTTCGAAACTCGAAAATGAATGTCGATGATTCGGCCGTCATCACCGAAATTATTTCTAGGGACAAAAGTGAAGAGCACTGATTTAAGCATTTAAAATTCTTTGAAAACCATTTCTATTCGAAAATATTTTAAATAATATACATTCTAAACTTTAAAACCATAATTCAAAATTGTCGAAAATTAATTCTCAAATTCTAATTTAAATTCACTTCAAATTCCAAATCAAATTATAACTAAGTTTTATAAATTCATTTATTTATTATTTCAGACATCAAATCCATTAACAAATTTAATTTCAGAGAATTTATACTTATATATAATATAATAGTACAAACTATTTTGTTTACCAGATTTGAAAACAATATTGTGTCAGTTTGCTCTGTTCAAGTGTTTTGGAAATCCTATCGATAGCGTTGATTAGACGAATCGATCGGAAACCCAAATCAACATCAACAACTCAAACACACAATATATAACACATTTTTAATATTAATTTACAAATACACTTCCTCGCTCGATGATACAAGAATGGATTTCAAAGCAAGGATAGAGATTCAAATTTGATGTAAATCAAATCAAAGAGAATTTTGATTCGATAATAAGTTCGAAACAGAAGGTAAGATAATTCAATTAACAGAATCGGGAGATGGACAAACTTATTTAATTCACGGGCAACCTTAATTAACCGGGTCGACCGTAACTTCAAGAATAAGATCGATGTAGAATTCCGAGGTAAATCAACATTCGATCTCAAGAAATAGAGTTCAGGTATAGCAGGAGATAGATAGCATCGTAAACTGAGGATACAGAAATCTCCGGTAAATCAATGCCTATTGTAAAGGGGTTTCACCCATTTACAAAATTTCGAAGATTGGCGAGACCGCCGATCCATTATAAAGATCATTCAAAGTGGAGTTATGGGATGCTCCAGAATTGAAAGAAAACGAATAGTGAGGGACACGAATGAAATTTGGAACCGCAGGGAACGTTCCAAAATTCAAAGGAATCGAGTCAAAAGGAAGAGATTGAAACTCGAATGAGAGTGATTCTGTAAATACATTTACCCTATATGCTAAGTTTTGCCTAGAGCTTCCAAAGCTCTGATACCAACTGTAATGGCCCGCTATTTTGGACCATTCGCATCTGCACATGTCGGACTTGAATAATTCAAAATACCGAATTGTTAATTTAAATTTGGCAAAACTGAACATATACCGTAAATAAATAATCACAGGTCACAGACACAGAGTAATAAATGCAGCGGAAATAAAAGATAGTAGTTCATGAAGCTACTATATACATATCAGGGTAAAATAAGGTACAACAGATGTCTCGAATACAATAGTTAAATAAAAGAATCAGAATACAATCACAGGAATTGTAACGATCTCGAATTTTGAATCAAATTTAAATTAATAATGAAAGAAAATTTTGAAATAAATTTCTAATTAATTTAAATTTGACCTTAGAATGTGAATTTAAATAACTTACAAAATGTTCATGGTTAAAAACTTTAAAACAAAATAATGTCGTACAAAATAAATTTTTATTAACAACATTTTCTCTTAAAATAATATGTATAGGATAATAATCAGAAAAATTTAGTAACACATTAGAGTAAAATAGAAAGTAATACATTAAAAATAAACTATAACAACATAATAAAAGTAGAACTTTATTGTATTTCAAAGTAAAAAGACAATAAAATATTTAAGTTAGAACTTGAAATAAAAATGTATATAGGATAAACTATAAAATATAAAGTGAACACATAGATAAAAATAACAGCATTGAATTCATTTATATTGCAAAGTGATAAGATTAAAGAAACAAAATACAATATCTATGTACAAAATAAGAATCATTTGTTGTAAACAAAATAGGACTTCACTTATATTCCTAAGTAATGAGGCTGAAGCAAAGGCAAGTAAATTATGTTATGTACATAAAGTAAAATCAAGTATAGGCAAATGAAAAACAAAATGTTGTCAGGCGAAGTTTGCATAGTCAAACAAACAAAAAAAAATATACATCTATGAATAAAAGAATAGAATAAGGCAAGTATGGAGAGCAAGGGGACAAGTATGATACATGAAGGACATAAGCATGCAATGCCATCTTCTCAACCGAAAATAATATGTACAAAGCTAATAAATGCAGCACCCAAATTTTTTCTCATCAGCCTACAAACAAAGAAATATCCCTGCCAAACTATTTTACAAACAAAGATTTTATCACCAGTACAAATCTATTCCCTATAAGCTTTCTATTATATCAACCATCTTTACTTCAGTTTCGACTATTATTCAATTTAACTCCTGAAGTAAGCATCATCATTCAAACTAAAACAAAAACTTCAGCAAAATACAACTGCATCAAAACCAGAGATAAAGGGGGGTTTCTAGCTTGCATTACAAGCCTGTTTCAACATCAAAACATGCTCTGTTCCTATTTCTGGAAAAAGAAAAATCAGGTGAGCAAATTACTTTCTTTGAATTAGAATCTGCTATGATATCTTTGAAGTGGTTTGTATGAATGTTAATGTGCATGCACGTCTGTGTGTATATATATATGTATATATTGTTGAATGCATGTCTGTCTCTCTGTTTAATGACAGACTAACTCAATTCAAGAAAAAAATTTATATCTCACAATCTAAAAGGATTTAAGTAATGATCTTTAAAAGAAAAGTGTTTGTACCCACCTGGTTCAAAAAAAAATGATTTCGAGAATTTATATTCAGCAACTATAAAAAATGTCAATTCATAGTAGAAATCAAATATCAGTAAAAAAAATTCGATGTTCATGAATTCATATTTGGATTTCATAACCAAATTCGAGATAGAAAACCATGATTTTAGAACAACATATCAAGATTTTTAGTTTTATAAATTATAAGAAATTGAATGTTGAACGGAATTCGCTTTTTCGTAAATCGCCGTCGATCGACGATAAATCAAGCGAGGTGATTGGGACTGGAGAAGGTCTGAGTGATGGGGAATGCAGGAAAAATGCAAGTGGAATTTCTTATTGTCCGAGGTGATGGGAATTGAAGGTAGTAGGGTTTCGACATTAATATGGGTGTCTTTGTTTTCGAGGTTGTTGCATAGTCGATCGATCACCGGAGTGAATCGCGAGTGTGGAAACTAGTTCGTTGAGGTCATGCGAAGCTCTGACCAGAATTTCGAGGCCTCTGGTGGCCTGAGGCGATAGTACGAGGCGTTTGTTGATGATCGAGTGGTTCCTAGTGGAGTTCTTATATGCTCATTTTCGATTTTGGGCTACGTGGTGACTTTGGGTGGTCGGAGTCGACTAAAGAGAGGTTTGGCGACATGCTGGAGGGAGCATCGATGATTAGAGATTGGTGGTCGTAGCGTACATGTGCACGTGCACGACATTGATTTGCGTATCAGGTGGCGTCGCGGTAGGAACTCGAGTGGACACTCGGGGGAGAGGGTGCCTGGCTTCGGGGAGGAACTCGCGTATGCGAGTGAACTTCTTGTCGTCTTCGTTTGAACACTTAAGTTTTAACTGAAAAAAAAGAAGGAGAAGAAGAAGACGCGTGGTGATTGTCTCGGGTGGGAAGTTGGAAGAACTCGAAGCAGAACTCGAGTTTGTGAGGGTTAAGCTCGGGGAAATCATGAAGGGGCTCGGGTATAAGATGTTGTACAGGTTTTCAAACCTGTTTCTGTTTAAACTTTAAATTGTTCAAGTATATTCTAAAAAAAATGATTTGAATTGAGTTTGAACTCTTTTAAATTTCTTTCAGATGATTAATATTACTTTAACATGGAAATTTTGAAAGTAAATTTGAAATAAATATTTTCAAATATAAGAAAGTAATAGATAAAATCATTAACAAGAATAAGTTATCTTTAACTTATTGATTTGTAATCCATAAATTTTTAAGTTAATTAGGATGATCAATTACGATTGGGTTGATTTATGAGTATTAATCAATTTTAAGGAATAATGATTTATGCAAGTAATTTCTTTAGAAAAGTAATTAACGAATTGGATGAATTTAATAAGTACTTAAAGGTTTAAATCATTAATTAAAGTAAATAATTTGAGAAGGATTTATTTATTAAAGGTTAATAAATAAATGAAAGTGATTAAGAAATTGAATTCTATGATTTGATACTAGGGATTAAAGATGTTGTACAAGTTATATATGGGTTAAACCATTTTAAAGATATTGATTTGGGAATTTGAATTTAATTCAAGGGTTTTAACTCGTGTAAATATAATTGGATTTTTCTATAACGATACGGATTTTCGTGTTCGAAAATTGACATCCATACTTTACATCGTACTCGAATGCCGTAGATTCAAGAGTAATTGATTCGACGTTCGAAGAGTAAAGTACTCGAATGGTTAATCAATCCTGGCCAGATCAAAAAGAAAAAAAAAAGAGATTAAAAGGCAGTGAAACTCAAAGCAGAGATCAAATTTTCAAATGCAAAGCTTGTTCAAGCTTCTCTGTTCTTCAATCATGACAGGTGAGCAAACTCATTTTTGAACCAGTTTTCTTGATATCTGTGATGATGATCGTTTACTAGTAGGATCAATGCTTGAATGTTGTTGTGGAAAATAATTAAATGTATTTACCTGTGATATATATATGTCTGTATGCTTGGGAAAAAAAACAGGCAAAGCTTGCCTCTGAACATATCTGACAAACTTAAGAATCTGTTGAAAATTTTATACTACTCAAAGGGATCCATGTTGGGTTTTGAATTCTAAACAAAATTTAATTGTGTTGGTCAAATTCAAATTTTAAAATTAACCCCAAGTGATTATATTAAGTAATTATGTAGAAAGCATAGGAAATACAGTGAAGTCAGGAAGAATGGGTTTGTTCGAATTTGAATTCAAAAAAGGAAACGATGGTCTGGGTTGCTGTTTGGGATGAGGAGATCGTAGTCGACTTGATGGCAACCTCGGTGATGATCGGAAGGGAGATGGTCGTCGCTGCACGGATACGCGTGTCGTTTGTGCTTGTTGGTTACAGGAATTGGGGAAGGAAGAAGAAGAACGAACACACAGGGGTTTCGTTCGAGAGTGTTCTCGGGGAAAATTTTGTTTGGCTCGGGTAGTTTTAAGTTGTATCGGGTATAAAAATAACTTAAACAAATTTTAAACAAAATTGAAAGTGCCTCGGGTTGATTTGAGGAAAACTCGAGGTTAGGAGGCAGTTGGCTCGAAGCAGAGGCTGATATAGCCCGGGTAGATGTTGATAACAGGTTTACAAACCTGTTTTGTTCTGGAATTTAAACTGGGATTTAAATTTCTAAATAAGTGACTAGAGATTAGCAGATTTGAAATTAAAGATTTGGTTAATTAACAATTAAAGTGTTTAATTTATTTGTAATTATTAATGGTTGATGATAATTAATTTCAAGATGGTTAATTAAAGATTTTTAATGATAAGTTAGGGATTAATTAAAGGATAAGTGAAAAATTAAAGGTGACGACCGGGGGATGACATGACTCATGTGTTAGTTACCTAGTTACAGCTGTACAGCGTGAGGTAGCGTCAGTGTGTTAGTTACCTAGTTACAGCTGTACAGCGTGAGGTAGCGTCGGCCTTTTGTTTGCGGAGATCCGGTTAGGTTCTCGGGGCATCTTTCCAGAGGCGTTTCTATTTCGGTAAGGAAGTTCCTTAGCCTGATCATTTGTTGGAAATCCAAAGAAACAATATGTAACATCCCGCTATTTTGACCATTCAAATCGACAATAAATCCACACATGTCTGACTTGAATAATTCAAAATATCAGATTGTTAATTTAAATTTGGCAAAACTCAGCATATGCAGTAAATAAATCAATCACAGAATCACAGATACAGAGTAA
This sequence comes from Allium fistulosum, assembly GCA_030737815.1. Lineage (NCBI taxonomy): Eukaryota > Viridiplantae > Streptophyta > Magnoliopsida > Asparagales > Amaryllidaceae > Allium > Allium fistulosum. Next base: position 1,125,950,399 of record CM060902.1, on the reverse strand, counting down.
TACAATAATACGCAGCGGAATAGATAAAATAGTAGTTCATGAAGCTACTATATAAACATCAGAGTTAGAAATAAAATACAGCAGAATATCTCAAATGCAGTGAAGTCTCCAGTACAACAGATGACTTCTCTGAACAAATCAACTAGAAGAGCTGAAAGCTGAGGCGATAGTTGGATCTCCAAAGGAAGCTCCAAACTCCAAGGGTGAGTCTCAAATGCTGTATCGCTCGGTCTGACCCGAGCGTAAAGTAAAACACAAAACACTCGAGTCAGGATTAACATTCTTATATAAATAAATCCAACTCAAGTGAAATATCAACTGAAATACAAGTAACTTAAAGGATGTTTGGGATAACCATCCTCTAAGGATCTTCAGAACTATCTACAAGATGGAAATATACATTATAACACCGTGGTCATTTCAATTAAATTTATACTTCAAAACCCAAATATCATTTCATTTCAAATATATCTATTTTCCAAAATAGTATATAGATATATATTAAATGATTTAAAAGTGAAGTATTTATAATTTCCTCAAGTCTCGCAAATCGATTCAAATCAACTTCAATTTCTAAATTCAAATTTATTCAAAGCTCAATTTATCAATTTAATTCAGTTCTAAATATACCATTTATTTTCAATATATTTCAAAGTTTTAATATTCAACATTTCCAAAGTTAGGTTTAACAGTTTCATATAGCTCTTGATTTAACTCCATTATTATTTAATCAGGAAATATTCACTTAATAGATTCAATATCATTTACTAGCCTTAAATCACATTTTACTAAATATTTCCTTAAACTTTATTTAAACAAGAATTATTCATTAAATTATTTAAATCAAACTCAAGTTATAAATCATATCTTAAATCCCAATTTTAATAAGCTTTAAATTGGTTTAATTAAATAAAATTCTTTACTAAATTCAAACTATCTTCCCAACCTTAACCTATTCAAATTATTACCAAAATCTATTTTGAAAAAAAAAAAAAAAAAAATTTAGCTACTCATCATATTATATGTATTTAAATCAATCATTCCCATTTATATATATAATAATTTAAGGCTCAATATTTATTAAAACCATATATTTCTTTCCAAAACCATAGAATTCATTTTTCAAAATATTTATATATATATGGACCAACGGTGTTTGTATATATATTTATCATATGGTTAAGTGATACGGATATTTATCATTTCAATCCGAAATTAAATATATACGGGTAGATATCATTTCGACCCGTAATCCCAATTTCAATTCAAATGAAAATCGCTTGGGTTTATCATTTCAATCCGAAATTAAATATATACGGGTAGATATCATTTCGACCCGTAATCCCAATTTCAATTCAAATGAAAATCGCTTGGGTTTATCATTTCAACCCATAACGATTTTCTCCTATTCTAAAGTCCGTTCGGGTATGTATCATTTCAACCCATAGTGAATTCTATACTAACAGGGAACTTGCAGAGTGATAACAGATAATATAAAATATAACAACCGGCATATAAATACTAGATACTGGTGTCAGATGTCACAGGTGAACATATACAGATAATAGTAATAACATGCATATAAATACTAGATACTGGTGTCAGATGTCACAGGTGAACATATACAGATAATAGCATATATAACAATTAAAATAACTACAGCATCATATTTCAATTGTCGTTTCAATTGAAATCAAATTTAATAAATACAAGAACGTTAATCGTGAGTGATTGCTCACCTTCCGAGGTTAGAGACGAAGGAGAATGAGATGAGTTACGAATCCAGGCACGAATTCCAAAGAAAAGCAAGATTGAACGCGAATTCGGTGGACAAGGCTGATAAACAGGAATAGATGAAATCAAATCAGATTTTTGCTTGATACAGACTGAAATAAAATATATATTATTCATTATATTAATTTCTCAAACCAATATTAAATTTGGAACTCATATTTAAAATAAAATATACATATGTACTTTCAAATAGATACTAAATCTAAACAAAATATATATATATATACTTATACATTTTTTTAAAACCACGGACCAAAGTATACCCATATACACTAATATATAAATGCTAATATAAACTGACGCACATGTTATAATTTTAAACGATACATCATATAAAAGTTAATTTATTACACTATATATACATATAAAGAACCTACCAACCGAACAACCATAATTATACTGTACTAAAAAAAAAATATTGTTATATAACACTGATAATACACCTTAATATATAGACTTGCATACAGTAACTTATAACGTAATATACAACAACTAACAAAGTATAGCCTATTACGTACAGCACAAAACGAACAGGTTATATAACTTTTTATATAACAAAGCATATACATCTATATACCCCATCAACTATATATGCTTATGAATATAAATTAATGCATAAACATAGGTATTAACTTTTAAACCCGTACTCCAAAGGTATCAACTTTTATCAAAATCAACATTTTTAAAGCACGTATTAAGTAAAATATTCCCATTATTATATTAAAACCAACTTTTAATTTAAGCACATACCAAGATTTAATTATTATACTGTGAACCTGCAAGCTTAGGAAAAACAAGGGTTATAGGAAGATACAACCTTTCTTGCTTTGTATAGACCTGTATTCTATAGGCAGTAACGGTAAAGAAAGTTTTTTTTTTTTCAACTCATATAACTATTTAAAATGTGTATATATTTGTATGAGATAAACCACTGCAACCCAAACATATACCCTGACAATGTCGAATACATATAAAACTTTATATATATACTGACCAAAGTAGAACATAACATTGTATTAAACTTACTGTAACAACATCATATAAAACTCATATATATTCCTAACATAAAATATGCATTTGTATTTATACAGTACACAAAATATGAATTACTATAACTTATATATATAGACTAACTTACAACTGAGTATTATAATCACATAGACCCCATCAAAACAGCAACCAAGTTATACAAGAACCTATATAAAATTTATGTTAAAACGTATATATTTAATATGTATAAAAGTCTATAAAATCCAACATAAAATTCATATAAATATCATATTATGTTATAAAGCTACAGACGTACATTATATATATATAATATGAACAAATAAAATACAAATATTTATATATATCTACCTAAATAAGACACACATACGCAGAACAAAACAATATCTATATATAAAAGGGAAACGTGTATATATAAGGATCGAAAGATTAACATAAATAAACAAAAGAACATATTTGTAAATAACTCAAAAATCAAACACATGGAAACCGAACCTGGAGGGGACAGAGGAAGGAGTTTGGTAGGCTAGCAATGGGTGGAGGAGCTTTGACGAGGCGGAGAGCTTCCGGTCGTTGTTTGGGTTTGGTGGTGCTCACGTGAGCAGTGGGCGAGCTGCCATATTGGTGGTGGGTCTGTTGATGGCTCGGCAAAGGTCAGGGAGACGTGGAGATCGACTGGGGTTGTAGATCTGCGTGTAGGCATGGTGGAGAGTTTCGGTTGGGCAGAGCATTTTGTGTGTGAGCGAGATTAGTTCGAGCGGAGCATAAAATGAAGGAGCAGGAAGAAATGAAACTCAGGGGAGAGGAAACGAATGAAATGAGGTGGAAGTGGTTTCCACAAATGCAGATAACAGTATTTCCAAAAGATGGACCGATTATTTTTACATACTTTTCAAAACGTAAGGAACGAATTTTGAGGGAAAGAAATGTCAACGGTCACCATCTTTTTAGCTGAATAATCAAGGTAATTTATTGCTCTCGTGGGCTGCACGTTTCAATTTGAAACTGAAGGAAAGGGGTAAAGTCGCAATTCACGGTACCGCTACAACGAACAACTTATTGTTTTCCTTGCATACCGCTACTCAAAATACAGAAATAAATATACCGTTGAGATCAGCACGACGAGAGGATCAAAACGGTATACAGATATTAGTGGTACGATCATCCGACCAAAAGTCTATAATCGGTACCGAAAATGCTGCTATTCTGTCAGAATTAAGATTAACAGAGCAGTAGAAGTCCAAATTTGGAAAAACGAAATTCGCAGTCTGATTCAGAATGACCTGAATAAATTTTCTCCTGTTGACATATTTTGGTTTCGGAAAACTTTTAAATTCACTGTTCTTAACCGGTTATATTTTGAAATAAAATTTCACAGGAAAATAAACTTTAATATTATCAGATGAAAATTTACCAGTTGCTATATTAAAATATACGTATTCCAAATAGTAAATTTTTATTTTCAAATTTTATTGTTTAAAATTTCACAAATTTCTAGTTAAATATACTTTTAAAACCATTAAATTTTGCGGGTCGTTACACTCTCCACCACTCAAAACTTTTCGTCCCCGAAAAGGAAGGAGGTAGGAGAATAGAACAACTCGAAATAAAAGTAGATTGAAAGTCAAGATTAAACAATTAATTTGAACTATATAAATTTTACTTAAATTTGAAGACTTCATTTTGCAATTCAATTGTCTTTAATACTTTAATATTTTTCAACCCTTTTGCAAATTTCTTGCTTCCTTTATAAATACCATTTATATGTTTAAATGACACCTTTATAGATGTATGAAAACCATTTGAAAACAATTATTTACCTTATTACTTATATTTACAAAGAAGCTATTTGAAAACATTAAATCCATAGTTCATAATTTATTAATTCTATCTAAAATACTTTTCAAATATTATTAATAATCAATAATCATTTACTTTATATATGTTTTATCTAATTGATAACCTTTAAAATATTTATAACACTAAAATTCCTATTAAACTATGTAGTCTATAATTAAACAATACTTAAAAGAATATAATCAACAAGGAAAAGAAGGAGAACTTGGAAAAACAGAATATAGGTAAATAATAAAGCTGAGCAGATAAGGTAGATTCAAAAGAATAGAATCGGGCATGAATAATTAATTCAAACCATAAGAATTTCAATTTCAAATATTAATGCAAAATTTCTTTGTTGGAAATACTTTTATGATAAATATACCTTTATAACGAAACAAATTTTCTTTCGAAAATACTTTTATAACTCGATGTTTCAACAAGTTTATCCTTGTTCCTGTAGACTCTGGTAGTGCGTTGATCAGGCGCAAAACTAGAATTCTCCAGGTACTTAGTAGACCTGTTTCAACACCCAGTGAAAATACTGGAAAAACTTTTAAAAACAGATATGGAAAGTACAATCCAATCAAAAACGAATCAAATCATGGATCGCAGATACACAATGGTTACGCCTGGGTCCCCCAGGAAACATCCGTACCTTTTAAGCATTCACTGCCTTGCGAATTTCGCCATGCAACAAAACGGTGGACCGCAGGATACATAAAAATGGTTACGCCTGGATCCCCCAGGAAACATCCATACCCCGTAAGCAATCTCTGCCTTGCGGATTACGCCACTAACACGACCATAGATCGCAGATACACAATGGTTACGCCTGGATCCCCCAGGAAACATCCGTACCTTTTAAGCAATCACTGCCTTACGAATTACGCTATGCAGTCGAGTTCGTAAGACCATGGGTAACGCCATGGAATTCGAAGGACACTCGAGTATCATATCCGGAAAACCAAAAATCAGAGAGAATAATATCGATAGAATGAATCCAAGATGTGGCCACAAATCGGATATCAAGCAGAAGGCACTTTCCATATCTTTACTTCGAAAATATGTATCATATAGTACCTTTACAAATCACTTTCAAATATCGTACTTATATAAAATCCATTATATATAAGATTTAATTTTCAAATCAAATACTTTCCAAAATCAATAGTATATCAAATCATACTTATATAGACTTCAATTATATAAGATTTCATTTTTCAAATTGAGTACCCTTTTTCAAATCCATAGTTTTCGAATCAATTTCATACTCATACAAATCAATTTTATATAAGTTCGACAACTCCCAAATCAAGTATTTAGTAACACAAGGTTCTCAAATTTCAATTTGTTTCAATATCAGTTTAATTTCAAAATCATATACAATTTCACCAAATTATTTCTTCTCAAATTAAATATCTTTAGTTTTAAAGTTTCCAAAATAATATATTTCAAAAATAAATCCAAATTTCCAAATCAATATAATTTAAGTCAACCAATTCATTTCCAAAATCAAATGTTTTCAAAATCATCTTATACTTACATAAGGTCCATGTTATATAAGGATCAATTTTTTTCAAAATAAATTTTGTTGTATGAAGAGCCATATGGGATTGAATATCTTTGCTTTTATGGGTTATATATCTTGGTAATTTAAATTGGAAATTTTCTTTTAGTAAGCAAAGATATTCTATCCCAACAACTTTCAATTTTAGCGTCAAAATATATCAATGATATTAGAATATAAGATGTACATACATCATCATTCCGCAAAATCACATTTGATCGTTCGCTCGATCACACAAGTTCGCTTTCGAACTAGTATTGTCCATTCGACTTCCTTAATGCGGATTTCGATATGGTTTCTCGACTAGAAGCCATCAGTCTCCTTGCATAGCCATATACTATGATAGAGAATTCTAGAATCGAGCCCAAAATCCATATCCAATATTCTCCATCAAGAATCGAATGAAAAATCCTAACACGAAATGGTGTAATTCACCTCGAACTTGTGTACTCAAACCTGGATCAGATTAATTATGCGAATAAAACAGCATACGTACAACTTACGTATCTATTCCAACTTGTTAAATATATAGTTTCATGAAGATGTTACTAAGTTAAAACATTTAAACTAAATTTTTATTCAAAATATTTGAAGATCAAATTCCTCTCAAAACACTTCAAATCTAAATTTCATATCAGAAAAATTTCAAATTGCCTTATTCATTTTCTTAACAAAACAGTTTCAACTTATTTAAATCATATTACTTCATACTTAAACATTCAAAACAAATTTATATACTATATCAAACAATTCATACTTTTCAAAAAATTTAGCTTTGAAAAGTTAACCTCGATTTGGAAGTGCTCGAACCTTCAAAATAGTTGAAGAAATCATTTTCAAATTCAAGAGTCGGAAATCAGTAACAAATCAGTAAATCAATTTTAATAGATGGGGTTATATCGAATCCGAAACTCAAGGACTGAACACCGGCTAACTTCAAATCATTTCAAATATATATACATATATACTTTGAATATCAATCTTACTTCGGAATTTGAAATCAAAATTGGTTTCGCAAAATCGCTCGCGTAGCAATGCTACTAAAGTGGCCTCTCCTCCACTCTGAAACTCGAAAATCAATGTCGATGATGCGTGCACTCATCACCGAAATTATTTTCCAGCGACATAAGTGAGTTCTGGACTTCTATTTTCTCAAACTTCTTTTGAAATTTCTTCGAAACTCATTAAAATCATTTGAAACTTTTCTTATTCGGAAAATATTTTAAATCATACTATTATTATATATTTCAAAATCTTAAAACCAGTTACAAAATACCGGAGTTCAATTCTCGAATTTCAAATTTAAAATCCTTTAGTTATAAATCATTTTTATATAAATCAATTTCTTATATATATTCAAATCCTTTCAAAAATTCAAATTCTTATTTTTAAAAGGTATATATAATCCTTATCGAAAACATTTTCACTTTTATATATAGAACATAATCATACTTAAAATAATAATTTCGGTTTAGAAAACAATTTCTAAAATATAAACAAACCCGATTTTTCAAAAGGTGATTCAAGAATGGATTTCAAAACAAAGATAGAAATTCAAATTAGAGGGACTCTAATTAAATAGGATTCTGACTCGAAGATAAGTTCGAACGAAAATGAGATAATTAATTTCAAAATAGAAGATGAATACACTTATATAAATCGCGGGCGACCTTAACCGGGTCAACCGTGACTTCAAGAATATAATCGATGCGGAATCTAAGGCAAATCGACATTCGATCGCAAGAGATAGAATTCGGCATATCAAGAGATAGCAACATCTAAACCGAGTGATATATAAATCTTCGGTGATTCAATGCCAATTGTAAAGGAGTTTCACCCCTTTACAAAACATTCAAAGATCGGCGGGATCGCCTATTCTTATAGAGATCGTTCGAAGTGGAGTTATGGGATACTCCAGAATCAAAAGAATACCAATAAAGAGAGACAAGAATGAATTTTGGAACCGTAGGGAACGTTCCAAGGTTCAAAGGAAATCAAGTCAAAAGGAAGAGATTAAACTCAAACAAAAGTGATTCTGTAAATAAATTTACAATATATGCTAAGTTTCGCCTAGAGCCAAAGCTCTGATACCAACTGTAACATCCCGCTATTTTGACCATTCAAATCGACAATAAATCCACACATGTCTGACTTGAATAATTCAAAATATCAGATTGTTAATTTAAATTTGGCAAAACTCAGCATATGCAGTAAATAAATCAATCACAGAATCACAGATACAGAGTAATACAATAATACGCAGCGGAATAGATAAAATAGTAGTTCATGAAGCTACTATATAAACATCAGAGTTAGAAATAAAATACAGCAGAATATCTCAAATGCAGTGAAGTCTCCAGTACAACAGATGACTTCTCTGAACAAATCAACTAGAAGAGCTGAAAGCTGAGGCGATAGTTGGATCTCCAAAGGAAGCTCCAAACTCCAAGGGTGAGTCTCAAATGCTGTATCGCTCGGTCTGACCCGAGCGTAAAGTAAAACACAAAACACTCGAGTCAGGATTAACATTCTTATATAAATAAATCCAACTCAAGTGAAATATCAACTGAAATACAAGTAACTTAAAGGATGTTTGGGATAACCATCCTCTAAGGATCTTCAGAACTATCTACAAGATGGAAATATACATTATAACACCGTGGTCATTTCAATTAAATTTATACTTCAAAACCCAAATATCATTTCATTTCAAATATATCTATTTTCCAAAATAGTATATAGATATATATTAAATGATTTAAAAGTGAAGTATTTATAATTTCCTCAAGTCTCGCAAATCGATTCAAATCAACTTCAATTTCTAAATTCAAATTTATTCAAAGCTCAATTTATCAATTTAATTCAGTTCTAAATATACCATTTATTTTCAATATATTTCAAAGTTTTAATATTCAACATTTCCAAAGTTAGGTTTAACAGTTTCATATAGCTCTTGATTTAACTCCATTATTATTTAATCAGGAAATATTCACTTAATAGATTCAATATCATTTACTAGCCTTAAATCACATTTTACTAAATATTTCCTTAAACTTTATTTAAACAAGAATTATTCATTAAATTATTTAAATCAAACTCAAGTTATAAATCATATCTTAAATCCCAATTTTAATAAGCTTTAAATTGGTTTAATTAAATAAAATTCTTTACTAAATTCAAACTATCTTCCCAACCTTAACCTATTCAAATTATTACCAAAATCTATTTTGAAAAAAAAAAAAAAAAAATTTAGCTACTCATCATATTATATGTATTTAAATCAATCATTCCCATTTATATATATAATAATTTAAGGCTCAATATTTATTAAAACCATATATTTCTTTCCAAAACCATAGAATTCATTTTTCAAAATATTTATATATATATGGACCAACGGTGTTTGTATATATATTTATCATATGGTTAAGTGATACGGATATTTATCATTTCAATCCGAAATTAAATATATACGGGTAGATATCATTTCGACCCGTAATCCCAATTTCAATTCAAATGAAAATCGCTTGGGTTTATCATTTCAATCCGAAATTAAATATATACGGGTAGATATCATTTCGACCCGTAATCCCAATTTCAATTCAAATGAAAATCGCTTGGGTTTATCATTTCAACCCATAACGATTTTCTCCTATTCTAAAGTCCGTTCGGGTATGTATCATTTCAACCCATAGTGAATTCTATACTAACAGGGAACTTGCAGAGTGATAACAGATAATATAAAATATAACAACCGGCATATAAATACTAGATACTGGTGTCAGATGTCACAGGTGAACATATACAGATAATAGTAATAACATGCATATAAATACTAGATACTGGTGTCAGATGTCACAGGTGAACATATACAGATAATAGCATATATAACAATTAAAATAACTACAGCATCATATTTCAATTGTCGTTTCAATTGAAATCAAATTTAATAAATACAAGAACGTTAATCGTGAGTGATTGCTCACCTTCCGAGGTTAGAGACGAAGGAGAATGAGATGAGTTACGAATCCAGGCACGAATTCCAAAGAAAAGCAAGATTGAACGCGAATTCGGTGGACAAGGCTGATAAACAGGAATAGATGAAATCAAATCAGATTTTTGCTTGATACAGACTGAAATAAAATATATATTATTCATTATATTAATTTCTCAAACCAATATTAAATTTGGAACTCATATTTAAAATAAAATATACATATGTACTTTCAAATAGATACTAAATCTAAACAAAATATATATATATATACTTATACATTTTTTTAAAACCACGGACCAAAGTATACCCATATACACTAATATATAAATGCTAATATAAACTGACGCACATGTTATAATTTTAAACGATACATCATATAAAAGTTAATTTATTACACTATATATACATATAAAGAACCTACCAACCGAACAACCATAATTATACTGTACTAAAAAAAAAATATTGTTATATAACACTGATAATACACCTTAATATATAGACTTGCATACAGTAACTTATAACGTAATATACAACAACTAACAAAGTATAGCCTATTACGTACAGCACAAAACGAACAGGTTATATAACTTTTTATATAACAAAGCATATACATCTATATACCCCATCAACTATATATGCTTATGAATATAAATTAATGCATAAACATAGGTATTAACTTTTAAACCCGTACTCCAAAGGTATCAACTTTTATCAAAATCAACATTTTTAAAGCACGTATTAAGTAAAATATTCCCATTATTATATTAAAACCAACTTTTAATTTAAGCACATACCAAGATTTAATTATTATACTGTGAACCTGCAAGCTTAGGAAAAACAAGGGTTATAGGAAGATACAACCTTTCTTGCTTTGTATAGACCTGTATTCTATAGGCAGTAACGGTAAAGAAAGTTTTTTTTTTTTCAACTCATATAACTATTTAAAATGTGTATATATTTGTATGAGATAAACCACTGCAACCCAAACATATACCCTGACAATGTCGAATACATATAAAACTTTATATATATACTGACCAAAGTAGAACATAACATTGTATTAAACTTACTGTAACAACATCATATAAAACTCATATATATTCCTAACATAAAATATGCATTTGTATTTATACAGTACACAAAATATGAATTACTATAACTTATATATATAGACTAACTTACAACTGAGTATTATAATCACATAGACCCCATCAAAACAGCAACCAAGTTATACAAGAACCTATATAAAATTTATGTTAAAACGTATATATTTAATATGTATAAAAGTCTATAAAATCCAACATAAAATTCATATAAATATCATATTATGTTATAAAGCTACAGACGTACATTATATATATATAATATGAACAAATAAAATACAAATATTTATATATATCTACCTAAATAAGACACACATACGCAGAACAAAACAATATCTATATATAAAAGGGAAACGTGTATATATAAGGATCGAAAGATTAACATAAATAAACAAAAGAACATATTTGTAAATAACTCAAAAATCAAACACATGGAAACCGAACCTGGAGGGGACAGAGGAAGGAGTTTGGTAGGCTAGCAATGGGTGGAGGAGCTTTGACGAGGCGGAGAGCTTCCGGTCGTTGTTTGGGTTTGGTGGTGCTCACGTGAGCAGTGGGCGAGCTGCCATATTGGTGGTGGGTCTGTTGATGGCTCGGCAAAGGTCAGGGAGACGTGGAGATCGACTGGGGTTGTAGATCTGCGTGTAGGCATGGTGGAGAGTTTCGGTTGGGCAGAGCATTTTGTGTGTGAGCGAGATTAGTTCGAGCGGAGCATAAAATGAAGGAGCAGGAAGAAATGAAACTCAGGGGAGAGGAAACGAATGAAATGAGGTGGAAGTGGTTTCCACAAATGCAGATAACAGTATTTCCAAAAGATGGACCGATTATTTTTACATACTTTTCAAAACGTAAGGAACGAATTTTGAGGGAAAGAAATGTCAACGGTCACCATCTTTTTAGCTGAATAATCAAGGTAATTTATTGCTCTCGTGGGCTGCACGTTTCAATTTGAAACTGAAGGAAAGGGGTAAAGTCGCAATTCACGGTACCGCTACAACGAACAACTTATTGTTTTCCTTGCATACCGCTACTCAAAATACAGAAATAAATATACCGTTGAGATCAGCACGACGAGAGGATCAAAACGGTATACAGATATTAGTGGTACGATCATCCGACCAAAAGTCTATAATCGGTACCGAAAATGCTGCTATTCTGTCAGAATTAAGATTAACAGAGCAGTAGAAGTCCAAATTTGGAAAAACGAAATTCGCAGTCTGATTCAGAATGACCTGAATAAATTTTCTCCTGTTGACATATTTTGGTTTCGGAAAACTTTTAAATTCACTGTTCTTAACCGGTTATATTTTGAAATAAAATTTCACAGGAAAATAAACTTTAATATTATCAGATGAAAATTTACCAGTTGCTATATTAAAATATACGTATTCCAAATAGTAAATTTTTATTTTCAAATTTTATTGTTTAAAATTTCACAAATTTCTAGTTAAATATACTTTTAAAACCATTAAATTTTGCGGGTCGTTACACAATACGAACCCTGTACGGTTTTAGTTGTATTACCTGCTATGGAATGTGGCGGTAACCTGCTATTGAACGTAGTAGCTATAGTAGGCATACAATATGGTTGTATGCTGGCTAAGATTTATATTCTATTTTCGAAATGTTTTTCTACACTATGCACTAGTAATAATATCAAAAGAGTTTTGATTTTGCGTAGTAAGCATGTTTGACTATCATAAGGAGAAATCTCCTCCAATTCTGCGATTGCATTGTGTGTGTGGCGGGAGGCCTTATGGTAGTTTCATTTTCGAAAAAGCATTGCGGATTTCAATTTTTAAAATCCTTTTGTGTTTGTTTAAAGATAAACTGCTTTTGTTTGCTCACACCAGTCCCACGACTGACCTGGAGTTTATTGTTCCCTTCCTAAACTCTGGGTGCCCACTATTTTCCACACGGGCAATCTAGAGTTGGGTTTTTCAGATATTCAGGTTGAGTAGATTATTTGGAGCTAGTCAGTCCTTGGACGACTGACCTTGCTTTCCGCTAGCTTTGGATTGGAGCATTCTATTGGAGACATTTTATCCGCTGCTGGTGTTATCGTTTTCTTTTCCGCTGCTATTTGTTGTATCATATCTCTGATGTATATAGATATTTATTGTATCATCATTGTATCTGGATATTGTATCAGATGTTGTATATCTATATTTTTTTTTCTTTTCCGCTGTGTTGTTTACTTAATTGTGTTATAAGCTCCGGCGACTCGGATTTGAACGCTTGAATCTACGGCATTCGAGTACGATGTAAAGTATGGATGTCGATTTTCGAACGCGAAAATCCGTATCGTCACATTTGGTATCAGAGCTAAGGTTGAACTTTAGCTCAGGAGTGTAACACGTTAAGTAACTCATTAGAGATAGAGTGAAGTAAACTCTAGAATGAGTAATCCTTAAGATATCTGTCTGTATGCCTCAGTAAATTCTTTTACTATCCACTGATAGTGAGTATGAGTGTAAGAAGAGGATGAGATAGGGGACAGGGGAATACGACTATAAATGGTCAATACTCTGTAACAATAGTGGAAACAAATTTTCTCTATCAGTCTCTTTTTGTTGGTCATCTTTTCTCAATTCTTCGATAATTTCTGGTAGATCCAGGAAGAGATTCGATATATTAATATGGGACATAAACTCCAACTGAGCCAAAATTGTTTGTTTGGATGAATTGTTTGCTTTGTTGCTATGGTTGATAGGTATACTTTAGTCTTAAACTGAAAGTTTTGAAATCGTATTCATGTATCTATCTATTCTTTGGGTTCCAGTATATTCTACGAATGGTTAGTTATCCCTACGAACTAACCAATGCCACTGTATATTTCGTAGATCTGGATAACCCGAGTATTTTGTGGAGTGTCAAACAGATTCGTTCTTGTATCTATTATTGATATTCTGATTTGGTAAGCCAAATGCAGAATTGACAGCCAGTTGATCTGAAAAGATATTTCTCTATCTTTCATCTATCTTCGTTATCTCTCTCTGGCGAATTTCGAGGACGAAATTCTTTTAAGGGGGAAGTCTGTAACGATCTCGAATTTTGAATCAAATTTAAATTAATAATGAAAGAAAATTTTGAAATAAATTTCTAATTAATTTAAATTTGACCTTAGAATGTGAATTTAAATAACTTACAAAATGTTCATGGTTAAAAACTTTAAAACAAAATAATGTCGTACAAAATAAGTTTTTATTAACAACATTTTCTCTTAAAATAATATGTATAGGATAATAATCAGAAAAATTTAGTAACACATTAGAGTAAAATAGAAAGTAATACATTAAAAATAAACTATAACAACATAATAAAAGTAGAACTTCATTGTATTTCAATGTAACAAGACAATAAAATATTTAAGTTAGAACTTGAAATAAAAATGTATATAGGATAAACTATAAAATATAAAGTGAACACATAGATAAAAATAACAACATTGAATTCATTTATATTGCAAAGTGATAAGATTAAAGAAACAAAATACAATATCTATGTACAAAATAAGAATCATTAGTTGTAAACAAAATAGGACTTCACTTATATTCCTAAGTAATGAGGCTGAAGCAAAGGCAAGTAAATTATGTTATGTACATAAAGTAAAATCAAGTATAGGCAAATGAAAAACAAAATGTTGTCAGCCGAAGTTTGCATAGTCAAACAAAAAAAATATATACATCTATGAATAAAAGAATAGAATAAGGTAAGTATGGAGAGCAAGGGGACAAGTATGATACATGAAGGACATAAGCATGCAATGCCATCTTCTCAGCCGAAAATAATATGTACAAAGCTAATAAATGCAGCACCCAAATTTTTTCTCATCAGCCTACAAACAAAGAAATATCCCTGCCAAACTATTGTACAAACAAAGATTTTATCACCAGTACAAATCTATTCCCTATAAGCTTTCTATTATATCAACCATCTTTACTTCAGTTTCGACTATTATTCAATTTAACTCCTGAAGTAAGCATCATCATTCAAACTAAAACAAAAACTTTAGCAAAATACAACTACATCAAAACCAGAGATAAAGGGGGGTTTCTAGCTTGCATTACAAGCCTGTTTCAACATCAAAACATGCTCTGTTCCTATTTCTGGAAAAAGAAAAATCAGGTGAGCAAATTACTTTCTTTGAATTAGAATCTGCTATGATATCTTTGAAGTGGTTTGTATGAATGTTAATGTGCATGCACGTCTGTGTGTATATATATATATATGTATATATTGTTGAATGCATGTCTGTCTCTCTGTTTAATGACAGACTAACTCAATTCAAGAAAAAAATTTATATCTCACAATCTAAAAGGATTTAAGTAATGATCTTTAAAAGAAAAGTGTTTGTACCCACCTGGTTCAAAAAAAAAATGATTTCGAGAATTTATATTCAGCAACTATAAAAAATGTCAATTCACAGTAGAAATCAAATATCAGTAAAAAAAATTCAATGTTCATGAATTCATATTTGGATTTCATAACCAAATTCGAGATAGAAAACCATGATTTTAGAACAACATATCGATATTTTTAGTTTTATAAATTATAAGAAATTGAATGTTGAACGGAATTCGCTTTTTCGTAAATCGCCGTCGATCGGCTATAAATCAAGCGAGGTGATTGGGACTGGAGAAGGTCTGAGTGATGGGGAGTGCAGGAAAAATGCAAGTGGATTTTCTTATTGGCCGAGGTGATGGGAATTGAAGGTAGTAGGGTTTCGACATTAATATGGGTGGTCTTTGTTTTCGAGGTTGTTGCATAGTCGATCGATCACCGGAGTGAATCGCGAGTGTGGAAACTAGTTCGTTGAGGTCAGGCGAAGCTCTGACCAGAATTTCAAGGCCTCTAGTGGCCTGAGGCGATAGTACGAGGCGTTTGTTGATGATCGAGTGGTTCCAGGTGGAGTTCTTATATGCTCGTTTTCGATTTTGGGCTACGTGGTGACTTTGGGTGGTCGGAGTCGACTAAAGAGAGGTTTGGCGACATGCTGGAGGGAGCATCGATGATCAGAGATTGGTGGTCGTAGCGTACATGTGCACGTGCATGGCATTGATTTGCGTATCAGGTGGCGTCGCGGTAGGAACTCGAGTGGACACTCGGGGGAGAGGGTGCCTGGCTTCGGGGAGGAACTCGCGTATGCGAGTGAACTTCTTGTCGTCTTCGTTTGAACACTTAAGTTTTAACTGAAAAAAAAAGGAGAAGAAGAAGATGCGTGGTGAGTGTCTCGGGTGGGAAGTTGGAACAACTCGAAGCATTACTCGAAGCAGAACTCGAGTTTGTGAGGGTTTAGCTCAGGGAAATCATGAAGGGGCTCGGGTATAAGATGTTGTACAGGTTTTCAAACCTGTTTCTGTTTAAACTTTAAATTGTTCAAGTATATTCTAAAAAAAAATGATTTGAATTGAGTTTGAACTCTTTTAAATTTCTTTCAGATGATTAATATTACTTTAACATGGAAATTTTGAAAGTAAATTTGAAATAAATATTTTCAAATATAAGAAAGTAATAGATAAAATCATTAACAAGAATAAGTTATCTTTAACTTATTGATTTGTAATCCATAATTTTTTAAGTTAATTAGGATGATTAATTACGATTGGGTTGATTTATGAGTATTAATCAATTTTAAGGAATAATGATTTATGCAAGTAATTTCTTTAGAAAAGTAATTAACGAATTGGATGAATTTAATAAGTAATTAAAGGTTTAAATCATTAATTAAAGTAAATAATTTGAGAAGGATTTATTTATTAAAGGTTAATAAATAAATGAAAGTGATTAAGAAATTGAATTAATAAGGATAAATCACTAATTGAAATTAATGTTAGATATTTTGATTTATTTAAAGTTAATTAATTATGTAACTGGTTTAAAAGGTTGATTTAATTGATATGATAAATCAAGAATAATTTAATTAATTAAGGTGATTGATAAATTTATTTATATCAAATGATTTGTAATAAATTAATGTTAATTAACCAAAATTTGTAGTTTATTCATAAGTAATTAACCTGGTATAAATTAATTAAAATCAGATATTAACTGACCTTACTTATGAATGTTTGGATTCTATTGAATGTGAATTATTTGATATCCCTGATTTATGATGCTTTGTGATACATTTTGATTTATGTTGTGATCTGAAATTTTTATTTCTGTGATATATTACTATGTGAATATGAAACCCCTTGGCCCGTAAAACGGCACTTGAATTTCGATGCGATAGGGAGTCGGATTCCAGTTGGTTATCCGAAACCCACATCGAATTGTAATAGTGATTCTTTGTGATTGATAAATTTACTTTATCTATGAATCTGTGAATGAAGATAAGCATTATGGATTATACCGCTTATCGATATATCTGTGATGATTGATGTTGTGCACTATTGTGTGTAAAACCCCTGGACTACACTTTTACACACACAAATATGGATTTCACATGGAAATCGGTTAAATCACAGATGATGTAAATTGATGTTTTTAAATTGAAATTTTAATTTCAATTGATTTTGAAATTGGAAATTGGGGTTTAATATGAAAAGCTTTTGAAATGGAATTTCAAAGATAAAAGTTATTTTGAATAACTTAATCGAGTTTTGAAAATTTAAATAATTTGATTTAAATTTGAATTCAAGTTTGAAATAGAATTGAAATGTTTTGAAAACTATGAAATGAGTCTTTGATTCAAAGACCGAACGAGTTAATCCAACTTGAAGTGGAATTGTTTTGAAAGCTATAAGTTAAATCTTGATTTAAAGATTTAACGAGTAAATCAAATTGAAATGGAAATTGTTTTGAAATCCATGAATGAATCTTTGTGAACGGGGTAAACTTTGTGAATTGAATCTTTTTGTTTAAAAGATTAAAGGTGTGGAAATTGTTTAAACCATTGAAGGTTTTTGAAATGAATCTTTTTATTTAAAAGATTGGAAATGGTAATTTGTTTTAACCATTCCAATGAAAAGTTTTGGGCTTTAAGCTGTGATTTAACTGAGACCCCAGTATCCATATGATTTTAAATTTCGCTCGTTATTCGGTTTAGCCGGGAAAGGACCTTTGTGTCATATAACCTATTCCGAATAGTGATACGACGATATGGATAGCATTTGAAGACCGGTGGTGAAGACCGGGTATTTGCGAGAGCGATAGGATGACCTATCGATTGTCTCTGCACTGAGTAGCTACGGTATAGAGATTCCCTAAGTGATGGGAAGTCCGATCAGAATTGTGAATACCCGGATTGCAAGGGCTTCTTTGGAAGTGCCTTCGGTTCTGTTCGAACCCGGAACAGACTTGTATGGATGTGTGTCTGACATTACACTTTGAGATGTAAAGCTGGTTTCTATCAAATACATTTCTGTTGGTGGCGGAGAATTTATTCTTTTAGCTTAACACCCTTCTCTGAGACGTACGAGCTCAGAGGTTATGTAGTTGATGGTTACTAGTGATACATTCCCAATTTGGTAATGTGGCATACGAAGTGCTGTTGATCATTTGTTTTGATCAAAGCATTGCTTTGTGAAAAAGCGTAGTTTTGTGGACGAGACTTCATCGAGCCTCACAACCCGGTAATGGTCGAAACAGGAATGTTGCGACAAAGGTTTGTAGGGGTAGCGCCCCTAGGGTATGTCATTTCCTTCTGGATAAAAGGTGATATCATGGTATGGAGCCCAGATATTTTACCTATGTTGATTATACTTTGTGGCTGTTGCTTTATGATTGAGGATCCTCGGATAAAGGTCGGTGACGACCGGGGGATGACATGACTCGTGTGTTAGTTACCTAGTTACAGCTGTACAGCGTGAGGTAGCGTCAGTGTGTTAGTTACCTAGTTACAGCTGTACAGCGTGAGGTAGCGTCGGCCTTTTGTTTGCGGAGATCCGGTTAGGTTCTCGGGGCGTCTTTCCAGAGGCGTTTCTATTTTGGTAAGGAAGTTCCTTAGCCTGATCATTTGTTGGAAATCCCAAGAAACAATATGAACCCTGTACGGTTTTAGTTGTATTACCTGCTATGGAATGTGGCGGTAACCTGCTATTGAACGTAGTAGCTATAGTAGGCATACAATAATGGTTGTATGCTGGCTAAGATTTATATTCTATTTTCGAAATGTTTTTCTACACTATGTACTAGTAATAATATCAAAAGAGTTTTGATTTTACGTAGTAAGCATGTCTGACTATCATAAGGACAAATCTCCTCCAATTCTGCGATTGCATTGTGTGTGTGGCGGGAGGCCTTATGGTAGTTTCATTTTCGAAAAAGCATTGCGGATTTCAATGTTTAAAATCCTTTTGTGTTTGTTTAAAGATAAACTGCTTTTGTTTGCTCACACCAGTCCCACGACTGACCTGGAGTTTATTGTTCCCTTCCTAAACTCTGGGTGCCCACTATTTTCCACACGGGCAGTCTAGAGTTCGGTTTTTCAGATTTCAGGTTGAGTAGATTATTTGGAGCCAGTCAGTCCTTGGACGACTGACCTTGCTTTCCGCTAGCTTTGGATTGGAGCATTCTATTGGAGACATTTTATCCGCTGCTGGTGTTATCGTTTTCTTTTCCGCTGCTATTTGTTGTATCATATCTCTGATGTATATAGATATTTATTGTATCATCATTGTATCTGGATATTGTATCAGATGTTGTATATCTATATTTTTTTTTCTTTTCCGCTGTGTTGTTTACTTAATTGTGTTATAAGCTCCGGCGACTCGGATTTGAACGCTTGAATCTATGGCATTCGAGTACGATGTAAAGTATGGATGTCGATTTTCGAACGTGAATATCCATATCGTTACAGGAATCAACTGGATATCTGAAAGCTGGATGAATAGCCGGATCTCCAAGAAAGGTCCAACTCCAAAGTTGAGTCTCGAATACTGGTACACTCAGTCTGACCCGAGCGTAAAGCAAAACACAAAACACTCGAGTCAGGATTAACAATCTTATATCAATAAATCCAACTCAAGTGAAATAGCAATTGAAATACAAGTAACTCAAAGGATGTTGGAATAACCATCCTTTAAGGATCCGTTAAACTATCTACTATGTAGTAGTGTATGATAAGTAGATAATGCCTATCAGTAATATAAGATATCAAAATAGTGTTAAGGCGTTACCATTATTCCCCTTAACACATTTTATATAAGCGTTATAGTCTATACAGCACTGTAAACTCCACCGTAAACTAGTGGGATATCAGGGAGTACTCCATAGGTATAACACAAAACAAATTAGTGGTCGCGTATATAGGGATACAAGTATGACAAGGCACATGAGGTCATACCCAAGGTAGTGAAACTACCGTTTGCCTGATCCGGACTGGTGAGAACGCATCGCCGCAGCGATCGCAACACCGCGAAACAACACTCCCAAAATCAAGGGTGCACCAATCGACAACAAGTAATGAGTAGTTTTCGAAGAAGTGTGTTCGCTCGAGGTTGCTAACCCACATTTGGCCCGGCACGACTCCTGTTTTAGTCATTTCCAATTTGACACAAGTGTTAAGGCTATCCATTATCGTTCTCTTTCTTTAGTCATCATGTATATCATTCCAACCACTTCATTCTGGATCACACTCCGCGTATAGTTATTAAAGTGGTTTTCGGTTTAGATAGTGAGTATGTCCCTAACCGATTTCGGTCTCTTTAATAACTTTCGTGATTTTTACACGATTGGTAATTTATTTATTTCAAAACCAAATCAATTTCAATCTCAATTAGAATTTGTAAACCAACATTTCATTTGTCTTTCTAAACCAATTTCCAAAATTTACATTTCAAAACATCCAAATTACCATTTCAAAATCTTATAATTCAATTTCAATTTCTATTTAAAACAATTCAAATATTGATTTAAATTCGTATATAAGTTTCATTTCGAAAACATTTAAACAAATTTAATTTAACATTCAAAACAATTTAAAATCATTGATCGACTTCATTCAATATTCGTTAAGTTAATTTATCATTCAAAACAATTCTTTTTAACTTCCAATTCATTAAATCAATTACTTAAGTTCAACTTTATTATATCAAAACTTCAAATTGAATTAAATTAAATTTGTCAAATCGAATTCTTTAATTTACAAGTCTTATATTTATTTCAACACATAAATCACATTTTATTTCTTGTTAAAGAAATTCACTGATTTATTTACTTAGTTACAAATCTCAAAAATTAATTTATAAAGAAACTTGATTTCATTTATTAAAGAAGTTCAATTTCGCTTATCAAAGAAGTTCAATTTCTCTTATCAAAGAAGTTCAATTTCTCTTATCAAAGAATTCAATTTTATTTCATTATTAAATAATTCAACTTATTAGATTATTAAATAATTTCAAACTTAATTCAATCATTTCTCAAATTTAACAACGTTCTTTCATCAATTACATTTTTAATATTTTGTTTCAGATTATTAAATATTAACATTTTCCTTTCATTGAAAATTCAAATTTCAACTTCATTTCAAAACCTTATTATTTATCCAAATAAAATCTTCATTTTATTTTTAAATCAAATTATTGACCAATCGATTTTTATTTAATTCTCTATCCTAGGTCAAAGTTTAATTTGGGTATTTATCATTTCAACCCGATTCCATTTCAATTCAAAAATCAAGCATAGCAAAGGGAACTTGCAGTGTGATAACTGGGATGGTGTCAAAGTAAATAAACAAGCAATAACAACAATCAAATAATCAATTAAAATAATCCCGAAATAACCGTATTAATTTACATTGTTGTTTGTGCGAATTAATATAATTATTTCTAGAATCTACACTATCATTTCATGTAGATTAAAGATTATTATACTAATTATTCTATGCAATTCTACACTTGACATCAATTATTCAATTTCATACTTCATCAATTAATACAACATAAATTCAAATGGTTCAAGGGTAATTAACTATTTTCTACGTGTCAAATAACTAAACATTTAAGGGGTCATATTATACAAATTTAACTAATCAAATTCAACACATATGTCGATTCAAATTTTTAACTATCCTACGTCAAATTCAATTGCATAATATTTATCACTTATACATTACAATTTAACATCCAATATAAACAACAATCAATCAATTATCAATCAAACAGTATTATCATCGCATAAATAATTACAGATAATGGTGTTAGATTTCATGGGTGAACAGATACAGGTAAAAGCATATATAACAGTGTAAATAACCTACAGCAGCATATTTCAATTGTCGTTTCAATTGAAATCAAATTTAATAAATAAAAGAACATTAATCGTGAGTGATTGCTCACCTTTCGAGGCTAGAGCGGTTTGACAATGAAAGGAGTTACGAATTGCAAGCACGACTTCCGAAATAAACTAGATTGGCACAAATAGACGAGCAAAGCTGTTAAATAGGAATTGCCGAAATCAAATCAAAACATTCAACATAGCAACAATTACAAAACATGTCATGCGTCAAAGTTTAACAATATAATTCTATGTGCTACCGAGATCGAAATGGTCTGAAATTTGGTATGAATAAAGATCAAAACTTGTATTTCAAACTGCAAAAGAATCACTTGATTTGGACAAGAGACGAGAAAAGTTACGATGTCACGAACATAGACTCAGGCCATGTTGCGACTATCAAATGTTCAGGTCTGAAAACCCCTCTGGGTCTGACTTTCAGGTAAGAAACAGAGGACTAAACCACCTCGTATGAAGCTAAAATTTTATATACAGAAAGTAGAAAACTTTATCTTTTAAACAAAAAGGGAATCACTGTATTCCGACGTAAGATGGAAGAGATAAGATGCATCAAACATGAACTCAGGTCGTGTTTGCAGCAGTGTAAAATAATTTCAAATACAAAAGAACAGCTTCCTGGGTCTAACTTCCAGATCCTCGACCACTAATCAAACGATGTCGGATTTTGCTGAAATTTGATAGGCATAAACTAGGTAACTTCGACTCTTTTTAAAAAATAGAATCAACCCATTCCGATAAAAGATGTGTGAGATATGATATCGTGAACATGGAGTCTAACTGCTGTTCAGAAAAAAAAAACAAGCAAACAAGTGCAAAATCAGTTTGGTTGCAACTTTTTAACTTTATATTATATATGTATAACTTATTAAATCCAACCTTCTTATATTTACATAAAATGAACAACTTTATAACTTTATATTATATATGTATAACTTATTAAATCCAACCTCCTTATATTTACATAAACTGTCATAATTGTATAACCCAAATAAACTACATTTAAAAAAAAATCCAAGTATATATATAAACGAATTAACTTTGTATATATGTAAGCAGGAAAACTTACATACAAACTGTATCTATACCTTTTGAAATTTTAAACATTGATTCAAAACATACTTTATTATAATATATACCCTATATATAGACTAACTTACACAAACTTCATATTATCAGAACCTATACATATCAATACAAAGCCAACTTATATATAAATAAACAAAAATATATATAACGGCTACAGGTACAAAAGCATATAACTTTATAATATAATACTTTTATTATTTAAATTCTTACCATATTTCTGTTAAACTGAGGTATGCAAAACTCCATATACATATATTTAAACTAATGTATATCTTTATGTATCTCTAGGCAGAACAAAACAACAAAATATAGTATATATACTTTATAAAACATACTGTATAATTAAAACTGACAAAATATATTGTCAATCAATAGTATAACTATGCTGTATATAAAACTAACCCAATATAATACTAATAACAAATATATATAACTAGAAAATTAGGCATGCATGCGGTAAACAACTTATACAAATCGATATAAAACAACTTTAATTACTATTATAAACATGTATAAAGTAACCACTCAACCTTCATACTAAAATATATAACATACCTTTAAACATCTAATATGTATATACTTCTTTATAAACGTGCACGATCTGGTCAGTTTGCAAAAGAAAGACGTGAACCAAGGGAGGAGGTCGGCTATGCTGAGAAGAAGACAGGGCGGGGAGGAAGAACGAGGCGGAGAAGAGAGGGAAGAAGGTGGAATAGGGCGGAGATGCAGCAGAGAAGTGGCGTTTGGGGCGGAGAAGTGGCGGGTTGGGGTGTTGCCGGCCGGAGAGATGGAGGTTGCGTCAGAGGAGGATGAGGCGGCGGTTGCTGTTGAGGTGGTTGGTAAAGGCGGTAGTGTAAGTGATGAAGGGAAATAGAGCTACATGCGGCTTATGGTGAAAAGGAGGTAGAGGTCCTTTGTTTTCAGCTGGAAGAAAAAGAAAATGGGAGAGGAGAGGTCTAAATGGAAATGAATGTATACAGAAAAGACGGAGATGAATGAACAGTCTGTAATAATAAATGCAAAGGATATGAACGGAAATGAAATTTTGGAAAATGGAGTAGAATTGGTCAAGCACAAGGGTCTAGAAAAGTAAATAATCCCAGCCGTTTGTATTGTACAGTGCAAAATAAAAAGCAGACAGTCAAAACTACTCAATACGCATCGATACGGATATCCGTTATGCGGGTTCTACTGCGTACCAGATAATGAAAAATAGTAGCGAATATAGCAGAGCAATCAGCACGACGAAACGGTCAAAACGGTATACAGATATCAGAGGTACGATCGAATTATAAAATTCGAAATTTTCAACTAGCGGAAAATGCAGCAAAGACCCTGAAAAATAAGATCGACGGAGCTAAAAAAGTCCGAATTTTGAAAAACGAAAAATGACGTCTTGCTTAGAAGATGTTTTAGAATTTTTCTATGTAAAAATATTTAGGTTTCGAAAATATTTTATTTTCATCAATTACTAACTGATTTAAACCGAAATGACGTGACTGAAATTTACTTTCATATTCTCTGACGAAACTTTACAATTTCCTATGTTTAAATAGACGCATAATAAATATCGAATTTTCGTTGTGAAATTTTATTGTTTAATTTTTTTTTATTTAACGAAAATTTCATTTAACGCAAAACACACGTTTCTTACGTTAAAATTATTATTTTGGTTTCTGTTATTGGTCACAACTATTTCATATTATTACATTACGTTTTAATATTCATTACATTATTGGTCTTATCGAAATTGGTTTTGGATTTATAACTTATATACAAAGAGATTTCCATTTAATAAATCGTAAAATTTTATTTCTATCGGATTTTTATTTAAAATTTTATTTAATTTAGAATTTTTAAAGCATTAAAAATACGGGTCATTACAATCTCCCCCACTCAAAAATTTTCATCCCCGAAAAGGAAAGAGGAAGGAGAATAGAAACAACCAGAAGAAAATAGACTTAAAACAAAATAAAACAATTAGTTCAACCCATATAAATTCCAATTTAAATAAACTTGTATTTAACAACTTGTTTTTAAATTCAAAGTTTCCATTAAATTTATTTCACATTTATTAATGTTAGGTACAAAAGGTTTCTTTCAAAATGAAATTCAATTTAAATTCAATTAATTCAAGATAGCACATTAAGTTGATTTAATTTCAATTTTCAAAACGAGATTTTATTTTATTAATCACATCTATTATTCAATTAACTCATTATTATATTTATTTCTATTAACCATTTTATAATTAAACTTTAAGTGTATAACATTTTTTTTATACGCACTCAAATTTATTTATAAAGACAATTTATATTGTATATTATCCAATTATCTTAAATTAACAATTTCAAAGATTATAAATTTGAATAGTCATTTATTATAATCATATTCTATTCGACAAATTCAATTCTTCTTTATTCCAAATTATTATTAAATTTATTCTAATTAATATATCCTATCACATAGATTAAGTATATTTACACTTATTATAACTACTCCGGTTTATTTAAAATTTCTTTGGTATCATTTTCTACTGTATAATATTCCATTACATAGTTAACTTTTGAAAATTTAGGTAAGTTATATTCGAATGCAATAGAATATTATACAAGTAAAATTTTCCAATTCACTTATTTCCAGTTTAAATATTTATTCAAATTTTTGGTTTTATTGTATAATTATAATCGCCTTTTATCATAAATTTATGAATCAAATTTCCGACTAACTTCAAACTATTTAGCGATATATATATATATTTATAGATATCAAATTAAATTTATAATCGCATATCAATATATATTATGAATCAAATCATACTTTAGAAATTCAAATCGATTTAAGTTCCAAACCAAACTGTAGCAAAGCTACGAATTGGTCTCTCCACTTCGAAACTCGAAAATGAATGTCGATGATTCGGCCGTCATCACCGAAATTATTTCCAGGGACAAAAGAGAAGAGCACTGATTTAAGCATTTAAAATTCTTTGAAAACCATTTCTATTCGAAAATATTTTAAATAATATACATTCTAAACTTTAAAACCATAATTCGAAATTATCGAAAATTAATTCTCAAATTCTAATTTAAATTCACTTCAAATTCCAAATCAAATTATAACTAAGTTTATAAATTCATTTATTTATTATTTCAGACATCAAATCCATTAACAAATTTAATTTCAGAGAATTTATACTTATATATAATATAATCATACAAACTATTTTGTTTACCAGATTTGAAAACAATATTGTATCAGTTTGCTCTGTTCAAGTGTTTTGGAAATCCTATCGATAGCGTTGATCAGACGAATCGATCGGAAACCCAAATCAACATCAACAACTCAAACACACAATATATAACACATTTTTAATATTAATTTACAAATACACTTCCTCGCTCGACGATACAAGAATGGATTTCAAAGCAAGGATAGAGATTCAAATTTGATGTAAATCAAATCAAAGAGAATTTTGATTCGATAATAAGTTCGAAACAGAAGGTAAGATAATTCAATTAACAGAATCGGGAGATGGACAAACTTATTTAATTCACGGGAAACCTTAACCGGGTCGACCGTAACTTCAAGAATAAGATCGATGCAGAATTCCGATGTAAATCAACATTCGATCTCAAGAAATAGAGTTCAGGTATAGCAGGAGATAGATAGCATCGTAAACCGAGGATACAAAAATCTCCGATAAATCAATACCTATTGTAAAGGGGTTTCACCCATTTACAAAATTTCGAAGATTGGCGAGACCGCCGATCCATTATAAAGATCATTCAAAGTGGAGTTATGGGATGCTCCAGAATTGAAAGAAAACGAATAGTGAGGGACACGAATGAAATTTGGAACCGCAGGGAACGTTCCAAAATTCAAAGGAATCGAGTCAAAAGGAAGAGATTGAAACTCGAATGAGAGTGATTCTGTAAATACATTTACCCTATATGCTAAGTTTTGCCTAGAGCTTCCAAAGCTCTGATACCAACTGTAATGGCCCGCTATTTTGGACCATTCGCATCCGCACATGTCGGACTTGAATAATTCAAAATACCGAATTGTTAATTTAAATTTGACAAAACTGAACATATACAGTAAATAAATAATCACAGGTCACAGACACAGAGTAATAAATGCAGCGGAAACAAAAGATAGTAGTTCATGAAGCTACTATATAAATATCAGAGTAAAATAAGGTACAACAGATGTCTCGAATACAATAGTTAAATACAAGAATCAGAATACAATCACAGGAATCAATTGGATATCTGAAAGCTGGATGAATAGCTGGATCTCCAAGCGAAGCTCCAACTCCAAAGGTGAGTCTTGAATACTGGTACACTCAGTCTGACCCGAGCGTAAAGCAAAACACAAAACACTCGAGTCAGGATTAACAATCTTATATCAATAAATCAAACTCAAGTGAAATAGCAATTGAAATACAAGTAACTCAAAGGATGTTGGAATAACCATCCTTTAAGGATCCGTTAAACTATCTACTATGTAGTAGTGTACGATAAGTAGATAATGCCTATCAATAATATAAGGTATCAAAATAGTGTTAAGGCGTTACCATTATTCCCCTTAACACATTTTATATAAGCGTTATAGTCTATACAGCACTGTAAACTCCACCGTAAACTAGTGGGATATCAGGGAGTACTCCATAGGTATAACACAAAACAAATTAGTGGTCACGTATATAGGGATACAAGTATGACAAGGCACATGAGGCAATACCCAAGGTAGTGAAACTACCGTTTGCCTGATCCGGACTGGTGAGAACACATCGCCGTAGCGATCGCAACACCGCGAAACAACACTCCCAAAATCAAGGGTGCACCAATCGACAACAAGAAATGAGTAGTTTTCGAAGAAGTGTGTTCGTTCGAGGTCGCTAACCCCCATTTGGCCCGGCACGGCTCCTGTTTTAGTCATTTCCAATTTGACACAAGTGTCAAGGCTATCCATTATCGTTCTCTTTCTTTAGTCATCACGTACATCATTCCAACCACTTCATTCTGGATCACACTCCGCGTATAGTTATTAAAGTGGTTCTCGGTTTAGACAGTGAGTATGTCCCTAACCGATTCCAGTCTCTTTAATAACTTTCGTGATTATTACACCGATTGGTCATTTATTTATTTCAAAACCAAATCAATTTCAATCTCAATTAGAATTTGTAAACCAACATTTCATTTGTCTTTCTAAACCAATTTCCAAAATTTACATTTCAAAACATCCAAATTACCATTTCAAAATCTTATAATTCAATTTCAATTTCTATTTAAAACAATTCAAATATTGATTTAAATTCGTATATAAGTTTCATTTCGAAAACATTTAAATTAATTTAATTTAACATTCAAAACAATTTAAAATCATTGATCGACTTCATTCAATATTCGTTAAGTTAATTTATCATTCAAAACAATTCTTTTTAACTTCCAATTCATTAAATCAATTACTTAAGTTCAACTTTATTATATCAAAACTTCAAATTGAATTAAATTAAATTTGTCAAATCGAATTCTTTAATTTACAAGTCTTATATTTATTTCAACACATAAATTACATTTTATTTCTTGTTAAAGAAATTCAATTTCACTGATTTATTTACTTAGTTACAAATCTCAAAAATCAATTTATAAAGAAACTTGATTTCATTTATTAAAGAAGTTCAATTTCGCTTATCAAAGAAGTTCAATTTCTCTTATCAAAGAAGTTCAATTTCTCTTATCAAAGAATTCAATTTTATTTCATTATTAAATAATTCAACTTATTAGATTATTAAATAATTTCAAACTTAATTCAATCATTTCTCAAATTTAACAACGTTCTTTCATCAATTACATTGTTAATATTTTGTTTCAGATTATTAAATATTAACATTTTCCTTTCATTGAAAATTCAAATTTCAACTTCATTTCAAAACCTTATTATTTATCCAAATAAAATCTTCATTTTATTTTTAAATCAAATTATTGACCAATCAATTTTTATTTAATTCTCTATCCTAGGTCATAGTTTAATTTGGGTATTTATCATTTCAACCCGATTCCATTTCAATTCAAAAATCAAGCATAGCAAAGGGAACTTGCAGCGTGATAACTAGGATGGTGTCAAAGTAATTAAACAAGCAATAACAACAATCAACAACAATCCAATAATCAATTCAAATAATCCCGAAATAACCGTATTAATTCACATTGTTGTTTGTGCGAATTAATATAATTATTTCTAGAATCTACACTATCATTTCATGTAGATTAAAGATTATTATACTAATTATTCTATGCAATTCTACACTTGACATCAATTATTCAATTTCATACTTCATCAATTAATACAACATAAATTCAAATGGTTCAAGGGTAATTAACTATTTTCTACGTGTCAAATAACTAAACATTTAAGGGGTCATATTATACAAATTTAACTAATCAAATTCAACACATATGTCGATTCAAATTTTTAACTATCCTACGTCAAATTCAATTGCATAATATTTATCACT
The DNA here is from genome assembly GCA_030737815.1 of Allium fistulosum. Taxonomy (NCBI): domain Eukaryota; kingdom Viridiplantae; phylum Streptophyta; class Magnoliopsida; order Asparagales; family Amaryllidaceae; genus Allium; species Allium fistulosum. Next base: position 1,125,920,244 of record CM060902.1, on the reverse strand, counting down.
TATACATTACAATTTAACATCCAATATAAACAACAATCAATCAATCAATTATCAATCAAACTGTATTATCATCGCATAAATAATTACAGATAATGGTGTCAGATGTCATGGGTGAACAGATACAGGTAAAAGCGTATATAACAGTGTAAATAACCAACAGCAGCATATTTCAATTGTCGTTTCAATTGAAATCAAATTTAATAAATAAAAGAACATTAATCGTGAGTGATTGCTCACCTTTCGAGGCTAGAGCGGTTTGACAATGAAAGGAGTTAAGAATTGCAAGCAAGACTTCCGAAATAAACTAGATTGGCACAAATCGACGAGCAAAGCTGTTAAATAGGAATTACCGAAATCAAATCAAAACATGTCATGCGTCAAAGTTTAACAATATAATTCTATGTGCTACCGAGATCGAAATGGTCTGAAATTTGGTATGAATAAAGATCAAAACTTGTATTTCAAACTGCAAAAGAATCACTTGATTTGCACAAGAGACGAGAAAAGTTACGATGTCACGAACATAGACTCAGGCCATGTTGCGACTGTCAAATGTTCAGGTCTGAAAACCCCTCTGGGTCTGACTTTCAGGTAAGAAACAGAGGACTGAACCATCTCGTATGAAGCTAAAATTTTATATGCAGAAAGTAGAAAACTTTATCTTTTAAACAAAAAGGGAATCACTGTATTCCAACGTAAGATGGAAGAGATAAGATGCGTCAAACATGAACTCAGGTCGTGTTTGCAGTACTGTAAAATAATTTGAAGTTCAAAAGAACAGCTGCCTGGGTCCAACTTCCAGATCCACGACCACTAATCAAACGATGTCGGATTTTGCTGAAATTTGACAGGCATAAACTAGGTAATTTCGACTCTTTTTTAAAAATAGAATCAACCCATTCCGATAAAACATGAGTGAGATATGATATCGTGAACATGGAGTCTAACTGCTGTTCAGAAAAAAATAAACAAACAAGTAAACAAGTGCAAAATCAGTTTGGTTGCAACTTTATAACTTTATATTATATATGTATAACTTATTAAATCCAACCTTCTTATATTTACATAAACTGAACAACTTTATAACTTTATATTATATATGTATAACTTATTAAATCCAACCTTCTTATATTTACATAAACTGTCATAATTGTATAACCCAAATAAACTACATTTTAAAAAAATGCAAGTATATATAAAACGAATTAACTTTGTATATATGTAAGCAGGAAAACTTACATACAAACTGTATCTATACCTTTCAAAATTTTAAAAATTGATTCAAAACATACTTTATTATAATATATATCCTATATATAGACTAACTTACACAAACTTCATATTATTAGAACCTATACATATCAATACAAAGCCAACTTATATATAAATAAACAAAAATATATATAACGGCTACAGGAACAAAAGCATATAACTTTATAATATAATACTTTTATTATTTAAACTCTTACCATATTTCTGTTAAACTGAGGTATGCAAAACTCCATATACATATATTTAAACTAATGTATATCTTTATGTATCTCTAGGCAGAACAAAACAACAAAATATAGTATATATACTTTATAAAACATACTGTATAATTAAAACTAACAAAATATATCGTCAATCAATAGTATAACTATGTTGTATATAAAACTAACCCAATATAATACTAATAACAAATATATATAACCAGAAAATCAGGCATGCATGCGGTAAACAACTTATACAAATCGATATAAAACAACTTTAATTACTATTATAAACATGTATAAAGTAACCACTCAACCTTCATACTAAAATATATAACATACCTTTAAACATATAATATGTATATACTTCTTTATAAACGTGCACGATCTGGTCAGTTTGCAAAAGAAAGACATGAACCAAGGGAGGAGGTCGGCTATGCTGAGAAGAAGACAGGGCGGGGAGGAAGAACGAGGCGGAGAAGAGAGGGAAGAAGGTGGAATAGGGCGGAGATGCAGCAGAGAAGTGGCGTTTGGGGCGGAGAAGTGGCGGGTTGGGGTGTTGCCGGCCGAAGAGATGGAGGTTGCGTCAGAGGAGGATGAGGCGGCGGTTGCTGTTGAGGTGGTGGGTAAAGGCGGTAGTGTAAGTGATGAAGGGAAATGGAGCTACATGCGGCTTATGGTGAAAAGGAGGTAGAGGTCCTTTGTTTTCAGCTGGAAGAAAAAGAAAATGGGAGAGGAGAGGTCTAAATGGAAATGAATGTATATAGAAAAGACGGAGATGAATGAACAATCTGTAATAATAAATGCAAAGGATATGAACGGAAATGAAATTTTGGAAAATGGAGTAGAATTGGTCAAGCACAAGGGTCTAGAAAAGTAAATAATCCCAGCCGTTTGTATTGTACGGTGCAAAATAAAAAGCAGACAGTCAAAACTACTCAATACGCACCGATACAGATATCCGTTATGCGGGTTCTGATGCGTACCAGATACTGAAACATAGTAGCAAATATAACAGAGCAATCAACACGACGAGACGGTCAAAATGGTATACAGATATCAGAGGTACGATCGAATTATAAAATTCAAAATTTTCAACTAGCGGAAAATGCAGCAAAGACGCTGAAAAATAAGATCGTCGGAGCTAAAAAGTCCGAATTTTGAAAAACGAAAAATGACGTCTTGCTCAGACGATGGTTTAGAATTTTTCTATGTAAAAATATTTAGGTTTCGAAAATATTTTATTTTCATCAATTACTAACTGATTTAAACCGAAATGACGTGACTGAAATTTACTTTCATATTCTCTGACGAAACTTTACAATTTCCTATATTTAAATAGACGCATTTTAAATATCGAATTTTCGTTGTGAAATTTTATTGTTTAATTTTTTTTTATTTAACGAAAATTTCATTTAACGCAAAACGCACATTTCTTACGTTAAAATTATTATTTTGGTTTCTGTTATTGGTCACAACTATTTCATATTATTACATTACGTTTTAATATGCATTACATTATCGGTCTTATCGAAATTGGTTTTGGATTTGTAACATATATACAAAGAGATTTCCATTTAATAAATCGTAAAATTTTATTTCTATCGGATTTTTAATTAAAAATTTATTTAATTTAGAATTTTTAAAGCGTTAAAAATACGGGTCATTACAATAGGGCAGAGAGAAGGCGCACCTACGGCACAAATACAAGCTTTGGATGCAGCACTTCTAGTAGTGGACCAAACCGAGGTAAGAAAGTCTCTGAAGAAGGTTTGATCTCAATTTTGGATTTTCCTATTCGGACTCTTTTTGACTCCGGAGGATCGCATTCTTTCATTTCCAGTTCCTTGGTTGATTGTTTGCACTTAGATATTTCTCTAGTTGTAGACCCTATAGTTGTTTCAAACCCCATAAGAGGATCGACACATTTATCCATGATTTGTATAGGTTTGAAATTTTTTATACTAGGCATAGAGTTTGATTGTGACACCTATGTACTGGGATTTTCGAGATATGGGATGATTTTGGGGATGGACTGGTTATCCACTTATGGTGTGATATTGGACTGCGAGAGGAGAGTCGTCAGGTTAGGGAAATTTAATGGATGGACTCTCGAGGTTTCTTGCTACCCATAGGGGTTAGTCATGTTGAGCTTCCTTTATTCCCTTGATTCATCACTGGGAGAGTTAGATTCAGTTCTAGTTGTTTGAGATTTCCCAAACGTTTTTGAGGAGGTTAGGGGGCTACCCCCTAAGAGAGAGATCAACTTTAGGATCTATCTGAATGACAATGCTAAGCCACTAGCATTGCCCATGAGACATATGCCTCCTAGGGAGAGGAAGGAGTTAAAAAAGCAGATTGGTGAGCTATTAGAGAAAGGCTTCATCAGATGGAGCATATATGAGTAGGGGGCTCCGGTCGTCTTCGCTACAAAGTCGGATGGTTCCCTTCGACTTTGTGTAGACTATAGAGAGTTGAATAAGATCACGAAGAAGAACCATTATCCACATCCTAGGATAGACGATCTTTTCGATCAGTTGGTTGACTCTTCAGTATTTTCTTAGCTTGACTTAGCCACTGGATTTCATTAGCTTAGGGTCGCTGATGATACCATCGATAAGACTGCATTTAGGATACCCAGTGGATTCTTTGATTGGTTGGTTATGCCGTTTGGGATGACCAATGCCCCAGCCTATTTTGTAGATCTGATGAGTCGTGTTTTTCGAGATGTCCTATATAAGTTTGTTGTAGTGTTTGTGGACGGCATTCTGGTGTTTTCGAAGAGTATGGAAGAGCATGTTATTCATCTTAAGGAGGTTCTTCGTACACTTTGTGTTCATCAGTTGAAAGAAAAATTCTTGAAGTGTCACTTTTGGCATGAGGAGGTGCGTTTCTTGGGGCATGTAGTCTCAAGAGAGGGTCTAGCTGTGGATCCCGCTAAGGAAGTAGCGATACAGGATTGGAAGGCCTCCAAGAACGCTACCGAAGTTAGAAGCTTCCTAGGTTTGGCTGGTTATTATAGGAAGTTTATCAGAGATTTTGCTTAGATTTCAGCACCACTAACTCACCTCACTAAGAAGAATGCGACATTCGTGTGGGACGTGGATTGTGAGGATTCCTTCACGATGCTAAAGAAGGCCCTTACTAGTGCACCATTGTTAGTTTTACCCGACGGAGCTAAGTCTTTTACAGTATACACTGATGCATGTGGGACTGGCCTTGGGGTAGTATTGATGCAGGAGGGGAGGGTAGTATGCTATGGGACGAGACAGTTGAGAACTCATGAGAAGAACTACCCCACCCATGATTTGGAGCTGGCTGCTATTGTTTTCGCGCTTAGGTCTTGGAGACATTACTTGCTAGGAGAGAGGTTCAAGCTTTTCACTAACCATAAATCATTGAAGTACCTGTTCTCAAAAAAGGATTTAAACCTAAGGCAGCAGCGTTGGATGGAGTTTCTGGCATCATATGACTTTGACATAGCTTACACCCCTGGCAAGGGGAACGTGGTTGCGGATGCATTAAGTAGGAAGAGAACAACCCTTAGCCCAACGTTCGTGGAGTGGAAAAGCCTAGAGTTTATTTCCACCTTTCATTTTAAGCCCCCTAAGGACATTACTCATGGATTATTGGCAGCACTTGAGGTTAAGTCTACCCTCATAGATCAGATTGGCTCAAGGCGGCGAGGGGATTCAGAGCTTGTGGATATTCTGGATAGGATTAGCAGAGGAGAGATCTCTAGACATCTCCAACGCTATTCCATCGATAGTAAAAGGTGGCTAAGGAGAGATGGAAGACTTTGTGTCCCCCGCACTGGTGATTTGATGAGTGCAGTTCTAGAAGAAGCACACCATTCACGGATGACAATTCATCCAGGTGGTGATAAGATATATAGGGACATAAAGAGAGTGTTTTATTGGAGTGCCATGAAGAAGGATGTAGCAGAGTTTGTGGCTAAGTGTCTTGTGTGCCAAAGGGTTGAGGTGGAGCAGCAGAGGCCTGGCGGATTGCTTCAACCATTGGATGTACTCGAATGGAAGTGGGATAGTGTTTCGATGGACTTCATAGATGGCTTACCCCAATCTAGGAAGGGGAATACCAGTATTTGGATGATTGTAGATCGTTTGATTAAGAGCACCCACTTCATTCCAGTCAAGAGTAAGAGGACAACACCTTATTTGGCATCCATATACGTTCGTGAGATAGTCCGACTTCATGGAGTTCCCTCTAGCATAGTGAGCGACAGAGACCCTATCTTTACTAGCGAGTTTTGGAGGAGCTTGCAAGAGGCTTTAGGGACACAGCTTAGATTGAGTAAAACCTATCACCCTCAAACGGATGGCCAAACAGAGAGAGTTAATAGAGTTCTTGAAGATTTTTTGCGGATATGCATTCTTGATTTTGGAGGGACTTGGGAGGAGCACCTTCCTTTACTGGAATTCGCTTATAATAATAGTTTTTAGGCTAGCATTGGGATGGCTCCTTCCGAAGCCCTTTATGGAAGACCTTGCAAGTCGCTTTCGTGTTGGTTGGAGTCTAAAGAAAGATTGGTCCTGACATGGTTAGAGAGACTTCAGAAAAGATTGATTTGATTAGAAAAAGAATGAAGGGGGCCCAAGATAGACAGAAATCCTATGCAGATAAGCGGAAAAGGGATATTGAGTTTGAGGTAGGAGACTTGGTTTTCATTAAGGTATCTCCGCTAAGAAAGGTAGCAAGGTTTGGATCAAGTGGGAAACTTGCTCCCAGATTTGTAGGACCGTTCCCCATTGTGGAAAGGGTAGGGAAGATGGCATATCAGATAAAGCTACCAGAGTGGCTCGCAGGAGTTCATGATGTTTCTCGTGTTTCGCACTTGAGAAAGTGCTTACATGATTTAGCAGAGGTAGTGGAACCTAGCCAACTTGAGGAAGTTGAAGTGGAGAGAGAAACATCGGTTCATCGCATTTCTACCAAGATCGTTTGACATGATATCAAGAAGCTTAGGAATAAAGAAGTCCCTTTGGTTAAGGTGTAGTGGGGAGATAGTATTGAGGACGCTTCGTGGGAGGCTGAGGAGAAAATACGTATCTCTTATCCGCATCTCTTCGACGGTACGTCTTTAATTTCCTATTTCGATCTTTAGTGTTGAATAAGTTCTTTCCTTTAGTATCCTTTGGGAGGGTTGATCTTATGATTTAACATATGGGTGGTAGGACTGAAAGTAAACATGTTACTAGAAAATGTTATGCATATTGGATGCAAGTGGTTGCAAGTGTTTGCTAGTGGATGCTAATGGACGCGCGCGCACACACACACTAGGCACTATTATCTCTTAGAGATCGGCCTAGCTAGGTCACTAAAGCATATGCATATGGATGTGCGTGCACTTGCATTTTTATTTCATGGTTGCTATGAATGGGTGATTATCATATGATTGTTGCATTTGGATGATGATTGTAGCACGCATATAGAACTATCAGTTGTCATTAGGGAATTTGCATTCATTTGGATATATGGCACGGACATGAGCACATAAAAAGGAGGTCGACTGAATTAGTAGACCGCCTAATCTTTTGCATCAGTTAGGGACACTAACACTCTACTATTGCATATATCATAAATTGCATTAAAAAGCATAAGGATAATGATGTAATGGATGATGGTTGAACATGTTTTTGTGGAATTTGGATGAAAATATTTATTTCATTCTTCTGTCCTTGGAGATTTTGGTGGCGAAATCCTTTAACATTGGGTCCGCGGTAATTTTCTAAGCAATTTTCGTATATAACTTGTTGAAATCCGAGTCAGTATGGAGAAGTTAAGAGAGAAACAAAGAAAATCAAAATTATATATATAATTAAACAAAAAAGAAAAATAAGAAGAAGAAAAAGGCAGACCCGTTACGGGTCGACCCACGCCTGAGTTGGGTCGACTCATAGGTCGACCCGCCTATAGACTAGGTCGGCCTGCATTCTTCCCTGGACGATTTTTCATCCAGGTGCGAGCTGAAGACTATAAATCTGATTTTTAGTGAAATCCTATGCATTCGTAGCTACATCAGATGGTTCCTAGTGAGCCTATGGCCACTACAAGAAAATGTGGTTTTGACAGCATTAAAAGTCAGCGTTTCTGCCCTAACTGCTGACAAAAGTATTCTGAAAAATAAAAACTAGAATATTAAACACTGTTTAAACTAAGCCATTCAATGCTGACATTTTTTCATTTCGCGGTTACTTTAGCCGCCTTCCTTTCTTTCTTTTCCTTTTACTTCTCGTAAAATCCCAATTCCTTCCACGGATTATTTTAAACCTAATCAAAATACCAAATACACATGAAATCTCCCATGAAATTTCGTTCATCCTCTGATTTTGCCTGCAATATCCAATTCAGTCGACCCCTAATGCCTCTTGAATTTGTACTTAGCAAACAGAAGTAAATGATCTAATTTTGAGTTCACTCAATAGTTAAGAGCACCATTCACTAAAGAATTCTCTGATGATTCTCTTCAATTGTCTGATTTGAGGTAATTTATGTTGAATATTGAAAGTTAATTTGTTAATTAGGTTGGAGAAAATGATGTCAGAAAGGTGAATTTATCTAACAGCCTTAGTATTTATCAATTTCCTACTCCCATAACCTAAGAGGTTTCTGCTTATTCATTATACTATAAATGGAGAAATTGTTCTATAGGTTTTTGGCCTCCCAAACATGCAAGTTTGAGGGATTAACCAATGTTGTGGTGACTTCATCCTTGTTGGAATCAGTATGTTCCATATTTATTCTTTGGTTTGTAAATCGGTAAATTCATTGATAATATGTAAAGTACGTCTTAGTAGTTTGTTGATACCCAGATTTCCCTTCTCTAATAATTATGGATTCTTGAATCATACAAACTTTATTGTATTTGGCAATTAACTATAGGTTGAGAGTGGAGATCTTTATCATATGTATCATTCCAGAGTTTATTGTAAGATTTCATATATTGGTTAGCTTATCAGCATTAAAGGAAGACCAACTTGTTCAGGTATGGGTTACTTTTAGGATTATATATATTGTTAAAATGTGTTGGCACCTGAAGAAGTGAATTATGAAATTTAAAAGAAACTTCCATAAACAACTTGATATAAAAAGGCTACAATTGGCTAATGTAATGAGGAGATTGTCCATTGTATGTATTCATTATTGTATTTGACATATATTTTCTAGAACAATTTGACTAATGTGTTTGCATATCAGTATAACTTGAGTTTTTTCTGTTACTTCTTGTAATGGTTAGATTTCATGGTAGTTTCTTGCAATACCAACTGACAAGTTCAAATAAATTAGCCTGCTTTTATTCCAAAATTTTACCCCAAGTGCAATAGTTAAAACTAATTTTCAGAAAGTGATTGAGTAAGACTGTAGGTATGTGCTACCATCTTTCTTTATCCTGATATTTTTTTCCTTTATACTGCTTTTTCAAAATTTGTATTGTATGAGGTGATAATGTTGGTAATTTTGGTATTTACTAATTTTTTTCAGATTTCATTGTTGCTGTTTACTCTTGGTATAATTTGGGAAAAGGTGAAATTTTCATTTTAAACAATTTTTCAAAATTTTGTGTGCTTTTAGTTCAATTCTGAACTATTTGCAAGTTTAATTTCATAAAATCTATGGTTTTCACTTTTCACAACATCCAATATGATTGTCCACATCCACCAGTCAAACTCAAGATATATCAAAGAAAGCATATTGAGAAATAATTCAATTTTATGAAATTAAAATAGGCATGCGTGTGTGACTAAATCTGTTCCAATTTATACTGCACAGATTTTATGTCATATGCACCATGCCATATGTCCCTAAACAATCTCATTCTATTATACATATTCTAACTAATTTGTTAAATCAAAAGGATATACAGTTTGGGAATCCAAAGCTGATGGAGCTTTTGCAATTTCCGAGGATACATGGAATGAACCACTTGGACGTGGAACAGAAATTCGTCTACATCTCTGAGAAGAAGCTAAGGAGTATCTTGAGGAATCCAAGTTGAAGGTCAGTATATTTAAGTCCTTCCTTCTATTAATTATTACTAGCATGCCGACACTCACGTTGTGTGTTAATATTTACTTGTTATAAATATTGTTTATATTATTAAAACTGATTTTCCTTGAAAAAAATGTTGGCGGAGATTTTCATCGGTGCAAAATAAGAAGAAATTTTCTAATTATCCACTGTGAAACAAATCACTTTTGACCATATCAAGTTTAACATATGAACTTCAAATTTCAAATCACCTGTATAACTGAAGATTCATATAATTATGATTATGTGATATATAACTATCTACATATCTTTTCTTATTGCTCCATCCATGTGTGGTCTTCTCTTTCATTATGCATAGTGATAATTATTATGGGAGGATAAAAGAATACAAATTCCAACTCATCACAAATTAGAGCGATCGACTATGCCCAGTAAAGGTTTTTTCTTTTTTTTCTTCTTGCAGCTAATTGAACAACACCTAGATCTGTTTACTTATTTTGCGGTTCCTATTTGTGCTACAATATGCTGCTGATTTATGTAGATTTTAAAATGCTTCTTGAATTTTACCGATTCATATTCCATATTTCAATGTTCAGGAATTGGTGAAGAAGTATTCTGAGTTCATCAACTTCCCTATCTATCTTTGGGCAACAAAAGAGATTGATGTTGAAGTTCCAGCTGATGAAGATGAATCTACCGAGGAAGATGAAACATGTATGCATCTCATATTTAATATTTGTTCTTTTCTGCTAATATCCCTTTTCCTTTCTTTTTGGGTACATGGTCACAAAACCCAAATTAGAGCATATGCGACAGTAGTGAATTTTCATATTAACAATTGTTAACTCTATATTGCAACACAGCCGAACCAACCTCAACTGAAGAGGAGGAGAAAGAAGAAGACGAGGAAGAAGAGAAAAAACCAAAAACAAAAACCATCAAGGAAACAACCTATGAATGGGAGAGACTGAATGATGTCAAAGCTATATGGCTTCGCAGTCCAAAGGAGGTCACAGAAGATGAATACGTTAAATTCTATCATGCCATTGCTAAGGTATTTATTTAAACTCTCATAAGAAAATACTGTGCACCAACAAACATAAGATTAATACCTTTGTATATGTACGTGTTCCAGGATTTTAGTGAGGATAAGCCATTAGCCTGGAGCCACTTCAATGCTGAAGGTGATGTAGAATTCAAGGCAATGCTCTTTATTCCCCCAAAGGCTCCTCATGATTTGTACGAGAGTTACTACAACACCAAAAAGTCCAACCTGAAATTGTTTGTCAGACGAGTCTTTGTCTCTGATGAGTTTGATGAACTTCTTCCCAAGTACTTGAGCTTTTTAATGGTAATAGTTATAGAACTTCTATTATATTGACATTGAAACTGTAACGACCCAGAATTTTGGACCATCCGCGTCCATTATAAGTGTATAGGTAGACACTCATGCCGGAGTTGAATTGCTCAAAATACCGCGTTGTTAATTTAAATTTGGCAAAACTGAACATATACAATAAATAAAAATCACAGATCACAGACACAGAGTAATAAGTGCAGCGGAATTAAAAGAGATAGTAGTTCATGAAGCTACTATATGAATATATAAAATACATCAGAGTTTACAACAGAAGAATAATACGATACATCAGATACAAATCAGAATACATCACTGGAATCATCGAATACTGAAAGCAGAATAGATGGCTGGATCTTCAAGCAAAGCTCCAACTCCAAAGGTGAGCCTCGAAAGCTGAACTACTCAGTCTGACCCGAGCGTAAAGCAAAAACACAAGACACTCGAGTCAGGATTAACATTCTTATATTAATAAATCCAACTCAAGTGAAATAGCAATTGAAATACAAGTAACTCAAAGGATGTTTGGAATAACCATCCTTTAAGGATCCGTTAAACTATCTACTAGGTAGTAATGTACGCTAAGTAGATAATGTCTATCAGTAATATAAAAAGATATCAAAATAGCGTTAAGTCATGGCCCATTCCACCCTTAACACATTTTTATTCCCAAAAGCAAGTTTCCCCAAAACCGGAAGTCACCAGAGGGCAATCCATATACTAAAGGTACAAATCAAAATCGTAGTGGTCGCGTATAAATGGAATACAAGTATGACAAGGCACATGAGGCAATACCCAAGGTAGTGATACTACCGTTCGCCTGATCCGGACTGGTGAGAACGCAACGCCGCAGCGCCCGCAACACCATGAAACAACACTCCTAAAATCAAGGGTGCACTAATCGACAACAAGTATAAGTAGTTCGAAGAAGTGTGTCCACTTGAGGTAGCTAATCCTCCATTGGCCCGGCACAGCTCCTGTTTTAGTCATTTCCAATTTGACACAAGTGTCAAGGCTATCCATTATCGTTCTCTTTCTTCAGTCATCACGATTCCTTTGAATTTTGGAACGTTCCCTAAAACTATTGACGTTCTTGTTGAAGTAGTTGGTTATTTGTGTTCTTAACTGTCGTTCCTTTTTTAGGGTCTTGTTGATTTTGATACACTGCCGCTTAACGTGTCAAGGGAAATGCTTCAGCAGCACAGTAGTCTTAAAACAATAAAGAAAAAATTGATTCGCAAGGCTCTTGATATGATCAGAAAAATTGCTGAGGAGGACCCTGATGAATCTGGCAACAAAGAGGAGACAGGTACAACGTGTTGCTATATCCTTGCATTTATTCTGTATCTCTGCTATTTCTCATGAAGTTTATGTAATCCTTACAAAAATCAGACACAGAAGTAAGTGAGAACGATGAGAAGAAGGGTAAGTATATTTGAAAACATATTAGTAAAACTTACATATGGTAAAAGATGATCTTATATTTGAATTTTTTGTTATAAAACATAAAATACTCTATGGTATTAACTCTATTTTTCATTTTCTATAGCAGTTGTCTTTACCTTGCACTGGCATAGTCTATTTCAGTTTGGTATTGTTTGCTTATTGTTATTTGCATTTATGACTGAAACAAAAATGGTTAAATGTTTGTTTTGTTGGAGTCTGAAAGCAAAATTTAAAACTCAACAAAGAATAACGAACAATTGAAACTCAGTATATAAAAATTTAAATGTTTGTTTTGTTGTTTTGTTTATAAAAATTTATTAAGTTTTAAAAAATTAAGTAAGTTTATAAAATTAACTAAGTTTATAAATATTAATTAAATTTTTAAAAAATAAAATAAGTTTATAAATATTAGTCAGGCTTTAAAATAATTAACTCAGTTTATAAAAAATAACTAATTTAACCAAGTTCTACAGAAAAATAAATTAATTAACTTCTTTTAATAAATAAATCTATAAAAATTACCCAAGTTTACTAAGTTTATAAAATTAACTAAATTTATAAAATTTTACTAAGTTGACTAAGTTTTATAAAAACTAAATAAGCTTATAATACTAAGTTTATAAAAATTAATTACTTTTTTTAATAAATTTGCTTAATTTGTAAAAATTAACTAAGTTTTAAAATAATTAAACAGATTATTTAAGTTTTGTAAAAAAAGTAACTAAGTTGATTAAGTTTTAAAAAATTAACTATTTTTTAAAAAGACTAAATAAATTTATAAAAATAACTAAGTTAATAAAAATTAATTAAGTTTTAGATATAACCATATCTATAAATATTAATTAAGTTTTAAAATTTTAACTACATTTATATAAATAAAACTAAGTTTTATAAAGTTAAACTAAGTTTTAAAATTTTAACTATATTTATACAAACAATACTTGCATGCCCACCACAACAAATAAGTAGAAAGAACCCCTTTCGAAGTTCATTCCTTATTCGAACATGGATAGGAATAAAATATAAAGAAAATAATGCTCCTGACTTCCTTTGAAAAGTGATGAATCCATCATTTTTATTATGTACTCAAGCCCTTATAAGAGGAGAAGAGACATGCAATCTCGAAAGCCTTGAAATAATAGGTGATACTGGAGGTGATGATAGTAAGTTCTAGTTCAATGTCAACCCAGTAAATCTATTTGATCACCCGGTAATTGGATATAGGGTCCTGAAGGAGACTCTCTGAACCAGGTTGCATTTCTTGCAATTTTAGGAGCTTCACCACCCTTATATTGAACTTTTGACTTGTACACATATAGGATCAGCCCTTCCATTTTCTAGCAATTAATTCAAAAGAGTGTGAAATGTTAAATTTAATTCATGATTTTGTTATTACTTGAGGAAAAAAATTCGATAACTTGGCTTATAAATAGGATGAAGTTTGCATATATGATGTTTGAGTCGAATACCCAATGCAACTGATCATTATAGGCATAATTAAATATGGGTATGGGTTAGTACAGGAAAACATTAAGCTAATCTACTTTTAGTTGGTAACAGGTTAGAAAGAAAGATTAATTCAACAAGAAACCTTGCCGGCTATCATTATCATTCATTTACGTACATCTCACCAAACACATTTTCCTCACTTTCATCTTGATCACTTGCATTATCCAAAGAGTTGCCTTTAGTTATATTTTAACTAACAGCTTAAAAATACTAATAAAAATATAACTCTAGTTTTGTGCTTTCAGGTGAAGAGTTCCTATCAACGTACAATGTGGAGTTTGATAGTAAAATATATTTATTTTGGTGGCATTGTAGGTTGTAGTTTTAGTTGTTTTGAGTTTCGTCAAACGTAGTCTCAAGAGTTTCGTCTAACTTAAATTAAATTCAATATTAATTACTAGCTATATTATGTACCTTTTTCGATTAATACTCCAGAGTATTCATTTGGTAATCCAAATATATTATAATTACAATTAATTTGAAGTCTAATATTGTTCTGAAATTTATTTAATTTCCTAAGGTGCATTTGAATCTGATTTAAACTTAGCAATAGATTTTCTTAAAATTTGAATTCATTTTCAACTATGAATTGAAAGAGTACCTTATTTCATTATAAATTGTTTCATGTGTGCTTTAATAACCATTTAAGTAGTTTAAATATATTAGTTCAATGGGTATTTCAAGTTCAATTAGTGAAATAAGCTTTTTTTTCCTAGAAGAGACAAATGATTCTTTTTATGGACTTATAGTCATAATTAATTGCTTCAACAATTCCTTTTTGTATGTTTTCATGAAATCATCTTATTAATGTTATTTGCATACAAGCAGATGAATCTGGAACAAGTCGAAGTGTCACAACAGTTCCTTCGAGCTTGCTGGTCGCTTTTGATAGTTGGGTAAGTACTATTTTCATATCTTAGTTTTTGATGTGACAAATAAATGGTATTGTTTATATAAGCCTGAAAGTTGGATTTGAATGTTCAGTACTACTGTACCATAGTTCCTAATTTACAAGTTGTGCAACATTAATACAAACCAATTCTATAGAGATAAACCACTACCTGAAGTAATAAACATGCCAACGAGCAGTAGTATAATGCAAAGATTTGCAGTAGATAAAAATTCTATAGAGTAACTGCTTATTAAGGTTGTAAGCGCATAGCCATAATTGAAAATCTACTCAAAACACTATAGACCTACAAAAATATTGTCACATACCGAAATTTTCGACTTTCGAAAATTCGACATCGATACTCACTTTATCGACTGCCGAGCAATCGAGTGCCGGAAACTCCAATAGTGAGGGTTTTAAAAAGAAGAAAAAGGCAGAAGAAGAAGATAGAAGAAAAAGAGAAGAAAGAATAACAACAGAACAACATCAGAACAGAAAACAATATCAGAATCTTACACATCGCAGCGGAACAATATATAATAGGTAAATGAATAATCTTTAAACAAAGAACTATATCGTTTTATACATACATCAATCAGAGTCGATAAACAACAATGGACAGTTATATAAACTTGTCCTCATACAGAATACACAGCGGAAAAAATACTATCAGATACAAATACTACGTCTCGTCATCCAGCTTATCTCCAAAGCTCCAGAATATCCAGAATATCCTGATAACATAACTCTAGGCTGCCCGTGTGGAAAATGGTGGACACCCAGAGTTTAGAAGGGAAACAATAAACTCCGAGTCAGTCATGGTGACTGGTGTGAGATCGTAAAACAGTTATTTTTCACAAAGAAAATAAAACAAATTCGAAATGCTTTTGGAAAATGAAACTACCATAAGACCTCCCGCCACACACACAATGCAAACGCAGAATTGGAGGAGATTTCTTCTTATGATAGTCAAAGATGCTTACTACGCAAAAAATCAAATCATTTTTGATATTATTATTAGTGCATAGTGGAAAACATTTCGAAAGTAGAATATTAATCTTAGCCAGCATAGGTACCATTATATTATGCCTGCTATAGCTGCCTCCTGAGGAGACAGGTTATACAATTGAAATCGTAAAGGCTCGTATTGTTTCTTTGGATTTCCAACAAATGGTCAGGCTAAGGAACTTCCTATCCACGATGGGTACGTCCCTGGAATAGACGACCCGAGAACCTAACGTTACGGTTAGATCTCTGCCAACACAAGGCCGGGTTACCTCTGCAAAAATAGGTAACTACTGACACGCGTATGCCATCCCCCGATCGTCACCGATCTTCTCGAGGATCCCCGATTTCCAACAAACCACAAAGTAATAAATTTGCAGCAACCACAGAGGTTAAGTATCTGGGCTCCATACCATGATACCACCTTTATCCAGAAGGAATGACATACACTAAGGGGCGCTACTCCCTAGAACCTTGCCGCATCCTTCCTGTTTCGACCATTTCCGGGGTGTGAGGTTCGACGAAGTCTCGTCCACAAAGCTACGCTTTCTACAAAGCCATGCTTCGGGTCAAACCAAATTATCAACCTATGATCCCAAAGATATAAGATCAAACAAATGATCATATCGCAAATGATCAAACACTGATCATTTCACAGCAACACTCAGTATGCCACGTTACCAAATTGGGATATATCGCTGATGAATTTCAACTACATAACCTCTGAGCTCGTACGTCTCAGAGACGGGTGTTAAGCTAAGAGAATAAATTCTCCGCCACCAACAGAAATGTATTTGAAAGAAATCAGCTTTATATCTCAAATTGTAACGTCAGACACACAATCCATACAAGTCTGTTCCGGGATCGAACAGAACCGAAGGCACTTCTCACGAAGCCCTTGCACATCCGGATAATTTTCTAATCACGTCTAGACTTCCCATCACTAAGGGTGATAAAACCTCTAAATCGGAGATCAGTCGATGTAGAGTAACTCGACGGTAATCCTTCCGTTTTCAAAAATATCCGGTCTTTAACACCGGTCTTCGAATGCAATTCATAACGACGTATCACATATTCGGAATGGGTTATACGACCCCATGGTCCTTTCCCGGCTAACCCGAATAGTGAGCGATTTTTTAAAAACAAGTGTGGCATTCAAATTCATCCAATTCACAACAAATACCTATTCAAGGTAATTATTGATAGTCGGTTATTTAACTATCAATAAAGATGCGCAACATCATCAGATTCCAAATAATTTTCCCAAAGTATTTTATCTTCCAAAATATCTTTACTAGATATAAAATATCCACACTTTAAAAATAAATCGACGTTTATTTTTCTAAAACAATTCCCCTTTCTTTTATAAATTCCAAAGTGAATTTATATTTTCAAAATATCTACTGATATACGATTTTCAAATCGATTTCAATATTCAATTTCAATTTATCTTTAAGAAGATAAATTCTCAAAAACATTTCATTTCATTTTGAAAATGCATTTCCATACTTATTTAATAATAAGTAATTCACAAATCTATTTATTTTCAACACTTGGAAAATATTCGATATACTTAAATCAATATTAAGTATATATTTCATTCTTTAAGGAAATCATTCTCTTAAGCACATTTATTTGAGTCAAAACGAATGTTACGTAAAACATCGTTACGACGACTCAAAATCACTAGTATAGGGATTCGAAATTTAAGATAGATATGTAAATCCCAATACTACATCAAAACATTTTCTTTCGAAAATCATTTACTATAACAACAGTGTTATAGTCCATCATTTCCTTATATTTTCGAAAACGCCTATTTCAACAATGAACGTTGAAATTTGTGCTTTCGATTCATAATACATTTTAAAACATCTTTAAAATGTTTAACTTCATTTTTAATATCACTTCTTCAAAAATAAATCCATTTTTATTTAACAATATATTCACCGTCCAAAATCGTGAATATAATTCACTTAACCCAATTTCAATCATTTCTACACATTTTATTTCAATAAAGATTCGCTATCCAAAATCGCGAATATATCTTCTTTAATAACCTCCTACATTTAACTTATCAAATCCAATTGATTTCGAATTTATAAAACAATGTTTATAAATTCTATTTCTATTTTCTAACAACTTCAATTTAATAAATCTCCTTTATTAACAATTCGATTCATAACTCAAATCTTATACCAACAATCCATATTATAAGTTAAATACTTATAATTCCTTTGTTTTACAAAATCATTTCCATTTATAAGTTCATAATTTATAAATTTCTTTTATTTATAAATTCTTAAAAATTCATTTTAACGCTTATAAAAACTTGTTTTATAATACCAACATTTTAAAGTTAAAATATCAATCTTGTACATCTTTTACATACATCGTTTTAATAATTCAAAAATTCCAATTAAAACCATTTTATAAATTTCTTAACTATTTATTTCAAAAGAAATTACCTTTTGGTTATAATTCACAAATCTTAACTTTTATAACTTTAAAATCTTAACGTTTATTTATTAATTCAAAAATTAAATAAAACGTCTACTTCCAAAAATCACTTTAAAATCCTTTTAAAGTAAAAGTCGTTATTTTTAAATTTCAAAACTGAATCCGATGATGCAACAGCACCAATTAGTCAATCACAACAACAAACATCATATATCAATATGATAACAGAATATACATCAATATCTGTAAATAAATAAATACAGTTGAGGAATCCAGTTGGATCCCTCCAACCTGTTTCCCTGCATCCAAAGACATTAGCACAATACCAATTCCACTTCGAGGTGGAATATCGCGGTATATGGGTTTTATAAAAATAATCCGCTTACTAACGGCGCAATAGGGTCTCATCCGCTATACGAGGCGGGAAATCAATCAATCCAATATATACATATGCCAATATGTATATATTGCTACATATATATATAGATATATCCTACTATATCTAATATCACATCCAATAGCAATCCATCAAATCAATAACTGCAAAAATTCCACATTCAATTTGAGTGAGAAAAATCTCACCTTTGCTTTTTTATTTGCAATCCAATCCAATCTCGACCCAATTATCTTGATTTATACCTTGTATAAAAAATTATACAAATTTATTAATATTCGAACCAATTAAATAACCCATTTCCGTTTTTAATTGTTAAATTTTGATAGTTCGTTCTAAACCAATTTCTAAATTAATAAAGTTTATTTAACCACCATTTAAATTTCTTTAAACCCATTTCCCTTTTATAAATTTATTTAACTAAAAATTTTAAAACCAAATTTCCATAAATAAATCATTTCACTCAAAAATTTCCTTTTTATAAAGAAAATAAATTCCTTTTTCACTCAAAACTTTATATATATATATCTATATAAATATCATCATCTTTTATATATATTTATTTTCTGTTTATACATCTATTTAAACTTGCAGTAAAAATCAATACTGCTGTATAATTTATAACCAAAATATATATATTTATATACACACACTATCTAATCATCTCTGTGTATATTTATATGTACCTAATTCATGTATACATATATAAATGTGCACGGAATTAAACTAAAGCAGGTTATACCTCACTATCGAACGAGACTCCTACTCGCGACTTCGAGTGAACTGCACGCAACCCCAGATCTGCCGACGAACTCCATCGACCACCTGACTTCGTAGTCGCCACTGCCACCAACACCCAGTCGCCTCGCCCATCTCCACGTCGTCTTCTACTCAACTTCGGCCTCGCGAAATCGAGTACGTCCACCGTCCCTTATCCTCGAATCGAACTGCGATAACCCCACGCACACGCGAGTTGCCCCGCCCTCGCAATTCGATTTCCTGGCCGCCATCACCTCAACGCTCACGCGCTCGCGCGCGCATCCCCTAGAACGGCAACCTTAGCTTCCAAAAAAATCGCGACTCGCCTAGACTATGGCCCATCGCGCTATGTCGCGACTTCGAACCCTAGACGCCATCCACTGCCTTGCGTGCGCCTCTCCCTCAGATGATCCTCAGATCGCCTCGCGATTTGGATTCGAGGTTTCGAATCCCAGAAGAGTATCGCGATTCATTTTTTTTCCTTTGGGGACGAACTGAATTGATTTCGTGAACTTTATTGAGAAGGGGAGGGATTTGTTTCGAATGGGAGAAACATTACAGGCCCCCTTTTTTTTCCGTCTAAATCTGAGAGGGCTTCGGCCATTGTTTACTTGATTTTTGAACGAGAATTTCCTTCTTTTAATTTGAATGAAGATGCTCGGTTTTTAGAAGAGGGAAAGGGGAGCAAAAGAACGTGATTTAGCAGGAGAACGTGTTCGCACGAATTTCTTCCGTGTTTTTGGGCGTGTTTTCAGGCGTGAGGTAAGGGAGAGGTACGTGGCTGATGCTTTGACAAATATTAAATTTAAATTTTAAAATTGAATTCAATTTAATCTCTACGCGTTTAACTATCGTGTGTTCTCAAAACAACTTCAATCGCTACGAAATTTGAAACCCAAAAATAATACAAAATTACGGACCCAATGGAACTGGTTTCGTCGAATTCCGAGACTGTGCCTCGGACGACTATTTTTAAATATCGATACGAACGATAATTTTTCAAAACTGAACAAAACAGTTCGAAATACAATTCTGAAGCTGCTGTTATCTTCAGTGTTATCAATAAAAATTTTACAAGCGTTTGAAATATTTTTCTTTAGCTTTAAAATTGAAGATTATTTAACATTCAATAGATTAAATTCTGTAATTTAACCGCCAAATTTTAAAGTTATATCGGGGATTCAAATTAAATCATCGTTCAAATATTTAAAATTAATTAAATATTCTCAATTTAATTTGGTCAAAATTCTAGGTCGTTACAGACTTCCCCCCTTAAAAGAATTTCGTCCTCGAAATTACAAGTTAGAAAGAAAGGTCCTTAACTCGTCTACTATTTTTCACAATCCAAATAGTTTTATCACTTTTCAAACAGATCTTCCTACTAAAGATTCGTTATCATCTCAACTAAATTTTCAACTTCAATTTTAAGTTTCAAAAAACATTGTTTAACTTCTAAATTCAAATTCGAGTTTAAATTCAAATTTTAACTTTAAAATTTTCTCAAAAATTTTCTAACACTCGAAATTTTCGAAAATTTTTGCCAGCGTCTCCTTTGCGCGGCTAATACGGTACGATTACAAAACGTCCCTACGGCTCAGATTTCAAAAAGAAAAGAAAAAGCCAAGCGGCTAGATAAGAAATCATCAAATTTCATATTGAAATTCAAATACATACCTTTAGTCGAGCAATTCAAATTTATCTTCAAATTTAAAATCCCAATTCCATTATAACACCTGTATATCCTACTAGCCGTCATATCTAGTTATACTATTCAGACCATTTTGCAAATTCTATTACAAAATTTTCAATATAAACTGCTTATACATTTTTACTTCACTGTTGAAGTTATATATCTATTCTCATTCAATTTTACATTTCCCATTCATTTGTATTTAGTTTACCATTTCAACTAAATTTGGATTCAATTTACTTTCAATTCTGAAATATTGAATTTTATCAATTATCTGTCATTTACAACTGCACTATCTTAAATTAGTTCCAATTACTAATTCAAATTGATATCAATTCAATTTATTTTAATTCTACTTCGATTAAATCTACTTACATTTAAACTGGATTTCCAACTTCCATACGAATTTTAATTCATCTTTCATTTACAATTATTCAACTCAATTCATTTGCTTACGAATTCGAAATGAATTTCAACTTTCAATTTCATTTTCATTTAATTGATTCACTTATACTTGCTTTGATTTAACTTCATTCTTTTAAGTTAAATTTATTCTATCAAAATTCAAATTTGTACAAGTTATCAACTTAATAATATTTCATAAGTATTTTTACATAGTATTCCAGAGTCTTAATAACATTTTCAAAACCATTTTTTGAAAACAATTCAATTTATCCCTAGAATTTCCAAAACAAAAACCAAATTTTCCAAACAACTTCCATTTAAAACAATTTGGCAGCAATTTCTCTTTTGGAAACCCGAAAATGAATTCTAATGATGTGGCCATCCTCATCAGGATTATTTTCCAGCGACCGAAAAGAGTTTAGAGCTTTCATCTCTCCAAAATACTTTTCCAAAACCTTTGAAATTCATTTTCAAATCAAAAATGATTTAAACTTTCCAAATCTCCAAAATTTTCAAATTCTTTTCAAAGCGTTTCCAAAACTTCTCTGAAATTCCGTTTTAAATTATAAGTCACAATTATAATTTATATTCTCAAATTTCATTTATATGTGAATTTATTTCTTAACTTTGGAGTTACGATTTGAATTTATTATTCCATTTCATACAATAATGATAACTTTCAATATTATCACTTTCCTAACAAATAAGCATCCATATACTATGATAATTCATAGAAAATCATTTCTTTTATATACAAAAATAGTCTTGGGTAAAATTATCTCATTCACCCTATTCAAAAACAATACTGTGCCGAATTGTTCTATTCAAGTGTTTAGAAACCCCTTCGATCCAGTTGCGCAGACTGTGCCGACGAAGGTTCATATACCACTCAATAAACCAATCATCACAATATAAAACAATTTTATATTCACTAACAAATACGCGCTCGTATCTATTATTACACTCAAACTCATTCTAGAGTACTACTGACTCTATCTCTAATGAGTAACACCCAACATAGCAGGGTTGTCGCTTAACCATATGCTCTGATACCACGCTGTCACATACCGAAATTTTCGACTTTCGAAAATTCGACATCGATACTCACTTTATCGACTGCCGAGCAATCGAGTGCCGGAAACTCCAATAGTGAGGGTTTTAAAAAGAAGAAAAAGGCAGAAGAAGAAGATAGAAGAAAAAGAGAAGAAAGAAGAACAACAGAACAACATCAGAACAGAAAACAATATCAGAATCTTACACATCGCAGCGGAACAATATATAATAGGTAAATGAATAATCTTTAAACAAAGAACTATATCGTTTTATACATACATCAATCAGAGTCAATAAACAACAATGGACAGTTATATAAACTTGTCCTCATACAGAATACACAGCGGAATAAATACTATCAGATACAAATACTACGTCTCGTCATCCAGCTTATCTCCAAAGCTCCAGAATATCCAGAATATCCTGATAACATAACTCTAGGCTGCCCGTGTGGAAAATGGTGGGCACCCAGAGTTTAGAAGGGAAACAATAAACTCCGAGTCAGTCATGGTGACTAGTGTGAGATCGTAAAACAGTTATTTTTCACAAAGAAAATAAAACAAATTCGAAATGCTTTTGGAAAATGAAACTACCATAAGACCTCCCGCCACACACACAATGCAAACGCAGAATTGGAGGAGATTTCTTCTTATGATAGTCAAAGATGCTTACTACGCAAAAAATCAAATCATTTTTGATATTATTATTAGTGCATAGTGGAAAACATTTTGAAAGTAGAATATTAATCTTAGCCAGCATAGGTACCATTATATTATGCCTGCTATAGCTGCCTCCTGAGGAGACAGGTTATACAATTGAAATCGTAAAGGCTCGTATTGTTTCTTTGGATTTCCAACAAATGGTCAGGCTAAGGAACTTCCTATCCACGATGGGTACGTCCCTGGAATAGACGACCCGAGAACCTAACGTTACGGTTAGATCTCTGCCAACACAAGGCCGGGTTACCTCTGCAAAAATAGGTAACTACTGACACGCGTATGCCATCCCCCGATCGTCACCGATCTTCTCGAGGATCCCCGATTTCCAACAAACCACAAAGTAATAAATTTGCAGCAACCACAGAGGTTAAGTATCTGGGCTCCATACCATGATACCACCTTTATCCATAAGGAATGACATACACTAAGGGGCGCTACTCCCTAGAACCTTGCCGCATCCTTCCTGTTTCGACCATTTCCGGGGTGTGAGGCTCGACGAAGTCTCGTCCACAAAGCTACGCTTTCTACAAAGCCATGCTTCGGGTCAAACCAAATGATCAACCTATGATCACAAAGATATAAGATCAAACAAATGATCATATCGCAAATGATCAAACACTGATCATTTCACAGCAACACTCAGTATGCCACGTTACCAAATTGGGATATATCGCTGATGAATTTCAACTACATAACCTCTGAGCTCGTACGTCTCAGAGACGGGTGTTAAGCTAAGAGAATAAATTCTCCCCCACCAACAGAAATGTATTTGAAAGAAATCAGCTTTATATCTCAAATTGTAACGTCAGACACACAATCCATACAAGTCTGTTTCGGGATCGAACAGAACCGAAGGCACTTCTCACGAAGCCCTTGCACATCCGGATAATTTTCTAATCACGTCTAGACTTCCCGTCACTAAGGGTGATAAAACCTCTAAATCGGAGATCAGTCGATGTAGAGTAACTCGACGGTAATCCTTCCGTTTTCAAAAATATCCGGTCTTTAACATCGGTCTTCGAATGCAATTCATAACGACGTATCACATATTCGGAATGGGTTATACGACCCCATGGTCCTTTCCCGGCTAACCCGAATAGTGAGCGATTTTTTAAAAACAAGTGTGGCATTCAAATTCATCCAATTCACAACAAATACCTATTCAAGGTAATTATTGATAGTCGGTTATTTAACTATCAATAAAGATGCGCAACATCATCAGATTCCAAATAATTTTCCCAAAGTATTTTATCTTCCAAAATATCTTTACTAGATATAAAATATCCACACTTCAAAAATAAATCGACATTTATTTTTCTAAAACAATTCCCCTTTCTTTTATAAATTCCAAAGTGAATTTATATTTTCAAAATATCTACTGATATACGATTTTCAAATCGATTTCAATATTCAATTTCAATTTATCTTTAAGAAGATAAATTCTCAAAAACATTTCATTTCATTTTGAAAATGCATTTCCATACTTATTTAATAATAAGTAATTCACAAATCTATTTATTTTCAACACTTGGAAAATATTCGATATACTTAAATCAATATTAAGTATATATTTCATTCTTTAAGGAAATCATTCTCTTAAGCACATTTATTTGAGTCAAAACGAATGTTACGTAAAACATCGTTACGACGACTCAAAATCACTAGTATAGGGATTCGAAATTTAAGATAGATATGTAAATCCCAATACTACATCAAAACATTTTCTTTCGAAAATCATTTACTATAACAACAGTGTTATAGTCCATCATTTCCTTATATTTTCGAAAACGCCTATTTCAACAATGAACGTTGAAATCTGTGCTTTCGATTCATAATACATTTTAAAACATCTTTAAAATGTTTAACTTCATTTTTAATATCACTTCTTCAAAAATAAATCCATTTTTATTTAACAATATATTCACCGTCCAAAATCGTGAATATAATTCACTTAACCCAATTTCAATCATTTCTACACATTTTATTTCAATAAAGATTCGCTATCCAAAATCGCGAATATATCTTCTTTAATAACCTCCTACATTTAACTTATCAAATCCAATTGATTTCGAATTTATAAAACAATGTTTATAAATTCTATTTCTATTTTCTAAC
Organism: Allium fistulosum; assembly: GCA_030737815.1. NCBI lineage: Eukaryota > Viridiplantae > Streptophyta > Magnoliopsida > Asparagales > Amaryllidaceae > Allium > Allium fistulosum. Next base: position 1,125,894,958 of record CM060902.1, on the reverse strand, counting down.
AACTTCAATTTAATAAATCTCCTTTATTAACAATTCGATTCATAACTCAAATCTTATACCAACAATCCATATTATAAGTTAAATACTTATAATTCCTTTATTTTACAAAATCATTTCCATTTATAAGTTCATAATTTATAAATTTCTTTTATTTATAAATTCTTAAAAATTCATTTTAACGCTTATAAAAACTTGTTTTATAATACCAACATTTTAAAGTTAAAATATCAATCTTGTACATCTTTTACATACATCGTTTTAATAATTCAAAAATTCCAATTAAAACCATTTTATAAATTTCTTAACTATTTATTTCAAAAGAAATTACCTTTTGGTTATAATTCACAAATCTTAACTTTTATAACTTTAAAATCTTAACGTTTATTTATTAATTCAAAAATTAAATAAAACGTCTACTTCCAAAAATCACTTTAAAATCCTTTTAAAGTAAAAGTCGTTATTTTTAAATTTCAAAACTGAATCCGATGATGCAACAGCACCAATTAGTCAATCACAACAACAAACATCATATATCAATATGATAACAGAATATACATCAATATCTGTAAATAAATAAATACAGTTGAGGAATCCAGTTGGATCCCTCCAACCTGTTTCCCTGCATCCAAAGACATTAGCACAATACCAATTCCACTTCGAGGTGGAATATCGCGGTATATGGGTTTTATAAAAATAATCCGCTTACTAACGGCGCAATAGGGTCTCATCCGCTATACGAGGCGGGAAATCAATCAATCCAATATATACATATGCCAATATGTATATATTGCTACATATATATATAGATATATCCTACTATATCTAATATCACATCCAATAGCAATCCATCAAATCAATAACTGCAAAAATTCCACATTCAATTTGAGTGAGAAAAATCTCACCTTTGCTTTTTTATTTGCAATCCAATCCAATCTCGACCCAATTATCTTGATTTATACCTTGTATAAAAAATTATACAAATTTATTAATATTCGAACCAATTAAATAACCCATTTCCGTTTTTAATTGTTAAATTTTGATAGTTCGTTCTAAACCAATTTCTAAATTAATAAAGTTTATTTAACCACCATTTAAATTTCTTTAAACCCATTTCCCTTTTATAAATTTATTTAACTAAAAATTTTAAAACCAAATTTCCATAAATAAATCATTTCACTCAAAAATTTCCTTTTTATAAAGAAAATAAATTCCTTTTTCACTCAAAACTTTATATATATATATCTATATAAATATCATCATCTTTTATATATATTTATTTTCTGTTTATACATCTATTTAAACTTGCAGTAAAAATCAATACTGCTGTATAATTTATAACCAAAATATATATATTTATATACACACACTATCTAATCATCTCTGTGTGTATATATATGTACCTAATTCATGTATACATATATAAATGTGCACGGAATTAAACTAAAGCAGGTTATACCTCACTATCGAACGAGACTCCTACTCGCGACTTCGAGTGAACTGCACGCAACCCCAGATCTGCCGACGAACTCCATCGACCACCTAACTTCGTAGTCGCCACTGCCACCAACACCCAGTCGCCTCGCCCATCTCCACGTCGTCTTCTACTCAACTTCGGCCTCGCGAAATCGAGTACGTCCACCGTCCCTTATCCTCGAATCGAACTGCGACAACCCCACGCACACGCGAGTTGCCCCGCCCTCGCAATTCGATTTCCTGGCCGCCATCACCTCAACGCTCACGCGCTCGCGCGCGCATCCCCTAGAACGTCAACCTTAGCTTCCAAAAAAATCGCGACTCGCCTAGACTATGGCCCATCGCGCTATGTCGCGACTTCGAACCCTAGACGCCATCCACTGCCTTGCGTGCGCCTCTCCCTCAGATGATCCTCAGATCGCCTCGCGATTTGGATTCGAGGTTTCGAATCCCAGAAGAGTATCGCGATTCATTTTTTTTTCCTTTGGGGACGAACTGAATTGATTTCGTGAACTTTATTGAGAAGGGGAGGGATTTGTTTCGAATGGGAGAAACATTACAGGCCCCCTTTTTTTTCCGTCTAAATCTGAGAGGGCTTCGGCCATTGTTTACTTGATTTTTGAACGAGAATTTCCTTCTTTTAATTTGAATGAAGATGCTCGGTTTTTAGAAGAGGGAAAGGGGAGCAAAAGAACGTGATTTAGCAGGAGAACGTGTTCGCACGAATTTCTTCCGTGTTTTTGGGCGTGTTTTCAGGCGTGAGGTAAGGGAGAGGTACGTGGCTGATGCTTTGACAAATATTAAATTTAAATTTTAAAATTGAATTCAATTTAATCTCTACGCGTTTAACTATCGTGTGTTCTCAAAACAACTTCAATTGCTACGAAATTTGAAACCCAAAAATAATACAATATTACGGACCCAATGGAACTAGTTTCGTCGAATTCCGAGACTGTGCCTCGGACGACTATTTTTAAATATCGATACGAACGATAATTTTTCAAAACTGAACAAAATAGTTCGAAATAAAATTCTGAAGCTACTGTTATCTTCAGTGTTATCAATAAAAATTTTACAAGCGTTTGAAATATTTTTCTTTAGCTTTAAAACTGAAGATTATTTAACATTCAATAGATTAAATTCTGTAATTTAACCGCCAAATTTTAAAGTTATATCGGGGTTCAAATTAAATCATCGTTCAAATATTTAAAATTAATTAAATATTCTCAATTTAATTTGGTCAAAATTCTGGGTCGTTACAAATATAATCACCAATAAAGATGTATATCAACGACGATCTATTTTGTGGCCAAAGAATTCATAAACAACAAGCAAAAACATTAATCGTAGACCGTTCACAAAATGGCTGTAAGAATATAGTCTAGAGTATCTAGAAATTTTGCATGGAATGCCACAAACTGACAACCTATACCACTAGAAGTTTTGAATTATGGAGATGTTTTTGCTAAAATAGCAATAAGAGGGACTATAGGATGTCAAATTAGTAAATTTAATGGGAACTAGTTAACGAAACTTTTGAATCTATAAAACTACTTTAGGAAAATAAGCAAAATGGAACTTAGAGCAAATCCAACAGTTGTTAAGATTTCATATTTTCTGAAATGTACACCGAAACAGCGCTCCAACAGAGTGTGTAAAATGTGATAGTGTGGATTTGGTGCAGCATAGTTCGGGAATATAGGATTGTGATTGGCACTTATTCAACAAGCGCCATATTTTCAGGCGCTTGTTCAACAAGCACCCAGTGCTCAGGCGCTTGTTCAACAGGCGCCTGAAATATATTTTATAATTATTTAATGTCAGGCGCCTATTCAACAGGCATCTGAACATCAGGCGCCTGTTGAACAAGCGCCTGGTTAAATTCTATTGAAGTTAGATCTGCCTGGACTGCACCATGAAGAGTTGCTGGAAAGGATATGAGCAGCAGCTTGATTGCCATATATTGAAGCATGAGGTTGATGTTTATTAAACTGGAGTTGCCAGCTATTGAAGTGAAATTTTATGTAGTGATTATTGCACAATGGTGATGTTGTGGAGTAGTGCGTTGGAGTAGATTTGACTGTGATTGGCAGGTTGTGTTCGATGATGGTAGGTTAGTGGTTAGAGCAGTAGTCTGGTGATGAAGTTGTGATGCCAATGCAGCAAGAAGGATGTGGTTGGAGCAGTAAATGAAGTTCTGGAGTGGTATCTTGTGTGCACTGAACTGAAGCTTAGGAGTAAGTGGAATGTTGTAGGATAAGGAATGATGGATGATAGGGGATATAGTTCTGTTTATGGTTTGTAAGGGGGAGTGGAAGTGAACTGTTGCATATAACAGAGATTGTTGAACGGTTGGAAGTGAATTGTATATAACAGGTGATGTGCTGTGGTTTGTAAGGAAGAGATCGTTCTGGGGAGTTGTTGTATGTAACAGAGAGAGTATGGCAAATATATAGGGTGATTTGAATGATGGTGGAAGGTGTTTGTTTGAATGTATGTTTACAGGTAGATGGTGTGATGCAGTTTTGAAGGAAGATGGTGGTTTTGCAGTTTTGGTCAAAGTGAGTTGAGTGGAGAGGATGAGCTGTCAGTGGGCATGTAGATAGAGTTGTTGAACGTTGTTGTACATGACACTGTAAAAGGAAGGACAGTAAAGTAGAAGTGTGGTTAAGGTAGAAATTAAAGGTTTTGTGATGAGGCAGAAATTAGAGATTTTGTATGGTATGTGGCAGTGAAATGAAATGTTGGGATTTGCTTGAAGTGTTGTGACTATGTCTTGGCAAGGGTGTATGCTGGGTGGAAAATGTTGTTGTTGTAAGGAGTCAATGGGATGGTTTGTGAATAAGGCAGCGAGAAGTTGGGCAAAGTAAGGAGTTGCAGGTAGCAGAAAAGAAATGTATTGACAAATGTAGTGACAAATTAAGAAAAAAAAGAAAAACAAATGTGTGCTCATATCCTTTCCAGCTTGGTTGCATGTATAAATCTGGAGTTGCCAGCTAGGAAAGTCTTTGTTTTGAAGCCCAGAGTTTGCGTCCAGCTATGACTTGCCACCAATCATTTAGACTTATTCCTGTCTTCAATTATTGTCAGTTATTTTTACATTATTATATCATACTTGTGAAACACTTAATTGTGTAATATTGTTGGATACTACAATAAAACTCATCTATGTAAATCATACTTAACAATAATGTTGGATACTACAATAAAACTCATCTATGTAATATCTATTAGTGTAAACCGAGAACTGTGATAAAAATATTGATTTGCTTGTAATAATTGTATTGAGATTATCAGATGGGTTTAGATTTTAATTTATGTTTACTCACTGACTTCAAATTTTTTCATCGCAGGTAATTAAAGATGGCGATGGCACATTCTTCTTCCGTAGCAAGTAGCAAGCATATGAAACTTTTTAGATGCACGTTTTGTTGTTGGCATTTGGTGCGGACTTACTTTATTGATATTATATTTTTGTTTAACATATACCTTATCTTTGTTTAACAATATTATGATAACTTGGTCTACTGTGTTATTTTTGTTTATGGATATTATTGAAACTTGATTTATAGATGTTTTTTAAACGCTGTTGTAAACTGTAGTAAAACATCATCCCAACTGTAAAAACATAACACAGCACGCATTAAACGCTGTAATAAAAATATTAACAGCCTAAATAAAACGCTGTCAAAAGAATAATTTCCACAGCGTTTAAAACTAAGCTGTTGTAAGTTCTCTTTATACGATAACTTGTCGTTATACAGCGTTTGTTCTAACGCTGTTGTGTCATATAACAGCGTTTAATAAACGCTGTGGTATCAAATTTTTTACAGCGTTTTCTATTTTGCTGTTAAAACTTTTGCATCTACGACAGCATGTCGTTATACAGCGCTTATAATAACGCTGTTGTATCATATAACAGCGTTTTTGAAACGCTGTCAAAAGCTGTTTCTGGTGTAGTGGGCGTGGTTGCACCAGATTAAATCTTCAAATCCGACGGCCTGAGATCCCTAAGCCATACTATAAATAGAACCCTAGGCTTAGCTAGTTTTCTCATTCGGATTTTCTCCCAATTGGGTTCATTGCCTGAGGCTGAACCCTAAATAGAAAAAATTTCTGGGGAGGAAATCTTTTTAATAAAAATATTTTACACCCTAGAAGTGGATCCAGGAATGCCTAGGATTAGAGCTAAGGACCACAGGTGAGTGTTTTGTAATTATTTTAGATTTGTAAGCAATTTAAAATAATAGGGTTCTCAATAGCTGTAGTTTTTCTACAATTTTGAGACTGTTTTATGTAAGTTGATTTACAATTAGTTTTTAAGTAAATTTTAGAAGTTCTTTTCAGTCTATTTTTATTCAGCTATTTTATTTAGTTATTTGCATTTATTTACAGTTATTTACATCTATTTTAAGTTGGAATTTAGCCTGTGAATGTTAGTTTCTTTTATAGAGATCTAATTCTTTTTGACGCGAATAAAATATTAAAAAAAAGAATTCGCAAATATAGATTAAAATAGAAAAACACTAAATTTACAGAAATCAGATGTAAAATGTGAAAAACTGAAATAAAATGGAGATGGACTAAAATAGGTAAATTTGAGATATTTACAAGCATGATTATAACAAGTGGTTATAACTAAAAAGAGTAAATAGAAGAGTAACAGTTGCAAGAACCATTATAACACGTAGGTTATAATTAGAAAGAAAGTAATAACAAAAGGGGCTTATTCTAAAACTTAGATTTGGATTAAGTTAATAAGCAAATATAGCAGCAGTGGTCCGTACTGGCAGCATTCCCTTTTCAGGTCTAGGACTGATGGTCTCATACGTGTGTAAGGCTGTGCACGCTTATGCTAATTAGGGTAAATAAGTGGCCAATAGATAGAGGCTCAAAATTGGGGATTTGAGCATAGGGCGCAAAGTTAGAAGATTTGTTTGTTAGGACCAGTACCAGCAGCATTCCCTTTCAGGTCGAGGACTGATGGTCTCACACATAGGTGAGGTTGGGCACGCTTGTCCTGATTAGGGGAAATAAAGAGTCAAATAGGGGGCGACAGTTAGTGTGTACCGGCGATGACCGAGCATGCGGCATCGACTAGGGTAAATAATTCGCTACCGCATTCTAAGCGCTAAGAGGTGTCTTTTGTTGTGGGACCAATATGATTGGTTCACAGTGGCACAAAAGAGATAGGAAAGGTCGATCAATGGGTAGAATTAGGATTTTAGCCTAATCAAGTTAGTAGTTGAGATAGGATTAGGGTTTCAGCCTAATCACAGCATTTTAAGACAAGTGCAAACAATCAAAGCAAACAGTCAAACGGAATCAGATAGTGTTTTATGCATGTTTTATCTTTTCTATATCTTCCTTTCAAGCTAGAATTATTGCTTAGTCTATTATCATTATCTTGCTTTGAAATGCTAGTAATTACTTTCACTCACTAGACTTATTGTCTGACCCACTCCTCTATCTTTCATTTTTCCCCAATAGGCCAGCAGAGTTGCGGATAATTGATTCAGGTTGCTTGGAGATTCATTTCCTGAACTTTCTCATTTCAGATGTATTCTTTTGCTTTTCATCATTTTCATTTGGCTTATGATGGATTGGCACTTGTGAGAGGGATTGTTATTTTTGTACTCTGATTAGTGAGACTGAGATATATTTTCATGAGACATGAGAGATTTCGAATATTTGAGACATGTTATATTTTTATGACTTATTTTGAGATGAATTTTAATTCTGAATGATAAGTTACTATTTAAATGTTTTCCTCTGCTTTTACTTATTTTTCTTGTGAATCTTAGTCTCTGTGATTCTTTAGCTATACCTATAATGTACCACATCTTTTGGTGTGCCCTTTAGGAATACTAAAGGGTGCGGGTTGTTTTAGTTTAGGTTGCTACCGAGCATGGATTGGATGTCCATGTATAGTGCTATACTAGACTGTGATAGGAAGACTGTTAGACTGGGCACTTGTAGTGGGTGTAGCTGTAACATCCCCTATCTAGAGGCCTAAAGCTAAGCGCTACAAATGTTGTAGTCATCTATAGTATTAACTTCCAGCGACTAAATACGGCTATGTTAATGGTATCTATAATATCAGAAGCACTTGAATATGAAACAAATCATAGATTTCAAATCAACACTTTTCCATTAAATTTCAAAACAGATGTTCCATATTCAGATTATATAATCCCAAACATTTCCTAGGTTATTATAAAATATACTTATTACAAAATACGCCAAGAGCGGCATACGAAGATGCCCCCTTGGATGATTAGAGTCATATAGTCATAATTGACTTAATACATACACAGTGGAAATAAACACAGAACAAAGAACTACAACTCCTAAATAGCAATGCGTTAGCCTCCTACTCACCTCTGGTAGCATTATTCGTCATCCTACTAAAACCTAAAAGAGCCTCAACCCTCAGCCTACTCAAATCAATTTCGAGCACTCGAGAGTTTAAGGGGAAAACATAACCTTCGAGCCAGACATAAATCCTGGTGTGAATAATACTATACATTTCAATTATTAATGTTAAGTGAGACCATGCCACTTAGCAGAACGGGTTTCCCCTCACTAACATAATTTTATAACATATCTTTTGCAAATGTTTTCCTGCAACCAAAATTGGTCAAATATTGTAAAGCATCATTATGTAAACATACATATCAGGTAACAAATGGACTATCTGTCTGAACACTATAGTTTTGTTTGGCTTACTATTAATCTTTGGTTGACTCGGGCCTACCAGACAATACAACAAAATAATCTAACATCTGTTAGACACACCTCTTCTGGATGGTCTGTCCTTAACTATCTGCTAAATACTTCTCTTCTGGATAGTCTGTCCTAAACTTAACATCTCCTAGGGTCACCTGATCCTAATTGTTTTGCGGGCTCACCAACAACCTATATGTATACAAACGTATATTCCTTTCTGTGTGTAATCATAATTTTAGTCTTACCTGCAACAAAGCCCTACACATTGGAATATTTGACTAAATTAGCTAGGGCCAATAGCTAATGTATAGGGCACGACCTTATACCAGTCCAATCTAGTATTCTAATATCTGAGTCAATTATACTTAGGGATACCTTCCCATAGTTTTCCTTGAAAACTTTTTCAAATGATTTAAAACCTTTAAATCAAACTCACACAAGGAATATATATAATCTTTTTTCTTTACTCAAAATCACCTTGCCATGTTATATATATATATATATATATATGTATATATACTTTATTCAAACCTTAGTTGATGAAAACATATAAACACTTGAAAGTACCCCTTTCAATTCTAATGTAAGTAACCCTTTCTAAACATTTGAAAGCATCTCTTTTGAAACCAAATAAAACCCTTTATTCATCTAGGCCAAAGCTTCTCCTTTCAAAACCATACTTAAAACCCTTTCAAAACCTTTAAAAACCTTCCTTTCGAAAGCATTAAAATTTTAGGCGTCATATCTTAAAACACTTCAAAACATTGGCTTTAAAACCTTGGAAAAACCTTCCATTTCAACCCTTTCGAAACCGTCAAAAAATAGTACCTTTCGACTCCTTCGAAACCCTTTGGGGAACCACCCCATCGAAACCATTTTAAATACCTTTCGAAAGTATTAAACCTTTAGAAACTCAAACCTTTCGAAAGCACTTGGGTTCAATTTAAAACATGTGGAAAAACACCTTTTGAAACCATTTTAGTCAAAACCTTTCTCTTTTGAAACCATTGGGTTATACTACAATAAAACAAATAGGGTCACTTGAAACATCTAAGCTAAAAGCCTCTATTTTGAAACCTTTTCCTAAGTAAAGAAGTGATGATGTCAAAACCGTCCCTTTGAAACCATTGGAGAAGTGGTTATTTTAAAGATAAAGTATACCTTTCGATTCAATTGACTTCGAAAGGTAGAGAGGCGGCAACTAGGGGTTTCGACCCCTTCAAAAGTATTACTTAAAACAAAAGATTGCAACCAAGTCGAAACCATTCCTTTGAAAATATTTGACCCATTCGAAATCCAACTAAGTCGAAACCCAACCTTTTGAAAGCAAAGCAGGCGCTACCATTTATTTTAAAACAAAAGGCGCTTCGACTCTTTCAGAACCCCTTAGTTTCGACTCTTACCTTTTGACTTTCTCCAATTCACTTTGTACCAACATGTTGATACTATATGCATTGGTTGGTGGAAGGAGGCAGAGGGTCTTAGTCGAAAGCTACCTGGGCGGAACCAAAATAGGCGAAACATACTTTTGGCATAAAATTCTGATTTAAAACCTTTTTAAGTGAACTTTTTAACTATTTGCCTTGTTTGTCAAACTCTTATTGCTTGCTAGTTTTTTTCTTCTAAAAGTGCTGCCATAATTTCATAATTTATTAATTAAAATCTTTTGTAAAACACTCCTTCTCCTTAATTAAATATATAAAACATTTAAGTCCCATACCTTAAATAATTTTATATATTCATCAAAACACTTAGGAAAATTCTATAAAAATTCCAGAAAATCCTTTCCCATATGTTTTCTAACATATATAAATTTCAGTCCCAAACTAATTACAATTTAGCCGTAAATTATTTATAACCCAATCAATCATTTTCTTCACTAGAAAATTAATATAAAATCCACATTAATTCGAAAAATTATGAAAATTGAAACCCATCTCTAGAATACCATTTCTGACCTACATTTAAATTTTTAAGGCATTATGGTGTCATTTTGATAGGGTTTTCATACCAAACATATCATAAAAACTAATATGAACATGTATAAAGCATCAACAAGCATATATAAACTTTCAATCATCCAAAACATATCATTATCATGCAAAATCATTTTGGGTTAACCTTACAACCGAAAAATATAAGAAAAATGGGATATAGTAATCATTCACCTTGGCTTTGTGATTAAAGATGTGAGATTTGATCTTGATTATGTTGATTTACTTCTTCCTCTTAAAAATCCTAGCTTTATCTTCTCTTGAGATTGAAAATGGTGGCTGGCCTTAGAGTATTTTACTTGAGAATAAAATGAATGTGTATTTAGTTTTCTAAGGGTTTAGGGTATAAGTTCATCCTATTTCCCCTTTTTTGCCTTCCATATTCCTAACACTTTTATTCATGCTATCTTGTTTTGATTTACATTTCACATGGCACAGCTACCCTTAGTTAAACCAAATTTCAATCTATTAATCATCGTACATTATTTTATTTTATTTAGCTAATTAAATATTCTAAATAATGTTACTTAAAATATAGGGTGTTACAATCTGCCCTCCTTAAAGAATTTCATCCTTGAAATTACGATAAGAAACACAACAAAACAATCAAAGGTAAAACATACCATCAAACAAATCAGGATAAGTGTCTCCAATCCTACTCCCAGTCTCCCAAGTACAGTCTCCAGCATCGTCACTCCACTGGAATTTCACTAACCTGGTTGTCTTGTTCCTCAACTTCTACTCATCTCTCTCGACTATCCGGATAAGCCTCCTAACTATATGCATGTCTTGTTCCACTACTAAATCTTCTAACACAGTTTGTGCTATAGTAGTGTCTGGATCCCTAACACACGTCCTCAGATGAGATATATGGAAAACATCGTGGACTCCTGCCAAGCTACTGGTAACTCTACTTTATACGTGAGTTTCCCAATCCTTTCTAAAAAAGAAATGGTCCAACAAACCTCGGTGCTAACTTCCCCATCTTCCCAAACCTAATAACACCTTTCATCAATGATACCTCGATTATTTAATTTAGCTACCCTTAGTTGAATCAAATCTCAATATATTAATCATCTTACATTATTTTATCTAATTTAGCTAATTAAATATTCTAAATAATGTTACTAAAAATATGGGGTGTTACAATAGCTTAAAGGGTTTCTATGATCCATGAGGATCGGTTATGTTGAGCTACCTTTATTCCTTAAACCTACCACAGGATGAGCTTGTTTCTATCCCAATTGTTAGGGATTTTTCAGATGTATTTTCTAAGGTTAATGGTCTTCTACCTTAGAGAGATTGAATTTAGGATCTATCTTGTCGAGAATGCTCGAGCAGTTGCTTTTCCTTTAAGGCACATGGCTCCAAGGGAATAACACGAGTTGAGTAGCAAGTAAATGAGCCATTGGAGAAGGGTTTCATTAGGAGGAGTATTTCCAAGTGGGGGGCACTAGTCGTATTTGCCATCAAGGCAGATGGTTCGCTTAGACATTGCATCGATTACTGCGAGCCAAATAAGCTGGCAAAGAAGAATTGCTATCATTTTCCCCCCACATAGATGATCTCTTCGATCAGCTGTTTGGAGCGAGAGTATTTTCCCAGCTCGACTTAGCCATAGGTTTCCATTATTGAGAGTGACCGAGGATAGTATTTAGAAGACTACATTTAGGAATTCGATGGGTTATATGAGTGGTTAGTCATTCCTTTTGGACTAACCAGTGCTCCTGCTTATTTTGTTGAGTTAATGAGCCAAGTGTTAAGGGAGTTGCTAAATAAGATTATGGTGGTATTTGTGGATGATATCTTCGTATACTTGAGGAGTAGGGAGGAGCATGATTTGCGTTTGGAGGAGGTGCTTAGGACCCTCCGAGCACATAAGTTTAAAGTTAAATTTTCTAAGTGCCACTTTTGGAGAGATGAAGTTTTCTTTTTGGGGCACATTGTTTCAGAGAATAATTTAGCTGTGGATCCTAGTAAGTTGGCGGCAGTGCAGGATTGGCCTATCCAGAAGAATGCCATAGAAGTGAGGAGCTTTCTTGGTCTCGAGGGTTATTATAGGAAGTTCACTAAGGACTTTGCTAGGATATCTACCCCATTGACTTGCCTCACCAAGAAGAGTCTAGCTTTTACATGGGATGCTAAGTGTGAGGATGCTTTTTTTAGGTTGAAGGATGATTTGACCAGTGCACCTATATCAGTGTTACCGGATGGGAGTAAACCATTTACGGTTTATACCGATGCTTATGGTATTAGACTTGGAGCAGTGTTGATGCAGAAGGGTAGAATGGTATGCTATGCTAGTAGGCAGTTGAAAACTCATGAGAGGAACTCCTCGACGCATGATCTTGAGCTGGCAGCTGTAGTCTTTACTCTTAAGTCTTGAAGACATTATCTTCCTGGTGAAAGATTTGAGCTTTACACAGACCACAATTCCTTAAGGTACTTGGTTTTCCAAAAAGGCTTGAATTTGAGGCAGCAGAGATGGATGAAGTTCTTAGCCTCATATGACTTTGAGATTTCTTATACCCCGAGTAAGGGGATTGTTGTAGCGAATGCATTATGTAGACAGCGAGCTACATTGAGTCCATTATTTCTGGAGTGGAGAAATTTGGAGTATATTACCACCTTTGACTTTAGGCAATCGTCTGATATTACCCCTGGATTATTAGCAGCCCAAGATGTTCAGCCGACCTTGATGGAGCAGATTGAGGCTAGGCAGAGGGGACGTTGAGCAGGCAGACCTTTTGGATAGATTAGGCAAAAGGGAGTCATCTTAGGTGTTATGCCATAGACTTAAAGAGATGGTTGAGGAGAGATGGTAGGCTATGTGTTTTTCATAGTGTGGATCTGGTGGATGCAGCATTGGCGGAGTCTCATCGCTCTAGGATGACCATTCACCCTTAGAGAGTATTCTTTTAGTCTGAGATGAAGAGGCAAGTAGCAAAGTATATAGCTAAGTGTATGACATACCAGAGAGTGAAGGCGGAGTAGAAGAAGCCCGGAGGATTTTTGCATCCATTGGACATCCCACAGTGGAAGTGGGAGAGCATTTCTGTGGACTTCATAGATGGATTGCCCTGATCTAGGAGAAAGAATGAGGGCATTTGAGTCTGTGAGGAATGCGGATTAAGGATCTTAAGGCTAGAATTAACACTAGAGGGGGTGAATAGTGTTTTAAGAAATTTGTTAATCTTTTTGAGTTTATCTTACTTTGTTAACACTGTATACACTAATCAGACACAAATATGAACACATAATCAAACACAGATGCAAATATAAAGTAAAAGCAGTAAAGGAAAGAACACACCGGATTTTATACTGGTTCGGAGTTACCCTACATCCAGTCCCGCACAACTAAGTACGGATTTTCTTTCAAACTCAATTCAACAATTACAACCCTCGATTTTAAGGCTACGAGGTACACCCTCCAGAATAACAATCCTCTGGGTAGAGATACTTGATTTTCGGGGCAACAAGTTCACCCAATTGATTTCCAGGGCTACAATCACACCTTCTCTCGCTCGATTGATTACAAAAGGTCTATAACTCAGATTAGCACTTGGATCTTGTAAAGATAATGATGGAGAATCATACTAGAAGTAATCGAGTATGATTCGATGTTGATTTCGACAGAGTAATGGTATGATTTTGTATTAAGAAATGTGGAAGAAGAAGAGGAGTGAAAACCAGAAAAAAGTGATTAAAAATTCGTTGGAATTGACCCCTATTTATAGAAGAGAAACAGCCATGACCATTCATGAAGAGTTATGGCGAATAGACACTTCTTTTGAAATTTGAATTTTGAAACCAACTGACACTATGTTGACATGGGGTACTTTGGCATGTCGACATCCCAAAGGGATTTTTGGTGTTTTGATTTTCTTTGAAAATAACCTCTATCTTATATTAAAATTATTTTAAACTTTATAAATATACTTAACTATAGTTAAAATACATAAGTAAATATAAAGACCGATATATAAATATTATTTAACTATAATTTAAATCAAAGTATAAATAATTTAAAAGTTAAATATATTATTTGAAGATAGTTTAAAATAAGGAGTAATTTGACTTTGAAATTAAAGATGTTTTTGAGGCTAAAATTATTTAAAATCAGGATAGAGAGTTTTGAATCTTTTAAAAGGAAAGTTTTGAAATTATTTTGAAAACAAGATAATTTTGTCAAATCATTTGAATTAAAATTAGTGGATACAAAACAATGTCCCACTAGATTTTCGTAGGTTCCATCCTACTTAGGGTTCCATCCCTTTAACGAGCACGAAGTGGATTCCATTCCACGAATAAAATAGATATTAAGATGTCAGTGCCTTTCTATGAGTTTTAACAATATTCCTAACTATATAACTTATCTTGGAATCTTGAACTCTTGAAATTCTTGATACTCATGAGTCTTCTTTCTCTATATCTTGAATCTCTATACTGTACAGTCTTCATTCTTGATACCTACATGGTTAGAACCTGCATATACATATATATCTAAACTTGTAATGTTAGTATTTATATTTTATAATCTATTCTAAGGTTGTTGTCATCAAAACCATCATCTCATCATCTCATGGACTAACAATCTCCCCCTTTTTGATGATGACAACCTTTGTTTATAAATATTCCTTCTATCCTAATAACTCCCCCTAAAACTAACAACTCCCTCTTAATCTATGCCCAACTACCCTATTTTATATTTCTCTCCCTTTGTCATCAACAAAAAAACTTAGTCCCCCTTATTCTAGGACTTCAGTACCTGCATTGATAACTTATACAATGGAATATATAATATATTGATTAAGAAATAATGATACTTATGAACATAATAACTTAATTAAAGACTATATTCATTTCAGTGTATATATATATATGTTTCACACATCAAACTTCAAACCAAATAAAATCAATCCACACAAAGTATCAAATCAAACCAAATTAATTCAAACAAATTAATTTAAAAAAATCAAACAAAAAAAGAAAATTAAACGTTTCGAGGAACATCTACCCATCCATCTTCTCCAAATATAGGCTCTGCTTTAATTGCATCCCAGTTCTCATTGTCATTAGTGAGAGAGACAGGAGGATGTGCTTCATTATCATCCTTGTGTAGAGAGGAGATCATCCATCGAATTGCATCGAAATGCCATTCTTGCTCCTTGATCATCTTCATTTGACTCAACTCCAAGTGACGCTGGTTTCATAGAATAAAAGAGAGAAGATTCTTGAATGAATTGAGTGTTTCTTCAAGATTTTCAGATAGATTGTGAATAGGATTGGCCATAATTGAATTAGAGAAAGAAATGAAGGATATAGATAATGAGAAATAAATTTCAGTGAAGATTTCTGGAAGAAAAAAGCTATATATAGGTGTAGAAATTCGTTTGAAATGAATAGACATTTGGTAGTTATTCAATTTTCAAATTCAAAATCAATAATCACTTCTGACCAGTATATGTCGACATGGTCTACTAGGGGATGTCGACATGGGTTAGTGAAAATTTATGACAACTTTGATTTTGTGAATAATTGTGTATATGTATATAAATTTATATAATATACTAACATTTATTCAGGAGATAAGATAAGCTAGATAACAGAAAGGAAATTCCTTTCATTACGATAATACAAAGATTAAGCATAATGAACTACACAAATATTCGGAAAAAAAACAAACTAAGACAACTATAATAAGATACTAAAAGATAAAACTAGTTAGAAGATGAAGATGATGAAGATAGTCCAAGTTTCTTGCTGACTTTTGAAAAGAACTTGTTCATCTTCGAAGAAATGTTATCCAACTTCTTACTAACGGTCGTTTTAAAATCCGTTGATTCTCCACAATTATCTTTTGGTTTTTGAGAAGGGTTTTGTTGGAAGGATTGGATGGATATTCGATACTTTCCAAAGAGGTTTCACCTTCTTCTTCTTCTTCTTCAATTTCCATTTCATCCCCTTCTTCTCTTTCTTCCTCTTCCTCTTCTTCCATTTCCTCATGAGCCAAACGCTCTTCCTTTTCGGTAAGGGTTTCATAAGGTTGAAAAACATATGGGATTTTCATGAGAGAAATGTTTGAGATATTAAAAACTTTTCTTGAAATAAATTCTTCTCCTTTGAAATTTACTCCAAAATAGTTGAAAATCCGAGTAAGGTAAATTCCATGATATAAAGTGTTTTCTCCCATTTTAAAATTTTTAGGACGAAGTTCATCCAAAATAACTTGCGCCAAATTGATATCATAATTTCCAAAAATAGCAAAAGTGCTTTGCACACTTTTGAAGTAGGATTGTTAAAATTTCCCGATCTTGGGGTCAAAGTATGTTGTAAAAGAAGATTGACAATTCTTGCTTTAGGACGAAAGTTTCGATTCTTAAATTCAAAGTTTTTATCTCCTTCAAAAATATGATGAAATGTCTCACGATCATGTTCATCGATTTGAAAACTAGAAAGATCCATTCCCGCGCTTTTGCAATTAAGAATGGTACCCAAAAGGTCACAATTCAAAACAATTTGAGTGCCTTTGACATTACTCCAAATTTCATTCTCATTTCCAATATAAAAACCACGGTTTAAATTAGCATAGAAGATTTTGACAAGATTAGGATAGCAAACAAAATCATTTTGAGAAGAGTCAATAAGACTTAAAACACCATTGTTTTCAAAAAGAGAATCAATTTCATAAGAAGAAAAATCTTGAAAAATAGAAAATTTTCCGGGATGGACTTTGGCATAATTAACATAATTGATGTATGCTTTAATTGCCTCCGGATCATTGAATAATTGCTCTTTGATTTTTCTGGAAATTCTCATGGTTAAGGGGTTGCTTGAAGAATCCATTAGAGTAGAGATTAGAGAGCTTGAAGATATGAAGAGAGAGTTTGAATTTGAAAATGAAAGTGAAAAGATATGATAAAGGATAGTGAATAAATAGACTTTCAAAGGACATATTCTCTGGTCAAAAAGGTATCTTTTCAGAGAAATAAATGAAGTGAAAAGGTGGAGTGAAATTCAAACATTTGAATTCAAAAATTGAAATTCAAATTCATGTAGGCATGTCGACATCATGGTAGGGGCCATGTCGACATGTGGCTTTGAATTTTCATGACATGATTTTTCCTAAATTATCTAGTATACATATATATATATATATATATATATATATATATATATATATTATTATTAATGTCTATATTTCTGAAATATTATTGTACTTATAATATATTTCAGAATGTGTCAAAAATAATAAAATAATAGTAAAAAAATAGAAAATAAATTTTAAAAGTCAAACAACATATCAATTCAAAATCAATCAATCAATCAATTCAAAACAACCAATCAATCAATCAATTCAAGCATGCAATTTCAGCCAATGTATTGTAAACGTGTACCTTTTTCAGAGTCCGTGTCTTCGATATCGACTAAATCAAGAATTGCTGTGAAACATAGATTTGAATTATCTTTCTTCTGTTCATCTTCGCTGGAGGATGAGTCAGAGTCATCTAGAGTAGCAGTGAATGCACATTTCCATTTCTTTGCAGAATCATTGTTTGTAGGAGAGTTTTGCTTATCTGGATGCGGACAGTCTCTTTTGATATGACCTGGTTTGTCACAATTGAAGCATTTGATAAAGTTTGGTACTGTAGTTTGTTTACCGGAATTCTTAAAGTTGTTTCTCTTGAGATTATTCATCTTTCTGTATTTCAGAAATTTCCGAAAATTCCTGGTCATAAATGCTATCTCTTCATCATTATCACTATTTGAATCTGATCCGTCGGTTAATGCATTGAATGCCATTGATTTCTTTTCAAATGCTTTGCTTTCTCTTCTCCCGATCATTTGAACTTAAAACGACATTAGATTTCCAATCAATTCTTCTATCTTCAAAGTACTGATGTCATTTGCCTCTTCAATTGCAAGTGTCTTTTGATCCCATTCTGGAGTGAGAGAATTCAAAATTTTTTTGACTTGATCTTCTTCCGAAAATTCCTTTCCTAAAGATATTAAAGAATGCACAATTTCTTGAAATCGACTATACATATCTGAAATAGACTCATTAGTACTCATTTTAAATAATTGAAACTGATTTGTGAGCATGGAAATTTTGGTCTGTTTAACTTTTCTTGTTCCTTCGTGAGTTACTTGCAAAGTTTTCCAGATTTCATATGCAGACTTACAAACTGACACTCTATTAAATTCATTTCTTTCAAGTGAACAAAACAGAATATTCATTGCTTTAGAATTATTTTGTGCAACATTCTTTTACTCAGTGGTCCACTGTGCAAAATTAGTTGTGGGTTCAGAATATTCAGTTTGTGTGATATTCCAAGTTTCTAATCCTACAGATTGTAAATATATTTTCATCCTACATGCCCAATATGCATAGTTACTGCCATTAAAAAGTGGTGGTCTGGTAGACTGACCTTCTACAAATGAACTAGTGTTGGTGGTAATAGCAGTACTAGTGTTAGTAGCCATTTTGAAAATTTTCAAAATTCAGACAATGAAACTTTTTGAAAACAAGGCTCTGATACCAAATGTAAGGAATGCAGATTAAGGATCTTAAGGCTAGAATTAACACTAGAGGGGGGTGAATAGTGTTTTAAGAAATTTGTTAATCTTTTTGAGTTTATCTTACTTTGTTAACACTGTATACACTAATCAGACACAAATATGAACACAGAATCAAACACAGATGCAAATATAAAGTAAAATCAGTAAAGGAAAGAACACACCGGATTTTATACTGGTTCGGAGTTACCCTACATCCAGTCCCGCACAACTAAGTACGGATTTTCTTTCAAACTCAATTCAACAATTACAACCCTCGGTTTTAAGGCTACGAGGTACACCCTCCAGAATAACAATCCTCTGGGTAGAGATACTTGATTTTCGGGGCAACAAGTTCACCCAATTGATTTCCAGGGCTACAATCACACCTTCTCTCGCTCGATTGATTACAAAAAGTCTATAACTCAGATTAGCACTTGGATCTTGTAGAGATGATGATAGAGAATCACACTAGAAGTAATCGAGTATGATTCGATGTTGATTTCGGCAGAGTAATGGTATGATTTTGTATTAAGAAATGTGGAAGAAGAAGAGGAGTGAAAACCAGAAAAAAGTGATTAAAAATTCATTGAAACTGACCCCTATTTATAGAAGAACAACAGTCATGACCATTCATGAAGAGTTATGGCGAATAGACACTTCTTTTGAATTTTGAATTTTGAAACCAACTTACACTAGGTCGACATGGGGTACTTGGGCATGTCGACATCCCAAAGGGATTTTTGGTGTTTTGATTTTCTTTGAAAATAACCTCTATCTTATATTAAAATTATTTTAAACTTTAAAAATATACTTAACTATAGTTAATATACATAAGTAAATATAAAGACCAATATATACATATTATTTAACTACAATTTAAATCAAAGTATAAATAATTTAAAAGTTAAATATATTATTTGAAGATAGTTTAAAATCAGGAGTAATTTGACTTTGAAATTAAAGATGTTTTTGAGGCTAAAATTATTTAAAATTAGGATAGAGAGTTTTGAATCTTTTAAAAGGAAAGTTTTGAAATCATTTTGAAAACAAGATAATTTTGTAAAATCATTTGAATTAAAATTAGTGGATACAAAACAATGTCCTACTAGATTTTCATAGGTTCCATCCTACTTAGGGTTCCATCCCTTTAACGAGCACGAAGTGGATTCCATTCCACGAATAAAATAGATATTAAGATGTCAGTGCCTTTCTATGAGTTTTAACAATATTCCTAACTATATAACTTATCTTGGAATCTTGAAATCTTGAAATTCTTGATACTCATGAGTCTTCTATCTCTATATCTTGAATCTCTATACTGTACAGTCTTCATTCTTGATACCTGCATGGTTAGAACCTGCATATACATATATATCTAAACTTGTAATGTTAGTATTTATATTTTATAATCTATTCTAAGGTTGTTGTCATCAAAACCATCATCTCATCATCTCATGGACTAAAAGAGTGATCGTGGACGTATTGACCAAGTGCACTTATTTCATACCTGTGAGGAGCAGTAGGACACAGCTTCATTGGCGGCTTTATATGTTAGGGAGGTGGTTAGACTTTATGGAGTACCTACCAGTATAGTTAGAGATAGAGACCCACTCTTCACTAGTGTGTTTTGGAGGAGTCTGCATGAGGCTTTAGGGATTGAGTTGAGCTTGAGTACAAGATACCATCCATAGATTGAGGGTCAGACAGAGAGAGTGAATTGAGTTCTGAAGGATTTACTTAGGATGTGAATCATTGATTTTGGGGGCTCTTAAGAGAATCATTTTCCACTAGTAAATTTTTCCTATAATAATAGCTACCAGACTAACATAGGGATGGCACCATTCAAGGCTTTATATGGCAGACCATGTAGATCGCCATCATTTTGGTAGGACAGTGCATATAGGATTATATGTGGGCCAGATATGGTTAAGGAGACTTCAGAGAGGGTGTTCTTGATTCGGAAGAGGATGAAGAAAGCTTAGGACCAATAGAAGTCTTATATAGATAGGAGGCACTCTAAGTTAGAGTTTGCGGTTGGGGATATGGTATTTGTGAAGGTCTCATCCTTGAGATGTGTGATGAGATTTGGAAGTTCAGAGAAGCTAGCTCCAAGGTTTGTTGGACCCTTTTCGATTGTGGATAGGATTGGGAGATTGGCTTATAAAGTTACACTTTTAGAGATGTTGGTTGGAGTTCATGATGTTTTCCATGTTTTGCACTTGCGAAAGTGCTTGCATGATTCGACTATTACGGTAGAACCTAGCAGTTTGGAGGAGGTTGAGGTTGTGTGTGAGTCACTTGTTCACCGTGTACCTACCCACATTTTAGAGCATGACACTAAGCGGCTTCATAATAAGGAGATTAGATTAGTTTAGGTTTAGTGGTGAGATGACCCAATTGAGAGTACTTGGGAGCCCGAGGAGAGGATTCGAGCCTCTCATGCGCAGTACTTTTCTGGTACATCCCACATTTTGATCTTCCTTTAGTTAGAACCTTTAGGTAGAACCTTGGAGGGTGGGAGGGTAGACGATATTAGGTAGAGACCTTTAGATAATAGGTATGTTGAACATGTCAATGAGACATGTTACGGTTGATAGATGCTATTGGATGTACATGGGTGTTTATGGATGCAAGTGGTCGCATTGCATGCACTAGGATATTGAGTCCCTTAGGCAAACACATTCATACCTTATGCATATTTGTTTGCCATTAACAAGATTTCTTGTCAACACCCTGAAGATATGATAAGAAGGATGGATTTCTCCTTCAGAGAAAAAAAGACGTGATTCCTTTTGTTGATTACCTTTCAATTCAACCTATTTAGTTGATATGTCCTATAACAAACCTTCCGTTATCATTGAAAGGTTCAGAACTTAGGCTAGGGGACCTTCCGGCTTTGTTGAGCTTGTTTTAAGTCTTCACAAAGGCTTTCTTTTGATTAGGTTAAGTTTTCCTTGATGAATAGGTAACGACTTCCGACCGTGACGAAAGGTTTATTCACTTACATTGAGTAGATTCCAAACTTGTCAAACGACTTAAACAATTGATCTAATAGCCCTGGAAGGTTTCAGTGGATGTAAATCTAAGTAAATTTTCATCCTTACCGAAAGTTTTAGATTGTGGGGTTTAAGACTTCGAAGGTTGTAATTATTACTTGCACAGAAGTGTTGTCAACCTTGTCGACAAAAACCTTCCGATGGGGTTGAGCCTGAATACATGAGTTAAACTAACAAAGATTTATGTAAGCAGTAAGGTAATTATCAAAGCCAAATACTTCCCTTTATATCTAAGAAAAAGCTTTCTTTTATTAAATTTCCCCAAATAATACTCAATTAGGGTTACATCCTTTTATTAAGAAGTTACAAGATCAGAATGATAGAAATTGGATCCCCAAACCATAACCCCTCGGGTCCTATTTATAGATGCAGGTGGCCTCCCTTTCGACGACATGCTCTCGACTGGGTCGGAAGGTTTCCCTTTTATATGCAACTACAAACCTTTCTTGTTTGTCGAAAGGTTTTCCCCTTATATGCCATAATGAACCTTTCGACGCTATCAGAAGGTTTGTCTTTCTGATGCCTTCATGAACATTTTGGCTTCGACGAAAGGTTGTTTTACTGATGTCTTTATGAACCTTTCAACTCTGTTGGAAGGTTGCCTTTCTGAAGCTTTCATGAACCTTTCGATGTTGTCAAAAGGCTTGCCTTGTTCCTACTGTTGTGTTTCCTTCGACCTTGTTGGAAGGTAATTCTCCTCCTAACTGATGTTAACCTTTCGACCTTGCTGGAAGGTTGTTCTTTACGTGTTTGTTGTCGAGTCTTGTGCTTCCCTTTAATGTTTTCGAAAGATTGTCTACCATTCTTTGCTATCTTTTGAGTATTGCTTTCTTCATGAAAACCTTTCGACCTTGTCGAAAGGTATTCTGGATGTGCTTCAACTGGTTCGAAAGGCTTGCTATGCTTTCAAAAAGGTTGTTATGGAGTTGCACCTGCTTGCTTAGATTTCTCCATCTTCTTCGAAAGGTAAGAACTGCCTGAACAGAACCTTTCGACTACTTCGGAAGGTTTGAAGCTATTAAATCCTGATGGTTGCATCCTCTCGACTCGTTCAAAATGTTTGGTTTGAGCTCCTTCTCTTGTCTTTGTTGAAAGACCTCTCGTCCTAATCGAAAGGTGGATTCTTGGAGCATCATCCTGTCCATGGACTGTGAAAGATAGCCTTGGACTTGGCTGGAAGCTCCTTATCGGAAGGTATGATTATCTAGAACATTTTGGTGCCTTTTTATCTTTCCACATTCTCTCGTGACCCTTCTTTCATACCTTCATTCTTCTAAATATTTTATGTTTAACATTTAGCCCTCCCTTGTATGAAAGAAGCTATTGTTCTTTAGGACAAAACTCCAATGGATTCTCTTGTTTACTTCCTTTAAAATATATAATAATTCCTATTAAAGTTATAACTTTGTTATGAGTCCTCGATGAGCAATCTTAAATTTATGAAGCTAATATTTAAGATGCCATTAAGGTAATATTTTTCAGATAAATTGCTTTGTAATGACCATAATTAAACTTCCTTAAGAATGTGGAGTCATATCACCTAATTTGCAGATATCGTTTCAAATAAATGAACCTTTGTAGAAAATCTATTACAGACTCTTGATATTTCTTTCTCGAGTTAAACCTTTTCAACCTATGGAAATCAATTTCATGCTATCGGGGACTTTTCCTTTTCCCTCTAAGTTTCCTTCATTTTCAACATTAAACTATCGGTTGGTAATTCTCATTTAGTGAAAAAGTAGAAAGTAGTTTAGTAATATTTCCATTTGGTGTCATGAAGATCTCGTATTGAAATCAAATTTAAAATTCATTGGAAAATTCACAAATCATCATAATATTCAATAGCGGGATATCGAATTTATAAAGTTAGGTATCCAGTAAAGGTCCCATAAGGAAATCAGAGATGTGAAATTCATAAATTGTCGTCAAAATCCACAAAGAAATTTTAAAGTCCATGAAATTGGTCAATTGACAAAAGATCATTCAAAATTCAGTGAGAAAATCAAGCATAGAGAGTCCATAAATCATCAGGGAAATCCTCAAGGAAATTTCAGAATTCATTCGATCAAAAATCCAAATAGTGATCATCAAAAACCTCAATAAGGACAGTAAAAATATGGAACTCATGAATGAATGTAAAATTCACAAATCACCATAAAGATTCACAAGGAAATCTCGGAATTATTAAATCAAAAATCTTATAAAGGATTATCAAACACCCAATAAGGAAATCTGAAATTCATAAATCATTATGAAAATCATCAAGTAATTTCAGAATTCATCAATTCAAAACCCCAATAAAGATCATCCAAAAATTCCAATAGGAAAATTAAAAATATGAAATTCATCAATCATTACCAAAATTAGTAAGAAACTTAAATTCCATTAAATTAAGGAATTAAAAATCCAAAAATAAAAAATGTGATCTGAAACTCGTTTATTCTTTTTCAAATTCAGAAGATCGGTGGAAAATTCATAAATTATCATAAAAACTCCACAAATGAGTTAAGAATTTACTAAACCCGAAAACCAATAAGAACATAAAAAATTTAATAAGGAAACCGGAAATACAAAATTCCCGAATCATTATAAGAATCGATAAGGGAATCCAGAATTCACGAAACTGGAAATCAAAAATCCAATAAGGAAATTAGAAATGGGAAATCTTCGAATCATCATAAAACTCATCAAGGAAATCAAGAACTTATTAAGCCAAGCAACTAATAAGAAATCATCACGAAAATTCAATGGGAAGAAACTCAATATCTGGAATTCATAAACCATCATAAGAGACCAATAGGGAAATTCAAATTCATGAAATCAGAAATTCAATTTAAAAGTTATCATGAAAATTCGACAAGGTAATCATGAGTATGAAATCTATAAATCATCATAGAAAGCAATATGGAAATTCAGAATTCACGAAATCCAGAATGAAATTGCATCAATAGAAATGGTGAAACTCAAAATTCACGAAATCAAAAATTTATCCAAAGTCTCGTCAGGATCTCATCTGACGAATTAATTATTCAAAACTCCATTCAATATAAGTATGAAGCTATGGATATGTCTAATAATAGCATATATAGTAGATTTAAAATAAAAGATAGCTAAGTTTATCTAATCTTAATTCTAAGGCTATTAACAGGAAAGTTTCCTGTTAAATAATGTGTCTCTCTTAAAGTGCATATAAGTTAGTAGCATATCTATATATGTATATACAGATATAATAGACTCTTCTATCCAATCGGTCACTTTATCTCAAAGAACTCGGGAGTGGCTTTCTTAATCTGCTCTTGGGGTGAAGTACTTTATCTTAAAAATTTGTTATCTATTCCATTCCTTCGGTTTTCGTATCAGCCTTTATTTTTGTTTCCATGTTATGGATTCTTTCTTCCATTATATGGTCTCATGCTTTTTGTGGTATGAAAGTTTCTTAATCCTTTGATGTAGGAATCATTTTTCTAAGATTGGAAGTTCTGTAATTCATTAGCATATCCTTTGCCTCTGTGTGTATCCTCTTTTAGGATTGCAACTTTATCTCAGATGACAAATAGATCCCTTTCCTTAACCCTTTATTCTCTTAGGTTTTGACTTTTGGTTTTGAGTTGCAGACACCTTTATCTTTACTCTTTTACTTGGAGCCCCCACTGGGCTTGGACATCTCAGTCCATTCTATGATGAACCTCTCTATGGGCTTGGACATCTTAGTCCTTAGTCTGATGAGCCTCTCTTTGGGCTTCCCTTGTCTTAAAGGGATATATACTTAGCGGACCTTCCTCCAGAAGGCCGTTGATGGGTGCTTATCCTGACCCTCCCCTAAGAGGTGATATGGACGTTAGGGGTTTCATCCCTTCCCCTAGGAGGTGCCTTTGGTAAGTACTTGAGAGGATTTTGTCCTTTCGTCCCAAAGGTGCCTTTGGTAAGGGCTTGAGAAGATTTTCCTTTCCTCTCGAAGGTGCCTTTGGTAAGGGCTTAAAATAGTTTTTCCTCATAGTGGAAATATGAAAGTCAAATAAAAGACTAGGAGGTCATGATCCATGAACCTACAGTTTTTTAGGCAAGTATAGGATTTCCTAGTCTGAGTTTTTTTCAATAAGATTTTGATAGCTCTTTAAAACTTTTTCTTGTAGAAGTATGGATAGGCTTCTCATTGCCGATAGTTTGTAGAAAACTTTAAAATATCGAGATTGCTTGGTTGGAAATCCTTTGTGTGCATTTACTAATGCTATATAATATCTTTGGAAAGGTTGCTTAAGTCAATCCTTGGAATAGATAAGTACTTTTTTTCCCAAGTTGCAGGATGACTAAAATTAGTTTTTCTTTGAAGACATGTATGAGAAATTTCTTTAGGTAAAATAATTTGTCAAAAAATGGAATTGGAGTATACTGCTTTCTCCTTTAGATAGATTACCATACCTTGGTAGGTATTGCTCTGCAGTAGAATGGTCTATTTATAAGTTTTTCCTCCGAAATTGGTGAAGGACTGATAGTAGTTTGAAGTTTCACGAGAGCAGATCTTTGTATTACGTTGGCTCCAATATTGGTAATCACTTTGTATTAGGCATTTGAGCTATCTTTCCAAGTAGCTGAAATTTTTCGTGCTCTAAGAGTGCGTTGGGTGCTTTGGACTGATTTTGTTTTACCTGTAATTGCACTTGAATTTCAATTAGTACATGGTCAATGCATACAACAAATCTAAGCATGAATGAAAGTACAAATTGAGTTAAAAAGATATGAAAAGAGAGAAAGAGTTCATTGTTGAACTAAAGCTGTGAGACTTTTTGACATGATAGGAATCTGTATTTTGTAGTTGCTATATTGATCTCCTCAAGGGGTCTTAGGCTTTTTGATGACCTGTTTTAAAGCTTCTGACATGATCATGTTTTGAATCATTCCAGCCAACTCGCGACACTCATCGGTCTTATGCCCATTTGATCTGTCATAATCGTAATAAACTTCCCCGTTCTTAGACTTTGGTCATATTTGTTTTCTTTGTGTAGTTGAGAAGCTTTCATCATCCTTTGATGTTGTGAATATGTGAGAAAGTGGTTGATTTAAGGTTACATAGTTATATTCTGGAATTTTCTTCCAATTTCTTTCACAGCCTTTTGATTTATGTCTAGAGTGATCGGAGTTAGATCTTTCTTCTTTCATGCCTTGGCGTGATCTTTTCCTATGATGGCCCATTTTATCTAGTCGGATAAATTTGTTTGCACATGAATAGAAGTATCGTAGATCTTTGCATCCATTGATATAGAGGTCTTCCCATAAAGGGGTTTGTTCGATTAGCCCTGATTGGATTGCTATTAACTTGTCTCTATCGGTTGCATTTTTTACTTTTAATGCTTCAGTATTGAACCTCTTTAAATACTCATTTAGTGGTTCTCTCGGTTTTTGTTTGGCTGTAGCTAACAGGCTAAAGCTCTTAGTTTGGTCCTTGAATACGAAAAATTGTGTCGCAAAGTCATAAGAAAATTCTTCCCAAGAACAAATTGTCTTCTTTTGATAATTCCTACACCATTTGATAGCTGCTCCATGAAAAGTAATCGAGAAAAAGTTTGCATCAAACTGACCCAGAAGCATTATACAAGTTCATCCAATTTTCAAAAGCTTTAAGGTGATCATTTGGATCAATAGTTCCATCATACTTTGGTAGGAGAATTTGAATGTGAGAATGGTTGTTAGCGGCCATAATTTCTTTTGAGAAAGGAGCCTTTTGCAGGATAACATATTTCCTTGATTCGTTGAGTATATTTTGTATTGCATCTTCTGTGACTTGGTTGTGAATGTTGTCATGATGACTTTTACTATTTCTATGTTTAAGCTATTTGATCGCTCAACGGTTCTCTTAGCCTGATTTTCTTGATTCCCATATTGATCTTTATTTGGAGGTTGTGCTTCATCTTCTCCTTCCACAATCCTTAATGATTCTTGAGATGGAATACTTTCGAGCAATTCTTGCATTACTATCATTTGTTGTTGTAGATTATGAAATCTAATCTCGTTGTTTGTCAGGGTCGAAGGCTGCCCAATCTTCGTATTTTCTAGGTTAAAGTTTTGGATTATATCATTCTCCAAAGTTGATTGTGCTGTAGCTTTTTCACCGTTTCTATACTTTGCTCTATCCATTTTCTTCTTTCGAATGAAGGATTCTAAGCGATTAATCTATGATGAATGGTTAACCATAAAGGCGGAGGTTCGAGCCCTCCTTCTAGCGCCAAAATGTTAATAAGGTTTCTTGTCAACACCCTGAAGATATAATAAGAAGGATGGATTTCTTCTTCAGAGAACAAAAGACATGATTCCTTTTGTTGATTGCCTTTCAATTCAACCTATTTAGTTGATATGTCCTATATCAAACCTTCCATTATCGTCGAAAGGTTTAGAACTTAGGCTAGGTGACTTTCCGGCTTTGTTGAGCTTGTTTGAAGTCTTCACAAAGGCTTTCTTTTGATTAGATTAAGTTTTCCTTGATGAATAGGTAATGACTTCCGACCTTGCGAAAGGTTTAATAACTTATATTGAGAGATTCCAAACTTGTCGAACGACTTAAACAATTGATCTGATAGCTCCAGAAGGTTTCATTGGATGTTAATCTAAGTAAATTTTCATCCTTACCGAAAGGTTTAGATTGTGGGGTTTAAGACTTTGAAAGGTTGTAATTATTACTTGCACAGGAGTGTTGTCAACCTTGTCGACAAAAACCTTCTGATTGGGTTGAACCTAAAAATATGAGTTAAACTAACAAAGATTTAAGTAAACAGTAAGGTAATAATCAAAGCCAAATACTTGCTTTTATATCTAAGAAAATGCTTTCTTTTATTAAATATTCCCAAATCATACTCAATTAGGGATGCAATCCTTTTATTAAGAAGTTACAAAATCAGATTGATAGAAATTGGATCCCTGAAACATCCTATTTATAGATGCAGGTGGCCTCCCTTTCGACCCCATGCTCTCGACTGGGTCGGAACGTTTCCCTTTTATATGCAACTACAATCCTTTCTTCTTTGTCGACAGGTTGCCCCTTATATGCCATAATGAACCTTTCGATGCAGTCGGAAGGTTTGTCTTTCTGATGCCTTCATGAACCTTTCAGCTTCGACGAAAGGTTGCTTTTCTGATGTCTTCATGAACCTTTTGACTCTGTCGAAAGGTTGCCTTTTTGAAGCTTTCATGAACCTTTCAATGTTGTCGAAAGGCTTGCCTTATCCCTACAGTTGTGTTCCCTTCGACCTTGTCAAAAGGTAACTCTCCTCCAAACTGCTATGAACCTTTCGACCTTGTCGAAAGGTTGCTCTTCACGTGTTTGTTGTTGAGTGTTGTGCTTCCCTTCAATGTTTTTGAAAGACTGTCTACCATTCTTTGCTGACTTTTGAGTATTGCTTTCTTCATGAAAACCTTTCGACCATGTCGAAAGGTATTCTGGATGTGCTCCAACCGGTTCAAAAGGCTTGTTATGCTTTCGAAAAGGTTGTTATGGAGTTGCACCTGCTTGCTTTGATTTCTCCATCTTCTTCGAAAGGTAAGAACTGCTTGAACGAAACCTTTCGACTACTTCGGAAGGTTTGAAGCTATTAAATCCTGATGGCCGCATCCTCTCGACTCCTTCAAAAGGTTTGGTTTGAGCTCCTTCTCCTTTGTCTTTGCTGAAAGACCTCTTGTCCTAGTTGAAAGGTGGATTCTTGGAGCATCATCCTATCTATGGACTTTGAAAAATAGCCTTGGACTTGGCCGGAATCTCCTTGCCGGAAGGTATGATTATCCAGAACAACTTGGTGCCTTATGGTCTTTCCTCATGCTCTCGTGACCCTTCTTTCATACCTTTATTCTTCTGAATATTTTAGGGTTAACGTTTGTTGATTTTTGTTGTTATCCATGGATGATTTTTGCATATGGATGTTGCATTTGGATGTATGGCTGAGCATACATGTAGAAGTATCAATTATTTTAGGATCTTGCATACATTTGGATGCATGGCATGTGCATATTTGCATAAACAGGAGGTCGACTGAATTAGTAGAAAGACTACTCTTTTGCATTAGTTCAAGTTCATATGCATTCCACATTGCATAATTACGTAATTGCGTTAGAATTATTAAGGACTATGGTTGTTATGGATGATGGATGAGTAGATGGATGTAGACTTTGATTGTTAGTTGTTATTTGCATTCTTCTATCCTTAGAAATATCAGGGATGAAATCCTTTAAGGGGGAGGATGTAAATCCTCGGGATTTTTGGAAAACAAATAAGAAAATATAATTAAAAGATACCTAAATTGAGAATTTTCACAAATGTCCGAATTTGACTACGGGACTTGCACCATTGTGCCCGTAGTAATTTTTTGTACAACTTTCATATATACCTTGTTGAAATCCGGGCTAAAATGAAAAAGTAATAAAGGATTGAATAAATAAGAAATTGAAAAGAATAACAGAAAATAGGAAAAAAGGTAATCAACTAGGGCCAGGTAAACACAGATGGGCCTAGGTCGACCATGGGCGGTTGACCCAACCCATGGTTGATCATAAGGACACGGTGACCTGGAGATGATTCGTTTCGTTGTGAGAGATCGTTGCGTGCTGACCATGGTTTTAGGGACGAATGAGATGATTTTAAGCTGGATCAGACGGTAGTGAGTTGAGATGTTCCCCTATAAATTGATAACTAGGGTTAACCTAAAACCTTATTCTCTTCATTATAGCGAAGCTCTGCCAAATTAAAACCCTAAAGCCTAATTTTCCAAATCAATTTCTAAACCCTAGTTCTATTCTAAATCTCAATCTAAATTAAAATAAAAAGGAGATCTAGGGATTGTAGAACAGACCTAAGAGGATTTAAGGGAGAAAGCTTACGGCGTTTGAGGCAAACCTAAAAGCTTAGGACAGAGGTTAGTATGCACAGATTTAACACGTTAATTAAATTAACTGATTTTAATTTCTACCCTATGTTGATTTGACTATTAATTCTGGTATTAATCCATTAATTTATTAAAGGGAATCTGAAATAATGGATCTTTTCATCTAATCGCAATTGATATACGTAAGTTGTAAAACCATGAATCATATGCTAAAATTTGATATGACACCTATAAATTGCTAATTGGAATAATGTAAACCTTGCAATGATTGTAATAAAAATAGGACAAAAAGATTGGCCCAATTGGAATAGGAATAAATTGGATTACGTCTGATAATTGAAATGGATTACATCTGATAAGTGAATGAAATAGATTAATTTACTTAAAATAAGTAGATTGAAAGATGTCTGTATTAAGTCTAAAAATAAAAATGATTAACTTACATAAAACAAGTAGATCGAAAATTGTTTGGATTGTAGGCAATCGACCTAAGACTAGCGTAGGTCGACTGTCGTAAGTCACTTTTGGCAGGGTAGACTGTTTAAGGCCTTGAGCCGATAGGGGTATGAACCCTGTTGCCCTCTAAATTGCTTGACTAGCATAGACACATTAAGGGTTTCTTATTTGAGATGGCAGACTTAGTTCGCATTTCCATTTCGAAGAGTAGGATGTGAAATGTTATTATGATGTGCAACTTATGTTGCGAAAGGTGCGTAAAAGTGTTGGGACTGAATTACTGGTTGTTAGTTGATGCTGTTGGGATCGAATTCCGATCGTTAGCTAGGGTGTTGGGATTGGAGACTGGATCATGGACATTCTTGTGGGCCCATATGGGTGAAGACCCTGAAAGCTAGGTGATGTTCAGTACCAGGTGGAGTTAAGCGTAGTAACTCCTTAGGGTGCGTAAGAGGTATTTTGCTGCTAAGATTGAGGGGTTATGCAAGGGTGCATACGATGAGTCACCGTGAGAGTTTACATTCATGTTCTTCCTCTTGAGGCCAATTGTGAGTTAAAGTGGGGTAACAGTTTCCCCAAAACTAGACGGTCGTTCGGTGAGATGCGGTCTGTTGTTATCTCTCTGATATTAGACTGATGAATGTTAAACTGATGGCTGTTAGGTTGGTGACCTTAGGCTTGCAACCTTAGGTGCACAGACACTGAACACACACCATATATCACCTAAAGTAAACTTGAAATCAGTTATATTTAATTTCCTTGTTAGTCTTGTTCTCATTCACTAGAATTTTTGTCTGACCTATTCTATTTCCCCCCACCACAGGTGGATAGAGTAACTATTGATAGGTCCATTGTTGCTTTCAGATTTTTGTGCCTGGAGTCTAGTTCTATTTTATCCTTTATCATGTATTTACTATCAGTACATTTTCTCCTTAAGTATTTTTCTTATGAGGGATTATTTTTAAGTTACTCTAATAATTGATATGTATCGATAGTTTTCTGAGACTACGATATTATGGTATTTTGATACCTAGATATTTTGATGCTTTTGAAATTTTTATTACTGTTATGAGATTGTCCATATATCTGATATTATGTTTGCACTATGATGACGTTTGGATTAGATAGATTATTTCTTCATTAATATCTTAGTCTCTGTGATACTACTTTTCCCTTAAACCAATGTCTATGTTTCTTGATATGGCAGTGTTTGGCATGACAAGGGCTACGGGCGGCCAAATAAGACATCACCTTTTACAAGATCATTTTGAGAAAAAATATTATTCTAGAATTTGAAAATACAGAAAATCAAATTGCAGATATCACTAAAAAGTTAAATGAAAATACTTATATTAGAGTATATAGAGAGCTTGGAATTTTTCACTAAATTTTTGCAATAAAGTTATTCTGTATATGAAGAAAAAATTATTAAAAGTATTTACACTGTTTGCGCCAAAAATGGTCACAAACCCCGAATGTAATGAAAGCACCGATGTCTACACACAAATCCTCAATATGTAGTCACATATCTCAGATCCAGATGATGTAGAGAGTAAAAATGAAGAAATAGCAAACGTAAAATGAGCAAGAAAGTAAAGAACATAAGAGATTAATAGTGGTTCGGCTATCTCCGGCCTACGTCCACTTTGGATTGATTAATTTATTTCCTTTATACTGTGATTACAGTTACAATTCTTTGAATATCAATAGCAAAAAATGGCAGAGTCTAGCCAAAAGAGAAGAAGATAAAGAGGAGCCGAGAGAAAGACCCCCTTTCAGTTGCAATAGATGTGCTATTTATAGGTATAGAGCTGGAAATATCTGCATTGAATCTCAAAATACTCCCTCTCAAGTCCAGATGGGACCACAGGATCGATCTGGAGTCATTTGGGATTGATCCTTAATCGTTCCATAGTGAGTTCACGTAGATCATACACTACTCCAATTGAGCTGCGATCGATCATGGATGTTCCCTATGTGCTGTGCAACTTGCGATGAAAATCTCACTACATTTGGAGTTGTGGATTGTGAGATATGATCACTCCAAGATCAAGTTTGCAAGTGTAGGCTGATGATTTCATATCCGTAGAATTGTATCCATCATTTCATATCCATAGATAATGCGCTCCTTAATTCTCATATCGATCCGAGTCTTGTGTTGTGATCCATGCTTTACGCTCCATCTTGACCACTTCTTTCGTATCGACCGATACAAATTATCGATACGTAATACACCTCGAATCCATCCAATGCCAATATCCTTCGTATCGATCCCATACTCTATCCCTTCTCTTATATCAATCTGATGCCGCATCTTTCGATCGATATGAAATCTACTGATACGAGTTGTAATCGATCCAAACCAAATGCACAATGCATGTGTGTGTTATCTGTATCTGTATCCATCCTGGTAGAGCGTTGAAGCTATTACACTAAACCTCGGAGTTGTATACATTTCGTATCCATATCGGTCGATACGAAAGTATCGATATGAAATGGTTTTTCATGAATACTGATCCATCCATAACTTAAGCGTATGAACTCCATTTGACCTGAAATTCGAAACGTAGCCTTACCGGGCCTTGTTTATCATTCCCGATCGATCCCTCCTTAATTGGAGCTTGGTCCAATTTTGTCTGTATCAATCATAGCCTTGTTTCCAATCGGTCTCCAATCCTGATATCCATCCTTTTTAGACAATTTGTTGATATCCTAGCTTGGACCAAACAGCGGGATAACATTTGCCACTCAAAACATGCCTTGCGACAGTAAGGCATGTTTTGAATAGCTTTAAATCCAATATCCAAAATCCATACTCCACTAATAGCCATATCATCTAATCCAATCCATTACCAAGCAATTCCATCTAAATCCAATAACCGAGTTCTAATCCATCCATATCTAGAAACCAATAACCAAATCCATGACCTCTCCGGGTCAATATCCAAATCTGGGACAGTTCCGGGTCATTGACCGAATCCAGGTCCATTCCGGTTCCATGTCCAACCCTTAGCCATTCAAAGCTGAATCAATATCCATTTCATATCTTGGAAGCCACTAACCGAATCATACGATCTCTTCGAATCATTGACGGCCTTCTTTGGACCCTTGCTAAGCTTGATCCAAACTTAATGATTGAATAGGTAGATCCTATCGTGCTCCGGCGAAGTAAACTATCCCTTGTACTCTGGCCCCAGTGGGGGCATATAGCAATATTTTGGTCCTCTTAGACCGATCATAGCCTCTCCGGGCTCTTGCTGGATCCCATCCCATCACTCTCCAGCAAAGGGGAAACAACGTCGAGCGAGCCGATCCTATCGCTCTCCGATGAAGCGGCGTCACTCCCTGCACTCTAGTTCAGTATCCCTGAACATTAAGTGATGCCACGGCCTAAGTCCTAGACCAATTACAACCACTCCAGGCTCTTGTCAAACCTCGATCCAATCACTCTCCGGTGAATGAGGAACAACGTCAAGTGAGCCGATCCTGTTGCTCTTCGATGAAGCGACTCACTTCCTACACTCCGGTCCCTGTCTTTTCGATCTAGGGCATAAAGCGATCGATTTCCAACTGACTTCCAGTATTTGTCCCTTAACTCTCCTGGTAGGGATTTGTTTCACAAAGTCCAAATCCATTTATTAAATCCAAATTCCAAATGTCCAATGAAAAAACAGAAAAAGCTAAGTGCTGCCTCTACGGGCAGAGCGGTCTATGACCATCTCAGAGCATGCCTGGGAATCGCTCTGGTTCCCTTACATGTGTAAGTGGCATGGCTGCTTTATTTTTAGAAACAAAACTAGAAAGATTATTTGATGACCGAAGTTCAAATCCTGAACTTGTCCCTGCCATCATGATCAGCTGATGACGAGTCGTGACCCCGATCAAGAGTCATTCCTGTTTGGCGCAGGCGGTAGCTACTCATGTTCTACCATTGTTGTCCGGTTCCTCACATACTATGGCAATCTGCCACTACTAATGTGTTCTTCCACCATGTCCTTCAAGTAGCGGCATTCGTTTGTGGTATGCCCTTCCAGCTCATGGAATAGGTAGTACCTCCCGCTCCTACACTCCCGCTCTGTGGGATTCCTTCTGGGTGGTTTTCGATAGGGGAGTTGCCCCCGTGTTTCCAAGTAAATCAATTCCAAATTCTCCATCAAGTATGTGTATGTGGTGAATTTGGGTTCCTGGTCTCTCCTACATTTGTTAGAACCATCTTATCCATCATCCTACTTTTGCTTTTCGTTATCCATCCCACATCCTTCTCCAGACGTTCCTTCGCCTTGCGCGGCGTTCACCTCCTGCCTTTCGGTGTGTGCATCCTCTAATCGTATAAACCTTTCTGCCTCGTGGTAGAACTCTCCAAGATCCTGTGGTGGATCTTGTGCCAATGAATCTTTGAACTTAGCGCATTCTACAATTCCTACTACCGCCGCCATCAAAATCATTGATGGATCTGGGCGATCCGCCGAAGCCACGGTTGCATTGAACCACATTAGAAAATTCCTTTCGGACTCTCTTGTCCGTTGCTTCATCGATGCCAATGTCATTACATTCTTGGGCATGTAACGTGGACCCTGAACCGTCTCATGAAGCGTTCCACTAGTTCCCCCCATGTCTTGATCGATCCATTCTCTAGCTGCCTGAACCAGAGCACAGCCAAGTCTGTCAAGTATAAAGGGAAGCATCTTGCCATAACCTCCTCAGATGCCCCCTACACTTCTTTATGCCTAATGTATCTGGTTACATGCATAGTGGGGTCCGACTTCCCATCATAGGCCTACAGCGTTGGTAGTTTAAATTCCAAAGGGTTCCTTGCATTTTTGATATTCGGAGAGAACAGACTTCCACTAACTTCCTCCAAGCCTCCGCTTGGTAATCCACCTCTCATAATCCTATGTATTAATCCAGCCATCCACTCATCTTCATCCGAAGGTGGCCTCCTATATTTGTTTCCATCCTGCCCCCCATGTCCTGGAGGGTATTCTAGGTAGTACTCTTCATATTGCTCATTCACGTTTGCGTTGGCCCTAGACTACTGAGCTTCATTCACGGGCCTTCTAATATCCGATCTCAAGGGTCCGCTCCTAGGCCTTTGCTGATTCCCTTTACATTCTCCATTCTGGTTCTGGATCTGACCTCCAAAGATTTCTACAGCTCCGACTCCTTGTTCTACATTGCCGGCAGCTGCGGTTGCTCCATTTCCTGGGTTCTGGGTTCCAGCTTTGCCCATTTGCTTGAAGAGATTCTGCATCATCTCATGTTGGTTCTTCAATAATCTCTCCTGCATGGAATCCACCATTATCCGCATCTCATCCCTTGTGATGTAGACGGATGCCTGATCTGCTCCAGCTCCAGAGGAAGCCACTTGACTTCCCTCTTGATGGCTCCTTTCTGGTAAT
Organism: Allium fistulosum; assembly: GCA_030737815.1. Classification (NCBI taxonomy): domain Eukaryota; kingdom Viridiplantae; phylum Streptophyta; class Magnoliopsida; order Asparagales; family Amaryllidaceae; genus Allium; species Allium fistulosum. Next base: position 1,125,858,428 of record CM060902.1, on the reverse strand, counting down.
GTCCTTCAAGCTAATTGTCTAACCATGATTCCTACTAGATCTGATCCCTTAGCTTCCAAATCTAAACTCCAAATCTGATGTAGCGGGTGCTACTCCTCTCAATGAAAGCACCAAAGTGTTTATGCCAAAAATGGTCACAAAGCCCAAATGTAATGAAAGAACCAATGTCTACACACAAATCTTTAATATCCAGTCACAGATCTCAGATCCAGATGATGTAGAGAGTAAAAATTAAGAAATAGCAAATGTAAAATGAGCAAGAAAGGAAAGAATATAAGAAATTTATAGTGGTTCAGCTATCTCCGGCCTACGTCCACTTTGAATTGATCCATTTATTTCCTTTATACTGTGATTACAGTTACAATCCTTTGAATATCAATAGCCAAAATGGCAGAGTCTAGCCAAAAATGGCAGAGTCTAGCCAAAAGAGAAGAAGATAAAGAGGAGCCGAGAGAAAGACCCCTTTTTAGTTGCAATGGAGGTGCTATTTATAGGTGTGGAGCTGGAAATATCTGCCTTGAATCTCAGAATACTCCCTCTTAAGTCCAGATGGGCCCACATGATCGATCTGGAGTCATTTGGGATTGATCCTTGATCGATCCATAGTGAGTTCGTATCGATCATAAACTGCTCCAATTGAGCTGCGATCAATCATGGATGTTCCCTATGTGTTGCGCAACTTGCGGTGAAAATCTCATTGCATTTGGTTTTGTAGATGGTGAGATATGATCGATCCAAGATCGAGTTTGCCAGTGTATAGGCTGATGATTTCTAATCCATAGATTTATATCCATCATTTCGTATCCATAGATAATGCGCTCCTTAATTCTCGTATTGATTCGAGTCTTGTGCCGTGATCCATAATTTACGCTCCATCTTGATCGCTTCTTTTGTATCGACCGATATGGATGATCGATACCAAATGCGTCTCCAAATCCATCCAATCCCGCTATCCTTCGTATCGATCCCATACTCTATCCCTTCTCTCGTATCGATCTGATGCCGCATCATTCGATCGATACGAAATCTATCGATACGAGTTATAATCGATCCAAACCCAATGCACAAAGCATGTGTGTGTTATCCATATCCGTATCCATCCTGGTAGAGCGTTAAAACTATTATGCTCAACCTTGAAGTTTTATACATTTGATATCCATAGCGATCGATACGAAAGTATCGATACGAAATGGTTTTTCATGAATACTGATCCATCCATAACTTGAGCGTTTGAACTATGTTTGACTTGAAATTCGAAACGCAGCCTCACCGGGCCATGTTTATCATTTCCGGTCGATCCCACCTTAATTAGAGCTTCGTCCAAATTTGACGGTATCGATCATAGCCTTGTTTCCAACCGATCTCCAATCTTGACATCCATCTTTTTTAGCCAATTTGTTGATATCCTGGCGTTGACCAAAAAGTAGGATAACATAAACTATAAAATATATTTTTGTATAATAAACTATAATTAAGAGTTTTACAATGAATTATTAAAATAATATTATTTATATATTCATTTTAATGTTTTTCCAAATAATGTATGCATATATAATTCATAATATTGAGTTCATATAGAAAATTGAATTCATTTACATTATTGTTTAAATTTTAAAATTAATAAACTTTAAATTGAGAAGATTTTACATTAATTATATTATTCTTTTTATTTGTTAAAATATATAAAATAATAAAATTCATTTTAAAATTATATAATAATATCATACTATTAAACATATAATAGTGTTTATTAAAAATCAAGGCTTTAAAAGAAAATACTGGTTTTGCAAAAAAACTAGTACATCAGTGGACCAATGTGAGCCCCCAATGATACACCATTGACTGCTATTTTCTAAAGTCAGAGAGCATTTTTAACAATCCTTTTGATATTTTTTTACTTCATCACTTCATTATACTACCTTTATTTAGAATTTAGCCCTCTTCTAAGGAACCCTGGCCCAAAAATCTCCAAACCCACCCAATTTTCATCAAAAATTTCAACTTTCTACAATGACTAGAGGCAAAGAACCAATCTCCTCTACTTCCATTCGCTCTATTAATGAGATTCTTACCAATCATGTGAAATAGTAGCTAAAGAACAATCGGGAAAAGATCAAGAGATTCAAAGCTATAATGGGGAATTTGTCTCTACGAGGTAGATTGGTAAATCTAGACTCTCTTTAGATCTATGATATTCGAAACACATTTACTCAAGCTTAACTAGTGAATATTATTGATATGGATAACTTTGAAGTAAATATTTATCTCTATTGTGTCGCTCAGTTTTATGTTAATATGAAAGTAGGAGGTGATGAGAATGGAGCTGTAATTTATACAAGCGTAAATGGAGTGGATATCAAATTTAATAAAGGAGTTTTAGGCACTACTTTGGGTCTATCCTTTGATGGTATTTTAGATGAGCTGCTTATGTATGCTCGAAATATAATGCAAATAATTTTCATAAACTAGAATGAGAATTAGTCTACACTGAATCTTACCAACTAAGCTCGAACCATTATTCATATATTTCAATATAATTTGATTCCAAAGACTAGTAGTTTTGATGAGATATATCCATTAGTCCTTAAAGCTACATATACTGAGATAAAATTGTTGTCAAAGACTATTTTATTTTTTGGTTAGTGAAAAGACTTGTTTAGTGGCTTAGGCACTGTGTAAACCTATTTCTTCAAGGAAGTGAGGGTGTTAACTAGTGAAAAGGCGGAATAAAGATTCTAGGACTGGACGTAGGACGGTGCTCCAAGCCAGAATAAAAGTCCTGGTTTACTAGTTTTATTTACTTTTTTTTTATTTCTTCTAGTTAGTTTATATATTTAGTTAGCTTAGCTATATACATGGTCCACTAGAATTTCACCAAGAGCTATTGAGTTTCATACCAAATTGGTACTGTAAGCTGAGCAATTTGGACGACTTCTTAGTAGAATGCCACTAAGGGAGAAGGAGGAGTTAAAGGGGCAACTAGTAGAGTTGGAAAGCAAGAGCTTTATAAGGCGGAGTAGTTCCCTAGTTGGAGCCCCGGTAGTGTTTGTGAAGAAGTTCGATGGTTCATTAAGATTATGCATTGACTATCAGAGCTGAATGAGTAGACTATGAAGAATAGATAACCCTTTCCAGGGATTGATGATTTGTTTGATCAGTTAAGTGGAGTTGAGATATTCTCGCAGTTGGATTTGGCTTCGGAATTCCATCAACTAAGGGTTTCAGAGGAGAGTGTACCATTGACTTCTTTAAAACAAAGTATGGTTCATATGAGTGGTTAATAATGTCATTTAGACTACCTAATGCACATACATTCTTTGTGGACTTGATAGACTGGTTAGCATAATATTTGTTGGTGTTTATAGATAACATTTTGGTGTACTTAAAAGATGAGAGAGTTCATGAGATTCATCTAAGGCTTGTGTTAGAGATGTTGAGACAACATAAGTTAAACGCATAATTTTTTAAGGTCATTTTTGAAGAATGGAATATAAGTTTCTAGGCTATGTAGTTTTGGAGAGAGGCTTGGCCATAGACCCTTCGAAAGTCGAAGGTTTGAATAGTTGGAAGAGAATCGAGACTGTTATGGAGGTTCGTAGTTTCTTAGCATTGGTAGGTAACTATCAAAGATTCACTATGGATTTCTCTCTATGGCAGTGTTGATGATGAGACTTACTTGGAAAAACGAGAAGTATATTTGAACTAAGAAATGTGAGAAACCATCCCAAGAGTTGAAGCTTTTGTTGAGAAATGCTTCGATTTTGGTCATGCTCGAAGTTAATAAGAATATGATTGTGCATACGGATGTGGTTAGGAGCAGTGCTAATGTAAAGAGGTAAAGTGAAACTTATTCATCTAGGTAGATGCGACCCTCTGAGGTTCGATACCCGATACGTGACTTGGAGTTAGCAGCTCTTATCTTTGCATTGATGATTTAGACATATTGGTACCTTATGATTTTTCAATAGAATATACCCTAAGAAAAGGAAGTTAGGTTGCCTATGCCTTGAGCTAGAGTTAGAAGAGTTGTGTTTTAGCTATAATTGAAGAATGGAGTGTTTTTAAGGCATTAGCTTCCTATAATGCCACCTTTAACCGAGTGCTGGTTTGAGTAGAGCTTCCAGGACACTATCATGCTAGGATGTTCGGTTATATCTTATGAAAAGAATTGCTGAGAAGCAAAAAGAAAATCCACTTTATGTTGAAAGGGTTAGGCACCTAAGGACAGGTGCCAATATCGAAGTTTTTAGGGCTTCAAAGTTGACAAAAAAGGTTGGCTTCGAAAGAAATGAAGAATATATGTTTAGAATATAGGAGACCTTCGAAAGGAAGTCTTGAACAAACGCCATCTTCCAAAGATATTCATCGAGGAGATAATAAGATGTAATCGAGATAAAAAGAACAACTTTTACTAAAAAGGAACAAAGAGAGATGTTGGAGAATGTGTGAAAAGATATTTCACATGCCAACACGTTAAGGTTGAACATTGGAGTGGAGTAGACATTTGTAGCCTTTGGAAGTTCCAATATGGAAATAGGACTCAGTTTCGATGTATTTCATAAATGGCTTGCCAAGATCTAGTGCTGGTAACGAAATCATATCGCCCAAAGTGAATAGATTGGCTAAAAGTGCCCATTTTATCCCAGTGAGATTTATGAGGATTATAGTAAAGTTAGCCGAGATATATGTGAAGGCTGTAGTGATTCTACATGGAGTTTTGAGTACAATAGTTAGTGATCTAGACGTTTGTCACTGAGTTTTGGTGGAGCCTATAGAGTGTTTAGGGTTTGGAATTATGTACGACTAAAGCATACCATCAATAGAAAGATGGATAGACCAAGAGGGTCAATTGAGTACTAGAGGATTTGTTGCGAGTATGTGTTTTAAACTTCGGAGGATCTTGGGAAGATAACTTACACTTAAGTGGAATTTTCATACAATAATATTTACCAATCTAGTATTTGAATGGCACATTTTTAGGTGTTGTATGGAAGGCCTTATAAGTCACCTATATGTTGGTGCAAGATGGAAGATAGGATCATGTTGGGACTGGATCTTGTAAGAGAAGCTTCAAAAATGGTTAAGACAATTTGGTAGAGAATGAAGGAAGCTCAATTGAGGCAGAAGAGCTACATCGATAGGAAGCGGAAAGAGTCAGAGTTTGATCTAGAGGATCAAGTGTTCATTAAAGTTTCTCTAATGAGAGGCAGTATAAGATTGGAATGGCTGGGAAGTTAGCACCAAGATATGTAAGCCCATTTTTGATATTGAAGAGAATAAGCAAGTTTGCCTAGAGGTTTGAGTTGTTGAGTTTTTTTGCTAGGTTCTGTAATGTCTTTCATGTATCACATTTGAGGAAGTGTATCTGCAACTCGAATGATATGGTATGTCCAAGAGCTATGGAAGACTTGGTGGTTGAGCCAAATATGACTTATGTAAGTAAACCAAATTGGATGGCAAATTGAGACAAGAAGATTTGGAATAAGGTTGTGAAGCTTGTATGAGTCCAATGGAGTGAGGACCGAGATGATTATACATGGGAAATATAAGATAAAGTTAGGGGGACTTATCCCGAGTTGTATGTTTAGACTTAGCATGTATGCTTGCTATGTTTTGTCATGGATCCTATATATACATATACATATATGTGTGTGTGTATCTCTGTGTGTGTGTATGCAAGTGCATGTGTGTATTTTGTTTTGTTGATTTCTTTTGTATTTGTAGATGCACCAGTACATTTTGTTGACTCATGGGGTTGGGAGCTTGCGTGTTTATGCTAAAGTGGGCATAATAAAGATTGAGAATCACTACCGTACCTTATTTGAATTTTAGGGATAAAATTTCTTTATGGGGAAGGTTGTAACACCCCATAAATGAATGAATAATAAATTAAGGAATTAATTACAAGAATAACAGTTTAATTGATTTAAATATCGAGTTAAATAAAGAAACATGTGAATTGAGAGAAGTAAATATTTTTGGAACGTTTCGGAATACCAAGATATGAAATTAAATTAATAATAAGAAATTATTAAACAATAATTAAGGGAACACAATTAAAATAATTAATTAAGGAAAGTATGATTAATTAAGTGTGGAACACTTAAATATGGTTAATTGAATGGATGAAGAGTAACTTAATATAATTAACTCAACCCTATATTTATAAGGGAAAATTTTGAATATCTGAATGAAAAACACTTTATATTTAAGGGAAATAAATAAATTAAATTGATTAAGGAAGGATTCCATAAACTAAAAGAGTTAATATATATACCCCTAAAGCATATCCTTCTCTTTATTTTCAACAGCAAAAAAGCTTGGTAAACCCATTGGTGTGACAGCTTAGAAAAGAAACAAAGGAAGAATAATATTAATAAGGAAAACTTAAAGCTCTCATGGATCAAAGCAAATCAAAGGTTGAAGTGGGTACTATCAATCCCATTTTCGATGTTTTCATCTTTTTTGAATATGGTTTTGATTTATATAATAGAGCTTATATGTGTTATGCATTTAAAAATGATTGATGGTGTTTTAATGAATGTTTTGAGTAGAAATGGCTTCACTAGAGGTTTTTTGCTATGATTCCCTACTTTGATGGTTTTGCAGCAATGTGAAAATTTAATATGATGAATAAAATATATTTTTAGGGATGGTTTTTAAGTTAGAAGATTTTTCCATGATAAAATATTTGTTATCAATTTTTGTAGGAATCCAAGTATTAAATAAATAAGGGAAAATGGATTAAAAGTAGAAATTTTGGTTATAATGTGCACAAGAATTTACATAGAAATTTCTAGAATTTTGTAAGTATTTTCCTGATCATATATAACCATTTTTGAAAGCTATATTTGAATGTTGAAACTAGATATTAAAACAACCGAGATTAAACTACACATGTGCATTTCATGATTAAGGGGACAAGGCCCTTAAAAGTGCTGACAAATTAATACAATGGACACTGCACTAAAAAAAAGTGGAGGTGGAAAAAAATGGAAGGCGACATGTGGAAAGATGTGTGGAGGCATGTTCAGATTTGCAGGCTTTATTATGTGTATCAAAGGGAGAGTGTAAGCCGAATGTGCTATAACGGGGATATAACACCCAAAACATAAATGAACTAAGAAAGACAAAGAAAAGTTATAAGTAAATGAAGTATGAGTATAACCGAAGATTTCAGATAAGGGTTCCAAAAGAAGGTGATCGTAGAGAAAGATTGCCGAAAAAGAATGTGTAAATATGACTTCCCTAAGACAAAACCCAAGGGTAGTGTTTTTATAGTCGAGACCTTTTGCTTATGGGAAAGTCAATATGAAGACCCATTGACTTTCGGGGAGTGTCAACACTAAGGCCTACTAGCTTTCAAAGGAAAGTTAATACGACAACCAAGGCTTAGGTTGGACAAAGGATGTACATTGTTAGCACCAAAATTGGTCACTAACCTCGTAGAAGAAGATTGTGAAGAGATATAAGTGATGAAATCAAATTAAACAGAGAAGACAGTGCTAATCTAAATACAGAAAGTAAGAACACCAAATTTATAGTGGTTCAGCGTAATTGCCTACGTCCACTTTGAGGTTAAACTTTATTGATCTTCTCTATAGTTGATTACAAATACAATTCGTGAATCAAATGCTTGAATGAAGTTGTTAAGTAGAAAAGATGAGTCTTGAAAATGGCAGAGTCTCCCTGGTGTTTTCTCTCCAAAAAAAGGATCCATTTCACTGTGACCCTGCCCCTCTATTTATAGGCAAAGATGGGCTGGACTTCCCAAGTGGGCTGATTGCCGAACGCTCCAGCCCGAGTACAGTGGTCGTCGTATGCCGAGCAAGGTTCGCCGAACGCTTTGCGCCGAACCATCCCTTCTATGCCGAACGGTATGTTGGTGTCGTGGGAAGTGTAGGATGGTTGTCTGTTGAGGCCGAACGCTCTGCGCCGAACCATCCCTTCTATGCCGAACGAGGTGGTTGATGTTTGGGAAGTGTAGGATGTTAGTCAGTTGAAGCCGAACGCTCTTCTTGACGCCGAGTGCCCTTACGCCGAGTACTCCTGTACGTCGAACAGTCTCGTATGCCGAGCAGTCTTGACGCCGAGCACACTTGTCGCCGAGCACTCGTTGGATGTTGGGTGCCTCGTCGAACACTCCTGGCTGTCAAGTGCCTCGCCGAACACCATGGGATGCCGAGTACTCCTGTATGCCGAGCAGCCTTGACGCCGAGTACTCTGGTGCGCCGAACAGTCTCGATGCCGGACACTAATGGATGCCGAGTACTATGCCGAGCACACTTGTCGCCGAGCACTCATGGATGTCAGTTGCTTCGCCGAACACTCCTGGATGGCCAGTGCTTCACCGAAGACTCCTTGATGCCAGTCGCTCTCTGATGCCGAGCACTTATTGCCGAGTACTAGTTGCCTGGTCAAATCCCCAGGAAACACTTGCCCCCCAAAGTGTATTGCGTGGCCGAACGTGATGCGCTTTGAGTCTGATTCAATCCACCTCGGAGGTACCTTCTCGAGAATGCTAGCGAAGGAGGTGCAAGACGAACGAGATTTAGATGCCGAACGATACGCTCGAAGCCGAACGTACCTCGTGTGCCGAACGTCACACTGCTACGATGCCGAACCCTTCGGTGTTGACCGGTTCTACCGGGTATAGCCTCTTCAACTTCTACCTCCCTCTATATAACCAGGTCCTCACCGTCTCTTTTCCCTTTACGCCTTCTCTTCAGCCATTCCTTAGAGACTTTCAACTCTTCCCATCCTACCAGATATAAAGCCTTTATAATCCATTCTCAACTTCGATCGTCGAATTAGGTATCCTTCCTCTAACAATTGCACTACTTCCATTTTAGGTTCATCATGGTTTGCTCGTTTTGAGTTGTCTAATTGGGGATAGCTCCTCCGTGCCGAACGATAGAAGGGTAGATGGGGTGTTGAACGGCGTAGTCTTTGCCGGGCGATCCATCTCTGTCGTTCGGCGTGGATGGAGAAGGTGTAGGGTAGAGTTGAAATCGTGGCGGAGCACCACTTTTAGCCGAACGATGACATTAGCCGACCAATACGATTGATACGCTGAACACTGACTTTAGCCGAACAATATAATTGACATGCCGAACAATGACTTTAGCCGAACAACATAACTGTCATGCCGAACGATGACTTTAGCCGAACAATATAACTGACATGCCGAACGATGACTTTAGCCGAACAGTATAACAGACATGCCGAACGATGACTTTAGCCGAACAGTATAACTGACATGCCGAACGATGACTTTAGCCGAACAACCCTTAGGTCGAACCATTACCTTAGTCAAACAAAGCAATTGCCGGACAATTCTTGGACCGGATAATGTCTTTAGCCGATCAATACAAATGCCGAACAACATTAAAAATGCCGAACAGGATAGGTGTCTAACTACACATTAAGCCGGGCACTTTAGAAATCATATGTCTTCTGAATCTGGGACTGTAATCTCCTCAAGGCGAGCTTTCTGAGACGGTCAGCGATGACGGTCTTCGAAGGCGATGATTCGAAGCTAAATATTACATCTTTAGAACCTTTAGATTCTTATTGCCTGCACACAATTGCTTGCACTAGTTCGCACACCACATGGGGGGAAAATCGTGTTGCTAATTCTAACGTTCAACATTTTTTAAGTATAGCTCTCTCAAGAATTTAGCTAGGTTCATTATTTATTCGGGATGTCGAGAAAATCTAGTTCTGCCACCATATCTGACAGGCCTGGGCCGTCAGCAAGGCAAGGAGCCGCAGATGCTTCCAACCCGTCAATCTCTCCCGCTCATAACTTGGCGCCCGATGCTCTGGATTCAACCATCTTACTGGACAATCCGATCGATTCTCAAGCCTCGAAGATCAACGAGGCCGCTCTGCGACGGATATGTTCCATTCACGGGATTCCCTTTGCTGACGTGTTAGTTCCTTCGAGACACGACCGCCCTCATCTGCCCCCAGTTGGGTACACAGCCTGCAACAAGTTCATGTGTTGGATGGGCAGCGTGCCTCCGTTCAATTTATTTCTCCGGGATGTGCTGCAGTATATAGACATAGCTCCGTCGCAGCTGCACCCGAACGGCCATGCGTTTCTATATGGGACTTATTTACTTTTCATGGCCGTCTTCTCCAGACCTCCAACCCCCGGCGATATCCGATACATTTATATGTTCAAGAGACGGAAAGATAGCCCTTCCTTCATGTTCCTCGAGCCATACCACAAGTGCCAGATCTTGACAGGGGCCTGTAGCAAATTCGCCCTGTACAAACAGGAATGGTTCTATGTGCGCTGCCCTTCCGGTTTCGCTAGGAGATGGGTTGAAGGCAGTAAGTCTCTCTGCCGAGTTACTATTCGTATTTAACCCGAGCATGTCTTTCCTAACTTTCCGTTTCATCTTTTCAAGTATCAGCCCACGCCCGGAAGGCCGAGGATATTCTGATGCTGTCGATGCGATTAGAGCTCTTCCGGCCGAGGATCGAGATATCCGAGCTATCATTTCAAATGAATCGCTGTCGGGGTTCGGCTTGCTAGCTCCTGGTCGTCGGATCAGCCTTCCAGAAGGTGTTACAATTCCCAAACCTTCATCTGGTAAAGGGAAAAAACTTGCCGGACCGTCGTCGCGTCGTGCTCCCGACGCGCATGAAGAAGGCGAGAGCAAAGAGGATGATGCCCCCGAGACTCAGGGCGAGAACGTGGGTCCCACTTGGAATCCGGCAATCGAAGTTTAGGATATTGAGACATCATCCTCCCCTTCGAAGGGAAAGAAGAAGTTGAAATACACGGTTCAAAAGGAGAAAGTTGGTGGCACCTCAAAAGTTACGCCTACCCCTCCTGAGAAAGAGGCTTCTTCGCAGCATCTGGAAAGTTCCTTGAGAGGTCTATCGAACCTTTCTATTCCTGAAGACATACTTAATTACAGGTTCGATGATCCTGAAGCTCTCAAATTCTCTTCGCCCGCTAGAGGCAATGTAGGAGTTCAACTCCCGGCTCAAAGAGACAATACTCCGATTAGCAAAGATAAACGAACGGGTCCGTCGGGGGGAACACTTAGGACACACACGCACATGCGCACTCCATAATATACTTCAAGTCTTTTTAATTCGTGAATTCTCCTTAACTCGTTGTTATCTTCCTTCTTTGCAGGTGATATGGGCCGCTCACACGGACTTGATCGCCTTCAGGGGTCTTCTATATTCCATCACTCCGGACGGGATTCCGGTTCAGGCAGACGCCGGGACCGAGGTGATTATGAAGATAGGGACAATCGTCCGCGCGAGTCGTCTTACCGCAAGAAAGCAAACTATCAATCTTCCCAGTCCCGCGATCTTCCTCCTACAACTGAGCCGGATAAAGAGAAGTCTTTGCAGAAGGGTTATCAGTCTGATGCTGCTCGAGAACAACATTCCAGTTCATCGAGTACGAGGCAAGTTCGAGAGCCGCGTAAAAGAACGGAATTCTCTAAGCCTCCTCCTCCTACTCCTGCCGTGGACCCAACTGTTGCGGAAAAGATGGTCGACCTTAAGGCCAAGTTTCCGAAAATCTGTTTTGACGGTTTGAAATTCCTCCCGGCCATCCATCACATTCCTGGGCACGTGAAGCAAAGTGCCATTGCCTGCAACAATGACGTCTATGTTCAACATGACGCATTCGTGCACTTGGTGGAGAAGATCTCAGAAGTATCTGTCGAGCGTCAACACGAGATTGACCGTATGAATCTGGAGGCTGACAGCGATAAGAAAATCATCAAACTCCAAGACGAAGAACTCGCCTCTTATAAGTCAAAGCTAGAAGCCGCTGAACAAGGTGCAAAAGATACTGCTGAGGCAGTTACTCGCTTAGAGGTGGCTCACAAAAAGGAGCTTGACGAAGCAGTTCAGCGCAGCGGCGCCCTTGCCCTAGAAAAAGACTCTGTCCAAAAAGAAAGGGACGCGCTCGCTACTCAAGTCAAAGAGCTGAAAGAACAACTCTCCAAGGAGAAAGAAGACAAAATAGCCGCTCAGGAAGAATCACAGCGGTATTGTGATGAGATTGTTGCTACCCGACTCCTGAAGGCAAAGCTCGACGGTGAACTTGCCGGGGTCGAGAAAATGAAGGATGAGGCCCGTGAGGAGGGCAAAAGAATGGCTGTGGAGGAGCTTGATTCTCGCCTTGAGGCGGCCGCAGAGGCCGGCAGGGAAGAGGTCAAAAGTATGTTTGACCCGTTGATCGTCGAGTACGGAGCCAGCGTCCTTATGCACCGCGACCTAACATTTTTGGGCGACGGCTACCACGAATCCCTGGCTGAGGCATGGGAAACTCTGATAAAGATCAAGAAAGTCGAGTCAGGCTCCGAAGAAATCGACGAGGATGCATTGGTGAAGGAGTTCCTGAGGGGGAATGAGCCATCGGATTTATCCGCAGCATTGGCTCTTTATGGCAAAGGCTCTTCCCCTTCGAAAGAGAAGAATGACGAGGCTGGCCCGTCAGAGGCCGACGCTACTACTCCTCACATCGCCGCTCCTTATGCTGCTCAATCGGCCGGTCGGTCGACGCTTGATCCATTCGAGCAGCATGCCAGTTATGATCCCGAAGATCCCGGGCTCGGCGTTCATGTGCTTTCACCTATCCTGGAGGGTGAAACCCCGCGCGCCACCGATAGCCAACCGGATCCTGGTAGGAAATTCTTCTTTCTCTAGAAGTCGAAGAGATCCCGTCATTTTTCAGCAGTGGTTATTCGTTCTAATGCCCACTTCTTATATTTTCGTGCAGGTCGTTCTGACGCTGAGCTAACTCCGAGGAGCGATGACGCCAAGGAGGAAGCGGGGAAAACAAGCGACGTTGCTCACGCAGGGGTAACTCCCGGCCCAAACGCTCAAGTGATCGGGGCGCTTGATGATGACAAACTTGATACTTCGTCTCCTGCCGAAGGAAGCGACGAAGTTAAAATCACTGGCGCCTCTGAACATACTTCAGAGATGAGCATGAAGGACCGTCTCGCCGACGAGGAGAAGAGAAAGGTCAAAGTCAAAGTTGAATCTGAAGTCCTGGAACACACTGACCCGTGGAACAGACCTCTGAAAATCATTCTCCCGGGCAGGTCCAAACCACTAGATGTTCCGTCTCCTACTCCTGACTCCGTCTCTCTAGCAAGCAAAAAGTCCAAGAAAAAACGTGAGGGAGAGGAGTCGTCGGAAACACCAAAGGCAGACAAGAAGAAGAAGTCGAAGAAATAATCGATGCACTTGTTCAACAAGTTTCCTGACTAAGCTTTGTAATTGTTTTTATCTCCCATGATTTGTAGTTTGTATAGAGAGGTCTGAATTTTGTAGGAGTGGTCATGTATCCCCATTTTGGACTTATTGAATAAAGTTTTAGTTTCTTTTGTGTTTGAATGCTTCTCTTGTCTTTATTTGGTTTGCTGACTAATTATAGCCATAACTCAAGTTCTTATGAGTTACATTATCTCCCAGTCCATTCTTGCGCTGTTCAAACATTTTTTGGACGTGGCGTACCTCTCGTCCCACATCTTTCGAGTACTTGGACTTCTTGCAGACTCTGTGTCCCGGGGACTTGGAGGCTTGAAATAGTTTATGCTCTAGTCCGCGCTCTGGGGATTCGGAGATTTGGGATCGTTTATACTCTAGTCCGCGCTCGGGGGACTTAGAGTACTCCGATCCGCGCTCCAGGGATTCGGAGATTTGGAATCGTTTATACTCTAGTCCGCGCTCTGGGGACTTAGAGTACTCCGCTCCGCACTCTGGGGATTCGGAGATTGGAAATCGTTTATACTCTAGTCCACGCTCTGGGGACTTAGAGTACTCCGATCTGCGCTCTGGGGATTCGGAGATTGGAATCGTTTATACTCTAGTCCGCGCTCCAGGGACTTAGAGTACTCCGATCCGCGCTCTGGGGATTCGGAGATTGGAATCGTTTATACTCTAGTCCGCGCTCTGGGGACTTAGAGTACTCCGCTCCGCACTCTGGGGATTCGGAGATTGGAAATCGTTTATACTCTAGTCTGCGCTCCGGGGACTTAGAGTACTCCGATCCGCGCTCTGGGGATTCAGAGATTTGGAATCGTTTATACTCTAGTCCGCACTCTGGGGACTTAGAGTACTCCGCTCCGCACTCTGGGGATTCGGAGATTTGGAACCGTTCGTACGAGCCTGTATGTCGCGCAGAATAATGTAATTTATCATCCAATTAAGAGATATAGAAACTTCATAGAAAATGTGGCTTCAAGCCTTTATTAATGAAAATTAACTAAATTGCTCGATTACAACTTTAAAAGGAAACTAAGTCATTATTGAATGGAAACATGCAGGAAACAATAGTGCCTATAACAAGAAACGGAAACATGCTAAATGTAATAGTGCCGCAAATGTTCACTGTTCCATGCTCGGGGGAGTGTCGTGCCATCAACGGTCGCTAGCTTGAATGTTCCTTCTCCAAGCTTCCGTTCAATGGCGTATGGACCTTCCCAGCTGGGATTCATGCGTGATGGTACCGGGAAGACTCGTTTCAAAACGAGATCTCCCACATCAAAGATTCTTGGGCGGACTCTGCCGTCATAGTAACGCTTGACTCGATGTCTGTGCGCCGCCGCCCTTAATTCGGCTTCTTCCCGTTTTTCATCGATGCAGTCCAGTGATTCCAGCAAGAGGTTTTGGTTCATCTTGGGATCGTAGTATGTCACTCGGTGCGATGGAACTTCAAGTTCCACGGGTATAACGGCTTCAGAGCCGTATGCCAAGGCGAACGGAGTGTGGCCGGTCGCGGACTTGTGGGTAGTTCTATACGCCCATAATGCTGTCGGGAGTTCATCTACCCATTTGCCTCCAACCTTCTCCAGACGCTTCTTTAGTATGGACTTGATTATTTTGTTAACGGCCTCGACTTGTCCGTTAGCTTTTGGGTGTGCAACGGCGGCGAACTTTTTCTCGATGCCGTACTTTAAACAGAACTCTTTGAACTCTCTACTTTCGAATTGCGTTCCGTTGTCTGTAATGATGGTGCGTGGAAGGCCAAAGCGGCATATAATGTTTCGTACAACGAAGTTAATGACCTTCTTAGAGGTGATAGTGGCCAAAGGTTCTGCCTCAGCCCATTTCGTGAAATAGTCGACTACAACTATTGCGTATTTCGCACCACCTTTGGATAGAGGCAAAGAGCCGATTATGTTGATTCCCCAGGTCGCAAATGGCCAAGGACTGAACATTTGTGTGAGTTCCGTTGACGGAGCCCTCGGGATTTTTGCATATCTTTGACACTTGTCGCATTTTCTTGCGTAGTCCGCGGCATCCCGGTTTACGGTGGGCCAGTAATATCCATAGCGGAGGATCTTCTTTGCTAGCATTTGCCCCCCAGTATGGTCGCCACATTCCCCTTCGTGAACTTCCCTCAAGACTCGCTTTGTTTCATCATGAGCGATGCACCGTAACAATGGGACTGAGAATCCTTTCCGGTACATGGATCCACCCTACATTACGTACCGCGCAGCCTTTCGAAGGACCTGTCGTCTTTCGCTTCTTTTTTCTGGTAAAGCCCCGGTTGTCAGGTACAGTTTGAATGGGGTTATCCACGAGTCCTTCTCGATCTCTGTTTCCAACACGGGATCGATTTTCATCCCGTCTACGCTCGGGGCATGCAAGACTTCAACGGGATACAATCCCATTTGTTGGGCATCGTCGGTACTTGCGAACTTAGCCAACAAGTCGGCTTCTTTGTTCTGTTCTCGTGGGATATGTGAAATGTCATAACGCTCAAGATTTGATAGTAGTTCTTGGACCTGAACGAGGTACGGAGCAAGCTTTCGTCCTTTTTCTTGGTAGTCTCCTCGTACTTGGTAAACCACTAACTGCGAGTCACAAAAGATTTCGACCGATTCGATCCCGAGTTCTTTGATGAGCTTCAAGCCAGCGATCAGTGCTTCATATTCAGCTTCGTTGTTCGTAGCCGGGAAATCGAGCTTCAGGGCATAACAGATTGATCGGTTTTCCGGAGTTATAAGAACTACGCCCGCGCCGGAGCAACGGTCGTTTGATGCACCGTCAGTGTATAATTTCCATCGAATGGGGGGAATGATGTCATGATCGTCCGGTCTGATGGGTATGGTAAATTCAGCGATGAAGTCTGCTAACGCTTGCCCTCGGATGGCTCTCCGTGGTAAGTACGCGATATCGAATTGGCTCAACTCGATGTTCCATTTTAGCAATCTTCCAGAAGTTTCCGGTCGTTGAAGTACCTGCCTCAGGGGTTGATCGGTATAAACGCCGATTGAATGCGCTTGAAAGTATGGGCGCAGCTTGCGTGATGCAATCACCAAGCAATAAGCCAATTTCTCGATTTTAGGGTAATTCTTCTCTGCCCCCGTTAAACGCTTGCTAACATAATATACCGGCTTTTGGACTCGATCCTCCTCACGAACCAAAGCTGCGCTTATCGCATGAGGGGATATAGCCAAGTAAACGTACAGCATCTCATGGTCAACTGGTTTAGATAGCATTGGTGGGCTCTCCAGATGCCTTACCAGGTTCTGGAATGCTTCCTCGCAGCTAGACGTCCATTCAAAATTCCTCTTTCCTTTCTTTATTATGTCAAAGAACGGGATGCACTTGTCAGTTGCCTTGGATATAAATTGACTCAGCGCAGCTACTTTTCCGTTCAAGCTCTGTACCTGCTTTATAGTCCTGGGCGCTTGTACATCTCGAATGGCTTGGATCTTTTCTGGGTTGGCTTCGATTCCCCTAGCGTTGACGATGAATCCTAAAAACTTCCCTGATGCAACGCCGAAAGAACACTTCAGCGGGTTGATCTTCATTCCATAGAACCTGAGTATGTTAAACATTTCAGCTAAGTCTTGAATGTGGTCGTTTGACCGTCGTGACTTCACGAGCATGTCATCCACATAGACTTCCATGGTTTTGCCCAGCTGGTCCTTGAACATTCGATTCACCAGACGTTGGTAAGTTGCTCCAGCATTCTTTAATCCAAAGGGCATCACTACATAGCAATACAGCCCGACATTTGTAACGAAGCTGGTGTGTTCTTGGTCCGGAATATGCATTGGGATTTGGTTGTATCCTGAGTACGCATCCATGAATGACAATAATTCGTGTCCTGCTGTGGAATCGACCAACTGATCGATCCTAGGCAACGGGAAACTGTCCTTCGGGCATGCTTTGTTCAAGTCGGAATAATCTACGCAAGTCCTCCATTTCCCATTCGCCTTCTTTACTAGCACGGGGTTGGAGACCCACTCCGGGTAGAGGGCGTCGCGGACGAACCCATTTGCTTTGAGTTTGTCCACCTCCTCTCCAAGAGCGGCGGATCTCTCCGGATCCATTCCTCTCCTTTTTTGCTTGACTGGGACGTATTACGGGTCTATGTTCAACATATGACTCGTGATGGCGGGAGAAATCCCACACATATCAGAATGCGTCCAGGCAAAAACATCAAGGTTTGCCCGGAGGAAGTCGCTAAGGTCTTCAGTCATTGCGGGGCCTAACTGTGATCCGATCTTCAGTATTCGCGAAGGGTCGTCATGGCTAACTGAGATGTCAATTGTTAATTCAGCCGGTGCCGCCTTCTCTTCCCTGGGTTTCTCATCGTCGTCTCTCGGATCTATATCTCCGTAGATCCGAGAACTATGCCCGAGCCAGGGCTCGGGCAGTACTTGTCAATTATTCGTATTGAGGATGCGGACGGGATTGTCCACAACCTTTCCTTTCTCCCTCCGGTGGGCCTCTCGGAGCTCGGCCACATAACAAGAACGACCAGCTGCTTGGTCACCGTGAACAATGCCTACTCCTTTGTCAGTCGGAAACTTCAAAGTCAAACACCACTTGGCTAGTGCCGCCCTAAATTCAGCCAGGGCTGGCCGACCCAAGAAAACATTATACGGAGAGTCCACATCCAAAACTACAAAGGGTAGAATTCGTACCCTCCGATGCTCGCCTTGTCCCAGTTCAACTGGTAACTCGACATATCCTACCGCATCAGTCGCAGCGCCGTTAAAGCCGTGGATACGAGCTTCGGATGGTTTCAAGTCTTTTGTCTCTAGCTTCATCTGATCATAGGCCTTCTTGAAGATGATGTTGACTGAACTTCCACAATCAATCAAAATCCTTTTTACATATGCTGGTCTGATCGTTGCAGATATGACCATGGGATCGAAGGTCGGAGCCTCTACCTGATCAGCGTCTCTGTTCCTGAACACAATATCGTCTGTCATCACGCGCTGCTGCTTAGCAGGGGCCCCGTCCTCTACGTTCGAACAGCACTCAAAATCTGCATGCTTCAAGGAGCTTGCATATCGTTCCATCTCTTGCCAGTTCTTATCTGCGGGATGAGGTCCGCCGATAATTGTATTTATGACCAGTCTTCCAACAGTCCGAGCAGGCTCCTCAGGATGACGTGGAGCTGGTGCACGACCTGGGTTGGACGTTGCCTGTCCTCCTTCCTGTGGATCCTTTACGAATTCTTGCAACTTCTTTTGTCTGATCAATTTCTCGATAGCATCATGCAGGTGTCTGCATTCTTCCGTGTTGTGTCCATAAGTTTCATGGAAGCGGCAATATTTCCCAGTCTGCTTCTGTTCTTCAGTTGATTCTTTTGGACGTGGTTTTCTGTACTGAAAAGTATTGCAGGTGGATAGGTAAATGTTCTCTAGTGGGGCGTTTAGCGGAGTGTACTCGCTGTAGCTTGGAATTCTCGACTTCCACCTTCCCGCTTCTTTCCTCTTTCCTTGACTTCTTCCTCCGGACTCTTTGTGCTGCACAGGCTTACTCTGGACATTGACTTGGACCTTTCCCGAATTGTCTCCAGATTGCTTCACAGCAATGTTGCTCTTGATTGACTCTTGGGCAGGTCCCGGTGCCTTATCTCGTCGTACCCACCTAGCTTCCTCTCTTCTTATGAACTGGTGTGCCTTGGAGTAGAAACACTCTAGCGTAGCCAGAGGTTTTCCTGCCAGCCAGTCTCCAAATTCAGAATCTGGATCTACACCTCTCATTACAGCCATTAGGATTGCATGGTCGTTGGGATTACTGACTTCAGTTGCCGCAACGTGGAATCTTTGTAAGTACTCCTTCAGCGACTCTCCGGGATTCTGGATTACACTCGACAGAGACATCACGTCCTTCGGGCGTGTAGTGTGTATCCTGAATTGCTCAATAAACTTCTTTGCCAACTCCTCGAAATTTGATACGGATCGCGGAGGAAGTCGGATGAACCACATAGTAGCGATCCCAGATAGAGTAATCGGAAAGCACCTACACTTGGTGGGATCATTTGCTCTGGCTGAATCCATCATCCATTCATACCTCATTACATGTTGTCTGGGGTCAGTCTTTCCTTCGTATGCAGGAATGGTTGGCATGCTAAACTTCTTGGGGTACGCCGCTTGCAGCACAACATCCGTGAACGGAGTATGACTTCTTGACACTCCCCAGTCGTCATTTGATAACCCCTGATTTTCTTTCATCAGTTGCCTGATCATGGCTGTCAGATCGGGTGTCTGTATGGAAGCTGGGAGGTTGGAGTCAGTTCTACGCGCCTGTCCATGCTGATGCCTCCTTTCCTGGCGGTCTGCCAATCGTGCGTCGTGAGGTTCAACATTGTTAGCATTTTGATGATCTGGAGCTCCATCCTCCATCTGTATTCCGGTTCGGAAGCTTCCAGTTCTGGCTTGGTCGCGGTCTCCAGCCATTCGAACAGCAGCATCCGCCCTTGCAGCTTCAGTCTTCCGGCGTCTACGCCTGGGTGGTTCATCAGAAGAAGTAGAGCTGTCAGATGAGGAATAAGCAGCTGGATCGCCCCCAGCATTTTGTTGCTGCTGTTGAGTGAGTTGTGCCATCAGGTTGGCATCAGCTTGCATCTGTTCTCCCAGTTGTCTCCTGGTTTCCCTAAGTTCTCTCATCAGGTCATTGAACTCTACTCTGGTGACAACTGGAGTCTGTTCTTGAGCGGCAATCCCTGCACTCGGGATTGCGGGTTGATTGCTAGGTCCTGCTTGTTGCACGCTAGCAGTCTCTCGGGCATCCGCATTAAGAGAAGCTGACCTGGTACGTGGTCTCGCCATTGTAGAGTTATTGGTATGAACTCTGAGTAGAATCAACGGATGTCCTATCAGTAAGTCGGATCTTCTTTGGGGGATTTGTTCAATCCAGTAGCTTCAAAGCAGATCCTTGAGGTCTGAGAATTCGATTCTCAGTGAAAGCACCAAAGTGTTAGCACCAAAATTGGTCACTAACCTCGTAGAAGAAGATTGTGAAGAGATATAAGTGATGAAATCAAATTAAACAGAGAAGACAGTGCTAATCTAAATACAGAAAGTAAGAACACCAAATTTATAGTGGTTCAGCGTAATTGCCTACGTCCACTTTGAGGTTAAACTTTATTGATCTTCTCTATAGTTGATTACAAATACAATTCATGAATCAAATGCTTGAATGAAGTTGTTAAATAGAAAAGATGAGTCTTGAAAATGGCAGAGTCTCCCCGGTGTTTTCTCTCCAAAAAAAGGATCCATTTCACTGTGACCCTGCCCCTCTATTTATAGGCAAAGATGGGCTGGACTTCACAAGTGGGCTGATTGCCGAACGCTCCAGCCCGAGTACAGTGGTCGTCGTATGCCGAGCAAGGTTCGCCGAACGCTCTGCGCCGAACCATCCCTTCTATGCCGAACGGTATGTTGGTGTCGTGGGAAGTGTAGGATGGTTGTCTGTTGAGGCCGAACGCTCTGCGCCGAACCATCCCTTCTATGCCGAACGAGGTGGTTGATGTTTGGGAAGTGTAGGATGTTAGTCAGTTAAAGCCGAACGCTCTTCTTGACGCCGAGTGCCCTTACGCCGAGTACTCCTGTACGCCGAACAGTCTCGTATGCCGAGCAGTCTTGACGCCGAGCACACTTGTCGCCGAGCACTCGTTGGATGTTGGGTGCCTCGCCGAACACTCCTGGCTGTCAAGTGCCTCACCGAACACCATGGGATGCCGAGTACTCCTGTATGCCGAGCAGCCTTGACGCCGAGTACTCCGGTGCGCCGAACAGTCTCGATGCCGGACACTAATGGATGCCGAGTACTATGCCGAGCACACTTGTCGCCGAGCACTCATGGATGTCAGTTGCTTCGCCGAACACTCCTGGATGGCCAGTGCTTCGCCGAACACTCCTTGATGCCAGTCGCTCTCTGATGCCGAGCACTTATTGCCGAGTACTAGTTGCCTGGTCAAATCCCCAGGAAACATACATAGAGTTTTATAAAGCGTGATGCATTGTGAAAGTAGTACTGAGGCCTAAGATAGCCAAAGATGGGCGGGGAGCCTAACAAAAATTAATGAATAGCTAAAGTCAAGACATAATAAATGAATAATTAGGTGAGGTCTTGAAAGTTAAAGATGACTAAAAAGTGAAGTAATAACCTTCTAAATAATTCGGGTTTAGAAAGGTTATTAAAGCCAAGTGGGGACACTCGCTTGAATGCGCCTAATTTAAGGGGGTAGGTTCGATATTCAACTAACAAAGCGATATGGAACGTCCAAGCAGGATATACGCTTTCGCGAGAGTGGGTTTAACTCTCATATGGGTTTCAAGCTTAAGTAAATAAGATTTACCGAGACTGATTCATGTTGTACTTTGCAGTATAAAAATAAAGATAAAGAGATTGCTTGGGGATGTATCTTGCAATATAAAACTTAAAGAGCCGAGACTACTTGGGGATGTACCTTGCAGTATAAAACTAATAAATGGATTATCGAGACCGTGAGTGTAGTATAAAGTTAAGAAAATATATTTAGGACTATTTTGGATCGTATCTTATGTTATAAGTAATATAATGAATGAAAATAATAATTGTTTTGAAAGTAGCATTGCCGAAACTTGAATATGATCATAGGTTAAGTACTGTGTTTTCCAGAACACTAAACCCAAGATTGTTTTAGAAGTATTTTTATTGAGACACATCATGTATGTTTGAGTTAACTTATTTCATTGTGATTTATGAATTATGATAGTCTTATGTTGATTATGTAACTGAGGTTAGTGTTGGGGAAAACTTGTTCCGTGCTTTTGCGGCGTGGTCGCACTAGTGGACGAACCTAGATAAGAAATTATATTATTCATGTTAGATTTATGTCAAATCCATTTGTTTATTTTTTTCCCTTATAAACCCACGAGTACTCATTTTAGTCGGTTAAGTTATTGGATTTCTATTAGAGATATTAACCAAAGGTAATAATTTTGCTGAAACTATGTTGGTGATGAAGATGGGCAGCATGATGGAACCGGACCAGTTGGAAGGAGGTGAAATAGATAGCTTTCAAAAAATTTCCTACTTTGGACCTTAATTAAGCCTATGAAGCCTAAATCAATTTTAGACCTAATTTAAAACTTTGAATAAAATCTCATTTGTTTTAAAATTAGTTTAAGTTTAATTTGATGATTTTATGAATTAGAGTATATTAAATATGTTCTTGCATGCATATGTGTGTGATAGTTAATTGCTTTGTGTTATTATTTTGGCAAGTGAAGAGTCAAGATGTTGATTATGAAAACCGTTTATTGTGGCACTAATGCCATACTTAATTAGTCTCGCTAATCAAAAGCATTTAATGTGATTCAAATTGAATTAAATGAATTAGAGAGGATTTATTTTTTTTAGAGAAAAAATACATGTCATTTCTCTCTCTTAAAACTATCTCATTAATTAGAGGAAGTTTTTTTATTTAAAGAGAGAAGCTTTTCATTCCTCTCTCTCTCTCTCTTAATTAAATTAATTGGTTGATTTGTTTAAATGATATTTTTAATAAATTCATACTTAGTATATTTAGTGAGCATATGTAAATATACTCAAGTGTAAATATTGCAAGCGTAACTTTTCAAATTGTGTATATTGTTTGATTTGCCCATGTTTAAGTGCGGGGATTTACACCTCAACGGACAAACTAGTCCCTCCGTATACATATGCATTATCTAATATGAATGTTTGTGTGTGTATGAAATAAAGTGGTTTTATAAAATAATACAGATTACACATTCATTTAGATTTGTGTAAACTTGTAGACTTATGATATTTTAAAACAACAGAGCTACCTATTACTAATATGAAACTTAAAATTCAAATTCTAATTTAATTCTATATTCCAAACTCCAAAATCAAGATATTCATGTAATAAATTGTAATTGGTAAATAAATAAACACATGCACTTTTTTGTAATTTGATTTTTTATTAACTTCCTAAAGGGAAAATACATAGTTTGGCTAGTATTCTAGCCTAGATAATACCCAGCACCAGTATGAGCACACACAATATATACAAAGCCCAGAGTACATAAATTTAAAAATAAAATACATGCAAATGATAGTAGACCTAAAATCCCAAAGCTCGGTGTTTGCACCAAAAATTGGCACAAACACCCAATAGAAGTTTTGAAGAGAAATAAATGAAGAAATAAAGTGAAAATAGAAATAAATAATAAGGTAATAGTAGTAAATCAAAGCTTTAACACGAACACAACGATATATAGTGGTTCAACGTTGTTTGCCTACGTCCACTTTGAACAGATTGCTTTATTAATCACTTTGTAAACTGAATACGAAAGGGATCACATAAAAATTCTTAGTTACAATACAATACCAAGCAACTAGCAGCGTAAAGGTCGCGAAAATGAACAACCAAGCCTGTATTTATAGATGAAGATGGTAAAATATCTCCTTGAAAATTCGGCAGAAGGACCTCCAGAACCACATGGACCAACAAGAGGGATTGCATGGCCCAAATCCCAAAGAATAGGGATCGGTACCGATCCTTATTTTGGTGGAATTTGGTGGTGTGGTCCCTATGGTAGCTTCCCCATATTTCAACATGCTTAGCCTCTAATTTTCATGTCGATTAGACTAGTAGAACTTGATTTATTGTTTGATCTTTGCTTCAACATGAATTGCCTTCTATTTCAACCAATCTCTATTGAGGGAAGAGGGTCGATCCCTCTCACTCAATCCTTTTGAGGTGCGATCCCTAAGGTAGGCTCCTTAGGGTCCAATATCTTGCTCACAAAATTTCGTATGCATTGGACTTGTGGATCTTGAGATATTAATTGTTTTCTATTAAACTACACTTGCTCCCTAAAACATACTGCTCCCTATGTTGGAGAGTGGTTATTGCCGATCCCTATGTTGGAGAGTTGTTATTGCCGATCCCACCTCTATGTTAACCTATACTCCATACTTCGAACGTTCTGCATTGCATATCCCTCAATTCCACTCGATCATAGCTTCATATTATCATCTGTACTTGACTTCTGGACCGTACAATCATCGCTTTGGACTTACCGGCCTTGATGATCTATGAATCTAACTTGTCCATTCAGCTCAATATAGCCGGATCAAAATGTCGGTTAACACTTTCCCTCCAAAGTATGTCATGTGCTGGACACGACGTGCTTTGAATCGAAGCAAATTAGAGTCATCGGAAAGAAATCCATCTAGTTTTCTGAATAGTTTCTATCCTTCCGTCGATTTATTTTCCTAAAGTTTTGTATCTCTCTTTGATCGCCATGACACTTGGTCAACTTCCAATAGTATAAATTCAGAATTATACTATATCGGTTGATATCTATATCCGGTTCTATAGGACTAGTAAGCTTTTGCTATCTAATCCAGTCTCGACCTTGAAAGCTTTATGTTTGAATTCAATTTCCATCGATTTCAAAAATTGAACTTTTAGAACATGAACGTGCACGTTCAAATTCACATTCTTATCGTTGGCTCCCGGATGCATTTGTACGCTCACGGGTCATCGCCAATTATCATTAAGTTAGATTCATTTTCATTGCATTTTGTATATATGTACTTTACATAATCTTCATGTCATGTTTGTATGAACATATAGCTCATGGTTGATCCCTTTTCTTTTTTTTAATGCATGTAGGGGTCGGCATCATTTTAGCCAATCCCCCTCCTTTTCTTTTATAAATGTTCATAGGGATCGACATTCCTCTAGCCGATCCCTCCCTCTTTTCTCTTTACTTCACAAAGAAACTAAAGGAGACCGAACCCTCCTCTCCCATATATAAGCTAACATTTTTCTTTCCAACCTTCTCACTTCCCTTCCATTTTCATCCCTTTCAATACTGAACCCTCCTTATTTCACAATTAAATTCGAACCCTTTCTCCTCGCTTCTTTCCTTAATTTTGAAACAAAATCTACTTCAATCCAACTTTCCTCTGCTAATCCAATTCCTCTTCCCTTCAATCTCGATTGTCTCCAAGCCACTCATCATCACCACTAACATATATATATATATGTATATATATATATAGGTAAGTATTATTATTTTCAACCTTTAATTCGTGACAAGATGTTAGGTTTTGCTCATGTTATTTGTTGGTTAAGGAAGAGATGAGGGGGATAATGATGCAAAGTTCAGCGAAGTAGTAAAGGAGGAGGAAGTGAAGAGTGAAGAACGAAGGAAATATTGGGATCGGTAGTGATGAAGTAGGTGGAGAGGGGTCGATGATGTTATTGTTTTGAAAGTGAAAGAGAGGGATCGGAGTAAATATTTTGTGAAAGGGCAAAAACATTGAAATAAAGTGATCGGCCATGATGATGCATGGTGGAGAGGGATCGGTTATTTCATTAAGTAGAGGAGGGATCGGTTGGGATGTTGGAGAATTATAAATGCGGCCAAGCAGAGGGATCATCAGTGGTGTGTTGTGGATGGACGGTTCGATAGTTATGCTTTGTAATGAGGTTCGGCTGTAGGCTTTGAAATAGGGATCGGTCGTTTTTCATAAAGGGATCGGTTGTTTGTGAAGTGGAGAGGGATCGGTTGTTATAAGGGATAGGGATCGGCATAAATAGGGATCGATTATTAGCACTTAGCTGGTTCTAAACTTTGAATTGAACTTGAAAATCAATCCATATTCACTTGTTTAAGCAATTAGAACCAATCACATCCAAATGAACTTGAACATATGACGATAATGAACTACATGACTTGCATATCCAATATCGAACTCGAAATTGAAGACCAAATTCCTGGGACTTAGAACAAGAACTAAAACTTAGCATATGGATTATAATAATGGATTTCACACTTCAATATGCCAATGGTCAATCCCAAAGCTTACACAACCAATCAATTTAAACGCCAGTTGAGACGATTAGCAATGACGGTCACTCTGGTCGGAATCCAAAGTCTCGTCATTTACTTTTGCTTCTTATTTTGTATTGTTTATCTCTGCACTACACAACAATAGTTTACACTTAGCACGAGGGGACAGGTAATGTTTTGTAATCTCGATTATCTAGTGAGTTTAGTTAATATGGACTCTGGACATTCAGAGCATCTAGCTGCAATGTCTTCCGGACCAACTTCACAACACAGCAATCCCGAAGCCGAGTCAAGTTCTGCAACTGTATCTGGAAGACTTTCCCCTTATTGTCAAACTGAACAGCAGGAGGTTTCCGGCCCATTGGCCGACCTTTTTTCTGACGCTCCTGTCCTCCCGTGGAAGATATAAGTCCTGCCCTAGATGGTGTAGAAGTTGCTATATTTAGATAACTTGATGGATTCCCAAGCCTCCATAATTGGCGAGGCTGCTCTTTACAGGCTATGCTGTAGACATGGAATTCCTTTCGAAGATGTTCTGGTTCCTTCGGTGAACAATTGGCCTCATTCGCCCCAGAGGGGTATACAGCGTGCAATAAGTTCATGTGCTAGGCCGGATGCGTGCCATCTTTCAATTCTTTTATCTAGAAGATGCTAAAATATCTTGGAATAGCTCCCGCTTAACTACACCCAAATAGCTATGCCTTTCTCCATGGCACTTTCTTGTTATTCATAAACGTTCTGTTCCGCCCGCCATCTCCTGAGGACGCCAGGTTTATTTACAACTTTCAAACGATGGACATGAGGCCTTTCCTACACTTTCCTCGAGCCTTCGTCCAATTGTCAAGTCTTAACGGGCACTTGGAACAAACTCAGCCTCTTCAAACATAAATGGTTCTATGTCTGATGTCCACCTAGCTTCGCGAGGCGACGATTGGAAGGACGCAAGTGTTGTCTTCACCTTATTCTCAAATTATTTAGTCCAAGTCATATCCTAAACCAACTAGTATTTTGAAAATGTACAGGTGTCCATTCACGTCCAGAGGGCGATAGCTTCTCAAGGGCAATTTCTACAATTCATGCCACCCCGGTTGAAGACAGGGACATTAGATTCCTAGCAACTGATAAATGGTTATCTCT
This sequence comes from Allium fistulosum, assembly GCA_030737815.1. NCBI lineage: Eukaryota > Viridiplantae > Streptophyta > Magnoliopsida > Asparagales > Amaryllidaceae > Allium > Allium fistulosum. The sequence goes on along the minus strand of CM060902.1, from coordinate 1,125,831,183 downwards.
GTTTGGACTGTTGGAAGAAGGTCGCATCATTGGGCTTCCAGGAAGCACTGCGTTACTAAGAAATGATGCAAAACAAGAAGGCGATACCAATAACTTTGTCGTGCCCTCAGTCGACGGGACTCATGATGACGCCGAAGAGAGTGAGATTAGGAGTGCCAAAATCAACAAGCCTAGCGATGCTGATGCAGGTTCGGGCAATGCGCCTGTGGTCGAACCATCATAATGCGCACAACCTCACATGCCAACAAGGATAGGAAAAAGGCTTGCATATAAAATCCATAGGAGAAAAACTGCTAAAGAGCCTGAGTTTATTATCACTTCCATCAACGAAGAGTCTTCCTCTCAACATTTAAAAAGTTCAATAGAAGGGTTCTCGACCTCCCAATCCTTGATGAAATCATGACTTATGACTTCCCTAACATCAGTATTAGAGGGCTCAATTCTCCCACCAGAAGTGCTGACGGCATTCTTCCCATGGGCAAAGTGGAGAAAACTCCTACGAGCAAGGCTGCAGCAACTGGTCTGTCGGAGGGGAAACTAGGACACTCATAATCACGCACACTTCACAGCATGATTTTCATCTATCTTTTATTCAACGGTCACTTATATACTTTTGTTTGATTTACAGGTGCAATGTCTCAATCCCGTGCTTTCGATCGTTTGAGGGGTTCCTCAATGCAGTACGAATCCAATCGTGGCTCAGAATTGGGTAAGTATAGAGAGAGATGACGATCGGGAAAGAAGTCGTCGTTCGAGGGAATCTTCGTCTTCTAAACATAAGCCCCAGTCTCATTCATCTCATCAGAAAGTTCAACCCGATCTTCCTGTACATAGCGGCCATCAGACCTCTTTTCATGGTCCTCAAGTTGTTGTACCACCTGAGCAGTATTCTGGTTCATCTAGACAGTCCTATGATCATAGGGCGAGCAAATGCCCAATCGTCACTTTTGATCCATCTTTACTGACTGCGGCTCCCGAGGCTTCCATGGTGGAAAAATTGGCCGAACTAAAGGTCAATTTCCCAAAGATTTGTTTCGACGAGCTAAAGTTCCTTCCTTCCATTCATACAATCCCATGGAATGCTAAATCGAGCTCCCTCGCATGCGTCAACGACTTTTTTGTGCAACGCAATTCATTACAACACCTAGTAGAAAAGATCTCCGAGGTGTCTGTCAAGAGACAGCATGAAATCGATTGTCTCAAGCTAGAGGCGATCCATGACAAAGATATAATTAAACATCAAGACAATGGGATCTCGGAGTTGACGGTGAAGTTAACCGAGGCGGAAAAATGTGCCAAAGAAACATCTGAGGCGGTGAGTCGTCTAGAAGTCACCCACAAAAAGGAACTGGAAGCTTCCCTCAACCACATGGTGTACTTGTTTTGGAAAAAGATATCTTGCAAAAGGAGAAAAATATTTTGACCCATTACATTGAGGAGCTTGAAGAACTCCTTAAAAAGGTAAGGGAAGAGAAAATCGAAGCTCAGGAGGAATAGCAAAGATATTGCGAAGTGGCCATTGAAGCACAGGGACTGAAATTAAGCTTGACGAGCAACTTGCTCAAATTGAAGTCCTAAAAGTAGAGGTAAGAGAATCGGCCACAATGAGATTAGAGAACAGATCGAAGCCCAGTTAGAAGAAGCCAAAGAAGTTAGCCGAAATGAAATTAAGGACATTTTTGATCCCTTAATAATTAAATATAATGCTAAAGTCCTTATCCATCGCGATTTGAGTTTTCTTGGAGAGGGCTATCTTGAGTCGCTCGCCGAGGCCTGAGAATACATTATCGAAACGAAAAAGAAAACCTTCGATGAAGCTGATTTAGACGAAGAGAAGCTAGTATGGGAGATTCTTCATGAGGGATGAATCTTTAGACCTTGCTGCTGCAAGACTCCGATACTTTGACATTCTAGCACCCTCCGGGATGGGGAAAACACTACCGAGTCTCCGGAGTCCTATCCCATGGGACCCCTTCTTCTAAAGAAGCTGGAGCGTCAGTTTCTCTTGGCCTGGGATAGGATTTGAGCTATGATCCAGACAAACCCAGGTATCTATCTAAGGTGCTGACTACTATTCTAGAAGGGAGCACTCCGGTGACAACTGAGAGTCAATAGAACGCATCCCGCTTTATTCTCCACTTTTTAAGAGATTTCATTATTCATGCCCAATAGTCATAGGATTATCTTCTTGTTTCCAAAAATTTAAAGTTCTTCTGGTTCCCAACCAAACTCCAAGAAGCGGTGTCACCGTGGAGCAACAATCGACATCTACTGAGATTCCAGCGGCCACCGACATAGCAAGGCTCGACGCTTAAGTTATCGGAGCACTTGATGATGATAAAGCTGAAGATCCATTGTTTCCAGACGAATCAGATGCCGTTGTGATTACTGGCACCACCAGACATACCGATGAGCTAAGCTTAAAAGAGTGCATCGAGGGTGAGGAGCTGCTAAAGAAAAAAGCTAAGGCAAAACCCATCGATGTGGACATTGACGATCCAAGTCTTGTCCCACTGCAAGTCATTCCACCCGGCGGGTCAGTTCCCGAAGAACTCCCTCCAACATCTGAAAGCTCTCATGCCAAGAGTGGCTGAGTATCAAATGGAGGAACAGGTGGAAGTTCAGGTGGAGCCACTCCCAGAAAATCAAAAAGGGAGAAAAGGCCGAAGAAATAGCAGTCATTTTGGCTTGATTTGTATATAGCTTATATAGTTATTTTCTCTTTTGTTGGCCATGATTGTGCGGGTATCGCCCCCGTTTTTGAATAAACTTGTATCATAATTTGGAATTTTATTATGTAAAGAAAAGTTCTTTGTTTCCTGTAGGACTTTTAAGTGAATTTTTATTTAAGTAGTCAAGCTATTATTTTTCCATTCAATGTACTTGTAATTCATTGCTCATTGATTTGGATGACAATCCTTTAACTCTATCCCAAGTTCTCCATGTGGTCATGGCCCTGAGTCGTACCGAACATGTGGCTCAAGCCCTAATGTTACACTGTCGAATTCAGTGATTTGAGTGATTATACTCTTGCCCGCAGTCTCAGGTTAGTGGAGTTAGAGGGTGGTGGTCGATCTCCATCCTTAGTGAGTTTATACTCCTCTTGTCGGTTTCAGGCTGGAGTTAATGGGATAGTGTGTTGTCAAACCGCACTCATTTATTTTTTTACACTCATATCCACACTCTGGGGATAAGAGTTAGTTAGCGGGTGGTCAAATTGCTCCCGACTTGTGTTTACACTCCAGTCCATACTCTAGGGACTTAGAATTATTTCAAAAAATTGTCGGATCATACTTTCCTTAATCGATTGATTTATCCCCAAGTCAAGGGATTAACTTATCAAGTGATTGGTCACGTCACAATCATTTTCGATTCATTTCTGTCTCATTGCTCGATGGGATTGATTCGGTTATCAGATGGTCAAGTCACATCCAGTTCTCGTTATGTACTCTGTCCATTGGTTTGTGAACGAGAATCATTAAATGGACGGTCAAACCACATTCATTTTTTTATTTCAATCGAGAACTAATGTAATTGGCTAGCTCCAAACTCTAGGAACTTGCTTGGACATGTCAATGCTAGTTAGTCCGGTATCATAACTGATATATAATGTTACAACAAACACAGATATGAAGGAAATCCAAAACTTTATTTGCCAAACGGAAAGAAATACATAATTTGTTTTATTACATATCTAAAAAATCAAATGCTAAAGCAAATCCTAGCATTAAATACAACTGAATGAAAAAGAAATAATTTAAGTGAAAGAGCACCATAAATGCTTGTTATTCCATGCACTTGGGAGTATGATGCCATCAACCGTTGCTAGCTTGAAATTACCTCTCCAAGCCTCTATTAAATGACATATGGTCCTTCCCAACTAGGATTCATATGCGACGAGGCATGGAAAACTCGTTTCAAGATTAGATCGCCAATTTCTAAGGTTCTAGGTCGGACTTTAGTGTTGTATTATCAGGCGGCTCGTTGTCGGTGCACAGCTGCCCTCAAATTAGCTTCTTCACGCTTCTCTCTACAAAGTCTAGAGATTCCAAGAGGAGATCTCTATTCATTCTGGGATCGTAATAGGTCATTCGATGAGAAGGAACTTTGAGTTCAACAGGAATATCGACTTCAGAGCCGTAAACAAGGGCAAATGGAGTATGGCCAGTCGCGGACTTGTGGGTGGTCCTATAAGCCCATAGTGCTATCAGGAGTTCATCCACGCACTTGCCTCTAGCCTTTTCCAAACACTTTTTCAGAATGGACTTTATGATTTTGTTCATGGCTTCAACTTGTCTGTTTACTTGGGGGTGGGCGATTGCCGCAAATCTCTTTTCAATATTATGCCGATGGAAAAAGTCTTTGAATTCAACGGTGTCGAATTGAGTCCGATTATCAGTTATAATAGTTCGTGGAAGATCAAAACAACAGATGATGTTCCGGATGATGAAGTTGATTACTTACTTTGTTGTGATCATCACTAAAGGTTCCGCTCTGGCCCATTTGGTGAATTAATCAATTGCAACGATGGCGTACTTCACAACACCTTTAGAGATTAGCAAGGAACCGATAATATTTATGCCCCATATGGTGAATGGCCATGGGCTGACTATTTGTGTGATTTCGATCAGTGGAGCTCTCAGAACTTTTGCATACATCTAGCACTTGTCGCATCCTCTTACATAATCAGCAACATCTCGATTGACAGTCGGCCAATAATACTCGTAACGGAGTAATTTCTTTGATAGGGTTTCCCCCCCAGTGTAATCATCACATTCCCCTTCATGAACTTCATTTAGGACTCATTTTATTCCGTCATGAGCAATACGCCGGAGCATGGATGGAAAAACTCTTTATGTACACAACTCCTTCCTAAATGATATATCGTGAAGCTTTTTGAAAGACTTGTCGTTTTTCATTCCTCTGTTTAAGAAGAACTCGATGTAGCAAATAGTCTTTAATTGGAGTCATTCATGACTCCTTGCTCTATCGCTAGTACTCGGTCGATTTCCATCAGGTTTATGCTCGAAACGTTTAGTACTTCGACTAGGACCAAGCCCATTTGTTGTGCATCCCCGGTGCTAGCAAATTTTTCCAATGAGTCGGCCTCTTTATTTTGATCTTGAAGAATGTGTGTAATATCATAGTACTCAAAGTCAACCAATAGCTTTTGGACTCGGGTATGGTACGAGGCAAGTCATTATCCTTTAGCCCGGTAATCTCCCCTGACTTGGTATACTACCAATTATGAGTCAGAAAAGGATTTCAAGAGATTTTATCCCTAGTTCTCTGGCGAGTTTAAGTCCAACTATCAGAACTTCATACTCAACTTCGTTGTTTATAACAGAGAAATAAAGTTTTAAAGCATAGCAAATTGACCGATCTTCTGGAGTTACTAAGACAACTCCAGCTCTAGAACAACGATCACTGGATTTTCCATCCGTATACAACTTCCATCGTAAGGTTGGGGTTTCACCTCTCTTTGGGAAATCATCATGTGCAGTGAATTCTGGTATAAAGTCTGCTAGTGCCTGACCCTAGATAGCCCTCCGAGGAAGATAAGTGATGGTGAATTGGCTCAGTTCGATATTCCACTTGGGTAACCTTCCGGACGTCTCAGCTCACTATAGGACCTATCATAACGGCTAGTCGGTGTAGACATTGATAGGATGAGCCTGAAAATAGGGTCGGAGCTTTCATGAAGCAACCAACAAGAAGTAGCCAATTTCTCTATCTTTAGATAGTTTCTTTCAGCTCTTATTAATCGTTTGCTAACATAATAGACTAGTCTATGGATTCAATTCTCTTTGCGAAGAAGTGTGACACTTATAGCATGTACCGACATAGCCAAGTAGATATACAAGTCTTCATGATCTACCCGCTTTGACAAGATGGGGGTCTCTCTAAGTGATTGACTAGGGCTTGGAATGCATCTTTACAATCTTGTGTCAACTCAAAATTCCTTTTCCTTCTTCTAATCAATTCAAAGAAAGGAATACATTTATCTATAGCTCTGGAAATAAATTGGCTTAAGGCGGCAACCTTCCCATTCAAGCTTTGTACTTGTTTGATGGTATTTGGCGCTTGAACATTGCAAATAGCTTGGATTTTCTCGGGATTAGCTTCGATTACGTAGGCATTGATGAAAAAACCCGAGAACTTTCCTGATGCAACGCTAAATGAAAACTTCAGAGGATTGATCTTCATTTTGTAATATTGGAGGATATCGAACATTTCTGCCAAAGTCTCTAATGTGGTCGCTAAATCGTCATGACTTCACGAGCATATCATTCACATATACCTCCATCGTCTTTCCGATCTGATCTTTAAAAATTCTGTTGCCTATACGTTGGTAGGTCGCAACAGCATTCTTTAGTCCAAATGGCATTACCACATAGTAAAATAATCCAACGTCGGTAATGAAACTGGTGTGCTCTTGATCGGGAATGTGCATCGGGATATGGTTATATCCTGAGTACGCATCCATGAAAGATAGAAATTCGTGTCTCATGGTTGAGTCTACCAGCTGGTCAATCCTTGGAAGGGGAAAACTATCTTTCGGGCACGCCATGTTCAAGTCCGAGTAATCAACGCTTGTCCGGCATTTCCTATTCACCTTTCTCATAAGTACCGTATTAGATACTCACTTAGGGTAGAGGGCGTCGTGAATAAACCAATTATCCTTGAGCCTATCCACCTCCTCTTTAAGAGCGATGGATCTCTCCGGATCCATGCCACGCCTTTTCTGTTTCACCAAGACATGCCTCGGGTCGATATTCAATGCATGGCTCGCAATATAGGTGAGGTCCCACACATGTTAGAGTGAGCCCAAGCGAACACGTTGAGATTCACTTAGAGAAAACCAGCAAATTTTTTCATCATCGTGGAGTTGAGCTATGTTCAGATCTTTAGGACCCGTGATGGGTCGTCGTGGCTGACTGTGATGTCAATCGTCAGCTAATTCGGTACAGCCTTGGTTTCTTTGGGCTCCTTCTCATCATCTCTCGGATCTAAATCTTTATCGAACCGACTGTGGTGCCCGAACCAAGGCTCAGCCATTGGTTGTCAATCTTCACTTGATTGGATGTGGAGAGACTTGTGCACACTCTTACCTTTCTCCTTTCATTGAGCATCCCTCAATTCAGCCGCATAGTAGGCACGTCCGGTCGCCTGATAACCATGAACTACTCCAACACCATCATATGTCGGGAACTTCAAAGTCAAATTCCATGGGGCAAGAGCTGCCGAGAACTTAGCTAGGGCCAGTCGGTCCAGAAAAGCATTGTATGGAGAGTCAACATCCAAAACAACAGATGGCGAAATCTACACTTTCTTGCGGTCACCTTCTCCCAATTATACGGGCAATTCTACAAAACTAAAAGCTTCGGTTGCAGCACTGTAAAAGCCATAAATGCGGACTTTAGATGGTTTCAAGTCCTTGGCTTCAATCCTCGTCTGATCATAAGATTTTTTGAAAATTATATTTACGGAGCTTCCACAATAAACCAAAATCCTCCTCACTAAGGTGGGACTGATCATGGTCGAAATGACCATTGGGTCGATCGTTGATGCCTCCACCTTGTCTGCATCTCTGTTTCTGAACATAATAATATCTGTCATTGTACGTTGCTATTTTTCCGGAGCTCCATCTCTTGTACTTGAACAACATTCAAAATTCACATGCTTGATCGCGCGAGCATAACGCTCTGTCTCGTGCTAACTCTTATTTGCTGGATGCGGTCCTCCGACTATTGTATGGATTACTAACTTTCCACCAGTCCACGCATGCTCCTTAGCCCTATGCAGTGCTTGTCGTCAGTTGGGGTCGGATGTCCCCTGCCTGCCATCCTACGAGGTTTTTGCAAACTGATGTAACTTTCTTTCTCTAATAAGTTTTTCGATAATATCTTGAAGATGCCTGCACTCATTTGTGTTATGACCATAGCATTCGTGAAACCAACAATATTTTCTCGTTTGTTTCTGCTTCTCCGTTGATTCTTTCGAAGGCGGCTTCCTGTACTGAAAGGAATTGTAGGTAGACAAATAGACATTCTCTAGAGATGCATCTAGTGGTGTGTAAGTATCATACCTCATAATCCTAGGCATTCCTCTTCCAATATCCCTCTTTCATTCTCGGCTCCTATCTCTACCTTTCTTTTCCTGATTTGGTTTATTTTGGACATTCACTTGAACTTTTCTAGAACTATCACCAGACTGCTTCACTGCAATGTTACTCTGTAGTCCCTCTCCACTTGGTCCCATAACATTCTTCTTCCTAGAGCATCTAGCTTCATCTTTTCTCAAATACCAAGCCGCCTTTGCATAGAAGTATTTCGATGTTACAGGTGGTTTGACAGCTAACCATCGCCAAAATTAGATTCTGGATCAATCCCTCTTGTCACCGCCTTTAATATTGCATGGCCATTCAAATTAATGATTTCTATGACAGTTGTGTGGAATCTCTCCAAATGATCTTTTAGCGATTCTCTCAGAGCCTGGATCACGCTAGATAGCGACATTACATGTTTGGGGTGAGTTGCATGCATACAAAACTGCTCCACAAACCTTGTTGCTAAATTGTCAAATCTAGAGACCGACCCTGGGGGTAATCTCGTAAACCACATCGTTGTTATTCCAGAGAGAGTAATAGGAAAACATCTACACTTGGTTGCATCATCTACTCATATAGAATCCATCAACTATTTATATCTCATGATGCGCTACCTGGGGTTGGTTTTTCCCTTGTAGGCAGGCACTGACGATATATTGAACCTCCTTGGATACTCTGCATGTAGGACATTGTCAGGGAACGGGGTCTGGCTTCTCGAGATTCCTTTGTCATCATTGATCAAACCATGGCTCTCTCCCACTAACCGTATAACTATAGCCGATAAGTCTAGCGTTTAGATAGTTGGAGCCAAGCGCTTGTCGTGTTCCTCACGTGAATGGTCATGTCGATGTCTACGGGCTGCTCCATGCCTTCTTGGTTCAACATCCTCTCGATGTATATCACGTATATTCACTTCGTCATCATTTCAAAGCAACCGGTCGACATCTACTTGAACTCCAGCATCCAAATCAGTCGCAGCAACTCCAGCTTGAATTCCAATGTGGATAGGTAAGTGTTCTCCTCTAGAGGAGGGATCGGTACCGATCCCTATGGATGGATCGACATCGATCGGTCCTGGCAGACCAGGACGGTTTGCCTATTGATGCCCTGAAGTTTCTACGCAATATTCGTCAATTCTGTGATGCCTGCATCTGTGATACTTGTCCGGTGAACTAGAACTTTCCAATGCAGATTAAGGGGTAGGGTCCCTCTTAGCTTTTCCACACTGTTGCTGATTGAGTTGGACCACTATATCGATATTGGCTTGAATCTGCTGATTCAATAGTCAACAACTATCCACTAGCTCTTTCATCGGATTCAGGAATTCGACTCTTGTAATGGAATCAGTAGGATTCTAGACATTAACTAGGTTGGTAGCATTCTCATCCACTGGTTGATTGCTTGAGCCTCCTTGCTGGATGCTAGCATTCTCTTTTCCTTCTGCGTTCTAAGAAGTAGATCTGGTGTTCATAGTTATTGGTGATAGCTTTATTTAGACTTTTGCAAGTCTAAATAGAACAAGCAAGCTTAATGAAGATAATTATGGATCTTCTTTGGGGGATTTATGCAATCAAGTAGCAACAAAGGGATCCGAATAAGCTGAGAATCTAGTTTCTCAGTGAAAGCACCAAAATGTTTACACCAAAAATTAGCACAAACACCCAATAGAAGTTTAAAAGAGAAATAAATGAAGAATATAAAATGAAAACAGATAGAAATAATAAGGGAATACGGTTAATTCGAAGCTTCAACATGAACATAAAGATTTATAGTGGTTCAGCATTGTTTGTCCACGTCCACTTAGATTGCTTTATTAATCACTTTGAAAACTGAATACAAGAGGGATCCGATAAAAATCCTTAGTTATAATAGAGTACCAAGCAACTAGCAGCGTAAAGGTCTCAAAATGAACAACCAAGCCTGTATTTATAGACGAAGATGGCAAACTATCTCCTCAAAAATTCGACAGAAGGGCCTCCAGAACCACATGGACCCACAAGATGGATCACATAGCCGAAATCCCAAAGAATAGGAATCAGTACCGATCGTTATTTTGGAGGAATTTTAGAGGTTCGATCCCTATGGTAGCTTCCCCATGATGAAACATCCTTAGCCTCCAATTTCATGTCGATTTGATTAGTAGAACTCGAGTTGATCTTTGGTTCAACATGAATTGCCTTATGATTTCAGCCGATCCCTATTGGGGGAAGTGGGCCGATCCCTCTCACTTCATCCTTTTGAGGTGTGATCCCTAGGGTAGACTCCCTCGGGTCCCCATATCTTGCTTACAAAATTTCATATGCATTGGACTTGTGGATCTTAAGATATTAATTGTTTTCTATTAAACTGCACTTGCTCCCTGAAACATATTGATCCCTATGTTGGAGAGTGGTTATTGCTAATCCCTCCCTTATGTTGACCTATATTCCATACATCGAACGTTTTGCATTGCATATCTCTCAATTCCACTCGATCATAGCTTCATATTATTATTTGTACTTGACTTCTGACCCCACAATCATCGCTGTGGACTTATCGTCCTTGATGACCGTCGAATATAACTTGTCCAATCAGTTCAATATAGCCAGGTCAAAATGCTAGATAATTACCCAGTAAGCACTTCTATAAATTTTGGTTGCATGTTTTGAAATGCATAATACATCACGTGCAATCCTTCCTTCTGCAAACGAAATTGCAGTTGCCAAACTGCATCTTCGCCTTATAGCAACCGCTCATCTATAGTTACTGTTTGTGTCAAAATTAGTCACAAACACCCAATAGAGTTTGTGTAGAGAAATAATTGAAGAAATCTAAATGAAAATAGAGGAAACAAGCAATTAACCGACATAAAATAAGCAATAATAGGAATGCATGGATTTATAGTGGTTCGGCATTGATTGCCTACTTCCACTTTGATGAAATTTCTTTATAAATGACTTGAATTGCTGAGTACAGAGAGGCTGATCGGGTATGATCCATAGTTACAATGGAGTATGAAAGAAACAGTAGCGTAAAGATCCATCAAATGAACCATAAAGCCTGTATTTTTAGGGGAAGACGATGAAATATCTTCCTGAAATTTCGATGGCAGAATCTCCAGATCAGGACGAAGTCACACAAGCGATTGCCAAGCCCAAAACCCAAGGAATAGGGATCGGCCTCGATCCCTCTTAATGAATATGTGGTGAGTTGCGATCCCTTTGGTAGGTCCCCTTTCGTGCTAGCTTCGTGTTCCTAAAGTTGTTTGCATAGTTGACTTCTGGATTTTGAGATATCGACTGATTTCCATTAAGTTGAACTTCTAAGCTGATATGATCTGATCCCTTGCATAGAGGTAGGGATCCTACCCGATCCCCTGCCTAAGGGAGGTGTTATTCTATACTTAGAATGTTCTGTTGAGTCCATCTCTTGGTTTCTCTTTATTATTGCTTCATATTGTCATCTGTGCTTGATCTATGGGCCCCACGATCATCTCTTTGGGCTATTGGCCTTGATAATAGTCGAGTCTAATTTGTCCAATTAGTCTGAATATAGCTGGGCCAAAAGGTCGGGTAACAGTTACCTATAACTGATTGTGAATTGATAAAGTGTCCAACTGCATCACACGATTATCTTTCTTCCCAAATCGCCTTACACATGACCGGACCCATCGCAGTATCAATCACCATGGGCCTCTGCTTCACATCTAGTTTAGGTTCAATTTTGCTTTGCAAAATCACACAAGTTTCCAATTTCGCATGAAATATCGCTATCAGCAGATCTTGGCTACTGACAATGTTTTGTTGCTCTTTCATACGAGTGGGCCATCCTTGAAACCAGAGCTTTCTGTGACCCACATTGCTAAGATTTATTCAGTGGTTGTCGTGCAATACTTGATCCTGAACTTAAAGTTCGAACATTAATTGAAAAACAATCTAAAATGTGTGGCACACTTTTTAAGATGGAATGGCTCTGTTTGGATGAAGATTCCTATTTTCCAAATCACACAAAAATGGGTACATGTGAAATTGAAGAAGCAATAATGTTGAACTAGAGCCATTTCCTCTTATTTTTGGCAAGAGACTTCAACGTGGTTATGACTTGCGGTCCTAACTTTGATGCTCTGTTCTTCTTTATAATATCACCCTTCATCATTTTCTTTGCTATTTCTTTCCTTTTAATCTAAGGAACCAGAAACTGAAAAAATTATTTCAGCCTTTTCTGTTTACCATGAGGAACCAAAAATTGGAAAAGTTACCCCAACCTCCTAACCATTGTTATGGAGTTCCTGTAAACACTTACACATTTGTATATGAATATATATATCTATATATAAGAGCAATTGTAAAGTAATTTATTTAATCGAATATATATATATACAATTTGTATTCATCAATTACATATACATATAATTTTGAATTTTGATTCAACATACATATTAAACAATAGTTTAATTTGTTGATACATACGTATAAATATATGCTTAAAATTTGACATCTACATATAAACATGATTACAATTTCCTTTATTATAAAATAAAAATACATATGAATGAATTTACTTATTTGATAGATCTATAAAAATATACTATTATGTTCGTTGATCTGATATTATAAACCAATTCATCAAAATTCATCTTCAAACATTGTTAAATTTAAAATAGAAAGAAAAATTGAGTTTTGATTTCATTGCCAAGATTACATATCCAAACATATGTACTTATTCAAAAGAATTCAAATTAAAATTGGATACATATATTCATATACAACATCATATGTCGACAATACATACATATATGGAATCATGATAATAAATAATTCAATTAAACAAAAGGCATATCATAATCAATTCCAAAACATATAAAAATTTGAGAATAAAGATAGTACCTTAATATTTCCCAAGAGAATACCTTGAATATTGTATCTTTATATTGCTCCATTTGAATCTTTATTCAACACTTTCAAAAGGCGTAACCTGATTGACAAAGCTACACACCGTTCTTTCGATTTTCATTATTTATGTGTTTGGCTATTTTTTACTTGAATTTAGAAATCGGGAGAGAATAATTTTTGGCCATTTTTGATGGGAAGAGGTGGAGGCACAGTCCATAGAGAAAAGAAAAATTAAAGAGTGGCAAGAGATGGTTAAATAGCATAGGAAAGAAGGGGGTCAAAGGTAGAAACATACTCTTTTTTCTTAGCCATTTACACACCTTTGGAAACAAATTCCAAGCCAATTCCCTCCATTATGGCTAGCCATACATGTATACCTACTGCACATCAAATCACTTCAAGCCAAATCAATATTCCATAAATATTTAATCAATTTAATTAATTATAACATTTATATTTTAATTAAATTGGGTGGTAGACAGAGGATTCAACATTGTGGTTGTATTGACTCTTTAGCTGCAAATTCGATCCGCGGTTAATATCGAACAATTCGAATATTAACGTTCACACTTCACTTTAGCTAGTGGTGTGACATTTTGGTAAAAAAAATCGCTTATATAGCTTTGGCAAAATCCAATTATACATATTTAAGCATTACCTGGTAGAGACAATTATTTACATAAATTCTCTTCATCAAACTATGTCACATTAGGGCTTATGGAATTTCGTAATTGTCAAATTTCCAATATCGTTGACATTCAATTTCATAGTCCAAACAAAAGGTCCTCGGTTTAACAATAATAATTATTACTAATCATACTGCACTAGCTAGAGACTTTGACTTTGAGTTAACTTAAGTTGATCACGTGATACAAAATCCATATAACTGAGAAGATGAATCCTATCTTGAATAGTGTTTAACTTCCAATGCTTTCCACTCAACCCAACTTTAGTCATTCAATAAATGTTGCGCCACGATTTAACTATAATCAAAGCAGAGCTTCAACATTGGATATCAACATTATTCTCAAGTCAAGAGAACTATGTATTGTCACATCGATATTTTCTATTTGACCTTAGTTATATTAACTAACATAAAACTATCGAGTAAGCCATCAATAGTAATCTAACAACTATTAGTATGTTACCTCTTGGTGCCTCCAACAGTCATGAGTAATACATTGACCAATATTTGGAGAGCGTTACGTACTTTAGTCTCAACAAATGCATTGATATCTGGTCTTGATACATCTTGACTAGGAATATTTAAAACGTCATGTCTATTATATTATGATGAATTACTCGTGATTACAACACACTATAACTACTATCACAAAACATACCATTTATGGATTTTCTGTTAATATACTTAAATTGAATAATCAATTTATTATAACGTATTATAGTTAGTATATCAAAAAGGAGAGACCTTTTATTTTGAACAAGATTGGTTATTGAGTTTGATTTATGTAACAAATTAAATAATTACTCCGATGACATACCCCTAACTCTATCACATGAGGCCATATTCTTATCTATTGTAGTAGCTTTTAATTCCACTATGTAATGTAAACATATACAACTATAAGGGTTCGACATCTTCATTTGTTGAATCTTTGATGCTACTATATAATATTCATATTTTACCTCTACATGGGCATGGTTTGGGATTTATGGGAAAAAGATATAAAGAATATTATATGTAATGAACTTTATTTAGTTGCTTTGTTTACTCAATATTTAATATATGCTAATCTCAATCTATCGTTGAATAATTTCAAGGTGACAACAATACATTAGGGATCCATCTTTGGATTTTAGAATAGGGGATGTTACATGCATTAAGTTGGTTTATTTTGAAAATGACTAATAAGTGTGTTCCCTTCTTTGTTCTATTAAGAAGGAGAAAGAGAAGTTTAAATAGACTTATCAGTGCTTGGCCTTTTTCTTACAACTCATGGAGCATTTAGAAAAACCATCAGTTTTGTCCACTCGTGCAAAGGGAGAGGATCTATACTCGCATTAATCAATGTCCACGCATGGCTTAAGTACTGCCTTGATGCAAAAGGAGGCTAAGGTATAGAGGCTAATGTATTGCATTAGAAAATGTTTTACCGGCCTAGTCTTGGTACCCAAAATTGGAAATTGTAGTTTACTATTCAATGATTGCATCTCCGAAGTTGAGGCATTATTTTCAACTATACCCTATTAGGATGTTTACTAATTAGCTACTCAGGCAAGTACTTCATTGTTTGGACAGTTTAGGACGGCTACTAAAATTGAGTATTGAGTTGAGACAATATGAAATTATGTATCACTAATGAACGATGATTAAAGGACAAGCTTTAGCAGATTTAATTGTAGGGTTCACTATTAGAGACGATGATTTAGAAGTAGGCCTAAGCATGTAGTGGTGAATGTACATGGATGGCGCATTTAATGAGCATGATTCAGGTGCTGGAGTAATTTTAATCACATTGGAAGAATGGAAGTTATGTTATGCATTAAGATTGGGATGAGTCATAAAAATAATGAATTTGAGTATGAGGCACTATTAGCTGGACTGGACATAAAGAAGGAATTGGGATTAGATCATTATGCATTTGTAGTGACTCTAAGTTGGTAGTGAACTAAGTACTTGGCAGATTCTTGTTAAGGGAGAACGATCTGGATCTTAGAAGGAAAAGCGAAGGCTTTTCTCAATGAGTTGGAATGTTATGTGATGAACCTATGTCATGAGAGGAGATCAAGATTCATATGATTTCATAAAGCTGCTTAGCCTGGTAAATGGACCACTCCTTAGTTCAGTTCCAGTAATAACATTAATGGCCATGAGCTTTGAGGAAATAGAGATCGTAGGGATGGTTAATGTAGAGGAGATCTGGATGGCCCCCATCATCGACTACTTGACTAATGACATTCAACCAATGATCCAGAATGAAGCAAGAAATATATTGTGGAAACCCACATGATTTGTTATACAGGATGTCATTTTGTATAAGAGAGGATTCTCAACTACTTTATTGAGGTGTATAGGTAGAAGCAAAATTGATCAAATATAAGACAATGTGCATCATACTAGGGGCACATACTTGCTTGGAAAACATGTGCTATTAATACTTCTAGCTGACTCTTAATAGTAGTGAAGTGGAATAAGCAAAGAAATGTGACAAGTGTTAGAAGGTTACAAAGACTACTGCCTACTGAACTACCTCACATGGTCTTCTCTAGGACATCTGATATATATTTGGGACTGACCTGATTGGAGAATCACCCATGGCTGGGGACAGAGCAAAGTATGCAATAATAGCAGTGGATTATTTTACTAAGTGGCTAGAAGCGGAACCACTCACCAAGATATCCTTTGCAAAAGTGATAAACTTGATAGTACAAAATATTATTTACAAGTACAAAGCCTCACTACAAATCATCTTGGATAATGGGTTATAATTCGATAGCATGGAACTCATTGAATTCTACTAACAACATATGATAAGGAAGAGATGCTCAGCTATGGCCAATAGGTAGGTTATGGTAGTAAACAAGGTCCTTAAAACACTCATCAAGAAGCTACTAGAAAAGGCTAAAGAAGCATGGGATAATGAACATTTAATTGCACTTTTTGGCACACTATACCACTAATGAAACTGCAGCGAGGAACACTCTATTTGCCTTGGCCTATCGAAAGAAATGATTCCTATAAAGACTGCAATACCATCTCATAAGCATATCTGCTATGACTTAGATGAAAACAAAAAATTGCAAAACATGCCATTAGACTTAGTTGAAGAGAAATGAGAAAAAGCTTCCGTACATAAGCAAAAGGTGGCAAGGAAATAAAATGCAAAATTGAAAGCCCATCCTCTGAGAGAAGGAGATTTGGTCCTGAAATGAATATTTCCTCGATCAGCCGCACTTGATCCGGTTTGAAGGACTGTAGGTCATCAATAAGGACTTGAAGAGTAAAGCTTCCATGCTCAACATGGATGGTGTGATATTTAAGAAGATATGGAATAACGAAACCTCCATTGCTACTTCTCTTAATTCATAGTCATGGTTTCTTTATTCGATTTTTTCCATGTATTATATTGGGTCATGGAATAGAGAGAGCTTTAGTTCATTATTTAATAAATGTGCCTTTTTAGAGCCAAATATTTGTTGGAAGTATAAGCTAGAATATGTTGGAACTGCATATTTACCTTCTCTGTTATTAATGCATGCAAATGTCTCTTGACTTTTAAGTTTCCATAATAATAAATAAGCTTTGAATTGGTGTTTTGTAATCATATAAATATGATGTATTTTGATAAATGGAAGTATTCAAGTTTTCAGAGAACAAGTTTCTTCTCTAATTTTCAGTCTGTTCTTACATAACTGTACAAAACTGCTCTTACCTTCCATCAAATTGGTATCAGAGCCAGATTATTACCAATTCCACAAACACACTTCTATTTTTTCCCACATCAGAATGGCCACAAACAATAATTTCTTACAACCTCAGCTTCCCCGTTTAACTGGCAAAAATTACAGCCAATGGAACATCATGATGAAGGCTCTATTTGCTTCTCAAGATCTCTGGGATATTGTTGAGACTGGTTACACTGAGCCTGTTGATCAAACAACACTTAATCCACAACAATTGACAGCTTTAAAGGAAAGTCGCAAGAAGGACAAAAAGGCATTGTATTTTATCTATCAATCTGTGGATGAAACCATTTTTGAACGAATTTCAGCAGCAAATACATCAAAAGAAGCCTGGGATATTCTCAGTACAACTTACAAGGGAGAAGAGAAGGTAAAAATGGTAAGGCTACAAGCTTTACGAGGAGAATTTGATTTGCTTCGAATGAAGGAAGGAGAATCTGTTGAAGACTATTTTAATCGAGTCATTTCTGTTTCAAACCAAATAAAAATAAATGGAGAAAATCTTCCAGACCAGAGAATCATAGAAAAAGTTCTTCGAAGCATGACAAAATCCTATGAGCATGTCGTTGTTGCAATTGAAGAATCAAAAAATCTAAGTGAACTCTCTCTGGAATCTTTATTGGGCTCATTACAGTCTCATGAATTACGTATCAAACAGTTTGAGACTTCTACGGAACAAGCTTTTCAAGCACAAGAATTTCATCATGGAGGCTTTCGAGGACGAGGATGTAGGGGAAATTTTCGTGGACGAGGTAGAAATCAGTCAGATTTTCATACAAGAGGAAAGACTCAAGTAAGAAATTACTTTTCTCAATCAAATCAAGAAACAAGTCCAGTCAATCATTATGAAAGCGGAAGAGGTCATGGACGTCATGGAGGCAGAGGAAGAGGTAATTATCAATCTTAAATTCAATGCAATTTTTGTTATAAATTTGGTCATTTGAAAAAAGATTGCTACTCAAGATTAAAAAAGGAAAGAGAAGAGTCAAGTTTTTTACATGAAAATTCTGATTCAAAAGATGAAGAATCTGTTCTTCTTATGTTCAATGAGCAAGAGATCTCTTCTAAAAATATATGGTACATAGACAGTGGGTGCAGCCACCACATGACAGGAAACAAAACCATACTTGTTAATATTGATGAATCTGTCCAGCGTGAGGTAAAAACCGGAGATGACAAACGACACTTGGTGCTAGGATGTGGTGATATTCCAATTCAAACCAAACATGGGATGAACTTTGTTCGTAATGTTTATTATGTTTCAGGTTTGAAACATAACCTTTTAAGTGTTGGACAGCTTTTAAAAAAGGGGCATAATGTGATCTTCAAGGATGAAAAGTGTGAAATAAGAGATAAAAATTATACTCTTGTTGCAAGAATTAAAATGACAGCAAACAAGATGTTCCCTTTAAAGTTATATGACACTACACTTAACTGTTTTTCAAGTATTGTCAGTGACAAAGCCTGGCTGTGGCATCTCCGTTACAATCACTTGAGCTTTAGCACATTGTCAAAGATCAGCCAGCAGCATATGGTCAGAGGCATTCCATACATTCAGCGACAAGATCAAGCATGTGAAAGCTGTATATTTGGGAAACACAGTCGGGATCTTTTTCAAAGTGGTATGGCTGCAAGGGCATCTCTACCATTAGAGTTGGTACATTCAGATCTATGCGGTCCAATGCGAGTAAATTCTCTTGGAGGTAATAGATTTTTTCTCACATTCATTGATGATTATAGTAGAAAAATATGGATATATTTTCTAAAACAGAAATCTGAAGTTTTTGAAGTCTTTAAAAACTTCAAAGCACTTGTTGAAAAACAAAGTGGTTATCAATTAAAGGCCTTACGCTCAGACCAAGGAGGTGAGTACACGAGTGGAGAATTTGAGGCTTTTCTGAAAGAAAATGGCATTAAACATCAGCTGACTATGGGCTACAGCCCTCAACAAAATGGGGTGGCTGAACGAAAGAATCGCATTATTATGGAACTAGTGCGTAGCATGCTCAAGACAAAAAGTCTACCGCAGTTTTTCTGGGCTGAAGCTGCTGCATCAGCAAGCTATGTTTTAAACCGTGCTGCTACTAAAGGAGTGGAAGGAAAAACCCCAGAAGAGGATTGGAGTGGCCATAAGCCTTGTGTCTCTCATCTTAGAATTTTCGGAAGCATATGCTACTCTCATATACCGAAAGAAAAGCGAGGCAAGCTTGACGACAAATCTGAAAAGTGTATTTTTGTTGGCTATAGTGAGAATTCAAAAGCATATAAGTTATTCAATCCAGTCAATAAAAGAATTAATATTAGCCGAGATGTAATATTTGATGAGAAAGCGGCATGGGATTGGAAAAATGAAAAAGAAAACATCACCCATGTATTTGATGACACTCTACTGCAGCCAATAGAAGAAGGAACACAACCTGATCAAGATGAAGGATTGCCACACTCATCACCAACATCATCAACAGCAACATCAAGTTCAGCTTCACCACCTCGCAAGACCAGAAGTTTGGGAGAAATATACAATCAAACAAGGACGATGCTTGAGGATGAATTTTCAGATTTTGCTTTATTTGTGGATAGCGATCCAATTAATTTTGAAGAAGCTGAAAAAGAAGAAAAGTGGAGAAGGGCCATGAAAGAAGAAATTGACTCTATTGACAAAAATCAAACATGGGAATTGGTGGAGCTTCCTGCCGGCAAGAAATGCATTGGAGTCAAATGGATCTATAAAACTAAACGAAATGCTCATGACGAAATTGAAAAACACAAAGCACGCTTGGTTGTGAAGAGGTATAAACAGCAGTACGGCACTGATTACCAGGAAGTTTTTGCCCCAGTAGCTCGACTTGAAACAATTCGATTAATTCTTGCACTTGCTGCCCAGAATAATTGGAAGGTTTTTCAAATGGACGTGAAATCAGCATTTTTAAATGGTTTTCTACAAGAAGAAGTCTATATAGATCAACCGCCCGGCTTCATAAAAAAGGAAGAAGAAAATAAAGTCTATCGGCTTAAAAAGGCGCTCTACGGATTGAAACAGGCACCACGAGCATGGTATAGCCGCATTGATGATTATTTCAGAAAAAATAGCTTCAAAAAATGTCCATTTGAACACACTCTTTACATCAAAGAAAGCACAAAAGGTGATATCTTGATTATCTCTTTATATGTTGATGATATAATCATCACAGGAAGCAATGCAAAGGACATTAAAGAGTTCAAGAAAAATATGATGCGTGAATTCGAGATGACTGATTTAGGGCTGCTACATTTCTTTCTTGGTATGGAGATAAAGCAAAATGATGGAGGTATATTTCTTTCTCAACAAAAGTATGCAAGAAATCTCATGAAAAAGTTCAGGATGGAGGATGCTAAGCCTGTCAATACACCTGTTGCACTTGGGACAAAGTTGAGTAAGAATGATGATTCAAAAAATATTGATCCAACACTATTTAGGAGCCTCGTTGGAAACTTAATGTATTTAACCGCCACGAGACCTGACATTGCATATGGCGTCAGCCTAATTAGTTGGTTCATGGAGTGCCCAAAAAGATCTCATTGGAATGCAGGTAAAAGGATATTGAGATATATAAGAGGAACTCTCACAGATGGGATTTACTACCAAGGAGCAAACGAAACTCAGATCGTAGGATTCTGCGATAGCGATTGAGCTGGAGATTATGATGACAGCAAAAGCACTTCTGAAAATGTATTCTTCATTGGATCAGCTGCTGTATCTTGGATGTCAAAAAAACAAGCTGTGGTCGCACTATCAACAGCCGAAGCGGAGTACATTTCATTAGCTTGTGCAGGATGTCAAGCTCTCTGGATGGTATGGGTACTTGAAGAACTTAAACAATCTTTTAAAGGCTGTCCAGTAATTTACTGTGATAACAATTCTGCCATTGCCCTAAGCAAAGATCCCGTCTTTCATGGAAAAAGCAAGCACATACGAATCAAATATCACTTCATTTGGGACCTGGTCAAGAATAAGGAAATTTCTGTTAATTATTGCAAAACTGAAGAACAAGTTGCAGATATCTTTACAAAAGCTCTGAGATGCGATGTGTTCAAAGATTTTAAGATAAAACTTGGCGTCACAACAATCTAGCTTAAGGGGGGCTGTTGGAAGTATAAGCTAGAATATGTTGGAACTGCATATTTACCTTCTCTGTTATTAATGCATGCAAATGTCTCTTGACTTTTAAGTTTCCATAATAATAAATAAGCTTTGAATTGGTGTTTTGTAATCATATAAATATGATGTATTTTGATAAATGGAAGTATTCAAGTTTTCAGAGAACAAGTTTCTTCTCTAATTTTCAGTCTGTTCTTACATAACTGTACAAAACTGCTCTTACCTTCCATCAATATTACTATCTTATGATTTTATGCATCGGTTATGATTTTTGCATTAACCATAACTCATGGATACACAAACCATAATGACTTTACTGAATGTCGAAAATTGTTTATGTAAGGTCAAGACCGATGGTCGGTATCATTTCATTTACTAAATGTGTCTAGCTCATAATTATTGGAGTTCCAGATAACTAGGAACTATATGGGCATGGAAACTTTGAAGAGCAGGGTGGGGCATTCGACTTTAATGCACCTCGAACCTTCGAGATACCAAACTCAAACAAATTTTGTTGACAATATTGGATCGATTTACCGATTGAAAAACAATCCTCGAAACAGGTACTGAACCATCGATAATCAGCCAAAAATTTGAACTTAGCAAGATATAATAAGTATTCGCACTTTGGTAGTGTGAACAAACTTACTCAAATCTAAGACATGGGACTTTTTTGACTGTCTGTGAAATGAATCCTCCCTAGAGATTCTTAAAAGTTGATATTTAAACAGCATCTCATAAAGCGAATTGCCCTGGGTCTATTAAAGGGAATACTCTAAGGTTTAGAACAAAATCCTCTTTTGATGCATAAGGGGGATATGTTATGTAAACAAAGAAATTAAATCCCCTTTTCGTACATTAAAAGGGATGTGCTTTAAAAAGTCAATGAACGGAGTCTCCATAGACATATTAAAGGGGACGTGTTCATGAAGTCTGTAGATTGAATCTCCCTAGATTACCTTAAAGGATATATATCTACCTAAATATTGATACGAATCTTTCTAAACAAACTAATGGAAGTATCTTTTGCATTGATCGCAAAGATGAACTCCTATGGAATTAGTTCATGGAAAGAGCAAAGGATATGAAACTGTGGAAAACTCTCTTCCTCGGTTAAAATTGTTGGCAATTGATCACTTAATAAATGTGCAAGGAGGTAAAACTATAATGTGTGAATCAAGCAGGCGAAAATATGTGTTCAAATAAATATAAGATACCGCTGATTCCAACCAGGTATAAAAAATACATGTGTACAACGTTCTGACATATATGTGTATCAAGGTTTGAAATTCCGGTTTTCGGTTCCGTTCCGGTAATTTGATATTTTTGAATTTTCGGTTCCGTTTCGGAAATTCCGGATATTTCGCTTTAATTCCGGTTCCGGATTTCGTTGTTTTTATTTTTACTTTTATAAATACATGGATAAATCTAGTATTAAAATAATTCATGGATAAATCTACACTTTTATATTTAGGATAACTTAATTGTAAATGGTTGTATAATTCGTAATTTCACAAGAATGAAATGCTGAAGCCCGAAAAACCCAACCACTGTTTCACTTTTATAACACAAAATCCCAAAGCCCAAGTGTGTAAAAGCCCAATTAACAAATAAAATGAACTTAACATGCTGCCAGTAAGAACCTTATTAATTAATAATACTTCCTCTTCTTTGGAGCCCTAGATCTTTTCCTACATCTTCTCATAATCACGAAAATAGATGCGCTGTTTTGAACATGCAAATAAAATGCAAAATAAGGAGAAATGAACTATCGATCGATTTAATCAAAACATCGACGACTAATTAGTGGAATCATGGAATTTTCTCAGGTTTTTTTTTGTTTCCTTACATTTAATTCTTTGGTTTCTTTTTCTTCCATGGAGCTTAGTACCATTACTTTGAATTTCGCATTGAATTTTGGATTCTACATTTTTTCCCACTGCTTCACAGCGGAACGGCAATTTGAGTGAATTCCAGTCCGGTCACTGCCGGAACCGGACCGAAATGGTCGGGATTCCGGCGTGCCGGCCGGAAGTTAGAACAATGATGTGTATGTGTTGATATTTGTGTAGATGGTGAATATGGTATAAGGAAAATAAAAATAGGGATAAATAAAGTTGAAATCAATAAGTACATATTTCATACTAATCCAAACAAATCCAATACAACAAAACATACATCAATGGATCAAATATCCAACATATTACAACGTTTAGGCAGCCAAACCTAAAAGTTTCATGGGTTCATTCCCTTATAAAGACTAAAACCACTAATAAAAAAACAAAAACTACATTCATCCCTCACTTTTGATTGCTTTTAATCTTTCTTTCCCTGGCTCGTGTGTCCAGAAGCAATGTTCTTAGTGTCTTTGGTGGCACACGAGTCTTTGGATCTATTATGAGTATGCTTTAGCTCGCCTTCAATCTCTTTGTGGTTTTCTTATAATCAGTCTTTTCCAAGGAGCTTCCCTTTTCACATTTCTTTTCCAGGAGACCTGTTTTTTTAGCCACCAATATCTGTACTTGTGAAATCAAAGGCAAGTGAAATTCCTTCAACCAAGTTCTCAAGGAATCGTCACCCACATCCTTGGCATCTATCGCGTCCTCGTATCCTATAATCTCAACTTTAGGATCCTCCTAGATAGTTGAAATTTAATCAAAAGGTCCTAAAGCTAGCTCAGCAGCCCTCGGACAAAGGTGAATACGGTCCAAGTTAGATGGTCAGCAATCATCCTAGAGGAACCTGTCATGACAGTTTCACCTATAGGAAAATAGATAGGTGAATCGGAATCATGCTTGCTTAAATGAATGAGCTTGAAAAGTAGTACTAGGTGAACTAAAACCTATGATCCTACACTCTTTGACAATGTCAGGAGCAGTGGAAATCATAGGAAGATACTTACTTTCATCATGAGTATTTGATATGTGAAGCCTCATGGAACGAAGGTTTTGCATAAGGGTGTATACAACATGTTTTGCCAGTGTCTGATTGAGAGGCACAACGGTAGCAATGCCTATAGTCAATGCCTTCTAGCTTTGTCATGCCTCTCTTCTTCTATGAGATTGGCTACAACAATATACCCCTTGCACACTATGTCCATATCCTCCCCCAAGAAATGTTCCTCAACTTCCTCAAGCATAAATTTTCTTCTCTCCAACCAATAGACAGTTTGAACTTCTGGCACTAAGCATTTATGGATGGAAGCTATAATCTCATTATAGTCGATCAACCATTGGAATCGACCCTCTATGAATAGCCTTTAATAAACTTCATATAAGAGTTCAATTGTTGAATCAAGTTATTTCCCTAACTCGTCTGACTCCTTCAATCTTGAATCAGTTAGCTCTTTGGCATGCCCAAGCTAAGTGATCATTGTTGCCTACTCAGAACTCAGAAGATAGTGCACCAAGAAAGGCTGTAAGGCGTACCTTCTAGTTTCTCAATGCATCCAGAGTTCATCTAAATATTCAAGCACCATATCCTCTCTTTGAATTTAGTATTGTCTCCCTAATCAACTCTCCTGTTCTTTATCTTAGTGGCATGTGCTTTCTTCAACTCTTACAACTATGCCACATGATCTTTCTTCAACTCCTCTACCGCTCAATCATGATTATCGATTTGTACATCTCGCTTATGAACATCATTGCAAAGAGCAAACATTGTTGGATTCTCTCAACTTGTTGCCGATAGATTTCTTCTCCCGCCTTAACTACCTTGGCATGGAACTATGATAAAGCATGCAAGTTAGAACAACCCTGGGTAATGCATTTAGCACATCGGAAAATTGACAAGCAGGAGCAAATATAAGTAGTCAAGCCATTAGGTTCTATGGAGTATAAACCAGTTTGAACTCATTGAAACATGGGTCATTAGGATTGGTCACCATGGGAGCCTGTGGAGTCTTAGATCTTGAACTTAATGTCACCAAGGCTAATGATTTAGAAGCAGAAGATACTATTGTCCTGATTTTTCTCTCTCGATGCTTAGCGGTTTTCGAGTTTGAAGAAGAATGGGGAGATGTCCTTATAGCTTTATAGGGAAGACTAAGTGACCTAGACTTAGAACATAGGGCGATGATTGAGGATGCTTAAGTTGTTTGCTAGTGTTAAGTTGCTGCTCTCCAGAGGGGTGGTAAGTTACACCTTCCCTGCTCATGCGAATGAAGGAAGGATGGTCAAAATTCAAGCTATGATTAGTGAAATAATCACTTATAAGGCTCAGTTCTCCACATCTTCAAGGGTTAGCTGATTATGGACTTGGTCAATGCACCTTCTTTAGCTTATTTAATCTGCAAAGAAAAATAAATGGAAGTTAGAACCATTATGAAGTACAGAGTCTATAACGCTACATCTAGCTTGTGTAGTGTGTGCATTAACTATGTGATGGACAGCTAGAACCCTTCGTGGCACCCTTAATGTCCAAAGCCCTAAAAGATGCCATCTTAATATTGTGGAAATAATCATGAATAAGACTATGCAACTGAGATGGGATGGCATAACACTGTCTTTCTAGCCGAAATTATCCTGGAAAGCTCCATTAACATCAATGTGATGCCATTCATGTCGACCACTGATTCCCCTTTACATTCTCCAAAGGCATAGCTAGATCAGTCTCTGTAGTGTTAGTATCTTTCGATAAAGAGGCTTTGGCAGATATGATATTATCAGCTTGGTCATCTTCCTTCCAATCTCTCAAAGTGCCAGACTCTCCTAAGGGGTAAGGTTCACGTCAGTGCTAGGAGTTGGGTCTTAGGAATTGAGATCTTTACTAGGCTTCCTCTCCTTAAGTTGTTTAACTTTCCTCTTGAGTTGAAGTTGCTCAGTGGGTGGGGCACTCGACTGTTTGAAAAATCTACCAAAAGTGATCAATCAAAATTGCATGAACAACTCACTGGATATGAGCTAGGAGGACTGCCTCTTTTTTAGGATAATCTGCATATGTCTTCCCTGCGTTTCAATTAAACCATTCCATTTAGTTACCCTAACAACGCCTGAATGAAAAACCAAAGAAGATCAACACTAGGACCAATGCAATAATATGCAAACACAATGTAAAGAGGAAGAATATATACATCCTGAGTGCCATCATTGAAAGCATGGCAATTGGTCCTCGATGAAGACGAACTTATGCTTAGATGTGCTACATTTAGAGTATAGGCCCTTCACAGGCTTAGACCTATTGCAAGTGGATAAAAGGAGGAAGACTCTAATTTTCGCTTCATCACGCGCACACACACATCGGAGTTTCCTATGTGTAAGGGTGAATTTAGTATCATTGTGAAGATGATATATAAGTTAGGTAAGATAGCATACCTATCGAGGTGAAGCAGAAATAGTGCAATCTTCATATATATGAAGACTCTAGTAATCCAAGCATGTAGAGGAGGGGCACCAGCTAAGCAATGATATCCACTATAGGCTGTATAGCCATCAGGAGGTACATGAGCACATAGGTAGGGAGATGAAGAGGCATGTCGTTCATGGGAAATCAATGGACCTAAGTTGTAATGACCTACAAATTTGACATATTAATTAATTATAAATAGCCGTTTTAGTTTAATCGGCGATGATGAAAGATTTTTGATGAAGTAAAATGTTTTATTTATGAGATTACAAAAGTTATTACAGAACAAACTATAGAGAGTGCAGTATTTATATGATACAAAGTGCATTGGGCTTTAGCCCATAATCTAGGTTGTGTCTGAGAATTCTTTTCAGCCGTTGAGATGTGCAGTTATGATCTTGTGATGATGTCTGGTGTGGATAAGTAGGAGAAACATAGACCCGATTGCCATAACATCTTAACTCTCCCTTTCAATTGCGGCTAGGGTTTCTTTTCTACCTCTTGCTTCTGTTCTTCGGAAATGTCTTTAACACAAAGTTTGTTCTTTAGATCTTCAAAATACTTGCCCGATAGCGCTTTTGTGAATATGTCAGCTATTTGACTTGAGGTTGGAAGATGATTAACCTCAAGTTTTCCTTTTGCGATCTGATCTCTGACGAAGTACAGATCGATCTCGATGTGTTTCGTTCGAGCATGTAAAACTAGATTAGCTGAGAGAGCTACTGTGCTAGAGTTGTCACACCAAATAATGGTTTTGTGTGATAGCTTGATCCCTAATTCCTTAATTAGGGCTTCTGTCCACATTACTTCAACAGTGGCTGATGCAACACTTCTATACTCAGATTCAGTACTAGAACGTGAAATGGTTGGTTTCTCTTTGGCACACCATGAGACGGGGTTTCCACCTAAGAAGATGCAGTGTCCAGTCGTAGATCTCCGGTCGTCCCAGTCTGAGGCCTAGTCAGCATCGGCAAATCCTTGAATAGATAAGTTTCTGCTCTTGTTTAGCTTGATGCCTTGATTTGATGTACCTTTGAGATATCTGAGTATTCGTTTTACTGCTTTCCAGTTTAAGTCTAGTGGTCTCTGTATAAATTGACAAACTTTATTTACGGCAAAAGATATATCATGTCTATTTACAGTTACATATTGTAGAGCGCCTACTATGCTTCTATATTGCTTTATGTTATCAATTTGTTCTCCTTTATATTTAGACAAGTGTAAGTTACTTGTCATTGGTGTAGGCATTGACTTAGCTTCATGCATTTTTTCTCTACTTAATATTTCAGAGATATATTTTTGCTGACTTAAGATAAGTCCCTTGTCAGCAGTAGTGATGACTTCTATACCTAAGAAGTAATGTAGCTTGCCTAAGTCTTTAATGGAGAAAGTTTTGTCTAACATGTTGATAACATATTTTATTTCTTCTTTATCATTGCATGTAACTATAAATTCATCCACATATACAAGTATGTAAGTGATATACCTTTCATTAATTTTTGTGTAAATAGAGTTGTCAGACTTCCATACCTGATATCCCATAGAAATTAAAGTAGCTTTTAATTTTTCATACCATACTCTGGGAGCTTGCTTGAGACCATATATTGCTTTGTGAAGTTTGCAAACAAGGTTCTTTTTGTCATTTTGAATGTAACCTTGGGGTTGCTGCATGTAGACTTCCTCATGTAACTCTCCATTTAGGAAAGCATTGTTTACATCAAGCTGTCTTATATCCCATTCATAGTGTAAAGCTATAGTTAGAATAATTCGGATAGTGGCTGGTTTAACTACTGGTGAAAAAGTTTCGGAAAAGTCAAATCCATACTGTTGAGAGTATCCTTTGGCTACAAGTCTAGCTTTGTATTTGACCTTTTTACCTTCTGGTAGTGTTTTCAACCTGTATGTCCATCTGTTGCCTATTATGTTCTTATTTGTTGGTGCTGGAACTAAGCTCGATGTTTTGTTTTTGATTAATGCACTGTATTCTTCATCTATGGCTTCTCTCCATTTGTTGTTTTTAGTAGCTTCATCATAGTTTCTTGGTTCCTTGTAATTTATATTGGCAGTGTAGATTTTTGGTTTGAATATCCCATGTTTTGATCTTGTAATCATAGGATGTCCCTCTTGTGCAGGTGCTGTGTCACTACTATCTGGAAGTGAGCTGTTGTCTTGATCATTATTCTGATCTTCAGACTCACAACCTTCAGACTCATTGTTATATGAGTTTATATCATCATTCTGACCTGGCCCTTTAATGGGCACTGTGTGTTGGAGGTTTGATGCTGAATTCTCACTATTTTCAGCACTTTTGGATTCTTCTTTTCCCCATACAGGTATGGGTGGTAGAAATTTCTTGGCACTGTAAATCTTTTGGGTAGTTTTTATGTCTTTACTAGTGAAGGGAAACACACATTCATTAAATGCAACATGCCTTGATACAATTATTTTCCCTTCACTTGTAAGACATTTATATCCTTTTTGGCTAGTGGCATATCCAAGAAAAGTACAGGGTAATGATCTAAAACTTAACTTATGTTGATTATATGGTCTAGTGCATGGATAGCATAAGCATCCAAAAGTTTTGAGGAATGAATAATCTGGTTTTGTATTAAACAATATTTCTGATGGTGTTTTGTTCCCCAAAACTTTTGTAGGCATTCTATTTATGAGAAACACAGCAGTTGTAAATGCATCTAGCCAGAATTTTAAAGGCATTGATGCATGTGCAAGCAGTGTTAGACCAGTATCAACTATGTGTCTGTGTTTTCTTTCAACAATGCCATTTTGCTCAGATGTGTGTGGGCAGGTAATTCTATGATTTATGCCTTTTTCAGAAAAGAATTCCTTTAGAGTTTTAAACTCAGACCCACCATCTGTTTGTATGATTTTAAGTTTCTGATTTGTTAGATTTTCAGCTTGCCTTATAAAATGAATCACTGCATTCTTTGCATCAGATTTTGACTTGAGTAATAGAATCCAAGTATATCTAGAGAAAGAGTCAACAAAAGAGATGTAGTAATTCATTCCATAATCAGAATTAATGGGTGCAGGTCCCCATAGGTCAACTGCAACCATTTCTAAGGGTTTGTTGTACTTTGTTAATGAATTACTAAATGGTATTTTGTGACTCTTTCCTAACTGACATGCTTGACACACATATGGTAATGATATGTTTTCATATTTGACATTGCTGTCTTTCAAAATATTTTTAACAATAGATATACTGGGGTGACCCAGTTTACAGTTCCAAGTATCAAGAACTTTGTTAAAATCTATTGTTTCATCAATCTTTGAATGGTTACACCACATATCCTTCTGCCTTGGTTCACTATTTTGCACTAGACTGAATTTATATAACCCATTGTGCATTTTACCCTGTAAAAGAATATCCTTACTTAGTAAATCTATGATTAGACAGAGTTTTGGGTAAAATTCAAAATATACTTGATTGTCATTAGCAAACTGAGATACACTTATTAGATTTTTTTAATTTGAGGAACTATAAGAAGATTATTTAAGTGTAACTCTCTTTTGCTATTGAGTTTGGCTTTGCCAGTGTGTGTAATTTTTAATGAACTACCATTACCAACATAAATGGATTGTGTACCTTTGTATTCCTTGTTTCCGAGATTGAGATTCTCTAAATTATTTGTCACATGATTAGTTGCCCCAGAGTCTGGATACCAATCTTCATATAGTATATCATCATTCTTGATTTGATTGTCTGATTCATTTTGATTCTTTGAATGGCTGCCTTGATTTCTTGCTTCTGTTTGAGTAAGACTGACATTTGGATTGTGATTTCTTTGAGTATTGTTTGGTTGTTGGGTTATGACAAAATTCTGATCAAATCTGAAGTAGCACTTGGAAGCAATGTGTCCTGGTTTTCACATATTTGACACTTGATTCTGTTATTGCCAGACCATCTTCCTCTACCTCTACCTCTGACATTTTGACCACTTCTTTGACCTGTTTGGGTTCTGTCTTGCCCTTTTCCTTTGAAATTGGTTGTGTAGTTTACTGAATAGTCTGTATTGGTAGCTTTCTTTTGTTCAATTCTTCCTTCTTGAGATAGAAGAGTAGAGTGAACATATTGCATATCTAGTAGAGTTCTCTGTGATGATATAACTGTAACTAAAGCTTCATAGTTTTCATCCAGACCATTTAAGATGGTTAGTACTTGTTCAGATTCTGAGACTCTATGTCCAGCAGAAGAAAGTTTATCACAGTAATTCTTTGCTTTGGTAAGATATTCTTGCATTGTCATGTTTTCTTTCTTTAAGTTTTGAAATTGCTTTCTGTAGTGCATAATCCTTGCTGCAGTTTGAGAATTAAAGATTCGTTCTATAGCTTCCCATATGTCACTTGATGATTTACAACCAACTATTTGAGATAGAATGTTCACACTTACAGATGCCATTATCCAGGAAGCAAGAAGACTATCTTGTTTTAGATAGTTTGAGTATTCACTATTAGGTATCATATTGTCTTTATCATCTTTAACCATTTTGGGTGGAATGGTTAACATACCATTGATATACTCATCTAAACCATAACCTCTGATGGTTGTTTCAATATGATATTTCCACAACACGTAGTTATCTTCATCTAGTTGCACTGCTAAGTGTCCTTTTGGTTTGATGATTTGTAGATTTTGACTGTTGCTGGTATTTCTGGTGGTTGGAGAGGTGGTTCCTGAGTTTTCTTCATCTCCGGCCATGGTTTCAGTGACTGGCGAGGCAGTTAAATGTAAATTGCAGCCAAGAACTGATACTTATACTTCAAGAAAAGACTAACAATTGTGTTGTTTATCAAGAACTGGTTTCTTGATAAATTTCACACAACGGTGATGACAGGGGTTACTATTTGACTCGATGATGTTCATAAGAACTGAGAGTACAGCAACCTAGCTCATTTTGAGTTTTAGGCGAGGCCGATGAACAAGAACAGATGCTTGATTAAGGGAGGGGTATAATCTCCAATGATGAGAATTTTCTGAGGAGATAATCAAAATATACTCCTCTTGCCGTTGGGCATTGAAAACAGCTCTGATACCATGAAAGATTTTTGATGAAGTAAAATGTTTTATTTATGAGATTACAAAAGTTATTACAGAACAAACTATAGAGAGTGCAGTATTTATATGATACAAAGTGCATTGGGCTTTAGCCCATAATCTGGGTTGTGTCTGAGAATTCTTTTCAACCGTTGAGATGTGCGGTTATGATCTTGTGATGATGTCTGGTGTGGATAAGTAGGAGAAACACAGACCCGATTGCCATAACATCTTAACCGATGAAAGAAAATTTTGAGCATAGTTGTCTTTTTTGGGAAATTCTAGTATTTAAATCACATTTAGAAACACCAAAAACCAATATTTCAGTATATAATATGATATACTTCCATTAATGTTTTGAAAATGATTGTTCCGGGCCTTTATGACCATTTTGGCCCAAGACCACTTTTTAATCTATAAATACATTGTTTTATGGAAACTCTTGGACAGCCTTCACTCTATATTTTTTTCAATTTTCTAATATCCTCTTCGGATCTTATTTCCTCTAGACAAATAAAGAATATATCTACTAATTACAAAATACATACATTTATTAATCAACTGGAAACTAAGCCTTATTATATGTCATTTCATATGGTACGACAACATAAACATAGTGGTGGTGCTTATTTGTTGTGATTCAGTCACGTCTAATTTGAGTATTATACGGAAGTTACGGAATCATCGATGAAGCCACAACTGTTGATTTTAACGTTTCACCAATGGTGATGATAGGCAACACCGTTGGCATGGTTGTTTCGGTGATAAAGAGGGAAGTTCATCTATATGGTTTGATCATTTTAAATGTTTATAGATCGGTCAGGATAATTCAATTGGGTATTGGGGTTGGTGGCTGCAGCTGCGTGTTTGGAGGCGTTTTGGGTAGACGATAGCAGTGCTAGTAGGTCAGACAATGTTTGGTGAGGTAGAGATGGTGTTCGTTGGACTTGCGATAGCCAGAGGAAAGCACGACGATGGGTTGAAGTGGCAACAAGGTTGGTGTCGGCAAGTAGGAGATACTATAGCATAAGTATAATTTCAATTTAGCCCTTTAACTATGTATATTTATTTTTAACCCTATACCTTCTCACTTTTATAACTTTTGCATACGACCTTCATTTCAAGCAATGTTCGTTTTATTTGGATTCGTGGTAAGATTCCAAACATTTTTGCATATAACTTGCTAGCATTTTGGAGCTATTTATGAAAGAGTCTTGATGCGGAACAATTGCAAGTATTTATTAAAATATATATATACCCGCTGAGATATTTTATGTACCTTTTAATGATTTTGATTGTTATGATATGTTTGTTATGATTTGTGTTTTACTATAATTGTTTACCTAGTAATTGTTGCGTTGTTGGATGACAGATTATAGCAATTATTCGTTGACATAAAAAAGATTAATTGGGAATAAACAAAAATATGTAACTATAATGTAAATATGATTATTATGAATTTATGGTGGTATTTGTGGACAATTGAAATTAATTGTTTTTTTTGAAATTAATACGTAAAATTTAATATTTCACATTTATGAATTTCTAATGTAACCACTATACCAGAAAAGTCATTTTGCAGCGTTGAAAAAACGATGCCAAAACTTTTAGCACCGTTTCGATAAACGTTGCGACACGACATGCAACTAAAAGTATGACCGTCTTAGTTGCGTTGTTGTAAACGCTACAAAAAATAAACAAATTGTAGCGTTTCTGAAACCCTACAAAAAAATTTTTGCAGCGTTTCTTTTGTCCTACTTATATTTTTTGTTGCATTTTTTCTCTACGACGATATTTTTTTAAAATTGCATTTGTTCCCGTAGCACTTTTGAAACACTAAAACTCATTGATTGATGTACAACACATTTTAAACGCCACTATTTATTGTTAATGGCTTGCATTGTTTCCGACAATCACTTATATACAATAGCCATATTAAAACAATCAATCAATCACATAATTATCATTTTTAAACCAACATCGATAATCATCGTATTCAAATAATTGAAAAAACACGTTAATCGCATAATCAAGTAGAATATCTATAATCATTTCAATAATAGTATTTTGACAAAATAAGCGAATTCACATACCACAACCGTTTACAAACAAGTCTACACAATTAGTATGAACAAAATATTATAATATATAACGGTTAAAGTCTTGTTCATGGCTTAATTACCGACAATTTTTTGATGCAGCTGTTCTTCACTTCGGAAATGCCAATTACCTGTAGACAAGTATAACGGTCAACAGTTAGAATTACATACATGTCCTGATAATTTACGTGTACTGATAATGTATGAATTACATGCATAATTAAGTATAATATATATAAGAAAACTTACAGCTATCATAACACTCTCATGGAAATTAATGGCGAGAGGAACGCCTAGAAAATATCATAAACAAATGCACAACTCAAAAAAGCAGATGCAACCTGACCAGAAAAAGAAGAAAATCAGATTGATAAATGGTAGATGATGGAATAAAGCTTTGCAGGTATTATTTATACCTTGATATTTGGTAACCGAGCTATTTGCAACATGGATATCATTAAATAAATGCCATGTAATACTTGATTAGCCTATCTTCGAATCAGAATTCTATTTGATTAGAGTTCCTCTAATTTGAATCTCTATCTTTGTTTTGGAATCCATTCTTGACTCATCCTTTGAAAAATCGTGTTTGTTTGTATTTTAGAAATTGTTTATATATCGAAATTATTATTTTGATAAGTATGATTTTATTCTATATATAAAAGTGAAAATGTTTTCGATAAGGATTATATACCCTTTTAAAACGAGAATTTGAAGTTTCGAAAGGATTTGAAATTTTGAAAAATCATATAAGAAATTGATTTATATAAAAATAATTTCGGTGATGAGTGCACGCATCATCGCCATTGATTTTCGAGTTTCGGAGTTGGGGATAGGCCACTTTAGTAGCTTTGCTATGCGATTTATTTTGTGAAACCAATTTTGATTTCAAATTTCGAAGTATGATTTGATATTCGAAAGATATATGTATTTATATTTTAAACGATTTGAAGTGAGCCCAGTGTTCAGTCCTCGAGTTTCGGATTTGATTTGGTATAACCCTATATTTTGAAATTGATTTATTGATTTGTTGCTGATTTCCAACTCTTGGATTGGAAATTTGATTTATCCGACTATTTTGAATGTTCGAACACTTTCAAATCGAGGTTTAAATTTCAAAGCTAAGTAATTTTGAAAAGTATAAATTATTTGATAAAGTATATAGGTTTAGTTTTGTATGTTTACGTATGAAGTAATATGATTTAAATAAGTTTGAAACTGTTTTGTTAAGTAAATGAATAAGACTATCTTGAATTATACTAATATGGAATTCAGTTTTGAAATGTTTTGAATAAAATTTAGTTTAAATGTTTTAACTTAGTAACATCTTTTATAAAACTATATATATAGAATAATAAATTTTCAAAAGGTAAATTGGATCTTTCAAATAAAAATAAATAGTTTAAAGGTTTTAAAGGGATGGTTATAAACTTGGTAATCATTTTGGGTATAATTGATTTTGAGAAAAATATTTGGTTTCGAAAATAGATTGGAATTTAAAACCCAGTATTTATATGATGATTTTGGAAATAAATTTGTTTGACCTAAATTTGGTGGATTTGGAAACTAGGATTACTTTCTAAACCAATTATCTTGGAAACTTTGAAACTGAAGATATTTAGTTTGAAAGAAATAATTTGGTGAAATCGTATATGATTTTTGAAACTGAACTGATATTGAAACGAATTGAAACCGAGAACCTTATTTTACTAAATACTTGATTTGGGAGTTATCGAACTTATATAAAATTGATTTGTATAAGCATGAAGTTGATTCGAAAACTATTGATTTGGAAAGGTACTCAAATTTGAAAAGCGAAATCTTATATAATCGAAGTCTATATAAGTGTGCTTTGATATACTACTGATTTTGGAAAATATTCGATTTGAAAATGAAACCTTATATATAATGGAATTTATATAAGTATGATATTTGAAATTGATTTGAAAGGGTACTATATGATACATATTTTCGAAGTAAAGATATGGAAAGTGCCTTCTGCTTGATATCCTCTTTGTGGCCACATTTTGGATTCATTCTATCGATATTATTCTCTCTGATTTGGGTTTTCCGAATATGATACTCGAGTGTCCTTCGAATTCCATGGCGTTACCCATGGTCTTACGAACTCGATTTCATAGCGTAATTCACAAGGCAGTGATTGCTTAAAAGGTACAGATGTTTCCTGGGGGATCCGGGCATAACTATTGTGTATCTACGATCTATGGTCATTTTAGTAGCGTAATCCGCAAGGCAAAGATTGCTTAAAGGGTACGGATGTTTCCAGGGGGGTCCAGGCGTAACCATTGTGTATCCGCAGCCTATAGGTTTTTTTTGTTATCATGGCGAAATTTGCAAGATAGTGTAACGACCACGACTTTCTCTCCACAGAAAGTCGCATCATTATGAAGAAAGAAAGGGGTAGAAAATAGAAAAGAAGAGAAGAAAGAAAGAAACAACAACAACGATCTCACAGCGGAACGAATAAATTATATTAATAACATAAACTATTACATAGTATACAACAATTTACAGAGTTACACAGCATATACATCACTTACTAGACAGTTATAAACATCTGTCTAGACATTACAACTCAAATACAAGACAAGACACTATCACAGATATCAACACAGCGGAATACTATATCTACGAACGCCGAAGCCTCCTGCTCCATTGCTCCTCCAGAATATTCGTCAAAGCTAAACCTGAATCCCTTGGCTACTCGTAAAAATTTGAGTACCCAAGAGTTTATAAAACAGAAATAAACAACTTGGGTCAGACATGGGTCTGGTGTGAGTAACAGGTTAAACTTGCTTAACTTCAAAACCTTAAGAAAGAAAAAGTATCACGTAAGACTCCCCACAAATAAACATGGGTAAGTTTTTACCTTACGCTAACCAAAACATTTGATAGGAAATTTGATTTTATTATAATAGGGTCTAGGGTTTTCAAGTAAAATATAGAAATAGCTGAAATGCTTACATCTCACATTCCAACATAGTTGGGCACAACTAATACGTACGGCACTTATTGGAGTTTGGATTCCATACAATGGCAGGGCTACTGGGGTACCGCCCGTCACAGTACGTGGCCTAGATCACCGTACCGAGGAGTACGCCCGCTCCCCTGCAACACAAAGCCGGAACCATCCCTTACTGGATAATTCCGAACAAGATAATCCCGTAGTTGGCGCGACCAACTACACACTAAGCCGAATAAAAGAAAAGGGACCTCTAGACAGGGATCTATCTTGCTCTCAGTGGGTGCTACCCACGAAGCCTTGCTGCACCTCCCCTGTTTTAGCCATTCCCGGTTGATGAGGCTTGAGGTTACGATTACCTTTAATCAGAACATATCACTTAGAATGCTCATCGTCCGCCTGACGATGTGCTGAAAGCATTCAATCCATACAAGTTCGTTCCGGGTTCGAACGAAACCGAAGGCATTATCTCGTTACACTCGTTTTGGAATCACCCTCAGAGTTAACGACAATAACCCTTGCACTCTGAATCTTCATCTTCACTTGAGATTCACGACCTATCGTTAATTTGGATCGATGTGGTATTCGGGTCTCCAGACCTGGAA
The DNA here is from genome assembly GCA_030737815.1 of Allium fistulosum. Classification (NCBI taxonomy): domain Eukaryota; kingdom Viridiplantae; phylum Streptophyta; class Magnoliopsida; order Asparagales; family Amaryllidaceae; genus Allium; species Allium fistulosum. The sequence goes on along the minus strand of CM060902.1, from coordinate 1,125,793,553 downwards.
TACCGGTATACGGAAACCCGATCCCGATCTCATCGAAATCCAAAACGTATCTTTTAAGGCCAAGTTGTTTAAAGGTTTAAACAAATTTAACTTATCTATATTCATACAGATAGATAATTCACACATCACAATGGATAATCACATTATCATTTAAACAGATGATTCATAATCAAATAGGTAATCCATATCAACATCACAATAGTTAATCTATATTACCATTATAATGCAACCAAGCATTCATACCACACAACATTACTTATCTCATTTCTGAGATAACATTCATTCTAGTCAATCAATGTCATTCATTCTTATATAAGCAATGATTTACTTAATCATAACATAATTAATTTAAAATGAATTAAATTAACTATCTCTATCTTTAATTAATTTAAAGTGAATTAAATTAATTACTTCATTATAAACCTTACTTATATAATCATTAATTAATTACAAATAAATTAATTAATCATTCTCTAATTATCCACTTTAATTAATCACCCTGATTAATTATACTTTAATTACATTTAAGTAATTATCTTTAATTAATTTCACAAATTAATTATCCTTAATCAAACATAGTAATTAACCTTTAATTACTTCATTAATTAATTAATTAATTATAATCAATTACTTTAATTCTTAATTAATTACAATTAATCACTTATCATTTGATTAATTAATCTTAATTAATCAATTCTTAATTACATCATTAATTATAAACTAATGATCCCTAATTACACCTTAATTAATTATTCTCTTCTAATTAATTACCTTAACTAGTAATTAATCACATTTTTAATTAACCTTAATCCTTTAATTAATTAATTACTCTTTAATTAATTAATTTCAAATCAATTATATTAATTAATCCTCTAATTAATAACATCAAGTGATTAACCCTTAATCACATCCATTTAATTACTTCCATAATTAATTCTCTTTCTTAATTACATTCAGTAATTATCCATTAATTACTTTACTAAGTAATTATACTTAATTAATCATGAATGATTATCTTAATTAATTAGACTAATTAATTAACCTAAAATTAATTACATTAATTAATTAATCAATTAATCATCACTTAATCTTTAATTAATTTATTTCTTAATTACATTCATTTCCACTAATTACTTCATTTAGTAATTATCCTTAATTACAAATAAGTAATTAACTTTTAATTTATTTTACTAATTAATTATCCTTAATTAATCTTAATCTTTAAAGATAAACTATTCATTTAAATTAAATACTTATTTCTATCATTTAAACTTCATTAAAACCCATTTAGAAATCAATTATATATATTTTAAATATATTTTACTTAAGAACAAAACGATTTAAACATTTAAATTTTAACCTTTTAAATCTTAAAACTTATTGAAAAACATTTTCTTTTTTTAAACAAATAACTTTGAAACTTTGTTTTGAATTATTTTAATTTGGAAAACTTATTTTAATTTGCCTTTAAACTTTGAAATCTTAGCACTACAAACTGGTACAAGTTTTCCTTAAAAATCAGATACTTAACCCAATAAAACCCGAGCCCAACCCTAAGTTTCCCCGAGTCAACCCATCACTCGCTATCTCTTCACTTACTTCGAGTCACACACGACAACTACCCGAGAACGACCCTAAGTCCATGCTTCTTCCCCATCTCCCATTCCCCTGTGCACACGAACGTGCACACGTGCACCTACCTAAACGCCTCCGGCCAACCAAGGTCGTCGCGACCATCGACGACGATCCCAATATCACACGCGAGCAAGAATACGAACCCAGATCCATCAACATACATGCGAAACAAAATTCGAACCTTAAGCTCGAAAATCTGCAGAACCTACTTCCACAAAACCACCCACGGCCGAACACCAAGACACCGTTAGACCTCGCCGACCCCACCATCGAAACGCCACGTCACGAGCTTCATCCTCCCCAAAAGCGAACACCCCCGGTCCACTATCCAAGTCGCGAATGCCTCTACAGCCAAGCCGAAATAAAAACATGCTAAAACCCTAAATCGTTCGAATTCGAACAAATCAGCAATTGGAAAAATTCAATTGCATTTTTCCCATCATCCACAACACTAAAGCAAGCTTCGATCCAAATTCTAGCTTCAATCATGGAGTTTATCATTGGCAATTGATCAAATTGCTGAAACCCTTCATTCCCAAATTCCCAATTGAATATCAACTTAAAAATTAAGAAATGCATGTTAAAATTCATCATTTCTAACAACTAATCCAATTATAAAATCCAAAGCAAGAATTAAGATTATTGATTTCCTGACATAAATCAAGATTTACTGTATTTTCCAATTTAAAAATTATTTGTTGCATTTTAAAACCCTGAAACTATTTTTAAAATTATCTTCACATCCTAACAAACAACTTTCATTTATATATCAAAGTCTAATATTAATTTGATTGAGATATTTTGAATTTTTGAAATCAAAACCAAAGCCTGAAACAAGAACAGAGATATATGCACAGGGATCATCACATTTTCATCTATATATACATACATGCATTCACATCAGCTTCATATAAACATTTTTAATCTATGTTACAGCAACATTGATCACTGATATTAATTATAACATTAGATTAAATACTGTTTTTAAAAATGGAGTTTACTCACCAGATAATAAAGCAGAGAACAGTGAGCATGTTCCAGGCTTGAATATCTGAAGTGTTTTGTTGATGAAAATCTTTGCATGCTTACAAACTGATGTTGAATTTGCTGTTGAATTTGAATCTTGCTGTTTGATTTATTTCTCTGATGTTCAGGTTGTTTTGAAGATTTTAAAACTGCTATTTGAATTTGCCTTTGATCCCCTTTTGCTTTGCATTTGAATTTCCAGATTTTTATCTTTCTCTTAGCATTTTGATTCCAGACTTTTTCTTCTTTTTGAGTTAAGATTTGAATTGTATTGTATATTTTTAGTAGAGAAAATTGAAGAAAGATGAATTCAGCTGAAAAGTGAAAACAAACTTCTTCTTTTTATTTTTATTTATTTATGACTTAATTTTCAAAAAATAAATTTAAGCCACTTGTCCCCTATAGTATTAATTTGCTTACACCTAAGCTTTTATGTTTACACATGTCTCTAGACCAATTTAATATGATTACAAGTGTAAATTCTTGTTTATTAATTTATTTAAAACATATATGTTGGGTGGATTCTCACCCCGGACCGGAAGAGCCGAACCAGGCCTCCCACCGAATCAACCTACCAAACTCCTTAGAACCCATACCGAGCCAACTCCATCCGGTATACACCTCCTCCTTAGAACTACCGAACCATCCTACTACCGGACCAACTGCTATCCGGTCCAACCATCCTACTACCGGACCAACTGCTATCCGGTCCAACCATCCTACTACCGGACCAACTGCTATCCGGTCCAACCATCCTACTACCGGACCAACTGCTATCCGGTCCAACCATCCTACTACCGGACCAACTGCTACCGGTCCAACCTACGTCCATCTCCACGCCGTTCCAAGCAATGCCGAACCAAGGCATACCAGGCCAGATCATCTCAGCCCAGGCCCATCAACGACTATACATATCCTGGACCCCTACCCCTAGCCTCACTCTATAAATAGAGGGGCAAGGGTACAACAATGGGGACAAGTTTGGAGAGCTCAAGCACGGAAGGAACTCTTCAAACAACTTTCTTTTACTTGTACCAAAGCTTTGTACTTGTAATCATAACAAAAGAAGAGAAATAACATATAAAGTGGACGTAGGCACATTCTGGCTGAACCACTATAAATCTGCGTGTCTTTTTACAGTTTAGCCCCTGTTTTTTTACGTATTTGCATAAGTCGCTCAAATTACTAAGAATAACATAAGATCTACTAAATCATACAACTTTGAGGTGTTTGTCCATTTTTTGTGCAAACATTTTTGGTGCTTTCACTGAGAAATTGAAGCTCGAAGCTTCAGCTTCATCCGCTTAACAAGTTTTCCTAACAGCATCATCCGCCACTTGGAAAACATGCCTCCCAAACAGAGGAAAGATGTTAACAAAGGAAAAAACATCGCATCCAGTAGCCTTCCTGATCCAGCTATCGCAAATCAAGTGAATCCTCCTCCTCCAGCAACGGTAACAAATGGAGGACAGGCTAACCCAACCACTCCTGCCACAGAACAGCCTGCAGCAATTACTAGGGCAGATTTGGACAGAGTTGTTGTTGAAGTAACTAACCGCTTCACGTCCCAGCAGGAAGCCTTGGTGGACCATCTCATGTCACGCTTGAGGGACGCTGAAGAATCCAACCGCAACACTGAATCATGGGGCGAGTCCCAGCCTGGAGGATCTCAGAGACAGCAAAGATCTTCCTTCTTCGAAGGAGCTAACGGCAGAAGTAGCCGTGGTAGGAGCCGAGACCGAGCCCAGCCCGAAGTTAGGCCTGAGGAAACGTTTGGTACTGAACCCAACGGGGAAGGTACCGGGCGAAGGTCAACTGCAGCTGAGCCTGTCATGCTGCCTAACCACAGAAACACCGGTGGACGGGGCCGAGCTAGAGTTCAGCCCGAAGTTGGACCCGAGGAAGTGCTAAGATCAGAACCCAACCGGGGAAGATCAAGGCAAGGGCCAACTGTAGCTGACCCAAGCATGCTCCCCGAAGATCAAAGGCAGCCACTGGAAAATATGAGGAATGATAGACGATACCATCCCTACAGGTTGTCTGGACGGAATCAACCCCACAGAACAGAGCCAAACTCATTTCTGTCTGCTCCAAATTCTGATGAAAGGATGGCGCGCTTGTTCAGAGAGTGTGTCCAATGGGAGCAAAGAGATCGAGGGATAGGCGCTAGGGTAACCAGCCCTTTCGCCCGCAATATCGAAGTTGCTATCACCCCCCGAGAATGGAAGATGCCAACAATGGAACCTTACAAAGGAACCTCCGATCCCGTTGTACACTTACAGAGGTACACGCAGCACATGCTCATGAGTGGAGCAACAGAGGGGGTGCTGTGCAAATGCTTCCCGCTCTTCTTAGCAGACCTCGCTACCTCCTGGTTCTGTCATCTACCCCAAGGATCCATCAGCTCATGGGAAATGTTGAAAGAAAAATTCATCAGTCAGTTCCGCATTCACGTGGAGCAACCTAAGGACGCTTATTCCTTATCCAGCGTCAAACAGAAACCTGGAGAAAAGCTGCAGCAATACCTAACCAGATTCAACGCCGCAGCAGCCGCGGTTCAGGATGCCGATGAGAAGCTTATCCTAATGGCCCTATGCAGTGGGGTGCATCCGGACACTAAATTTGCTAGGAGATTGACAAAAGAAAAACCAGCTACCCTACCCGATTTCTTCCATGAAGCCGGGAAATACATGAGGCTTGAGGATGCTGCCATTGAGGGGCAGTCAGGACAGCAAAGTAAGACGACCCATGGCAACGCCCCTGCTGTGGCAAGGGACGTTCGAAGAAATGATTCCAGAGACAATGCTGGGGGCAAGAAAGTAGAGAAACGCCTATATCGGCCAGGACCAAGATTCGACTCTTACACCCCTTTGAACGAGACCGTCGAAAACATCTTCCTTGCCACCCAAAGCGAAGTTAGATACAAACGCCCACCATACAAGAAGGAATCAGACAGCGCACAGAAATCTGGAAAATTCTGCCGCTTCCACGAATCCCACGGACATGATACCAACGAATGCCATCATCTCCGAGATCTTATTGAGGAACACATCAGAAGAAAGAAACTGGAGCGCTATGTAAAAAGTCAAGACAGGACTCCAGCTCCTGCCAATGAAAACCCAAGGCTACCCTCACCAGGGACCGGCAGAGGCGACCGCAACGCTAGCAGCTCTAGTCAAGAGAAGATAGTGGTCCATACCATCTCAGGAGGTCCACACATCGCAGACAGAAGTTGGAAAGAGATGGAAAGATATGGGAAGTCGCTCAAAGACAATAGAAACTGTGTCAATACGGTTATAGAAGAGCGCCACCCAAAGCGGAAAGAAAATGATGACATCACATTCAGTAAACGCGACCTAGAGGGAAGACAGTACCCTCACATGGATCCCATGGTTATCTCTGCCCGACTCGGTCCCGCCGAAGTTTACCGAATCCTGGTAGACACTGGAAGCTCTGTAAATATCCTGTTCAAACACGCATTCGACAAAATGAGGTTGTCAATGAAGGACGTATCTCCCTGCGATAAACCGCTACACGGTTTCACTGGAGATGCGAAAATGCCCATCGGGCAGCTGGACCTCTTCGTTGAAATTGGAAGCCATCCCCGCTCCGTTGTAAGGAAACAGACGTTTGTGCTGATAGAAAACCATTCGGCCTACAACGCCTTCCTAGGAAGGCCAGCCCTGTCTGACTTCCAGATTGTCCTAGCCCCGTGGTGCCTGAAAATGAAATTTCCAACAGACAATGGAGTAGGGGAAGTGGAAGGAGACCAAGATATTGCACAAGACTGCTATGTAACCGAACTTCGCAACAACCACAGGAGAGATAAAGGGAAAGGTGTAGAGATTGCCCTCTGCACAAAAAGCCTTGAAGCATAGCAACTAAAGAGAGCCCCTCCTCTTCGATACACCAGCGACCCTTTCAATGAATTAGACCCTAGGGACAAAGAGGAGGAGGCCACCGCCGAGCCTGCAGAGGCTATGGAGTTTATATCCGTAGACAAGCACGACTCAAGTAGGCTACTGAAAATTGGGTCGCAGCTGAGAACTGAATTAAAGGAACAACTCGTTGATTTTCTCCGCCACAACTTAGATGTATTCGCTTGGTCACACGCTGACATGACCAGAATCTCCCCCAACATAGCGTGCCACGTATTAAAAATTGATCCTACCAAGGCACCCGTAAAACAAAAAAAGAGAAGTATGGGGGCAGAGCGATCAGCAGCCCTCGATGAAGAAGTAAAGAATCTACTCGCCAATGACTTCATACGAGAAGCTATTTACCCAGAATGGATCGCCAACCCGGTACTAGTAAAGAAGGCTAATGGGAAGTGGCGGACCTGCATTGACTTCTCCAACCTAAATGACGCCTGCCCAAAGGATTGCTTCCCGCTTCCCAGAATCGACCAACTTGTAGACAGCACAGCCGGGCACGAACTCCTGTCTTTTATGGATGCATACTCAGGATATAACCAAATTCCTATGCATGCTCCCGACCAAGATCACACTAGTTTCATCACCGACCGGGGTTTGTACTGCTACAAAGTGATGCCCTTCGGACTTAAAAATGCAGGAGCCACCTACCAGCGCCTCGTCAACAAGATGTTCGCAGGGCTAATAGGACAAACAATGGAAGTATATGTAGACGACATGCTGGTAAAATCACGGAAAGCCAAAGATCACGTAAGCCACCTGGGCGAGATGTTCCAGGTACTTCGACAGTATGGAATGAAGTTGAATCCACTAAAGTGCTCCTTCGGAGTGTCATCAGGAAAATTCTTAGGATTCATCGTCCATGCCCGAGGGATAGAAGCAAACCCTGAACAAGTCCGAGCATTAAGGGACATCAAGATACCTTCCACCCGAAAGGAAATGCAAAGCCTAAATGGAAAAGTGGCTGCCCTAAGCCGATTCATCTCCAAAGCAACGGACAAGTGCGTCCCCTTTTTCGAAGCTCTAAAGAAAGATAAAGGAAAGTTCGAATGGACGGACGAATGCTTGACCGCTTTCCTTAACCTAATCGAACACCTCCAGAAACCACCGGTACTCTCGACCCCAAGCGAAGGCGAAGAATTATACCTATACCTTGCTGTGTCATCTCACGCTCTAAGCGCTGCCTTGGTAAGAGAAGATAACCGTACGCAACGACCAGTTTACTTCGTCAGTAAAAGGTTTACTGGGGCAGAAGTCAGATATCCTAAGCTTGAAAAGTTAGCATACTGTTTACTAATCACTTCACGAAAGCTACGTCATTACTTCCAATCCCATTCCATCAAGGTTCTAACCGATCAACCACTAAGGCAGGTACTCCATCGTCCCGACACTTCCGGGCGACTACTTAAATGGTGTATTGAGCTGAGTCAATATGATATCACCTATCACCCTCGCACCGCCATCAAGGGACAAGCCATGGCTGATTTCATTGCAGAATTCACTACCAACGAGGATAAGGAGCAACTGGAAATAACAGAAGATATCAAGTGGAATCTCTTTGTGGACGGTGCATCTAACGAACAAGGCTCGGGGGCAGGTGTGGTAATCATCACTCCCAGGGGAAATAAACTGCACTATGCTATAAGGTTGGAGTTCACTGCCACCAACAACGATGCAGAATACGAAGCAGTAATAGCCGGATTAGAAATTGCTATCGAGATCGGAGCCAATTCTTTGTGTCTTCACAGCGATTCTCAGCTTATTGTTAATCAAATACTAGGGGAATTCCAAGCTCGAGAAGAACGACTCATAGCATATCTAAAGAAGACCAAGTTACTTCTCAGCCGATTGGACCACTACTTAGTCAAACACATCCCTCGGGAAGAGAACCAAGAGGCCGACGAATTGGCAAAGCAAGCAAGTATGAGAGACGTCGCCATCTTCGGGGCAGTAACTGTCTCAAAGCAAATGATCCCGAGTTTTGAACAAGTGAATCTGATAGCTGCAACCGAAGAAGCAACTTGGATAACTCCCATCCAGGACTACCTACAAAATGGCACACTACCCGATGGGCGTAACGAAGTCAAGAAAATCTTGAGGAAAGCGTCCCGCTACACAATACAAGGAGACATCCTCTATCGGCGCGGGTTCTCTAACCCATTATTAAGGTGTGTCGCCGGAAGGGAAGCCAAGGAAATCTTATCCAACATTCATCAAGGAAGCTGCGGAGATCACACCGGAGGGCAAACATTAGCAAAAAAGATACTCCGATACGGATATTTCTGGCCCACCTTAAGCAAGGACGCCTTAGATTTCGTCAAGAAGTGTGACAGATGCCAAAAATTTGCTAAGATCCCTCGGCTACCAACAACCGAGATTACTCAGATGACCAGCCCTTGGCCCTTTGCAGTATGGGGAATTGACTTAATCGGTGAACTGCCAATGGGTCGAGGCGGCGCCAAATATGCTATAGTAGCAGTCGACTATTTCACCAAATGGGTGGAAGCAGAACCTCTAAATAAAGTATCTTCAGCGAAAGTTATCAACTTCTTAATCAAAAATGTTCTGTGCAGGTACGGAGTTCCACTAAAAATCATATCAGACAATGGACTTCAGTTTGACAGCGAGGAATTCGCCAACTGGTGCCAAGAACACGGAATTCACAAAAGCTTCTCATCCGTAGCATATCCCCAAGCAAACGGACAAGTCGAAGCAGTCAACAAAATTCTGAAAACTCTGATCAAAAAGAAACTCGAAAAGTCAAAGGGCGCTTGGGTGGATGGACTCCCTACGGCACTATGGGCCTACCGCACATCTTTCAGAACATCAACAGGGCACACTCCTTTCTCTTTGGCATACGGATCGGAGGCTATGCTCCCAGTTGAAACCATTGTGCCTTCCCACCGTAGGATCCACTATAACCCAGAAGAAAACGAAGAACTCCTCAACATGTCTTTGGATCTAGTCGAGGAGAGAAGGAATGATGCAGTCCTAAAAACAGCAGCCCACAAGCAAAAGGTGGCAGCACAATACAACTCCAAAGTCAAGCATCGTACCTTACGAGAAGGGGATCTTGTCCTCAAGCGAATCTTCCCTCGTCCCGGAGCACTAGACCCAATCTGGGATGGACCATATGTAATTCATAAAGATCTCCACAACGGAGCCTATATTTTGTCAACAGTGGACGGAGAGGTGTTCCAGAGGGCATGGAACATCCAACACCTCCGTCGATACTTTTCTTAACTTGTATTGCCCATATGAAGTGAATTAACAAAGAGAATCAGTGGACGTAGGCATTTTTTCGTGCCGAACCACTTTAAAAAAGCCTTGTCTCTTTTTTAACTTGTTCCTTTGTATCTTGGCTGCTTGTTAACTTTATCCTTTTCTGTTGAACAAAATCCTGAGCATATAGCATTTCTATTCGAAGCACTCCACAATGCAACTTCACGTGGACAAGTCACAACAGGTACTATGCGAATCTATGCCCTCGCCAATGAGACACTTTTGCTCCAGCATCCCTCTGCTGCGGGTTAACTCATTGCTCGCGACGGCCCTTAAAGCCAACTGTAATGAGCCGATTATAAGCCACCGAGAAGGCCGACTATAGCCGAGGCAGCTCATTACGGCGTTAGGCTCGCCGGCGACTGTGAACCGATTATAAGCCCCAACATAAGGTGTGGCCAGCCAGGGGCAGTTCACAGTTGACGATCGGCACCCACGCTAGCCGGCCACAGTAAGTCGAATAATACCCATGAGTACGGGCCATAATGGCCCGGGTAGTTACTGTGCGCGATCTCGGCTCCGGTGTGTCTTAAGTACGGCTGTGGTAAAAAAGAATTAACTCCCCGCGGAGGCGTAAGATGGGTGACAAATGTCTCCAAGACCCACAGCTAGGGAAAGTGACTACAAAACCCGTTTGCCACGAACTTAAGCACATCGAAGGCCTTCCGTGACTGGAAGTTTTACTATTTCACATATTTCAATTTTGCTTAAAAAAAACTTTCCTCCTATCCTCTATAACAAACCGTAAAGTACAGGGTGCAGGGTAAGAGATACCCGCCAATGGATGCAGAGATTCACAATCAGATGGCAGGGCAGTCAACTGCTCTCCATGCTTGGTCATACAAGATATTCGAAACTGCCATTTACAAACAGAACATGAAAGGCGGTATTTTCTTCCTTTATGTACAAATGCATGACTATAATTTGATTTTTTCACACCACACGCTAAAATTGCAAGTCATGAGATTATGATTTAAAACCAGAATCTGACATCCAACACAATTTAATTACAAGAATTATACATAGCTACATTTCTCATACGATATGTCGAAATAGCAACAAATATTCAAGAAATGACAAAATCAACTTGAGCTAAAAAATTACACGTCAAGAATAATGTTATTACAAGTAGCAAGAATTACAACTTAGAAGTTACTCGACTGTCTTAAGACTAACAGATACAACAATGCCAAGCCTACAAAAAGAATTTTTCAGGTTCAGTCATGGAGCTGGTTACGTCAAAGTCTTGTCCTTGTTCTTTCGCCCGCCTGTCCGGTCATAAAAAGGATTCATTAGTGATGAGTAACCAAGTTAACAGAAAGACTAGAAAGGAAGACTTACCAGTACTAGCTTCTTGACCATCCTGGTCGTCATCCTCTACCTGCACACCCGCCTCTTCAACAGCAAGCAGCCGCATACCCTCCTTTACCGCCACTTTCTCCTCCTTGGTGAACTGGGCAGTGACCACATCCATACTGAAGACCGTTCCACCCTCTTTATCTGCATCAGCCTTAGCCTCCTCCAAAGCCCGAAGATATGTCTTGGCCATGACTCTGGGATAATCATCCATCCAAGAGAGGTTACCCTGCTTCCAAGTCCGGAAATACATGTCCTGGAGCATGTCATCCATCATTCCTTCGTTCTCCTCAAACTCCCTCATCCGGGCATCGGAGGCCGACAACCTTTCCACGGCAGCATCTCTCTCCAATCTGTATCTCGAGCAATCAGCTTGAAGGGACCTCCGCATCACCTCCATCTCTTCCCTCAACTTAGCTTGAGCAAGCTCTGCAGCCTCAAGCTTCTCGGACAATTCCTCCACCTGCTCGAGATCCGCTCTCCGAACCTCATCCACCGTGGTAATAGCCATGTCAATCCGCTCTTTGCAAGCAGCTTCCATTTTCCGCAATTCGGCCCGACTGGCCTCTTCCATGGTTCTCCTTAATCGCCCAGTAGCAGCCTCATGCTGAGAAATCTGGATAGCCTGATCCGCAAGCTGCTTGGCCTGATCCGAGACCACCAATCGAAGTCGGATATTGGCGCTCCCTATCTCCTCTCCGGCCTTAACCAGCCGAGCGTGATGCCCCATCAGCTTCTTGGCCTCCTCTGCCACCCGATCAATATTAGCTTTGGCCTCGTCTCCCATAGTGACTATACGAGTGGTGAGTAGATCGAGGTCTAAGGACTTGGCTTCGTCAAGTACTCGTACCATGGGGTTACGGGGGAGAAGGTGTTCACCAGTAACTTCGTCAAAAGTAATATCCTGAGAACCTGGATCCAGATCAGGATGACCCGCAAATGGATTACGGGCCAAGTCGGGACGGTCGATATGAATAACAGAAGGGTTTCCGGACGGGTGTGGAGAGGGTACAAACTCGCTACCCTCCTCAGTAATATCATGAATAGGCTGAGCCGGAGGCTGAGGACCGAGCGAAGTTTCGGATAAAGGATGACTCCTCTTCCTCTGCTGAATACCCTCTTCGATGACCCCAAGAAGAGGACGGTACCCGACTACATCCCCGGAGCGTTGGGCTGAGGGCTTCGGCTTAGCAGAAATTTTGGAAAGTTTATATTGCTCGAGCCTGTGTCGAAGGTCTGAAGCTTTGGGCGTCTTGCCTGCTCCTGATATAAAGAACAAGTGTCATAATCTTACATTACTATATGATTCAAGAAACACGGTAGATTACAAGTTAGAAAAGGAAAAGAAACACAGTTGTGGTTGTACAGACCCTGGGGAGGAGTGGGATACTGCAATAAGCCCTGGATTTCATTCCAGGACGGGAGCGGGTCATAAAATATTCCTAAGTCCCTATCATTAGTGAAGCATGCAGGGGTCAAGAGTTCACCTTGAGTTGTCAGAGCCACCTTGGCCGGGATAGCCGGAGAAGACTCACTTGCACCGGTCCCGGCTTTGTCCGCTTTCCCGGTCTTCACTACCAAAGCCGGATCATCATCCAACCCCTCAAAAGCTTGGCGGAGAGCATCATCCGTCCACTCTTGCATTTCGCCTACTTGCCCAGAAGATAGAGCCCTGGAACCATCACCACTCCGTCCATCACCACCATCATCACCAAAACGCTCAACGTCTCTTCCGGCCTCCGCCTCACCTCTTTCTTCCTCCGCCTCACCTCTTTCTTCCTCCGCATCTATCTCCCCCTGAGTAAGTGGACAATTGCTGGGAGAAGGACCGTCCGACCTCTTAAGCTTCTTACCTCCGACGGCTGGAGGTTTCGTGAATGGTTTTCTCTTTCCGCCCTCTGCCGCAACGCCTCCCTTAGCCTGAGCAGCCGCCCTCTCTTCCGCCGTTTCCCTCAACTTAAATACAGACTGCTGCGGAAGGATCAAGTTATATTCCAGAAGAATCGCATTTCTAATCAAGTAGGCAGATGATCTGTATTTCCCAAGAATGGCTTCTATCTCCGCCGCCGTCTGAACCAGGCGGTCAGTCTCCACAACCGGAAAGCCACCTATCGCTAGCAAAAATGAGAAAGTATGAGAAGAAGCATCGCAATCGGAATAAGAATTATAAGTAAAAGCATCAACTTACATCCAGAGGTAAAGCGCCGGATGGAGACGGAATCGTCCCTAACAAAGAACCACTCTTTCTTGAACATGCTGAATTTAGAGTACAGGTCCAAGACCGGCTTGAAGGTCACAGCAGACTCCAAGCTAACATATGGGGACCCCTTCTTATAGCCCCTTAAATTATACAAGTACCGGATCTCCCGGTTGGAGGGGGCGCGACCATACTTCCTCCGAAAAATAACAAAGAGGCTCACCAATATGGCATAAGAGTTGGGATGAAGCTGGAATGGGGCCACCTTCAGGTACGTGAGGAAGCTGACTACCCAAGCATTGAGTGGCGGGATAGCACCACACATGCAATGGTACCTACTATAAGCAAAGTATCCTTCGGGAGGACTGTATGGCATGACTCCTGGGCCCGGCAGCAGCATGAGGGCTCTATCGATCCCAAAGGAACGAGATATAACATCGAGTTGCTCCTCTTTGAGAGAGCTAGGAAAGCAGTCAGGCGGGGAGTCCAGCAGCTCTTGGGGACCATATCCATCCACTAATGACCTCGGGGCAGGCCCATGACGCTCCGATCCTGATTGAGCTGGGGGCACGGCTGAGGACTCTCCTTCACCCCCGGATCTCCTCTTATCTGATCGAGTTTCAACTTTTCGAGACATTTATCTGCAAAAATGGGAAAAGTATATCATTAGAATATACAAGCAGCGTAATATGGAATTTCGCTTAAAAATTCGAAATCGATAGTTCATTCGGCTTTGTCATAGCTAAAGGTTCATTCGGCATTGTCATAGCTAAAGGTTCATTCGGCATTGTCATAGCTAAAGGTTCATTCGGCATTGTCATAGCTAAAGGTTCATTCGGCATTGTCATAGCTAAAGGTTCATTCGGCATTGTCATAGCTAAAGGCTCATTCGGCATTGTCATAGCTAAAAATTCATTCGGCACAAACATACGAGTTTCATTCGGCCAAGGAAAGAGAAGTACCTGGTTCGGTGTTTTCTGAAACAGAAGGCTTGATTCGGTAGAGATATTCAGTCCGGCTATCTAGAATTGGAAAGGAATGACGAAGGCGTACCTCCCCTACTTATAGGCAAACACGGGGCACCGAACCAGATGGTCCGGCACTCAATGACCGAATAAGGGCGATCACGGAACAAAGTAGGCCGTATACCAGCATGCGCCCCACTTTGGGGGGCAAGTGTTGGGTGGATTCTCACCCCGGACCGGAAGAGCCGAACCAGGCCTCCCACCGAATCAACCTACCAAACTCCTTAGAACCCATACCGAGCCAACTCCATCCGGTATACACCTCCTCCTTAGAACTACCGAACCATCCTACTACCGGACCAACTGCTATCCGGTCCAACCATCCTACTACCGGACCAACTGCTATCCGGTCCAACCATCCTACTACCGGACCAACTGCTATCCGGTCCAACCATCCTACTACCGGACCAACTGCTATCCGGTCCAACCATCCTACTACCGGACCAACTGCTACCGGTCCAACCTACGTCCATCTCCACGCCGTTCCAAGCAATGCCGAACCAAGGCATACCAGGCCAGATCATCTCAGCCCAGGCCCATCAACGACTATACATATCCTGGACCCCTACCCCTAGCCTCACTCTATAAATAGAGGGGCAAGGGTACAACAATGGGGACAAGTTTGGAGAGCTAAAGCACGGAAGGAACTCTTCAAACAACTTTCTTTTACTTGTACCAAAGCTTTGTACTTGTAATCATAACAAAAGAAGAGAAATAACATATAAAGTGGACGTAGGCACATTCTGGCTGAACCACTATAAATCTGCGTGTCTTTTTAAAGTTTAGCCCCTGTTTTTTTACGTATTTGCATAAGTCGCTCAAATTACTAAGAATAACATAAGATCTACTAAATCATACAACTTTGAGGTGTTTGTCCATTTTTTGTGCAAACAATATACATGTATTTAAGAAATGTTTGCATAGATAAAATGTATTTATATAAATAAGCTTTTAGATTTTTACATATATATACAAATGTGAATTTATGTAAACAATTATAAATTACTTATGTTTTGATCATATTAAATGTATCATATGCTTGAGTATTTTTGTTTTACTTTATATATATACTTTCACAAAACAATTTATCTTATGATAAAAGACTATTAAACAATGAATCCTTGATAAAAATCTTAAATATCATTTTCAAAAGTATTAAATCAAATTATCCTTTCAAATTACAAATTATATATATATATATATATATTATTAAGGTTTGAAAACATCATAATCAAATTTAAATCCAATACTTTTCCATTTCAATATATACAAATATTCTAAATGGAAAATATTTTTAACATTAGCTTTTATAATTACTCATATTGAAATTTAATACATAACTTCAAATAACAATATATATATACATATATATTAAAATTTGAAAACATAGTTTTATTAAATTAAAAGACTCCCCATTTATGATATATATACCAATATATATATATATATATACATTATAAATATAAAACATTTATATAAGTTTTAGAAAGATAAATCTTCCCAATTTTAAATTGTTAGAAAAGATATAAGTAAATATTTTCAATATTAAAATGTTATTAGTTTTCAAAAGAAATAAACTTGCCAATTTAAAATCTTATTAACCTTTAAAATGAATAAACTTGTCAGTTTATAAAATAAATCAACAAATCAATTTAATTATTAATAAAGATTATTAAATTGATATTGCCAAATTTTCCGGGATATCACATTCCTCCCCCCTTAAAATAATTTCGTCCCCGAAATTTAAAAGCAAAGATAATTTAATAACCCAGCAAAATTTTATTTTAAATTTCAAACAGCAACCATAGATATCAATCATATCCTAACAACCATAGCAAACAATTTAATCAAACAAATTTAACTATCCAGTCAAAATCTGGATAGAATTTACTCGAGTTTCCCCAAGTATATATATATACCGGGAGACTCGTTCTACAGGATCTAAACTAACTATCTACAATAATCTAGAAGTCCTTCCTTTCTAGATCACAAATCTGAACAAGATATCAGACTAACTCAAAACCATCCCAACTATCCTTCTGAACTGCTGATTCCATTACTCGATGAATCATACACATATTCCTCAGAGATATGTGAAATAAAATGAATTCCAGTTATCCGAACCGGCAACTCAATCCTATAGATCAAAGAACTAATCCTTTTGAGAACACAGAAAAATCTCATAATACTTCCGGAGCTAGCTTTTTAATCTTACCAAATCTTATATCTCCTTTTATTGGATACAACTTAAACAATATCCGAATTTCAACTTTAAATTCCAAATTCCATCAATTCTTAACTGTTTAACTCTCCTGACGATCCTGAGTCACTTCATCCTTCCTGATCAGCTTAGCCCTTGCTGATGCTTCCTGAAATAATCTAGACCAACATCAAACCAATTTCCGGATCCTTCTCAACAAAATGGTTTCCCAAAAATCACCGAAATCCAGAACACAACTCTACTCCACAACATTAGAGCACTTCGAACTACTTCTCCTTTCTGGAATAGCCAAACAGTTGCACTTGACAACCTTACCTCCAAATCCTGAAAAATCTTTCATACTTAGAGATACATTTGAATTTCCTATAGAAATCCTCTACTCGAAGAAAATTACAACTCTCGGTTGCTTCCACTCTAGAATAGCTGCTATCTTGCTTTCGCTGCACAATTCTGATCTTGAACAGATGAGAATGCCATCGGAGAAACTCGAGCACAAATTTGATCATCCACAGTTCATCAGACCATAAAATCTTAGCGACTCCATTCCATTTGGTCAGAAACATCTCGCAGAAACTTCTCCAGAAAAACTCGGTGTGATCAATCACTCTCCAAAGAATTCTGAGCTGCTTCCCAAATTCTTCTCTTGGAGACATCCTTCTACTAAGCTGAACTTCCGGTAACTTCATGAATCAAGTTGATACGGAATCTCAATCTCCAATAATCCCAAGAGAATACTTAAACAATCGCAAGTCACTTTTGCGATCAGCTTGGCCTAATTTCCAAAGATAACTGTTCTCTCTTTACTAATCAGAACAGCTTATATTTGACTAACCAATCCATCGAAGAAATGGATTCACTCTACTGCTTCTGAACTTCACCTTCAGAAAAACTGCTCAGCCAGAAACTTCTGCCAACATAGAACACTCCGAGCCGCACTGCTGCCATAGACCAAAGACTTCTTACTCCAAAACTCCTCGAGAAACTCGGACTTCAAAGCAAAAAGAAACACCCCACTGGACTCAGCCACAACACCGAAGCAGACACTCTTCCTCAAACTTGTTCCAGAAGAAACATCTTCAGAAACGTCCATAGCCACCGTGTCTCATCGCACAGCTACTACTTCCTGAGGTTACCAAAATACCATTACTCTCTTCAGCTCATCCAATAGATCTACTCTATTCATCCAACTTCAAAGATAAACTCTAAACCATAACTGGTTTCCTTCAGAGATCGGTGAAATCTTTATACCACAACAAAGTTTACTCGAGACGGTATTTGGTCTACAGTCTCGTCAGATATACTTCCAATCTCAACACTCAAATTCTAACTATTGGTAGTCGTGTTACTCACACTACCACCTTATCTACCTTTATAACTTATATTGGAAAACCCGAACAGGTAACCCAACAAATAGGTAGAAATACATAAATATATATATTTAAAATGATACTTTTTATATAGAAATTATTTCTGGGTAAAATTATTTCATTTACCACTTTAAAACAATATTGTGTCCGTTGGCCTGGTTCAAGTGTTTAGAGATCCCTATCAATAACGTTAGCTACTCGTATTGACCAGAATCCATATACCACCCAACCGATCAATTAACACAATATAAAACCATTTTATATAACTAACAAATACGCGCTCTCGTATATATATACTCAGACTCAACAGGTTGCTACAGATCCTATTTCTAATGAACAATCCTTCCGAACCTAGGTATTCACTCAACCTAGTGTTCTGATATTCACTTAACCAAAAGCTTAGGCATTCGCTCAACCTATGCTCCGATACCACTGTAACGACCACGACTTTCTCTCCACAGAAAGTCGCATCATTATGAAGAAAGAAAGGGGTAGAAAATAGAAAAGAAGAGAAGAAAGAAAGAAACAACAACAACGATCTCACAGCGGAACGAATAAATTATATTAATAACATAAACTATTACATAGTATACAACAATTTACAGAGTTACACAGCATATACATCACTTACTAGACAGTTATAAACATCTGTCTAGACATTACAACTCAAATACAAGACAAGACACTATCACAGATATCAACACAGCGGAATACTATATCTACGAACGCCGAAGCCTCCTGCTCCATTGCTCCTCCAGAATATTCGTCAAAGCTAAACCTGAATCCCTTGGCTACTCGTAAAAATTTGAGTACCCAAGAGTTTATAAAACAGAAATAAACAACTTGGGTCAGACATGGGTCTGGTGTGAGTAACAGGTTAAACTTGCTTAACTTCAAAACCTTAAGAAAGAAAAAGTATCACGTAAGACTCCCCACAAATAAACATGGGTAAGTTTTTACCTTACGCTAACCAAAACATTTGATAGGAAATTTGATTTTATTATAATAGGGTCTAGGGTTTTCAAGTAAAATATAGAAATAGCTGAAATGCTTACATCTCACATTCCAACATAGTTGGGCACAACTAATACGTACGGCACTTATTGGAGTTTGGATTCCATACAATGGCAGGGCTACTGGGGTACCGCCCGTCACAGTACGTGGCCTAGATCACCGTACCGAGGAGTACGCCCGCTCCCCTGCAACACAAAGCCGGAACCATCCCTTACTGGATAATTCCGAACAAGATAATCCCGTAGTTGGCGCGACCAACTACACACTAAGCCGAATAAAAGAAAAGGGACCTCTAGACAGGGATCTATCTTGCTCTCAGTGGGTGCTACCCACGAAGCCTTGCTGCACCTCCCCTGTTTTAGCCATTCCCGGTTGATGAGGCTTGAGGTTACGATTACCTTTAATCAGAACATATCACTTAGAATGCTCATCGTCCGCCTGACGATGTGCTGAAAGCATTCAATCCATACAAGTTCGTTCCGGGTTCGAACGAAACCGAAGGCATTATCTCGTTACACTCGTTTTGGAATCACCCTCAGAGTTAACGACAATAACCCTTGCACTCTGAATCTTCATCTTCACTTGAGATTCACGACCTATCGTTAATTTGGATCGATGTGGTATTCGGGTCTCCAGACCTGGAATACCGGTATACGGAAACCCGATCCCGGTCTCATCGAAATCCAAAACGTATCTTTTAAGGCCAAGTTGTTTAAAGGTTTAAACAAATTTAACTTATCTATATTCATACAGATAGATAATTCACACATCACAATGGATAATCACATTATCATTTAAACAGATGATTCATAATCAAATAGGTAATCCATATCAACATCACAATAGTTAATCTATATTACCATTATAATGCAACCAAGCATTCATACCACACAACATTACTTATCTCATTTCTGAGATAACATTCATTCTAGTCAATCAATGTCATTCATTCTTATATAAGCAATGATTTACTTAATCATAACATAATTAATTTAAAATGAATTAAATTAACTATCTCTATCTTTAATTAATTTAAAGTGAATTAAATTAATTACTTCATTATAAACCTTACTTATATAATCATTAATTAATTACAAATAAATTAATTAATCATTCTCTAATTATCCACTTTAATTAATCACCCTGATTAATTATACTTTAATTACATTTAAGTAATTATCTTTAATTAATTTCACAAATTAATTATCCTTAATCAAACATAGTAATTAACCTTTAATTTCTTCATTAATTAATTAATTAATTATAATCAATTACTTTAATTCTTAATTAATTACAATTAATCACTTATCATTTGATTAATTAATCTTAATTAATCAATTCTTAATTACATCATTAATTATAAACTAATGATCCCTAATTACACCTTAATTAATTATTCTCTTCTAATTAATTACCTTAACTAGTAATTAATCACATTTTTAATTAACCTTAATCCTTTAATTAATTAATTACTCTTTAATTAATTAATTTCAAATCAATTATATTAATTAATCCTCTAATTAATAACATCAAGTGATTAACCCTTAATCACATCCATTTAATTACTTCCATAATTAATTCTCTTTCTTAATTACATTCAGTAATTATCCATTAATTACTTTACTAAGTAATTATACTTAATTAATCATGAATGATTATCTTAATTAATTAGACTAATTAATTAACCTAAAATTAATTACATTAATTAATTAATCAATTAATCATCACTTAATCTTTAATTAATTTATTTCTTAATTACATTCATTTCCACTAATTACTTCATTTAGTAATTATCCTTAATTACAAATAAGTAATTAACTTTTAATTTATTTTACTAATTAATTATCCTTAATTAATCTTAATCTTTAAAGATAAACTATTCATTTAAATTAAATACTTATTTCTATCATTTAAACTTCATTAAAACCCATTTAGAAATCAATTATATATATTTTAAATATATTTTACTTAAGAACAAAACGATTTAAACATTTAAATTTTAACCTTTTAAATCTTAAAACTTATTGAAAAACATTTTCTTTTTTTAAACAAATAACTTTGAAACTTTGTTTTGAATTATTTTAATTTGGAAAACTTATTTTAATTTGCCTTTAAACTTTGAAATCTTAGCACTACAAACTGGTACAAGTTTTCCTTAAAAATCATATACTTAACCCAATAAAACCCGAGCCCAACCCTAAGTTTCCCCGAGTCAACCCATCACTCGCTATCTCTTCACTTACTTCGAGTCACACACGACAACTACCCGAGAACGACCCTAAGTCCATGCTTCTTCCCCATCTCCCATTCCCCTGTGCACACGAACGTGCACACGTGCACCTACCTAAACGCCTCCGGCCAACCAAGGTCGTCGCGACCATCGACGACGATCCCAATATCACACGCGAGCAAGAATACGAACCCAGATCCATCAACATACATGCGAAACAAAATTCGAACCTTAAGCTCGAAAATCTGCAGAACCTACTTCCACAAAACCACCCACGGCCGAACACCAAGACACCGTTAGACCTCGCCGACCCCACCATCGAAACGCCACGTCACGAGCTTCATCCTCCCCAAAAGCGAACACCCCCGGTCCACTATCCAAGTCGCGAATGCCTCTACAGCCAAGCCGAAATAAAAACATGCTAAAACCCTAAATCGTTCGAATTCGAACAAATCAGCAATTGGAAAAATTCAATTGCATTTTTCCCATCATCCACAACACTAAAGCAAGCTTCGATCCAAATTCTAGCTTCAATCATGGAGTTTATCATTGGCAATTGATCAAATTGCTGAAACCCTTCATTCCCAAATTCCCAATTGAATATCAACTTAAAAATTAAGAAATGCATGTTAAAATTCATCATTTCTAACAACTAATCCAATTATAAAATCCAAAGCAAGAATTAAGATTATTGATTTCCTGACATAAATCAAGATTTACTGTATTTTCCAATTTAAAAATTATTTGTTGCATTTTAAAACCCTGAAACTATTTTTAAAATTATCTTCACATCCTAACAAACAACTTTCATTTATATATCAAAGTCTAATATTAATTTGATTGAGATATTTTGAATTTTTGAAATCAAAACCAAAGCCTGAAACAAGAACAGAGATATATGCACAGGGATCATCACATTTTCATCTATATATACATACATGCATTCACATCAGCTTCATATAAACATTTTTAATCTATGTTACAGCAACATTGATCACTGATATTAATTATAACATTAGATTAAATACTGTTTTTAAAAATGGAGTTTACTCACCAGATAATAAAGCAGAGAACAGTGAGCATGTTCCAGGCTTGAATATCTGAAGTGTTTTGTTGATGAAAATCTTTGCATGCTTACAAACTGATGTTGAATTTGCTGTTGAATTTGAATCTTGCTGTTTGATTTATTTCTCTGATGTTCAGGTTGTTTTGAAGATTTTAAAACTGCTATTTGAATTTGCCTTTGATCCCCTTTTGCTTTGCATTTGAATTTCCAGATTTTTATCTTTCTCTTAGCATTTTGATTCCAGACTTTTTCTTCTTTTTGAGTTAAGATTTGAATTGTATTGTATATTTTTAGTAGAGAAAATTGAAGAAAGATGAATTCAGCTGAAAAGTGAAAACAAACTTCTTCTTTTTATTTTTATTTATTTATGACTTAATTTTCAAAAAATAAATTTAAGCCACTTGTCCCCTATAGTATTAATTTGCTTACACCTAAGCTTTTATGTTTACACATGTCTCTAGACCAATTTAATATGATTACAAGTGTAAATTCTTGTTTATTAATTTATTTAAAACATATACATGTATTTAAGAAATGTTTGCATAGATAAAATGTATTTATATAAATAAGCTTTTAGATTTTTACATATATATACAAATGTGAATTTATGTAAACAATTATAAATTACTTATGTTTTGATCATATTAAATGTATCATATGCTTGAGTATTTTTGTTTTACTTTATATATATACTTTCACAAAACAATTTATCTTATGATAAAAGACTATTAAACAATGAATCCTTGATAAAAATCTTAAATATCATTTTCAAAAGTATTAAATCAAATTATCCTTTCAAATTACAAATTATATATATATATATATATTATTAAGGTTTGAAAACATCATAATCAAATTTAAATCCAATACTTTTCCATTTCAATATATACAAATATTCTAAATGGAAAATATTTTTAACATTAGCTTTTATAATTACTCATATTGAAATTTAATACATAACTTCAAATAACAATATATATATACATATATATTAAAATTTGAAAACATAGTTTTATTAAATTAAAAGACTCCCCATTTATGATATATATACCAATATATATATATATATATACATTATAAATATAAAACATTTATATAAGTTTTAGAAAGATAAATCTTCCCAATTTTAAATTGTTAGAAAAGATATAAGTAAATATTTTCAATATTAAAATGTTATTAGTTTTCAAAAGAAATAAACTTGCCAATTTAAAATCTTATTAACCTTTAAAATGAATAAACTTGTCAGTTTATAAAATAAATCAACAAATCAATTTAATTATTAATAAAGATTATTAAATTGATATTGCCAAATTTTCCGGGATATCACAGATAGTGATTGCTTAAAAGATACGGATGTTTCCTGGGGATCCAGGCGTAACCATTGTGTATGTGCGATCCATGATTCGATTCAGTTGATTTGTTTGGATTGTACTTTCCATATCGGTTTTGAAGGTTTTTCGATTATTTTCACTGGGTGTTGAAATAGGTCTACTAAGTACTTGGAGAATTCTAGCCTTGCGCCTGATCAACACATGGCCAGAGTCAGCAAGAATGAGGATAAACCTGTTAAGACATCGAGTTATTAAAGTATTTTGATAAAGTATTATATAAAGGATATTTTGATCATTTTTTTTCTTTCTTTCTAAATAATTTAAAATGTTTAAAATATCTTTTATTTATATACTACATGGTTTAGTAGTAAATTTTTAGTGTTTTATGTAAGTGATTGATCTTTATATAAAGAAGTGAATGGAAATCAATTTAAAACTAAATGAAATTTTTATGATCTGAATTGACTATTTGAACTAACAAATTTGAATCGAATGACTAATTATGGATATAATAAATGGGATTAACCAAATTATTAAATATTAATTAATTTAAATTGAAATCTATATGGTTTTAAATTTATTGTTTATTTTGTTTTTCCAATCCATTTTCTTTTGGTTGTTCTATTCTCCTACCTCGTTCCTTTTCGGGGACGAAAAGTTTTGAGTGGGGGAGAGTGTAACGACCCGTAAATTTTAATTGATTTTAATAACGTAATTAACTGAAATTTTGTGAAATTTTAAATAATAATATTTGGAAATGAAAATTTAACATTTGGTATACGTCTATTTTAACATAGAAACTGGTAAATTTTCATATGATAATATTGAAGTTTATTTTATTATGTAATTTTATTTTAATTCAAATCAGTTAATAATTGATGATAATAAAATCTTTTCCAAACCAAAATATTTTTACACTATAAATTTGTAAATCATCTTCTGAGTGAGACGTCATCTTTTGTTTCTCCAAATTTGGACTGCTATTGCTCCGTTTATCTTATTTTCAACAGATTTTGCAGCATTTCCGGTAGCGGAAATTCGAAATTTTATAATTCAATCGTATCACTGATATCTGTGTACCGTTCTGTTCACCTCGTCGTGCTGATCTCAACGGTATATTTATTTCTATACTTTGAGGTCCGGTATGCGATGGAAATGATAAAACAGTACGTCGTATCGGTACCATAAATTGTGACCGTTAGCTTTACTTGCTTTTCAAAATTTGAACCACTGGCCACAACAATAAATTGCTAATTTAAATCTTTTAGTTGAATCAATGTGAGCTGTTTCCCTCTTCCGTTGTTTTTTTTTCGGTACGTTTCTTTGCCTTTTCCTTCACTGATATAATATATTCATAGAAGCCTATTTTAGATCTACACTTTTCTTCTTCCAATCTTGTTCTATTCCACAACCCATCACAACAGCTATTCACCATTCCTCCTGTTTTAGAATCGGCAGCACCCCATGCCACCTGAACGCCGCATCCCATGTAACAACCCGCATATTTTACGATTGTATATTTAAATGTTTTATTTAAATATAGCATCGTTAATCGGATTAAAGTCCGTAAAGCTACTTTTTGTAAACAGTCGAATTGGGACTCGAGACCACTTCCATTGAGTCCAAAATGACGTTTATAGCTTTTTTGAGTATAAACATCGATATGTTTGGAGTTGAGTGAAGTTTTGATATTTTTGTTTAGGGCTTTGGGTTTGGGTTTCAGCCCACCAACCTAACAAATAACCCAACTCCACTCCTCTTCATCCATTCACTCATTCTATTTCCTAACACTCAAGCTCAAAGTAAAAATGGGGAAAGGAATGGGAAATTAGAAATTCCTAAGCCCTAATTCTCTTAGGAAGGATCAACTTCAAGCTAGAAATCAAGGAGAAGCTTAGGTAAGCATCCTCTTCATCTTCTCTGTAACGACCCACTATTTTGGACCATTCAAATCGACAATAATCCACACATATCAGACTTGAATAATGCAAAATAACATATTGTAATAAAATTTGGAGCAAATAAAATCATTCACAGAATCACAGACATAGAAATATCAGAATAACTCGCAGCGGAAATAAAATAAATAGTGGTTCATGAAGCCACCACAATACAGAGTCACAAAACAGATACAAAATACGTAGTCTGAAAACCAATACAGTTCTGAAACAAGTACAATAGAAATCCCAAATACATAAGTCTCTAATACAAATGCTGAAATAGAACAACTGAAACTGAAATAGATAGATAACTAGATAGGTAGAATCTCCAGCGATTCCTAGCTCCAGAAAAGCGAATCCAAAGCTGTGAATACTCAGGCTAACCCGAGCGTAAATAAAAATACAAACAGTCGAGTCAGGACATACATACTTATACAATGTAAACCAACTCAAGTGAACTGTAGTAAAGGTACAAGTAACTTAGAAGATGCTTGGGACCGCCCATCCTCTAAGGATCCGTTAAACTATTTACTATATAGTAATATACGCTATATACAGTAGAGTCTAATCAGTAAAGTATAATCATATAGAAAATAGCGTTAAGGGGATGGTGAACCTTAACGCGGTCGGATCTTTAAACCAAAATCGTAGTGGGTTCGATATGGTAGGTGACACGGCACACAAGGCAATTCCAGGGTAGATATACCAATTACGCATCCGGACTAGTGGTGACGCATATCAGCCACTACCGCCCACCTCGAACAACACTCCCAAATCAAGGGTGGCCACCAAATCAATCACAAGTAATAGAATGGTATCGAAGAAGTGTGTCCGATCAGAGGTGCTACCTCCTTGGTCCGTCAATCGCTCCTGTTTTAGCCACCTTATGCCAACTCACGGGAGTTGGGTCCATGTATATACCTTAGGATCATCGCCACCATTCTACTTCATTCTGGAAACTCCACCGAGTACACAGTTGTCAAAGTGGTTTTCGGTATCGACAGAGAATATGTCCATATCCGATCCCGGTCTCTTTAACAACCAATCATTATTATAACCCGTGGTTATAAATTTTAAAAACAGTTTTATTTATTCACTCCAATTAAACCATTTAAAAACAAAGTCATTATTCTTTTAAATCAAAAATTAAATTCCCAAAATTTTAGCCTTTTCTGAGTTCATTTATTCACTTAAAAACAATAAAAACATTAAATTTCAGCTTTCACAGCATTTAAAAAGTGCTGTTATAAGTTATATTTGAAAACAGTTTTATTCAGCAAGGACAGCACTTAAAAACTGCTGTTATATCTCATTTCTAGTTGAAAAATTAGTTTAAACAGCAAAGACAGCATTTCCAGAAATGCTGCGGTAGCTCAGATTTCAAAACAAAGGTTTTATTTGATTTTAACAAAGACTGCAGACTACTACAGCATTTCCAGAGAATGCTATAATAGACCTGAGTTAAGTTTTTGCCCATTAGTTCAACTATAGAAACTACAGCATTTCAGAAATGCTGTAGTAGCCCTTTTATTCAATTTTTAGTGTAATTCTGAACCATAGCATTTCTGAATGCTATTAAAAACGATTTCCAACTGTTTAGTGTATTTCCAGCAAATAATAAACTTCAATTTAAACTCTTTAAACATTTTAAAAATCATAATTTAATATTAAAAATGTTCATTAACATATCATTAAATATATTGTTTTTACACAATAAATTTCTTATAATTAAATCCTATTTTCAACAATTTACTAAATAGATTCAAGTGTAAAAGTCTCTAATTCTTCACATTTTTAAATAAACAACTTAACACTTGTATTTTCTCCATTTTCTCAAAATAAAATCTAATTTACCTTTTTATTTTTATTTTATTTATTTATTTTAAATAACTAAATTTATTTAACCAAAATTCCCAATTTCCACTCAAGTTGTCCTTCCAAAATTCAATGTAACTATTCATTTTTCTAACAATTTAACTTATAGAGAATTCCAAAATTTCTTTATTTAATATTTAAAAATCTAATTTAATCAAATTTTCATATATATACACCTTTAAAATATTTAAAAATTTCAGAAAACATTTATAGAATAACCACGGGTCTGTATAGTATTTTCTAGCCTAATTCAAGTGATACGGATAATATATCATTTCAATTTGTAGTTTACAAAGAAAACCCGGGTTTTATCATTTCAAACCCGCAATCCTAAGTAAATAAAAGTTATTAAAAGGTCGCTCAGGCTTATCATTTCAGCCCATAACGATCATTCCCTATTCTAAAGTCCGTTCGGGTATGTATCATTTCACCCATAGTGAACCTAATCTACAGGGAACTTGCAGTGTGATAAACTGATAAAAAATGAACAGAATAACATAAATAATTAACAGAATGATATGACATGAATTTTAATAGGTTAACATTATATATAATTAATCACAGGCAGTTTACAACATAATACAGATTTTTCTACACATTCAGTTGTTGTTGTTTCACAACTACATAAGTATGAACGTCGTGTGAGTTTTTACTCACCTTTTATTGCTGAAGATTTCAAGACCAAAAGCACAAAAGAAAACCAAGCACGATGACACGACAATGATTTGAGTAGAGAGCGAATCCAAGCTACAACTCTTGTGTACAACCCAAAACAAAAAATCAAACAAAACAAATTTCAATACAACTTTAAAATGAAATAACTTTGGAATAAAAGCGAATACGAATCCCAAACTTTTTGCCTTGCTTATCATATATTATGTATAGCCTAGGGGTTGCATAGGGTCAGGTTTTGGTCAGGTTTAGGCTTGGGTTTAGGCTAGCATGGCTCGGCCAAAATGGTGCACCATGGTGGAGTTATGAATAAGTGAAGGTGAAGGGGTTTTGTAAGCAAATGGTGGAGTTTGGTTGGCTAAAGGGCTCGGCCATGGGAAGTGTGCTCGGCCTGTGGGTGCACCATGACTGGACAGAGGTTGGAGGGGTATGTGGTGGTCAGGTCGGAGGTGGTGGTGGCTGCTACGGTGGTGGTTAGGGTGGTGGTTGAAGGAGATAAAGCAATAGTGGTCATCTAGCATTGTTTTTAGGCAATAGGTTGCATTTTGGTGAAGTTTTGATCACCATAGGGGCTCAGCCATGGTCTAACCTGAAGTGGTGGTTGGTGACGATGCCAAGGAGGAGTGGTAGGGGATGGTGGCCGTGGCTATGGTGAAGAGGCCATGCAAATTAGAAGAGAAACAAGGCAAAAAAAGTAAGAAAAATGGAAGAAAAAGTGTAAAAGAGGAGGCCATTACCAAGGAGATTTTGAAGAAGTCGTGAGAATGAGAAGTGCTGAATTTTTTTCACGTGAAAAGAATAGGTAATACATGGCTATGACTTTAGAATTGAATGGCCAAAAAGCAAATAAAAGAGGAGTTTAAGAAATGAAGAGTTTTGAAGGTGAAAGGACTTATGTTTTGCACTTTTTAAAACCTTTGGTATTTCTTTTCTCTTTGATTTTAAATAAACAAAATAAACTCAGAAATATTATTTACAACTGAAACAAAGTAGTAGGAAATAAAATAAATATTTAAATTTTAAAAGAAATGGAAAAGGAATTACAAGATTTACTCAAAAATTAGAAATAGTGTCCAGAAATTACAGAAAAATAGCCAATGGCTTTGGAAAATTATGCACTTTATTTTAAAAATACTATAAACAAAATTTTGAAATAAAATGATTTTTAAAACATTTCCAAAGTGAAATAAATAATTAATTTCATAGAAATGTCAAAAGAATGGAAGAAATTGCTTAAAAATAGGAAACAGAACCTGAAAATTTCAAATAAATTACCATAAATTCTAGAAAAATTTCTACTTTACTATAAAAATATTTTAAATGAAATAAATTCATCTTAAAAATAATTTTCAAAATATTGGGTTGTTACACTCTCCCCCACTCAAACCTTTTCGTCCTCGAAAAGAACAGAAACAGAGAAAATAAGGGAAAAACAAGATAGAAAGCAAATAGTACCTACAACGAACAATTCCGGATTCGAAGCACGAATGCTCTCCTCCATCTCCCAAGTACAATCACGATCATCAGTACTCCACTATACTTTGACCAGACTAACATATTTCCTTCTTAGCTGCTTCGTACCTCTGTCGACAATACGAAGTGGCTTCCTCTCAACAGTCAGATTAGGCTCAATATCCAAACTATCAAGAGTAGAAGGCTGAACAATAAGAGATGGATCATGCAGATAACGACGAAGATGAGAAACGTGGAATACATTATGCACTCCAGAGAACTTCTCGGGCAAATCCAGAAGGTAAGCCAAAGAACCAATTCTTTCCACAATGCGGAAAGGACCAACAAATCTAGGAGAAAGCTTTCCTCTATGACCAAAGCGAATAACATTCCTTAAGGAAGAGACCTTAAGGAAAACCAAATCAGCAACAGCAAATTCTAAACTCCGCCTACGCCTATCCGCATACTTCTTCTGCCTATCCTGAGCAATTCTCATCTTCCTCCTAATCTCCTTAACTCTCTCAGAAGCCTTTAAAATCATCTCAGGACCAAGAACCAAACGATTACCGGATTCAATCCAGCAAGAAGGAGATCTACAAGGTCGTCCGTAAAGGGCAGAAAACAGAGACGTCTTGATACTGGCCTGAATTCAAAGATAGAAATGAGATAGATAAGAGATTAATATGAGATTAAAACAGAGGATAGAAATTATACCTGATAACTATTGTTATAGGTGAATTCGACAAGGTGGAGATGATCTTCCCAAGATCCTCCATAATCAAGCACGCAAGCACGAAGAAGATCTTCTAGAATCTGATTCACCCTTTCCGTTTGACCGTCGGTCTGTGGATGATAAGCAATGCTCAGATTCAGACGAGTACCCAAAGAATCCTGAAAGGCTTTCCAAAACCTACTAGTAAAAATAGGATCATGATCACAAACAATACTGAGAGGAACACCATGGAGACGAACAATCTCCCTCATGTAAATCTCAGACAAACTAGAAGCAGAACGGGTAGATTTGACCGGAATAAAATGAGCTGATTTGGTCAATCTATCCACAATAACCCAGATACTCTCATTACCCTTCCTAGTCCTCGGAAATCCATCAATGAAATCCATAGAAACCTGTTCCTACTTCCAATTGGGAATCTCAAGAGGCTGCAACAAACCAGGGGTCTTTTGATGATCTGCCTTGACTTGCTGACAAGTCGCACACCTATTAACAAAAATGGAGATATCTCGCCTCATACCTCTCCACCAATACAATTTCTTCATATCCTGATACATTTTGGTCACACCTGGATGAATAGAAAGTCTAGACTGATGATTCTCCCGAAGTAACTCCTGTCTCAATCCATCAACATTCGGGACACAAATCCTATTATTAATCCTCAACACACCTTTATCATCTAACTGAGCACCACTGCCATCAAGATTACTACCTCCAACTCTACTTCGAACATTCTCCTTAATCAATCTAAGCATCTGATCCTCATCCTGCCTAGCCATAATACGATCCACATGAGGTGAAGAAACAACAAGCTGACACAATAAAGCCTTCTTCCTACTCAAAGCATCCGCCACAACATTAGCTTTCCCTGGTGTATAGTTGATGTCGAGGTCATAAGAAGCAAGGAACTCTAACCACCTAACTTGTCTCTGGTTTAAATCCTTCTGAGAGAAAATATACTTCAAAGACTGGTGATATGTGAAAAGCTCAAACTTAGCACCCAAAAGATGATGTCTCCACAGCTTCAAAGCAAAAAAGCAAGCAACTCTAAATCATGGGCAGCATAATTGGCTTCATGGGTCTTCAACTGACGACTAGCATAAGCAATCACTTTACCATCCTACATCAGAACAGCTCCCAAACCTTTACGACAAGCATCGGTGTATACCGTTAATCCCTCATTTCCACTTGGAACGGTAAGGACTGGTGCGGAAGTAAGCTTGTGCTTCAACTCACTGAATGCAGCCTTACACTCATCACTCCAAATAAACCTAGCATTCTTCTGAGTCAAAGTAGTGAGAGGTGCAGCAATCCGAGCAAAATTCTCAATGAATCTCCGGTAATAACCGGCAAGGCCCAGAAAACTACGGATATCAGTTGGAGTCTTAGGAGTTTCCCAATCCTGTACAGAATAGGGATAAATAAGGTCAACAGGAAAGATAGAATAGATTGAATGAACAAGGAAAGAGAAGGAAAGAAAGACTTACATTGATCGCAGCGATCTTGACTGGATTAACAGAAACTGCATTACCAGAAACGATATGCCCGAGGAATCGGACTTCATCCTTCCAGAAATGGCATTTTGAAAATTTAGCCTTCAACTGATGATTTCTAAGAGTTTCAAGGACAGATTTCAAATGTGACTCATGCTCTTCCTCAGACTTAGAGAAAATGAGAATATCATCCACAAAGACTAGAGCAAATTTATTAAGCACATCACGAAAAACACGATTCATCAAATCAACAAAAAAAGCAGGAGCATTAGTCAAACCAAAAGGCATGACTAACCATTCAAAGAATCCATTCTCAGTACAGAAAGCAGTCTTGGGGATACTTTCCTCAGCAACTCTGAGCTGGTGAAAACCCGTGGCAAGATCAAGCTGAGAGAAAATAGTATCACCATAAAGCTGATCAAACATATCATTGATGCGAGGCATTGGATATCTGTTTTTCATAGTGAGCTTGTTCAGCTCCCTATAATCAACACACATCCGGAGAGAACCATTAGACTTGGTGACGAAAACCACCGCAGCTCCCCATTCAGAATAGCTAGGTCTGATCAGACCCTTGGAAGACAGGTCCTCAATTTGCTTCCTTAACTCAACCTTCTCGCGGGGTGCCATTCTTCTAGGAGGAAGAACTACAGGTCGAGCTCCAGGAATAAGATCAATGCGGAAATCAATTTCCCGCCAAGGAGGTAAATCAATATCTTCACTAAAAACATCGGGATAGAGATTGACTACACGAGTCGACTGAAGATCAACAGGAGAAGCATCCAGAGAAAAAATAAAGCTACCAGCATAATCATGAGGCATACGACCCTGAATAGCCAAAGAATTACCCCGTTCATCCTTAAGAGAAACAATTCGGGATTTACAAGAGATACGGGCATCATGCCTGTCAAGCCAATCACCTCCAAGCAACAAATCAAAAGCATCGAAACCAAGAACATAGAAATCTCCAGAAAATTTATGACTAGAATAGAAGAGTCTCACTTGCTTACAAATCTTATCAAGATTTGCGGAACCACCAATAGGATTTGAAACACATAGAGGAACAGAAGCATACTCAGGAGAAAGGAGATGTTCAAACTTATCACACAAATCATCATAAATAAAACTATGCGAAGCTCCAATATCAAATAACACACGAACAGGATGATGAAATAAAGTAAATGTGCCCTGAAGAGTACCTTGATCATCGCTAGGAGCAGGGGCAGGTGCAGCAGGTGAAGAAGCAGATGTAACAGCAAATACACCAGATGGCTTTCCCTTTTGATACAATGGGCAGTCATTCTTAAAATGACTTGGCTGAAGACAAACATGACAAAGATTGTTCCTGGTAACCTGAAGTGGAGGAACAGCAGTACTAACCGAAGTAGGGCAACTATTAGCATAGTGTCCCTTCTGGTCACATTTGAAGCAGGTAATGGTGGATAGATCAATAGGGTGTCTCTGTGAAGGAGAAGATGATGAAGATCCCAAACCCGGATGCTTGAGACAATTCTTCTTCTACTGGTGGAAGTTGGGCTTTCTCTTCTTGGAATTTGTAGAGGAAGACTGAGATACATGAGCACCAGAAGCAGCAGGACCCTTGGAAGTAGGGTTCTCATAACGAATAGCCATATCCATGAGCTCAGTAAAAGTGCCATGAACATGAGAAATAAGACGATCGAAGAACTCTGGGCGAGCTCCAGCTAGGAACTTCTCATTTTTCTTAAGCTGAGTGTCGATAAGACCAGGACCAAACTTGAAAATTTCATTGAACTTCCGCTCATACTTTGAAAAAGACATGGTACCCTGCTTAAGGTCCATCAATTCTCGATAAAGCTGAGATTTCCCGGCTTCGGGCATCCATTTTGCCACAAAAGCCTCCCTGGAAAGAAGAATACAGAAACAAAACTTAAGATAGATTCAAAAGAAAAGAAAATGGGAAAAATTCAAGATAACTCAAAGGATACCTGAACTGCTCCCACGAAAGATCACCTTCGTTAGTGTGAGCTGTAACAGACTCCCACCAATCTAAGGCTGACTCTTGCAGCTGCCAAGCTGCTAACTGACGCTTCTGGGCATCAGTAATCTCAAGACCAGTAAAAATCCTCTCTAAACTCTGGAACCATTGCTGGGCTTCGATAATACTCTCTGAATCGGTCAACTTAGTACCACCGAGCTGAGAGAATTCCTTATAGAGAACAGTAAACCTAACAGGTGCAACAGGTTGAGGAGCTGGGGCAATACCACAACCCCTACCTCTAGCATTTCCACGATTCATCCTGAAAATATCAAGAATGAATTTTAGGACAAAGGTACAGAGAAGACAAAGATAAGGTAAGACAAGATAAAATCACTTGGATGAATATCCTAATAACAGAAATTTCTAACAAGGTAGATACGAACAGAAGGAAGTTTAGAAAAATTGCTTTTCAGGCAAGAAAATTTTATATCCAAATAATCTTTGAAAATCATTTGAAAAATCATTTGAAATCATTTTATACTTTGAAAATACGTTCACTCACAAAGAAATGATTCTGAGTTTGATTTCACTCATTCTAGGGTATTTTTACCCTATCTCTAATGAGTTTTTGCTCCATAGGCTAGGGTTTTCCTAAAACCAATGCTCTGATACCAAATGTAACGACCCACTATTTTGGACCATTCAAATCGACAATAATCCACACATGTCAGACTTGAATAATGCAAAATAACAGATTGTAATAAAATTTGGAGCAAATAAAATCATTCACAGAATCACAGACACAGAAATATCAGAATAACTCGCAGTGGAAATAAAATAAATAGTGGTTCATGAAGCCACCACAATACAGAGTCACAAAATAGATACAAAATACATAGTTTGAAAACCAATACAGTTCTGAAACAAGTACAATAGAAATCCCAAATACATAAGTCTCTAATACAAATGCTGAAATAGAACAACTGAAACTGAAATAGATAGATAACTAGATAGGTAGAATCTCCAGCGATTCCTAGCTCCAGAAAAGCGAATCCAAAGCTGTGAATACTCAGGCTGACCCGAGCGTAAATAAAAATACAAACAGTCGAGTCAGGACATACATACTTATACAATGTAAACCAACTCAAGTGAACTGTAGTAAAGGTACAAGTAACTTAGAAGATGCTTGGGACCGCCCATCCTCTAAGGATCCGTTAAACTATTTACTATATAGTAATATACGCTATATACAGTAGTGTCTAATCAGTAAAGTATAATCATATAGAAAATAGCGTTAAGGGGATGGTGAACCTTAACGCGGTCGGATCTTTAAACCAAAATCGTAGTGGGTTCGATATGGTAGGTGACACGGCACACAAGGCAATGCTAGGGTAGATATACCAATTACGCATCCGGACTGGTGGTGACGCATAGCAGCCACTACCGCCAACCTCGAACAACACTCCCAAATCAAGGGTGGCCACCAAATCAATCACAAGTAATAGAATGGTATCGAAGAAGTGTGTCCGATCAGAGGTGCTACCTCCTTGGTCCGTCAATCGCTCCTGTTTTAGCCACCTTATGCCAAATCACGGGAGTTGGGTCCACGTATATACCTTAGGATCGTCGCCACCATCCTACTTCATTCTGGAAACTCCACCACGTACACTGTTGTCAAAGTGGTTTTCGGTATCGACAGAGAGTATGTCCATATCCGATCCCGGTCTCTTTAACAACCAATCGTTATTATAACCCGTGGTTATAAATTTTAAAAACAGTTTATATTTCAAATCAAATTGCTCCAATTAAACCATTTAAAAACAAAGTCATTATTCTTTTAAATCAAAAATTAAATTCCCAAAATTTTAGCCTTTTCTGAGTTCATTTATTCACTTAAAAACATTAAAAACATTAAATTTCAGCTTTCACAGCATTTAAAAAGTGCTGTTATAAGTTATATTTGAAAACATTTTTATTCAGCAAGGACAGCACTTAAAAACTGCTGTTATATCTCATTTCTAGTTGAAAAATTAGTTTAAACAGCAAAGACAGCATTTCCAGAAATGCTACGGTAGCTCAGATTTCAAAACAAAGGTTTTTTTATTTTAACAAAGACTGCAGACTACTACAGCATTTCCAGAGAATGCTATAATAGACCTGAGTTAAGTTTTTGCCTATTAATTCAACTACAGCAACTACAGCATTTCAGAAATGCTGTAGTAGCCCTTTTATTCAATTTTTAGTGTAATTCTTAACCATAGCATTTCTGAATGCTATTAAAAGTGATTTCCAGCTGTTTAGTGTATTTCCAGCAAATAATAAACTTCAATTTAAACTCTTTAAACATTTTAAAAATCATAATTTAACATTAAAAATGTTCATTAACATATCATTAAATATATTGTTTTTACACAATAAATTTCTTATAATTAAATCTTATTTTCAACAATTTACTAAATAGATTCAAGTGTAAAAGTCTCTAATTCTTCACATTTTTAAATAAACAACTTAACACTTGTATTTTCTCCATTTTCTCAAAATAAAATCTAATTTACCTTTTTATTTTTTTATTTTTTTTATTTTAAATAACTAAATTTATTTAACCAAAATTCCCAATTTCCACTCGAGTTGTCCTTCCAAAATTCAATGTAACTATTCATTTTTCTAACAATTTAACTTATAGAGAATTCCAAAATTTCTTTATTTAATATTTAAAAATCTAATTTAATCAAATTTTCATATATATACACCTTTAAAATATTTAAAAATTTCAGAAAAGATTTATAGAATAACCACGGGTCTGTATAGTATTTTCTAGCCTAATTCAAGTGATACGGATAATATATCATTTCAATCCATAGTTTACAAAGAAAACCCGGGTTTTATCATTTCAAACCCGCAATCCCAAGTAAATAAAAGTTATTGAAAGGTCGCTCAGGCTTATCATTTCAGCCCATAACGATCCTTCCCTATTCTAAAGTCCGTTCGGGTATGTATCATTTCAACCCATAGCGAACCTAATCTACAGGGAACTTGCAGTGTGATAAACTGATAAAAAAAATGAACAGAATAACATAAATAATTAACAGAATGATATGACATGAATTTTAACAGGTTAACATCATATATATATATATAATCACAGGCAGTTTACAACATAATATAGATTTTTCTACACATTCAGTTGTTGTTGTTTCACAACTACATAAGTATGAACGTCGTGTGAGTTTTTACTCACCTTTTATTGCTGAAGATTTCAAGACCAAAAGCACAAAAGAAAACCAAGCACGATGACACGACAATGATTTGAGTAGAGAGCAAATCCAAGCTACAACTCTTGTGTACAACCCAAAACAAAAAATCAAACAAAACAAATTTCAATACAACTTTAAAATGAAATAACTTTGGAATAAAAGCGAATACGAATCCTAAACTTTTTGCCTTGCTTATCATATATTATGTACGGCCTAGGGGTTGCATAGGGTCAGGTTTTGGTCAGGTTTAGGCTTGGGTTTGGGCTAGCATGGCTCGGCCAAAATGGTGCACCATGTTGGAGTTATGAATAAGTGAAGGTGAAGGGGTTTTGTAAGCAAATGGTGGAGTTTGGTTGGCTAAAGGGCTCGGCCATGGGAAGTGTGCTCGGCCTGTGGGTGCACCATGACTGGACAGAGGTTGGAGGGGTATGTGGTGGTCAGGTCGGAGGTGGTGGTGGCTGCTATGGTGGTGGTTAGGGTGGTGGTTGAAGGAGATAAAGCAATAGTGGTCATCTAGCATTGTTTTTAAGCAATAGGTTGCATTTTGGTGAAGTTTTGATCACCATAGGGGCTCGGCCATGGTCTAACCTGAAGTGGTGGTTGGTGATGATGCCAACGAAGAGTGGTAGGGGATGGTGGCTGTGGCTATGGTGAAGAGGCCATGCAAATTAGAAGAGAAACAAGGCAAAAAAAGTAAGAAAAATGGAAGAAAAAGTGTAAAAGAGGAGGCCATTACCAAGGAGATTTTGAAGAAGTCGTGAGAATGAGAAGTGCTGAATTTTTTTCACGTGAAAAGAACAGGTAATACATGGCTATGACTTTAGAATTTAACGGCCAAAAAGCAAATAAAAGAGGAGTTTAAGAAATGAAGAGTTTTGAAGGTGAAAGGACTTATGTTTTGCACTTTTTAAAACCTTTGGTATTTCCTTTTCTCTTTGATTTTAAATAAACAAAATAAACTCAGAAATATTATTTACAACTGAAACAAAGTAGTAGGAAATAAAATAAATATTTAAATTTTAAAAGAAATGGAAAAAGAATTACAAGACTTACTCAAAAATTAGAAATAGTGTCCAGAAATTACAGAAAAATAGCCAATGGCTTTGGAAAATTATGCACTTTATTTTAAAAATATTATAAGACAAAATTTTGAAATAAAATGATTTTTAAAACATTTCCAAAGTGAAATAAATAATTAATTTCATAGAAAATGTCAAAAGAATGGAAGAAATTGCTTAAAAATAGGAAACAAAACCTGAAAATTTCAAATAAATTACCATAAATTCTAGAAAAATTTCTACTTTACTATAAAAATATTTTAAATGAAATAAATTCATCTTAAAAATAATTTTCAAAATATTGGGTTGTTACATTCTCCATCTCAATCCCTCTTCAAATTTCAGAAAATTCCTAAACCCTAACTTAGGAAATATTCTTCTTTTGAGCTTAGATTGAAGCTTCTTGAGTTGTTGTTGAAAAGGAATTGATCTTAGCTTGTTTTAGAGCTTCTCACTTGAGTTTTTGAGTTAAACGTGAGTTTTTGAACTCACATCTATGTCTATAACTTTCATTGTTGTTAGGTATGAATTCCTAACATCTATTCCTTGTTCATTTGCTTTTGAATTGAATTGGTTTGATGAATATTCCAATTTTTGGCGTTTTGAAGTCAAATCTTTAAAAATCCTATCTTTGATGTTTGAACATGTTGTTGGGGTGTATCGAAGAGCCTATAAGGCTGGGTTGTCGCTTGGCATAAATCCCTAGTCGCCATTGCTCGACCGATCACTTCCGTTTGGATTTTTATAGGCTGAAAACACTGCAATTGACAGTTCAGTCAACTGAACTTATATGGCCAGTCGACTGAACCTGGAAACAGAGAAGCTTCTATCCATCTATCAGTCGACTGGTAGTCGACTGAACCTGGGAGCAGAAAGCTTCTGTCCATCTATCAGTCGACTGGCATTCGACTGAACCTGGGAGCAGAAAACTTCTTGTCCCTGTGTCAGTCGACTGACCATATAGTTCAGTCGACTGAACCAGGAACCCGAAAGTTTCTGGCCTTGTATCAGTCAACTGACCTTCTGGTTCAGTCGAGTGAATCCGGGAGATGTGCTTTTTCCCTATTTGAGGCAGTTTTGTGTGGGTTTCTGTAACAGCCCAAAATTTTAACGAAATTTTATTTAAATTAAACATTTTGAAATATTGATTTGAATTAAAAGTGTAATAACTAGTGTAAAACGGGAAATTTAAACTTTACATTTTACGTATAATTTATATCCGTTCTTAACTTTATATTTAACAATCAAAATTTTATTAATTGATGATAATAACTATTTTATTTTTAGTGTGAAATGATATGTTATTTTATTTAAAGAAACGTTATCATTTTTAAATTTATTAAATAAAAGAAACAAGTAATGGTTGTACGTTACTTTGGGCGTTACACTTTACGTTCGTTGTTCTTTGTCCATTTGACCTTTTCTTGTGTTAAGAGTGCTATTTCAGCTACATAATTTCAGTTTGAAAATTTCAATTAAATCTTGCATTGAATTGTGCGCGTGAGAATTATTCCACTTTCCCCTTTATCTTCCTTACGTTTCATTCCAGCTTGAATAATTAATTGCCTTAAATTTCGATAACCGTTCAAAGCAATACGTTCTGCCTTTTCTACTTTAATCAAGTGAACAGCTATTCCATTTTCCACGTTCACAAATCTCATCCCTCAAAATTCTTCACTTCAGCTTTCAACTGAGGTTCGTGACCAAGGTAATGGACAACATCTTCTTCTTTTTTTGTTTTGTTTTTAATTTTTGCCTGTCCCCTGTTTTGTTTTACTTTATCTTTTGCCTACTCCATGCTACCACCACCTCCACTCCAACCCGTGCCAGCCACCACTCACGTCCCTACTCCTCTAACCCCAGGACGAGATCCAGCCAACCACCACGACCCACTACCACCTCCACCCGTGCCGAGACCAGCCCATGCCCACCACCATGTATGCCCTACCCCAGCCTACCACCACCGAACCCGAGAACCCCTCGTCGCCTCCAACCCATGCCACCTGAACACCTGGTCAGACCAAACCCCATGCCCCGTCACCCAATCCCTTCGCCAGACCACCACTGACCCAGCCTAGAAACCACCACCGACCCAGCCTAGAAACCACCACCGACCCAGCCTAGAAACCACCACCACACCCTCCAGACCGAACCCCTGACACCACCAATCCCCACGTCTCCAATTCCAGCCTAGACCACCACTGACCCGTGACAGATCTCCACTGAGGCCATGCCGAGACCAACCATCCACTCTACGCTTCAACCACCCCATGGCACCACGAACCCCGACCGAGCCAGTCACGCCTTCAACCCCATGCTTACCGAGCCTTTGTTAGGAACCAGAGAATAAACAATAGTTGTTGTCATTTTTTTTTTGTTTTTTGTTTTGAAGTTGTTGGTTATATTTCGGCCAAGCCCTGCCATTTGAAAACAAGAAAAAAAAGGGAAAATGAGAAAAGTTGTTTTGTCACCTTTTGCCATTTTCATTTTTGTTGAATTGCCAGACCGAGCCCTTGTATTTGAAAAATGAACAAGCTTTGTTTTGTCACTTTTGTATTTTTATATTGGTCTATTTTCCCTGAGCCTGTTGTCTGAATACAAAAAAGAATGAAAAGTTGTTTTGTCACTTTTGCAAA
Organism: Allium fistulosum; assembly: GCA_030737815.1. NCBI lineage: Eukaryota > Viridiplantae > Streptophyta > Magnoliopsida > Asparagales > Amaryllidaceae > Allium > Allium fistulosum. The sequence goes on along the minus strand of CM060902.1, from coordinate 1,125,752,798 downwards.
CTTTGAAGTTACATTTTTTCCCTGGCCTTTGTTTTGAGAGAAAAAAAAATGAAATTAACAATTTGTTTGGTCGAGCCTTTGTTTGAAGTTATAGTTTATATTTTAAAAGTGGTCGAGCTATTCCTTTCTAGTATTCAACTTGTTTCTTTTTCATTGTTTACTTCATTGAAGAATAATTATTCGTGCAATCTTAGATTTTGATTATTCTTTTGACTTTAGATTTGAATCTAGTTGGCACATCCGCTAACGACTGATCGTGCTATCCGCGTGCTTCCAATAGACATCGTATTTCTGTATCGAATCTCCAGCTCCGTAGAGGTGAGTAAATCTCACACGAATATCCATACTTATATAATTGTGAAACAATCGCAACTGAATGTGTAGAAATAAATAAACAAATAAATGATGTTATAACTACCTGTGATTTATTTTAGTTGATGTTAATTGTTAAAACTGCATATCGTATCATCTGTTATATCTGTTCTTATTTTACTGTTATTCTATTCTTTTAAATCACACTGCAAGTTCCCTGTAGAATAGAATCACTATGGGTTGAAATGATACATACCTGAACGGACTTTAGAATAAGGGAAGGTCGTTATGGGCTGAAATGATAGGCCTGAACGATTTTCAATTAAATTTTATTTACTTGGGATTGCGGGTTTGAAATGATAAAACCCGGATTTTTCTTTGTAAATTACGGATTGAAATGATATAGTATCCGTATCACTTGACTTAGGCTAGAAAATACTATACAGACCCGTGGTTATTTTTCTGTATTTTTCTGGATACTTTTAAATAATTTAAATATTGTAATAATATTAAATTGAAAATCGAATTTTTAAGTGATTTATTTAAAATAGAAATGATTTTTCTATGTGATAAATATAAATAAATGGAGGAATATTGATTTTAAAACGAAACTTAAATTAGAAATTTTGACTAAAAGAAAAGATGGAAACTTAAGTTAATTAAATTGAAATGAAAATTTAGTTTTAAAAATGGTGGAAAAATGGAGTTTAAGTTTAAATGTTGAAATGAATGTAATAAGCGAATTTGTAAGTTTTGGTTTTTAATGTGTAAAAATTTCTCTTAAAAATATATTTGTTAAAGGATTTAAATGAACATTTTAATGTATGATTTTATAAGTTCTAAACTAGGTAGAATCTGTAGCACTTGTTAAGTGATGTGGTTATATAAGTGAACCAAAAGACTAAAATGAACTAAGGCTGTGATAGTACTTGGTAAGTGCTGCTGTAGCAGAAACTAAAATTGAATCTGAACTAATAAAAGAGATACTGTAGCACTTGTTAAGGACTGCAGTAGGCGGAAATATAATTTTGTTTAAAACTGAACTATTATAGCAGTTTATAAATGTTGTTTTGCTGAATTTAAAAATATTTTCAAATATAACTTATAGCAGTTGTTATTAAATGCTGTGAAATGCTGAAATTTTAATAATTAGAGTTTTTGACTTAGTAAACGAATTCAGAATGGTTTGAAACTTTGGAAATTGAATACTTGATTTGAAAATATAATAATTACACTTTTAAAAGGTTTAAATGAATTATTTTGATTGGAATATAAACTATTTAAAAGTGATGTGAAATGATAGTAAATGAACGATATCTTTGAATTTAAAAGGTATTTAAAGTAATATTTAGATTTGAACTCAAATGATATTTGGAATATTAAAATGATTTGAAATGAAGTTTTGAAATGATATGATATTTTTAAAAATATGGAAATGGTTTAGAATTGATTTAATCTTTATTTTGATAGAGATTGGATTTGAAATGATATTTTATTTTGAAGTATAAACTGTTTTTTAAAACTTATAACCACGGGTTATAATAACGTTGGGTTGTTAAAGAGACCGGGATCGGATATGGACATACTCTCTGTCTTACCGAAACCACTTTGACAACCGTGTACGCGGTGGAGATTCCAGAATGAAGTAGGATGGTGGCGACGTCCTTAAGGTATATTACGTGGACCCAACTCCCGTGAGTTGGCATAAGGTGGCTAAAACAGGAGCGATCTCGGACCAGTGAGGTAGCACCTCTTCTCGGACACATTTCTTCGATATTATACTCTTATTTGTGATTTGACTAGATGGCCATCCTCCGATTTGGGAATGTTGTTCGAGGTGGAACGGTAGTGGCTGCTATGCGTATCCATCAGTCCGTGTGCGTAATTGGTATATCTACCCTGGCATTGCCTAGTTGTGCCGTGTCACCTACCATATCGAGCTTTACTACGATTATGATTTTAAGATCCGACCGCGTTAAGGTTCTCCATCCCCTTAACGCTATTTTCCGATATGATTATACTTTACTTATTTAGACACTATTATAATAGCGAATATTACTACATAGTAGATAGTTTAACGGATCCTTAGAGGATGGGCGGTCCCAAGCATCTTCTAAGTTACTTGTACCTTTACTACAGTTCATTTGAGTTGGTTTACATTGTGTAAGTATGTATATCCTGACTCGAGTGTTTATGTTTTATTTTACGCTCGGGTCAGCCTGAGTATCAGTTGGACTTCATCTTCACGGAGCTAGGACTACTGGAGATCATCCTTATCCAGCTACTATCTGGTTTTATCTGTTCAGTCTTTTGTTCTATTTAAGCTCTTGTATTAGTAGACTTCTATGTCTTGAGACTTCTGTTGTACACTATTCCTTCTGTTGTATCTTATGTAACTTTGTTATATTTATATAGTAGCTTCATGAACTACTATCTCTTTTACTTCCGCTGCATTATTTTACTCTATGTCTGTGATCTGTGCTTATATTTATTTACTGTATATTCTGAGATTTGCCAAATTTTAATTACAACGCGGTATTTTGAGCAATTCAACTCCGGCATGAGTGTCTACCTATACACTTATAATGGATGCGAATGGTTGAAAATATCGGGTCGTTACAGTTGGTATCTGAGCTTTGGCTTTGAGGCAAACCTTAGAATGTATGGTAAATTTATTTACAGAATCACTTTCGTTCGAGTTTGAATCTCTTCCTTTTGATTCGATTTCCTTTGAATTTTTGGAACGTTCCCTGCGGTTCCAAAATTCATTCTTGTCCCTCACTATTCATCTTCTCTTGACTTTGGAATATCACATAACTCCACTTCGAATGATCTTTATAGTGAATTGGCTGTCTCGCCAATATTCTAATTTTCTGGTAAAGGAGGAAACTCCTTTACAAATTTGCATCGATTCACCAGAGATTTATATCTATCCTTGATTTAGATGCTAATATCTTTGTTATTCCAAACTCTATCTCTTGAGGTCGGATGTAGATTTACCCCGGAAAATCCACATTTGATCTTATTCATTAAGTCACGGTTGACCCGATTAAGGTTTCCCATGATTTATTTAAGCTTGTCCATCTCCCCACTCTGTTATTTAATCATCTTGTCTTTTGTTCCAATCTATCTTCCTAACATTTTGAACTGTACTTGTAAATTAATGTTTTGTTTTATATTGTGTTGTTTGAGTTGTTGATGTTGATTTGGGTTTCCGATCGATTCGTCTGATCAACGTTATCGATGGGATTTCTAAAACACTTTGACAGAACAAACTGACACAATATTATATATATATAAAAAAATTTGTTAATGAAATAAATTTTGATATAGGTAAATTTATGGAACTTAATAAATTGATTTAAATTGATAATTTGAAGTGATAATACTTTATTCATCATTTGTTGTTCTACAAATGAATTTATAAATAGTTGTTTATAAATTTATTTGGGAACTGAAATTAAAACAAGAAATTTAAAGAATTTAATTTCCGATGGTTTCAAACCTTGTGTTTAAAATTTTTAAAAAGGATATTATTTAAAGTATTTTGAATAAAAATTTGTCTCTAAAGGATTTTAAAGTTTAAAAAAAATTAGTGCTCTTCTCTTTGTCGCCGGAAAATAATTTCGGTGATGACTACAGCATCATCGACGTTCATTTTTGAGTTTCGAAGTGAAGAAACCGTTCCGTAGTCTTACTACAGCTTTGTTTTGGAAAATCTAATTGATTTGAATCTCTAAATATGACTGGATTATAATATATATAGATATATGATTTAAATTTGATTTGACATATTATGTATATATAATTTCTTATCTCTAAAATGTTTTGAAAGGAATCGGAAGTTTAATTCTTAAATTTTATTTTAAAGAATAATTTCAGTTATAAGAAGAAAAATCAAAAATTTGGATAAATGACTCAAACTTGAGATAATTGAATTTGAAAGTTTTACTTGTATAACACACAATTTAATTCCAGCATAACTTACCTACATTACACAGAAGTTGAATATGGAATTGGATAATATACAATATAAAAAGGACTTTTATAAATAAAATTTGAGTGGTTATAATACATGTTATACACTTAAATTTTAGTTATAAAAGATTTACAGAGGCAAATATTGAAAAAGGAATCTAAAGAGATTTTATTTAAATAACTTAATAATCAAATTTGATTTAATATGGAACCTTAAGTCTAACCTAGGAATTTTAATAATGGTTATTTCCTGAAATGAATATGTTGCATAATAAATAATGTATCTTTGAATAGATAAAATAAAATACATTAGAATTGGACATTTTGTAATAAAGTTTATTTAATTTGAATTCATAGTCTAAGTGATGTCTAAATGAATAAAAATTTGATTGTTATATATGCTATGATAAATATTTTATTTATGAATTGATATGTCTTGAAAAATGAATAATTATGATAGTTAAAATGTATTTTAACATCACTAAATTGGATAATTGAAAATTTGGTTTTTCAAATGGAAGATTTAAGTGTAACTTATTGAAGGAATATCTATTTATGAAATGGGCATTTTAAATAAAGTGTTAGGTTATTTGTTAATTGAAGAGCTAAGTAAAATAATGAACTTTTGACTTAATAAATGAATATTTCTGGAACAAAACTGATTTGAAATACTAATATATCTATTGTAGCATTTTATAAGTGCTGCCGTTTGAAAATACAATGTTTTGGAAATTTTATAATCGAATGAACTTAGAAATGCTACAACTTTAAAATGAATATTATTTGACCTTGAATTAAAATGGTTTAAAGGAAGATTATTTTAAAAAGGTGTTATGATTTTCTAAGTATTATGTACTTTTTAAGAATAACATTTCCAAAGTGTTATGATTTTTAGTAGTATGATTTCCAAATGATAAACATCCCTAAATTTGTTATGATTTCAAAGCATTATTGTTTCAAATTTATTATCTTATTTTGTTTTTCAAACTATCTTTTGGTTTTCCTTAAGGTCTCTCCCTTAATGAATGTTATTCGTTTCGGTCGTAGAGGAAAGCTTTCTCCTAGATTTGTAGGTCCTTCCTGCATTTTGGAAAGAATTGGCTCTCTTGCTTATCGTCTGGATTTACCCGAGAAATTTTCTGAAATACACAAAGTCTTTCATGTATCTCATCTTCGTCGCTATCTGCATGATCCATCTCTTATTATTCAGCCTTCTGCTCTTGATAGTTTGGATATTGAGCCAAATCTGACTGTTAAGAGGAAGCCACTTCGTATCGTCGATCGAGGTACGAAGCAGCTAAGAAGAAAATCTGTCAGCCTGGTCAAAGTGCAGTGGAGCACTGATGAACGGGATTGCACCTGGGAGACGGAGGAGAGCATTCGTGCTTCGAATCCGGAATTGTTTATTTCAGGTACTCTTGCTATTCCGTCTTATCTTTCTTAATTTTCCTTCTTCGTTCCTTTTCGAGGACGAAAAGTTTTGAGTGGGGGAGAGTGTAACAGCCCAAAATTTTAACGAAATTTTATTTAAATTAAACATTTTGAAATATTGATTTGAATTAAAAGTGTAATAACTAGTGTAAAACGGGAAATTTAAACTTTACATTTTACGTATAATTTATATCCGTTCTTAACTTTATATTTAACAATCAAAATTTTATTAATTGATGATAATAACTATTTTATTTTTAGTGTGAAATGATATGTTATTTTATTTAAAGAAACGTTATCATTTTTAAATTTATTAAATAAAAGAAACAAGTAATGGTTGTACGTTACTTTGGGCGTTACACTTTACGTTCGTTGTTCTTTGTCCATTTGACCTTTTCTTGTGTTAAGAGTGCTATTTCAGCTGCATAATTTCAGTTTGAAAATTTCAATTAAATCTTGCATTGAATTGTGCGCGTGAGAATTATTCCACTTTCCCCTTTATCTTCCTTACGTTTCATTCCAGCTTGAATAATTAATTGCCTTAAATTTCGATAACCGTTCAAATCAATACGTTCTGCCTTTTCTACTTTAATCAAGTGAACAGCTATTCCATTTTCCACGTTCACAAATCTCATCCCTCAAAATTCTTCACTTCAGCTTTCAACTGAGGTTCGTGACCAAGGTAATGGACAACATCTTCTTCTTTTTTTGTTTTGTTTTTAATTTTTGCCTGTCCCCTGTTTTGTTTTACTTTATCTTTTGCCTACTCCATGCTACCACCACCTCCACTCCAACACGTGCCAGCCACCACTCACGTCCCCACTCCTCTAACCCCAGGACGAGATCCAGCCAACCACCACGACCCACTACCACCTCCACCCGTGCCGAGACCAGCCCATGCCCACCACCACGTATGCCCTACCCCAGCCTACCACCACCGAACCCGAGAACCCCTCGTCGCCTCCAACCCATGCCACCTGAACACCTGGTCAGACCAAACCCCACGCCCCGTCACCCAATCCCTTCGCCAGACCACCACTGACCCAGCCTAGAAACCACCACCGACCCAGCCTAGAAACCACCACCGACCCAGCCTAGAAACCACCACCACACCCTCCAGACCGAACCCCTGACACCACCAATCCCCACGTCTCCAATTCCAGCCTAGACCACCACTGACCCGTGACAGATCTCCACTGAGGCCATGCCGAGACCAACCATCCACTCTACGCTTGCACCACCCCATGGCACCACGAACCCCGACCGAGCCAGTCATGCCTTCAACCCCATGCTTACCGAGCCTTTGTTAGGAACCAGAGAATAAACAATAGTTGTTGTCATTTTTTTTTTGTTTTGAAGTTGTTGGTTATATTTCGGCCAAGCCCTGCCATTTGAAAACAAGAAAAAAAAGGGAAAATGAGAAAAGTTGTTTTGTCACCTTTTGCCATTTTCATTTTTGTTGAATTGCCAGACCGAGCCCTTGTATTTGAAAAATGAACAAGCTTTGTTTTGTCACTTTTGTATTTTTATATTGGTCTATTTTCCCTGAGCCTGTTGTCTGAATACAAAAAAGAATGAAAAGTTGTTTTGTCACTTTTGCAAACTTTGAAGTTACATTTTTTCCCTGGCCTTTGTTTTGAGAGAAAAAAAAAATGAAATGAACAATTTGTTTGGTCGAGCCTTTGTTTGAAGTTATAGTTTATATTTTAAAAGTGGTCGAGCTATTCCTTTCTAGTATTCAACTTGTTTCTTTTTCATTGTTTACTTCATTGAAGAATAATTATTCGTGCAATCTTAGATTTTGATTATTCTTTTGACTTTAGATTTGAATCTAGTTGGCGCATCCGCTAACGACTGATCGTGCTATCCGCGTGCTTCCAATAGACATCGTATTTCTGTATCGAATCTCCAGCTCCGTAGAGGTGAGTAAATCTCACACGAATATCCATACTTATATAATTGTGAAACGATCGCAACTGAATGTGTAGAAATAAATAAACAAATAAATGATGTTATAACTACCTGTGATTTATTTTAGTTGATGTTAATTGTTAAAATTGCATATCGTATCATCTGTTATATCTGTTCTTATTTTACTGTTATTCTATTCTGTTAAATCACACTGCAAGTTCCCTGTAGAATAGAATCACTATGGGTTGAAATGATACATACCCGAACGGACTTTAGAATAAGGGAAGGTCGTTATGGGCTGAAATGATAGGCCTGAACGATTTTCAATTAAATTTTATTTACTTGGGATTGCGGGTTTGAAATGATAAAACCCGGATTTTTCTTTGTAAATTACGGATTGAAATGATATAGTATCCGTATCACTTGACTTAGGCTAGAAAATACTATACAGACCCGTGGTTATTTTTCTGTATTTTTCTGGATACTTTTAAATAATTTAAATATTGTAATAATATTAAATTGATTTAAATCGAATTTTTAAGTGATTTATTTAAAATAGAAATGATTTTTCTATGTGATAAATATAAATAAACGGAGGAATATTGATTTTAAAACGAAACTTAAATTGGAAATTTTGACTAAAAGAAAAGATGGAAACTTAAGTTAATTAAATTGAAATGAAAATTTAGTTTTAAAAATGGTGGAAAAATGGAGTCTAAGTTTAAATGTTGAAATGAATGTAATAAGCGAATTTGTAAGTTTTGGTTTTTAATGTGTAAAAATTTCTCTTAAAAATATATTTGTTAAAGGATTTAAATGAACATTTTAATGTATGATTTTATAAGTTCTAAACTAGGTAGAATCTGTAGCACTTGTTAAGTGCTGTGGTTATATAAGTGAACCAAAAGACTAAAATGAACTAAGGCTGTGATAGTACTTGGTAAGTGCTGTTGTAGCAGAAACTAAAATTGAATCTGAACTAATAAAAGGGCTACTGTAGCACTTGTTAAGGACTGCAGTAGGCGGAAATATAATTTTGTTTAAAACTGAACTATTATAGCAGTTTATAAATGTTGTTTTGCTGAATTTAAAAATATTTTCAAATATAACTTATAGCAGTTGTTATTAAATGCTGTGAAATGCTGAAATTTTAATAATTAGAGTTTTTGACTTAGTAAACGAATTCAGAATGGTTTGAAACTTTGGAAATTGAATACTTGATTTGAAAATATAATAATTACACTTTTAAAAGGTTTAAATGAATTATTTTGATTGGAATATAAACTATTTAAAAGTGATGTGAAATGATAGTAAATGAACGATATCTTTGAATTTAAAAGGTATTTAAAGTAATATTTAGATTTGAACTCAAATGATATTTGGAATATTAAAATGATTTGAAATGAAGTTTTGAAATGATATGATATTTTTAAAAATATGGAAATGGTTTAGAATTGATTTAATCTTTATTTTGATAGAGATTGGATTTGAAATGATATTTTATTTTGAAGTATAAACTGTTTTTAAAACTTATAACCACGGGTTATAATAACGTTGGGTTGTTAAAGAGACCGGGATCGGATATGGACATACTCTCTGTCTTACCGAAAACACTTTGACAACCGTGTACGCGGTGGAGATTCCAGAATGAAGTAGGATGGTGGCGACGTCCTTAAGGTATATTACGTGGACCCAACTCCCGTGAGTTGGCATAAGGTGGCTAAAACAGGAGCGATCTCGGACCAGTGAGGTAGCACCTCTTCTCGGACACATTTCTTCGATATTATACTCTTATTTGTGATTTGACTAGATGGCCATCCTCCGATTTGGGAATGTTGTTCGAGGTGGAACGGTAGTGGCTGCTATGCGTATCCATCAGTCCGTGTGCGTAATTGGTATATCTACCCTGGCATTGCCTAGTTGTGCCGTGTCACCTACCATATCGAGCTTTACTACGATTATGATTTTAAGATCCGACCGCGTTAAGGTTCTCCATCCCCTTAACGCTATTTTCCGATATGATTATACTTTACTTATTTAGACACTATTATAATAGCGAATATTACTACATAGTAGATAGTTTAACGGATCCTTAGAGGATGGGCGGTCCCAAGCATCTTCTAAGTTACTTGTACCTTTACTACAGTTCATTTGAGTTGGTTTACATTGTGTAAGTATGTATATCCTGACTCGAGTGTTTATGTTTTATTTTACGCTCGGGTCAGCCTGAGTATCAGTTGGACTTCGTCTTCACGGAGCTAGGACTACTGGAGATCATCCTTATCCAGCTACTATCTGGTTTTATCTGTTCAGTCTGTTGTTGTATTTAAGCTCTTGTATTAGTAGACTTCTATGTCTTGAGACTTCTGTTGTACTCTATTCCTTCTGTTGTATCTTATGTAACTTTGTTATATTTATATAGTAGCTTCATGAACTACTATCTCTTTTACTTCCGCTGCATTATTTTACTCTGTGTCTGTGATCTGTGCTTATATTTATTTACTGTATATTCTGAGATTTGCCAAATTTTAATTACAACGCGGTATTTTGAGAAATTCAACTCCGGCATGAGTGTCTACCTATACACTTATAATGGATGCGAATGGTTGAAAATATCGGGTCGTTACAGTTTCCGATTTTTAATCGATTCTTTTCGATCCGGTTAGTTGTTATCACTTATTATCGACTTCGATGACTTCTTTCTTTGGATTTTTTGGAATATCCATTTGACGGATTTGATATCGATTTCTATGGTTTTGATTCACGTTTTGAATGTGAATCTTTGGTGATTGATTGTTTCTACAATCATTTTTTATGTGATTTGTCACTTTAAAATACAAAGGTTTCTATACTAGTAGTAAATACTCAAACTCTTTCACAAAAACGATTTCTACACTACTTTTAAATACAAAGCTCGTTTTTAAAACCGTTTTCCAATCTATTAGTATATACAAACCTTTACCTCACTCGTATGAGAAATCTAATTAAACGGCTTAGCAAAACAAGTGGTATGAAACGCTTGCAGGCTTTTAAATCTCCCCGAGATGGCCGAGATGAAAAATCCGAGATATCAGCCAAAATCCGAGATTTGGCAGCCTATTTAGTTATAAGTGTTTTAAATATCGCCCGAGATAGCCGAGATATTTTCCCGAGATATTGGCCAAAATCCGAGATTTAAAACACTGAACGCTTGCGTTTACTTTGTCGGTTAATTCTTAGACTTGTTCGATTGAAATCTTGTGACAATTTTTGAGTGGAAATCTACAATTTGTTCGTAAATATTTAAGTTAAGCTAGTGGTTATGGGACATGAAGCTAAACTCATCTATTTACTAGCTTAGTGTAATCGACACTTCTTATTGATCAATGGTGATCATTTTGTGATTTAGACTAGCGATGTGTGATGTCTATTTGTTTGTGCGGGGACTACAAACCCCGTTTGTGGAACTTCGGTTCAATTTGGTGGGGTAGCGACCCATGGTCTTCGGGCCGTTTGTGGAGCTTCGGCTCAAAATTGATGGTTATCAACCATGGAGTAGCGCTCCGTTTGTGATGCACGTGTTGGTGAGTTTTCATGCTCCCGTTTGTGATAGGCCTCCCCCCTTTGTGATTTCTAGATTTCTAGTTGATGATTTCTAGAATTTGTGTTTCACCAATTTTTGATGATAGGCATTGATGAGCTCTATCAATTATTTGTGTTTTTGGTGAATAATTTAAAGAATATGACATTCTTTTGGTGTTTGAGAATATTTGAGATATTGTATGATTTTTGTTGTTATCTGATGTATACTTGTCACAGTATGGCAGTATTGTTATCATACATTGTTTGTCATATCTCTTATCCTATCTCACTTTATATGATATTTATAGCTAGACTGATCCGTTTATTATTTTCTTCTTAAATAATACTCGGGTCAGACCGAGGTATTTCAAGTGCTCCTGCTTGACTTCTTATCAGGGTCCGTCACCTGACTTTTGGCTAACTACTTTAGCATAGTAGTTTTTGTTAGTATACATTTGAGATAGAGACTCCTTGTTGCATACTTATTCTTTTATCTAGCACTTGTATCTATTCTTTTGTGATGTAGTGGATCTAGTTTGACCACTATTTCGATGTACACTTTTATGTGTTATATTCATATCTATTTCCGCCTTTTTGATATGAATGTCTATGACTGATTTGTGTTATGTTTAGTTCTATATTTGTTTCCGAAGTCCTCATAGCCACTGTGTGGTAGCTTTGGGTTTGCATTTGATATGTTGGATTTCCTCTTGAAATGAAATGTAAGTTATATTATCTGACATATCGGTACTCGCACAAAGCAATTACATAGATAGTCACTCCTCAACAGCCTTATTCTTCGTGCTAGTCGACAGCATTACCCCGTAGTGTCCTTGGTTAGTGTGAGTATAGAGGTGGGGCGTCACATCCCCCGTGCTCCGCGCCCATCGCCTGCCACCCACATCTTCTCTTCTCCGCCATTGTTCCAGCCCGAGCCACCATAACTTCCTCTCTCCTCCAACACTAGCTCCATCGACCGCATGCCACTGATCATCCTGCGCCATGCCTCAACTTCACCTACCTCCGCCCTCCATGTTGAACGCAGCATCCTCCTCTACCCAAAGCCTTTGTTCCACCCGAGCCAAAGCCCGCAGCCACCACTTCATACCGTGCAGCCGACCTCCACTTCAATGCCATTCTTCTCTTCTCCTCCTTTTCTGCTTCTCTCCCCATCTCTTGTTTATGCATATGAAGGTACACATGTTTATAAACATTAAAAAATTTGTGTATTATGAAGAAGGGAATATATATAGTTTAAAACAATAGTTGCTGCATTTTCTCTTTTATAAAATATTGAGTTATATTTTAGTTTGAAGTATTGATTCCATTTTTTATTTTTTTATTTTATGGTATATATAAAGTTGTTTATGTATGTATTTGTTTATATACTTAAAATATTAGTTTATATATATGACATAGTTTTATAGGATATAAGGTGTTCTTAAGTACATATATCAGCATACATATATTATTATATGTCAGTGGGTATAATATGTTGTCTTTACATATATATGAATTTACATAAGTTCTGTATTATTTTGTTGGCAAGTAAAAGTTTATATATGGGTTTAGTTTATATATTGTTATACATCAGTTTGTACACGCATTGCTTATATTTCATCTGTTTGTATATGTATACTATGTTAAAGAGGTCTAGATTCAATTCAAGCTATGTTATGTTGTAAAATATGTTATGTTTGTTATATATATATATATTTCCAGTAGATAAACATACTTAATTTTTTATATATGTTATACTATTTACATACAATACAACTCTATATATATAGATTTATTGTAGTATATGTAAGTTGTACAGTGGGTTAGTATAATATATGTTTGGTTTTAACTTATGTATTTATACGTATATTATATATATATATATATATTAGTCTGGTTGTTATATTATGTCAGTATGCATATATAAGCTATAAAGGTTACAACATATGTATTTAAGTGTATATATGTTATATTAGTTCTTATTTTTCATATTGGGTTTATATGCTAGTTTATATATTTATATCCATTTGTTTATTTATTAGTATATAATATGTTAGTTGCAGTTTGCATATGTATAAGATTTATATGAATAAGTACATAGGTTAATATATGCCTTATATGTGTTTAGTTACAACAAGTTTATATAAATTTTATTATAAATACTAATTTTAAAGATATAGCATGTATGTAAGTATTTTGCATTTTTATATGTATATATATGTGTGTGTGTGTGTTTATTTCAAAATATATAATGTATATGTATGTTTGATTCTTACATGTGTGTTTTAAATTGAAACAATGATTTTTTTTACACACACACACAGATATATATATATATATATATGTATGTATTTTATATGTATTTGAAAATTTAGAATATGATTTTATATAAATAGTTATATATGGTTATAGATATAAATTCACTAATGTCATTTATCTTCATCAATCAAGTTTGACTTGATTTCGTCAATTCCTATTTGTTAGCTTCGTTCGTCGATTTAAGTTCAATCTTGCCTTGTTTGAGATTTGTGCTTGGATTTGTAACTCATCTCATTCTCGTGCTTCTCTCTAACTTCGAAAGGTGAGTAATCACTCACAATTAACATTCTTATATTTATTATATTTGATTTCAATTGAAACGACAATTGAAATATGCTGCTTTTAGTTATTTACATTGTTATATATATATATGCCATTATCTGTATCTGTTTACCTGTGACATCTGACACCTTTATCTGTTATTTATATTGATGATATATGCCTGTTACATTATTATCATATCTGTTATCACTCTGCAAGTTCCCTGTTAGTATAGAATTCCCTATGGGTTGAAATGATACATAGATCTATAGAATAGGAGAAAATCGTTGTGGGTTGAAATGATAAACCCAAGCGATTTTCATTGAATTGAAATTTGGGATTGCGGGTTAAAAAGATATATACCCGTATATATTTAAATTGCGGATTGAAATGATAAATATTCGTATCACTTGACCATTATTGATTTTGAAATGATTTCTATGGTTTTGGAAATAAATATATGGTTTAATAAATATTGATTTCAAGATATATATAAATGTATTTTATAAAGTTTAAATTCTTGATTTTAAATTTATATGTTTTGAAAATTTTAAAATTTTAAGTTAGTTTCGAAATTATAAATTTTAAGATTTACTTACAATTTTACTATCTTAAGATATGTATAAATTAGTTCTAAAGATAAATAAGTTTAATAATAAAGTTTGATATAATTAAAATATAATATGTTTAAGTATTTATTTAAGATTATATTTTAAATTAGATTTTATAATGCTATTTATAAATTAAGGTTGGAAAGATAAACAGATATTGATTTGAAATTTATTTGCTAAGAATTTTAATTAATTAAAATCAATTTGAAACTTATTGAATTTGAGATTTGAAAATATGATTTTATAACTTGATTTGGTTTAAGGTGATTAAATGAATATTTCAAGATCAAACAAATTCTTGATATTGGATTTGTTAAGTGAATATTTCAAAACTAAATAATAATGAAGTTAAATTATGATACATATATATACACAAAATTATCAAATTTGGTTTTAAATGTTGAATATTAAAGCTTTGAAATATATTGAAATTAAAATGGTTTATTTTGTGGTTCAATCTGTATTTGAAATCGATATAATTTGAATTGGTTTATTGTGGAACTGAATTGAATTGAATTAATGAATTGAGATTTGAATAAAAATTTGAATTTTGGAATTCGAGTTGATTTGAATCGATTTGTGGAATTTGAGGAAATTATTTTATTATATGAAGTATCTAATATATATATAAGTAATTTACCTTATAAATTATTTTAATATAAATCATTTTAATACAAACTATTTAATATAAACTATTTTATTTTATAAAGTACTTTATTATATATATACTATTATTAATGTCTAAACTGTTCAAGTGGAAGGTTATGATTTCAAAGTTATAAATTCCAAAGTTATGTCTTTAAAGAGTTATGATTTTTAAAATATTATAAATTCTAAGTTTAAAATGTCGGAAGTGTTATGACTTTGAAAGCGTTATTGATTTGATTGTTTGATATGGTTTTGAAATGGAAATGATATTTTGGTTTGAAGTATAAATTATTTTAAAATGACCACGGTGTTCTAATGATGTTTGGTTGTTAATAGCGTGTATTTATACATAGTAGATAGTTCCACGGATCCTTAGAGGATGGTTATCCCAAACATCCTGTAGTTACTTGTATTTCAGTTGATATTTCACTTGAGTTGGATTTATTGATATAAGAATGTTAATCCTGACTCGAGTGTTTTGTATTTTGCTTTACACTCGAGTCAGAATGAGTGATATAGCATTTGTAACGACCCGACTTTCCAGACCCGGAAAATCGAACCATTTTAGTTAAGAAGAAGAGGTAGAAGAAGAAAAATAGAAAACAACATCAGAATCTAACCATCGCAGCGAAATAAAATATAATATATATATCAACAGATCTTTACACAAATCAAAACTATATCTGTTTTATACAATATAACATCAGAATATATCATCAGAGTACATCAACATCCATAACATACAACTGAGTACACAGCGGAAAAATAATAGCAAGTACGGGAGTACGTATCGTCATCCAGCTCGTCTCCTGAGCTCCACAGCATCATATCCTGAACCTGTTTATCTCGGTCTGACCCGAGCATCATATAAAACAATACCCGAGTCAGTCTGGAATACCAGCGTGAGAAAATCACACTCAAATTGATTATTAAAGTTTCAAAAATCCTTTTTAAAACAAAAGCATCTCGTAAGACCACGCCACAAATAAACATGTCGGGTTTTTACCTTACGATAGCTAAAACACTTTATATCAAAATCCTCTGATATTATAATAGTGTCTACAGAAAGTAAAATAGAATCTAGCTGAAATGCTTGCATCTCACATTTCAACAATAGTTGGGCACAATCAAAACCGTACAGGCACGTAGGGAGAATGGATTTCCAACGAATGACTAGGCACTGGGGTACCACCTGTCACAGTACGTGGCCTAGATCACAGTATCGAGGAGTACGCCCGCTCCCCTGCAACACAAGGCCGGAATCATCCCTTACTGGATAATTCCAAATAAAATCACCCCACGGTTGGGATCAGCAACCGCAACACTAAGCCGAAATAAAAGGGACATCTAGACAGGGATGACCTTACTCTCAAGTGGGATACCCACGAAGCCTTGCTGCATAACCCCTGATTTTCAGTCATTCCCGGTTGATGAGGCTCGAGGCTAAACGATACCTTTTCAGAACATATCCCTTAGAATGCCCATCGTCCACCTGACGATGTCACGAAAGCATTCGTCCATACAAGTCCGTCCCGGGTTCGAACGGAACCGAAGGCACTATTCCTACTACATCCATTTTGGAAATATCCTCAGGATTAGTAGCGACTAGCCCTTGCACTTCACTGCTCCATCTTCGACTCTGAACACGTTACACGAAACGTACAAACCGGATCGAAGTGGTATTCGAGTCTCCAGACCTAGAATCCTGGTATACGGAAACTCGATCCCGGTCTCTTCGAAACGATCAGCGCATTAGGCCAATATTGATAGTCGGTTATTTAACTATCAATTATCATCCACAAGCAACCATCACACAATAAATAATTTCCCACATTATTTATTTGCCCAAATATCTTTCCAAGATATATTTCCAAATTTTCAAAGCTCATTTGAAAACAATTTCAAACAGTTTCCGCTTACGGAATACATTTCCCAAATAATTATTTCCACTGAATCACCAAGTACAAAATACTTTTAATTTTAAAATAATTTAAAAACACTTTATTTGAATATACTTTATAACATTGAAATTTTAAAACTACTTTAATATCTTAACAAAATATATACTTAAGGAATATTTAAAATGAAACCACTTTACAAATATAAACTAAATTTCTCTTTTTAAAACATAATACCAAATCACTTTTATATAATTACTACAATAATAGATTTTTGAAAATACTTACTTTAAAATTTTAACATTTAAAAATAATCAATTTTCTAAAACATGCTTTTTAAAACATATTAAAACTTTTAACTTATATTTAACTACCTTGAAAAACGTACTTGGCTACCAGGAGAAATACACTTCTCATTCCCATCCTTTAAAAATAAATCAACATTTATTTTTAAACCAATTCATATCCCTTTATAAATTCCACCTTGAATTTATATTTTCTAATATCCACTGATATTTTATTTTACTTTATAAACCCAGTTTATATCTCCAAGATCTCATTTCTCTTTAAGATTCCAATTTTAAACAACCAAATCAATTTCCAATTGATTTTCCCATTTACTTTACTTACTTTGAAATAAATTTCCTTTGCTATTTCATTTATTCCAAAACACATTAACTTTTAGATTTTATTTCTTATTACGAGTTAAACCCCTTTTTACCAATATCAATTACAAATTTCCAAAACTCCTTATTTATCCTTTATTTAATTATAATCCTTAATTTCAAAAATAACTTCTTTTATTCTTCAAATAATATCACTTAAGTTTAAAATTTATTATCCCTTGTAAATTCAAAATCCCCTTATTTCATATTTGTTAAGATTCCAAATCACTTTATTTTTATTTCAATTCGTTATAAATTTTATCCCAATTCCTCGAATTATTTACTTAAATTTTTATTCTTTTAATTCTTTTCAAAAATTCAATTTCATAGATTTTATAATTTATTATACTGGACAATCCAAATCAACCACATCATCCAATATAAAATCATCACATGATATCAAATATTCAGAACACAGAATATTAAATAATCTAATAATTTTGAGGAATCCAGTTGGATCCCTCCAACCTGTTTCCCTGCATCCACAGACGTTAGCACAATACCTATTCCACTTCAAGGTGGAATATGGGGGTTTATGGGTTTTATATAAAATCATCCGCTATTATACGGCGCATAGGGTCTCATCCGCTATAAAAATGCGGGAATATCAACAACTCAAATATATACATATGCCAATATGTATATATTGGTATATACTACTATATACCATATCAATCAAATCCATCAAATCAATCAATTCAATCATCCATCAATATTTAAATTTAACCAATTAAATTTAAATTATAATTTAACTGAGTGAGATTAACTCACCTTTTATTTTGTTTTGAAATCCATTTCAGCCCAGCTTGTTTCCCCTCCATATTTTATACCTTGAATAACACACTATGATTTTATTAATATGGGACTAATTAATTCCTATTTATTTTAATTAACAAATTAATTTAAAACTAATTCCCGTAAAGTAAATAAGTTTATTAACCACACAAATCACTATTGTACATTATTACAATAAATAACCAAAATAGTATTTTTATTCTTTTATTTCCTTTCCTCTGCTTACTGTTATGCTATTCACCATTTAGATCTAATTTTTAACTAAAAAAAATGTATATACAGTAAATTAAAAACAAGGTCAGCTTATACCTCACCGAAGAACCCCTCAACCATCCAATGCGACCCAGTCAACTACCCAAACACGCGAGTCCATAACCCATCTTCGATCGAGCACACCAACTTAAACCCTAACTGCTCGAATGCGCCACGCACGCGAGCCACCGCCTCTTTTCTGGACGTCGCCGAGCATCATCCCTCCCCAGACCACTGCTTCGACGATGAGCCCACAGGAGCTGCCCAGCTTCACGATGCCAAACTCCCTCATTCGACGTGCCTCCCACAAAGTATAAAGAGACAGTAGCAGGACCTCAGATCGGCAGTAGAGAATATCGCGTAGGGGCAAGGATGAGCCGCGATGGCTGATGAAATAGCCGAGTATGTCGCGATAATTATTATGAAGGCGTTGATTTTCGAAACCCTAGTTTCATGTATTTTGGGTTCAAGCATCGCAAGCCTGGAGATTGCTAGTGAGCCGTAACTTCGAAGTATAACAGATTTTTTCTTCTTTTTTTTTTTTGAGATTTGGAAGAGGACGGAAGGGAGATGAGAGTAGGAGTACAGCTGAAAGATGAAGTAAGAAGGGAGGACGTGATTTTTTTTTTCTTTTTATTGGCACGAGTTCGTCTTGAAGAAGCAAAGAGGAAAGCGTACGTGATTTAACTAGTAAGGGATGAGTACGAATCTAGGTAGAGTGGCTCGATCAGAAGATAGGGCTTCTGCAATGAATAGGGTTTGACCTTCTTAAGTTTTATTTACTTTAGAAATGTTTTCGGTTGAAGTGATAAGGAGCGGCTAATGTAAAGGGATAAAGAAACAATATTATTAAATTTTATCGGTCTTCAAATTATTTTTAACCAGCTTAAAATTCCAGATTCAATAATTTACCCAATTCCGACAAATAAATTCAAAAATTAATTATCCAGTAAATATTTATATTTGAAATTCAAGTTAAAATTAACCATTGAATATTTAAAATTAATTAAATATTCCAATTTCAAATATATAAAAATTCCGGGTCGTCACATTCCTCCCCCCTTAAAAGAATTTCGTCCCCAAAATTACCAGTTAAGAGGAATGGTCCATAACCCTTAACTATTTTCTCAATCCAGGTAGTCATTAACGACAACTCAATAATCTTTTATCAAAGATACACTATTATCTTTATCAACTTCCCAAACTTTTTCCAAAAGTCTCAAACAATATCACTTCTTATCGATTCAAATTTAAATTTGAATTTTCAATTTTAAATTATCAATTTTTTCTTAAAAATTTTCTAACTCTCTAAATTCCCAAAAAAATTTGCCAGCGTCTCCTTTGCGCGGCTAGCTCGGTACTACTACAAAATGGCTCTACGGCCTCCCAATCTCAAAAAGAAAACAAAATGCCAAGTGGCTGCATCAAAAATCCAATCAAATTTCATATCGGAATTCAAATACATACCTTTGGTCGAGAAATTTAAATTTTCTTCTATAATCAAAAATCCCAACTCGTCTATTGCTTTATAAACCTGTATATGACTCTGCAATAATATCCACTCACAGTATTTCAATTCATTTTATACACTTCCTTTACGATTTTTCAATATTCATTTAATTTAAGTTCGTACGATGTACTTATATCATTCGTACGCCATATCAAATTTGATCGCTCACTCGATCACACAATTTCACTTCCGAACTAGTATCGTCCACCCGACTTCCTAGTGCGGACTTAGATTTGGTTTCTTGATCGGAAACCGTCATTCTCCTTGCATAGTCATAACTACGATAGAGAATTTCCAGAATCAACCAAAATTCCATATCCAGGCTCGCCGTCGAAAATCGAGTGAAAAATTACAACTCGGATCAATATCTCTATCTCGAAATTCTGTGCTCGAATCTGGATCAAATAGCTATGCGAATAAAATAATATACGTACATCCTACGTATAAATTTCAATTAATTAATAATTATATCAATTTCCTTTTTATTCACATTCAGTTTGATTACATTCGCTTTTCCCCTATTATCCCATTTTCACAACTGTCAATTTTATCAATTTCCAATTTTAATCTTTATTTTGCCCGTCACACAATTTCAATTGATTGTTAATTACATCAATGTTCTTTTATTCACATTCATTGTTATTACATTCACTCGTCCACAATTTCCATTTTTAGCCAATTTTCATTTAAATCACTTTTGCCTTTACAATTCCATTCGAATTCAATTTGGTTTCCATTTTAAATATTGGATTAGTTTCACTTACTAATTAATTTAAATCTCGATTAACCATTTATTCGCAAACTCCACTTCTTTAGTTCCTTCGATTTCATTTCACCTTACATTCACATTTGAATTAGATTTCCATATCCAGTTTCAATTCTCTTTGCTTAACAAATTTTAATCGTTTATTGTTAATGAAAATTTTCAAAAATTTTCTAACTCCCAAAATTTTCGAAAAATTTTGGCAGTCTCCCTTATACGGAGGGACTTCTGCGATATCGCAGGATGCACAAAAATGTATATACATCGGCCTCAGGCCGGAAAAAGAAACAAAACAGTTCATATTTCCTATTTTGAATTCTTTGCATAGGCGTACCTTTATTTTAGCATTTTTAAAGCAATTAGCACAGTCAAATCCAGCCAAACGGCTTCCCTAAACCTGTACTAACTCAATTTAAAAGTGTAAGTGACAAATATAGAAAGTTAACAGCATCTCACTTATTTGCAATAGTTAAACACATGGATTTTAAAAGAAATTCACACCGAACACCTTTTCGTGAGCAACTGATACAAATTTCATACTAATTCCACTGACCCAATTAGTTTATAACCATTTTCATTCAATTTGAATGGTTTAAAATTCAATTTCTTACATTTAATTTATTTCTAAGCAAACCGAGCTCAATTTTGATCCAATATTCTCAAAATCAATTTAAATTGATTTCTGACTCAATTTATATAAATCCCATTTCATTTTAAATGTATCCATAATCCAGGTATTCTCATTTTCATTGCACTTCAATTCAAATCCATTTACTTACATTTTATTCATTAACCAAACTAGTTCATTCAAAACCTTTAACAACTGAGGTTCACCTTTATCAAATAAATTTCCTTTTTATTTCAATTCGTTCACGACCATTTATTCAGCTCGACACATTTCATTTCAAATTTTATTCTCTAACCATCCACTTGATTTGCATCCAACCCAATATCATTTAACTTAGTTTAAGTTAAATTTTAATTCAATTCCTTACCATCTTTTTAGCGTAAGTTGATTTTCTTCCATTTATTACAAGACCATTTCCAAATTTATTTCCACCCATTTGGATTTTATTTTCAATTCAAACCATTTCTATTTTGAGCAAATTTCACGTTTATTTGGCAACAGTTTCGATATATTTTAATTTGTTAATACTTCAAGTCCGATTTTGCTTAATAACTCAAGTCCGAATTCTACCATTCGCCTTTAAATTTCCATCAAATTTTTATTAACTCACAATTCGACTATATTCTCAATTCATTTAATTAATTGCAAAGTCACTTTCAATTATATTTTCTTTACTAATGATTTAAGTCGAACTTGATTTACAACTTGAGTTCTACTTCCAAACTCCAATATTAACTCACCAATTCATCTTCTATTAATTTCAATTGGTTCCATTTACACATTTCATTAACTAGTTTTATTATCAAATTAGTATCCCTTATTTATATTTCAATATTTGACCTTTACTCCAAATATCACTTCATTAAACTTCCTTAAGTTCCAATTTATTTTAGAATTCAAGTTTGGATTTTCATTTTAAATTTTCAAGTCATCAACAATACTTATTTTGGGTTTACATTTCCAATCTTCGTTATTAGCTTACCATTCAGCTTCCATTTAATTATATTGAACTCCAGTTACACATCTCATTATCTGCTTTTTAATCTAAATCGTCCTTTCCCAACTTATAGTTCAGAACTTGATTTTAATCTCAAAATCTCTTCATCAAATTTTCCTAAGTTCAATTTATTTTATAATTTAAATTTTTGGATTATATCCCTTACCATTACAAACAGTTTTATTTGGCTCATTTATTTTACTTCCAAATTTTATAGGTCCCAAACTTATTTATATCTATATTTTATTTATTTACAATCGATTTCATTCACATTTTTATGCTTACTACAAGATTTACATTTTATTTAGTTTGGTATATTTATTATTCCATATAAACATTTTAAATATGATTTCAGAGTTTAAACAATTCTCCAAAATTTCAAAATCACTTTTGAAATCAACTGCATTCAAAACCCTTGACAATTTCAATTTCCCTTTGGAATTTCAAACCAAACTTAGTTCACAAACAATTCCAATTTAAAACAGTTTGGTAGCATTTTTTCTTTGGAGACTCGAAAATAAACATCGATGATGCTGCAGTCATCACCGAAATTATTTTCCAGCGACCGAAAGAGAATTTAATGCTCTTATCACTCTAAAACCTTTCAAATATTTTTAAATCCCACCAGATTTCAATTCAATTTCAAAAATATTCATGAAATAATATCACCATTATTTCCCCAAAACCTTTAAAAACTATTTTTTTAAATCCAAAGGAATTTAAACCTTTCCCAAAACTTCAAATTCATAATCCATTCAACTTTATATCCAAACATTACTCTGGAATTCTATCACATTTTATTTCAAGTTATAAGTCACATTTACAATTTACATTTCAAATTTCGTTTGTTTATGAATTTATCTCATTTGATTATAAATCACATTTGTAATTCACATTTGTATATAAAGTTTTATCTCAATTTATAAATTGCATTTATAGTCTATATTTCAAATTCCATTTTGTTATATAAATTTATTCTTCAACTTAGGTTATAAGTTTTCAGTTTCTACTTAATAATGAGACTAACTCATTATGGTCATCTTCTAACAACCAAGCATCCAAATATATAACCATAATAATTTTCGAAATTTTTTTTTCTTTTTTATATACAAAATAATTTGGGCAAAATTATTTCATTCACCCTATTTAAAACAATATTGTGTCGAACTGTTCTATTCAAGTGTTTAGAAACCCCTTCGATACAGTTGTCCAGACTGTGCCGACGAAGGTTCATATGCCACTCAATAAACCAACCAACACAATATAAAACCATTTTATATTCACTAACAAATACGCGCTCATATCTATTAGTACACTCAAATTTCCCACCAGAGCCAAGGTTATCGCTAGCCTAAGCTCTGATATCACTGTAACGACCCGACTTTCCAGACCCGGAAAATCGAACCATTTTAGTTAAGAAGAAGAGGTAGAAGAAGAAAAATAGAAAACAACATCAGAATCTAACCATCGCAGCGAAATAAAATATAATATATATATCAACAGATCTTTACACAAATCAAAACTATATCTGTTTTATACAATATAACATCAGAATATATCATCAGAGTACATCAACATCCATAACATACAACTGAGTACACAGCGGAAAAATAATAGCAAGTACGGGAGTACGTATCGTCATCCAGCTCGTCTCCTGAGCTCCACAGCATCATATCCTGAACCTGTTTATCTCGGTCTGACCCGAGCATCATATAAAACAATACCCGAGTCAGTCTGGAATACCAGCGTGAGAAAATCACACTCAAATTGATTATTAAAGTTTCAAAAATCCTTTTTAAAACAAAAGCATCTCGTAAGACCACGCCACAAATAAACATGTCGGGTTTTTACCTTACGATAGCTAAAACACTTTATATCAAAATCCTCTGATATTATAATAGTGTCTACAGAAAGTAAAATAGAATCTAGCTGAAATGCTTGCATCTCACATTTCAACAATAGTTGGGCACAATCAAAACCGTACAGGCACGTAGGGAGAATGGATTTCCAACGAATGACTAGGCACTGGGGTACCACCTGTCACAGTACGTGGCCTAGATCACAGTACCGAGGAGTACGCCCGCTCCCCTGCAACACAAGGCCGGAATCATCCCTTACTGGATAATTCCAAATAAAATCACCCCACGGTTGGGATCAGCAACCGCAACACTAAGCCGAAATAAAAGGGACATCTAGACAGGGATGACCTTACTCTCAAGTGGGCTACCCACGAAGCCTTGCTGCATAACCCCTGATTTTCAGTCATTCCCGGTTGATGAGGCTCGAGGCTAAACGATACCTTTTCAGAACATATCCCTTAGAATGCCCATCGTCCACCTGACGATGTCACGAAAGCATTCGTCCATACAAGTCCGTCCCGGGTTCGAACGGAACCGAAGGCACTATTCCTACTACATCCATTTTGGAAATATCCTCAGGATTAGTAGCGACTAGCCCTTGCACTTCACTGCTCCATCTTCGACTCTGAACACGTTACACGAAACGTACAAACCGGATCGAAGTGGTATTCGAGTCTCCAGACCTAGAATCCTGGTATACGGAAACTCGATCCCGGTCTCTTCGAAACGATCAGCGCATTAGGCCAATATTGATAGTCGGTTATTTAACTATCAATTATCATCCACAAGCAACCATCACACAATAAATAATTTCCCACATTATTTATTTGCCCAAATATCTTTCCAAGATATATTTCCAAATTTTCAAAGCTCATTTGAAAACAATTTCAAACAGTTTCCGCTTACGGAATACATTTCCCAAATAATTATTTCCACTGAATCACCAAGTACAAAATACTTTTAATTTTAAAATAATTTAAAAACACTTTATTTGAATATACTTTATAACATTGAAATTTTAAAACTACTTTAATATCTTAACAAAATATATACTTAAGGAATATTTAAAATGAAACCACTTTACAAATATAAACTAAATTTCTCTTTTTAAAACATAATACCAAATCACTTTTATATAATTACTACAATAATAGATTTTTGAAAATACTTACTTTAAAATTTTAACATTTAAAAATAATCAATTTTCTAAAACATGCTTTTTAAAACATATTAAAACTTTTAACTTATATTTAACTACCTTGAAAAACGTACTTGGCTACCAGGAGAAATACACTTCTCATTCCCATCCTTTAAAAATAAATCAACATTTATTTTTAAACCAATTCATATCCCTTTATAAATTCCACCTTGAATTTATATTTTCTAATATCCACTGATATTTTATTTTACTTTATAAACCCAGTTTATATCTCCAAGATCTCATTTCTCTTTAAGATTCCAATTTTAAACAACCAAATCAATTTCCAATTGATTTTCCCATTTACTTTACTTACTTTGAAATAAATTTCCTTTGCTATTTCATTTATTCCAAAACACATTAACTTTTAGATTTTATTTCTTATTACGAGTTAAACCCCTTTTTACCAATATCAATTACAAATTTCCAAAACTCTTTATTTATCCTTTATTTAATTATAATCCTTAATTTCAAAAATAACTTCTTTTATTCTTCAAATAATATCACTTAAGTATAAAATTTATTATCCCTTGTAAATTCAAAATCCCCTTATTTCATATTTGTTAAGATTCCAAATCACTTTATTTTTATTTCAATTCGTTATAAATTTTATCCCAATTCCTCGAATTATTTACTTAAATTTTTATTCTTTTAATTCTTTTCAAAAATTCAATTTCATAGATTTTATAATTTATTATACTGGACAATCCAAATCAACCACATCATCCAATATAAAATCATCACATGATATCAAATATTCAGAACACAGAATATTAAATAATCTAATAATTTTGAGGAATCCAGTTGGATCCCTCCAACTTGTTTCCCTGCATCCACAGACGTTAGCACAATACCAATTCCACTTCAAGGTGGAATATGGGGGTTTATGGGTTTTATATAAAATCATCCGCTATTATACGGCGCATAGGGTCTCATCCGCTATAAAAATGCGGGAATATCAACAACTCAAATATATACATATGCCAATATGTATATATTGGTATATACTACTATATACCATATCAATCAAATCCATCAAATCAATCAATTCAATCATCCATCAATATTTAAATTTAACCAATTAAATTTAAATTATAATTTAACTGAGTGAGATTAACTCACCTTTTATTTTGTTTTGAAATCCATTTCAGCCCAGCTTGTTTCCCCTCCATATTTTATACCTTGAATAACACACTATGATTTTATTAATATGGGACTAATTAATTCCTATTTATTTTAATTAACAAATTAATTTAAAACTAATTCCCGTAAAGTAAATAAGTTTATTAACCACACAAATCACTATTGTACATTATTACAATAAATAACCAAAATAGTATTTTTATTCTTTTATTTCCTTTCCTCTGCTTACTGTTATGCTATTCACCATTTAGATCTAATTTTTAACTAAAAAAAATGTATATACAGTAAATTAAAAACAAGGTCAGCTTATACCTCACCGAAGAACCCCTCAACCATCCAATGCGACCCAGTCAACTACCCAAACACGCGAGTCCATAACCCATCTTCGATCGAGCACACCAACTTAAACCCTAACTGCTCGAATGCGCCACGCACGCGAGCCACCGCCTCGTTTCTGGACGTCGCCGAGCATCATCCCTCCCCAGACCACTGCTTCGACGACGAGCCCACAGGAGCTGCCCAGCTTCACGATGCCAAACTCCCTCATTCGACGTGCCTCCCACGAAGTATAAAGAGACAGTAGCAGGACCTCAGATCGGCAGTAGAGAATATCGCGTAGGGGCAAGGATGAGCCGCGATGGCTGATGAAATAGCCGAGTATGTCGCGATAATTATTATGAAGGCGTTGATTTTCGAAACCCTAGTTTCATGTATTTTGGGTTCAAGCATCGCAAGCCTGGAGATTGCTAGTGAGCCGTAACTTTGAAGTATAACAGATTTTTTCTTTTCTTTTTTTTGAGATTTGGAAGAGGACGGAAGGGAGATGAGAGTAGGAGTACAGCTGAAAGATGAAGTAAGAAGGGAGGACGCGATTTTTTTTTTCTTTTTATTGGCACGAGTTCGTCTTGAAGAAGCAAAGAGGAAAGCGTACGTGATTTAACTAGTAAGGGATGAGTACGAATCTAGGTAGAGTGGCTCGATCAGAAGATAGGGCTTCTGCAATGAATATGGTTTGACCTTCTTAAGTTTTATTTACTTTAGAAATGTTTTCGGTTGAAGTGATAAGGAGCGGCTAATGTAAAGGAATAAAGAAACAATATTATTAAATTTTATCGGTCTTCAAATTATTTTTAACCAGCTTAAAATTCCAGATTCAATAATTTACCCAATTCCGACAATTAAATTCAAAAATTAATTATCCAGTAAATATTTATATTTGAAATTCAAGTTAAAATTAACCATTGAATATTTAAAATTAATTAAATATTCCAATTTCAAATATATAAAAATTCCGGGTCGTCACAGCATTTGAGACTCACCTTTGGAGTTTGGAGCTTCGTTTGGAGATCCAACTATCGATTCAGCTTTTCCAGTTGATTTGTTCGGAAAGGTCATCTGTCTGTATTGGAAACTTCACCGTATTTGAGATATTCTGCCGTATTTTATTCTAACTCTGATGTTTATATAGTAGCTACATGAACTACTACTTATCTATTCCGCTGCATTATTATTATATTACTCTGTATCTTTGATTTCTGTGATTTATTTATTTACCGTATATGCTGAGTTTGCCAAATTTAAATTAACAATATGATATTTTGAACAATTCAAGTCCGACATGTGTGGATGCGAATGGTTGGAAATACCGGGTCGTTACAATTGGTATCAGAGCCAGGTTTTAGGCAAACTTAGCATATGCAGTAGATTTAATCATAGAATTACTTTCGTTCGTGCTTGAATCTCTTCCTCTTTTATTCGGTTTCCTCTTAATTTTGGAACGCTCCCACTTGTTCTGAAATCCATTCTTGTCTCCCCTATTTGTATTCTTTTGATTTTGGAGCATCCCATAACTCCACTTCGAATGATCTCTATAAAAATCGGCGATCTCGCAAATCTTTGGATGATTTGTAAATGGGTGAAACTCCTTTACAATTGGTATTGATTCATCGGAGATTTCTATACCCTCGGTTTAGATGCTGCTATCTTTTGCTATGCCGAATTCTATCTCTGGCGATCGAATGTCGATTTGCCTTAGAATTCTGCATCAATCATATTCCTGAAGTCACGGTTGACCCGGTTAAGGTTGCCCGCTATTTATATAAGTATATCCATCTTCTATTTTGTAATTTAATTATCTCACCTTCGTTCGAGCCTATCTTCGAATCAGAATTCTATTTGATTAGAGTTCCTCTAATTTGAATCTTTATCTTTGTTTTAGAATCCATTCTTGAATCATCCTTTGAAAAATCGTGTTTGTTTGTATTTTAGAAATTTTTTATATATCGAAATTATTATTTTGATAAGTATGATTTTATTCTATATATAAAAGTGAAAATGTTTTCGATAAGGATTATATACCCTTTTAAAATGAGAATTTGATGTTTCGAAAGGATTTGAAATTTTGAAAAATTATATAAGAAATTGATTTATACAAAAATGATTTATAACCGAAGGGTTTTGAATTTGAAATTTGAGAAACTGAACTCCGGTATTTTGAAAATTGGTGTAACAACCTGAGTTTTCACCTCAATTTATTTATCGTCATCAAATGGTCAATGTGGGTAGCTAGTTGCTGTTGGGATTATTATCGGTTGAAAATCTTTTTAATAATTCATTTGGTTAAGCGGGTTTTAAATTTAATCTCGGCCCACTAGTTTGAAGCCATGATGATATTCAAACCCGATCCCCTTGCTTCATTTCTCTCATTCATTTTCTAACCCTAAACAAGAAGGGCAAAAAGAAAAAAAAGAAAATGGGGGCGACTCTCGTTTCGTTTGTTCGCTCTTTTCCCCCCAATTCACTGTCAAGATCAATAATCAAAACGTGAAGTCAAGCGGTGGCAGCTCCGGTCCCCCTTCCAGTTAGGGCTTCGGTTTCAACTTTGCTCGATCCCTTGGTTGGCCACGGCGTCGACGCTCGACTGATCGAAGGTGATTGCAGCCGTTCGATTGGGTTCGTTTTTGGTCTTCACTCGATTCGTCAATTGCGTGCTTGCTAGTATAAGGTGAGTAAATTGATACTCACATCTAATTCACACCTTCGTTTCGAGATTTGGGTTTGAATCCCTGGTTTTTCGTTCGTATAAATTGTTGACTTTTGCTTTGAATTCGACGGTGTTGTTTGGTTCGACCTTGACCATATTGTTCATCGTTGTTGGTTGCACTTTCGTCCTTGGTCGATTTTTACTCGCTGATTTGGGTTGAGACTACCTCCTACCTTATTTTGCTTATATCTCGACTTGAGATTCGATGATACTGTTGTCGACAATTTTGTTTACAAGATTTTCTCTCTGTCTTTGGTATTGTTTGAACAGTGCATTTGGACTTAGCATAATTGATGTGATGTTGTTTTATCTCTGGCCATGATTGGGTACATTTGGATTTCCTGTATATCCTATTTCTAATTCATATTAAACTTGGTTTCTGTGAAAACTATTTTTGAGATAAGAATCTCACTTTCGTTCTTCTGATGGGTTCGGCCACTGACTTGCTCAGCTTGAAATTTCTGTCTTGATTTGATTTGAAACTGTGTTGACTTTGTTTTGTTTTGGTTCATTGTCATTTTGCTGGAATGACTTCGACATTGGATTTTGTAGTGTGTTCCTTACTTTTCAATTGCTGCTTTGAGTTTGAACTGCTACCTTGAATTCTATAACCTGTTTTACTTCGGCCTTGCCGCTGTTTCGAATTGTGAGTTAATTGGTTTTCTGAATTTCGTGGCAGTGGGTTTTTATATTCGTTGTGACAGTGTTCATATTATGGTTGGTGGCTATCCTGTATTGCTTGATTTAAAACTCTGGTAATTTCATTTTGAAATTGGAATGGAAAAAAAAAGTAAATTTGAAAATGTAAATTGGGATTCGACATTTTCACAGTGTTGTACCTTGTACTCAAATTGAACTGTGGTTTCACAGTGTTGAGTTGTACACATATGTGTATTTTTGGAATTCATTCTTACTTTGTGGTCCTTATACGTTCTTGATTCCTTCTTATTTTGAGTCGAACACTGTCCTTCACTCACTCTAAATACTATTATCACTGGCTTCACTGTTATTTGTTCAACTTGAAATTTGTTTCAAGCACTTGTTCATTCGACCATTTGTGACACCCTGCACTTGTTGGATTGTCGTTGTTCTGGGTAGTAGCACATGACTTGTTCATGTGCCTTCGACTGTGTCAATAGATAGCACTGTGTTTGGCAATTTGATTGTTACTTTGAGTAGTTGCTGCTTTCACTCTTGCTCATGCAGTTTTACATGATGTTTAGTCTGGTCATTCATACTTTATGTTGTATGCAAGTGCACGTGCTCATTCGAGCTGCTGTGCTGGTTATCACTACACAGAGGTGTACACACATGAAAGATATGATGTGTACTTCATTTTGTTGTAGTCGAAACTTTGAATTATTATATGTTTGAAGTTTCATTGATGTGGGGTTTTTGACACTGTCTGCATATACATATGAACCTGCTGTATGGTATGCATATATGGGTGGATTGACTTGAATTGCAATCGAGTCCGGTCCACTTGTCGTAGAATTGATTATTAGTCTTATAACTTCGTATTCGACCTGTCTTAGTCCTTGGACACTTGAGTTGTTCCTCTTTTATTGCCTGGTCTGGACTGGTGTTCCGGTTCATGTATAGCCAGTTTTACTTTGTGGGGATTACACTTGAGTTGAATCCGGTACTTCGGGGTTTGACCTTGTGATCATTGTGACTTTCACTGAGTTTTTGTGCAACTCTTGCGATAGTGGCGAGGCAGTACACGCGTGCGTGTACTGCAGCCCTATCAGTTTCGACAGCTTTAAATTGATGTTTCGATTTGTTGGATTGTTTCGTTGGTTAATTTCAATGTTTTGGAGTTGAATTATGATTTGATTGATCGTTTTGAGATTGCTGATTTGCTTATTTGAGATATACGTGATTTCTGTGACTGTCATCTATTTGAGATTATTATTGCCTCTATGCACTAATAACTGGTTTGAATTAGACTGACCCGTGTATTATTTTCTTTTGAATGTAATACTCGGGTCAGACCCGAGTTATTTCAGGTTGTAGATTTTCTTCTTTGAGTTGCTGTTCAGGATATGAAGACTTTTCACATCTTTTGAAGTTGTCAGTGTCATTTTGTAGTAGTTGTATCATATGTATCGTGTCAACTATATTGTAACTGACAGCGGTTATATATATATGAGATTTTTTGTTAATCTGTGTTCCGCATTTATATTATCTGTGTTATTGTTATATCTAATGTCCTAAACTATTATGAACTATCGTAATTTGTTTTATACTGATAATTGGATATGTCGATGGGAGTAAAAAAAAAATAGATGAAAAATAAAAAGTATATACCACTCCTATCGAGATAACCAATATTAGTGTAAGGCCAATTACGGATGGTCGCTTCTATCCAGCCTTATTCTTCGTAATAATAGACAATATTTCTTTTAATACTCTTTGTTATTATGAGCATAGAGGTGGGGCGTCACAGTTGGTATCAGAGCTTGGGGTTTATGGACATAATATAAAACATAACTTGGATGGAACATATGTTACAACTATTGGTCGATGTTTTATCTGTGATTTGAGTCAAAACTAAAGTTTTGAAATTTTGATGAAAATTTTAAATATCTTTATTTAAAAATAAAAGTGGAATTGTGTTTTGTTGTTTTGATGAAATTGTGTTCTGATGATTTGATTGAGTTGTGTTCTATTTATCAGAGTGCGCAGCGGAAACAGTGAAACTGTCTTCGCTGAGTACAACTGATAATCTTTTTGATTTAAAAATCAAAATACGAAATTGATATGAATTTCATTTGTTGTTTACATAGCTGTAATTATTTTGTTTCTTTGAGAATTTCGAATCCGAATTGAGGATTCGAACCAATTACAGTTATGTGATTTTTATTGAGATCTTTGCTGGTTTTCTTTTATGCTAATCATATATTGATTAGATTTTTGCCGGTTTGAATTATCTTCATTGAAGATACCTTCGAATGATTTCTTTGTTCATTTTGTAGTACATGCAAAAATTTGAATTGCACGTTATTGCATTTATTTTACGTTGAACCGATGCTTGGTTATGAAACGTATTTTGTTGCCGTTATTTTTATAACGGGATTTTTACACCAGTGCTATTTTGAAGCACGGTGTTTTGTGGCATTTCTGATAAATGAAAATTCACTGATATTACATTCTGATGTAAATTATTTTGATGATATTTTGAAGTAAAAAAAGAAAAAGAAAAAAAAAAGGAATTTTTTTTTCTGCTGCTTTGGCTTCAGTAACCGTCAAGTTTTAAAAGTGGATTTTCTAGCGATTATTCCGCAATGCTGTTTTGTGACCGTTTTTACGGTATTTTGAGAAGTACAATTTCCTTATCGAAATTGTTACTGATTTGCTGCTTTAATCACGTGATTGGAAAATCGTTTTAAAATGAAAATTGTTTTATAAATTTTTAACAGTTTGCGTTTTCAAAAGAATGAGAAAGCGACTTAAACGATTCAGCAAAATCGAGGATTATGACCCTTTTCTTTTACTGTTTCGCTTAACTCCGGACTTGTCCAGTTGAGAATGTGAATTGTTATTTTTTCAGAAATTTTAACAGTTTGCGCTTTCAAAAGAATGAGGAAGCGATTTAAACGTTTCAGCAAAATCGAGGACTATGACTCCTTTCTTTTACTGATTCGCTTAATTCCGGACTTGTCCGTTTGAGAATGTGAAATGTATTTTTACAAAATACACAATTTTGCACTTTCAAGGAAACGATGAAGAGATTTAAACGATTTAGCAAAAGTGCGGAGTATGGAACCACACTTTTACTATTTCGGTTAATTCCGGACTCGTTAATTGAATATCTGTTGTTTTGATGATTTTGATGGATTTTACACTTTCAAGGAAACGATGAAGAAAATTAAACAATTTAGTAAAACTCGTGGTTATGGGACATGTGCGTTTACTATTTTGGTTAATTCCGGACTCGTTAATTGAAATATTTTGATGCTTTCGTGTGCTTTCGAGCCACTATGTTGGACCTTCGGGTCATATGTTGGACCTTCGGGTCAAATACCAGTACTAGACCTTCGGGTCATATGTTGGACCTTCGGGTCATTTGTTGGGCGCCAAAATTATGTTGAGTACTTGGTAGGCTTCGGCCATATGTTGTTGCACGTGCGGTGAATTAAAAACTCGCCATTTGATGGGATCGATCCAAGCTTTTATGTTGATTTTCTAGTCTTCTTAATTGATTTCTAGATATTTGTTGTTTCCAATTATCTGCAGGTAATTGGATATTTGTTGATATGAGTTCTGATTATCGTTTTTGATAATCAGATATTTGTTGTTTCTAATTATCGCTTGTGATAATTAGATATTTGTTGATATGAGTTCTGATTATCGTTTTTGATAATCAGATATTTGTTGTTTCTAATTATCGCTTGTGATAATTAGATATTTGTTGATATGAGTTCTGATTATCGTTTTTGATAATCAGATATTTGTTGTTTCTAATTATCGCTTGTGATAATTAGATATTTGTTGATATGAGTTCTGATTATCGTTTTTGATAATCAGATATTTGTTGTTTCTAATTATCGCTTGTGATAATTAGATATTTGTTGATATGAGTTCTGATTATCGTTTTTGATAATCAGATATTTGTTGTTTCTAATTATCGCTTGTGATAATTAGATATTTGTTGATATGAGTTCTGATTATCGTTTTTGATAATCAGATATTTGTTGTTTCTAATTATCGCTTGTGATAATTAGATATTTGTTGATATGAGTTCTGATTATCGTTTTTGATAATCAGATATTTGTTGTTTCTAATTATCGCTTGTGATAATTAGATATTTGTTGATATGAGTTCTGATTATCGTTTTTGATAATTAGATATTTGTTGTTTCTAATTATCGCTTGTGATAATTAGATATTTGTTGATATGAGTTCTGATTATCGTTTTTGATAATCAGATATTTGTTGTTTCTAATTATCGCTTGTGATAATTGGATATTTGTTGATATGAGTTCTGATTATCGTTTTTGATAATTGAATATTTGTTGTTTTTAATTATCATCTTTGATAATTAAATATTTGTTGATTCGAGATTTAATTATCGTCTTTGATAATTAAATATTTGCTGAAATTATCGCTGTTAGGTAATTAAATATTTGTTGATTCGAGATTTAATTATCATCTTTGATAATTAAATATTTGCTGAAATTATCGCTGTTAGGTAATTAAATATTTGTTGATTCGAGATTTAATTATCGTCTTTGATAATTAAATATTTGCTGATTTGAGATTTAATTATCGTCTTTGATAATTAAATATTTGTTGATTTTAGATTTAATTATCGCTTTAGATAAGTGAATATTTGTTGAATTTGAAATTTGATTATCGCTTGAGATAATCAAATATTTATTGAATTTGGGATTTGATTATCGTCTTTGATAATCAAATATTTGTTGAATTTGATTATCGTCTTTGATAATCGAATATTTGTTGATTTGAGAAATTTGATTATCGTTTTTGGTAATTGAATATTTGTTGATTTGAAATTTTAAATTACCGGTTGTGGTAATTAGATATGTGCTGATTTGTCTTCTGATTATCGTTTAAGATAATTAGATAACTGATGTTTGCTGATTTTATTTGAATCGCTGTTTTCTATCTATCTCTATCTCTATTAATATTTTGAATTTGCTGATTATGAAGTTCGTGTTTTCTAGTAAATTGTGAATAACTAGATATAGGCAGTTTTGCGAATTGTGATTTGTGTCTCATAATTATCTTTGTTGATAATTAGATTTTGCTGTTTTCTAATTACCGTATCGATAATTAGATATTGCTGTTTTGTGATTTCTGAATTTTAATTATCTTGTTGATAATTGATTATCGTTGATGATTGCATTTATTCAGCTTTGTAGTCTTCTGATTATCTATTGATAATTTGATTTTTGTTGAGAATTTGTGAATCTCTTTTATTGGAATTAAAAGGTCTCTTTTACATTTGTGTTCCTGACTTTATTTTCTAGCATAACCAGTTTATGTTAGAAAAATAAGTGTTATTGACAACTTTATTTATGAAAATTGCAGGGACGCAATTTTTATAAGGAGGGGAGTTTGTAACAACCTGAGTTTTCACCTCAATTTATTTATCGTCATCAAATGGTCAATGTGGGTAGCTAGTTGCTGTTGGGATTATTATCGGTTGAAAATCTTTTTAATAATTCATTTGGTTAAGCGGGTTTTAAATTTAATCTCGGCCCACTAGTTTGAAGCCATGATGATATTCAAACCCGATCCCCTTGCTTCATTTCTCTCATTCATTTTCTAACCCTAAACAAGAAGGGCAAAAAGAAAAAAAAGAAAATGGGGGCGACTCTCGTTTCGTTTGTTCGCTCTTTTCCCCCCAATTCACTGTCAAGATCAATAATCAAAACGTGAAGTCAAGCGGTGGCAGCTCCGGTCCCCCTTCCAGTTAGGGCTTCGGTTTCAACTTTGCTCGATCCCTTGGTTGGCCACGGCGTCGACGCTCGACTGATCGAAGGTGATTGCAGCCGTTCGATTGGGTTCGTTTTTGGGCTTCACTCGATTCGTCAATTGCGTGCTTGCTAGTATAAGGTGAGTAAATTGATACTCACATCTAATTCACACCTTCGTTTCGAGATTTGGGTTTGAATCCCTGGTTTTTCGTTCGTATAAATTGTTGACTTTTGCTTTGAATTCGACGGTGTTGTTTGGTTCGACCTTGACCATATTGTTCATCGTTGTTGGTTGCACTTTCGTCCTTGGTCGATTTTTACTCGCTGATTTGGGTTGAGACTACCTCCTACCTTATTTTGCTTATATCTCGACTTGAGATTCGATGATACTGTTGTCGACAATTTTGTTTACAAGATTTTCTCTCTGTCTTTGGTATTGTTTGAACAGTGCATTTGGACTTAGCATAATTGATGTGATGTTGTTTTATCTCTGGCCATGATTGGGTACATTTGGATTTCCTGTATATCCTATTTCTAATTCATATTAAACTTGGTTTCTGTGAAAACTATTTTTGAGATAAGAATCTCACTTTCGTTCTTCTGATGGGTTCGGCCACTGACTTGCTCAGCTTGAAATTTCTGTCTTGATTTGATTTGAAACTGTGTTAACTTTGTTTTGTTTTGGTTCATTGTCATTTTGCTGGAATGACTTCGACATTGGATTTTGTAGTGTGTTCCTTACTTTTCAATTGCTGCTTTGAGTTTGAACTGCTACCTTGAATTCTATAACCTGTTTTACTTCGGCCTTGCCGCTGTTTCGAATTGTGAGTTAATTGGTTTTCTGAATTTCGTGGCAGTGGGTTTTGATATTCGTTGTGACAGTGTTCATATTATGGTTGGTGGCTATCCTGTATTGCTTGATTTAAAACTCTGGTAATTTCATTTTGAAATTGGAATGGAAAAAAAAAGTAAATTTGAAAATGTAAATTGGGATTCGACATTTTCACAGTGTTGTACCTTGTACTCAAATTGAACTGTGGTTTCACAGTGTTGAGTTGTACACATATGTGTATTTTTGGAATTCATTCTTACTTTGTGGTCCTTATACGTTCTTGATTCCTTCTTATTTTGAGTCGAACACTGTCCTTCACTCACTCTAAATACTATTATCACTGGCTTCACTGTTATTTGTTCAACTTGAAATTTGTTTCAAGCACTTGTTCATTCGACCATTTGTGACACCCTGCACTTGTTGGATTGTCGTTGTTCTGGGTAGTAGCACATGACTTGTTCATGTGCCTTCGACTGTGTCAATAGATAGCACTGTGTTTGGCAATTTGATTGTTACTTTGAGTAGTTGCTGCTTTCACTCTTGCTCATGCAGTTTTACATGATGTTTAGTCTGGTCATTCATACTTTATGTTGTATGCAAGTGCACGTGCTCATTCGAGCTGCTGTGCTGGTTATCACTACACAGAGGTGTACACACATGAAAGATATGATGTGTACTTCATTTTGTTGTAGTCGAAACTTTGAATTATTATATGTTTGAAGTTTCATTGATGTGGGGTTTTTGACACTGTCTGCATATACATATGAACCTGCTGTATGGTATGCATATATGGGTGGATTGACTTGAATTGCAATCGAGTCCGGTCCACTTGTTGTAGAATTGATTATTAGTCTTATAACTTCGTATTCGACCTGTCTTAGTCCTTGGACACTTGAGTTGTTCCTCTTTTATTGCCTGGTCTGGACTGGTGTTCCGGTTCATGTATAGCCAGTTTTACTTTGTGGGGATTACACTTGAGTTGAATCCGGTACTTCGGGGTTTGACCTTGTGATCATTGTGACTTTCACTGAGTTTTTGTGCAACTCTTGCGATAGTGGCGAGGCAGTACACGCGTGCGTGTACTGCAGCCCTATCAGTTTCGACAGCTTTAAATTGATGTTTCGATTTGTTGGATTGTTTCGTTGGTTAATTTCAATGTTTTGGAGTTGAATTATGATTTGATTGATCGTTTTGAGATTGCTGATTTGCTTATTTGAGATATACGTGATTTTTGTGACTGTCATCTATTTGAGATTATTATTGCCTCTATGCACTAATAACTGGTTTGAATTAGACTGACCCGTGTATTATTTTCTTTTGAATGTAATACTCGGGTCAGACCCGAGTTATTTCAGGTTGTAGATTTTCTTCTTTGAGTTGCTGTTCAGGATATGAAGACTTTTCACATCTTTTGAAGTTGTCAGTGTCATTTTGTAGTAGTTGTATCATATGTATCGTGTCAACTATATTGTAACTGACAGCGGTTATATATATATGAGATTTTTTGTTAATCTGTGTTCCGCATTTATATTATCTGTGTTATTGTTATATCTAATGTCCTAAACTATTATGAACTATCGTAATTTGTTTTATACTGATAATTGGATATGTCGATGGGAGTAAAAAAAAAATAGATGAAAAATAAAAAGTATATACCACTCCTATCGAGATAACCAATATTAGTGTAAGGCCAATTACGGATGGTCGCTTCTATCCAGCCTTATTCTTCGTAATAATAGACAATATTTCTTTTAATACTCTTTGTTATTATGAGCATAGAGGTGGGGCGTCACAATTGGTTTTTAGATTTTGAAAATATATAATAATACGATTTGAAAGTATTTTCTGAATAAGAAATGTTTCAAATGAGTACCAATGATTTCGAAGAAATTTCAAAGAAGTTTTAAGAAAATAGAAGTCCAAAAATCACTTATGTCGCTGGAAAATAATTTCGATGATGAGTGCACGCATCATCGATATTGATTTTTGAGTTTCAGAGTGGGGGGTAGGCCACTTTAGTAGCTTTGCTATGCGATTTGTTTTGTGAAACCAATTTTGATTTCAAATTCCGAAGTATGATTTGATATTCAAAAGATATATGTATATATATTTTAAACGATTTGAAGTGAGCCCGGTGTTCAGTCCTCGAGTTTCAGATTTGATTTGGTATAACCCTATCTTTTGAAATTGATTTATTGATTTGTTGTTGATTTCCAATTCTTGGATTGGAAATTTGATTTCTCCGACTATTTTGAATGTTCGAACACTTCCAAATTGATGTTTAAATTTCAAAGCTAAGTAATTTCGAAAAGTATAAATTATTTAATAGAGTATATAAGTTTAGTTTTGTATGTTTAAGTATGAAGTAATATGATTTAAATAAGTTTGAAACTGTTTTGTTAAGTAAATGAATAAGACTATCTTGAATTATACTAATATGGAATTCAGTTTTGAAATGTTTTGAATAAAATTTAGTTTAAATGTTTTAACTTAGTAACATCTTTTATAAAACTATATATATAGAATAATAAATTTTCAAAAGGTAAATTGGATCTTTCAAATAAAAATAAATAGTTTAAAGGTTTTAAACGGATGGTTATAAACTTGGTAATCATTTTGGGTATAATTGATTTTGAGAAAAATATTTGGTTGCGAAAATAGATTGGAATTTAAAACCGGTATTTATATGATGATTTTCAAAATAAATTTGTTTGACCTAAATTTGGTTGATTTGGAAACTAGGATTACTTTCTAAACCTATTATCTTGGAAACTTTGAAACTGAAGATATTTAGTTTGGAAGAAATAATTTGGTGAAATCGTATATGATTTTTGAAACTGAACTGATATTGAAACGAATTGAAACTGAAAACCTTATTTTACTTAATACTTGATTTGGGAGTTATCGAACTTATATAAAATTGATTTGTATAAGTATGAAGTTGATTCGAAAACTATTGATTTGGAAAGGTACTCAAATTTGAAAAGCGAAATCTTATATAATCGAAGTTTATATAAGTATGATTTGATATACTATTGATTTTGGAAAGTATTCGATTTGAAAATGAAACCTTATATATAATGGAATTTATATAAGTATGATATTTGAAATTGATTTGAAAGGGTACTATATGATACATATTTTCGAAGTAAAGATATGTAAAGTGCCTTCTCCTTGATATCCTCTTTGTGGCCACATTTTGGATTCATTCTATCGATATTATTCTCTCTGATTTGGGTTTTCCGGATATGATACTCGAGTGTCTTTCGAATTCCATGGCATTACCCATGGTCTTACGAACTCGACTGCATAGCGTAATTTGCAAGGCAGTGATTGCTTAAAAGGTACGGATGTTTCCGGGGGGATCCAGGCGTAACCATTGTGTATCTGCGATCTATGGTCGTTTTAGTAGCGTAATCCACAAGGCAGAGATTGCTTAAAGGGTACGGATGTTTCCTGGGGGATCCAGGCGTAACCATTGTGTATCCGCGGTATACATGTTTTTTTTGTTATCATGGTGAAATTCGCAAGGCAGTGATTTCTTAAAAGGTACGGATGTTTCCTTGGGGATCCAGGCATAACCATTGTGTATCTGCGATCCATGATTCGATTCAGTTGATTTGTTTGGATTGTACTTTCCATATCGGTTTTGAAGGCTTTTCAAGTATTTTCATTGGGTGTTGAAATAGGTCTACTAAGTACTTGGAGAATTCTAGCCTTGAGCCTGATCAACGCATGGCCAGAGTCTGCAAGAATGAGGATAAATCTGTTAAGACATCGAGTTATAAAAGTATTTTGATAAAGTATTATATAAAGGATATTTTGATCATTTTTTTTCTTTCTTTCTAAATAATTTAAAATGTTTAAAATATTGTTAATTTATATACTACATGGTTTAGTAGTAAATTTTTAGTGTTTTATGTAAGTGATTGATCTTTATATAAATAAGTTAATGGAAATCAATTTAAAACTAAATGAAATTTTTATGATCTGAATTGACTATTTGAACTAACAAATTTGAATCGAATGACTATTTATGGATATAATAAATGGGTTTAACCAAATTATTAAAAATTAATTAATTTAAATTGAAATCTATATGGTTTTAAATTAATTGTTTATTTTGTTTTTCCAATCCATTTTTTTTGTTCTATTCTCCTACCTCGTTCCTTTTCGGGGACGAAAAGTTTTGAGTAGGGGAGAGTGTAAGGACCCGTAAATTTTAATTGATTTTAATAATGTAATTAACTGAAATTTTGTGAAATTTTAAATAATAATATTTGGAAATGAAAATTTAACATTTGGTATACGTCTATTTTAACATAGCAACCGATAAATTTTCATCTGATAATGTTGAAGTTTATTTTATTGTGTAATTTTATTTTAATTCAAATCAGTTAATAATTGATGATAATAAAATCTTTTCCAAACCTAAATATTTTTACACTATAAATTTGTAAATCATCTTCTGAGTGAGACGTCATCTTTTGTTTCTCCAAATTTGGACTGCTATTGCTCCATTTATCTTATTTTCAACAGATTTTGCAGCATTTTCGGTAGCGGAAATTCGAAATTTTATAATTCAATCGTATCACTGATATATGTGTATCGTTCTGTTCACCTCGTCATGCAGATCTCAGCGGTATATTTATTTCTGTACTTTGAGGTCCGGTACGCGATGGAAATGATAAAACAGTACGTCGTATTGGTACCATAAATTGTGACCATTAGCTTTCCTTGCTTTTCAAAATTTGAACCGTTGGCCACAACAATAAATTGCTTTAAATCTTTTAGCTGAATCAATGTGAGCTGTTGCCGTTTCCTTTCCTCTCCCATTGTTTTTATTTCGGTACGTTTCTCTGCCTTTTCCTTCATTGATATAATATATTCATAGAAGCCTATTTTAGATCTGCATTTTTCTTCTTCCAATCTCGTTCCATTCCACAACCCATCACAATAGCTATTCACCATTCCTCCTGTTCTAGAACCGGCAGCACCCCACGCCACATGAATGCCGCATCCCACCCCGTGCTCCGCGCCCATCGCCTGCCACCCACGTCTTCTCCTCTCCGCCACTGTTCCAGCCCGAGCCACCATAACTTCCTCTCTCCTCCAACACTAGCTCCATCGGCCGTGTGCCACTGATCATCCCATGCCATGCCTCAACTTCCCTTGCGTCCGCCCTCCATGTTGAACGTAGCATCCTCCTCTACCCAAAGCCGCTGTTCCACCCGATCCAAAGCCCGCAGACTCCACTTCATACCGTGCAGCCGACCTCCACTTCAATGCCATTCTTCTTTTCTCCTCCTTCTCTGCTTCTCTCCTCATCTCTTTTTTATGCATATGATGGTACGCATGTTTATAAACATTAAAAAAATTGTATATTATGAAGAAGGGAATATATATAGTTTAAAACAATAGTTGCTGCATTTTGTCTTTTATATAAATATTGAGTTATATTTTAGTTTGAAGTATTGATTCCATTTTTTATTTTATTTTATGGTATATATAAAGCTATTTATGTATGTATTTGTTTATATACTTAAAATATTATTTTATATATATGACATAGCTTTATAGGATATAAGGTGTTCTTAAGTACATATATCAACATACGTATATTATTACATGTCAGTGGGTATAATATGTTGTCTTTACATATATATGAATTTACATAAGTTCTATATTATTTTGCTGGCAAGTAAAAGTTTATATATGGGTTTAGTTTATATATTGTTATACATACAGTTTGTACACGCATTGCTTATATTTCATCTGTTTGTATATGTATACTATGTTAAAGAGGTCTATATTCAATTCAAGCTATGTTATGTTGTAAAATATGTTATGTTTGTTATATATATATATATATATATATATATATTTTTCCAGTAGGTAAACATACTTCTTTTTTTATATATGTTATACTATTTACATACAATACAGCTCTATATATATAGATTTATGGTAGTATGTGTAAGTTGTACAGTGGGTTAGTATAATATATGTTTGGTTTTAACTTATGTATTCAGTCCCGGCCCGATTGAAGTGGTTGCCCCAGACAAACGCAAAGCACTAAGTAGAATTAAAACTTTAAAAATACTTAAAATGGACAGAACAGGATTTGAACCTAAGTTGCATAGTTCATAGATGAAACAAACAACCACTGAGCCACATAATCATTGAAAATACTTTGTTAATGAAAGCTTAAATTTATTCAAAACTTCAGATTGTTGCCCCCTCACTGGCTTGTTGCCCTAGGCGGCTGCCTTAGCAGCCTTACCCTAGGGCCGGCCCTGTATGTATTTATACGTATATTATATATATATATATATATATATATTAGTCTGGTTGTTATATTATGTCAGTATGTATATATAAGCTATAAAGGTTACAACATATGTATTTAAGTGTATATATGTTATATTAGTTCTTATTTTTCATATTGGGTTTATACGCTAGTTTATATATTTATATCCATTTGTCTATATATTAGTATATAACATGTTAGTTGCAGTTTGCATATGTATAAGATTTATATGAATAAGTACATAGGTTAATATATGCCTTATATGTGTTTAGTTACAGCAAGTTTATATAAATTTTATTATAAATACTAATTTTAAAGATATAGCATGTATGTAAGTATTTTGCATTTTTATATGTATATATATGTGTGTATTTATTTCAAAATATATAATGTATATATATGTTTGATTCTTACATGTGTGTTTTAAATTGAAACAATGATTTTTTTTACACACACACACACACACACACATATATATATATATATATATTTTATATGTATTTGAAAATTTAGAATATGATTTTATATATAGTTATATATAGTTATAGATATAAATTCACTTATACCATTTATCTTCATCAATCTTGTTTGACTTGATTTCGTCAATTCCTATTTGTTAGCTTCGTTCGTCGATTTGAGTTCAATCTTGCCTTGTTTGAGATTTGTGCTTGGATTCGTAACTCATCTCATTCTCGTGCTTCTCTCTAACTTCGAAAAGTGAGCAATCACTCACGATTATCATTCTTATATTTATTAAATTTGATTTCAATTGTAACGACAATTGAAATATGCTGCTTTTAGTTATTTACATTGTTATATATATATGCCATTATCTGTATCTGTTTACTTGTGACATTTGACACCATTATCTGTTATTTATATTGATGATATATGCATGTTACATTATTATCATATATGTTATCACTCTACAAGTTCCCTGTTAGTATAGAATTCCCTATGGGTTGAAATGATACATACCCGAACGATTTGTAGAATAGGAGAAAATTGTTGTGGGTTGTGTTAGCAACAAAATTGGTCACTAACCTCCTTGAGAAAGATTACGTAGAGAGATTAATGAAGAAGATAAAGTAGAACAGAAAAATAGTGTAATTCAATGCCAAAAGAACAACAAAAACGAGAACACCATATTTATAGTGGTTCGGCGTAACTGCCTACGTCGACTTTGAGTTTTGATCTTTATTGCTTTCACAAGTAATTGAATACATATACAATCCGTATATTAATGACTTGAATACAAGTTTGAATTGAAAATAATAAGTTTTGAAAGTGGCAGAGTTTCCCCAGTGTTCTCGAAAAAAGGTCCTTTTTCAACATGCCCCTGCCCCTCTATTTATAGACGAAGATGGGTTGGACTTCCCTCACGGGCCTAGGAACAAGGTACCTCGGCCCATAGTAGATGACTACTGCGCACCGTTCCATGCAAGT
Organism: Allium fistulosum; assembly: GCA_030737815.1. Taxonomy (NCBI): domain Eukaryota; kingdom Viridiplantae; phylum Streptophyta; class Magnoliopsida; order Asparagales; family Amaryllidaceae; genus Allium; species Allium fistulosum. The sequence continues at coordinate 1,125,707,982 of CM060902.1, read as the reverse complement.
CGAACGAGACATGCCGGACGAGACAAGCCGGACCACATTTGGCCAAACCAGGAACTATGCGCTATCGTGGCTGAACGACATTTGCCGAGCGAGGCATGACGAGCGACGCCCTCACTCAAGGTTGAATGTTAACCTTTTCTTCGAACTTGTGCAATATCCTGACGACGAGCGATGAGTGTAGGCCGGGCGACAATCGTATGCCGCATGAGAGACTTGTGCCTAGTAAGGTCTGAAGACAGACGAATCCCTGCATGCCGAACGAGGTTCCGTGCCGAGCGAGGCTCTATGCCGGTCGAGGCTCTACGCCGAGCATGACTCTGTGCCGATCGAGGCTCTACGCCGAGCGAGACTCTTGGTGCCGGACGATGGCTTTGCATGCCGAATGGGAATTCTGTGCCGAGCCTCTCGTTACCGGGTCAAATAACCGGTTAACACTTGCCCCCCAAAGTACGCCTCGTTGCATACATGACGTGCTTTGAATCGAAGCAAGTTAGAGTCTCTAGAAAGAAATCCATCATATTTTCTGAATAGTCATTATTCTTCAATTTTATCATCCTGAAGTGTCGTATCCTTCTTTGGTCATCCCAACGTTTGGTCGATTTCCAATAGTATAAATTCAGGATTGTAGTTCATCAGTGGCCATCTGTGTCTGGTATTTTAGGGCTAGTAAACTTCTGCTATCTAATCCAGTCTTTTCTTAGTAACCCTATGTAAAAATCAAAATTCTGTTGATTTCAAGAAATCGAATTTTATGACCATAAACGTGCACATTCAGGTATAGGTTCTTGCCATTGGCTCCAGGATGCGTTTTATATTTTCGTGAGTTATCACCAATTCCTTCTAGTTTAATTGCAATTCAATTGCAATTCCTTATTTATTTATTTTTTTGTAATATCGGTTGTCATCAGCCACTCGATGAGAGGGGACTTCAAGTTCTACATAGATGATTGCCTTGGAGCCATAAGTAAGGGCGAATGGAGTATGGCCAGTCGCGAACTCATGGGTAGTTCTACAAGCCCATAATGCTGTTGAGAGTTAATACACCCATTTACCTCTAGCCTTTTCCAAACCTCTCATCAGAATAGACTTTATGATGATTTTGTTCATAGCTTCAACCGATTATAATGGATCATGGAAGGTCATAAGGACAGATGACATTAAGGACAATGAAGTTGATTATTTTCTTCATCTTGGTCGTGGTTAAAAGTTCTTCATCTGCCCATTTGGTAAAGTAATCAACCGCTATGATGGCGTATTCCATGCCACCATTAGGATCGGAAAGAAGACGATGATGTCAATGCTCCCAAGTGGAAAACGGCTACGGACTACCCATTTGAGTAATTTCCATCCGTGGGTTCCCATATTTTTTTTGCAAACATCTTGCACTCTTCGCATTGTCTAGCATGATCAACTGCATCTTGATTGATAGTTGGCTAGTAATACCCATAGCAGAGTATTTTCTTTGTCAGGGTTTGCCCCCTGATGTACTCGCCGCATTCTTCTTCTTTGATATCATTATGGGTGATATACCAAAGCATGGGAATGGATAAACTTCTTTCTACACATGACTTCTTATTGGATGATTTGGCATGAAGCTTTAAGGAGGATCTGTCGTTTTCCATTCCTCCATTCAGTAAGAATTTCTCATTGTAGATAGTCTTTGATAGGAGTCAACCATGACCTCTTTTCAGGCTCTGTCTCCAAGATCTAGCCGATCTCTATCCGTCAATGCTTCAAATATTAAGTATTCCAATCGAAACAAAGTATATCCATTGCGCATCCCTGAAACTGGCCAACATGGCCAGTGACTTGAATCCTTTCATTTCGATCGCTGAGGATGTGTGTAATGATGTAATACGTGAAGTCGGCTAGTAGCTCTTGGACCTGGTCGGGATAAGGAGCAAGACAATGCCCCCTAGCAAGATCAACTTCCTTAACTTTGCATACTACTAATCAGGAATCACATAGATATATAAAATTTCCACTCCAAGTCCTCTAGCAAGTTTGAGGCAGGCGGTCGAGGCTTTATACTAAGCATCATTGTTTGTTACCGGGAAATCGAGTTTCAGGACGTAGTAGATCGATCGTTCCTCAAGAGTCATTAACATGACTTCTGTGCCATAACACTGATCACTGGATGCTCCATCCGCGTACATTTTCCATTTGTTGGTTGGCTCTCTACTACTCGTCGAGTAGTCATCTGATGTAGTGAATTCGGGTATGAGGTCTGCTAATTTCCGTCCTTGGATAGCCCTTCGAAGGAAATAAGTGATATCGAATTGGCTTAGTTCGATATTCTATTTATGTAGTCTTTCAGACGTCTCAGGTTATTGTATGCCCTGTCGTAATGGCGGTAGGCATAGATGTTGATGGGGCGAGCCTAAAGGTAAGAGTGGAGCTTTCATGATGAATTCAATAGATATTGCGCTAGGCTTTTGTAGTTTCGGGTCGGTATCCAATGCATGGCTCGCGATAGTCGGTAAAATCACACATGCATGTCAGAATGGGTCCAAGGGAATATATCATCATTTATTTAGAAAAATCCAACTAATTCTTTTATCATCCTTGCACTGAGCTGTGATTCGATATTCAGCACCTAGAAAGGGTCGCCATGGCTGGTTGTAATGTCGACTGTCAGCTTAGTGGGTGTAATCCTGGATTCTTTCAGTTCAGATGTAACTATTTTTCATAACATTCAATGTGAAATATGGTTGGGACGGCCAACGTTGATGGTTACTCTGGTCGAATCCTAGAGTCTTGTCATGAGTATTTTGTTAGTCCTTGAGATGATGGTTTTGATGACAACAGCCTTAGAATAAGATTATAAAATATAAATACTAACATTATAGTTTAGATATATATGTATATGTAGGATTTAACCATGCAGGTACCTAGAATAAAGACTGTATAGTATAGAGATTCAAGATATCAAGATTGAAGACTCATGAGTATCAAGATTATCAAGAGTTCGAGATTTCAAGATAAGTATTGAGTCTAGAATAATGTTAAAACTTCATAATAGCACTGAAATCTTCACTCCATTTTTCTTTTGGGATGGAACCCATTTCTACCTTTTTAGTGGCTTACAAACCCACAACAAGTAGCTTACAAACCTACAACAAGTGGCTTACAAACCCACGAACATCCTGGTTTTGTACAAGTTCTCGAGTCCTGATATGATGAGATATTCTACAGGAAGAAGCTTGCAAAACTACTTCAAAATGATTTTCAAAACTACTTCAGAATGATTTTCAAAATTGCTTTTCAAACTGTTTTAGCCTTAAAAATTATCTTTTCAAATGATTTTCAAAAAGATGTTTTAGCCTTTAAATAGTCTCTGTCTTTGTTTTTAATAAACTCGTGTTTTTAAACTTCATTTGTTTTAAACTATCTTTATACTTAGATTTAAATATAAAATTATTGTAAAATTATATATATATTATTCTCTATATTTATCTATGTATTTTATCTATAGTCAAGTATATTTATAAAGTTTAAGATAGTTTTAATATAAGATAAAGGTTATTTTCAAAGAAAAACAAAACATCAAAATTTCCTTTGGGATGTCGACATGCCCGAGTACCCCATGTCAACATAATGTCAGTTAGGACCAAAAATTTGAATTTCAAAAGAAGTGTCTATTCGCCATAACCTTTCACGAATGGACATGACTGATGTTCTTCTATAAATAGGGGTTAGTTTCAACGAATTTAACATCAGATTTTCTGGTTTTTCACTTCTCTTCTTCTTCCACATTTTCTTATTCAAAATCCTATCATTACTCTGCCGAAATCAAAATTGAATCTAACTAGATTATCTCTGGTTTGATTCTCTATCACTATCTCAACAAGATCCAAGTGCTATTCAGAGTTATAGGCTTTTTGTAATCTATCTAGTGAGAAAAGGTGTGATTGTAGCCTTGGAAATCAATCAAGCTAGAAAAGGTGTGATTGTAGCCTTGGAAATCAATTGGGTGAACTTGTTGCCCCAGAAATCAAGTATCTCTACCCAGAGGATTGTGATTCTGGAGGGTGTACCTCGTAGCCTTGAAACCGAGGGTTGTAATTGTTGAATTGCTTTTGAAAGGAAATTCATACTTAGTTGTGCGGGACTGGATGTAGGGTAACCCCGAACCAGTATAAAATCCGGTGTGTTATTTCCTTTACTGCATTTACTTTATTTCTGCTCTGTGTTTGTTTCTGTGATTATATCTGTGTCTGAATATTGCATACATTTGTGTTCAAATTAACATAAACTCAAAAAGATTTAGTAATTTCTTAAAAACACTATTCACCTCCCCTCTAGTGTTATTCCTAGCCTTAAGATCCATATTCCGCATTCCTCACATTTGGTATCAGAGCAAGGTTTTCAAAAGTTTCATAATCTGATTTTTGAAAAAGTTTTTTTTAATGGCTATGTTTAAAAAATCTGTTAATGCATGTTTAGAAATATTCAGATCATCATTGTCTCTTGAGTCTGCATATAATCAATATTCAAATACAAGTTGTCTACTAAGATTGTGTGATGTGCAGGAATTATGCTTTATGGGAGTTGAGGAATCAATCTAGAACAAATAAACTGTGCAGATTAAAAAAGAACAAATGGATACTAGATAGTGGATGTTCTAGACACATGACTGGTAATCCAGATATACTGAATGATATATTATACAAAGACGGAGGACTGGTTAACTTTGGAGACAATTCAAAAGGTTATGTGATCGGCATCGGCAAAGTCGGTAACTTTGAAACTCCTATTATTACTAATATTTTGCTAGTTAAGAGTCTGAAACACAATCTGCTAAGTATAAGTCAACTATGCGATAAAGGATATAAAATTAAATTTGAAAAAGATAAGTGTCGCATTGAAGATTATAATTCAACCATAATATTTGAGGGAATTAGGAAAAAAGAATATTTATATTCTTAGTATGAAAATTTCAAATGATAACTTGTGTCTTTTGGCAAATGCAAGTGACCCTTGGATTTGGCATAAGAGATTTAGGCATTTGAATTTCAAACACTTATCTAGACTGTCAAAACATGATCTAGTAAGAGGCCTCCCTAAAATGAATTTTAAAGTAGATAGTCTATGTGATGCGTGTCAACTAGGAAAACATAGAAAAAGTTCCTTTAAATTAAAAGATTTGATTTCAACTTCAAAACCTCTTGAATTATTTCATCTTGATTTATTTGGTCCATCTCAAATTCAGTCATTAAATCACAGTAAATATGTTTTTGTAATTGTAGATGATTATTCTAGATTTACATGGACAATATTTTTGAAACATAAAAGTGATACTTTTGAATGTTTTAACAAATTTCAAAAAGGGTTCAAAATCAATTTTCTCAAAAAAGTTATAACTATCCGTAGTGATCACGGTGGTGAATTTGAAAATGAAAAGTATGAAGAATTCTGCAATAAAAAGGGAATAACTCACAATTTTTCATTTCCAAGAACTCCATAACAAGACATAGTAGTAGAACGTAAAAATAGGACGATTCAAGAGTGTGTGAGAACTATGCTTTCTGATAGTAATTTACCAAAGTACTTTTGGGCAGAAGCAGTTGCTACCGCCTGTTATATTTTAAATAGAATTTTAATTAGACCTTTAACTAATAAGACATCTTATGAACTTATTTTCTCAAAGAAACCTAAGGTATCTTATTTTAGAATTTTTGGAAGTAAATGTTTTATTTTAAATACAAAAGATAACTTAGATAAATTTGATCCTAAATCCGACAAAGGTATCTTTATTGGATACTCTAATAGAAGTAAAGCATACAGAGTATTTAATTTAAGAACTAATACCATCGAAGAAACAATGCATGTTTCATTTGATGAAAATTTCAAATTTTTTGAAGAAATAAATGATGAAGAGGATTTAATCACTCAAAACCAAGAGTCAACTGAAACTAATAATGAATTAAATCATCCTAATAAAAGGATTAAACTTTTAAAAGATCACCCTATAGAAAATATACTTGGAGATATGCAATCTATTGTTAAAACTAGAAACCAACTAAGTCAAATGAGTAATGTAGCTTTTATATCAACTATTGAACCCAAAAATCCAAAAGAAGCATCAACTGATGATTCATGGATTTTGGCTATGCAAGAAGAATTAAATCAATTCACTAGAAATGATGTTTGGGAACTTGTTCCTAGACCTGAAAATAAAAAAAAAATTGGAACTAAATGGGTTTATAAAAATAAAATGAATGAACAAGGAGAGGTTGTTAGAAATAAAGCCCGGTTAGTCGCTCAAGGTTATTGTGAAGAAGAAGGAATAGATTTTGATGAAACCTTTGCCCCCGTAGCAAGATTAGAAGCCATTAGGATTCTACTTGCTTTCGCAAATCATAATAATTTCAAATTATTTCAAATGGATGTTAAATGTGCATTTTTAAATGGTTTTGTAAAAGAAGAAGTATTTGTTAAACAACCACCACTTTTTGAACATGATAAATTTCCAAATCATGTTTACAAACTTAAGAAAGCGCTATATGGTCTAAAGCAAGCTCCTAAAGCCTGGTATGATAGACTAAGATCTTACTTGTTACAATCAAATTTTGAAATAGGTAAAGTAGATAATACTCTTTTTATTAAAAGAAATAAAAATGATATTCTACTAGTACAAGTCTACGTAGATGATATCATTTTTGGATCAACTAATTTTGAAATGAATAAAGAATTTTCTGAAATAATGACAAAAGAGTTTGAGATGAGTCATATGGGTGAATTAAACTTCTTTCACGACCCGACTTTCTTAGCCCAGAAAGACGCATCATGATTTAAGAAAGAAAGGGATAGAAGAAGAAAAGATAGAAAAGAAAGAAACTCAACAATATCAGAATCTCACAGCGGAACGAACTTGTATGGATTGAATGCTTTCAGAACATCGTCAGGTGGACGATGAGCATTCTAATTGAAGCATCACAGAACATCAAATTCAACAGTAAGTCTCAGCATCTAAATCAAAGATTATCAAGCATGCAAAGGATTTCAACAACAAAGAAAAATCAAAAGCATTTGCCAGATCAAAATTTAAAACCTGGAAAAAAAACCTGCTCTCTGTTCTTTTTGAAAAAGAGGTGAGTAAATTTCTTTTAAAAACAGTTTTAAATATGTTATTATACTTGGATGCATGTGATGAAATCTTGTAGTAATATAGTAGATAATGTTGCATGAATGTTTGATATGAATTATCTATTGTGATAATGTGATTTATCTATCTATTATAATATAACTGGATTTCCTATTAATGTTTTGGTTATCGTAAGGTAAAAACTTTTCCGTGTTTATGTGTGGGAAGTCTTACGAGATACTTTTTAAAGGAAAATAAATATTTAATTTGGCAATATCTATTTATATCTTTTCTAAAATTTAATATTGGTAAGATTTATCTTTCAAAGTTAATAATAAAAGAAAGTCGGGTTGTGACAACTTCTTTTTAGGATTACAAATAAAACAATTAGATAATGGTATCTTTATTAGTCAAGAAAAATATGCTAAAGACCTAGTTAGTAAATTTGGTTTGACTACTGCGAGTGGAAAACCCACTCCCATGGCAACCAATGAGTACCTTAGTAAAGAAGATCTCTCGAAAGATGTAGATCAAAAATTATATAGAGGAATGATTGGATCACTACTCTATATCACTGCGAGTAGACCTGATATCATGCATAGTGTCTGTCTTTGTGCAAGGTATCAATCCCAACCTAAAGAAACTCACTTAAAAGCTGTAAAACGTATTATAAGATATGTTAAACACACCTTTGATTATGGCTTATTTTATCCTAAAAATGATTCGTTTGATTTAATATCTTACTGTGATGCTGATTATGCTGGTTGTAAATCAGACCGAAAAAGTACAAATGGAACTTGTCACTTTTTAGGGCATTCTCTGATTTCCTGGTTTAGTAAAAAGAAAAACACAGTTTCTCTATCAACAACTGAAGCAGAGTATATTTCTACTGCTTTGGCTTGTTTTCAAGTAATATATATGCAACAAACTTTAAAAGATTTTGGTTCAAATATCTCAAAATCACCAATTTATTGTGATAATACTAGTGCAATAAATTTATCCAAAAATACTACTCAACATGATCGAACTAAACATATTGATATCAGACACCATTTTCTCAGAGATAATATAAGTAGAGAAGTAATTACTCTCGACTATATCAATTCTGAAAATCAAATTGCTGATATCTTAACAAAACCCTTAAATGAATCTACATTTACTAAATTAAGAAGAAAATTAGGTATTTGTTCATTAACTGAAATATAAAATATAAATAACAAAGTATAATTAAAAATTAATTCAAAATAAATTAAATAGGCAAAAATTCAAGAACCATGTCGACATCCCCCCTAGACCCATGTCGACATATAACGTTTTTAATCGACATAAAATAAATATTGTGTGTTCTTATATATGTTCTATTAAAAGTATTATTATATAGATTCTTAGTTAGGAGAGTTTTTAATTTAGGACTAAGTTTTAGGTTTACAAGTAAGTATTGATGATAATACTATCATCATATAGGATATTAGACTAAGAGTTATATAGTTTAGAATTAGTTTGTTTTTGTTGATGACAAAGGGGGAGAAATATAAAATAGAAGAGTTAGGCATATATTAAGGGGGAGTTATTAGATTTAGGGGGAGTCAATAGGATAGAAGTAATATTTTATAAACAAAGGTTGTCATCATCAAAAAGGGGGAGATTGTTAGTCCTTGAGATGATGGTTTTGATGACAACAACCTTAGAATAAGATTATAAAATATGAATACTAACATTATAGTTTAGATATATATGTATATGCAGGATTTAACCATGTAGGTACCAAGAATGAAGACTGTACAGTATAGAGATTCAAGATATCAAGATTGAAGACTCATGAGTATCAAGATTATCAAGAGTTCAAGATTTCAAGATAAGTATTGAGTCTAGAATAATGTTAAAACTTCATAATAGCACTGAAATCTTCACTCCATTTTTCTTTTGGGATGGAACCCATTTCTACATTTTTAGTGGCTTACAAACCCACGACAAGTAGCTTACAAACTTACGACAAGTGGCTTATAAACCCACGAACATCCTGGTTTTGTACAAGTTCTCGAGTCCTGATATGATGAGATATTCTGCAGGAAGAAGCTTGCAAAACTACTTCAAAATGATTTTCAAAACTACTTCAGAATGATTTTCAAAATTGCTTTTCAAAATGTTTTAGCCTTAAAAATTATCTTTTCAAATGATTTTCAAAAAGATGTTTTAGCCTTAAAATATTCTTTGTCTTTGTTTTTAATAAACTCGTGTTTTTAAACTTCGTTTATTTTAAACTATCTTTATGCTTAGATTTAAATATAAAATTATAGTAAAATTTTATATATATTATTCTCTATATTTATCTATGTATTTTATCTATAGTCAAGTATATTTATAAAGTTTAAAATAGTTTTAATATAAGATAAAGGTTATTTTCAAAGAAAATCAGAACATCAAAATTTCCTTTGGGATGTCGACATGCCCTAGTACCCCATTTCGACATAGTGTCAGTTAGGACCAAAAATTTGAATTTCAAAAGAAGTGTCTATTCGCCATAACCTTTCACGAATGGACATGACTGTTGTTCTTCTATAAATAGGGGTTAGTTTCAACGAATTTAACATCAGATTTTCTGGTTTTTCACTTCTCTTCTTCTTCCACATTTTCTTATTCAAAATCCTATCATTACTCTGCCGAAATCAACATTGAATCTAACTAGATTATCTCTGGTTTGATTCTCTATCACTATCTCAACAAGATCCAAGTGCTATTCAGAGTTATAGGCTTCTTTGAAATCTATCTAGCGAGAAAAGGTGTGATTGTAGCCTTGGAAATCAATTGGGTGAACTTGTTGCCCCGGAAATCAAGTATCTCTACCCAGAGGTTTGTGATTCTGGAGGGTGTACCTCGTAGCCTTGAAACCGAGGGTTGTAATTGTTGAATTGCTTTTGAAAGGAAATCCATACTTAGTTGTGCGGGACTGGATGTAGGGTAACCCCGAACCAGTATAAAATCCGGTATGTTCTTTCCTTTACTGCATTTACTTTATTTCTACATCTGTGTTTGTTTCTGTGATTATATCTGTGTCTGAATATTGCATACATTTGTGTTCAAATTAACATAAACTACTCAAAAAGATTTAGTAATTTCTTAAAAACACTATTCACCCCCTCTAGTGTTATTCCTAGCCTTAAGATCCATATTCCGCATTCCTCACATTGTTAAGTCTAATAATGAAGGGCTCTGAATGCTCTAATTGATTACCTACAAATGGCCAAAGATCAGGCTTAAAAGCACGTTGAAGGAAATGTCGAGTAGGGGTCAGCCTCGAGTTGCGTGCAACTGCATAGCTGGATCTTGCTATGAGTTTGAATTTGCTTGTATATTCGAGTAACACATTTTCTATTCAATGCATTCATGATCCTTCACTCGCCTTTCAGGTTGGAGTGATAGTCAGTTGCCCACGAGTTTTGGCATCGATTTAATGATTCTATCTCTAGGCATTCTTTTGGTCGTAGCCTTGAGTAACTGTAAGCACTATATATAAGTTTCAATATTAAGCTATAGTAGCTAGGCTTTGCATGATCACGCTTCTACTCCCAGTCTCGGGTTGACAAATGTGTTGCATGGACGGTGGAGTCTTGCCCTAGCCATGTTTATATTCCCACCTAAACTCCAAAAACATAGAGTTGATCGGTGAATAGTCGGTTCACATTCATCCTACTTCTCACTCGTGTCCCCAAGCCTAGGGTATATACCGATAAGTAGGAAGGCCAACCATGCCCTCTTTAGCTCTACTCTCTTTCCCCTTGAATTGTGGGATCAGGTCAGTTGATGAAAGGCTGAGTCTCGCCTATCCTGGATTGTATTATGGTTTTTCATTCCAAGGAGAATACTCCAATGCGTCGTCAGTTTATGGGCGTAAGTTTGATACCGGACGGTCAGCCACGTCCACTTTGGTTCATGTTCTGTAATCAGATCTTGGGGTAAAGTTGCCTCAAGAGCAGTTGGGTCATGCTCATCCAGTTTCATACTCCTCCTGATGGATCGAAGAAGGGTGCTGGAGAATTAATGACCAAGTCTTCATGGTTTACACTCATTTCCACACTCTGGTGGTCAAAGTTTTTCAAGGGACATTCGAATCACATTCGTATGTGCTTGGTATGGATCGATATTGACCCTCGATCTGAGGTATGATATAGTCGGTCGTTCGTAGCTTTGGATGCCATTCTGATTGGCTCTGTATTGAGGTTTCCTTGCAGTTGTTGCCTTAAGTTGTAAAGAACGCCAAACTAGAGCTACAATGAGCTGTCGTATTTAGCTTTTAGTGATTTGTATTCTTGCTTCATACATTGATTTGGCCAGGCCACAAATCAGATGGTCGAACTCCATCCCTAGCGAGTTTATACTCCTCCCGTCGATTTTAGGCCAAAGATTGCAGAATAGAGAACGGTCGGAATCCACTCATCTATTTATCAAAGTTTATACGCCACTCTGCATTCTGGTGACTTAGAGTTATTCTTCCCCCGGTCGGCTCGTGCCCAATTTGTGTTTATGCTTCAGTCCATGCTCCAGGAACGTAGAGAATTGTCGAATAGTTTATGCTCTAGTCCACAGTTCGGGACGTAGAGATTTTTGTCAAGTCGTTAATACTCAGGTTCGCGCTCTGGGGACTCAGAATACTCTAGTCCGCTTCAGGGACTTAGAGATTTTCAAGTCATTTATACTCTAGTCCGCACTCTGGGGACTTAGAGTACTCCAGTCCGCACTTTGGGGACTTGGAGATTTTAAGTCGTTTGTATTCTAGCCCGCACTTTGGGGACTTAGAGATTTTCAAGTCTTTTGTACTCTAGTCCGGACTCTGGGGACTTAGAGTACTCCAGTCCGCACTCTGGGGACTTGGAGATTTTAAGTTGTTGTACTCTAGTCCGCACTCTGGGGACTTAGAGTACTCCAGTCTGCACTCTGGGGACTTGGAGATTTTAAGTCGTTTATACTCTAGGCCGCACTCTGGGGACTTAGAGTACTCCAGTCTGCACTCTAGGAACTTGGAGATTTTAAGTCGTTTATACTATAGTCCGCACTCTGGAGACTTAGAGTACTCCAGTCCGCACTTTAGGAACTTGGAGATTTTGAGTCGTTTATACTCTAGTCCGTAATCTGGAGACTTAGAGTACTCCAGTCCGCGCTCTTGGGACTTGGAGATTTTAAGTCGTTTATACTCTAGTCCGCACTCTGGGGGCCTTAGAGTACTCCAGTCCGCACTCTAGGAACTTGGAGATTTTAAGTCGTTTATACTCCAGTCCGCACTCTGGGGACTTAGAGTACTCCAGTTCGCACTCTGGGGACTTGGAGATTTTAAGTCGTTTGTATTCTATCCCGCACTCTGGGGACTTAGTGATTTTCAAGTCGTTTATACTCTAGTCCGCACTCTGGGGACTTGGAGATTTTAAGTCGTTTATACTCTAGTCCGTACTCTGGGGACTTGATTACTCCAGTCCGCACTCTGGGGACTTAGAGATTTTAAGTCGTTTATATTGTAGTCCGCACTCTGAGGACTTAGAGTACTCCAGTCCGCACTCTACGAACTTGGAGATTTTAAGTCGTTTATACTCTAGTCCGCACTCTGGAGACTTAGAGTACTCCAGTCCACACTCTGTGGACTTAGAGATTTTAAGTCGTTTATACTCTAGTCCGCACTCTGGAGACTTAGAGTACTCCAGTCCGCACTCTGGGGACTTATAGATTTTAAGTCGTTTATACTGTAGCCCGCACTCTGGGGACTTAGAGTATTCCAGTCCGCACTCTGGGGACTTGGAGATTTTTTGTTGATAGTAGTTGTATTTCATCCCGTTTGATTTGAATTTCATTTACCGTATCGAGGGAAATGTCGTCAAATGAACGGTCGAACCGCGTTCGTTCATGGAATGGAACTTTGCCCCCAGCATCAAGGATGAAACTTGAAAAATAGAAGATTGATTCTCATTCGCTTGGTGATTATAGATCTTCCAATCAAGTCAAGGAAGGAGGTATATGATAGATGGTTGGATCACATCCATGCTGGGGTTGGATAATCAAGTCTTGCACAATTTGCTTCGTATATCTTTCTAGAAAACGAGGATGATGGATTACTGGGTAGACAAAGTAAGTTGCATATGTTTCAAGGTGCAGTCGCATCCATGTATTGAGAGCGATGGTTAACGAGTAGGCAGTCTATCACAACTACTTCAAGTCGGGCTTTCGAACCACCTTTTGTGTTCAGGGTGGGATTTGATGTGTAGATGATCAAATCATGTCTGCTCTAGTTAGATCCCAGTATCGCTGAGCTCCATGAGAGGAATATGTATTTTATCGAACTTTACTTTATGACCCGAGGATTGGATGATCGAGCCACATTCATTCCAAGCCTTGTTTAGGTCTCCAAGGAAAATGTGGAGGTCGATGAATGGATGGTCGATCATGTTGGCTTTGTGTTGAGCTCTGACCGTGATGAGCTTTTCAATCTCTAGTCCTTGTGAAAGTTTATATGGATCGATAATATAGTTAAACTACGACTAGCAAGTGCGGAATTATAAATAATAGTAAATGGCAGTAATAAAAATGACACCAGGGATTTTTATACTGGTTCGAACTTCTCGTTCTACGTCCAGTCCCAGACTCCTTCTGGAATTTCTCTAACAACCCTCACTTAACCCGGAGGAACAGGTATTACACCGCCTGAGCAACCGAACAGGACTTTCCGCCTAAGCAACCGAATAGGACTTTTCCGCCTAAGCAACCGAATAGGACTTCAAATACAATTTGATAAATTGTTTCTTGACTTGTGTGTTCTTTGAATAACATGAATATAGTCAATGTAGTACACCCTTCCTATAATCTTCTTGATATGATGATTTGAATGTGCAAAGATAGGAAGTATAGATTGAAAATCACTTGTGATTATGATAATACAAAGCAAGTATAGATAGAAAGAATTAGTTATTAAAATAGTGAATTTTCATCTCTATTTATAGTAATGAATAGTCTTAATTTAATAGTTGCAACTCTTTGAAGAAGTGCAACTCTTGGTGAAGAAGACAACTCTTCAGATTTTGATATTTTATGAAGAGATGCTTCAGTTCGTCAAGTTCAGATGTCTGAGATAAAAGTGACAGATGTCTGAATAATTTTGAATTTCGAAAAAATCAAAGGAAAACAAAAACAGTTAATTTAGACGTCTGTCTTTTAATTCAGACGTCTGTCTAGGGTGACAGACGTCTGTTATTAAATTGACAGACGTCTATTTCATATAGAAATAGAGGCATTAACAACATAGAGTTCAGACGTCTGTTATATTAATTTAGACGTCTGATATTGATGTCAGACGTCTGAATTAATATACAGACGTCTATTTCTGTACTGTTTTGTTCCTTTGTCCATTTTAGTATTTTTGAACTTGAGAAAATATATAATTTTGAAAATACCTTTTTATATTTATTTTAAAGCATGATTTTCAAAAGTATATTTGTGTGTGTGTGTGTTTCATCACCATATCAGAGATTGTACATATATATCTAAAAGATTTTGTTTAAGAACTTTAATCTTGTTGATGATAATAGCTTCTTTTGACGATTCCTGCACGAATATTTGACATAATAGTATATAGATTGAAATATATAGTTGTCGCATTAAAATCGAAGAAGGCAGGTTTCAACATTCTCCCCCTTTTTGATGATGACAACTATATAATTCATCGATTAGTATAATCATACCTTTTGCTCCCCCTGTCAATATGACCATATTATATAGCAGAAATATAATTATTTCTCCCCCTTTGTCATTAACAAAAAGAATTGTTGGGGTTGTTTTGGATAAAAAGAAGTAACAAAACTGTGAATAACACACTAATTAAGAGATGTAAACAGACCAAGCAAGATAATAACAAAAAAATGTTTAGGATACATCATTTGTTTACCTAACATAGTTGATTAAGAAAGACAGAGAAAATTATACAATCTTATCATTCACCATTGTTTGAACCAAAAAAAAATTTTATGAGAGAAGACATTGATAGAACCAAAAGAGAAACCAAAAGAAAACCATCTTCATTCACCATTCTCCCCAAGTTGGAGAAGAAGGAGGAGAAGATCCATGAGACTTTTTCCATAATTGACGAAGAATTGTCTTGATATTTTTCAATTCTCGTGCATTCTCTTCGACTTTGGCATCTAAGTAATCGAATCTAGAATTGATGGAAGAAAAGCCTTGTGCTATTTGTTGAGAAATTTTCTTTTGATTTTTAGAAATAGTGATGTCGGATTTGAGCTTTTCATTTTTAGTATACGAGCGAGAAGTACCAGAAATTAGTTCTATCTCGAAATTTTCCGAATTTGGGCTTTGGATAAAAGCTTGCTCAAAAGCTTCATCTTCATCTTCTTCTTCATCTTCCCTTTCTTCATCATCCTTTTCTTTTTCAGTATCGCCGTCATCTCCATTATGTCCGGAACTACTTACTTTTGCTTTTCCTTTTTCTTTTTGTAAAGCAAGTTGTTCCGCTTTATAATCATTAAATGTTGGAAATGTCGGAGGAGATTCTGGTAATCCCATTAAACTGAAGAAGCGAATGTTGGATACCTTGATTTTTTCAAATTCAATTGACGGACTTTGAATAGAGAAGGCAGTTAGAATTCGAGTAATATAGGGAGCATAGATAATTGAGCGTTTCTTGGAGTCATGATAAGTGCGAAAAGCATCATAAAAGTATTGAGCCCAATTGATTTGAGTATTGGATATAATTGATTGAAGTGCCTTATCTTCACCATCGTAAATGACCTCATGGCTTCCTTGCCGGGGAAAAATTGTTTTTATTAGCATTCTAAGCAATAGTCGAGGTCGAGGACGAAGATGATTTGATCTATCTATGGATTTTTCAGGTTCAAAAAGATAATATTCTATTTGTTTAAGTTCCTCTCCTTCTAACTTAAAGTCATCTATGTCGACTCCTTCCGAGCTACATTTTAAAATTCGTCCAATGTCAGAAGGAATTATTTGCAGAATGTTTCCAAAAACGCTTGTCCAAAGCGTTCCTTTTTCTCGATGAAGTCTAATTTTTGGATTGTTAACATTCGCTAGAAATAATAAAACACTAAGTCTACCAATGTTGACTTGATTATCTTTGAAATCAATAAGGCTTGTAATCTGAGATCTATCAGTATAGAGCCTAAGTTTGTAGAAAGGAAAATGATCAAGATTATGAAAAATACCATGAAATGATTGAAGAGAACATAAATGCTTGTAACGAGCCATGCTTCGAGGTTCGTGGTATAACCAAGCTTCAATTTGATCTTCCGAAGGAAGAATGTGAGGAGGTTGTTGAGATGAATCTCCTTTTTGTTTTTTAGATTTGGGCGCCATATGATTAATTGGAAAAAGCTAGGGTTTCGAGTTTGAGAGACAAAAAAGACGAGAAGAAGAAAATATACCGTTGGAATGATTTTTATAGATTTCTTCTTAATAGGGTTTAGGACGTCTGAAAAATAAACAGACGTCTGAGATTCTGTAGAATAAAATCAAAGACAAGAAGAACAGACGTCTAAATATTTATGACAGACGTCTAAGACGTATGACAGACGTCTAAAAATAATTGACAGACGACTCAGAAGGTTTAAAATGAAACAGAGAGTAAAAAACATTTTGCACTAAATTCAGACGTTTGATAAGTTTATGTTTAGACGTCTATAATGAATAACAGACGTCTGTTATCTTTAAACAGACGGCTAATTGTAGGCTGCAAAAGTATAGTCAGATTTAAACGTCTGTGAAAAATGATTCAGACGTCTGTGTGGCTGAAAATAGTAAAAATAGTTGTTTTTACAGACGTCTGTTGAAAAATATAAACGTCTGTCTGTCAGATAAAAATGTTTCTTTATGCTTAGGCTTAAAAAAAAAATTTAATATTTTATTTATTTATATTGATAAGAACAGAAAACAAGTATAAATAAACAAATCAAACATACAGACATATATATTATCTATTTAGGAGTCTTTGGAGTTTTTGGAGACTTCGGAGACTTCCCTTTGGATGATTCGTGTTGATTTTGTTCAACAGACTGATTAATAGGAGACCATTGAGGTTGACGTTCCCATGAATTTGGGGATACATGAGGACGTTGAGGTGAGAGAATATGTGCATTCGTGTTGATCGGAGATGACCCACATATTTTTGCAGCACATCGTTCAAGAAAACTGAGTTGTCTTCCATGACTCTTTCCGGCGTATATCCCGTATGATGACTTTGTGGTGGTCATATCGGAATATAAGCTGGAGTTGGAGTCGGAAGTTCGGAAGACCCAGAACTAGGAGTTTCAAAATTAATTGAAGAATATTCAGATGTATAGGAGGGCTCATCTGGGGATGAACCAGCCATGGTATATAAGAATCATGCAAAGTTAAAAAACATATTTGAATAATTTTTTTGTTTTCACCTTTGTAAAAAGAATAGAAAAGCTGAATGATAATTTTCTTTGGTAAGAAGAGATTTATAGACAACTAAAGGCTAAAAAATAAATGGTTAAGATTAAAAGAAGAGAAAATTTAATGTTAACCAGAAACAATATGTGTGGGTAAAAAAATTTAAATAAAGACAGAATAGCTGAAGTATACTTCATAAATTTTTGAGAGAGATAATACCAAGTTCTCGTCTCAATTTTACAAAAATGTTTTCATTTAAAGGTTTGGTAAAAATATCTGCTAATTGATTTTCCGAAGATATAAATTCTAGATTGATTATATCTTTTTCAATATTATCACGAAGAAAATGATGACGAATATCAATATGTTTTGTCCGTGAATGATTTACTGGATTTTTAGATAAATTAATAGCACTAGAGTTATCACAGAAGATTGTAGATTTGGATAAGTTAAAACCAAAATCTTGAAGAGTTTGTTGCATATAAATTACTTGAGCACATGCCAAAGCTGCAGATATATATTCTGCTTCACAAGTAGAAAGTGATACGCAATTTTGTTTCTTACTGAACCAAGATACTAGAGACCGTCCAATGAAGTGACAAGTCCCACTTGTACTTTTTCTATCCGTCCGACTTCCTCCAAAATCAGCATCACTATATGATACTAATTCAAAAGGACATTCTTTCGGATAAAATAGTCCAAAATCTTTGGTTTTGTTGAGATAACGTAAAATACGTTTCACTGCTCTAATATGTGATTCTTTAGGATCGGCTTGAAATCGTGCACACAAACAGACACTCATCATTATATCGGGTCTACTAGCAGTTAAATATAATAACGATCCAATCATACTTCGATATAACTTTTGGTCTACACTCTTGCCATTTTCATCTTTTTCAAGATGTATGGTTGTACTCATAGGAGTTGGTTTGGCAGAGGTATTTTCCAAACCAAAGCGTTTGATTAAATTATTACAATATTTTTCTTGATTTATAAAAATACCATTATTAATTTGTTTAATTTGAAGTCCAAGAAAATATGTTAATTCTCCCATACGAGACATTTCAAATTCATTTGTCATTATTTTAGAAAATTCTTGACATAATTTATCATTAGTTGACCCAAAAATAATATCATCTACATAAATTTGAACAATTAAAATATCATGTTTCTTTTTCTTAATAAAAAGAGTTTGATCAACCTTTCCAATTTCAAAACCAGAATTGATTAAATAAGTTTTTAAACGATCATACCAAGCATGAGGTGCTTGTTTCGAACCATATAAAGCCTTTTTAAGTTTATAAACATGTTCTGGAAATTGTTCGTGTATAAACAAGGGAGGTTGTTCAACATAAACATTTTCTTTAATAAATTCATTTAAAAAAGCACTTTTAACATCCATTTGATATAATTTGAAATCATGAAAGCAAGCATAGGCTAATAGAATTCGTATTGCTTCTAATCTTGCGACAGGAGCAAATGTTTCTTCATAGTCAATTCCTTCTTCCTGATTATATCCTTGAGCAACTAATCTAGCTTTATTTCTAGTGATATTACCATTTTCATCAGCTTTATTTTTAAAAACCCATTTAGTGCCAATAACTGTTTGATCATTTGGTCGTGGAACTAAATCCCAAACGTCATTTCTTTCGAATTAGTTTAGTTCTTCTTGCATCGCAATAATCCAATAATCATTAGTTGAGGCTTCCTTAATATTTTTAGGTTCTATATTAGAAAGAAACGCTATATGACCCATTTGATTTAGCTGATTTCTTGTTTTAACTCTTTCATCAATTTCTCCTATTATATTTTGAATTGGATGATCTTTTAAAATTCTTGGTGGAGATTTTAATTCAGTTTCAAATTGATTTATAGAAGTGATATTGTCAGGTGTATTGTTGTCAAAAGTAGAATTTGAATTTGTTACAATGTCTTCATCATCATTTGTTTTAATTTTGAAATATTCATCAAATGATACATGAAGTGTTTCTTCAATAGATTTAGTTCTTATATTATAGATTCTATATGCTTTGCTTCGTTCGGAATATCCGATGAATATACATTCATCCGATTTTGGATCAAACTTACCTAATTGATCTTTTGTATTTAAAGCAAAACATTTAGAACCAAAAATTTTAAAGTAAGATATATTAGGTTTTCTACCGATGAAGAGTTCATATGGAGTATGTTTAGTTAAAGGTCGAATAGATACACAATTTAGGACATAACAAGCAGTAGCAACGGCTTCTGCCCAAAATTGTTTTGGAAGAGTGGTTCCATTCAATAAAGTCCCAGCACATTCTTGAAGTGTTCTATTTTTACGTTCAACAACTCCATTTTGTTGAGGCGTTCTTGGAAATGAAAAGTTATGAAATATTCCTTTTTTATTACAAAACTTCTCAAACATTTCATTTTCAAATTCTCCTCCATGGTCACTTCTAATATTTTTAATTTTTACATTTTTAATATTTTGAATACGTTTAGCAAAGATTTTGAAATTTTCAAAAGTCTCACTTTTGTTTTTCATAAATAAAGTCCAAGTATATCTAGAGAAGTCATCAACTATTACAAAGACATATCTATTGTGATTAATAGATTGAGTCTGAGTTGGTCCAAATAAGTCTAGATGCAACAATTCAAGAGGTTGCAAAGTTGAGATGATCTTCTTGGATTTAAAAGTAGATTTAGTTAGCTTTCCTAGTTGACAAGCATCACAAATGCTATTTACCTTAAAATTCATTTTAGGTAATTCTTTTACCAAATTATTTTTGGATAACTTATTAATAGCTTTGAAATTTATATGACAAAATCTTTTATGCCATAGCCAAGGATCATTTTCTTTGACTAATAAGCACATATTTGTATTATGATTTATTTTCATATTTAAAATATAAATATTATGATCTCTTACTCCTTCGAAAATGATATTTTTGTTGTGATAAAAAATATTGCATTTATTTTCAGAAAATACTATGTTAAAACCTTTATCACATAATTGACTAATACTTAGTAAGTTATGTTTTAAATTTTTAACTAATAAGACATTTGTAATAAGAGGTAATTTAGATGTACCGTCATTGCTCACATCGCCTTTGCCGATGATGTAACCTTTTGAATTATCTCCAAAAGTGACAGATCCTCCATCTGAGTAGATAATGTTAGTTAACATATTTTTGTCGCCTGTCATATGTTTTGAGCAACCACTGTCTAGAATCCATTTTCCTCTTTTCTTAATCGGTACCTGCAAAAAATATTGAAATTCTATTGGTACCCACTTCCTTTATAGGGTCCTAAGGGTTAAATCTTAGGAAGCCAAACCCAGTTGGGTTTAGAGTTCCCTTTAAAAATAAAATTTTCATTCTTATGTACAGACATAATAAAAGATTTAATGTAGTTTTTCTTAATCAAATTATTATTAGTTTTTGGAACCTAAATCATAATTGATTTTGGATGAATAATTTTTGAAGAAGATTTTTGAGTAGATATAGATTCCTTTTTCTTAAAATTAGTATATAAAGAACCATTATTTTTAGAATTCTTTTGTATTGGTTTTTTATATCCTAACCCCTTTTTATTTGAACAAGTTTGAGAATTCTCAATTATTTTAGAGAGACTCTCTCTTCCACTGTTAAATTTAGAAACATTTTTAGAAATATTTTCCAGTTTTGTTTTAAGATTAGATACTTCTATATCAAGTGTTTTAATATTAGAGTTTAAATCATAATTTTCTTTTGCTAATTTAACATTCTCATATTTCTGTCTTTCTATTTCACTGCTTAAATCAGTGAATTGAGATGTTATGTTAACATAAGATTCTTGAGATTTTACTAATTCTTCCTCTAATATTTTCTTTTCATCTTTTAATATGTCAGTTTCTATTTCAGTTCTATTTAATTTTCCTAAAGCATCTTTATATTTACTCTTTAGAATTCTAAGTTTATCTAACAATTCAGAGTTTATTTCTATTAAATCGTCAAAAGTTAGATCACTTACATCATCATTTGTTGCCATAAAACAAACGTTGGCTTGTTCTGAATCACTGTCATTTTCACTGTCTGATGAAGAAGATTCTATATCATCCCATGTAACTGAGAAGGCTTGTTTCTTTTTATATTTGTCCTTTTTGAGATTATTTTCTTTCTTCCGATCAGGACAATCTTTCTTTATGTGGCCCTTCTTGTGACATTTGTAGCATTCAAGAGATGAACTTGATGGCTTATTAAAACCCTTGTTATTTCCAAATTTATTACCCTTTTTTAATTTTAAAAACTTTTTGAAATTCTTAGCTATAAATGCCATATCATCTTCTGATTCAGAGTCTTCTTTTTCTGCTTGAAAAGCGATAGTTTTCTTGTCCTGTGCTTGTGCTCGTCTTGCCTGCAAATTTACTTCATAGGACATTAGATTTCCTATTAACTCTTCTGTTTTTATGGTTGAAATATCATTAGCTTCCTCGATAGCTAAGACTTTTCGTTCCCATTCATCAGTTAAAGAGTTAAGGATTTTTGATACAACATCAGATTCAGTAAAAGTGACTTCTAAAGATAAAAGTGAGTGATAAATATCCTGGAATCTAGAGTACATTTCACAAATACTTTCTCCTTGTTTCATCCTAAAGTTTTGAAATTGGTTTTTAAGCATAGAGATCTTGCTTTGTTTTACTTTATTTGTTCCTTCGTGTGTAACCTTAAGAGTATTCCAAATTTCATATCCAGTTTTACAAATACTAACTCGATTAAATTCATTTTTGTCTAATGCGCAAAATAACATGTTCATTGCTTTTGCGTTTGCTGTAGCATCTAGTTTTTGTGTATTAGACCAAGCAGCATATCCTGTAGTAGGAATATGATATTCAGTTTGAATGATATTCCAAGTTTCAAATCCACTTGCTTGCATAAAAATTCTCATTCTAGTTGACCAATAACTATAATTTAATCCGTTAAACAATGGTGGTCGTGTAGTGGCTTGTCCCTCAGTAAAACTGTTGCTAGTGTTATTGTCCATATTTTAAAAAATATCAGATAACTATGTTATAGTTATGTGATGACCTTGCTTTGATACCAAATGAAAGTCTATATGGATCGATAATATAGTTAAACTACGACTAGCAAGTGCGGAATTATAAATAATAGTAAATGGCAGTAATAAAAATGACACCAGGGATTTTTATACAGGTTCGAACTTCTCGTTCTACGTCCAGTCCCATACTCCTTCTGGAATTTCTCTAACAACCCTCACTTAACCCGGAGGAACAGGTATTACACCGCCTGAGCAACCGAACAGGACTTTCCGCCTAAGCAACCGAATAGGACTTTTCCGCCTAAGCAACCGAATAGGACTTCAAATACAATTTGATAAATTGTTTCTTGACTTGTGTGTTCTTTGAATAACATGAATATAGTCAATGTAGTACACCCTTCCTATAATCTTCTTGATATGATGATTTGAATGTGCAAAGATAGGAAGTATAGATTGAAAATCACTTGTGATTATGATAATACAAAGCAAGTATAGATAGAAAGAATTAGTTATTAAAATAGTGAATTTTCATCTCTATTTATAGTAATGAATAGTCTTAATTTAATAGTTGCAACTCTTTGAAGAAGTGCAACTCTTGGTGAAGAAGACAACTCTTCAGATTTTGATATTTTATGAAGAGATGCTTCAGTTCGTCAAGTTCAGATGTCTGAGATAAAAGTGACAAATGTCTGAATAATTTTGAATTTCGAAAAAATCAAAGGAAAACAAAAACAGTTAATTTAGACGTCTGTCTTTTAATTCAGACGTCTGTCTAGGGTGACAGACGTCTGTTATTAAATTGACAGACGTCTATTTCATATAGAAATAGAGGCATTAACAACATAGAGTTCAGACGTCTGTTATATTAATTTAGACGTCTGATATTGATGTCAGACGTCTGAATTAATATACAGACGTCTATTTCTGTACTGTTTTGTTCCTTTGTCCATTTTAGTATTTTTGAACTTGAGAAAATATATAATTTTGAAAATACCTTTTTATATTTATTTTAAAGCATGATTTTCAAAAGTATATTTGTGTGTGTGTGTGTTTCATCACCATATCAGAGATTGTACATATATATCTAAAAGATTTTGTTTAAGAACTTTAATCTTGTTGATGATAATAGCTTCTTTAGACGATTCCTGCACGAATATTTGACATAATAGTATATAGATTGAAATATATAGTTGTCGCATTAAAATCGAAGAAGGAAGGTTTCAACACCTTGGCCCCAAATCAAAGGCACATGGTTGATGATGAGCGATCGAATCATGCTCGTCTTGATGAAACTCCACAAATCCGATTAAGGTTTGCATGGATTGGTTGGCGGCCAACTCAGAGTACTTGGTCACCTACATCATTTTGGAAGAAGTTTAGTTTAAGTCGGTCATAATTTAAAGCACAATCGAAATTGAAATAGGAATAATCCGAAGAAGATTGGTATAAATCTCGTTGATAAGTGGAGCAGCATTGTGTGCTTTTCAACTCTGCCCCTAGCCCCTTCTAGCGGGATGTCGACTACCAACAGTTCAATTATTAATTGGAGTTCTTTATTGATGGGCATCCTCAGTTCCTGGCTCACCCTTATAGAAGGCTTGCACGTACTATTGAAGCTTTCCTTTCCGAAAAAGATTTTCGATCACACCTCGAAGGTGTTTGTAATCGCCAATGTTAGGATTAGTGTGCATCTTGGAATATACAACATTCCCCTGATTTTCTCTGGACTTTGGTGGACTCTCTCGAGGTTGGTTTTCAGTACCACTCTGAGTCTTAAGCTTCCAAGTAGAGGCTATCGATTGAATCTACCAAAGAGCATATGAGTCGAATTTTGAGATCTTGTTTTTGTCTACTAGAATTAGTGTCCTTAGCCGACGGGCCTGCATTGTTATTTTTCCTAGTCTGCTCCACTCCTCCTCACTTTGGTTATGATTCATTTAATAAAAGAAATGATCCATAGTCGTAGGAGGCTCTTCAGCTAACTAGCTGCCAAAATATATCTGGAGGTCGACTCTCCTCAAACGCGATCAGTATGATATCCTTGATAGTATTTGGAATAAATTGCTTAGAGCCAAACATTAGTTTGCTTGGAGTCACTAAATTCGAAGTGTTGGGTCAGCGAAGAATGGTGCTTGGAGTCATCTTGGCATTTGCTAGAGTCATATCATCTATGTTTTCCAACCTTTGGGAGTACCATTTGAATAGCGGTTGCTTGTCCGTTCCCTTGATGCTGTTCGTAAGCTGCCGTTAGATCCTCTATGCCCTGGTTGATCATGGGATGTCAGGGAAGTGGATAGAATGTTCCTTTATTAAGTTGAGTTTTTTAGCCTATTTTTCAGAAATTTGGGTTGTACCTGAAATTTATTTTTTTTCAAAATAGGGGTCGTATAAGAGACCGGTGTAACTTAAGTTTGGATCGGCTAAGCATGGCTCGGCCTGGATGTCGTTCGGCATAGAGATGGGGCTCGGCCTGGATGCCGTTCGGCATAGGGAAGCGGCTCGGCCTGGATGCCGTTCGGCATAGGGATACGGCTCGGCATGGATGCCGCTCGGCATAGTCTTGCGGTTCGGCCTGGATGCCGCTCGGCATAGGGATGCGGCTCGGCCTGGATGCCGCTCGGCATAGGCTTGCGGCTCGGCCTGGATGTCGTTCGGCATAGGAATACGGCTTGGCCTGGCTGCCGCTCGGCATAAGCTTGCGGCTCGGCCTGGATGCCGCTCGGCATAGTCTTGTGGCTCGGCCTGGATGCCGCTCGGCATAGGGATGCGGCTCGGCCTGGATGCCGCTCGGCATAGCCTTGTGGCTCGACCTTGATGCCGTTCGGCATATATCGCTCGGCATAGACATTTTCTGGAGTGGTCGGCATACGCCTTTTCTGGAGCGGTCGGCATACGCCTTTTCTGGGGAGATCAGATGAATTGCCTTCAGAGGAGGGTCAGCCTTCATTCAACTTGAGTGCAAACTTGAACGTCCAATCCCTAAATCTTGCGTAGACTTGGTTTCTCTGACTACGGTTATCAGCTTCCTTTAGATTTCTTTCAAATATGAGTAGAATAGCATGTTTGCTGGTAAACAACTGGATCTATCTCGCGAATAGGGAAATCCACTAGTAGACGATGAGATCCAATCAAGTTGAGAATTCAATTCTCAGTGAAAGCACCAAAGTGTTAGCACCAAAATTGGTCACTAACCTCCTTGAGAAAGATTATGTAGAAGATTAATGAAGAAGATAAATTAGAACTGAAAAATAGTGTAATTCAATGCCAAAAGAACAACAAAAACGAGAACACCAGATTTATAGTGGTTCGGCGTAACTGCCTACGTCCACTTTGAGTTTTGATCTTTATTGCTTTCATAAATAATTGAAAACAGATACAATCCGTATATTAATGACTTGAATACAAGTTTGAACTGAAAAATAATAAGTTTTGAAAGTGGCAGAGTTTCCCCAGTGTTCTTGAAAAAAGGTCCTTTTTCAGCAGGCCCCTGCCCCTCTATTTAAAGACAAAGATGGGTTGGACTTCCCTCACGGGCCTTGGAACAAGGTTCCTCGGCCCATAGTAGATGACTACTGCACACCGTTCCATGCAAGCCGAACGAGACATGCCGGACGAGACAAGCCGGACCACATTTGGCCAAACTAGGAACTATGCGCTATCGTGGTTGAACGACGTTTGCCGAGCGAGGCATGCCGAGTGACGCCCTCACTCAAGGTTGAATGTTAACCTCTTCTTAGAACTTGTGTGATATGTTGACGACAAGCGATGAATGTAGGCCGGGCGGCAATCATATGCCGCATGAGAGATTTCTGCCTAGTAAGGTCTGAAGACAGACGAATCCCTGCATGTCGAACGAGGTTCCGCGCCGAGCGAGGCTCTATGCCGGTCAAGGCTCTACGTCGAGCGAGACTCTGTGCCGATCGAGGTTATATGCCGAGCAAGACTTTTGGTGCCGGACGATGGCTTTGCATGCCGAATGGGAACTCTGTGCCGAGCCTCTCGTTACCGGGTCAAACAACCGGTTAATAGGTTGAAATGATAAACCCAAGCGATTTTCATTGAATTGAAATTTGGGATTGCGAGTTGAAAAGATATATACCCGTATATATTTAAATTACGGATTGAAATGATAAATATCTGTATCACTTGACCATAAGATAGAAAATTATATACAAACACTGTTGGTCTATATATAAATATTTTGAAAATGATTTCTACGGTTTTGGAAAGAAATATATGGTTTAATAAATATTGATTTCAAGATATATATAAATGTATTTTATAAAGTTTAAATTCTTGATTTTAAATTTATATGTTTTGAAAATTTTAAAATTTTAAGTTAGTTTCGAAATTATAAATTTTAAGATTTACTTACAATTTTACTATCTTTAGATATGTATAAATTAGTTCTAAAGATAAATAAGTTTAATAATAAAGTTTGATATAATTAAAATATAATATGTTTAAGTATTTATTTAAAATAATATTTTAAATTAGATTTTATAATGCAATTTATAAATTAAGGTTGGAAAGATAAATAGATATTGATTTGAAATTTATTTGCTAAGAATTTTAATTGATAAAAATCAATTTGAAACTTATTGAATTTGAGATTTGAAAATACGATTTTATAACTTGATTTGGTTTAAGGTGATTAAATGAATATTTCAAGATCAAAAAAATTGTTTATATTGGATTTGTTAAGTGAATATTTCAAAACTAAATAATAATGAAGTTAAATTATGATACATATATATACACAAAATTATCAATTTAGTTTTAAATGTTGAATATTAAAGATTTGAAATATATTGAAATTAAAATGGTTTATTTTGTGGTTCAATCTGTATTTGAAATCGATATAAATTGAATTGGTTTATTGTGGAACTGAATTGAATTGAATTAATGAATTGAGATTTGAATAAAAATTTGAATTTTGGAATTCGAGTTGATTTGAATCGATTTGTGGAATTTGAGGAAATTATTATTATATGAAGTATCTAATATATATATAAGTAATTTACCTTATAAATTATTTTAATATAAAGCATTTTAATACAAACTATTTAATATAAACTATTTTATTTTATAAACTACTTTATTATATATATACTATTATTAATGTCTAAACTGTTCAAGTGGAAGGTTATGATTTCAAAGTTATAAATTCCAAAGTTATGTCTTTAAAGAGTTATGATTTTTAAAATATTATAAATTCTAAGTTTAAAATGTCGGAAGTGTTATAACTTTGAAAGCATTATTGATTTTATTGTTTGATATGGTTTTGAAATGGATATGATATTTTGGTTTGAAGTATAAATTATTTTAAAATGACCACGGTGTTTTAATGATGTTTGGATGTTAATAGCGTGTATTTCTACATAGTAGATAGTTCCACGGATCCATAGAGGATGGTTATCCCAAACATCCTTTAAGTTACTTGTATTTCAGTTGATATTTCACATGAGTTGGATTTATTGATATAAGAATGTTAATCCTAACTCGAGTGTTTTGTATTTTGCTTTATGCTCGGGTCAGACTGAGTGATACATCATTTGAGACTCACCTTTGGAGTTTGGAGCTTCGTTTGGAGATCCAAATAACGATTCAGCTTTCAGCTTTTCCAGTTGATTTGTTTGGAGAGGTCATCTGTCTGTATTGGAAACTTCACCGTATTTGAGATATTCTGCTGTATTTTATTCTAACTCTGATGTTTATATAGTAGATTCATGAACTACTACTTATCTATTCCGCTGCATTATTATTATATTACTCTGTATGTGTGATTTCTGTGATTTATTTATTTACTGTATATGCTGGGTTTGCCAAATTTAAATTAACAATCTGATATTTTGAACAATTCAAGTCCAACATGTGTGGATGCGAATGGTTGGAAATACCGGGTCATTCCATTGAAAGTTTGAAACGATCTAGTCATCAACCAAATGAAAATACATCTTACAATCTAGCCTTGCCACATCATCAATCTGCATATACTCCACCTCCTCAGGAAGAAATAGTTGAAAATAAAATTAACAGCTCATTTGCACTTGTTATAGTTTTAAAAACTCAGTAATTACTTTTCTTCCTCTCTCTCTTTTATTACTCTTCAAAACCAAATCTATGAATAAGCATAAAAATGAACGTAAGATTCCCTAAACCAGTATAAATCTGTCTTCGCTTTATTTCGTTATATTTTACTGCTTATATTGTCTTAACATTTACATTTAAGTTTGTACTACTTTCCATTTTTAGTTGCAAGCCGGGGACTCCAAAGTTCTCTTTTGGAGCAACTTAAAAATTGCATCAACATCATATTTGTAGTTTCATCTACGAAGTCAAAGTTCATGCAGTTAAGCTCAAATTTTGTTTCCAGTAAACATAACTTTTACCAAATCCTCTGCCAAAACTTAACACGGCTTATAAATTTAAAAATCCGAATATCTGATGAGGTTAAATAAAACAAAAATTGTAGACTCAAATGTCTATATATTTCTAATTTGGACATTTTAATTAGACCAATTCATTCCAGGCAACAAAAGCTTTATGACATGAACTTCACTTCCCATGAGGTGAAGCTCGCTTAATTTACTTTCACTTAAGTTTACATTCAGAAAGGCCAGAAAATAAATTTGTAACCATCCCTCATTTAAAGTAGAGAACAGAATATAGAAAATATATTTTCCTTGGTCAACATGGTAAGGTGAACATGTAAAAATAAACGGTGGCCATACATGAACTCAATGTTTTAGAATGCTTTGTCTTGAAAGTTTATTCCTATCATTCACCGCACTGGCTAAAAAAAGAAAGAAAGAATTAATTCTCTGTTGCATGCTAAAAGTTTAGAGGCATCACGAACAGATTGCCTTGCAAATAATAGTTCATCCATCGGGCTACAACTTATTGTGGCACAAAGATGAATATATCTTGTATATGCACTATAATCAATGTGTTTGCATATGTGTTCCCTAACTACTAATAATTAACAATGGACATAAATACATGGCTGGATAATCTATAGCAAACGATGCATGCTGATTAGCTACCCAAAGTATGGAAAAGACTGGACAAAATGGCAGAACAACAACAGATAGAACTAAGACCTCACCAAATAAAGGAAGACAGATTTAACAATCAACAAATGATTATGAAACTGTTTTGCATATTTAAAATATATCAAACATCCTTAGTTAAACTTTTATTAAATTTAAATAATTTTTATAAAACTATGTTGATTTAGTTATATTTTTATAAAACTTGGTTAATTTTTATAATAAACTTATTTAATTTTAAAAAAATTATAAACCTAGTTAAATTTTAATAAAACTTAATTAATTTGTAAAAATTTATTTAATTTTTATAAAACTTTGTTTAATTATATGAAACTCGGTTAATTTTCAATTTTGTTTATAAAAATTAGTTTGATTATTATAAAAATCTGTTAACTTATTATTGAACTTTATTAACTTTATCAAACTTAGTTTTATTATTACTGTTATTATTATTATTATAAATTTGTTAATTTTTATAATACTTAGTTAAATATTATAAACATATTTATTTTTTATAAAACATAGTTAATTTATTTAAACTATTGTTTATTATTATTATTATTAAACTAATAAATTTTCTCAATTGCTAAAACTTAAAATGTCATAACTTATATTTTAATTAACTTAAACTTATAAATTATCTCAAACTTAAACTTTATTAACTTAGTTAATTTTTATAAATTATCTTAAACTTATAAATTTTTCATAAACTTAGTCAACTTATTATTATTATCGTAAACTTAGTTAATTTATCATTACTAATATAAACTTAATTTTTATAAAAATATTTAATTTTCATAAAACATGGTTAACTTAGTAAATTTGTATAAACTTAGTTTTTGTTATTATTATTATTATAAAACGTAGTTGACTTAGTTAATTTATTGTTATTATTATAAATTTAGTTATTTTTTACCTAATTATAGTATATTATTACTATTATTATTATTATAAACTTATTTTATTATTATTACGATTAACTTGTTAATTTTTATAATATTTAGTTAACTTTTATAGACGTGTCTAATTTTTATAAATCTCGGTTAATTTATTCAAACTACTGTTTATTGTACAATTCTAACTAATTCAACATGCTTCATTTCTACACTCCCACTTACTCTACCACATTATCAAATTACATTTTCCAACTTTACCAATATTATTACTACTGTTCAAATGGTATATCTTTCAATTACTTATAATAACATACTTGCCCATGTCAAGAACAGGAAGAAGCAATTTCATCCAGTTCTCAACAAAGAGTCATCGGCAAAATAATAAACATCATCAGGACACATGTCAAGAACTGAAAGAAGTAATTTCATCCAATTCTCAACAAAGAGTCACTGAGACATCACCAAGTCAACCACTGCCTGCATAAAATCAACATCACATGGTCACAAGATCAAAGAGTGGCATATTCAAACCAAAAATATACTCTGTGATTCACATTGGAAAGCTATCAAAATAAATTTAAGATACTTAAGGGGAACAATGAACTACAACTTGATCCTTAAAGCAAGTAGAAACATCAACATTAATGCCTATGCTGATGCTAACTGGGCTACAAACTTGGATGACAGAAAGTCAACAACATGTTATTGTGTATATCTGGGAGAAAATCTTGTATCATGGTGCTCTAAAAAGCAATCTACAATATCAAGATCAAGCACCGAAGTAGAATTTAGAAGTGTGGCCAATGCAACTGCTGAAGTTATGTGGATTGAATCCTTACTCAATGAACTACATGTCAAAACAAGCAAGAGATCTACAATATGGTGCGACAATTTAAGCACAGTTTCTCTAACAGCTAATCCAATATTGCATTCAAGGACTAAATACATGGAATTCGACCTATATTTTGTTAGAAAACAAGTGCTAAAACAAAACTGGATATAAACCACTTACCTGCCACTTACCAAATGGCTGACGTTTTAACTAAACCATTGTCAGCAAAAAGCTTCATTCAACAAAGATAGTGGTTGAAGATCGAACAAATCACAAGCGATTCAAGCTGCGAGCAACTCAAGGAAGAGATCGAAACCCTAGCTCCAACCGAAAGTCAAATTGAGAAGAAATAACTCAAGGAAGCAAGACTAGGCATCATACATATGAATCGCATAGAGATTTCACTCAAACAAAATTCAAATGGAATCACTCGAGGCGATTTGGGCAAAAGAGAAAACACTAGATCGAATGGAATGGGCTTATTGAAGAGAAATGGGAGCAGCCGAATAAAGACTTTATCACAAATAGAAACGGGTCGCAACAATATGAAGAAGTTATTATCTATACTAACCCGGCCCAATAAACAAATGCACCGTTACTTTATGCTTTATAAATAGCCTATGTATATACTTTTTGTATTATATGAAATATGAAACTTTTGTCTTCTCCTTTGAGAAACTGCAAATTGAATTTCTTCTATCTGGTTTCTTTATAAGAATATAAGATTAAAATGTTCAAAAATTTTGCTACAAAAATAAAGTATCCAAGCTTACATTTCAAAACTAAAAATTCTTAACTAGTTCTTTGCTTTTAACTTTTTACTACGAGGTAAATATAAGGGGAAACAACATCAATGTTAACTATATCATTGCTCACATGATACTCTGTTATTGCACCAGAGCATGTGATCCAAATCCACATATTAGCTCTGCTTATCAAATTCAAAAAGCGTATCATTATCCGTTCTCAAGTTGTAACGACCAACGACTTTCTCTCCACAGAAAGTCGCATCGCTAATAAGAAAGAAAGGGATAGAAAGAGAAAAGAAGAGAAAGAAAGAACTAAACAATATCAGAATCTCACAGCGAAACGAAACAAAATATATTATATCACATAAATATTACATAGTATCATATACAACACTTATCAGAGTTACACAGATTCACATCATATACTAGACAGTTATAAACATCTGTCTAGTTATTACATCTCAATCCAATACAGAGATCAATACAAAATCAACACAGCGGAAACTACTATCTATCTACAACGCCGAAGCCTCCTGCTCCATTGCTCCTCCACAATTCGTCAAGGCTAACCTGAATCCCTTGGCTACTCGTAAAAATTTGAGTACCCAAGAGTTTATAAAACAGAAATAAACAACTTGGGTCAGACATGGGTCTGGTGTGAGTAACAGGTTAAACTTGTTTAACTTCAAAACCTTTTGAAAGAAAAGGTATCACGTAAAACTTCCCACACATAAACATGGGTAAGTTTTTACCTTACGCTAACCAAAACATTTGATAGGAAATTCGATTGTATTATAATAGGGTCTAGGATTTTCAAGTAAAATACAGAAATAGCTGAAATGCTTACATCTCACATTCCAACATAGTTGGCACAACTAATACGTACGGCTCTTATTGGAGTTTGGATTCCATACAATGGCAGGGCTACCGGGGTACCGCCCGTCACAGTACGTGGCCTAGATCACCGTACCGAGGATCACTCCCAATCCCCTGCAACACAAGGTCGGAACATCCCTTACTGGATAATTCCCGCACAAGATACCTCACGGTTGGGATCAGCAACCGCACCACTAAGTCGAAAATAGAAAGGGACATCTAGACAGAGGTAACCTTGTCCTACTTGGGTGCTACCCACTAACCTTGCTGCACCTCCCCTGTTTTAGCCATTCCCGGTTTGTGAGGCTTGAGGTCACGATTACCTTAGAAAAGAACACATCACTTAGAATGCTCATCGTCCACCTGACGATGTTCTGAAAGCATTCAATCCATACAAGTTCGTTCCGGGTTCGAACGAAACCGAAGGCATTATCTCGTTACACTCGTTTTGGAATCACCCTCAGAGTTAACGACAATAACCCTTGCACTCTGAATCTTCATCTTCACTTGAGATTCACGACCTATCGTAAATTTGGATCGATGTGGTATTCGGGTCTCCAGACCTGGAATTCCGGTATACGGAAACCCGATCCCGGTCTCATCGAAATCCAAAACGTATCTTTTAAGGCCAAGTTGTTTTAAGGGTAAAACAATTCAATTCTTATCTATATACACAAAGATAGATAATTCACAATAGATAATCTACATTATCATTATAAGCAGATAATCCATATCATCATCATTATGCAACCAAAGCATCCAAATCATACAGTATCAAGTATCTCATATCTAAGATCTCAAACCATTCAAGGTAAATCAATATCATTCAATATCCCTAAGCAATGATTTATTAATCACCATATATAGTTAATTTAAAATGAATTAAATTAAATAATTCATCTCTAATTAATTTAAAGTAAATTAAATTAATTACTTCCATCATTAACAATCTTGCTTAAGTCACTATTAATTAATTATCAATTAATCAACCCTTATCCAATTATTCATTTTAATTAATCATCCTTGATTAATTAACATTTTAATTACATTCAAGTAATTAGCACTTAAATTAATTTCACAAATTAATTATTCTTAACCACTTATAGTAATTAACCTTTAATTACTACATTTATTAATTAATTATAATTAATTACATTACTCCTTAATTAATTACATTAATTAATTACTCCATTTATTAATTTTATCTTAATTAATTAGTTCTTAATTACATCATTAATTATATTAATTAATGATCCTTAATCACATTACATCATTAATTACTTTATTTAAATTAATTACATTAAGTAATTAATCTTAATTAAACCACAATTGTTAATCACTATTGATTAATCACATTCAGTAATTAACTACCCTTAATTACTTTTTAAAATAAATTAATTATTCCTTAATTAATTTCTTAATTAATCCCTTGATTAATTTCTATTAAGTAATTAACTACCCTTAATTACTCTATTAATTACATCAGTAATTATCTATTAATTACTTTACTAAGTAATTATACTTCATTAAATTACATTAAATAATTATACTTTACAAATCATTAAGTGATTAAATTAAATTAATTAAACTTAATTAATTACTTAACTAATCAAATTAAACTTAATTAATTACATTAAGTAATTAATTTCTTAATTACTTCCATTAAGTAATTATATTATCAATTTCACAAAAGATTAATCTTAATTAACTAATCTATTTAATTATCAAAATTAATCACATTAATTGTTTATTAAATCCAAGTTAATGATCTACATTAACTATTAACTATTATTTAATTATCTTTCTTAAATAATTAAACATTAATTAACCATTAGTAATTTCAAATTAATTAATTCTAATTACTAATAAATTAATCCCTAATTACTTAATAAATTAAGTACCTAATAACAACTAATTTATCCTTACTTATTTGATTAATTTATTCCTAACCATTAATTAATAATTCCAAATTAATGATTCTTAACTTCAAATTAATTAACCTTTAATTAATTTAATTAAACCTTAATTAATAAATTTAAACCTATAATTACTAAATTTATTAACCCAATCATTAATTAATTAAATTGATTAATTATCCTTTAATTACCTTAATAATTTATCAAATTATAAATCATTAAGTTCTAAATATCTTTTAATTACCTTACTAATATATTTTATCCCACATCATTAAATCTTAATTATCTTTAAGATAAAACTTAATTCTTATTAATAACTTAATTGTTATTAATAAATACATTTGAAACCTTTTCTTTTAAAATTTATCTTAAATTTCATTTCAAATAAAAGATTTCAAATAATTACAATTATAATTTTTACAAACTTTACAACAATTAAAAACCTTTAATTAATTTGTAAAGTTTACTTATCTTATAAAAGAAAAATTTAAAAGAGTTTTAAACCAAATTTATTTTAAATTCAAATCATTTTTAAATTACACTTTAAACATTCAAGTAGTTAAAACATTTTTATTCAAAACTTTATTTTATCCCAAAACTAGAATTCAAACCAAACTTGGAATCTTACTTTTAATTTAGATTTTGTGTAAATTCTTGCTTAACAATTTAAACTTCAGATTTAAATTTTAAAACAAGACAGGTTACTCTTAAACCCTGTAACAAATTCAACCCGAGCCTATCTTCATTTACTCGAGAGTTTCTTCGAGTCTTCCACCACAAATCACGAGTACATACCCGAGTCGTTACCCTTCTTCCCAAGAATACGCAGCAGATATCCAGACGTATACGTGCACGTGCACGTGCACCGGCGAACGACATCACTCCGACCAACTTTCCGGCCCTCAACAAGTTGTCGTCAACCTCACCAATCCCTTCGATCACTCAGACGAACGATTTTTCCTACGAATCGAAATCGAACCGATCGAATCAAAACTGGAACCAACTTCGATCGATAAAAGCTCCTCGCCGATGATGAACTTACCACCAGAAATCCTTCCGCCTTTCCCAGAGCATCGTCACAATATCCAGCTTCGTTCCCACCATATGCGATCGACCACGATGCTCCAACGACGACACAGGAACCCCGAAACTCTCCTCGTCCAAAAGAGCACCACTAACCCTACTATCACGTCGTCCGACCATCACGGTTATCTAGAATTTAAGGGGGTATTTTTCTGATGATCACCTAACCCCTAGCCTTCTTCCACCTCGATCACGACATCCAAAATTTCCCCGATCATCAGAAATTGATGTAAATATAACTTCCGATCAACTCGCAATTTCTTCCCAAACTCTAACTTAAAAATCTTGAAATTTTTATCTAAATTCCTCATTTGACAATGTGATTCTATTCATGAAATCCAAACTTCGAATTTATGAACTTTGATTTTTGACTTATACTTTGATTTCTACTGCTATCTCTTATTTCCAGTAATTCTATTTATAAATATACTAAATAATATTTTTACAATCTTTATCTTGTTATTTGTAACAGATTTTGTTTATACATCGAGGTCTAAGGAGAATCAATAGAAGAGGAATCGAAATTTTAAACTTATTTAGGCCTGTAAGTTTTAGAACAGAGCAAACTTCTCTGTACACAGACATGCACACCTATTTTAATTCATGTGTACATAGAAAATTTACTGAAATATATTCACATAATACATGCGTAACATAGAGATTTACATGCAATCATATATTCAATACTTATGCCTTCAAAAATGATGTTACTCACCATTTTAAGAACAGAACCCTATAAATAGCATGCACACAAATATCAGACATTCACTTATCAATATACATTTATATTCAACCATCTAGCATGCAACCCAATTGCATTTTAAATTTAAAAGTTACTCACCTTATTAATTAAATGCAGAGAGCTTGATTTTTGATGAGCAGAGCACCAGTTTAAAAAAAAACTTTGTGAATCCTTTGAAAACTTGCTTTTAAAAACTTTAAACTTGAATGTTGCTGAGGTCTTTAACTTGCATGCAGAGGCTACTTTCCAGATTGAAATAAAAGTGCACAGCTTGAATTGAAATGCAGTTGCAATGCAGAAATGACTTCATCTCAGGTTTGAAAATGATGAATGTGGGCTTCAGATGCATGTTACATAAATTGGAAATACTTTTTGTGCTTGGTTTGAAAATACTTTGAACTTGAAAATGAGGTTGTATGTAGGAAAACAATTTCAGATTGAAGAAAAATGATGTAGAGGATTCAGTTTTGAGGATGATTTCAGTGTTTTGATTCTTGATTTGAAAATGAATTACAGGTTTAGTTTTGAACTGGAGTTTGGAAATGCTTCAGGTTTGATTCTCGATCATTTTCTGGTTTTAGAAAAGTAGCTTACAGGTTGAGTTTCTTGAGTTTAGAATTGAGAAGATAGAGAGAAAAAAAAATGAAGGGGAAAGATATATGTTTATATAAGTAAATTTAGATTTTATTAAAAATAAAACAAAATTATAATAAATGTGACACTTGTCTCTTACCTTGTCTAATTACTTAACACATATGCTTAGATGGTTTAATATGTTAACACTTGTTATTATGAGGCTTTAGTATAATTACACTTGTCTTTGTATTTTTCTAATTATTTAAAAAGCCTTTTTCTTATTTTTTTAAACTTAAGTTAAAATATCTCTTAAACAATTAAATATTTACTTAAAGTATTTTAAAACTATAAAATTACTTATTTAAATATCTTTGAAAAGTCCAGATTAAATTAAATATAAATTTCCAATTTATCAAAGCTTCTATTTACAATATATATAAATAAATATATATATTCAAATAGAAATATCTTATTTACTTTTAAAAGATAAAATCATCAATTAAATACTAATTTAATCAGATTATTAAATTAAATTCAAATCTTATTATCAAAGATTATCCATATCAATTTAATTATTAAACAGATTATTAAATTGATATTGTCAAAATTTCCAGGATATTACATTCCTCCCCCCTTAAAATAATTTCGTCCCCGAAATTTAAACAAAGGTAATTTAATAATCTTATTAAAGATTTTAATTTAAAACACAAGCATATACTATCATTCATATGCTAACAACCATAGCAGCCAAATCATCCAATCAAACAATTCTAACTATCTAGACTAAATTCTAGATAAAATTCCTCGAGTTTCCCCAAGTATATATATATATATATCGGAATACTCGCTCTACAAACAATCTAAACTACTAAGCTATAGATCTCCTACTCATCTAGATCTACAGAACTAAACAGAATATCAGACTACAGACGAGTCTGACTCAACTACCAAACTTCCTGAACTGCAGATTCTAAAACCAGAGATAGATCAAATACGTACTTCCTCAGAGATACGTAAAACACAATGAATTCCAATTATCCAAACTAGCAATTCAACTAAGTAGACCAATTACTTATCCAAATCAGAACACAGACGAGATCCAAACATAACTCTACTTCACAACATCAGTAGATTCCAAACTTACTTCTCCCATCCAAAGATACACTCCAAACTACTTTCGCTGCTCAACTCTGATCTGAGGTAGGACACAAGCACAGACTGGACAACTCATTCCAGAAATAAGGTTCACTGATCCATAAATAAAACTTAGATACTCCAGCAAAACTTGAGCTGCTTCACCAACTCCATCTCTAGGAAACATCCTTCCACTAGACTGAACCACCAGTATCACTCCTGGAATCCAAGTCGATAAGAAAACTCAACCTTCAGATGCGGACAACTCCTGACTTCTCTGAAGACATCCAGAAAAATTCTGACAACCCAAGAGAACACTCAGACAATCGCAAGTCACTTTTGCGATCAACCCAACCTATTTCCAAAGAAAAACTGTTCTCTCTTTACCAATCAGAACAGCTTACACTTATTTATCCAATTTATCGAAGAAATGGATCCACTCTGCTGCTTCTGAACTTCACTTCCAGAAAAACTGCTCATCCAGAAAACTTCTTGCCATCACAGAATACTCCGAGCTGCACTGCTGACACTGATGCTCTTATCCAAAGCTCTTCGAGAAACTCGGACTCCAAACCAAAGCAGAAAACTCCGTGCTGAACTCAGCCACAATACCAAAGCATACACACTTCCTTAATCTTGTTCCAAAGAAAACATCTTCAGGAACATCCATCATCACTGTATCTCATCATACAGCTACTATTACCCGAGGTATCAAGATACCATCACTCGCTTCTGTTCAACCGACAGATCCAACTCTACTCATCCACACTTCAAAGATAAACTCCGAACCATTACAGTTTCCTTCGGAGATCGATGAAATCCTTCACCACAGCAAAGCTTACTCGAGACAGTATTAGGTCAACAGTCTCGACAGATACACTTCCAACCTCAACTGTCAAACTCCAACCATTGGTAATCGTGTTACACACACTACCACCTTATCTACCTTTATAACTTATATTGGAAAACCCGAACAGGTAACCCAATAAATAGGTAGAAATACATAAATATATATTTATAATGATATTTTTTTTTATATAGAAATTATTTCTGGGTAAAATTATTTCATCTACCTCTTTAAAACAATATTGTGTCCGTTGGCCTGGTTCAAGTGTTTAGAGATCCCTATTAATAACGTTAGCTACTCGTATTGACCAGAATCCATATACCACTCAACCGATCAATTAACACAATATAAAACCATTTTATATAACTAACAAATACGCGCTCTCATATATATATACACACTCGGACTCAAACAGGTTGCTACAGATCCTATTTCTAATGAACAATCCTTCCGAACCTAGGTATTCACTCAACCTAATGTTCTGATATTCACTTAACCAAAAGCTTAGGCATTCGCTCAACCTATGTTCCGATACCACTGTAACGACCAACGACTTTCTCTCCACAGAAAGTCGCATCGCTAATAAGAAAGAAAGGGATAGAAAGAGAAAAGAAGAGAAAGAAAGAACTAAACAATATCAGAATCTCACAGCGAAACGAAACAAAATATATTATATCACATAAATATTACATAGTATCATATACAACACTTATCAGAGTTACACAGATTCACATCATATACTAGACAGTTATAAACATCTGTCTAGTTATTACATCTCAATCCAATACAGAGATCAATACAAAATCAACACAGCGGAAACTACTATCTATCTACAACGCCGAAACCTCCTGCTCCATTGCTCCTCCACAATTCGTCAAGGCTAACCTGAATCCCTTGGCTACTCGTAAAAATTTGAGTACCCAAGAGTTTATAAAACAGAAATAAACAACTTGGGTCAGACGTGGGTCTGGTGTGAGTAACAGGTTAAACTTGTTTAACTTCAAAACCTTTTGAAAGAAAAGGTATCACGTAAAACTTCCCACACATAAACATGGGTAAGTTTTTACCTTACGCTAACCAAAACATTTGATAGGAAATTCGATTGTATTATAATAGGGTCTAGGATTTTCAAGTAAAATACAGAAATAGCTGAAATGCTTACATCTCACATTCCAACATAGTTGGCACAACTAATACGTACGGCTCTTATTGGAGTTTGGATTCCATACAATGGCAGGGCTACAGGGGTACCGCCCGTCACAGTACGTGGCCTAGATCACCGTACCGAGGATCACTCCCAATCCCCTGCAACACAAGGTCGGAACATCCCTTACTGGATAATTCCCGCACAAGATACCTCACGGTTGGGATCAGCAACCGCACCACTAAGTCGAAAATAGAAAGGGACATCTAGACAGAGGTAACCTTGTCCTACTTGGGTGCTACCCACTAACCTTGCTGCACCTCCCCTGTTTTAGCCATTCCCGGTTTGTGAGGCTTGAGGTCACGATTACCTTAGAAAAGAACACATCACTTAGAATGCTCATCGTCCACCTGACGATGTTCTGAAAGCATTCAATCCATACAAGTTCGTTCCGGGTTCGAACGAAACCGAAGGCATTATCTCGTTACACTCGTTTTGGAATCACCCTCAGAGTTAACGACAATAACCCTTGCACTCTGAATCTTCATCTTCACTTGAGATTCACGACCTATCGTAAATTTGGATCGATGTGGTATTCGGGTCTCCAGACCTGGAATTCCGGTATACGGAAACCCGATCCCGGTCTCATCGAAATCCAAAACGTATCTTTTAAGGCCAAGTTGTTTTAAGGGTAAAACAATTCAATTCTTATCTATATACACAAAGATAGATAATTCACAATAGATAATCTACATTATCATTATAAGCAGATAATCCATATCATCATCATTATGCAACCAAAGCATCCAAATCATACAGTATCAAGTATCTCATATCTAAGATCTCAAACCATTCAAGGTAAATCAATATCATTCAATATCCCTAAGCAATGATTTATTAATCACCATATATAGTTAATTTAAAATGAATTAAATTAAATAATTCATCTCTAATTAATTTAAAGTAAATTAAATTAATTACTTCCATCATTAACAATCTTGCTTAAGTCACTATTAATTAATTATCAATTAATCAACCCTTATCCAATTATTCATTTTAATTAATCATCCTTGATTAATTAACATTTTAATTACATTCAAGTAATTAGCACTTAAATTAATTTCACAAATTAATTATTCTTAACCACTTATAGTAATTAACCTTTAATTACTACATTTATTAATTAATTATAATTAATTACATTACTCCTTAATTAATTACATTAATTAATTACTCCATTTATTAATTTTATCTTAATTAATTAGTTCTTAATTACATCATTAATTATATTAATTAATGATCCTTAATCACATTACATCATTAATTACTTTATTTAAATTAATTACATTAAGTAATTAATCTTAATTAAACCACAATTGTTAATCACTATTGATTAATCACATTCAGTAATTAACTACCCTTAATTACTTTTTAAAATAAATTAATTATTCCTTAATTAATTTCTTAATTAATCCCTTGATTAATTTCTATTAAGTAATTAACTACCCTTAATTACTCTATTAATTACATCAGTAATTATCTATTAATTACTTTACTAAGTAATTATACTTCATTAAATTACATTAAATAATTATACTTTACAAATCATTAAGTGATTAAATTAAATTAATTAAACTTAATTAATTACTTAACTAATCAAATTAAACTTAATTAATTACATTAAGTAATTAATTTCTTAATTACTTCCATTAAGTAATTATATTATCAATTTCACAAAAGATTAATCTTAATTAACTAATCTATTTAATTATCAAAATTAATCACATTAATTGTTTATTAAATCCAAGTTGATGATCTACATTAACTATTAACTATTATTTAATTATCTTTCTTAAATAATTAAACATTAATTAACCATTAGTAATTTCAAATTAATTAATTCTAATTACTAATAAATTAATCCCTAATTACTTAATAAATTAAGTACCTAATAACAACTAATTTATCCTTACTTATTTGATTAATTTATTCCTAACCATTAATTAATAATTCCAAATTAATGATTCTTAACTTCAAATTAATTAACC
Organism: Allium fistulosum; assembly: GCA_030737815.1. Taxonomy (NCBI): domain Eukaryota; kingdom Viridiplantae; phylum Streptophyta; class Magnoliopsida; order Asparagales; family Amaryllidaceae; genus Allium; species Allium fistulosum. The sequence continues at coordinate 1,125,665,565 of CM060902.1, read as the reverse complement.
TTTAATTAATTTAATTAAACCTTAATTAATAAATTTAAACCTATAATTACTAAATTTATTAACCCAATCATTAATTAATTAAATTGATTAATTATCCTTTAATTACCTTAATAATTTATCAAATTATAAATCATTAAGTTCTAAATATCTTTTAATTACCTTACTAATATATTTTATCCCACATCATTAAATCTTAATTATCTTTAAGATAAAACTTAATTCTTATTAATAACTTAATTGTTATTAATAAATACATTTGAAACCTTTTCTTTTAAAATTTATCTTAAATTTCATTTCAAATAAAAGATTTCAAATAATTACAATTATAATTTTTACAAACTTTACAACAATTAAAAACCTTTAATTAATTTGTAAAGTTTACTTATCTTATAAAAGAAAAATTTAAAAGAGTTTTAAACCAAATTTATTTTAAATTCAAATCATTTTTAAATTACACTTTAAACATTCAAGTAGTTAAAACATTTTTATTCAAAACTTTATTTTATCCCAAAACTAGAATTCAAACCAAACTTGGAATCTTACTTTTAATTTAGATTTTGTGTAAATTCTTGCTTAACAATTTAAACTTCAGATTTAAATTTTAAAACAAGACAGGTTACTCTTAAACCCTGTAACAAATTCAACCCGAGCCTATCTTCATTTACTCGAGAGTTTCTTCGAGTCTTCCACCACAAATCACGAGTACATACCCGAGTCGTTACCCTTCTTCCCAAGAATACGCAGCAGATATCCAGACGTATACGTGCACGTGCACGTGCACCGGCGAACGACATCACTCCGACCAACTTTCCGGCCCTCAACAAGTTGCCGTCAACCTCACCAATCCCTTCGATCACTCAGACGAACGATTTTTCCTACGAATCGAAATCGAACCCATCGAATCAAAACTGGAACCAACTTCGATCGATAAAAGCTCCTCGCCGATGATGAACTTACCACCAGAAATCCTTCCGCCTTTCCCAGAGCATCGTCACAATATCTAGCTTCGTTCCCACCATATGCGATCGACCACGATGCTCCAACGACGACACAGGAACCCCGAAAATCTCCTCGTCCAAAAGAGCACCACTAACCCTACTATCACGTCGTCCGACAATCACGGTTATCTAGAATTTAAGGGGGTATTTTTCTGATGATCACCTAACCCCTAGCCTTCTTCCACCTCGATCACGACATCCAAAATTTCCCCGATCATCAGAAATTGATGTAAATATAACTTCCGATCAACTCGCAATTTCTTCCCAAACTCTAACTTAAAAATCTTGAAATTTTTATCTAAATTCCTCATTTGACAATGTGATTCTATTCATGAAATCCAAACTTCGAATTTATGAACTTTGATTTTTGACTTATACTTTGATTTCTACTGCTATCTCTTATTTCCAGTAATTCTATTTATAAATATACTAAATAATATTTTTACAATCTTTATCTTGTTTTTTGTAACAGATTTTGTTTATACATCGAGGTCTAAGGAGAATCAATAGAAGAGGAATCGAAATTTTAAACTTATTTAGGCCTGTAAGTTTTAGAACAGAGCAAACTTCTCTGTACACAGACATGCACACCTATTTTAATTCATGTGTACATAGAAAATTTACTGAAATATATTCACATAATACATGCGTAACATAGAGATTTACATGTAATCATATATTCAATACTTATGCCTTCAAAAATGATGTTACTCACCATTTTAAGAACAGAACCCTATAAATAGCATGCACACAAATATCAGACATTCACTTATCAATATACATTTATATTCAACCATCTAGCATGCAACCCAATTGCATTTTAAATTTAAAAGTTACTCACCTTATTAATTAAATGCAGAGAGCTTGATTTTTGATGAGCAGAGCACCAGTTTAAAAAAAACTTTGTGAATCCTTTGAAAACTTGCTTTTAAAAACTTTAAACTTGAATGTTGCTGAGGTCTTTAACTTGCATGCAGAGGCTACTTTCCAGATTGAAATAAAAGTGCACAGCTTGAATTGAAATGCAGTTGCAATGCAGAAATGACTTCATCTCAGGTTTGAAAATGATGAATGTGGGCTTCAGATGCATGTTACATAAATTGGAAATACTTTTTGTGCTTGGTTTGAAAATACTTTGAACTTGAAAATGAGGTTGTATGTAGGAAAACAATTTCAGATTGAAGAAAAATGATGTAGAGGATTCAGTTTTGAGGATGATTTCAGTGTTTTGATTCTTGATTTGAAAATGAATTACAGGTTTAGTTTTGAACTGGAGTTTGGAAATGCTTCAGGTTTGATTCTCGATCATTTTCTGGTTTTAGAAAAGTAGCTTACAGGTTGAGTTTCTTGAGTTTAGAATTGAGAAGATAGAGAGAAAAAAAAAATGAAGGGGAAAGATATATGTTTATATAAGTAAATTTAGATTTTATTAAAAATAAAACAAAATTATAATAAATGTGACACTTGTCTCTTACCTTGTCTAATTACTTAACACATATGCTTAGATGGTTTAATATGTTAACACTTGTTATTATGAGGCTTTAGTATAATTACACTTGTCTTTGTATTTTTCTAATTATTTAAAAAGCCTTTTTCTTATTTTTTTAAACTTAAGTTAAAATATCTCTTAAACAATTAAATATTTACTTAAAGTATTTTAAAACTATAAAATTACTTATTTAAATATCTTTGAAAAGTCCAGATTAAATTAAATATAAATTTCCAATTTATCAAAGCTTCTATTTACAATATATATAAATAAATATATATATTCAAATAGAAATATATTATTTACTTTTAAAAGATAAAATCATCAATTAAATACTAATTTAATCAGATTATTAAATTAAATTCAAATCTTATTATCAAAGATTATCCATATCAATTTAATTATTAAACAGATTATTAAATTGATATTGTCAAAATTTCCGGGATATTACACAAGTAAAATCAAAAAGTAATTTTCGTGTTTGATTAATTTTAGCCTCCAAATTTACTTGTTCGTTCTTTTTTCATTTTTGTACATAAAGCTTAATTCATGGTCAAACCAGATAGCCAAATGAACATAATGATATGCCAACTATTTAATAAATATAAATACCTATCACAATCACATCCATAGGGAAGAAACCACCAACTGCAGCATCATTTTCATTAAGCTCATCCAGAACTATGTCAGTATCAACATACTGTAAAATATATAATCATATTATAGATGTATCTTTACTGAAGCAACCCCAACAAGGGAGCAGTGCAAGGTTTTTGATTCCTTTATGCAGTGTTTAAATCAGTATATGGTAAATTGTAGATAGTTATCCACTGTTTTCTTATTTGATTATTAGTTGATCCAGTGGTTTGGCTTACTCATCCCTCTACCAGAGTTAGTTGTTCACACCGTGAAATTAAAAACCTTTGATTTTTAACTATATTTATATATCATTAATTTACAAAATAACACATAATTAATACTTCACACCTCATTTAGGACCAATCCTTTTGGTTTAAAAAATTATCTTACTCATAAATTAACTTTTTTTGGGTTCACACTTGCTAAAATGCTTGTTAATGATAAACTAGGTGAATACCAAGTTTTACACAAAATTGTCTTGGTATTTTTTCATTAATTTGTTCTTTAAACTTCTACTTATCCAACCATTCATTATCTAAGCTAAATCATATATTGTATTCAAATACCACATCGCTACAGAATCATCTCTTCACTTTGACATTGCTTTGTAGACATTAAAAATTGCTTCACTCTAGTAGAGAATACGCTGTGCAGCCCTATTACACACTCATTTCTACTTAAACGACTTATTCTCAGTAAATCAATGAGGCTACTGCCCTACTGCATCAGTTAGATGCATGTAGGTGTAGGTTCCACTTATATTTTCCATTTTTAAAATATAATAAACACGACGAATTCATATTCTTTATTATGATTTGATGAATTTTGTGTCTGATGAAACAGAGATAATTTTGTATTGAAATGAATTAGTTTAGAAATACAGAGTTTAAACTGTATTTATACAGTCATTATACATAGCAGTATAAATAGCAGAGGATATGGGCTTTGGGCTTTCTGACCCGTAGCCGCATTATTATAATATACAATATACACGATACACATTTTGTATCGTTCATTTTTACTTCCTTTAACTCTCCCCCTTAAAATTATCTAGGGTTTGTCTCCAATGGCGGCTCTACTTCAGTCTCTTTCGATCTCTTCTTTTTCTTCAAAATTTAGACCGACTCTAAGAGAAAGATGGTTTCTTGTGTATCTTATTATTTCTTCACAATCATTGAGATGTGAGCAGAAACGAAAACATTGAGAAAGATATATGATTTTGTGGCGAAAGACTCTGATCCTCTCATATGTGGTCAGATCTACTATTGTAGTGTTGGATTTATGCTCGATCTGAGGGTATTGACAGTTTGAGTACGGATCTGTTGTGATTCAGACAGATCTGCACTTGATTTGCTGTTGTTGAGTAGATCTGGGTCTGATTTGGACATGCAGATACCATCAAGTCAAACTTGTGCTCGTCTTTGAGGAGATGTCTCTTCAAGTACACATTTGTAGTAGCTTGGACATGCAGTAAGACCTTATTAGTGTAGATCTATGCTCGATTTGGTCCAAAGTTTCTTGCTTTTCACCTACTCTGAGCTCGGTCCTTAGTATGGTAAAGTTCTTTGTTGACAATGATTTTGTGAAAATGTCTGCAATTTGGTAAGTTGAAGGTACGTGATTTACTTGCAGTTTCTCTTTTATTACTTGCTCTCAAACAAAATACAAGTCTATTTCCATATGTTTTGTCCTGGAACGTAGAACCGGATTGGCAGATAGTGAAATTGCACTTAGATTATCATTCCATATCACTGGTATTGTGTTTATATTCACTTTCGGTTCACTTATCAATGATTGTATCCATATGACTTCTGTCGTTGCACATGCTATGCTTCTATACTCTGCTTCTGTGCTTGATCTAGACACTGTTTGTTGTTTTCTGGAACACCATTAGACTGGATTATTTCCAATATATATACAGTGACCTATAGTTGACCTTCTGTCATCAGGATCTGTAGCCCAATCTGCATCTTCATATCCAATTATATTTAGATGTTTACATGCTTTAAACGTTAGACCATAACTGATTGTTCCTTTTAGATATCTGGGTATCCTCTTCACAGCTTTCCAGTGTTCATCTTTTGGATCCTGCATAAATTGAATCACTTTGTTAACACTATGATAATTCTGGTCTTGTAATAGTTGCATATTGTAAAGCACCAACAATACTTCTGTACTGTTTAGTGTTAAATATGGGTTCTCCCCTGTGTTTTGATAATTGATGGTTTGTCACCATTGGTGTTGGTAATGGATTTGCTCCTTCCATTCACTACACCAAAACAGTCATTTGGCAACACTTTTTTTTTCCATTTGGCGACACTTATATGGGTTGCATTTTAGTCTCGCTAATAAGTGTCGCTATCCAATATAAGTGTTATAGAAAATAAAAATTTACACTTTTAAATACGGCGACACTTATTTTCGTTGTAAGCTTTGGTTTAATTGAAGTTAATTGAAATATACTAGGGCAAAATTGTAATTGAATAACATATCACACTTGCCCCTGGCCACGCTTATCCCTGGCCGCATTTTCCCTAAATCGTTTCCCTCTCTAACGTTCATTCTCCAATTCGCACGCTCAACTTTTGGCGATGGCAGGCTCTGACGTTTATTCTCCAATTCGCAGGCTCCACCTTTGGCGATGGCAGGCTCCACTTTTGGCGACGGCTCCAGTTCGCAATCGACTGCGGCAAGGCTTCGGGTTAATAATTTTTTCGACTAGGGCAATTTGATTCGTTGTAAGCCTGTCATTTCATCATCGATTGTAGATCGATTTTACTTTCTTCGCTCTTCTATTTATTTGAAGGAAACCACAAAGAGGTCTTCTTCTTCCTCATTTTATTTCATAATTTTTATTGGGTCCAACTTGATTTTGCTTTGTTAATATGTTATATAGTTTAGTTTAATCGCAAAGGGCTGACGGAAATATAATTGAACTGACAAAATGAAGTTCAATTGTATCATTATGTATAAATTTTTGTTTTATCTTGCAGATCAAGTCTAATTTATGATTTAAGTATTATTCCATTGGGATAATCATCAGAATGATGACGAGGCTTAGTGGATGTATTAATGTGGGGTAAAGAAGTAGATGTAATTAAATTGATAGGGGAGCCGTAGATTTATAATCCCTCTTATACTTGCCTATATTTGGACTCCGTTTAAAAATTTATCATTCTTTATTTTACCTATACCATATTTCCAAAATCTAGGTAATTTATTACTTTTTTCTATTTATATCTTACTTATGTTCTCTGTTGTGTTTCCATATTTTAGATTATAAGCTACTTGTTGCACTCCTTTGGATTATAAATTTGTGACCCAAATGTGAATATAGAAGAATGAAGCCAAGAACCAACATAATAGAAAATAGTGACCAAGAAAATGTGAGAACAGGTTCAAAAGGTAAAACTTGAAATTTATGTCTAACTCAAGTTCAAGAGAGTGGATTAAAAGTCCATACAGAAATACTGAAGAATATAGGCATGTCAAGAAAATGAGTTTAAATGATTTAGCTAAACCTGGGAAAAAGCGATGTTTATCATATACTGTTATTTTGTTTTTAGTTACTGCAGCTTTGTCATTTCTGTTATATTTAGTGATGATGCTTGAGTTTCATATTCAAAGAAGATGGTTATAATTATTGTTTTCTTCCAATTTAATTTTATTTTTAGTTTTTTTTGTTAAAATTAGTGTTATCGTTGATATTATTTGAAGCTGTTGTGGTAAATAGAAATTGGTGTTAAGGTTTAGACGAAAATTGAGAAAATGTCAACTGATGCGGAAAGTTAGAAGGAGATTATGATAGAATCCCCTCTGAATTTATTTGTTTAATTTATGGGATAGGATTTTGGATTTGAATGAACAAGAATAAACGAGCATGTTATGAAGAGAAAGAAAACAATTATAGGTAGAGTAGATGTAGAATTATTTGATATGGAGAAGCCGGTGAGATTGAGATGGATTCGGTTCATGAAAATAAAAATAAAAATTAATTTGTGGATTATGATTTGGAGTCCGAAGATAATCAAAATCTGAAGATTGCATAACACGGTAGCCTATATAAATATCAGCAGGAAACTAGTGCGTTCACAATTGTATATTGCGCTTAGGGCCATAAAAAACAGTAGGATCATAATTATTCAGACCCAACACCTCCTCGTTGTACGGACACATGCTCACGATTTCGTCGATAAGCGCATTGGCGTAGCTCTTGCATCCTAAAATTGAGTCATAAACATCAGGACTGTAAGCTTGCCCTGCCGCATGGCCTTCTCTTAGTACTTTGATCACCAGTTTCCGATTCTCATCGTACGCGCTACCTGCATCAAATTTTTTCAGGGTTACATGTTAGCTGACCCTCAGATCTGGTTGCAAGAATCGACACTAGTAGAATCTGGTCCCAGATTTACTGCCAGCCAAATTTTATTTTAACCGCTTGATTTCCTAGTAACACGCACCATGTTTAATTAGTAACTTTTTTTTGTTTTTTATGTTTATTATTTTGGTATTTATGGTTTCTATTATGGATTTTACATGAGACATTCTGACATTGGATGTGTTGTACAGTTAACCAACAATATTTTAGATCTGCTGCTCCTATTTTTTAATAACAAATGTATTAACCTCTTTTTTCCCTCTGTCGCTGATTTCTAATTTATTTTTACTAAATGCATTGTCAATTTTAAAATATAATTAACTTATTGTTGTCAACTGGTTTCAGGGTTTGGAATTGAAGCTGTTTTCCTACATACCTTTTTAAAACTAATCAGTTCAAACTGAAGTATAACTACCATCTTTCTTTTTTGTGTATGGATTGAAGTTAAATCTCCCCACAATATTGTGTTCAAAAATTTCATTTATGTTAATACAGAAATTTTTGATACATTTATTTAGACCGTGACATCATCTATGTTTAGTTACTTCGGTACATTATGAATTAAAGTTTGTAAGATGTACAAACCTTTTAAACGACTTGTTTGAATGTATGTAATTGTTTCCGCTCTTACTGTTAATAAACTGATTTGTTGATTACTGTACGTTTGTGATTGTTAGGGAAAGCTATTACTAATTGCCATGGCCTATTACACTATCTAAAAATTGTTGTAATATTATAAAGTGTGAAAAACAATTCATATAATAGTTTGATTCTAGGCCTTTTGTTCCTTTTCTTTCTTTTAGCCGAAATGTGTTCTCATGTTTCCTTGTACATTGTTCTAAATTAAGGAATTTATTGCTTGAACGTTAGCAATATCAATTGAGTTGAAATGTAGTTTATTTCTTGCATGATTGAGTCTAAAATATCATTAGAGGCATCGTTAATCTTTATTTTCATATCAATGGCACTGCAATTTTTAACTTGTAAATGGGAATTTAAATTTGCAGCTGCGCATGGATGATGTGCCAAAGCTATTGAACGAGTACCAACAGCTAATCTCAAGCTCAAGCTGAAGAAGTGTGTTTAAAACAAATACTACCATGTGCCGCGGAAAAATATGTAAGTGTCACTTTAAAACAAATTTCAACTTATTCCATTGTGTGTTTAGTTTAAATTTGAACTAAACAAATGAAAATTAGGAACATTTCTGATAATGGAATGGTGGGGGCTGGCAAAACAAATTATTTTTGTTTGACAGATTCTTGTCGAATTATAAATTTCAGTTTGGCAGTATGCCGTTGAATTGCACATTTTAGTTCGACATGTTGTTACTAAATTGTACAGTTAACTTACTATCATAATTTTATTCAAAAAATGTAATTAATTTTTTTTAAGTATCGAAGAATGATCATAAGAGTAAATTTAGGATGAGCACCAATGTTCTGATGGTTAGACACTCCAAGTTCGACGCGAGAGGTCGTAGATTTGAAACTTGCATAGTATAATTTGAACTCTTGGATATATATTGAAATGTAGAAATTTAACTTTATACGAAGTGCTAGTGAAATTTGGTCTTTTCATCATATTCAAAACGGTAGTTTTAATAACAACACCCATGTTAAATGCTTTATTCCTCCACCAACTATTTAAAATAAAAATGAAAATATCATAATTATATTATTGTGCAAGATCATTTGTTTGAATTTAAATCTGGCTTAAGTTAAGAACACAATCATAATGATAACTAATTATTTAAACACGCTTATATTGAATTTATAAGCTATTTATTGCGACTACAAAACATACTGAAGATCAAATCAATGCAGTAACATAAAACTGATGAAGACAAAAGTATAATCAAACATTCCAAGAGCAATATTGCTGTTATTAGGTATCAAATTCATCTTTTAATTCCTCCTTGGGATCAAGTGAGCGTGCAAGTCCGAGTCCAGGACAAATTCTTCTTCCAACTCCGAAAGGCATCATCTTGATCTCTCTACTTCCAGTGATATCTACTCCTTCACCTTCTCCTCCATTCAAAAACCTTTCTGGTTTAAATTCCATTGGATCATCCCATATCTTCTCATCCAATCCTATGTCTGCAATCATAAAATTAATATTCACATTTTTTGGTACAACATACCCTTCAAATGCAACTTCTTGAGTCACCGAATGCGCTAACAAAAAATGACTAGGCAGATGCCTTCTCAATCCTTCCAAAACAACAGCTTTCAAGTATGGCATTTTATTCAGTTCCTCTTCTTTCACTCTTCCTTCATGCTTAACCACGCTCTCTATCTCGTCAACTAAACAATGGTAGTTTTAATAACAACACCCATGTTAATAACAACACTCATGTATCATTGCTCATTTACATATAATTTTATAATAAAAATGAAAATATCCTGAAAATAGTACATGCTATCAACGTCCAAAGGTAAAGGTTAATTGATGGTATGATTATGGACAATATTTTTATCTGTAGTTTTCTGTCGTTGGGAAAAAATTTATTTCGGTCCATCATATTACTACTGTACTTATCTCTGTCTAATTTCATGTTCTATTTTATGGTACTTATTTTTGAATTTTAAAGCTTTAGCTATGGAGATGCGCAAGTCAAACGCAGGTTGGTACTAAGCTGGGAAACGACTAAAAAGAACTGCTTGATCAACATGGTTAGAATGCAGAGAATTTTGCCCTGATTTTGTTGACATATTGCTTCCAAATTTTAAAACATTTATGTGCACACAACACGAACAGGAGGCGGTTAGCTTGATATGATGCATAAACGAACAATGTAGAGGAGGTAATATGTCGTAAACGTTTACTCATAAATATTCGAACTTATGTAAGTATTCTTCACTGCTGATAACTTCCATTTGCTGCCAAAAAGGTAAAGTGCAGCTACTTGCATATAAAAAACCTCCAAATTATATGTTTACACCTATTAGACTATAATGGTGGGCAGCGGCGTACAAAGTTAGAGAAAAGATCCATGCATACAACTTAGTTTTTGAATTTACTTCAATTGGGGGCCATGTTGATAACTTCCATGTGCAGATATCCATGTTCGAACAGCAGAAACTGCAATTTTAGGTGATGAGAACGACCTCTGAAATGCTCATTCCTGGCAGTGAGCTGTCAGAACATATAAGTACTGCTGGGATGGAGGCAAGTGGAACAAGTAACATGAAATTCTCCTTGAATGGATGCATCATAATTGGAACTTTGGATGGTGCCAATGTTGAGATCAGAGAAGAAACAGGGGAAGACAATTTCTTTCTTCTTGATGCTGAAGCACACGAGGTTCCAAGGCTTCGGAAAGAAAGAGAAGCTGGACTTGTTATGAAGTCAAGTAGCTAATCAAGTTATGAAGTGGTTGATTATGTCAACCTAAAGATAGAAAGGCAAGTAGCTAATCAAGTTAATAATGCCATCAATTCCAATTTGACATTGTTATGAAGTAGTTGATTATGTATTGAATTAACCAATTTAATTATGTATTGTACTTGTTATGAAGTAGTTGACATTGTTATGAAGTAGTTGATTATGAAATTTATGTTGTTATTTTTGATCATGAATATTGTAAATTTTGGGTTCCTATTGAATGTAGTATAATAATGCATATCATGTTAGTTATTAATTGTTTATTAATGTTAAAATAATTGACTATATTGAGAATGAAAATATTTCAGCGTTATAAGCGTTGGCAAATAAAATTTACCAACGCTTATAAGCGTCAGCATAGAAAATTAAACAATGTTGAATGGTTAATTTGCCAACGTTTATAAGCGTTGCTAACTAATATACACCAACGTTTATAAGCGTTGGCGAATACAAACTTCCAACGCTTATAAGCGTTGGGAAACTAAACTCGCCAACGCTTATAAGCGTTGGCAATAAATTGCGACGCCCCTACAGCGACGCTAATAAGCGTTGCTGAAACTGTTTGCGACAGTTATACTCGTTGGGAATCACCTGTTTTGGTGTAGTGATTTTTTCTTTAATTAAGATTTCCATGATGTAATTTATTTGACATAAGAACATTTCTGACTTGGATACTCTTGTAACCTCTATGCCCAGAAAGTAGCTTAGTGCTCCAAGATCTTTTATTAAAAACTGTTGATCTAAGAACTAAATAATGTTGCTGATCTCTGACTCATCACTTCTTGTAATAATTAGATCATCAACATATATTAGTATATATATATATATATAATTAAAGCACTATTTATTCTTATAAAAAGTGAATTGTCTGATTTGGCAGGTTAAAATCCTAAACTTGTTAGTGTGGATTTCAATTTTTTAAATCAGACTCTAGGAGCATGTTTAAGACCATAAATGGCTTTATATAATTTGCAGACTAATCCTTTATCCTTTCTGTACCCTTGGGGCTGCTCCATGTAGACTTCTTCTTTTAAATTCCCATTCAAGAAAGCATTGTTCACATCTAGTTATCTAGTTTTCCATTTTTTGTTCAATTCTATAGTAAGCACTACTCTAATTGTGGTTGGTTTAACAACTAATGAAAATGTCTGATCAAAGTCAAATCCCTGTTGTTGTGTATATCCCTTGGCCACCGGCCTTGCTTTGTATCTACCAATGGTTCCATCTGGGTTTTCCTTCAATTTGAAAGTCACTTGTATCCCACTACATTTTTGTTTTTTGGTGGATGAACAAAATTCCATGTTTTGTTTTTTAGAAGTGAATCATACACTTCATCCATTGCCTTTTTCCAGTTTTTTGTTGCTCACTGCTTGATCAAAGTTGTTTGGTTCCTCTGATGTAATTGCCGTAGTATATATTTTTGGTTTTAATATTCCACTTTTTGACCTGGTAACCATAAGATGTCTACTATTAACTAGCTGAGATATAGATGCTTGTGCACTTGTATTGTCTTATTGTACATCTTGATGCTCATATTCTCCTTCTTGACTTGTTTTGTGTGACTGACTATTTGCAGGAATGTGATTGAGTTGATCAGATTGCTTTGGTTTTTCATGACCTGGTTCATTGAGCACAGTGTATTGTGGATCAAAGTGATTTGAGCCTTCTTCAATCCATTCCTTGCTATCTTCAGTTTGATATAAAGGCATATCTAGTATTGAAATCTTTGAATTGTATACTTTCTGTGTTGTCATTACACCTGTGTTATAAAATGGAAAGACACTTTCATTAAAGACAACATGTCTGGTTATAAACACTTTACCATTACTGTCCAAGCATTTGTAACCTTTTTGGTTGCTTATATAGCCCAAAAATGTATCGGCAGTTGATCTAAAATTTAACTTGTGCTCATGGTAAGGTCTTATATAGGAGAAACACAAACATCCAAATATTCTTAATCTATGATAATCTGGTTTTATGTTGAACAAGGTCTCTACAGGACACTTATTTTTCAAGACTTTTGTTGGTATCCTATTTATTAAGTAGACTACAGTGCTAAAAGCATTTGACCAAAACTTCATAGGTAGTGACCCTTGATCTAATAAAGTAAGGCCACACTCTACAATGTGTCTGTGTTTCCTTTCAACTAGACCATTTTGTTCTGAAGTATATGGACATGTTACTCTATGAATGATTCCTCTCTTTTGAAATAAATCATTGAGTGGTTTAAATTATGTACCACCATCTGTTTGCAAGATTTTTCACTTGTGATCTGTCTGTCTTTCTGCTTGTGTCATAAAGTGCACAACCGCCTTATAAGTTTCTGATTTGGTTTTGAGAAAATATATCCATGTGTATCTAGTGTGTGCATCAACAAATGATATGTAGTAGTTAAAACCACAGTCTGAATTTATTGGTGCTGGACCCCAAAGATCAGCAGCAACCAATTCAAGTGGTTTTTCATACTTTATTTGTGAATCAGTAAATGATAACTTATGACTTTTGCCCATCTGATAATAATTGCATACATATGGTAGAGTAATTTTTCAAAAGAAATTTTATTATTCACTAAAACCTGCTTTACAATATTGACATTGGGATGTCCTAACTTGCTATATATGCCAAGCATCAAACACATTGTTTTTCTCATCAGTGACACTAGATGTAATAACCCTGATTTTAGTGATTACCTGTAAGTATTAAATTATAATGGTAGTTATAATTTAATATTGAGAATTAATAATAATTTTGAGAATTTAAATTGTTTATTTGGAATAAACAATGAATTTTAGAAATAGAAAGAGAAAATAACGTTTTGGAACTTTATTATACTGGTTTGAGTTAATAATAAGTGAAAGATGATTTTTATTTGGTGATAGTGCAATAATTTAATTAATTATTGTCATTTGCTTCTTTTAATAATTTTTAAAAGGAGTATTTAATTTTTAAAGAGCGTTATATTAAGTAAAAAGGTGAAATTGGGTTTAAAAATATGATTTGATCATAAAATTGAGTTTAAAATGATTGGCTACATTTTATTACATAAGAAGATTATTTTTGTGTAATTTTTAGAGTTAAAAATAGTGATTTATGTAATCATATAAGTTTAATTGGCTATTTATTTAAAAAATAAGGGTTTTTAATAATAAAAATATTTTTATAACCAAATTTATCTTTTGATTAAGTAAAAAATACTTTAATTAACATGTAAACAAGGTTTCATAATTTTATTATGTGAAAACTTTGAAACATCTGATGATTGTTTAATAACATAAGTGTTAACTAGTGTATTAAGTGGTAAATGAATTAATTTAGGCTATTTCTTTTATTAATGGGTCTTAAGCCCATCTAGTCACTTAGTCTGTAGAAAGAAATGAGGAATATCTTATCTTCCTTCTAAGGACACTTACTTCTCTTTATTGTCAAAATTCCAGAAAGCTTCAGATAGTGAGAAACCCAATTTCTCTTGTAAACCCTAGCCAAAAATTATCAAATTAAACTCAAATCGTGTGTTTTTAAAATCAAATTGGAGCTAAATCAACAAGTAATCAAAATCTAAAACCATTTATTCATCAAAAATCAAATTTTGAAAGTGTTTCTCTGTTAACAGTACTTGTTTCTTCTTGCATGTCTTTGTTTCAAGTTTATACAGGTTTCGAAGCTCAAATTTAAGCAAAGCTCCAACCTTTCAACTAATAATTCAATTTTTTGCTCAAGTATAGCAAGGTGAGTTGATAAGCTCACAAATCTAGCAAAATAAAAATGCTAAATGGTTGAATCTGTGCAAAATAAGCTACTGTAATTGTTTTTCTATTGACAGTTTTTCTTTTCTATGAAACTGTTTTGTACTGCTTCTTTGCATGCTTATATCTTTTGATTCCGACAACGAAATGGTGTCGGATTTCTTTCTGTTGGTAGTTCAGTTGTAGTAGTTCATGCCGATAAAATTTGTTTGCAAAATATTATAATTTGAATTCTTAAAATTGCACTAGAAATTGAATACGAAGCTTGAGTTTAACCTGGAACAAATTCGCATGAGAAGGTCGACACCTTCTCTCTTTGGGTCGACATGCAGGTCGACCCAGAGGCCCTTAAGGTCAACCGGCCTGTTGACCTTAGGTGGGCAAAGGTCGACCCCCTGGTCGACCTACATGTCGACCAGGGTGAAGGCCTATTCCTGGCCTTTGTCCAGCCCGTTTTGCCTTGTTTTGCTTCCTATTTCGCTCGTTTCTCTTGCTCGTTTTTGTGATATTTCTCATTGTATCGAAGGCCATGATGTTTATTAATAGACTAGCCAAATTTTGGAGAATTTTAAATTCAAATTTTGAATTGAATTTGAATTGAATTCAAATATCGATTTTGAGTGTTTTCTTGGTTTTTCTTCGTTTTCGAGCACCGGTTTTTTCCAAACAATTTTGAAATAATTTTCAAAATAAATTGCATTTAAAATAATTATTCTATAGTATTTTTAAAGTACTTTCGAATATAAAATCTATTTATTCTCTATAATATAGGAATTTTTAAATTCGGTTTTCAAAATTGGTTTCAAAAATTGGTTTTAAAAGCCTATTTTCCAAAGTAAATTATTTTACCTATAAAATACACGTTTTGCACTATTTGAGTGAATGAAAAGGAGAATTAAATGGTTTGTAAAACATGTGGTATGGGACACATGCATTTACCTTATTGGTTAATTCCTGACTTGTCCATTTGATCGTTTTGACCTTCGGGTCGAGTTTACCGATGAGACGAGGTAAACTTTTTACTGTATTGAGTATGGAATTTACTAGCGGTTAGTAAACTGTTTAGTGCGAACGTGTGGTATGGGACACACGTTAACATTGTTCGGGTTCCTATCCGAGAGTTTGTGACACATTTGTCTTCGAGACGTATTGTCAGCACTGGACCTTCAGGTCATTGTCCTAGAGATGTTTGCCATTGTGGCGTATTTTCCATTGCGACATATTTGTCTTTGAGACGTTTGCCATTGCGGCATATTTGCCATTGCGGCGTATTTGTCCATTGAGACGTATTTGCCTTCGGGCGAGGTACCTATTTTTAGAGATCAGTACTTGGCAGGCTTCGGCCAAAAGCACGTGCTATATATTTGAGATGATTTCATTGATTTCTTTGTGATTTCCCAAGTGTATCGCCTTTTTCATGGTTGGCCATTCGAGCCATTATATATATATATGGCGATTACCTTATGGGAATATGAGTTGCCTACACTGGCATTATTGAGATTTACCTTTTGGCGTATTATTTGGGATTTTTCTATTGGCGTTATTATATGCGATTTTCCTTTTAGCGTTTATTTGGGATTATATTCTCCTATGTTGGGGATTTATATTTGATTGCCTTATGGCATATTTTGAGATGGTGATTTCTTTGAGAATGTTTTGAGTTGCCGATATGGCGGATTTGGGATTTCTCCTCTTTGGAGTTATGTCTTTCTCTTAAACCATATTTGATGTTTTGTGATACACCGATGAGATGAGGCATGCTTTTATTGTGAGATTTGTTATAAAGTTTTATCGCCTTTGAGTTGTATTCATATTTAGTGTTATCCTTATATCACTTGAAATTACTATACCTACTTAGTTATGCCATATGAAGTAACCATATACTCTTGAATTATTCCTTCTCACTTGAGAAGATTATTACCTTGCCTTATGCTCATATTATCACTTATCCTTATAAACTGATTTTTTTTGCTAGACTGACCCGTGTATTTTATACTTGGGTCGACCGAGTTGTTTCAGGTTAGATACCTGCTTTTGGACTTTACTTGATGCTTCCGCCTTGGATATCAGCTTATCTCTTTTTGTAGTTTTATAGTCGTTTTGTATGACTCGGATATGTACTTATTGTATTGACTCATTGTATATATTATGGTCCTTGTACCACTTCTGTTGTATCATTTGTACTATATGGGATGTATTTGTGTATATGTATATATATATATATGTGTGTGTTTGGCTACTATTCTATGATATGTTATATCTATATTGTTGTTGTATTTTGTTCTGATAGATCCGTTAGCCACTTTAGTTTTGTATTAAGCATTTATTGAATATGTCGATCCACTTGAGAAAGGAAAAAAAATTTAGAGCACTAATCAACGTATTTAATAGATATTTAAGACAAGACTATAGATGGTCGCTCTTAACCAGCCCTACTCTCCGCATTAGCAGACAGTATTACCTAGTAATACTCTTTGTTAATGTGGGTCTCGGGGTAGGGCATCACACTAGACAGATTACAGAATTTTTCATATCTTCTGGATTTTCTTGAGTTAGCACGATTAAACTTGTATAATCCTTTATCAACATTACCCTGCAAGAAAATACCTTTAGTGGGTATATCTTTGACTAAAAAATAATTAGGATAAAACTCAAAGTAAACATTGTCGACACTTGCAAATTGTGACACAATTATGAGGTTTTTCTTTATTTGTAGTACTCTCAACAGATTGTTGAGATACACCTGTCTTTAACCTTTTATGCAAGTGATTCCAATATGTGTGATTTCAATACTCTTACCATTGCCCATATGTATGGACTCTTTACCTCTGTACTCCTTTTGTCCCAAGTTCAGATTGTCCAAATTGTTTGTAATGTGGTTGGTGTCCCTTGAGTTAGGATACCAGCTTTCATCTGCTACATCATCTGTCTTTATAACTGAGTTTTGTTGGCAGTTTCTTGATGTATCTGACTGATTGTTTGAATCAGCTTGTGCCATGTTAACATTTGGATTTGCTCTTCTTTGACTGTTTTGATTCTGATTTACTGTGTAATTTGCATTTAATCTAAAGTATAACTTGACTACAGTGTGGACAATCTTCTAACATATTTGACATTTTGGCATGTTACTGTTATTCCATCTACCTCTACCTCTTAATCTGTTGGTGTAACCACCTCTTTGATATGTTTGATTTGTTTTGCTGTTGCCTTGACCTTTGCTTTTGTAGTTGACTGCATAGTTGATTGACATATCAGAATCTAGTGGATTTTTGTGATCAATTCTTCCTTCATGAGCAAGAAGTGTTGAATGTATGTACTCTAGGGAAGGCATGGTTTTCTTTGATGTGATCACTGCCACAATCGATTCATATTCTTCACCAAGACCATTTAGAATGGTTAAAACTTGTTCTGTGTTTGACACTTTGTTGCCTCCTGCTTCTAACATATCACATGTTACTTTGATCTTTGATAGATAATCTTTCATAAGTAAATTGTCTTTCTTGATATTTTGCAACAATCTTTTGTAGTGCATTACCTTTGCAGCTAACTGTGTGTTGAATATTCTTTCAACAGTAGCCCATATCTCATTTGATGTTTTGCAGCCAAGAACCTATGATAACATGTTAGTATTGATAGATGATAATAACCATGAACTTATAAGCCTGTCTTGTCTATGATATCTTGTGTATTCTTTATTGCTAATCATTTTATTTTCTTGATTAGTTATAAACTTTGGAGGGATAGAGATGGTGCCAAGAATGAACCCTTCATGGCCATAACCTTGAAATGCAGTTTCGATTTTAAGCTTCCATATCAAATAATTGTCTTCCTCAAGATGAACGGTTATCAACTGACTTTGAGGGCTGATCACTATTTTGATTAGATTCTCTGTTGTTGTGTCAAGTTACTGTGTATTGGCTGAACTTTCAGATGTTGCTGTTATCACCAGCCATGATAATGAATCTTAACAAGAAACTGACTGATTTGAGAAGATTAGGGAATGAGCAGATGCAAGAACCTCTTCAACAATCAAGAATCAGGTTTGATGCAGCCAAACTTAGATGATGAGCTTGCTCTGATAAGTTTCTGGCACGACGCTTGCTTTTCTTGAAAATTTTGATTGAGTTCTTGATTTCTGCTTTGATTTTCCTTCTTTGGATCTCTGAATTTGTCAGAGTTTGAGTTGCAACCGAAATATTGTGTTTCCAAGCATGGCACAGAACCTTGATGAATTCTTGATAAAAAACCCAAATAATGAGATTAAACTCTGATGGATTCTGATTATCAGATGATGATAAACAATTTTCTACTTTTTTTTCAATCAACGAATTCAATTTGGCTGTTAAGCCTTGAATCGCTCTGATACCATATTATGATTTGATGAATTTTGTGTTTGATGAAATAGAGATAATTTTGTATTGAAATGAATTATTCAGAAATATAGAGTTTAGACTGTATTTATACAATCATTATACATAGCAGTATACATAGCAAATGATATGGGCTTTTGGCTTTCTGACCCATAGCCGCATTATTATAATATACAATATACACGATGCACATTTTGTATCATTCATTTTTACTTCCTTTAACTTTCTTGGTTACCTACCACATCAATATTTTTGCCTTCGAAACAATGTTGATTGCTTTATGCAATATCAAACTCGTGACGTGTATGTATTAGATAACCTTTTTCCACATGTCCAAATTGTCCTGTTTTGACATGAGGGCCATCTACAAGTTGTAAACTGTACATGCATACTCCCGTCTTAGTAGAATTGCAGATACAGTAGGAGATTAGTCTGAACATTCTCGGTATTGTTTGTATTAGAGTTGCATCTAATATTTTCTCTACTTGACCATGTTCAGCCGCATTAAGTTGTTCAACAATTGTGTCATCCGGGTACCAACAAAATATACATGTATGACAATAAGAACATCTCTTATTTGTATTGTTGATATGCTTTCAAATACATAAATATAACCTGTTCCAAAAAGTCTAAGAAATCTCTCTTTAAAGTGGCTTCTACTAATTAATAATTCATTTGTATCTAAAACACACAAAGGACTATTGATTTTTGGTATTACTTTTCTATTTTAAACTTGCCTACAGTTGTATTACCTTTGAGCAATTTCCATTAATTTAGCATTGCTTCTTAGGCATGTAGTATCCTCAATTTGGGTATGGGGTACTTTTCTTTGTTGCCTACTCTCCTACAAGAAGAAAACATTTTATATTTAAAAGATGTGCTTTCTAGATAAACAACAAATGAATATATGAGTTATCAATGTTTATCATAATTAGTGAGGTCTATTGTGACGACCCACATTTTGGAAGGTTTAAATCGACAATAATCCACACATGTCTGACTTAAACAATCCAAAACATAGATAATCAATGGGGTTAATTAAGAAAAATAAGAAAAGAAGAAAAAAACAAAAATAGAATCTCACAGCGGAATGATAAAATATAATAATCAAATAAACAGTTCACGAAGCTGTTACTATAAATTTGATTATAATTTATAAAACATTTATCAAAGTTATACATATATAACAAAATAAATATAATGCAGCAAAAAACATGATGCAGGAATAATAAAAGTAATAATATACCAAATCTTCGTCTTCGTCCTCTAGAATGAATCTTCAATAAGCTGAAAACTCAGGGCTGACCCGAGCGTAATGAAAAGACAAAACACTCGAGTTAGGACTAAAATATCCTTATGTAAGTCAAATCGATAACACGTATAACATGAGTGTAATGGCTTAAAAAATGTTTACGGGATTTCACATCTCCTATCCAGTGTATAACGTGTGTGCAATAACTCAAAAGATGTTACGAGATTTTCCATCTTTTAAGGATCCGTCAAAATATTTATATGTAGTAGAATACACTATATATAATGTCTAATCAGTAAAATAAATATAAAAATAGCATTAAGGTTTTACATTGATCCCTCTTAATGCGTTTTTAAGCATTGTCGTATTGTTTTCAAAAAAAACACCAGTAAAGCGTCGGTGGATGGGGATCCGCCGTGATACGACAACACTAAACCAAAATAATAGGGTCTCGTATAAGGATAAAAGTATGACAAGGCACGTGAGGCAATGCCCAAGGTAGCATACTACCAATTTACCTTTCCCGGCTAGTGGTAATGCATCATAGCCATGACAGCCCACCGCATCTAACACTCCCATAATCGAAGGGTGATCACCAACAACAACCGAAATAAGGATATTCATACGAAGAAGAGTGTCCGCATAGGGTAGCTAGCCCGCTTGGCCGGTACGGCTCCTGTTTTAGTCATTTCAATTTGGCACAAGTGCCAGGGAAATTCATCATCGTTCTCTTTCTTCAAATCCAGCAAACGTACGCCAAATCCAACCACTTCATTCTGGATCATCACTCCACGTACACAGTTGTTAAAGTGGTTCCAATATTGACATAGAATATGCCAATAAGAGACCGAGGTCTCATTTAACAACCAAACGTCGTTTTACACACTGGTTGGTACTTTTACATTTTAAAAACAATTCATACTTGATATCAAAATATCATATTCACTTCAAAATCAATTTCATTTCAAAATCATCATATTTACTTCAAAATATATCAATTTAGTTCGATGCGTCAATTTCACTACAAAATTCAATTTGAATTACAATTTAGGTTATAACCTCAGTTTAACCCAATTCGTATTTAAATCCATGATTTAAATATAAACGATTCCCACTCTGACTAGTTTGAATTTTTAGAAAAATAGTTTTTAATAGTTTTAAAATAGCTCAAATAGTTAAAATAGTTTAATAGAAAATAATTAGAGTATTGAAATGGTTTATATAGTAAATAACTTGGAAAATCAAATTAATTTTTAATATTTAAAAAGGTAGATTTAAGTAGTTTATATTAAAATAATTTATTTGAAAATAGCTACAAAGTCAAACTGATTTAATTCCAAATTTAAACCATTTCGATTTATATCAATTCCGAGTTCGATTTTCAAAATATCGATTCAAAACACTTAAATCAAATTTACATTCAATATCCAATTTTAAAATCCAAATTCTCAAATATAATTCAATTCCGAGATCAATTTCTAAATATCGTTTTATATCACTTTTACTTAGCAATATTCAAAGTTCAAATAAAAGTCCAGTCCTTTAAAACAAATCAATTTCTGAAATTCACATTATATTTCGATTATAACTTCAAAATCTCAACTTCAATTATTTAAACAATTACTGTTATCAAATTTAAATTCAACACTTCGGGCCCAAGTTCGAAAATAGTTCAATTTCCATAAATTCGATTTTCATTTTCTTAAAATCAAATCATTTAAATAAATTTCAAATCAAAAATTTTAAAATCATTTAGTTCAACCAATTCGGTGTCCATATATAATTTTATATCCTATGGCCATGTGAATATTTATTTCGATTTAATTTCGAGGATGGATATATATCATTTCAATCCAAAATAAATGCCATAGGTATATATCATTTCAACCTATTTCTTAATTTATTCGAACTAATTCAATTTACTATTTTATATACTGTAAATAATATAGGGTGATAACAGGATATATTAAAAATAAATAAACATCTGAATCATCCAAAAATCAATTAATAGCATCCATAGAAATCAACATCCAAATAGTCAATAAATTATAACAAGTTACTATTTATCAATAATCAGGAATTTAACTAAAATTTAATTTCCATTTCTAATATGAACTGTCAATTTAAATTCCTATCGTCTTGATTCATATCAATTTAAATGCCAGTTAAATTTTACCAACCACGGTCAAAAATTTAAATCACTCCACAATATAAATTTAACTATAATAAGAATTAGATTAGTCAATTGTGAGCGTAGAGAACACTCGCTTTTTATTTTTGCTTGTCGCTTTCGCATTCTAGTTCCGACCAAATTTGAACGGCGTTCAAATTTGGCAAAAAAATTCAGAAGGTGTAAATTGTCCCAATCCAGTTCCAATTCATAGAATACATTATTACGAACACAATGCAAAAAGTTGCGTTCGAATCCGACCTAGAATGAGCGAGTTATGATATTGATAAGAAACTGAACTTATTTAAAACAAATTATATTACTAAATTTCAATTAAAATTTATTACCTAGCCCACAACCAAAAACTAGGCTTGCTAACTCTTCTTCCCTCCTTCACTTATCTTTCGCCTGTGCACGAGAAAATCTAAACCATGACCGTGCACGAATTATGGCGATACGGAGCTTCACTTAACGATTTTGAATTTCGACTTCGCCATCGTGTTGCTCTATTCGAACTCCACTTGGTTGACATCACACATCAATGCCACACCACCTGAAACCATTCGCGACCTGCTCCCTTATTTGTCTACAGTGCTTGCAAGCGATCCCCTACAACCCACCACACCGCTTCAAACTTTGGCCGCCCCTTCGCCTCACGAGAACAATTCCACCCCTCATTAGATCAAACGGCGACTAGGATTGTGAAAATATAAAACCCTTGATTACTGCTCATGTCAGAGAACAATCGAACAGCCTAAAAACCCCACCGCGAGCTTCCACGAAGTGCCCAGTCGAAGATCTCAATCCATCCAGATTTCTGAAATTTTGTTTTAAGATTTTCATTGAGAATTTTTCTTTATCACTACCTGGGGATGATTTTTAATACCAAAAAGAAGATAGGAGGTAAGTATATCAGATAGGGTGGCTGGATTTGAAAAATAGGGCGGCTGAAGGAACGCTTTTGTGGCTGATGTGAGATGAAGACAGTAATATGTATATAATTTCAAAATATCTAGATATTTATTCTGAACCCCGATCGAGACGTGCCACCAGGCGTTCATAATGTTATACCCCTATTCCAAACGCAATGGAACAAGTTTCGGGACCAAATTCGATCGTATGGAGAAGATACCTTTTTGAACCCAATTATTATATTAAATTCAACGCGTTTCTATCCCGTACGATCAAATGGTAACTCCAAATGTTACAAAATTTGAAATCCGATAATAATACACTATTATGGATCTAATGGAGCTAGTTTCGTCAAAATCTAAGACTGTCGCAAAAATGACTATTTTTACTCATTAATTATAATATGAAAATTTCAATTTTTAATTATTCACTTTTAAATCCAATTTTAAAAGTAAACGATCTCCATTCTTGTTTAAATAAAATTTAAATCAACTCCCAATATAATTTTCAATCATATTAAATCCAGAATTAATTATTCAAAAAATGTCCAATATTAAATTTAAATAATTTAATTATCTAATAAATCACTATAATTGAAATATAAGTCATTGAACTTATAAAGTTTAACTTTTAAAACGAATTCAAATTATACTACAACTATTTCCATTTTACAATCATTCAATATTCATTATTAAATTTCACTATTGATTTTAAACATAGTCAATACATAGAATTTATTTTAATACTTATTATCGTCAAAATCTTCGAAATTAACTCTTTCAAAATTTTATTTAAGTTCATATTCAATGACTTACATTAATAAATCATATTTTTTTATTTTTAACCATTTTTATTCGATAATTTTATCAAATTCCATAATTTAAAATAGTTAAAAATACGGGTCGTTACATTCTCCCCTACTCAAAACTTTTCGTCCTCGAAAAGGGCTAAGTACATAATTTAATACTTGATATATTTTATTCAAAACAATCAACTTATAAAACATTGGATCTCAATTATAGAACCATTACTACATTTCCACTGCGCTATACCGATCGACTTACAGAATTTACAAGTTAGTTATCAAAACAAGTTATAAAATTTTTAAAACTTCAAAAATTTTCTAACACCCGAATATACGGAAAATTTCGGTAGAGTCTCCTTTGCGCGGCTCGATCGGAAAATTTTTACAATTCAATATATAACCCAAATATATACCAAATATATCACATATACATCTCATCTCAATAATGAGGCATCCCGTAGGGAAAAATATAAGATGCGGTATGTAATCCGAGATGTGTACCTTATTACTTTTAATACGAGCGAGTTCGCTTGTATTAAGCAAGCAAAAGCATATAGAAACCCAAATATACGTCCAGACGGTCTTTGTATATACCTATCTCAACTCAATTTAGAATATTAGTCATTTATATAGATATAGAATGCATATATGAGTTTTATAGAAGCATATAACATGAATTTTAAACCCAAACCATAACATAAGCATTAATATACGACAAATAATAATCATATACAATAAAACAGTTATAATGACGATTTACAACAAAAGAAACCATTCAATTATTAGTGTTCATCCAATTAATTCACAACGAGATGAATTTACATTATCTAATGCCAATATTTAATTTATACACTTCATTTCTTATTAACATTCATTTTTTATTAACATTTAATTGGTTTACTTCCAATTTATTCACATCTATTTCATTCACATTCAATTTATTCAATTAAATTTGTTAAATTTCAATTGTTTCATTTTACCTTTAGCAACATCTTTTATCAATTCATTTATTCACATTCATTCTACACTTAAGTTCATTTTCATTTTAAATCAATGTTATTTCATTTACTCATTTTATTAATACAATTCACTAACTTCTTCCATTTATCCATTTCGGTTAGCTTTTCATAAGCTAAAGTTCATTTCATAATTCAATATTAGCTTCCTTCCTTTAACATCCATATTTAATTAGTTTGGCATCTTGTTTGACTAACATTTACCAAAGTTATAAACTATAAACTTTACATTTCATTTTCATGAAACATTTGAATTATAATGTTCATATCTCCATTTTTTTAGCACCAACATCATTAATGAATTATTTCTTATATCCTTACTTAAGTTTCTTTAGAACTTAATTCACATTTATTTTCACAATTTCATTTAATAACAAATTTATTTGTGAAACATTTTATTAATCATCACTTTAGTTTATAATCATTCTACAAAAGTCTAACTTCTTATATATGACTTTATCTAAGTTTATAATTATCTCAAAAGTTACAAATTCAATTTCTAATTTTCTTTGCAAATTTATATTTAATTCTATAACCAATTTACAAAGATATTATTTAATTCATTTGTCTACTTTCTTAAGTCCTACTTACTTATTCCATTTAGTCATTAATCATTCATAATATACTAATTAAGTATATAACATTTATTATTGCAACTAAATTTCCATTTATATACATTTTAATTACTTTTAAGTTTTGTTTACTTGTATAATATCCCATTACATATCCAAATCATCATTCTAACTTTTAACATTTGGTAAGTCTTATTATATGTTATTAGAATGCAATTTGGTATTATACAAAATAATCTAATTCATTTTACTTAATTAGAATGTTCACTATTGTAACTTGTTTAAATTTTGTTGGATATGATTCTACCATCATCGAGCCAACACGAGGAAGCAAGGGACGAGCCACCAGAATAACCGAGCCAGCTATGCAGCATCCCCTAACCAAACTCACCCACCGGTCCATTGTGTCCTTCCACCGAACCAAGCACACATGTCCACTGTGTCCTTCCACCGAACCAAGCACACCGGTCCACTGTGTACTTCCACCGAACCAAGCACACCGGTCCACTGTGTCCTTCCACCGAACCAAGCACACCGGTCCACTGTGTCCTTCCATCGAACCAAGCACACCGGTCCACTGTGTCCTTCCACCGAACCAAGCACACCGGTTCACTGTACTCCCACCACCTAACCAAAGGAAACCGGACCAGCTCCACCAGGCCAGATTACGTCAGCCCAAGCCCGCCAGCTGCTATCTACCTCCAAGACCCCTACCCCCAGTCTCACTCTATAAATAGAGGGGCAGGGGTACAGCAATGGGAAATAAGTTTGAGAGCTCAAGCACGGAGAGAACTTTCAAACAACTTTCTTTTACTTGTATCAAAGCTTTGTACTTGTAATCAAAACAAGAGAAGAGAAATAACATATAAAGTGGACGTAGGCACATTCTGGCTGAACCACTATAAATCTACGTGTCTTTTTACAGTTTAGCCCCTGCTTTTCATATATTTGCATAAATCACCCAAATCACAAAGAACAACATAAGATCTACTCATAAATCACCCAAATCACTAAGAACAACATAAGATCTACTAAATCATACAACTTTGAGGTGTTTGTCCATTTTTTGTGCAAACATTTTTGGTGCTTTCAATGAGAACTTGAAGACTCGAAGCTTTAGCTTCATCCACTTAACATTTTTCCTAACAGCATCATCCACCGTTCGGAAAACATGCCTCCCAAGTAGAAAAAAGATGTTAACAAAGGAAAAAACATCACATCCAGCAGTCTTCCAGATCCAGCTGTCACGAATCAAGTAAATCGTCCTCCTCCAGCAGCAGTAACAAATGAAGGACAGGCTAATCCGACCCCTCCTGCCATAGAACAGCCCACAGCAATTACTAGGGCAGATTTAGACAGGGTTGTGGTCGAAGTAACTAACCGCTTCACGTCCCAGCAGGAAGCCTTGGTTGACCATCTCATGTCACGCTTAAGGGATGCTGAAGAGTCCAATCGCAACACTGAATCATGGGGCGAGTCCCAGTCTGGAGGATCTCAGAGACAACAAAGATCTTCCTTCTTCGAAGGAGCTGACGGCAGAAGTAGCCATGGTAGGAGCCGAGATCGAGCACAGCCCGAAGTTAGGCCTGAGGAAATATTAGGTACCGAACCCAACGGGGGAGGTACCGGGCGAAGGTCAATTGTAGCTGAGCCCGTCATACTGCCTAACCACGGAAACGCCAGTGAACGGGGCCGAGCTAGAGTCCAGCCCAAAGTTGGACCCGAGGAAGTGCTTCGATCAGAACCCAGCAGGGGAAGATCAAGGCAAGGGCCAACTGTAGCTGACCCTAGCATGCTCCCAGAAGATCAAAGGCAGCCATTACAAAATATGAGGAATGATAGACGATACCATCCCTACAGGTCATCTGGACGGAATCAATCCCACAGAACAGAACCAAACTCATTTCTATCTGCTCCAAGTTCTGATGAAAGGATGGCATGCTTATTCAGAGAGTGCGTCCAACGGGAGCAAAGGGATCGAGGGATATGCGCTAGGGTAACCAGCCCTTTCGCCCGCAATATCGAAATTGCTATCACTCCCCGAGAATGGAAGATGCCAACAATGGAACCTTACAAAGGAACCTCCGACCCCATTGTACACTTACAGAGGTACACACAACATATGCTCATGAGTGGAGCGACAGAGGGAGTACTGTGCAAATGCTTTCCGCTCTTCTTAGAAAATCTCGCTACCTCCTGGTTCTGTCATCTACCCCAAGGATCCATCAGCTCATGGGAAATGTAGAAAGAAAAGTTCATCAGTCAGTTCCGCATCCATGTGGAACAACCTAAGGACGCTTATTCCTTATCCAGCGTCAAACAGAAACCTGGAGAGAAGCTGCAGCAATACCTAACCCGATTCAATGTCGCAGCAGCCGCGGTCCAAGATGCCGATGAGAAGCTCATCCTAATGGCCCTCTATAGTGGTGTGCATCCGGACACTAAATTTGCTAGAAGGTTGACGAAAGAAAAACCAGCTACTTTACCCAATTTCTTCCATGAAGCCGGGAAATATATGACGCTTGAGGATACCGCCATTGAGGGGCAGTCAGGACATCAAAATAAGGCAACTCACAGCAATGCCCCTGCTGTAGCAAGGGACGTTCGAAGAAATGATTCCAGAGACAATGCTGGGGGAAAGAAGGGAGAAAAGCGCCTATATCGGCCTGGACCGAGATTCGACACTTACACTCCTTTGAACGAGACCGTCGAAAATATCTTCCTTGTCACCCAAGGAGAAGTTAGATACAAACGCCCACCATACAAGAAGGAATCAGATAACGCGTAGAAGTCTGGAAAGTTCTGCCGTTTCCACGAATCTCATGGGCATGATACCAATGAATGCCATCATCTTCGGGACTTGATTGAGGAACACATCAGAAGGAAGAAACTGGAACGTTATGTAAAAGGTCAGGACAGGACTCCAGCTCCTGCCAATGAGAACCCAGGGCCATCCTCACCGGAGATCGGCAGAGGAAACCGCAACACTAGCAGCTCTAGTCAAGAAAAGATAGTGGTTCATACCATCTCGGGAGGACCGCACATCGCAGACAGAAGCTGGAAAGAGATGGAAAGATATGGAAAGTCGCTTAGAGACAATAAAGACTGTGTCAATTCGGTCAAAGAAGAGCGCCACCCAAAGCGGAAAGACAGTGATGACATCACATTCGGTAAGCGTGACCTAGAAAGAAGGCAATACCCTCACATGGATCCCATGGTTATCTCTGCCCGACTCGGTCCCGCCGAAGTTTACCGAATCCTAGTAGACACTGGAAGCTCAGTAAACATCCTGTTCAAACATGCATTCGACAAAATGAAATTATCAATGAAGGATGTGTCTCCCTGCGATAAGCCACTACACGGTTTCACTGGAGATGTGAAAATGCCCCTCGGGCAACTGGACCTCTTTGTTGAGATTGGAAGCCATCCCCGCTCCGCTGTATGAAAACAAACGTTTGTGCTGATAGAGAACCATTCGGCCTACAACGCCTTCTTAGGAAGGCCATCCCTGTCTGACTTCCAAATTGTCCTAGCCACATGGTGCCTAAAGATGAAATTTCCAACGGACAATGGAGTAGGGGAAGTAGAAGGAGACCAAGACGTTGCTCAAGACTGCTATGTGACTGAACTTCGCAACAACCACAGGAAGGATAAAGGGAAGGGTGTAGAGGTTGCCCTCTGCACAAAAAGTCTAGAAGCATAGCAACTAAAGAAAGCCCCTCCTCTTCGATACCAGCGACCCTTTCAATGAATTAGACCCCAGGGACAGAGAGGAGGAGGCCACCGCTGAGCCTGCAAAGGCTATGGAATTTATATCTGTAGACAAGCACGACTCAAGTAGACTATTGAAAATTGGGTCCCAACTAAAAGCAGAATTGAAGGAACAACTCATCGATTTTCTCCGCCACAACTTGGATGTATTCGCATGGTCACACGCTGATATGACCGGAATCTCCCCCGACGTAGCATGTCACGTACTAAACATTGATCCTACCAAGGCGCCCGTAAAACAAAGAAAGAGAAGTATGGGGGCAGAGTGATCGGCAGCCCTCGATGAAGAAGTAAAGAATCTACTCGCCAATGACTTCATACGAGAAGCCATCTACCAGGAATGGATCGCTAACCCGGTACTGGTAAAGAAGGCTAATGGGAAATGGCGAACGTGCATTGACTTTTCCAACCTAAACGACGCCTGCCCAAAGGATTGCTTCCCATTTCCCCGAATCGACCAACTTGTAGACAACACAGCCGGGCACGAGCTATTATCTTTTATGGACGCATACTCAGGATATAACCAAATTCTTATGCATGCCCCCGACCAAGACCATACTAGTTTCATCACCGACCGAGGTTTATACTGCTATAAGGTAATGCCTTTCGGACTTAAAAATGCAGGAGCCACCTACCAGCGCCTCGTCAACAAGATGTTTGCAGGGCTAATAGGGCAAACTATGGAAGTATACGTGGATGACATGCTGGTAAAGTCAAGAAAAGCCGACGATCACGTAAGCCACCTAGGCGAGATGTTTCAAGTACTTCGCCAGTATGGAATGAAGTTGAATCCTCTAAAATGCTCCTTCGGAGTATCATCAGGAAAGTTCTTAGGATTCATCGTCCATGCCAGGGGAATTGAAGCAAACCCTGAACAGGTCCGAGCGCTAAGGGATATCAAGATACCTTCCACTCGAAAGGAAATGCAAAGCCTGAATGGAAAAGTGGCCACCCTAAGCCGATTCATCTCCAGGGCAACGGACAAGTGCGTCCCCTTTTTCGAAGCTCTAAAGAAAGACAAAGGAAAGTTCGAATGGACTGACGAATGCTTAACCTCTTTCCTTAACTTAATCGAACACCTCCAGAAACCACCGGTACTCTCAAATCTAAGCGAAGGCGAAGAATTATACCTATACCTTGCTGTGTCATCTCACGCCCTAAGCGCTGCCTTGGTACGGGAGGACAACCGCACGCAGCAGCCAGTTTACTTCGTCAGCAAGAGGTTTACGGGGGCAGAAGTCAGATATCCTAAACTTGAGAAGCTAGCGTACTGTTTACTAATCACATCATGGAAACTACGTCACTACTTCCAGTCCCATTCCATCAAAGTTCTGACCGATCAACCACTGAGGCAGGTACTCCATCGTCCCGACACTTCTGGGTGACTACTTAAATGGTGCATTGAACTAAGTCAGTATGATATCACCTATCACCCTCGCACCGCCATCAAGGGACAAGCTATGGATGATTTCATTGCAGAATTCACTACCAACGAAGATAAGGAGCAATTGGAAATAGCAGAATATATCAAGTGGAATCTCTTTGTTGATGGTGCATCGAACGAACAAGGCTCGGGGGTAGGTGTGGTAATAATCACTCCCAGGGGAAACAAACTGCACTATGCTATAAGGTTGGAGTTCGCTGCCACCAACAACGATGCAGAATATGAAGCAGTAATAGCCGGACTAGAACTTGCCATAGAAATCGGAGCCAATTCTTTATGTCTTCACAGCGATTCTCAACTTATTGTTAATCAAATACTAGGAGAATTCCAAGCTCGAGAAGAACGACTCATAGCATATTTAAAGAAGACCAAGTTACTTCTCAGCCGATTGGACCACTACTTAGTCAAACACATCCCTCGGGAAGAGAACCAAGAGGCTGACGAATTGGCGAAGCAAGCAAGTGTAAGAGACATCGCCATCTTCGGGGCAGTAACCATCTCAAAGCAACCGGCCCCAAGTTTTTAGCAAGTGAATCTGATAGCTGCAACCGAGGAAGCAACTTGGATGACTCCCATCCGAGACTACCTGCAAAGCGGCACGCTACCCAACGGGCGTAACGAAGTCAAGAAAATCTTGAGGAAAGCATCCCGCTACACAATACAAGAAGACATCCTCTATCGACGCGGATTCTCTAACCGTTATTAAGATGTGTCGCTGGAAGGGAAGCCAAGGAAATCTTATTCAACATCCATCAGGGAAGCTGCGGATATCACACCAGAGGGCAAACATTAGCAAAAAAGATACTCCGATATAGATATTTCTGGCCCACCTTAAGCAAGGATGCCTTGGATTTCGTCAAAAAGTGTGACAGATGTCAGAAGTTCGCTAAGATTCCGCGGCTACCAACGACTGAGATTACTCAAATGACCAGCCCTTGGCCCTTAGCAATATGGGGAATTGACTTAATCGGCGAGCTACCAATGGGCCGAGGCGGGGCCAAATATGCTATAGTGGCAGTCGACTATTTCACCAAATGGGTGGAAGCGGAACCTCTGAATAAAGTATCTTCAGCAAAAGTTATTAACTTCTTGATCAAAAATGTTCTGTGCAGGTACGGAGTCCCACTCAAAATCATATCAGACAATGGACTTCAGTTTGACAGGGAGGAATTCGCCAACTGGTGCCAAGAGCACGGAATTCACAAAAGCTTCTCATCCGTAGAGTATCCCCAGGCAAACGGACAAGTCGAAGCCGTCAACAAAATTCTGAAAACTCTAATCAAAAAGAAGCTCGAAAAGTCAAAGGGCGCTTGGGTGGATGAACTTCCTACGGCACTATAGGCCTATCGCACATCTTTCGGAACATCAACGGGGCACACTCCTTTCTCTTTGGCATACGGATCGGAGGCTATGCTCCCAGTTGAAAACATTGTGCCTTCCCACCATAGGATCCACTATAACCCAGAAGAGAACGAAGAACTCCTTCACATGTCTTTGGATCTAGTTGAGGAGAGAAGAAATGATGCAGTCCTTAAAGCAGCAGCCCACAAACAAAAAGTGGCAGCACAATACAACTCCAAAGTCAAGCATCGTACCTTACAAGAAGGAGATCTTGTCCTCAAGCGAATCTTCCCTCGTCCCGGAGCACTAGATCCAATCTGGGATGGACCATATGTAATTCATAAAGATCTCCGCAATGGAGCTTATATTTTGTCAACAGTGGACGGAGAGGTGTTCCAGAGGGCATGGAACATCCAACACCTCCGTCGATACTTTTCTTAACTTGTACTGCCCATATGAAGTGAATTAACAAAGAGAACCAGTGGACGTAGGCCTTTTCGTGCAGAACCACTTTAAAAAAACCTTGTCTCTTTTTTAACTTGTTCCTTTATATCTTGGCTGCTTGTTAACTTTATCCTTTTCTGTTGAACAAAATCCTATGCGTATAGCATTTCCACCCGAAGCAATCCACAGCACAATTTCACCTGGATAAGACCTAACAGGTACTATGCGAATCTATGCCCTCGCCAATGAGACACTTTTGCCCCGGCATCCCTCTGCTGCGCGTTAACTCATTGCTCGCGACGGCCCTTAAAGCCAACTGTAATGAGCCGATTATAAGCCACCGAGAAGGTCGACTATAGCCGAGGCAGCTCATTACGGCGTTCGGCTCGCCGGCAACTGTGAACCGATTATAAGCCCCAACATAAGGTGTGGCCAGCCAGGGGCAGTTCACGGTTGACGATCGGCACCCACGCTAGCCGGCCATAGTAAATCGAATAATACCCACGATTACGGGCCATAATGGCCCGGGTAGTTACTGTGCGCGATCTCGGCTCCGATGTGTCTTAAGTGCGGCTGTGGTAAAAAAGAATTAACTCCCCGCGGAGGCGTAAGATGGGTGACAAATGTCTCCAAGACCCACAGCTAGGGAAAGTGACTACAAAGCCCGTTTGCCACGAACTTAAGCACATCGAAGGCCTTCCGTGATTGGAAGTTTTACTATTTCACATATTTCAATTTTACTTAAGAAACTTTTCTCCTATCCTCTGTAACAATCCCTGAAGTGCAGGACACAAAACAGGAGACACTCACTAATAGAAGCAGATACTCACAACAGGACACTGGACCGCATCCCTTACTCGGTCACACAGGATATTCAAAGCTGCCATCTACAAGCAAAATATAAAGGGCGGTATTTCCTTCTTTCATATATGCCTATAATTTGTTCACACCTCACGCTGACACTGCAAGTCATGAAATTATGTTTTAAACAAGAACCTGACATCAAACACAATTTAAGAATATGCATAGCTATATTTCTTATGCAACATGTCAAAATAGCGAAAACATTCAAAAGACGACAAAATCAGCTTAAGTTAAAGAATTACACATCAAGAATAGAGCTATTTATTACAAGTAGCAAGAATTACAACCTAAAAGTTACTCTACTGTTTTAAGACTAACATATACAGCCATGTCAAGTCCACAAAAAGAATTTTCCAGGTCTAATCAGGGAGCCGGCTGTGTTGGAGTCTTGTCCTTGTCCTGTTGCCCACCTGTCCAGTCAGAAAAGGAAATCATTAGTGATAAGCAACAGAGTTAACAAAAGAAGAAACTAATGAAGAAGAGGTTACCAGCAACTTCCCCTTGATCATCTTGGTCGTCATCCCCTACTTCCACACCTGCCTCCTCAACCGCGAACAACCGCATCCCCTCTTTCACCGCTGTCTTCTCCTCCTTGGCTTTCACCGCTGTCTTCTCCTCCTTGGTAAACTAAGCGGTGACCACATCCATCCTAAAGGCCGCTCCACCCTCCTTATCCGCCTCAGCCTTGGCCTCCTCTAGAGCCCTGAGGTAAATCCTAGCCATAATCCGGGGGTAGTCGTCCATCCAAGATAAGCTGCCTTGCTTCCAAATGCGAAAGTACATATCCTGCAGCATATCATCCATCATCCTCTCATTCTCCTCAAACTCCCTCATACGAGCCTCAGAAACCGATAGCCTTGCAATGGCAGCATCCCTCTCTAGTCGGTATCGCGAGCAGTCAGCCTGAAGGGACCTCCTCATCGCCTCCATCTCCTCCTTTAGCCTAACCTGAGCAAGCTCTGCGGCTTCAAGCCTCCCCAACAGCTCCTCTACCTGCTCAAGATCCGCCCTCCGAACCTCGTCCACTGTCGAGATGGCCATATTTATCTGCTCCTTGTAGGCAGCCTCCATCTTCCGCAATTCCGCCTTGCTAGCCTCCTCCATAGTCTTCCTCAACCGCCCGGAGGCAGCCTCATGTTGAGAAATCTGAATGGCCTGATCAGCCAGCTGTTTGGCCTGATCCGAAACATTCAATCGTAGTTGGATGTTGGCACTCCCAATCTCCTCTCCAGCCTTAACCAGCCGGGCATGATGCCCCATCAGCGTCTTAGTCTCCTCCGCCACCCGATCAATATTAGCCTTGGCCTCATCTCCCATGGTAACTATCCGAGTAGTAAGTAAATCGAGGTCTAAGGACTTAGCCTCATCAAGCACCCGTACCATGGGATTGCGGGGAAGAAGGTGCTCACCGGTAACCTCGTCAAAGGTAATATCATGGGAACTTGGATCCAGATCAGGATGACCCGCAAATGGATTACGAGCCAAGCCAGGACGATCAATCTGAGTAACGGTAGGATTTTCAGACGGGTGCGGAGAGAGTGCGAACTCAGTATCCTCCTCCGTAATATCATGAAGAGGCTGAACTGGGGGCTGAGGACCAAGTGAAGGTTTGGATAAGGGATGACTCCTCTTTCCCTTTTGAATACCCTCTTCAATAACCCCGAGAAGAGGACGGTAGCCGACTACATCCCCGGAACGGTGGGTCGAAGGCTTCGGCTTGGCGGAAGCTTTGGAGAGCTTGTATTGTTCAAGCCTGTGCCGAAGATCTGAGGCCTCGGCCGTTTTACCTGCTCCTGATATAAAGAACAAGTGTCACAAGCTTACATTGATCCATAATTCTAGAAACGCGGTAAATTAAAAGTTAAAAGAAGAAAGGAAACACATTTGTTATACAAACCATGGGGAGGAGTAGGATACTGCAATAAGTCCTGGATTTCATTCCAGGACGGGAGCGGATCATAAAATAATCCTAAGTCCCTATCATAAATGGAGCCTGCAGGAGTCAAAAGTTCACCTTGAGTCTTCGGAGCCACCTTTGCTGGAATAGTCTGAGAAGGCTCGCTTGAACCGGTCCCAGCCTTGTCAGCTTTCCCGGATTTCTCTACCAAAGCCGGTTCTCCGTCCAGCCCCTCGAAAGCTTGGAGGAATGCATCATCCGTCCACTCCTGAATCTCGCCTGCTTGCCCAGGAAGCAAGGCCCCGATGCCATCGCCACCGTCACCACCTTCCCGGTCATCTCCACCCTCACCTCTCTCCTCCTCCACATCTTCCTTCCCCGGAGTAAGTGGACAAGTGCTGGGGGAAGGGCCATCCGACTTCTTAAGCTTATTACCTCCGACCATTGGAGATTTTGAGAAAGGTTTCCTCTTGCCACTCTCTACTGTGACACTTCCCTTAGCTTGAGCAGCCGCCCTCTCCTCCGCCGTTTCCCTCTGCTTGACTACTGACTGCTGTGGAAGGATCAAATCATACTCCAGAAGGGTCGCATTTCTGATCAGGTAAGTAGCCGATCTATCTCTCTCGGGGATAGCTTCTATCTCAGCCGCCATCTGAACCAGGCGATCAGTCTCCACAACCACAAAGCCACTTGTCGCTAGCAAAAATTGAAAACGTATGAAAAGAAGCATCGCAACCAGAATGGAAATTATAAATAAAGCATCGACTTACATCCAGAGGTGAAACGCCGAATAGAAACATAGTCGTCCCTAACGAAGAACCACTCCTTCTTGAACATGCTGTACTTAGAATACAGGTCCAAGACCGGCTT
Source organism: Allium fistulosum (assembly GCA_030737815.1). Classification (NCBI taxonomy): domain Eukaryota; kingdom Viridiplantae; phylum Streptophyta; class Magnoliopsida; order Asparagales; family Amaryllidaceae; genus Allium; species Allium fistulosum. The sequence continues at coordinate 1,125,629,203 of CM060902.1, read as the reverse complement.
GAAGGTTACATCTGACTCCAAGCTGATGTATGGGGACCCCTTCTTATAGCCCCTCAGATTATATAAATACCGGATCTCCCGGTTGGAAGGAGCACGCCCATGCTTCCTCTGAAAGATGACGAAGAGGCTCACCAGTATAGTATAAGAGTTGGGTTGAAGCTGGAATGGGGCCACCTTTAGATATGTAAGAAAGCTGAGTACCCAAGCATTAAGAGGCGGGATGGCACCACACATACAGTGGTATCTGCTGTAGGCAAAGTACCCTTCGGGAGGGTCATATGACATAACTTCTCTCCCTGGCAACAACATGCGCGCCCTATCAATTCCGAAGGAACGGGAGATGACATCAAGCTGCTCTTCCTTAAGGGAGCTGGGAAAGCAATCGGGCGGGGAGTTCAGAAGCTCCTGAGGGCCATACCCGTCCACCAGTGATCTCGGGGCAGATCCGTGACGTTCCCGTCCTGGCTGAGCAGGGGGCACTGCGGAAGATTCTCCTTCGCCCTGTGACTTCTTTTTATCTGATCGAGTTTCTGCTTTTCGAGACATTTATCTGCAACACAAAAGCACGTTGTTAAAACAAAGGATGTAGAGACGTAAACAGGAAAGAGCGTACGGTCCGGAATTTCATTTGTAATTCGAAACATAAAAGGTTCAAAGCCCAATCGGCATTCTCGTTCTCAAGAAGCCTATTCGGCATTCTCATTTTCAAAAAAGCCCATTCGGCATTCTCATTTTCAGAAAGCCCATTCGACATTCTCATTCTCAAGAAGCCTATCCGGCATTCTCATTTTTAGAAAGCCCATTCGGCATTCTCGTTCTCGAAAACCACATTCGGCATTCTCATCACGAAAAGCTCATTCGGCAAAAATAAACTAACCTGGTCCGGTAGCTGAGTGTGGCTCGGCACGTATTGATCCGGCGGTTCAAAAGTTGGTTCGGCTATCTCGTTTAGTAAGGAAGAACAAGGGCCTGCGTCTCCTACTTATAGGGGAAGGCCGGATAACCAGACCAGCCGGTTGGGTTCTCAAACCGGATATGGCTGTCAAGACCAAAACAAAGCACGACATATGTTGGACATATGCCCTACTTTGAGGGGAAAATGTTGGATATGTTTCTACCATCATCGAGCCAACACGAGGAAGCAAGGGACGAGCCACCAGAATAAACGAGCCAGCTATGCAGCATCCACTAACCAAACTCACCCACCGGTCCACTGTGTCCTTCCACCGAACCAAGCACACCGGTCCACTGTGTCCTTCCACCGAACCAAGCACACCGGTCCACTGTGTCCTTCCACCGAACCAAGCACACCGGTCCACTGTGTCCTTCCACCGAACCAAGCACACCGGTCCACTGTGTCCTTCCACCGAACCAAGCACACCGGTCCACTGTACTCCCACCACCGAACCAAAGGAAACCGGACCAGCTCCACCAGGCCAGATTACGTCAGCCCAGGCCCGCCAGCTGCTATCTACCTCCAAGACCCCTACCCCCAGTCTCACTCTATAAATAGAGGGGCAGGAGTACAGCAATGGGAAATAAGTTTGAGAGCTCAAGCACGGAGAGAACTTTCAAACAACTTTCTTTTACTTGTATCAAAGCCTTGTACTTGTAATCAAAACAAGAGAAGAGAAATAACATATAAAGTGGACGTAGGCGCATTCTGGCTGAACCACTATAAATCTGCGTGTATTTTTACAGTTTAGCCCTTGCTTTTCATATATTTGGATAAATCACCCAAATCACTAAGAACAACATAAGATCTACTCATAAATTACCCAAATCACTAAGAACAACATAAGATCTACTAAATCATACAACTTTGAGGTGTTTGTCTATTTTTTGTGCAAACAAATTTTCTTTACCTTCAATTTAAGAGTTGAAAACTTCAACTCTAAAGTTTCTCAAAACATTTAGCTTAGATTCCTTAATTCTCTTATTTTATAAGTTCTGGTTATTCAAATATTTCATTCAAATAATTTGAAGATTATTAATTCACAGAACTTAAAAATTTTAAATGCCGGGTTCATTTCAAATCATTTGAAATAAGTATATATACTTATATCTTTTATATATCAAAACATACTTTTAGAGTTTAAACCAAAATCCGTTTATCAAAAAAATTTCGTAGCAAACACTATAAGAAACAGAGCATTTTCTGACGGCTCCAGACCATCGGCGGCCGTTGAAAGCCGTCAGGTGCCGTCGAAAAAAGCCGCTGCAAAATAATTCGTCTGTGAACAGATTTTCCGACGGCTCCCGACAGATTCCGTCGACAGATTTTTCGACGGTTTTCGACCGCTGTCCGACGGCTTCTGATGGCCGTCGGAAGACATGTGGATGATCACGCTTTGTGCCAAAAGCCATCGGGAGCCGTCGGAAATATGTCGTCTGTAGCCGTCAGAATCAATCGGTATTTTTTTGCCTACAAGCTGTCGGGAGCCGTCGGGAAACCTAGAACTTTTTTCTACATTTCTGCTGCGATTTGGCCTTCCATCCACAATTCATAAATACAATAAATTTCACCCAACTGAATATATCCAACTCAGATATTCAATATGAAATCAAACCATAGAAAGATAATAAAATATCATAAAGAAATAAATCAAACCTACATATAAAATCAAACCAAACTTCACTAACATAATTTACATATACATCAACCCTTCACCAACTCCTCACAATCAACTCCCAAATGTCAGAATCACTGCCGCCAAATGATAATCAAACAATATACACAACAGTTCAAATCCAACCCCACCAACTCAATGTACCATCCAAACTTACAAAACACTGACACAAAACAAAAAAAAACATACCTACCACTCCGGTCAATCAGCTTCAGAACCTACCGAACCAGCAGAAGATGGAAAGCGGCCACCATACTGCTGTACTCAGCAATATGCTGATGTAGCAAATGTGTCATCCCGATGGCCTGGCGACGGTTCTGCTCTTCCAACTATGCCACCCTAGCTCTCAACTCTTCGATCTCTGCTAGATCGATATCAACTCTAGTCGTTTGGCTGGCTCGCCTCTGTCTGCTGGCATGCAACACTTATTTAATCTAGTCTATAATTTTACTATCAAAGTTACAACATAATGTGTTAATTGTTCTATCTATAAACTAATTACTTGCAACTAAAGCGATGTGAAGTTCTTAAAACTAAAAGATTATTAAATTGTTATATCTTATTATATTATTCATTACCACTTGATTGCCAAAGCCGTAGCACCTGTTCTAAGACGGTGGATCCATGACTGACTCAAAAATAACGTCCTCCTTATCCTTTGTGAGCTGCTCTTGACCGGTATCCTCCAGGAGTTTTTTGCGTTGTTCCATAAACCTTGCTAGCATGAACAAATAAAAATGCAGTTATAATTAATATCATGATATCTTAATTCATTATAATTTAACAATTAAAACAATTACTAATAGTACATAAACAAAAATATGCTTACATGGCTCTTTCTCGATTTATCGTCGTGCCATGTATATGAAACTGTCTCATCCAGATTTAGATGCTCGACGGCATGCGTACGGATAAACACATCCATATACAACACAAGACCCTGCGCCTCAGCTTCCTGAAATTGATTATTATGTACTGTTATTGTATATTCAAAATTGTATAGCATAATAACTATTTACAATTCATATTTAATAAATTTACCAACTCCTGGCGATACTTCTAAAACGACTTTGACCCTCCTCGATGTGTGACGGGATTTTTGTTCCTATTTGCGGAGTTTCGTTCCAACTCTGCCTGTACATTTAAATTTAATACATTATTTACTTACCAAATATTTTTTGATATTTGCGTATCAATCAAATAATTAATAAAAGTTTAGTACACTTACCTTCGCCTCGTCACTATCCCAATGTCTCAGCCGCCCTTCCCATACACTCATCCCCATCCAGTTTGGGTTCTGCCCTTTATGATTTATGGTGGACATGGAATCCATATAGTTCTTCCTCATTGTCTGCATCTAGTAATGTCGTACCAGCTGCAGGTCATCTGACTGTATGTCCATGGTGGCCTGTGTTTCATGATAAACAAGCAACCAAAAATTAAACAATAAAAGGTGAATAGTAAATAAGCAACAAAAAAATTAAGAATGGAAAACAGAAGATTATACTTACAATGAAATCCTGCCAAATATACTCGAGGATGTGGGGAGGGATATTATCCCACTTTGGCCAACAAGCCGACATCCTACTCTTGTACGCCTCCCTCGAAACTGATAGAACTACAACTGATGGCTGTAGTTCAAACTCCCTGTGTTAAATATGATACAGATTAGTAAATCGTACACAAAATATTTAAGATGCTGAAAAATGTTTTATACTTACCCTTCGGCTCTAGGCACTTGAGTCACAACAGGTTGCCGTGGCGGTTGCGATGGACTGCTGCCATCCCCTCCTGAAGAATAGGAAGAGCTCCTCCTTCTGGACGACATGATACCTGTCACAGACACATCACTTAAAAAGAGAACAATAACATGATAATGAAGTATATTTTATAGTTAAATGACATGAATGATATAAAGTACATAAAGTACAAAGTATACCTGATTCAGATTGGGTTTCATATTTTGACGATAAGCAGAAAACATTGCATTTTTAACATAAATTACTAAATATATGACATAAAAGATGTAAATGATGATAAGCAGATTCGGTACATTCAGAAAACATACTATAAAGCCTTTTATCTCAAGAAAATATGACAGATAAGTCACCATTGCAAGACTAGAAGACGCGACCCACAACAGTAGAAAAATATTCCGTAGTCAGTAGTCAGTTAGGTTTCAAAAATCAAGAGTAGTATTTTATACTTCATCAACTAGCAAATCAGTTTCATAAATGGTAATGCCATTAAAGATGTAAATGACGATAAGAAGATTCGGTTTCATAAATTACATAACTAGCAAAATAAATCTCGTCATTTACATCAATTTCGTAATATACCAAGAATTCAACATAATTACATCAATTGCATAATTACGTCAACTGCATAACCTCATCAATTACATCAATTGCATAATTACATAACTAGCAAAATAAATCTCATCATTTACATCAATCCTCATCGTCTTCTGATTCAGATTCGGTCTTATATTTTACGTTATTTTCCTTCCTACTCTCGAATGCTTCTACCAAAATGTTTGATTCATCGTTTAGAGGTCCAAAATCAGTACGATCGTCTGCAATTATTATTTCGTTTCTTTGCTCAAGATCTGCCTGATAAGCTTCTTCGTTTGGAATATTCTTCCCATCAAACATAAATCATGCGTTAGTTTTAAAAACTGCCGAACAATCTGCTTTATCTCTTTTTAGAGATGGATAAGGAGCGTAATAAACTTGCAATGCATGTTTGGCTAGTACAAAAGGATCGTACTTGTGATAATGCAATGTGTGCTTTATTTCAATAAGATTATAATCCTTGTACACATTAATTTCAGAACCTAGAACATTGCTAAACCAATTTCATCTAAAAAGAAACATCTTCTCTGCGAATCGTGAGAAATATGTTAGTTGCAAAATTTGTGTTAAAATGCCATAAAATTGTTTATGTGATTTTCTAGATCATCGCTACCTTTAACAAATACACCTGTATTATTAGTTAATTTTTTCACACCATATTCTTTGGTGTTAAATTTATATTCATTGACGAAATATATTGGATATGTCTTGACATTTCTTTTTGGTCCCAATGCAAAATGTTTCAAACCTTCGTCAACCACACAATTTCTCGGTTCATAAACGTACTTTGAAAACCAATTAGAAAATTCTTTACTGAGATCTCCGTGCGGATGTTCACTTTCATAAATACTGCATATATGAATAAAATATTGTATTAAATTCTACACGCGAATGCATTATGGAAATGAATAAATCATAAATTATTATTTCAGATTACCTAACAAATGGTGCAACCTCAGCACAATTTAGAAGAATATAAGTGTGTGCTACATGAAGATCTTTATCGTCTAGCCATACTTCTACACATTTCCCAGAAGGTCGACCATGTTGTCTAAAAATAGATAACATTGTTTGAGAGGACTCTTGTTCGCCGCCTTCGTCATTACGAGGAACACTTTCAGATTATATGTTCACATGTCACTGAAATATTGAGAGAAAAAGAATGAAGCTTCTTTTTCGATGTAAGATTTACATATCGAACCTTCAACTCATTCTTTTTGCCTCACTTTTTTCTTCAGATGATTCAAGTATCTATGCAAAATTAATTTACATTAACTTTAACTTTCGAAGGTAATTAAATTAATAGGTAACATATTACATACCTCTCAAATGGATACATCTATCCATATTGCACAGGACCTCGAAATCGTGCTTCAGATGGGAGATGAACAGGTAACTGTTACATTATATTAAAAAAACCTAGCGGAAATATTTTCTCCAATTTGCAGAGCAATATAGGAATATCTACTTCAAGTTTACGTAAACGTTGAACATTTAAAGTAGTCGAACAAAGCTCTTTGTAAAACAGACTAAGCTCCGTTATTACCTTCCAAACATTTAACGACAATAGTTCTTTGAATAGAATGGGTAATAAATTATCCATCATTATGTGACAATCGTGGCTTTTCATTCTGTTCAATCTACCGTTTTTAAAGTCAACACATGTACGAAGATTTGATGAAATCCCATCTGGAAATCTTAACCCTTCCACCCATTTTAACACAACTTTAACTTGATTATTATCTAACTCATAACATGCTTTGGGTTTTTTACTGTCATTTGGTTTCATATGAAGCTTAGGACGTTTGCATAATTCTTGTATATCGCGTCTTGATTTCAAATCGTCCTTAGTCTTCCCCTTGACATTCAAAATTGTGTTAAAAACATTATCAAAGACATTTTTCTCGTTGTGCATTACATCAATATTATGACGAAGTAGAAGATGTTTCCAATAAGGCAACTCCCAGAATATACTCTGTTTACACAAATTATGAATAGTCGATTTGCCTTCAATTTCTGTTTGCACTCCAGTTTCATATATCTTTGGATAATCCCTTACAAGTTCGTATATGTCTTTGCTTGACCATATCGTTGGTGGTTGTCTGGTTTCTTCTCTATTAGCTAAAAAGTTTTTCTTGTCTCCTCTGAAGGGATGCTTGACATGGAGAAAACATCGATGGCAGTCAAACCATGAAATTTTCTTACCACTTGGTAAATAAAACGCCCGTGTTTTTTCCATGCAATATGGACATGCTAGACCACTGGATGTATTCCATCCTAAAAGCATTGCATGGACACGAAAATCATTTATAGTCCACAACAAAGAAGCAAACATACGAAATTTTTTTTTCTTTGAAACGTCGCATGCTTTTACTCCTTCATTCCATAGTATTTTTAGCTCCTCAATCGACCGTTGTAAATAAACATCGATTAATTGTGTCGGATCGTCCGGGCCAGGAATGACAACAGTAAGAAACATATATTGCGTTTTCATACACATCCATGGAGGTAAATTATAAGGTGTGATGATAATGGACCAAGATGAATATTTAGCACCAAATTGAGAAAATGGTGAAAAATCATCCGTACATAATCCAAGTCTAACATTATGACTCTCCGCTGCAAAATTGGGATAAGTTTTGTCGAAATGCTTCCATGCTTCTCCATCGGCTGGATGTGTCAACGTACCTTCTTCCTCCGTTTTCACACTATACCATCTCATATAAGATGCAGTTACAGAAGATGCATATAATCTTTGAAGCCTAGGAGTGATGGGTAAGTAATGCATATGCTTGGACAGAACTTCCTTTCCCTTCTTTTTTCTTGGTTTTTATCTTTCCTAATTTCATATTTTACAATTTCTAAGATTTATGTCTTCTTTCCAAAACAACATACAGCCATTAAACATGTATCTATTTTCTGATAAGGTAAACCAAAAGCTGACATAAGTTTTTTAACTTCATAGTGATTTTCGCACATTAAATTATCGGGCGACATATTCTTTTTGCAGCTTGTACAATGACTGTTAATCCTACTTCGATGATGTTGTATTTTGACTTCATTACAATGTATTCTGCAGTTAATGATAGCTGGGTGCCGCTTTTACAACCATCCCAAAGAGGTTTAATAGCAGCATCTAGTAAATCACAAATTTTTTTTGCTTCAATATTTGGTTCTTCAACATTTTCATTGTCGTCAACTTCAACCGTAAGGAACATTGATCGTGTTGCATCTTCAACCATATTTTCTATACGGTTCGTCGTAACAACTTCATTACCAGCAAAGTCTAATTCAGACTCTGCAGAAGTATTTGCTACAACTTCTCCATAACGATCCCAAACACAATACTCCGTTATGAAACCGTTTTTGCACAAATGGACTTTTACAATATTCGGTAACAAATACTTCAAATGACTACACCTACTACACAGACAACGAATTTCTGCATCATTTCCGTTATAACTTAAAGCAAATTCAACAAATACGTTTATACCATTATAAAAATCTTCTTTTATTGAGCCTCTCAACCCCCTTCTTTGATACATCCATCTCCTCCGATAAACAAAATAATTGATCATTTTTCGTATTTGAAAAAATATGTCACAAATTCAAAAATAAATATTGGTCATATTACGAATTCACATTTTATATTTCAATGTATCGATACAAAAACTTATACGCGTCATTTTTACTTCACTTAAGAATACAATATAGAAATGTTGGTTTATGGTTATCTTTTTTTTCTGGTCAGTCATCCTACTTCCCATTACAAACATAGTAAACACTTACATTTTGTACATTATTTCATTTAAACGATTCAACAAAATTTTGGCAGCACTTCTCTTTTGTTTCCTGCATTGTACACAAATGCGTGTACGTAGAAAACAAAAAGGAAAAGTGACGGTAAAATTCTGTGAACCGTTCGAAACTAAATAATGTGCGAAATTTAATTGTTTACTGTATTTATAACTTGTCCAATACAGGGACAAATCCAACAAGCATTGTACCAGATGAATATAAATGGCCGTTTTGTGACAAAAATGACTATTTATATAACGATCATGTACAACACTTGTCGGACGGGGCCAAAAAATCTCTAAAGGGCGTAAAAATGTATTTTATAAAAAAATATATATATATTTACTAATTTTATACATTTCAAAAAATTATTATTTTACCATATTTGTTCCGCATATTTCACCGAATAAGGCTGCTTTAATATTGTTGTCATTTTCCAATACAGTCAAATTTCTTTTAGACTCGTACATTCATTATTGTTGCACAAGTCAAGATGTTATATGACTCATGACTTATTCCAATTAACATAATAAAATGGTAGAAACAATGCATATACAATGGTTTACATATACACACACAATCACAAATTATACATACTCTTTACAATTTCACGATAACATATGAACTAGGCATACCGTAGGATGTTATAAACCTCTATTACGCTATTGGAAACACTTGCAATCGCTAATTAGTCCTAATTTATCAATTTATGCAAACTAGTTAGGATAAAAATTAGTTTTTTGATGAAAATAAGAGATTATATCTGAGTTAGAAGCAATCGACGTTGATTACGCAGCCATGGAGGATCTGAAAGCTCGAAATTGGTGATTGGAAGCTTGGAGGAGAGATTTGGGGATTAATGGTGGAAGAAAATCGTGCAGCCAATGAGGAAGAAAGGCTTCGGCCTAAGTAGATATTCGCGAATTTCCAATGGCTTTCGACGGCCGTCGTTGGCCCGTCGGAAGCCGTCGCTAGGTGCTGTCGGAATATTAGCCTTTTCTAGTAGTGAAAGTTTCTCAGAAGTCTCCACCACTTTGAGACTCAAAAATGAACGTCGATGATGCTGCGTAGTCATCACCGAAATTATTTTCCAACGACAGAAGAGGGGAGTAATGAATTCATTTCTTTTAAAATTTATTTGAAAACAATTTGTATTTGTGCATACTTTTAACAAATACTAATATTATTTTCCAAAGCTTGAAAACCTTTTTCAAAAACACCGAAATTTAAATTTCTCAAATTCTCAATTTTATATTCATTTTACTTGCAAATTATATTTTATAAATCTCACTTATACAGTTTCATTTTATTATAATCATATAATAGCTAATAGTTTAGGAATATTGATTAGTCAAACAATAAATGATAATGATCAATATTATCATTTCTAACAACCAATTCATTAAACTATCTAAATTTCAGAAAACTATTCTTTTTTATATAAAATATAATCCTAGGTAAAATTATTTCACTTACCAAATTTCAAAAACAATATTGTAGTGGTTTTCTTTGTTCAAGTGTTTTGGAATCCCTACTGATATAGTGGCGTCCCACGTACTGATCAGAACCCAAAATTCAAACTTAACAATTCAAACAACACAATATAAAACATTTTATACAACACTAACAAATACGCTCTCTCATATATATACTCAAACAAACTCATTCTAGGGTATTACTACCTTATCTCTAATGAGTGAAACCCCACAAAGCTAAGGTTATCGCTAAACCAAAGCTCTGATGCCAACCGTGACGACCCATATTTTGGAAGGTTTAAATCGACAATAATCCACACATGTCCGACTTAAACAATCTGCAACATAGATAATCAATGGGGTTAATTAAGAAAAATAAGAAAAGAAGAAGAAAACAAACACAGAATCTCACAATGGAACGATAAAATATAATAATCAAATAAACAATCCATGAAGCTGTTTACTATACATTTGATTATAAATTATACAACATTTATCAGAGTTATACATATATAACAGAACAAAATATAATGCAACAGACAACATGATGCAGGAATAATAATAGTAATAATATACAAAATCTTCGTCTTCGTCCATCAGAATAAATCTTCAATAAGCTGAAAACTCAGGGCTGACCCGAGCGAATAAAAAGACAAAACACTCAAGTCAGGACCAAAATATCCTTATGTAAGTGAAAACGATAACATGTATAACATGAGTGTAATGGCGTCAGAGATGTTTACGGGATTTCACATCTGCTATCCAGTGTATAACGTGGTGCAATAACTCAAAAGATGTTATGGGATTTTCCATCTCTTAAGGATCCATCAAAATATTTATATGTAGTAGAATACGCTATATATATAATGTCTAATTAATAAAATAAATATCAAAATAGCGTTAAGGCTTTACATTGATCCCCCTTAATGCGTTTTTAATCATTGTCGTATAGTTTGCATATAAAACACCAGTAAACCGTCGGTGGATAGGGATGCATTGTGATACAACAACATTAAACCAAAATCGTAGGGTCTCGTATAAGGATAAAAGTATGACAAGGTACGTGAGGCAATGCCCAAGGTAGGATACTACCAGTATACCCTTCCCGGTTGTTGGTAACGCATCAAAGCCATGACCGTCCACCGCGTCCAACACTACCATAATCGAAGGGTGATCACCAACAACAATCAAAATAAGGATATTCATACGAAGAAGTGTGTCCTCTTGAGTTAGCTAGCCCGCTTGGCCGATACTGCTCCTGTTTTAGTCAGTTCAATTTGGCACAAGTGCCAGGCTAATCCATCAACGTTTTCATTCTTCAAATCTAGCAAACGTATGCCAAATCCAACCACTTCGTTCTGGATCATCACTCCACGTGCACTGTTGTTAAAGTGGTTCCAATATTAACAGAGAGCATGCCAATAAGAGGCCCGGGTCTCTTTAACAACCAAACATCGTTTTACACACCGGTTGGTGCTTTCACATTTCGAAAACAATTCATACTTGATATCAAAATATCATATTCGCTTCAAAATCAATTTCATTTCAAAATCATCATATTTACTTCAAAATATATCAGTATAGTTCGATGCATCAATTTCACTACAAAATTCAATTCGAATTACGATTTAGGTTATAACTTCACTTTAACCCAATTCGTATTTAAATCCATGATTTAAATATAAACGAATACCACTCCGACCAGTTTGAATTTTTAGAAAAATAGATTTTAATAGTTTTAAAATAGCTTAAATAGTTAAAATAGTTTAATAGAAAATAGTTTGAGTATTGAAATGGTTTATATAGTAAATAGCTTGGAAAATCGAATTAATATTTAATATTTAAAAAGATAAATTTAATTAGTTTATATTAAAATAATTTATTTGAAAATAGTTACAGAGTCAAACTGATTTAATTCCAAATTTAAACCATTTCGATTTATATCAATTCCGAGTTCGATTTTCAAAATATCGATTCAAAACACTTAAATCAAATTTACCTTCAGTATCCAATTTTAAAATCCAAATTCTCAAATATAATTCAATTCCAAGCTCAATTTAGAAATATTGTTTTATATCACTTTTACTTGGCAATATTCAAAGTTCGAATAAAAATCCTTTCTTTTAAAACAAATCAATGTTTGAAATTCACATCATATTTCGTTTATAACTTCAAAATCTCAACTTCAATTATTTAAACAATTCCTGTTATCAAATTTAAATTCAACACTTCAGGCTTAAGTTCGAAAATAGTTTGATTTCCATAAATTCAATTTTCATTTCTTAAAATCAAATCATTTAAATAAATTTCAAATCAAAAATTTTAAAATCATTCAATTTAATCAATCCGGTGTTTGTATATAATTTTCTATCATATGGCCAAGTAAAGTGTTATTTCGATTTAATTTCAGGGATGGATATATATCATTTCAATCCAAAATAAATGCCATAGGTATATATCATTTCAACCTATTTTTAAATTTATTTAAATTAATTCAGTTTACAGTTTTATATACTATAAATAATACAGGGTGATAACAGGATATACTAAAAATAAATAAACATCAGAATCATCCACAATCAATAGCATCCATCACAATAAACATCCAAATAGTCGATAAATCATAATAATTTACTATTTACCAATAATCGGGAATTTAACTAAAATTTAATTTTCGTTTCTAATATGAACCGTCAATATAAATTCCTACTGTCTTGATTCATATCAATTTAAATGCCAGTTAAATTTTACCAACCACGGGTAAAAATTTAAATCACTCCATAATATAAATTTAACTAACATAAGAATTAGATTAGTCAATTGTGAGCATAGAGAACACTCACTTTTTATTTTCTATTGTCACTTCCGCATTATGGTTCTGACTAAATTTGAACGGCGTTCAAATTTAGCTATAAATTTCAGAAGCTCTAAATTATCCCAATCCAGTTCCTATTCATAGAATACGTTATTACGAATGCAACGCAAAAAGTTGTGTTCGCATCCGACCTAGAATGAGCGAGTTATGATATTTATAAGAAACTAAATTTATTTAAAACAAATTATATTACTAAATTTTAATTAAAATTTATTAGCTAGCCCACAACCAAAAACCCGGCCCGCTAACTTTTCTTCACACCTTCACTTATCTTTCTCTGTGCACGAGAAAACCACAGCTGTGCACGAATTATGGCGATATGGAGCTTCAATTAACGATTTTAAATTTCGACTTCGCCATTGCGTTGCTCTATGTGAACTCCACTTGGTTGACATCACACATCAATGTCACGCCACCTGAAACCATTCACGACCTGCTCCCTCATCTGTCTATAGTGCTCGCACGTGATCCCCTACAACCCACCGCACCGCTTCAATCTCTGGCCACCCCTTCGCCTCACGATAATGATTCCACCCTCCATTAGATCAAACGGCGACTAGGATTGTGAAAATCTAAAACCCTAAATTACTGCTCATGTCATAGAACAATTGAATAGCCTAAAAACCCCACCGTGAGCTTCCACGAAGTGCCCAGTAGAAGATCTCAATCCATCTAGATTTCTGAAATTTGGTTTTAAGATTTTCATGGAGAAATTTTCTTTATCACTGCCTGGGGATGATTTGTAATACCAAAAAGAAGATAGGAGGTACGTATATCAGATAGAATTGCTGGATTTGAAAAATAGGATGGCCAAAGGAACGTTTTTGTGGCTGATGTGAGATGAAGACAATAATATATATATATATATATATATATATATAATTTTCAAAATATCTAGATATTTATTCTGAACCCCGATCGAGACGTGCCGCCAGGCATTCATAATGTTATACCCCTATTTTGAACGCAATAGAATAAGTTTCGGGACTTAATTCGATCGTATGGAGAAGATTGCTTTTTGAACCCAATTATTATATTAAATTTTCAATATTAAATTCAACGCATTTTTGTCCCATATGATCAAACGGTAACTCCAAACGTTACAAATTTTGAAATTCGATAACAATACACTATTACGGATCCATGGAACTAGTTTCGTCGAAATCCAAAACTGTGGCCAAAATGACTATTTTTACTCGTTAATTATAATATGAAATTTCCAATTTCTAATTATTTACTTTTAAATCCAATTTTAAAATAAACGATCTCCATTCTTGTTTAAATAAAATTTAAATCAACTCTCGATATAATTTTCAATCATATTAAATCCAGAATTCAATTATTCAAATAATTTCCAATATTAAATTTAAACAATTTAATTATCTAATAAATCACTATCATTGAAATATAAGCATTGAACTTATAAAATTTAACTTTTAAAATGAATTTAAATTATGAAACAACTATTTCCATTTTACAGCCATTCAATATTCATTATTAAATTTCACTATTGATTTTAAACATAGCCAATATATAGAATTTATTTTAATACTTGTTATCGTCAAAATCTTCGAAATTAACTATTTCAAAATTTTATTTAAGTTCATATTCAATGACTTACATTAATAAATCATCAAAAAAATTATTTTTAACCATTTTTATTCAATAATTATATCAAATTCCATAATTTAAAATAGTTAAAAATATGGGTCGTTACATTCTCCCCAAAATTATACTCCTGTTACCCAACCCTCATTTTGTTTTGATACATCATGGTAGACAACAAAGTCCCCAAAATTTTGACCAACCTTACCTTTCCTCTCCCTATTTATTATAGAATTTGTTCTCGCTGTAGTTTTTTCTGAAATTGATTTTTGGAGACGCTTTCAAGTAAATACAATGTTATGGATTAACCATAGATGTCAAGTAAACATCATGGTAAAGGATAAACTCTTTTTTTACTATAGCACTAGATAAGGGCCTATATCAAAGAAAATATTCAAATAAATTGTTTGCTTGGGAAGTGATAAACGTGCAAGCATGATAAAGTTTTCAATATTGACCCATAAGTTAGTAATAAATTATACAAACATTACACAAATCTAATCAAAATCATTATTGGAATCAAGAATTACCTAAGCGCACATAGAAGCAAGCCAGAGAAACTTTTCCAATTAAGAAAGAGCATGTAGTTATGTAGCCTTATTCACTCATAACGTATTATCATTAGCAAAGCAAGTTCCTATTAAGAAAGGATTAAGAAAAGATAAATTTCATACTTAACTATATAGGTTTATGGATGAGTTGTTACGTAATCATTCCATATTTGTATAGCAATTTGATCCCTAATATGTCCCATTTGAGTGGTTTGACTAACATCAAATTGTATGATTCTTGAATTTCATTTGCCTCTAATGCATGTTCAGATACCATATTCTCAGATGAGTATTGTGTGAAAGGAGCATCCAAAGCATATTCTTGTAGAATAAAGTTATGTAATGTGCAACAGGCAATAGGAATTTGTCTTTGCCTACGAAGTGGATAATTGGTCATTAGTTTTAGAATTGGAAATCTTGCTTTCAAAACATCAACATAATGCTCGATTATATTTCGACACGATGAATGCTTATAATTAAACAAATCTTCCTTTCCACATAGTCTTCCTCGTCTGTTATAATCACGTAAATGATATCTACGTCCTCGATAAGGAGCCAGAAATCCAGGC
Organism: Allium fistulosum; assembly: GCA_030737815.1. NCBI lineage: Eukaryota > Viridiplantae > Streptophyta > Magnoliopsida > Asparagales > Amaryllidaceae > Allium > Allium fistulosum. Next base: position 1,125,613,346 of record CM060902.1, on the reverse strand, counting down.
ATGTTTGGGTATCCAGCATCAACAAGGTAATATTGATCTATAAAATAGTGGCCATGTATTATATACATATTATAAAGATAAGTATTACGTAACTATTTATAAAATAATATTTGACGGTGACATTTTGTACAATAAAAAATACCTCCTCTTGGCATTGGTAAATTATTTTCAGTTCCTGTAACTGCATCGATGAATACTTGAGAATCATTTGCAGCGCCTTCTCATCCAGCGTATAAATATGAATTTCATATCACAATCACATGCCACCATGACATTTTGTGTTATATTGGTTTTCCTTCCATGAAAAGATGTTTGCCTCGATGCGGGCACTCATGCAGCAACATGTGTTCCATCAATTGCGCCAATACAATCCTACAATAAATAATACTACAATATTATTTGTGTTTATTATTTGATAAATATAAAAGTTGTGCTAAAAATGACCTTAAAGTAGGGATACTTGTTTACAAGACGTTCATGTATGACATCTCGATCCGTTGGACATATTATCTGCATGCCCAAAGAACAAACAGCTTATAAAACTCTTTTGAACCATTTTGAAATAGTATGGTGTGAATGCTGAAAATGATCGGCAATAACACTATATCTTGTTGTGTGTCCTATTATCATTAGAAACATTGCCACACCCTCCTCCATGCTTACTTTTCTTCCATTATTTAAAAGTCCTTTCCCCTTTGGAACATCATAAAAATTCAAGAAAACATGCTTCTGCATTCGAAAATTTTGATGACATATAGAAGGATTTCCAATCAATAGATCAAGTAAGAACATCCTTCCCGTAAGTTTTAACCCGCCTTTTGCAAGGCAGCGTAGATTTAACCCAATCGACTGCACAGTTGTCGAGATTAGAATACAATGGGTACGACTCAACTGGACGAATAGATGATCAATTACGGACGACAAACATGATTATGAAGACAAGATTTGCATAGTCGATAGGAATTCACGAATGGATCGGCATCACGAGTGGATCGGCATCACGAGTGGATCGGCATAGTTGGGGTAGCTCGGGGTCGGCATCCTCAAAACTCTGGGTCAGCACCGAGCTCCTGGGTCAGTGTATTATTTGGGATCTATGTATTTGCACTACTCGGGGTCGGTCATGGCTTTTCTTCAGGTCAGCAAGTGGAGATCTGGTCAGCGAGTATGGGGTCGGTGTTGAAGGAAATGGATCGGGTCGGCTATGGTGAATATTCGGGTCGGCCTTGGAAGGAACCCGGGTCGATGTTAGGAAGGAATTGGATCAGGTCGGCATCCTCAAAACTCTGGGTCGGCACATGGATAGGATCGGTGTTTTGAGGGAGGAGGATCGGCATTGAGTTACTTCGAATCCCAGCCTCATTTGCTTCGAGTCGCAGATAGGCATGCTTCGGGTCCACCTAGGATATATCAGGTTGGCATATTCTGAACTCAGGGTTGGTCGTAATGATGAATTTAGGGTCGACAATGGTCTTGATGGGCCTGGACCACTTGGGAAGCCCAGTAACTCAGATTTTGCCTATAAATACAATAGGTGGGGCTTCAAAAAAGGGGATCTTCATTCTGTTTCCCTTCTTCTTCTCCATTAAGGCTACTCTGCCATTATTGTTTTAAAAACTCTTGATTGTAACTGTAATTGATTCTCGCATCAATAAAAAAGAAATTTCTAGAGTGGATGTAGGCCAAAGTTAACCGAACCACTATAAATCCTCTATTATTACTGCTTTCTTTTTAATTTTTACTTTCTTCATATTTATACTCTCTATATACACTCTATCTGTGATCTATAATTGTGATTTGGTGCTTTCATCTGGACTTGGGTGTTAGTGACTAATTTTGGCGCTAACATTTTGGTGCTCTCACTGAGAAAGCTACACTTAGGGATTCTAAAGCTTGGATCTTGGATTTAAAGGCTTAGAAACTCGGATTCTGGAAACAATGGCAAAACAATCAACAAGGAGACAAAGAGCGGAAAGGAGTCGGCAAGAGGGATGTCAAGAGGCCTCTTTTGGAGCTGGATCAGATCAGGCATCCATCTACATCACTAGAAAAGAGATGCATGTCACAATGAATTCCATGCAGGAGCAATTGATGAAAAGGCAATAGAAAATGATGTTGATGCTTTTCAGACAATTTGGACAAGTAGGAACTGCAGGAGCTCAGATCCATGGAGCTGGATCAGAAGGACTCAACCGGCAAGCAGATGGAGTGGTTCAGCAGGAGGCAGCCCCTGATCAGCAAATAGTTATCAACCCGGATGGACCTAGACTTGGAGACATACTGCCAAGTAATGCAGGACCAATCCATAGAGGGATACCAGATGGCACGGTGCAGCCCGACGCCAACAGTATACTGGAGTGCATGATGAGGAGTATGTATCGAAATTCCCTCAATAACTTGGAGGGCGGTTAGGAAATGGAGATGGGGGCAACCCTTGGTAGATAACACTAGATTAGCTGACATTATCAGGCAAACTATTCGCGGAGGTCTGACAAACAAGGATATGGAGGGAGTAAACAAAAGTCTGTTTACCCGTAACATCAAGATGGCTAGGAATCCACCTGATTTCAAGTTGCCTATACTGGAAATATACACCAGTAAGACGAATCCCACTGACCACTTGTTGAGTTACACAAGACATATGGAAGTGCTAGGGGCATCAGAGGAGGTTATGGCCTGGTGTTTCCCCCTGTACTTGACAGATATAGCTGCTATGTGGTTCAAACAGCTGGAAGATAGATATATTAAAACATGGATAGAACTGGTGGATCGGTTCTTGAAGCAGTTTCTAGTTCACATAAAAAGGCCGAAGAATGTGATGATACTGACGTCAGTTAAGCAGAGGACAAATGAATTTCTCAGGACTTTCTTAACTCGGTTTAATGCAACAGTTGCTTCGGTGGATCGGCTGGATCCATCAATGGTTCTGATGGCGGCGGTGTCAGGAGTCAGGGATGATTCTGATTTCAAAGTATTGTTGATACGGGATCGACCAATGGATCTCAGGGAATTCTTTCATGAAGCTGAGAGATTTCTTCGACAAGAGGATGCATATTTGGATATGAAGTCAAAGGAAGTAAACATGGTTAAGGATGGAGAAACATTTGGTGAATGTTCGGGTAAAGATAAGGATAAAGGGAAGAGGAAGTCGGATAACGAATCTGGCAGGGCAAGGAAGCGTTGGGGAGAACCAAAATTCACCACTTACATAGGACTAAATGAAACATTGGAGCGGATATTCATGGAAACTCGGGATCGCCTTCCCTATCAAAAACCGGCTAAGAGGGAGCCTTCGGAATGCGAGAGGGCATCCGGAAGGCACTTTCTCTTTCATGACCTAGACGGACATGATACCAACAGCTGCAGGCACTTAAAAGATATAATCGAGGAGCATGTAAGGAATGGTCAGTTGCGGCAATATGTCGGAACTCAGAATGCGACAGTGGAACAGGATTAGCCACCACCTACCTTAAACGATGATGGCACGAGGCCCAAGAATAATGGTCATTTAGTCATCAACTAATCATGATGGTTTGGAATAAGTAACAAACTCCGGGCAAACGGCTAAATCACTTACTCATGTACGGGGACGGAGATAACCCTTAGGCATGCTCTAAGATGATGATAGGCTATGACGCTCTGGTTTGTGAAATCTGTTTTTTCTTTTTGGCTTGGACATTTGCTTTTTCTGCTTTGGTTTTGGAGTTTTGTTTGAACTCCCAGTTTTGCTTGTTTTCTGGTTTGGATTTTGGTTTGGACGTTTGCCTTTTGGTTTGGATTTTTGATATCAATTTCTGGTTTTCTGGTTTGATTTGGGTTTTGGGTTGGATTTTGATTGGATTTTCCTCTAATTTTTGGCTAAAAGGTCGTCAAGTACAGATTACGTCTGGCAAGGGGTAAGTCGCATCGTCCGTACATGGCGGGTCGGCTTATTTAGGTCGTCGAGCGTGCTCGACAAGGGTCCGGAGCGATTGGGATTCAGCCTAGGACTTAGGCCCCATATTATTAATCACTTGCTATTTCAGGTCGTCGGGTATGGACTATGCTCGGCAAGGGTCCAGAGCAACCAGGATTCGGCTTAGGACTTAAGCCATGGCATTACTCAGCATTCAGGGACACTGAACCGAGAACACCAAGGCATTGATTAACACACGTCGCCGAGTATGGATTACACTTGGCAAGAACCCCAAGAGGTTATGGATTTGGATATTGGCTATGAATAGCTAAGGATTTGGGCATGGACCCGGAGCAGTCCTGGATTTGGATATCGACCCTGAAAGGTTATGGATTCGTTTATTGGTTATTGGATATGGATGGATTAGAGCTCGGCTATCAGATTCGGATTTCGGCTTTGGATTTGGACTCGACGAGGTCCCGGATATGGATTTTAGGACCCGGTGAGGTCCCGGTTTTGGATTTGGACCCGACAAGGTCCTCGATTTGGATTACCAGACCCGAAAAGGTCCCGAACTCGGATAAAACGATCTAGAGAGACCACAAATTCAGTTAACGGGTTTGGGATGGATTCGGAATAGGATTACGGCTCGGAACATTCGCGGAGTAGACTGTCGGATTTGGATGGAATTGCTTGATGATGAATGGAACATGGACATCGGATATCGGATTTGAGGCTATTCAAAACACACTATCCAATAGCAAGGCATGTTTTATGGGGCAAAGTGTTAACCCGCCTTTTGGCAAGGCAGCATATAGGCAGATTTAACATAATCGGCTGCATGGTTGTCGAAGTTGGAATACAATGTGTACGAATCGACTAGATGGATATACGATCAATCACGGATGACAAACATGATTACGAAGCCGGGATTTGGCATAGTTGGTAGGAATTCATGAGTGGATCAGCATCACGAGTGGATCGACATCACGAGTGGATCGGCATCCCGAGTGGATCGGCATCCCGAGTGGATCGGCATCACGAGTGGATTGGTATTATGAGTAGATCGACATCATGAGTGGATCAACATGGTTAGGGTAGGTCGGGGTCGGCATCCTCAAAACTCTGGGTCGGCGTATTTTTTGGGATCGGTGTATTTGCACTACTCGGGGTCAGTCATGGCTTTTCTCCGGGTCGGCAAGTGGAGATTAGGTTGGCAAGTATAGGGTCGGCGTTGGAGGAAATGGATCGGGTCGGCTGTGGTGAATCTTCGTGTCGGCCTCGGAAGGAACCCGGGTCGGTGCTAGGAAGGAATTGGATCGGGTCAGCATCCTCAAAACTCTGAGTCGGCACATGGATATGATCGGTGTTTTGAAGGAGGAGGATCGACATTGAGTTACTTCGAGTCCCAACCTCATTTGCTTCGAGTTGTAGATAGGCATGCTTCGGGTCATCACCTAGGAAATATCAGGTCGGCATATTCTGAACTCATGGTCGGTCGTAATGATGAATTTATGGTCGGCAATGGTCTTGATGGGCCTGGACCACTCGGGAAGCCCAGTAACTCGGATTTTTCCTATAAATACAGCAGGCGGGGCTTCAGAAAAGGGGATCTTCATTCTGTTTCCCTTCTTCTCCATTAAGGCTACTCTGCCATTATTGTTTTAAAATCTCTGGATTGTAATTGTAATTGATTCTCACATCAATAAAAAGGAAATTCTAGAGTGGACGTAGGACAGAGTCAGTTGAACCACTAAAAATCCTCTCTTATTACTGCTTTCCTTTTAATTTTTACTTTCTTCATATTTATCCTCTCTGCATACACTCTATCTATGATCTATAACCGTAATTTGGTGCTTTCTTCTGGACTTGGGTGTTAGTGACCAATTTTGGCGCTAACAGTAAGCGTTGATGTTCTATAAGGTATTCTATTCATGGTACTCCTTTGGTTAGTAACCAAGTAATTAATCATTAACATATCACCAAACTCTTCATCATAGTAGTCCGTAAATATAAAATCATCATCAGAACTAGAGTCATCATCGGATTCATAAGAAATGATACTAGATCCAGTAGACATTACTCTGCATAAATTTATATTAACTATTTATCATTAGATATTGCTATGATTATAACAGTGATGAAAAAAGAGAAAATCCTCTTATTGTTGGTTTAACTTGAACAAAATTATTTAACAAACAAGAAAACATAAATTTACACGCTTTCTGTCTACATATTTTATTGAAATTGGAATATATTTTTTATTTTAACTTGCAGTGGTTAAAAATCAAAGGCTGACAGAGAAAATAAGTAAGGTCTACCTAACTTTCATAAATGGAATTAAAAGAACTTCAAGTCACTCAAGATAATGAATATTCAAAGTCAAAGAAGTTGAGTATAAAACTGTGCAAGATTGCAACAGGTTGTTATATAAATGACAGCGATTAATTTGATTAATAATTATATCAAAACCTAAAACATGGGAATAACTGTGTTTTCCCAAGTATTTGATTGTCAAATTCATGATTATATCAGGAAAAATATGGCACCAGAATTGAGTAAGAAATTATTCATTTTAAGGAGCACATTCTCTGTTTGTATACATGCATGTTTATGTGTGCACATTTGCAGTACATGAAATAAACCATACAGTCAAATTAAGTGAATATTGATGAACGGTCAACAAAATACTTAACAACACTACAAAAGAATTTGTGATGATACCTTGTTATAAGAAGAAAAAAGTTCAAAATTTGTGAATTATAGATAGATTATCTCCAGAGTCTATACCTTTACTTTGTTAGGGTATTTCTGAAGGAGGGCTTCTGAATATTCTTCAGTAAGCCTTCTAGCCTTATCAAGGGTGGCTTTCAATCTCAGTGCCCAGATATACTTTCCATCTTCACAGCTTGGCAATCCATACAAACATAAAGATAAGTTATGGTTTGTAATTTGTGGGACAATCTCTCTGGTAAGAAGCCCGAAGGAAAAGAGTAAAACAAAAGCATGTAAATATAACAAGAACGATGTTTGAATTTATGTATGCAAAGCTTGTACAATACACCTTAATATAAAGTCTACTAAAATGTGATGAATATATATGCTAGTAAAATATCATCACATACCACTAACAAAAATCACAGAAATGAAAATATGCTAGTGTAATGCTCAACATTCTGCTAGTAAAAATTTCAAGCAAAAATTTCTTCAAAGGAAAGAATCAATATGAAAATGGGTATTATAGATCTAAAGAGTGGTGCATTCATATGTTAAGAAATATTACATGCATGCTTTTCCTTCACGTGTGTAAATATAAAACGCTTTGCTTATTTACAATATTCAATGCTGTCATGGGTTCCACAAATGCAATAATTTTATTATATTAGTTGTAGTTTAATATGCATAGCAGCACGGATAAATTTGCATTGCATTTCACTAAATTTATGTACATCATAAACAAACATACATGGCAAATAGCCTATCAAGCAATTATTATACAAGCTAGAAAAAACCATGGTCAAATAAAGCAATCGATATGATCTAACAAAAAAAAGCAATTAGTATAACAAACTAACTGGTCTGCAAATAGAAGAGCATTGCAACCAGTCCAACCAAGACAAGCAACACAATCAAATCAAGTAACTAATAAAGGTCAAGCAAAAGTCGACTTCCTAGCTAAAATTAAACAAAACATAACCTACAATAAAGATACCATAACATACAAGCTAATAAAATTATTCTAGGAGTTCTAAAATCGGTAATCTTCTACATTCCGGCATCATAACAAATTACATCCTAAAATTAGGATCTTTAAAAGCCTTAATTGCCTTCATGTAGACCTCATTAGAAACACCGTCAATACCATTTAATATATTCATACAAACTATATTGGAATATGGATCTGACACATCACTTTGACTATCATTTGAGTTGGGTGACTTTCCTTCAAATTTTGCAATTTTTCCATTTAAGTATCGTACTCTAAGTTCAGCTTCTTCGTTGTGCATTTCGATTGAAGAAGACCATTTTTCCATACATGACTCAAGCTTTTCAACATTATTGGCTTTATGTTTTTTGCGTCATTGTTCATTTGTTGACGTGTCATCACTTGGACGAGTACTTATTTGCTCATCATCATTTACCACATAAACATGCACACCCTTGCTTTAAAAATTCTCTTCTAATTGTCTTTCATCATCTAGATTGAGAGGAAGTTTAGTTGAAGCATTACTTAAACCTCCAGTAGCCGTAGTTCCACCAAAAATCTCTCCCAAAAGTTCATAATTCTTGCAACCATCATTCCAAAATATTATAAACTCAGTCTTGTTGATCTATAATAATTTAACAAATATTAGTTCGACATGCACTTATATTCAAGAATTATATTTTCAAATGCATACCATATAGAAATGTTCCCAAACTTCTTCTGCAGCGTTAACCTTGTTGGTATTTGGATCCCATGTAACGCCTGTATGTCCTAATAGTTGTGAAAACAAACGATGTACAATACGCAAATGGTTCCACTTTCCCTTCAATCTCTCCACCCCATAATCAGATTTTGTTGCTACGATCATCTCTTGATTAATTTTTCTCCATTGGTCTTTAGTGAAAGTAGAGCATTGTAGTTTTCCCGCTTTTACATATTCATAGAGTATTCCAATGAAAGCGCGTTCGTTCTCGTATGACCATTCCTTTGCCTTACTATGACCTCCCATATTCTGTGTAAATAATTAAATAAAGATATATATATATGTATGTATGTATGTATGGTAAAGTCAATTCAGTAATTAACTCTCATTAAGATTTGTAGCAATAATATGGGTAAAAAGGGTCTAGAATCTAAAGGAATATGCTAATTTGTCATATTTATCTATCCATCAATTATTTAGTTACTTGGGTCAATAAAGATAAGAATTAAAATATCAGGTTTTGTCCCTCCACTAATTAAGCAAGATCCATTTCTTCTATAATTTCGGAGCAGCAGATAAAACAAAAATTGGTGCAAGTAATTTATTTTAGTATTAGTTTTAGAAAAGAAATGTTAAGAATGATCTTTTTTGTAATAGTCTGTCAATAACAGCTGCTCCTCTAACTAAAGATGAATATATATTCTTATATCACAAACAAGCCACAAATCAAGATAAAGTTCAATAAAAGAATCTTGAGATGTAGCATAAATATTTCAATAATAAAAGTAAAGATAAATACCTCATCATAAAGATATTGTTGTTTTATTGACACAGAGAGAAAACATTGAATATAAATAGACAGCTATGTACTAGACACCATAGAGATGCACGTATTAGCATGTAATAAGAAAATTACAATTTTATTTGACCATATTTCATTGAAGAACATACCAAATAAACAATACAAAATATCCGACTGAGATAGGAAATTTTAAAACCAACCATTTGGGAAAAGAGTTACCATGTCCATAGAAAAACTCATATTATGCAGTAGAAATTTTTTCTAATGATTTTAGAGACAAATGCCAAAATTCAACATTAACTCAACTAAAGAAAGCGACCCTTACCTAATAATTACTATCTTTCCCCAATCACCAAATGAGAGCTCAAAAATCAATCAAACACAACATTAGACAATAAAGTAGAGTTTGTATATTACTATTCACCAATGGAAGTTCTAAGGATTAGATGAATGGACACTGAACTTATTTTAAGCACTCTCAATGATCCAAAAGGATGCATGAACACTGCCTTTGAACTGAGAATGCTAGTGTTATTCTAATCCTAGCTACAAACCTTAGATAACAAAATAATTATTCCTATTTTTAAGTTTGGAACATTTTTAATTTTGTATATTGTGAATGTTTGTAAGTTTTTTCTCATAGCTATTTTAAATTTCTTAAATTACAAATGTAGAAGCAAATCCTACAATAGTGGGTTCTAAATAATTTTTTAATAATAGTTAAACTTACATATTTGCATATTGTTATGTGCAAGTATATCATATGAAATAAATAGCAACCTACACAGAAAGGAAAGAGCAAAAATAATATGTATAGGTTGAATTAAGGCCTGACACCCATGCATTTCACATATTTTAAAATTTGCGATTGTGATAACTTATAATCTATGATCTCTGTCATCCCTTTTGTAGTGTTTTAGTTTATAGAATTAAAGTATAGCCCGAGCTCTTTTATAGGTTCTTTATTTCTTTAGATTTCTTATAGGAACAAAGATATATGATATGAAATAGATGAACTGATATGGAACCTACATGTCAGGGACTAATGCCATGTAAAGAATACTGTCAAATATAATAAAAAATAATATTACAAAATCTGATTTATCAATCAAAAACTGATTGAAAAATAAATAAATATAATACATTATAGAATTTTCAAAGTTATATGCCACGAGCATGTAGCATAACTTGAAGCTAGCATTTTGGTAGTGATGCTCAATTTTGCTTGGCTGCAAATTGTTTCTTATAGTTTGGCTTTGGATTTATGATGTGAGAAAAAAAAACAAGAGGCAACAGAACCAAGTAAGCTGATAATATGTTATATATTTGTTCTTTCTAAAGAAGAATTGATTTGCAAACGTTACCTCCGTAGTCATACATGTCGGCTATATATTGTTTTCTAACATTCCTTATGCCTAATACGACAAACCATTAATATAGCATCATTACTTAGAATCTGCAGTTGCAAAATGAAACCCTCCAAAAAAGGAACTTAATGCATATATATTGGATATTTTATTAGGATTATTAACGAAAAAAGGAACTTAACACATCATATTGATCAAAACATACAAAACCAAACTAAAAAAGAAACCCTAATCCATACTGAAAAGAATAGAAACATATGGTCAAAACATACACAAATAAATCAAGAGATTTTACCTAGGATAATATTGAATCGAAAGCTTAAACCAAACAACCCAAAGCTATACTGGAGAAAAGGAACCGCTGCATTAAAGAGTTATAAACTTGATAATTTTATCAATTGAATTAAATGAAGTATGAAATAAACAAATTTTACGATTTTAACTGTTTTTGGACGATGGAGGGTGTAACAACCCGCATATTTTATGATTGTATTTAAATGTTTTATTTAAATATAGCATCGTTAATCGGATTAAAGTCCGAAAATATACTTTTTGTAAACAGTCGAATTTGGACTCGAGACCACTTCCATTGAGTCCAAAATGGCGTTTACAACTTTTTTGAGTATAAACATCGATATGTTTGGAGTTGAGTAGAATTTTGACATTTTCACTTAGGGTTTTGGGCTTGGGTTTGGGTTTCAACCCACTAACCCAACTCATCCTATATCCTAACTCCAACCCCTCTCCTCTTCATTCATTCTATTATTTTCCTAACACTTCAAGCTTTTGAAAAAAATGGGGGAAGAGATTGGAAACTAAAATCCTAAGCCCTAGTTTCCTTTGCAAATTCAAGTTCTAGCTCCAAACATCAAAGAGAAGCTTAGGTAAGCATCCTCTTCATCTTCTCCATCTCTATCTCTCTTCAATCCTCAGAAATTCCTAACCCTAATTTAGGAAATACTTGCTTATTAGCTTAGATTGGAGCTTCTAGAGGTGTATTGAAGAGGAATTGACCTTTCCTTTGTTTTAAAGCTTCTCATTCGTGTTTTTGGGTTTAAAGATGAGTTCTTTAACTCACATCTACGTCTATAGCTATCATTTTTGTTAGGTATGAATTCCTAACACTTGTGCATTTTCATTTGCTTTGATTTGAATTGGTTTTGAGAATTCTCCAATTTTTGGTTTTGAAGTCCAATTTTATGAAAATCCTACTATGGATGTTTGGACATTGATATTCGGGATGTATCGAATAGCCTTTAGGCTGGGTTGTCGCTCGGCATAAATCCCTAGTCATTGTTGCTCGTCCGATCACTCCCGAAATGAATTGGCCATCATTGGCCTAGGTTGAACCTTTGCCTGAGCAGCAGCTCAGACGTCTGGTATAAGGATCAGACGTCTGAGACTAAGGAATAAATATTCCAGATGTTCAGCTCAGACGTCTGACCTTGCATTCCAGACGTCTGGGAGATCCAGACGTCTGAGCTTGCTTCCCAGACGTCTGGGTGTTCTGGAATAGAATTTCCAGTACCTCAGTCCAGACGTCTGATTTACAGGGTCAGACGTCTGGTTACGGTTCAGACGCCTGCCTTGTAATTTCAAACGTCTGGAATCTTTCTGGATTATTGCCAGAGAACAAATCCAGACGTTTGGATTCTAAACCAGACGTCTGGAACTGTTCATTTTTTCCTGTTTAGGCTGTTTTGATTTGATTTCCTATTTTTAATCGATTGTTGTTGATCCAGATAGTTGTCATCACTTATTATCGACTTTGATGACTTCTTTCTTTGGATTTTTGGGAATATCCATTTGATGGATTTGATATCGATTTCTATGGTTTTGATTCACGTCTTCGAATGTGAATCTTTGGTGATTGATTATTTTTACAATCATTTTTGTGATTTGTCACTTTCAAATACAAAGGTTTCTATACTAGTAGTAAATATTCAAACTCTTTCACAAAGATGTTTTCAACTCTATTTTAATACAAAACTCATTTATAAAATCGTTTTCCAATCTATTAGTATATACAAACCTTTACCTCATTCGTATGAGAAATCTAATTAAATGGATTAGTAAAACAAGTGGTATGAAACGCTTGCGTTTACTTCGTCGGTTAATTCTTGGACTTGTTCGATTGAACTCTTGTGACAATTTTCGGGTGAAAATCTACAATTTGTTCGTAAATATTTAAGTTAAGCTAGTGGTTCTGGGACATGAAGATAAACTCATCTATTTACTAACTTAGTGTAATTAACACTTCTTGTTGATCAATGATGATCCTTTGGTGATTTAGACTAGCGATGTGCGATGTCTTTTTGTCTGCGTGGGGGACCGTACCCCGTTTGAAGGAGTTTCGGCTCATTATCCGCAAGGGGGGACTATACCCTGTTTGGAGGAGTTTCGACTCATAGTCCGCAATGGGGGACTATATCCTGTTTGGAGGAGCTTCGGCTCATTTGGAGGAGCTTCGGCTCATAGTCCGCAATGGGGGACTATACCCTGTTTGGAGGAGCTTCGGCTCATTTGGAGGAGCTTCGGCTCATAGTCTGCAATAGGGGACGATACCCTGTTTGGAGGAGCTTCGGCTCATAGTCCGCAATGGGGAACTATACCCTGTTTGGAGGAGCTTCGGCTCATAGTCCGCAATGGGGAACTATACCCTGTTTGGAGGAGCTCCGGCTAATTTGCGATACACGTGTTGGTGAGTTTTCATGCTCCCGTTTGTGATAGGTCTCCCTCCTTTGTGATTTATGGATTTCTGGTTGTGATTTCTAGAATTTGCGTTTCACCAATTTTCGTGGATTGGCAATGATATGTTTTTTCAATATTTCTGTTTTGGTGAATTATTTAAAGAATGTGATTCTTTTTGGTGTTTTGAGATGATTTGAGATATTGTATGATTTTTGTTGTTATTTGATGTATACTTGACACAGTATGGCATTTTTGTTATCATACGTTTTTGGTCATATCTCTTATCCTATCTCATTTTATCTGATATTTATAGCTAGACTGATCCATTTATTATTTTCTTCTTAAATAATACTCGGGTCAGACCGAGGTATTTCAGGTGCTTCTGCTTGACTTCTTATCAGGGTCCATCATCTGATTTTTTGGCTAACTACTTTTGTAACAACCCGTATTTTTAACACTTTAAAAATACGAATTAAAATGAAAATTTTGATAAAAATCCGAAGGAAATAAAATTTTGTGTTGTTAAATGTGAATTACAAGTTAAAATACAAAACTGAATTCTGAAATAACTTATTTGTAAATTAAATAAAGATGTTAACTTGTAATTGAACGTAAGTAAAGATTTAAATTTGAATGTAACAAGTAATTGAATTGAATTGAATTTGATTGTAAGCAACGAAATAAATAAAATGTTACATTTAATATTGAAGTTATAATATGGAAATCAACGTAAATGAATGTAATTTAATATTACTGTGAATTTAAATAAGATGATAGCTAAAGAAAATGAAAGTAAATGCATTATAAACTATTGATAATAATGTATAAGTAAATGGTTGATTCAATAATGAAAGTGTAAATCGATATAAAAGAATTCAATTGGAATTGAATAACTTGAATTGAATTACAATATAATTGAACGCTGAATCTAATGTAATCTTTTATACTGGATTTATAATAGAAAACTGCATTGTAAAAGATTGTTAATTACTGTGAAATTAAAAATGAAATTTGTGAACAATTAAAATTTGGTTTAAAAGTTAATAGTTTAAAATTGGGAATTTTATATTGAAATTAAACAGTAGAAATAGCCATTTTTACAACTGTCTCAGATTTCGACGAAATCAGTTTCATCGGATCCGTAATAGTGAATTATTGTAAGATTTCAAGTTTCGTATCGATCGGACTTGTCGTTTGATCGTACGGACTCGAAACGCCTTGAAATTTATGCAATTGAAATCAATTGAAATCAATTTGGAAATTATTGTTTTTAGCATAACTTCTTCATACGACGCAATTTGAACTTGGAACCTTTTCCATTGCGTTTAAAATATTTTTAAACATCTATTTTGATATATGGGTTGACCCAATTTCGTTCCGGAGTTAGAACGGGCTTTTGGGGCCACTTTGTCGTTAGCGCGAATATTCAACCGGATCCATCTATTTTATTTCAACCCTATCTATAAATAACTGGTTATAAACCCTAGCCTACTCCTATTTCTCATTTGTCTATACGTATATTTCAACTATCTCTCGTCCTCAATGGCAGATCCAAACACAAATCAAATTTCAATCCAAAGTCAAAAATTCAATCTCCTCAAAAAAATTCAGAAAAATCACATATCGAAGCTCTTGATGTACGCATCTCAGATCTGCAGTTCGTTTTTGGATCTGAGTTTCTGTGTAGTCAGAATTGGCTCGTTTATTCTCGGCCGTTCATCGCGCGTCGATGAACTTTGTCGGATCGTCAAACTGTTTCTGGGTTTTGAAGAGAGAGCCGATGGGGTTGCATCCATATAGGTTTTGGGGCGAGTTAACGGTTGGATCGACGTGAAATTTCAAGCTAGGGTTATAAATTTTGGCGGCTGCAGTGGGTTTCGTCGCTGTCTGGTGAGGTGCGACTGCGTGGCGACCGTGGGGTAGGGGGAAGGCGAGGCAACGCGGTGTCCCAGGGTGGCCGTGGCATCGTGGAAATTCGGGCAAGAAGCTTCAACCGGAGGTGTCTTCGTTCGTTCGTGCTGCAGTTCATTCGTTGGTCTACGTGATTTGGTTTCTGGGAGTAGGAAGACCAAGTGACGTGGCATATATTTGGTGAGACTAAATGTGTTCTCTTTTCATTTTATTTTAAATTGAAATTCAATCGCAATTTTCATCATAACTTCCACATACGAACTCCATTTTACGCGCGGTTTCTTTTGTTAGGATCGTATCTAAATTCCGGACATTTCGGCGTAGGTTTCGTTCAGATCTGAGACTGTGAAATTTTGGGCCTTATTAACGGGCTTTGAATCAAAGGTGAGTGTTTTATAACGCTCACAACGTACTAAATATCTTTATGCTAGTTAAATTTGACATTATGAAGTGTTACGATTTTATTTATCGCTGTTTGATAAAATTTAATTGTCATATAGATTATCATCGAATTTAATGTTAGAAATTAAAAATTGACAGTCAAATTGAAATTAAAATTTAATTGCGATTAAATTACCTGATATTGATAACTATGAAATTGCTGTGAATTGTATTGTCTATTGGATGATTTATTTCGATGGATGCTATTGGTTGATATTTAATTGTTTGGATGTTTATTTTCTTATATATATCCTGTGATACATATGACACTGTGATCGGTTAAGTGATATATATTCATCCCTAACATTTAACTGAAATAAATAATCACTTGGCCATAGGATAGAAAATTATATACGGACACCGGGTTGGCTAAATTAATTAATTTTAAAAGTTGTTTTGAAATTATTTAAATGAATTGATTTTAAGAAAAAAATCCAAATTATGGAAATTGAATTATTTTGAATTGGAGCTTGAAATGTTGGAATTTAAACTTGATAAACGAAATTGTTTAATTAATCGAAGTTTAGTTTTTAATTAAAAATTGAAATACGGCATAAATTTTCGAAAGTTGATTTGTTTTAAAGATTGGACTTTTATTCGAACTTTGAATATTTCTAGGAAAATTTATATGAAATGATATTTCAGGTTTGTGTTTAGAATTGAAATTTGGATTCAAAAATTTGGTATTGAAAGTAAATTTGATTTAATGTTTAAATCGATATTTTGAAATTGGATTTGGAATTGAAATTGGAAATTAATTTGAAATTGGAATTTAAATTAATTTGGAATTGAAATTTAAATTCATTTGGAATTGGGATTGGAATTGGAAATTAATTTGGAATTGGAAATTGGAATTGATTTGGGTAGGAAATTGGGAAGTTGACCGGTTTGACTTTGGAATTGTTTTAATGAATATTTTAGTATGAATGATTTAAAATCTATATTCTTTAAATATTGAAATTATTTTGATTTTCAAACTGTTTTACTATATAAACCATTTTTATATTCAAATTATTTTCGATTAAACTATTTAAATATTTTCTATTAAACTATTTTTAACTATTTAAATATTTTCTATTAAACTACTTTAACTATATTGATTATTTAAACTACTTTTAAACTACTTAAAACTATTTTCTAAAATTTTCAAGCTGGTAAATAAGGTGAATTGTTTATGTTTAAATCTCTAATTTAAATACGAATTGGGTTAAATGAAGTTGCAACCTAAATTGAAATTCGAAATGATTTTGAAAACGAAATGAGATATTGAGGCGAAATGATTTTGAAATGAAATCGTATACTTTGAGTAGATATGATGATTTTGAAATGGCTTTTATTTTGAAGCGAATATGATATTTTTGATAATCAATTATGAATTGATTTTGAAAATGTAAAAAAGCCATCGGTGTAGTAATACGTAGTTATTAAAGAGACCGGGATCGAATATGGACATACTCTCTGTCGATACCGAAAACCACTTTAATAACTAGTATACGCGGAGTGTTGATCCAGAACGAAGTGGATGGTTTGATGAACGTGTTGATTTGAAGAAAGAGAACGATTTTGGATGACCCCTGACATGACTAAAATAGGAGCCGCGCCGGGCCATTGAGGATCGCCATCTCTAGCGGACACACTCCTTCGATACCATGTCTATTACTTTTGTGATTCGATTTGGGTGCACCCCGCGATTTGGGAGTGTTGTTTCGCGGTGTTGGGGTAGTGGCTGCTATGCCCAACATCAGTCCGGATCACGCAACTACTAGTATCCTAGTTGGTATTGCCTCATGTACCTTGTCATACTGATTATCCTATTCGCGACCACTACGATTTTGGTTTGTACCTTTAGTATATGGATTGCCCTCTGGTGACTTCCGGTTTTGGGGAAACTACGGTCTTGTATATGCTCTTGGGAATATAAACTGTGTTAAGGGTGGAATGGGCCATGGCTTAACGCTATTTTAATACTTTTACTTTAATGTAGACATATTATAATAGCGTATTGTACTACATAGTAGATAGTTTAACGGATCCTTGAGAGATGGAAAATCCCGTAACATCTCTTAAGTTAATGCACGCACGTTAAACACTGGATAGGAGGTGTCTAAAACCCGTAAACATCTCTAACGCCGTCGCACTCATATTTACTTATCTGATTTAACCTACATGAGATATTTTAGTCCTCACTCGAGTGTTTTGTCTTTTCATTACGCTCGGGTCAGCCTGAGCATTTCAGATAAGTTTGAAGATCTATTCTGGAGGACGAAGACGAAGTTTGGTATTATATCATTTGTATTCTACTACTGTATTATTGTCCGCTGCATTATTGTATTATCTCTGATATGTATGTAACTCTGATTTATGATGTATAATAATAATCAAATTTATTTATTTAACAGCTTCATGAACTGTTATTTTATTATTATATCTTGTTCCTTCCGCTGCAAGATTCTGAGTTTGCTTCTGTTCTTTCTTTCCTTTTCTTATTTAACCCCAATAACCATCTGCCTTTTTGAACGGTTTGAGTTGGACATGTGTTTGATTTGTCGACTTGAACGGTCCAAAATGCAGGTCGTTACAGTTGGTATCAGAGCTTTGGTTTAGATTACCTTAGCTCTAGTGGGGAATAACTCGTTGAAATAGGGTTGAAACCTATGAATGAGTTTGAGTGTATATGAGAGAGCGTACTTGTTATTTGCTATAAAATGGTTTTATATTGTGTTGATTTGTTCCGTTGAGTATTTATAAATTCCGGTAGGTACATGGGACGCCATGGCAACGATAGGGATTTCTAAACACTCGAATAGGACAAACTGACATAATATCGTTTTGAATTATATTTTATATAAATATTATTATGAATATATAAATTTTGATTGTATTGGTTGGTAGGAGATGATAATATTAGATTATCGTCGTCAATTGGTTGACTTGTCAATATTTCTAAATTATTGACAAATGAAAAAAAATGAATTTGGGAAATATAATTGAAAATGGAATTAAATGAATATGATTTTGGATTTGAGAATATAAATTCCAATGTTTGAAATTTGTTGCAAATGGTTTGAAAAAAATATACATATTATATGAAAGAAACTCGAATAGGAAAGATTTTAAATGACTTTGAAAGGAAATAAGTGATGTATGCCCCACTTGACGTTTGGAAAATAAGTTTCGGTAATGTGTGCACGCATTATCGACGTTTATTTTTCAAGAGTCCGAGTGGGGGAGACCACTAAATGTTTTCTGTACTCTTCGAATAAACTAGAAATTGAAAATTTTCTAAAATATGTAATAGAATTTAAAGGTTAAAATGAAAATTTAAATTGTAATAGTAAACCTTAATGTGATAAATAATAAATTGAAGATTTGTTAAATAAGCTCAACACTAAAATTTAATGAAAATAAGTTGTATATTATCAACTTCACTAAATTTGCATAACCATAACTTACCTAATATTTAAAAGTTTAAAATGCATATTTTGATAAGTAAGTAAAAAAATATACAAGTATGATAGTGTAAATAAAATGTGAAGATCAAATTGATAGTTGCAAATATAAAAGAAATTCAAATTGAAAAATGAATAATATATACTTAGTTGATGGTATGAAATTTAATTTGAACAAGCAAAATTATTGTATTAAATCAATGAGGAAAACAAGTAAAGTGAATTATGGAATTTGATATAATCCAAACAAAGTAAATGAATTGAGTAAACTTGATTTGTTTGGAAATGAATAAACCAATTGAGACAAATAAAAGAAATTGATTGACTTGGTGGTAAATTTGGTATGGACGTTAATGTTGTTGTGCTTTGGTTGTAGATGGATGTTAGGTGAGTAAATACGATTCATAATGTAATGGAATTGAATAAATGGAATAAAAATTTAAGTAATTAAATTCAATTTGTAGTAAGGTGATGTTGAATATAATTGAATTCAATTTAATGTGAAGCAAAATTGTCTTGAGTTAAAATATGGAGGTAATAAAGTGAATAAACCGGAAAACGAATTTAATGTAAACTTATTTCATAAAAATATAAAAGAAATTAACAACTTTGGGTTAATGCTTGATTTTCCGGAAACTTTAAATTGGATAGTTTGTATTTGTAATAACAAACAAATGTAGAAATCTAAAATTGTCCGGTATGTGCTGAAACTAAAAGTACCATAACTTTTAAATGAATAATCGGAATTTGATGATCTTGGACTTTTCGGAAAGCTTAGAATCTGTAGCACGACTTTTGTTTAGAGTATTTCAGAAAATTCATTCGTTTACTAGGTTAAAAATGTAAATGTCTATCGCTGTCCTGTGTAAGAATAAGCAAAACCAATAGCATTTGACCTTAGTATTTATGACATAACTTTTTACTGGTTTATCGGATTTTCATGATCTTGTACTTTCTGGAAACCTCAGAACCTATGCTTCAACTTTTTGTGTTAGAAGCCTTGCATTTTGCTGAAGTTTAGAAGGTCGAAAGTGTGCGTGAAGGTCGCTGACCTGCACGGACCTGAAACGTATTCCCGTAGTAAAACGGCCGTAACTTTTGAACGGATAGTCCGAATTAGACGATTTTGGACATTCCGGAAACCCTGAAACAAATGCTACAATTTTTGTTTAGATTAGCTTGCAAAATTCTGTCGTTTGGTTGGCTAAAAACTAGAATCTACTTGCTGTCCTGAACACAAAATTTTTAGTTTGGAAGTTAATATGTTATGTATATGTTGTATATGGCAAGTATATTGATCTATCATTATATGCATGGTTCTAACCTAGTTATTTAGTATTTTAATAGGTAGAAAGGGGTTGCGCTCCATTTCCGAAACCCGTTTCTACGCTAAATGCAAATGTAAGTAAAAAAATTTGCTAGTAAACGCTAATAAAGGTACGTATTCGGATTATTTATCGTATTTGGGTTATATATATATTGTTTTTCCCCATATATGGGATGCCTCATTATTTGAATGAGATGTATATCGATTATATTTGTATGGGAAATATTTTCCCGATCGAACCGCGCAAAGGAGATGCTGCCGAAATTTTCCGTAAATCTGAGTGTTAGAAAATTTTTGAAACTTTAAAACCTATAATCTATTTTCTAAATGTTAATAGGGTTTATAGGTATATAAGATGATAATAACTATTACCTCGTTCCTTTTCGTGGACGAAAAGTTTTAAGTGGGGGAGAATGTAACAACCCGTATTTTTAACACTTTAAAAATACGAATTAAAATGAAAATTTTGATAAAAATCCGAAGGAAATAAAATTTTGTGTTGTTAAATGTGAATTACAAGTTAAAATACAAAACTGAATTCTGAAATAACTTATTTGTAAATTAAATAAAGATGTTAACTTGTAATTGAACTTAAGTAAAGATTTAAATTTGAATGTAACAAGTAATTGAATTGAATTGAATTTGATTGTAAGCAACGAAATAAATAAAATGTTACATTTAATATTGAAGTTATAATATGGAAATCAACGTAAATGAATGTAATTTAATATTACTGTGAATTTAAATAAGATGATAGCTAAAGAAAATGAAAGTAAATGCATTATAAACTATTGATAATAATGTATAAGTAAATGGTTGATTCAATAATGAAAGTGTAAATCGATATAAAAGAATTCAATTGGAATTGAATAACTTGAATTGAATTACAATATAATTGAACGCTGAATCTAATGTAATCTTTTATACTGGATTTATAATAGAAAACTGCATTGTAAAAGATTGTTAATTACTGTGAAATTAAAAATGAAATTTGTGAACAATTAAAATTTGGTTTAAAAGTTAATAGTTTAAAATTGGGAATTTTATATTGAAATTAAACAGTAGAAATAGCCATTTTTACAACTGTCTCAGATTTCGACGAAATCAGTTTCATCGGATCCGTAATAGTGAATTATTGTAAGATTTCAAGTTTCGTATCGATCGGACTTGTCGTTTGATCGTACGGACTCGAAACGCCTTGAAATTTATGCAATTGAAATCAATTGAAATCAATTTGGAAATTATTGTTTTTAGCATAACTTCTTCATACGATGCAATTTGAACTTGGAACCTTTTCCATTGCGTTTAAAATATTTTTAAACATCTATTTTGATATATGGGTTGACCCAATTTCGTTCCGGAGTCAGAACGGGCTTTTGGGGCCACTTTGTCGTTAGCGCGAATATTCAACCGGATCCATCTATTTTATTTCAACCCTATCTATAAATAACTGGTTATAAACCCTAGCCTACTCCTATTTCTCATTTGTCTATACGTATATTTCAACTATCTCTCGTCCTCAATGGCAGATCCAAACACAAATCAAATTTCAATCCAAAGTCAAAAATTCAATCTCCTCAAAAAAATTCAGAAAAATCACATATCGAAGCTCTTGATGTACGCATCTCAGATCTGCAGTTCGTTTTTGGATCTGAGTTTCTGTGTAGTCAGAATTGGCTCGTTTATTCTCGGCCGTTCATCGCGCGTCGATGAACTTTGTCGGATCGTCAAACTGTTTCTGGGTTTTGAAGAGAGAGCCGATGGGGTCGCATCCATATAGGTTTTGGGGCGAGTTAACGGTTGGATCGATGTGAAATTTCAAGCTAGGGTTATAAATTTTGGCGGCTGCAGTGGGTTTCGTCGCTGTCTGGTGAGGTGCGACTGCGTGGCGACCGTGGGGTAGGGGGAAGGCGAGGCAACGCGGTGTCCCAGGGTGGCCGTGGCATCGTGGAAATTCGGGCAAGAAGTTTCAACCGGAGGTGTCTTCGTTCGTTCGTGCTGCAGTTCATTCGTTGGTCTGCGTGATTTGGTTTCTGGGAGTAGGAAGACCAAGTGATGTGGCATATATTTGGTGAGACTAAATGTGTTCTCTTTTCATTTTATTTTAAATTGAAATTCAATCGCAATTTTCATCATAACTTCCACATACGAACTCCATTTTACGCGCGGTTTCTTTTGTTAGGATCGTATCTAAATTCCGGACATTTCGGCGTAGGTTTCGTTCAGATCTGAGACTGTGAAATTTTGGGCCTTATTAACGGGCTTTGAATCAAAGGTGAGTGTTTTATAACGCTCACAACGTACTAAATATCTTTATGCTAGTTAAATTTGACATTATGAAGTGTTACGATTTTATTTATCGCTGTTTGATAAAATTTAATTGTCATATAGATTATCATCGAATTTAATGTTAGAAATTAAAAATTGACAGTCAAATTGAAATTAAAATTTAATTGCGATTAAATTACCTGATATTGATAACTATGAAATTGCTGTGAATTGTATTGTCTATTGGATGATTTATTTCGATGGATGCTATTGGTTGATATTTAATTGTTTGGATGTTTATTTTCTTATATATATCCTGTGATACATATGACACTGTGATCGGTTAAGTGATATATATTCATCCCTAACATTTAACTGAAATAAATAATCACTTGGCCATAGGATAGAAAATTATATACGGACACCGGGTTGGCTAAATTAATTAATTTTAAAAGTTGTTTTGAAATTATTTAAGTGAATTGATTTTAAGAAAAAAATCCAAATTATGGAAATTGAATTATTTTGAATTGGAGCTTGAAATGTTGGAATTTAAACTTGATAAACGAAATTGTTTAATTAATCGAAGTTTAGTTTTTAATTAAAAATTGAAATACGGCATAAATTTTCGAAAGTTGATTTGTTTTAAAGATTGGACTTTTATTCGAACTTTGAATATTTCTAGGAAAATTTATATGAAATGATATTTCAGGTTTGAGTTTAGAATTGAAATTTGGATTCAAAAATTTGGTATTGAAAGTAAATTTGATTTAATGTTTAAATCGATATTTTGAAATTGGATTTGGAATTGAAATTGGAAATTAATTTGAAATTGGAATTTAAATTAATTTGGAATTGAAATTTAAATTCATTTGGAATTGGGATTGGAATTGGAAATTAATTTGGAATTGGAAATTGATTTGAAATTGGAAATTGAAGGTGAACGGAATTTGTTTATTGGGATCGAAATTTATATGGAATCAAAATTTATTCAAGTTGAAATCGGAATTGAATCGATTAAATCGAAATGGAAATTGGAATTGATTTGGGTAGGAAATTGGGAAGTTGACCGGTTTGACTTTGGAATTGTTTTAATGAATATTTTAGTATGAATGATTTAAAATCTATATTCTTTAAATATTGAAATTATTTTGATTTTCAAACTGTTTTACTATATAAACCATTTTTATATTCAAATTATTTTCGATTAAACTATTTAAATATTTTCTATTAAACTATTTTTAACTATTTAAATATTTTCTATTAAACTACTTTAACTATTTTGATTATTTAAACTACTTTTAAACTACTTAAAACTATTTTCTAAAATTTTCAAGCTGGTAAATAAGGTGAATTGTTTATGTTTAAATCTCGAATTTAAATACGAATTGGGTTAAATGAAGTTGCAACCTAAATTGAAATTCGAAATGATTTTGAAAACGAAATGAGATATTGAGGCGAAATGATTTTGAAATGAAATCGTATACTTTGAGTAGATATGATGATTTTGAAATGGCTTTTATTTTTGAAGCGAATATGATATTTTTGATAATCAATTATGAATTGATTTTGAAAATGTAAAAGAGCCATCGGTGTAGTAATACGTAGTTATTAAAGAGACCGGGATCGGATATGGACATACTCTCTGTCGATACCGAAAACCACTTTAATAACGAGTATACGCGGAGTGTTGATCCAGAACGAAGTGGATGGTTTGATGAACGTGTTGATTTGAAGAAAGAGAACGATTTTGGATGACCCCTGACATGACTAAAACAGGAGCCGCGCCGGGCCATTGAGGATCGCCATCTCTAGCGGACACACTCCTTCGATACCATGTCTATTACTTTTGTGATTCGATTTGGGTGCACCGCGCGATTTGGGAGTGTTGTTTCGCGGTGTTGGGGTAGTGGCTGCTATGCCCAACATCAGTCCGGATCACGCAACTACTAGTATCCTAGTTGGTATTGCCTCATGTACCTTGTCATACTGATTATCCTATTCGCGACCACTACGATTTTGGTTTGTACCTTTAGTATATGGATTGCCCTCTGGTGACTTCCGGTTTTGGGGAAACTACGGTCTTGTATATGCTCTTGGGAATATAAACTGTGTTAAGGGTGGAATGGGCCATGGCTTAACGCTATTTTAATACTTTTACTTTAATGTAGACATATTATAATAGCGTATTGTACTACATAGTAGATAGTTTAACGGATCCTTGAGAGATGGAAAATCCCGTAACATCTCTTAAGTTAATGCACGCACGTTAAACACTGGATAGGAGGTGTCTAAAACCCGTAAACATCTCTAACGCCGTCGCACTCATATTTACTTATCTGATTTAACCTACATGAGATATTTTAGTCCTGACTCGAGTGTTTTGTCTTTTCATTACGCTCGGGTCAGCCTGAGCATTTCAGATAAGTTTGAAGATCTATTCTGGAGGACGAAGACGAAGTTTGGTATTATATCATTTGTATTCTACTACTGTATTATTGTCCGCTGCATTATTGTATTATCTCTGATATGTATGTAACTCTGATTTATGATGTATAATAATAATCAAATTTATTTATTTAACAGCTTCATGAACTGTTATTTTATTATTATATCTTGTTCCTTCCGCTGCAAGATTCTGAGTTTGCTTCTGTTCTTTCTTTCCTTTTCTTATTTAACCCCAATAACCATCTGCCTTTTTGAACGGTTTGAGTTGGACATGTGTTTGATTTGTCGACTTGAACGGTCCAAAATGCGGGTCGTTACAACTTTAGATTAGTAGTTTTTGTTATTATACATTTGAGATAGAGACTCCTTGATGTATAATTATTCTTTTGTCTAGAACTTGTACCTATTCTTTTGTGATGTAGTGGATCTTATATGACCACTATTTTGATGTACACTTTCATGTGATATATTCATATCTTATTTCGCCTTTGTGATATGAATGTCTGTGACTGATTTGTGTTATGTTTATTTCTATATTTGTTTCCGAATTCCACTTAGCCACTGTGTGGTAGCTTTGAGTTTGTATTTGATATGTCGAATTTCCTCTTGAAATGAAATGTAAGTTATATTTCCTGACATATCGGTACTCGCACAAAGCAATTGCACAGATGGTCACTCCTCAACAGTCTTATTCTTCGTGCTAGTCGACGACATTACCCCGTAGTGTCCTTGGCTAGTGTGAGTATAGAGGTGGGGCGTCACATCTTGGTATCGGAGCCAAACTTCGGAACAATGTAGAATAATCTAGCAAGGATCGTTGTCCTAAGTCTTTCTTAGGAATCGTGCCATAGGATTTAATTCGAGTCTTCATACCATTCTATCCTATTTCTTTTTATGATGCTTTGTTTTATCAATCAAGTTTGTTTGATATTCATTTTATGAATAACCTTTTTTCTCTTCTTTCTTTCTTTCCTAAAGAAGAGAAATGGTTAGACCAGGCCGTCCCAGCGCCGGTCAATCTAGTGCTACTCCTCAAGATGGAGTATTTATGTCAACTCAACAACTTTTGGATCTTGTAAAGAATCAAAGGTTTATCCGTGCTTTGAGTAAAAACCCCAAAAGGGTTTTACCTCTGAAATTAGAAGTGCCATTCGACCAATTTGTAGATATCACTCTTCGACTAGAAGAGGGTGATAAAGAAAGTGATGTTGAAGTTGTGGATGCCAAACAAAACATCAACATCAACAAGAAGAGGCATATTAAGTTCAAAAGTCCTAATCCCAACAAGAAAGGGAAGTAGGCAATTTCGGTAGCAAAGACTCTTACCTCTAGTCGTGGAGAATGCTACAATTGTGGCTCTAAGGACCACTATATAAATAGGTGTCCAAGGCCTATTTCTTGCCGCTATTCCAAAAGTTCGGATCATTATATATCATCATGTCCCAAACTTCAAAGCAAGAAAGAGGGAAAGTTTAATGTTGTGCAAGCCCCTAGTAACCCTTCTCTTGGTCAATGTATTTCTCATTCTATCCTTGACGACATTTGTTTTGTGATTATCTTATTCGAGTTCCTTTTGATACGGATTCATCTCATTATTTTATATCAAAAGAACTTTTTGATTCCTTTTTCTTTAAATATTATGGGCTTGATGATTTCATTGAGTAATGCGAATCCGGTTGGTGGATCCGCAACACTCAGTTTACTTGGTGAAAAATGTCGAGATTATTTTATGTGATTATTCTTTTCGAGCCGATTTGCATGTTATGCGTTACTTAGGCTTCGAAATTGATTTTTGGGAAAGGATTGGCTTGATCAATTTGAAGCCCACATCCTATGTCCTGAGCGGACTATATATCTTCGACATTCTCAATCTGTTAAGCAGATTTCTATTGTTTTTAATGATTTTTATTTCCAAATTCGGTGGCATCATTTTATTCTTTAAACCCACTTGGTGAGGGAGAATGTTATTTCTCTCATTCAAGTAGTTTGTGAATTTTCTGGTATATTTGAGCTTGTCTTAGGATTACCACTTAAGCAATCTATTGAGTGGTGCTAAGGTCTTTTCACCTCGACCTTGCCACCGGTTTTCATCAGCTACGAGTTGCGGAGGATAGCATACCACTTACCACATTCTGTACTCGTTATGATTCTTATGAGTGGTTCGTTATGTCATTCGGTTTGACGAACCTTCTACCTTATTTCATCCATCTTATGAATCGAGTATTCTACGAATATCTCGATGAGTTTATCCTTGTATTTATTGATTATGGATGAAAACAACAATTTAAAATTTGCAAATCTTTTTAATAAGATATTTATAAGTATGATTGGATTTTGTTCTTAAAACGAGCAAAGAATATTTGTAAAATTTTTAAGAGACATGTTTATCATATAGAAGATGATTTTGTGTTATTTTGCCCATTAAGTGCTTTAAGAATTCTGGTCGGTGCGCTTGATCAACGTTATCGATAGGAATCTCCTAAACGCTATGATGAGACAATCAAACACAGTAAATTCTTGTAATAAGTAAATTTTTCTAAAAACATGATTACACAAAGTTAATTATAATTTTTAAAGTCTTAGCTTTTCTGGAAAGAGGATCATTTAAAAGAACTCTTTTTCGATGTTTTTATTCTTGCGATTCCCGAAGGGAATCAAGACTTTATTGCTTATACCGACACTAGTCGTATTGGTTTGAATGTCGTTCTCATGCAAAGGGAACGTGTTATCGCTTATGCTTCTAGACAATTAAAGCTTGTCGAGACTATATATGCCACTCATGATCTAGTGCTCGTGGCCATTGTTTTAGTCCTTAGAATTTGGTGTCGTTATCTTTTGAGAGAGAAATTTTTTCTCTACAACAATCATAAATTTTTGAAGTATTTATTTTCTCAAAAGGAATTAAATTTGTGTCAACAACGTTGGCTTGAGTTCCTTGCATCTTATGATCTTGATATTCTTTGTACTCCGGAAAAGGGTAATCGTGTTGCCGATGCCCTTAGCCGAAAGCAACAAGCAGTTGTTTCAAGGATGATATCCGAATGGAATGATCTTGAGACTTTATCTACTTATGAGATTCGAGATCGTGAATCCAATTTAAGTTCATCTCTTGTTTTGTGTAGCCTTGAGGCTCGTCCTTCTCTTTTGGACCGTACCTCTTTTGGCTAAACTCGATGTCAAAGAAATTGTTAAATTGCATGGAGTTCCTACTTCTATTGTTAGCGATCGTGATCCATTATTTTACTAGTGGATTTTGGTAAGGTCTTCAAAAGCTTTGGGAACAAAGCTTAATTTTAGCACCGCTTATCGTCCTCAATCCGATGGACCAACCGAGCGTGTGAATCAAACTCTTGAAGATCTCTTTCGTGCATGTGTTCTTTATTTTGGAGGAAGTTGGGAAGATCATATTTCTCTTGTTGAGTTTTTCTATAATAATAGCTTCCTATCTAGTATTGGTATGGCACCTTTCGAGGCACTCTACGGAAGGCTATGCCGATTTCCTTTATGTTGGCTTGAAGCCGGTGAGAAGCTGGTTTTAGGTCCAGACTTTATTGGTGTTTATTTGTGTTTCACCTATGAAGGGTGTTGTGCGTTTCAGTCGATCGGGAAAGTTAGCACCTCGATATTTTGGTCCATTTCCCATCACCGAACGCATTGGTTCCGTGGCTTATCGCCTCTTTTATTACCGGCTCAATTTTTTGCTATTCATGACGTTTTCCACGTCTATCAACTACGAAAATACCTTAGGGATTCTGATTCTATTCTTGAGCCCGGTGTAATTGAAGAAATTGAAGTTTCACCAAATTTGACTTAGGAGCAACATTCTATTCTTATCATTGCTTCAGAGGTTAAACGCCTTCGAAATAAAGATGTTCTTCTTGTGAAAATTCAATGATCCTCAAATCCTAAGGATTTCTCTTGGGAATCTTGAGAATTCATCGAGAAAACACATTCGGACTTACTCTTTCGTGCTCTTTATGGTGAACTTCTCATTTCAAATTTTCTTTTGTGTTGATATGCTTTTATGGTTGTTACTTTTTAGTTTCCTCTTAATTATTGCGAGGATGAAATTCCTTTAAGGAGGGGAGTTTGTAACAACTTGCATATTTTACGATTATATATTTAAATGTTTTATTTAAATATAGCATTGTTAATCGGATTAAAGTCCGAAAAGCTTCTTTTTGTAAACAGTCGAATTGGGACTCGAAACCACTTCCATTGAGTCCAAAATGGCGTTTACAACTTTTTTGAGTATAAACATCGATATGTTTGGAGTTGAGTAGAATTTTGACATTTTCACTTAGGACTTTGGGCTTGGATTTGGGTTTCAGCCCACTAACCCAACTCATCCTATATCCTAACTCCACCCCCTCTCCTCTTCATTCATTCTATTATTTTCCTAACACTTCAAGCTTTTGAAAAAAATGGGGGAAGAGATTGGCAATTAAAATCCTAAGCCCTAGTTTCCTTTGCAAATTCAAGTTCTAGCTCCAAACATCAAAGAGAAGCTTAGGTAAGCATCCTCTTCATCTTCTCCATCTCTATCTCTCTTCAATCCTCAGAAATTCCTAACCTTAATTTAGGAAATACTTGCTTATTAGCTTAGATTGGAGCTTCTAGAAGTGTATTGTAGAGGAATTGGCCTTTCCTTTATTTTAAAGCTTCTCATTCGTGTTTTTGGATTTAAAGGTGAGTTCTTTAACTCACATCTACGTCTATAGCTATCATTGTTGTTAGGTATGAATTCCTAACACTTGTGCATTTTCATTTGCTTTGATTTGAATTGGTTTTGTGAATTCTCCAATTTTTGGTTTTGAATTCCAATTTTATGAAAATCCTACTATGGATGTTTGGACATTGATATTTGGGGTGTATCGAAGAGACTTTAAGGCTGGGTTGTCGCTCGGCATAAATCCCTAATCGTTGTTGCTCGTCTGATCGCTCCCGAAATGAATTGGCCATCATTGGCCTAGGTTGAACCTTTGCCTGAGCAGCAGCTCAGACGTCTGGTATAAGGATCTGACGTCTGAGACTAAGGAATAAATATTCCAGACGTTCAGCTCAGACGTCTGACCTTACATTCCAGACGTCTGGGAGATCCAGACGTCTGAGCTTGCTTCCCAGACGTCTGGGTGTTCTGGAATAGAATTTCCAGTACCTCAGTCCAAACGTCTGATTTACAGGGTCAGACGTCTGGTTACGGTTCAAACGTTTGCCTTGTAATTTCAGACGTCTGGAATCTTTCTGGATTATTGCCAGAGAACAAACACAGACGTCTGGATTCTAAACTAGACGTCTGGAACTGTTCATTTTTGCCTGTTTAGGCTGTTTTGATTTGATTTCCTATTTTTAATCGATTATTTTTGATCCAGATACTTGTCATCACTTATTATCGACTTTGATGACTTCTTTCTTTGGATTTTTGGGAATCTCCATTTGATGGATTTGATACCGATTTCTATGGTTTTGATTCACGTCTTCGAATGTGAATCTTTGGTGATTGATTGTTTTTACAATGATTTTTGTGATTTGTCACTTTCAAATAAAAAGGTTTCTATACTAGTAGTAAATATTCAAACTCTTTCACAAAGATGTTTTCAGCTCTATTTTAATACAAATCTCGTTTATAAAATCGTTTTCCAATCTATTATTATATACAAACCTTTACCTCATTCGTATGAGAAATCTAGTTAAACGGCTTAGTAAAACAAGTGGTGTGAAACGCTTGCGTTTACTTCGTCGGTTAATTCTTGGACTTGTTCGATTGAACTCTTGTGACAATTTTCGAGTGGAAATCTACAATTTGTTCGTAAATATTTAAGTTAAGCTAGTGGTTATGGGACATGAAGCTAAACTCATCTATTTACTACCTTAGTGTAATTAACACTTCTTGTTGATCAATGATGATCCTTTGGTGATTTAGACTAGCGATGTGCGATGTCTTTTTGTCCGCGTGGGGGACCGTACCCCGTTTGAAGGAGTTTCGGCTCATTGTCCGCAAGGGGGGACTATACCCTGTTTGGAGGAGTTTCGACTCATAGTCCGCAATGGGGGACTATACCCTGTTTGGAGGAGCTTCGGCTCATTTGGAGGAGCTTCGGCTCATAGTCCGCAATGGGGGACTATACCCTGTTTAGAGTAGCTTCGGCTCATTTGGAGGAGCTTCGGCTCATAGTCCGCAATGGGGGACTATACCCTGTTTGGAGGAGCTTCGGCTCATAGTCCGCAATGGGGGACTATACCCTGTTTGGAGGAGCTCCGGCTGATTTGTGATACACGTGTTGGTGAGTTTTCATGCTCCCATTTGTGATAGGCCTCCCCCTTTTGTGATTTATGGATTTTTGGTTGTGATTTCTAGAATATGTGTTTCACCAATTTTCGTGGATTGGCAATGATATGTTTTGTCAATATTTGTGTTTTGGTGAATTATTTAAAGAATGTGATTCTTTTTGGTGTTTTGAGATGATTTGAGATATTGTATGATTTTTGTTGTTATTTGATGTATACTTGACATAGTATGGCTTTTTTGTTGTCATACGTTTTTGGTCATATCTCTTATCCTATCTCATTTTATCTCATATTGATAGCTAGACTGATCCATTTATTATTTTCTTCTTAAATAATACTCGGGTCAGACCGAGGTATTTCAGGTGCTTCTGCTTGACTTCTTATCAGGGTCCATCATCTGATTTTTTGGCTAACTACTTTAGATTAGTAGTTTTTGTTATTATACATTTGAGATAGAGACTCCTTGATGTATAATTATTCTT
Organism: Allium fistulosum; assembly: GCA_030737815.1. Classification (NCBI taxonomy): domain Eukaryota; kingdom Viridiplantae; phylum Streptophyta; class Magnoliopsida; order Asparagales; family Amaryllidaceae; genus Allium; species Allium fistulosum. The sequence continues at coordinate 1,125,581,571 of CM060902.1, read as the reverse complement.
TTGCCTAGCACTTGTACCTATTCTTTTGTGATGTAGTGGATCTTATATGACCACTATTTTGGTGTACACTTTCATGTGATATATGCATATCTTATTCCGCCTTTGTGATATGAATGTCTGTGACTGATTTGTGTTATGTTTATTTCTATATTTGTTTCCAAATTTCACTTAGCCACTGTGTGGTAGCTTTGAGTTTGTATTTGATATGTCGGATTTTCTCTTGAAATGAAATGTAAGTTATATTTTTTGACATATCGGTACTCGCACAAAGCAATTGCACAGATGGTCGCTCCTCAACAGCCTTATTCTTCGTGCTAGTCGACGGCATTACCCCGTAGTGTCCTTGGCTAGTGTGAGTATAGAGGTGGGGCATCACAGAGGAAAAACTGGAGAAAACGATTTTTACGGCCAGAGAAAAAGAAGGTATGTTTAAGTTGTGTATCTTTGCTTTTTGGATTTTTGGTTTTGCATATTTTCGTTGGGCCTAAAAACATGGAAAAGGAAAAAAAATTGTTTTCAGTTTTGTATAATAAGCCCACTTTCGAAAATGATAAATTTTCAAAATGAGTTTTGCAAAATGGTAAAAGAAACGATTTTTAACTGTTTTTGAAAATTGAAAATTGTTTGAAAATAGCAAACCAAACAGGCCCTTAGTTTTTCACATTTTTAGTATTTGTATAGTAGAAGTTTGGATTTGTTTTATGCTTTAGGGAATTTTGTACACGAAAACCCTAAAACTACAACCCCAGAATTCCCACCAAATGAAATGTTAATTCTTAGGTTTATTGGAATCTCAATTGTTTTACATTAAAATAGTAGAATTTTTTTGTTATTGCAATTTGAATATTTTATATTCTATTCCACTTTCAAATTTTCTCTATTATTGCGCTAAAGGGTACAAAAATAAAATAAGTTAGGAATGGTATGTAAAGTACGAATTTTTCTATTCATAGTTTGCACTGCCTATTTTCATAATTTAAATATATGAATCACTTTTTCATTGTATATGTAAAAGTTGAATAGAATATAAAGGGCTTAAACTGTAAGTATTATTCCTTGAAATAAAGGCGTTGATTATGTTATATTAATATAAAATAGATTTGGTATTTGATTCTATTTTATTAATGCAAGTTTATTGTTTGGCTAAGAATATTAGCTATTTTGTAAGTTATTGAATGGAGTTAGACTTGTACAAATTTGGAAGTTTTGACATTTGAAACGATTAATAGGAAGTGAAAATCTTCGTGGGCTTAGGAATATTTAGTTAGTCTAAATTAGTTATGCATAAATATATTAGCGTATAAATATAATAATAACGTATAATTAGTATCGAATTGATCGCATAATATAAATTGGTTAGTAAATAACATTAAACCCTTAGGGAGGAAGATAAGGATAATTATGGAAATTAATCCATAATTAAGGGCAGAATATGGAGTTTTCTTATATGGTCGTCCGAAATGCGATGAGGTATATACATGGTAGTAAGTTAGGAGTGCAGAAATATGATATGTAAGGTCATTCAAAAGCACAAAAAAATCTGCCCAGCTAGTCTGGGCACAAGCAGTGTGACTTTGCGACTGATGCCTTTAATAAGTACCCATTATGGATGTGAGCTTAGTCCCAATTCTATAGGGCAAGTCTGCCCAGCTAATCTGGCTATCTTCCCCTACGAATAGTCGGACTATTGTAAGATGTCATATTTTGGGTTACGAGTCATAAGACATAAGGCCCGCTTCAAGGTTGGGGATATTAAGTGGATGTTGCAGGGTGTGCCTCCATCCCACTTAAGAAGTATTAAATGGTCGAGATTATATTTTAGACACGGTAGTGGGGAATCTTAGAAGGGGTCCGCTTCGGGATCGAGGTATTAAGTGGCTATTGTCGGGTCCGTCTCTTCCCATAAAGAAGTATTAAGTGGCCTGATGAGATTTCATGCAATGCCAATTAGGGACTACCAGGGAGGGGTCTGCCTTGGGCTTAGATATTAAATGATGGAGATCTGCCTAGGGTATATGTATTAAATGGTCGAAGTTTGCATAATTCTCATAAAATAGGTATAAGTAGGGCTGTCAATTTCCAACACGACTCGAATATGACATGAAACTTAGCGGGTTTGGGTGACACGTCAACACAGGCGGGTCTATTTAGGTCAACCCGCCATAACCCGTTTAATAAATGGGTAGGTTTCGGGTTGACCGGTGTACTCGATTTTTACTCGCCAGATCCGTTTATAAAACATATTTTTATTTTCCATCAAGGACTGTTTGGAATTCGTGAATTCATTTACAGAATTACGGCCGCCACTCACTACTCAACAGCTAAGGCCCCGTTTGGTTTGCTATTTTTAGTTTCGTGTTTTCGTCTAAACAAAAATTCGCATTTATTATGTTTGATTGAAAAACACACAATTTTAAAAAATGAAACTAACATAGAATATAGAAAACAAGTTTATTTGATTTTTCGTGTTTTGAGACATAACAAAAGGATGGAAAACAATTCATCTCCTCTATTTTCCATCCATCGTCGTGATGGCTAAGAATTGTAAAAATATTCCCACAATTTCTTGTATTTTGTAGTGTATGTTGAAAACACAAAACTCAAAACGAAACCAAACGGGGCCTAAGGTTTCCACTTTCCACTTTCCAATTCACTTTTCAATTTTTTTATTTCGTTCTCATTTTTGAGCCGCTCAACGTCTATCAAATCAATTATCAAATCGAAGCTCGAACCCGTGCGCTGTTACTAAGTCGATCCGCTCGCCGCTCGCGCCCGTCGTGACGTCGTCCGCCCACTGGTCCACTCCGTCATCGGTTCTTCTCTGTCTGCGCTCATCGTTTATGGTTTTGTTGGCTGATTTTGTCGTTCAATACAAATCCATAGTAGCAGTTTGTTCAAATCTGTTGGCTTGGGTTTGTCATACCATTGGCTAACTGATTTCGTGTATACTATGTATGTTTGTGTTATATTGCTATTAGATTTATGTTTACATATTTTGTTTACAGCTCTTTCTAAAACATAATTTGTTGTTTACATATTTTGCTTACATATTTTGTTTACTTAATTTGTTGTTTACATACTGGCTGATCTTGTATGCATATTGATGTTCAAATCTGAACTATTTTGTTGTTATGATTACAGCTCTTTCTAGAACATAATTGATGTTTACATATTATACAAGATAGAATAGATAGGTTCCTTTTATGAATTGACATTTTGTAAGTTGTAACTTGTAACCATGTTTCAAAATAATTATTCTATTCTTTTGATTGCAACCATTGTTGGAGTACAATTGATGTTTAATGTTTCCATTTTATAAAAAATGAATGAATAGGCTCCTTTTATTTTGCAAATCAATTGGAATTTACTTTTATTTCAATTTCATATAACTAAATACTAAACTTTGCATCTTAATTTTCGTTCCCTTTAGAAAAGGTATCAAAACTTTCTTTGTTCATTTTTACATATTTGAGAAACAAAAAGAATTGATTTGCTGAATATTAATTATCAATATATTATAATATTATAAGTAGTTGTTTATCAAGTGATGGGTTTCTTCTTCTTTAATTTTGTAGAAAAGTGATGGAGGTTTTTACACCAAGTAGTGGTGAACAAGTTGGAGATGCCAATATGGAAGAATTGGGAATAGAAAACAGAGAAATAGAAGGTGGAAAAGCTATCGGTAAGAGACGTACAAAGCTTACTTCTGAGGTATGAACTAAGTTTGAAATTATTCCATTGCAAGATGCTGGGGTAAAGAGCTAAGTGTATGAAATGTGGTGCTATTTATTTATGTGATAGTACTTACAGCACTGGAAACCTAAAACGTCATAATAAATCTTGTTCCAAAACCACTAATCAAGATCTAGGTTAATTGCTTATAAGCCAGGCCAAGGGCTCTATTGTAACAAAGTCTTCTAAATTTGATCCGGATAAATTTAGATAATTATTGGTAATGTCAATATTGATGCATGATTTGCTGTTTCAATTTTTTGAGTATGCTGGAATTAGACAATTATTTTCTTATGTTTGTGCGGATATTAAGTTGATTTCTAGAAATACTGCTGGTACTGATGTGATGAAAATGTACGAAAGGAAAAAATTGAGACTTAAAGACTTGTTTCAATTCCAAGGAGAATTTGTTTGACTTTCAATTTATGGACTTCTATAGCAACTGATGGGTATATATATTTGACTGCTCATTTTGTTGATGCTAATTGGGTCCTTCAAAAAAGAGTGTTAAATTTTAGTTTTATGCCTCCTCCATATACAGGAGTTGCTTGTTTGAAAAAATTTATAATTTTTTGATTGATTGGGGCATTGGCAAAAAAATATTTTCCATTACCTTAGACAATGCTAGTGCAAATAATGTATTTATTAATTTGCTGAAGGACCAACTTTTGTTAAGGGAGTGTTTGTTGATGGATGGTGATTTTTTTCACATTAGATGTTGTGCTCATATTGTTAATCTTATATTGCAAGATGGGCTAAAAGAAGTTGATATATGTGTTTCTAAAATTAAGGAGAGCATCAAATATGTAAGAGGTTCACAAGCGAGGAAGAAAAAATTTTTAGAGTGCAAACCTCATGTTTCTTTGGAGTGTAAAAAAGGTTTACGTCATGATGTTCCTAATAGATAGAATTCCACCTTTCTCATGCTTGAGAGTGCTCTTTATTATCAGCGTGCTTCCCGCCATTTACAGTTAAGTGATTCTAACTATAAACACATTCTTTATCAATCTGAATGGGTAAAGGTGGAACAAATTTTTAAATTTTTGGAGGTTTTTTATGATGTGACTTGTCTTTTTTCTGGCGCCAAGTATCCTATTGCAAATCTGTATTTTCCTCAAGTATTTGTTGTTCAAGACACTTTGCAAAGAGCTAGGGTTGATGGTGATAGTTTTATGAGTAAGATTGCATGTGTTATGATGGGAAAATTTGAAAAGTATTGGAAGGCGTACAGTCTTATTCTCTCGATTGTTGTTATTCTAGATCCTAGAAATAGATTCAGTTTGTGGAGTTTTCCTATAAGAGGCTTAATGTGGTGGTTCTGTAGAAATGGGTAAAGTTCGTGATACTTTGTTTGATCTTTTTTATATTTATACGCAAATACATGTAAAAAAGAGGACACCGCTTTTAGTAGTTAGAGTCAATCTTCTTCAGGGGATATATTAGTTTCTAAAGAATGCTTGGATGTTATAAATGTAAACTTTATATAACGATGCATTAAACTTTACAATTTTTCCTCTATTACACAATTTAGTATTTACTGTATCTTACATATATGTAGGACTTTGACAATTTTAAGAGTGAAGAATTTACATTTCAGTTCAAAAAAATCAATTGGAAATGTGCTTGGATGAGCCAAAGTTGGATAGGAAGACAAATTTGAATATTCTTGAATATTGGAAAGCTAATCAGTTTAGATTTCAAGAATTGTCTATTAGGGCTCGTGATTTGCTATCCATTCCTATATCTACGGTTGCATCAGAAGCATCATTTAGTATAGGTGGTCGAGTTCTTGATCAATATCGAAGTGCACTTAAGCCCGAAGTTGTTGAGGCAATCATATGCACACAAGATTGGATATTTGGAGATGGAGGTTAACTTTCTTACTCTATTGTCTACTGCATAAAATTTGATTTTCTAAAAATTTAATAACTTGACAGGTGCTACTACTTTGCCACATAATCTTGAAGAGTTAACGGAGGACATTAGCAACTTAGAAATCGGCGACGCTCACCCTCAAACGGCTGAGTGTTCTAACAATCAGCATCAACTCAAATAACTGGTATGTTTAATAATATTTGCACCTTTGAGTTGCTCTATAATAGCAACTCAGTTGTTCCATGGCAGAAACTGTTGCTAAGTTGCTTCCAATGGCAGCAACTCAGTTGGTTGCTGCCATTGGCAGCAACTCCTTTGAGTTGCTACCAAAGGCAACAACCCAACTGAGTTGCTACCATGTTGCTCCATATGAGCAACTGAGTTTCCAATGCGTGTAGTATATTGATAATTGATACAAATTCCATTTGATGCCATGTTTCCAATGCATGCAGAATTGCAGATGTTCCATTTGATGCCAAGTCCCAACACCTCAGGGAAGCTTCTATTATATGTGTTGAATTGCTTGCAAAATTGTATGTTGTCACTATCATATTGTATTTGAATATCATTGTCATGTTGATTGTGAATATTTATATTGTTGTTATTTGATGACTTGAATGTTGTAATATGTCTGAAGTTACTTTGTTTGTATTGTATCATGTTAAATTATGTGTATGCTCATGTCATGTAGGTTTACAATTTTGTCATGTATGATGTTATTTTGTTATATTCGATGACCTAAAATCTCAGCAGCTCATGTATGGGTTTGTAATTATATGCTCTTGTTTTGCAAAACACAACTGAAATGAATTGTTGTTTTTTAAAATATAGTGTAAACAGGTTATATGGATTACATGGGTCAACCTGTTTAAACCAAACCCGACAACACCAGTTTAGTTAAACGGTTTACACGGGTCGTGTTGTGTCAACCCATTTATAATCGGGTTGGGTTCGGGTTGAGGAAATATGACCTGTTTAATTACGGGTTGAGTCGATCCGTTTGAAAAATCGACCCAAACCCGACTTGACCCGACCCGAACCTGACCTAACACGACCCATTGATAGCCTTAGTATTAAGTGACTCGGGTGCTTTTTCTCACATTGTTAGGACATGATTGATGGTAGTTGCATTGGACTAGAAAGGGCCTTTAGTCTGTAGTTGAAAATATGTTATGGAGTTGGACTAGAAGAGCCTTCGGGCTTACAGTTGGTAATATTCTTGGTAGGATAGTATGTGATGCGTAAGACATTACTTATCTAAATGATACTGCCCAAATATTATTATGGTAAGACTTGAAATTTTCGTTCACCAGACTTTGTTGTTCTAACCCCTCCTCATTACAACGCATAGGTTAGGAGAAACAATGCCGATAGAGAAGATGAAGACTGCGATGAAGACTTATTGCAGTTTACCTGTTTATTTATGTTTTTGATGTATTTTGATGTACCCAGTTTCATACATGTTGATGTTAATTTTGGGATATTGTATTTTGGATATTTGGGATGATATGTTGTATTTTTGAGATTTGAATTTTTATGAAATGGGTACTTATTTAAGTTATTATGTTTTATTCCTTCCGCTATGCGATTCTGAAAGCATGGATAGATAGCTCTATACATTGTTCATCGTATCAATTTTAACAACCAACAGCTAGCTTTGGAATTGGCCTAAGGTTCAGTGGGCTTTTATTAGGTCGAATATTAGGCTCGTTCCGAGATGGGATGTTACATTTGGTATTAGAGCTTAGGTTACCCGATCAATGGGAATAGACATATGTAAGAGTGCGTGTTTGTTATTTTTGAAATTATTTTTCAAAACTTACTATATATATGTATATATAATTTTATGAACGTACGCAAACACACTTGGCAAATCTTTTATTTCAGCAAATAATACTATCTTAAGAAGTTGTAACTAAAAGCTTTAACCTACAGATAGTTAATTATCGCCGAAAACCATTCCTTTGAGGCTGGGAACCCCTCAACCTAAGAAATAACCACAATTGAGGGGATGCCAGAATGGTTCAAGCAGCACTTGAGGCGTGTATGACAAGTTCCCATTCCTCAACAAGTTGCGCCGGTGGCATGTAGGGTAAGTTCTCATTCCTCAACAAGTTGCACTAGTGGCACTCGCTGCCCCACCTATTAAAGCCGCCCTCGTCCGTTAGACTTCCCCAAATTGTGTAAAAACTTCTGTAATATAGGAGAACGTGTGTATATAAGAGCTGATGGTTTTGTGGAAACAAAGGCTTGGATTAACGACTATGAACTTATATTTTTGGAGCATAGATAGGATGGTCGAATCAAGAGGAGGATGGCTGCATGGTATCTAAATGGGGTGGTGCTGGACATGTGGACCATAATAGTTGAAGAGAATGCCAAGGAAGGCTTACTTGGGTTGAATTAAGAACTTGCTTTGAATCGTGATTCATGTCCAGAGCTAAAGTAAGTTTGCAATTGGATAAACTCATAAAACTTAGGTAGGAAGACTCCATGTTGAAAGAGTATATCAGCAAACTCACAGAGCTAACTAATTTCAGATTGAGTTTGATTGATAAACACATGAAGAAGGCTATGAAGTTCATTAAAGGCCTAAATTCTCCACTTAGGGAGCTGCTTTTGACCCAAGTACCCGTGGGGGCCACTTACTAGATGATAGTTGAGATGGACTTACTACAGACTATGGGTATTGAGGAGAAGGAGAAGGTGGGATCGGCGCAAAGTCAAGATGGAACTAAGAAAGGAGTATTTTAGGCAAAAGAGCAAGCAAAGGGGACGATCAAGAAGGGAAGTGTGACATGCCGTAGATGTCAAAAGAAGGAGCATGTTGCTAATGACTTCAAGGTGAGCTTGGAGAGGGAAGGGTTCAAAGGAAGATGCTACCACTGCCATGAGGAGGAACACTACAAGAATCGGTTTCCAAAGCAAACAAATGGGAGAGAAAGTGGACATGCTTATGCCATTGAGGCTTTACCTGTCTCAAATAAACCTCCTCCCAGAGATCAAGAAAAAGCTGCAATGGGTGGTACAACTATTATTTCTAGGAATACGATTCGTACCTTATTTGACTCGGAAGCATCCTATTCGTTCATAGCTAAAATGTGGTTGACTCGTTGAGTCTAAAAACCCAACTTATTACCAACTTAATAGCCATGCCAAATCCTATTAGGGGTCGATGCAACTTTCTTTAATTTTTAAAGACCTAGTTATGGATATATGTAACGTCGGTATTACTTGTAATGCATACATTCCTAGTTTTGAGGGGTATGGACTTATCCTACGGATGGATTGATTGTCTTACTATGAGACTATCTTAGTTTCTGATAAGAGGATCGTTTGGTTAGGGAGTTTTAGGGAACGAGAGATAGATGTTGGATGTACACCCCAAAACTAAGTCGAGTTAAGTTAGTTATATTCTCTTAGCTTATCATAAGATGAGCTCTCATTTGTGCCCGTAGTTTTTGATTTTTCAGACGTTTTTTAAGAAGTCTTTAGTCTTCCACTCTGACGAGAGATCGAGTTTACGATTGATTTGAAGAAGGACACTAGACCTGACGCTTTTCCATTAAGACATATGGCCCCCAAATAAAGGCGAGAGTTGGATAAGTAGATCTTGGAGTTATTGCAGAAAGGATTTATTCGCCGAAGTACTTTAGAATGGCGAGCACCTATTGTCTTCGCCACTATGGCAGATGGCTCTTTAAGTCTATGCATTGAATATGAAGAACTTAACAAGTTGACTAAGAAGAATAGGTATCCCTTATCCAAAATAGGTGACTTGTTCGATCATCTTGTAAGAGCCAATATCATTTCCCAATTTGACTTAGCCACCGGATTCCTTCAATTGCGGATAACAAGCAGAAGACCGCTTTTCGCACTCCGTACGGACTTTATGAAGGTTATGTGATGTTGTTTTGGTTTACGAATACCCTGGCATACTTTGTAGATTTGATGAGTAGAGTCTTTAGGGGGAAGCTAAGCAAGTTTATTGTAATGTTTGTGGATGGCATTCTAGTGTTCTCTGAAAGTGAGGGTGAGCATGAAGTCACTTAAAGGAGGTACTAGGACTTTGAGAAGGCACCAACTAAAATCCAGATTCTCAAAATGACATTTTTGGAAGAAGAAGCTGAGATTTCTCGATCATATTGTCTCCGAGAAGGGATTGTCCATGGACCCCATGAAGATAGAAGTTATTCAAGACAGGAAGATTTCGAAGAACACTAGGGAAGTTAGGAGTTTTCATAGGCTGACAGGTTACTGTAGGAAGTTCGTCAAGGATTTTGATAAGATAGCAGTCCCACTAACTCGCTTGACCAAGAAAAATCTAGTTTTTGCATGGGATGAGAAATGCACAGAAGCATTCGAAAAGCCGAATCAGCTGTCAACTAGTGCATTGGTACTTACTATTCTAGATGGGACGAAGCCATTTACTATTTACACTAATGCATGTGTTACAAGACTAGGAGCTGTTCTTATGCTAGGGAACAAAGAAATAGCCGAACAATGTATGGGGTAGGGCAGTGTACGGGACTACGATTTGAGTTTATAACAAGTATAATTAATTAAATCAGGTGGTAGCCGTAGTATTCAACATTTCGGTTGTGTGACACTTAGGTGTAAATTTGGTTAGTGGTTAATATTGAACAATTCGAATATTAACGTTCATACGTCACCTTAGCTGTATGTGATATTATGGGTGAATTTATCGCTTACACAACTTCAGTAAAATCCAATTTTACTTACTTTAAGCATTACCCGGTAATGACAATTATTTACACCAATTCTCTTCATTAAAACTATATCACATTAGACTTTTGGAATTTGGTAATAGTCAAAATTCCAATATAGTCCATAGTCAACTTTATAGTCCAAACACAAAGTCCTTGGTTTAATATAACAATTATTATTAACTGAACAGCTCAGGCCAAAGACTTTGACTTTGAGTTGATCTTGATACTAACCTCGTATAACTGAAGAAACGAATTCTCTACTGAATATTGTCTCACTTCCGATGCTTCCACTTAACCCAACTATAGTCGTTCGATGGACATCGTGCCATGATTTAACCATAAACAAAGCAGTGTTTTTACATTGAAGCTCGATAGTATTCTTAAATCAGAGAATTATTTAATATTGTCACATTGATATTTTCTATTTGACCTTAGTCATATTAATCAACAGAAAACTCTTGAGTGGGTCATTCCATAGTTATCCAATATCCATTAGTACATAACCCCTTATTGCCCCAGCAGCCATGTGTAATACTCTACTTAACATTCGGAGAGCGTTACGTACTCTAGTCTTAGCACATGTATCAATTTCCGGTCTCGATACATCTTGACTAGGAATATTTAAAATGGTATGTTTATTTCATCGTGATAAATCACTCGTGATTACAACATATTGTAGCTACCATCACAAAACATACCATTTATGGATTTTCTACCAAATATACTTTTAATTAGATTAAGCGATTAATATAACACATATGTCAAGTATATAATAAAAAACGCATTTTGTTTAGGACAAGATTGATTATCGAGTAGTTATATGTAACAATTACATAATTTCCAACAAGGGCATACCCCTAGGTCTATCAATCTCCCACTTGCACTTGGGGCCAATTATGGAACCTTTATCGCATCCCTCGATCAGTTTGATGAGAATTGATCGAGCTAGGTCCTTCGTAAATGGATTTGCTATGTTTTTTTAGTTATATACTACGTCGATCAACTCTCTCCGATGTTGATAAACTACCTTCATCATGTGGAACTATAAAGAATATGTTTTTCGACTTCTAGTGAGTTCTTATCATTGCATTGTTATCATATAACAATGATTAGTATTATCAATACTTGAAGTCACCCTTAACTTAGTTATAAATTTGTGCATTTATATTTATATATTGCTTTTATTATGACAGTATTCAAGGTGATGTACTTAGTCTTTTCGTGGAATCAATCACAACATATTATTTGGAACATTTCTAACTTAAAGGTCCTTAACTAAGGTTTAAACATGAATTTAATATCGACACATTATACTCAATATCTTTTATGAAGTTTGAGTTTGAATATTCCTTCATAGGGAGTTCGTTGTTGCTGTAAACAATTCTTTTGTATTTCGTAAGTATTCGAGAACACTATAAACTACCATTTAATGATCTTAATTTGGATTTGATATTTGCTTCATGCATCAAATACATAAGCAAATTACGATATTATAGACAATACAACATTTATGATAATTCCTGTTGTCAATACAAAAGGAATCCATTTTACATGTTCCATATTAAACATTTTATTAAGGTATCTTTGCACATTATTTGGGACTTTCCCAACATCCTTTAAACTTATTGTAAAAGAAACAATTTACAAATCCAATCTTGAGTATTAAAAATCAAATTATGATGGATTTCAACATAAGTACATTGTTAACAATCAGCAGTATGTTGTTTACTTATAGTTTTAGAAATATATATGTACCTTGTAATGTTCTTTTGTGCAAAACATATGCTTCCTATGATGATCGCCCTACAACACTAACACCCAATACCTATATAGTGCGCTATAGCGGTGCTTGGTTGATGTAGAGCGATCATCAATGGTTGTAAAGTAAATAAGCAACACAGAACCTATTATGTATCACATAGCTCATCGAATAAATATAATAGTAAACATATCAAGTATGAAACAGGCGAGACAGTAAATAACTGAATGAATCACAGCATTAGAGTATATAGATCCATATAGTAAATAGCATAAGTGATAAAGTTATACATCAAATAATAACTCATAAATAACTGTCTCTAAATAGTAAGGCACTGGTAAGCTCCATAGTGCTGTGCAGTGGAACAACAAATGAGTACATATAGTAATACGAGAATAGCCTCCTGCTCGCCATATGTCCAGCTCTACGTGCTCACTAGACCTGATATCCTCAATCTGCTCATTTAAGAGTACCCAGAGTAATAGGAAGCAAAGCATAGAACTCCAAGTCAGACAACGGTCTGGTGTGAGCGGTAGAAATCTCAAATACTATAAAGACAATATACTAGGACAAACGATATGATTTTCCATACCCGACCTATTTCTACATCCACAGAGTTAGTAGATATAAAATATATATGCTACTCTATGATAGTCATTATGGGTGTACTATATGTCAAAGTACTAAGGGTGTAGATAGCTGCGTCGGTAATATCTACATCATGTGATATCCCAAAGGTGATAAAACAATCAAAGCAAACACAACATCCATCATCCATCCTCACATTCACAGATTCACTCACTTAGTGCGTTGGACATATGATGCTCGTATGATGCCATCACAATAGTCAGGGACTACTCAACGTCCTCGGTTCTCGATACTCGAATCCATGCCACTCAGTCAGTCAGGAACCATCGCATCAACTCAGGGTAAACATATCGAAACATCATGTGATATGGTGCAATCATTGCAAATCTAGGTGAGCATCCTCACATACCCCTGCTTTACGATTACAAATCGAAACACTACGAATATCAATGATCCATTTGCACACGTCAACAATAGCAGAGCTCATCCTGGAACTATCCTCACGACTCCCGTCCAATGTCAAAATTGTTGGGAACTATTCTAGACAGCCATCATTAGTCATAGAATGTCATCATCTACATCCCAAAGTATAGCTACATCCCAAAATTGTTGGTCATAGAATGTCATCATCTACATCCCAAAGTATAGTCATAGACAACCATCATTAGTCATAGAATGTCATCATCTACATCCCAAAATTGTTGGGAACTATCCTCACGACTCCCGTCCAATGTCAAAATTGTTGGGCTACTCTACATCCCAAAGTATAGCTATCCATCATCAAATGACCATAACTTGAGCATACGAACTCCAAACGATCCGAAACTTAGAACGTAACCTTATGGAGCATTCCTTATCACCCTGTATCGATCTCGTCAAGTTTGGAACAAAACCCGTAGATAGGTACCGTTCCATGAAGACTGAACCATCCCTACTGATCCATGACCACCAAACCATCGCTACCGATCCCACACTTCACACATGAGCTCTTACACACCTTCCCATGCCCTACCATCGATCGTGCCTTGATTGGGCCAACCTCTATGGATTGATACCGATCCATGGAGACTGATCCCTCTCTTCGTTTTTAAGCTCCAGTGCACTCCTTCATACTTCAAAATGATTGTGAGTGAAATAAACTACCCCTATTGATTGGTATTGATCCATAGGTACATACTTTTCTAAAATCATTTGATGTTGGCTCCACTCTTTTGCCTCCATGCTCCCATGCCCCAATCCATACTCTAAGCAACTCCACCGATCCATGCTATTGAGTCTCATCGATCCCTGCCTTTGAATTCCCACCGATTCATACTTCTGAGCCTTTATCGATCCATGTTTTTCATACCCATACCTTAACCATACAAACTCTAAATGGCTTAAAACTTGTGTGCAACCTTATGAGGCCTTCCTTATTGCCTCACATCGATTGCATCCAATTTGGGGTATATTTTATGGATCATCACCGAACCATAGACCCTTCTTAACTATATCGTCGTTCGATCGGCGTTTTCAACCATTCAAACATAGCACAATCATACATTTATCATATATAAGCATTGACAACAGCCAAACATCTAAATATATCAATTTAAAGAGATCTAAATCTGAGGTGAAGGTTAGGGATCCATAAAACACGTTTTCGCAAATCAAATCCAATCATCTAAAACTCACATATATGGTGCAATATGTCTAAAAACTTTTTTTAGTATTTAAATAATTTTTAAAACAACATTTAGGGTGTTTAATGACCTAATTAGTAAGTGAGAGACCTAATCACTGATCTTAATCCTAAACAAAACCGGAATCTCCAAATGAACAGCGAAGGCATGAAATTTAAGGCTCTTCCAATAGCAAATCTCTAATTCCAAGTGCGAATCATGCTAATCTCCTCTTAATGGTGCAATTTGACTAATTAAAGCAGGTTTAAGGGTCAATGGAGGTTAATGGAGGTTTCTAACTATTTTTGGGAGTTGTGAAATGATGAGGACGAGGTCCCATCAGCCTTCACTTACCCCAAAACCGAAATAGGCTGTGGGCCTCAAAGCTAACGACCCTAATTACCCACTTAAGCTGCTCAAAATCAAAGGAAACTTCGAATAGCCCTAACTCAAAAATGGTAATTACGTTTTCTTAATATGAATAATCTATGAAAAGGAAAACTATCATCCGGATTCAATGAGAGTGGTTTCAGACCCTAACTCATCTCCTATCCAAAATTATAGTCCATATAAGATTTACTGGGTTAAAATATGGTGACATAGAAATTTTCCAAAAATCATGGTTGGAAAAATCCCTAAGAGTCATTTCCCAAAATATTAGAACCATACGAACTTCTATGGAAATAATATAAATATTCTACGATCTTTCAATACGTAGAATATGGGTCGTTACATTCTCCTACTTTAGAATTTCGCCCTCGAAATTCCATAATTAAGTCAATTGGGTCATCCCGCATGCTTAAAGAACATATACAAGCATAGGCAACCACCACACATCAAACATGCATACATAGAAATAAATGGAAAAAGAAAACATCTAAGCCTATCCTAGCATGCAGGACACTATTCCATGGTGTGTTTCAAGATATAGTGAAAGTAAAAGCGACAAATAAGAAATCTCACAAAGTAAAGAGCTCTAAATGTGTTGTCCTCATGGTTTACTTGGTCTTCCAAGTTCAATCGCTTTCATTTTCACTCCATTGAACCTTCACTAAGTTCACCATCTTCCTCCTAAGCTACTCCATATCATGTCTAACAATACAAATAGGCTTGCAAGGTCATGAAGCATTTGGTTCAATCTCGATATCATCTAGCTGATCCAGTGCGATAGTTATGCCTAAGTCGTGCACAAATTTCCACAAGTGAGAAACATGAAAGACATTGTGCACACCCGCCATTCTTTGAGGTAAGTTAACTCCATAAGCGAGTTTTCCAATCCTCTCTAATATCTGAAAAGGACCAACAAATTTTGGTGCCAACTTCCCTCTACTACCAAACTAAAGAATATTCACGTCGCCTCTCTAATACCATAAAAGAACCAACAAATTTTGGTGTCAACTTCCCTCTACTACGAACCAAAGGATATTCTTCAATGGAGAGATCTTGACATATAGCAAGTTGCCGAATGAGCTCAATCTTCTCCGATGTTTGTTTAACCATATTTGGCCTCAGTATTAGTTTCTCGCCCGCTTCCTGCCAATAAGAAGGAGCATTGCACGTCGACCATATAATGCCTCGAATGGTGTCATACCAATGCTAGACTGATAATCGTTGTTGTATGCGAATTTAACAAGATGTAAGTGATCATCCCACGAGCTTCCAAAGTCTAATATGCAAGCACGTAAAGGGATCCTCTAGGATATGATTCATCCTCTTAGTTTGGCCATTAGTTTGAGGGTGATAAGCTGTGCTGGTGCAGCTCTATCCCTAACGCCTCCTGTAAGCCCTTCCAAAATCCACTTGTGAACAATGGGTCTCGATAACTCATAGTGCACTTCAAAACACCGTGGAATCGCACTATCCACTTCATCTATAAGTCAGCCAATTTTGCTGTCGTTCTACTTGACTTGACAGGTATAAATCTATCACTCTTAGTCATGCGATCAACTTTGACCCAAATGTTGTCGTAACTTACTCATGTCCTCGGCAGTCCATAGATGAGATCCATTAATACTTGTTCTCATTTCTACTCAGAAACTTTTAGCGGTTGCATCGAACCACTAGGCTTCTTCTGCTATGCCAAAACCAACTGACAGTTCAAGCATTTTGAGATGAATGTCCCAACGTCTTTCTTTATCCCTTCCTAATAGTAGGTATGCCTCATATCATGGTACATCTTATTACTACCAGGATGAATCGTTGTTAACCCAAGAAATGGATCAACACCTGAATTGAGTACGAAAGCACCAGCCCTATATATATCAAGGAAAATAAAATAGAAAAAAGAAATGGTAAATCATAGTAAAGAGACAAGAGATTTTTATAATGATTCGGCTGTTAATGAAGCCTATGTTCATTTTATAGCTTATATTGGCTAACTGCTATTACAAGATCGAGTTGGTTTACAATATGATTGAATCCCCTAAGTTGGATCTAAATCACAAGTACTTAGAGGCAACCAGAGGATCTCAGTTGCTCCTTTGTGACTGTTGTATGGGAGAAGAAGAGTGAAGAATAGTAATGGAAGAGTTGCAACAGCTAGTCTAGAATTGGAGGTCATAGAAGCTAACTATTTGGATCGGTACCGATCCAATTGGATCGGATCGATACCGACCCAAATAATTAAGCATTTTTGATGCTTCGACTACTTGGCTGCCTTTCTTACTTCATTTTGATGCTCTCTATGTAATTTCATAGCTTGTTGACTTGCTTTGATGGCGATTCACTATGGGTTTGACCAATCTGTGGTCTGATTCGATAAGTCTTTACTTCTGAACTCAGATGCTTGGAATGTTACCAAACATGGTGGATAAGCCTTGTGGAGACATAGAACTGTAAGACAAGTGGAATGGAGATCCAATAAAACAATATTTCGGATCGGTACCGATCCTATTGGATCGGATCGATATCAATCCAAAATGTTAGTATAAAATGGTCCAAACTTCTTGGGGTCCTTTGTCTTGTATTTATGCCTTCCAGTAAAGTTTTGAGTCATTCTAGCATACTATGAATGTTCTAACTCCTTATGAATTATGTTGGGTTAAAAACTCGGTAAACATTTGTCCCCCCAGATTATGCTTTCATTGAAAAGAAGGTATGCTCTGGAATTGACTGTCTTTGGGTTTCCGTTGTAAGGATTTTCATCGATTGTGTTGAGCTATATCATGATATGCCGGTGAGCTATTCGGCTTTCAATGTGGATCTTCATTACTTATGATTACTCAATAATTTAGACTTGATTTTTTCAGGGATGTATACGAACATCAAGTAGGTCATGCTGGAGAAATTTGGAAGGGAACGGGTGAAATAATTTGGATCGGTACCGATTCAATTGGATCGGATCAGTATCGATCCCTCTACTTGGACAAATTTTTTTATATGTAGCTGGACCGACTCCTTCTCTTCATTTTCATTTTGCTTTCATTTTTGGCTGATCCGATTTGAGCTCTCAAAACCATAGACGAGCCGATTAAACCTTCACCACCGCCGATCTACACTCCTCCTCCCACTGCTACCTGGAGCCACCTTCGCCACTGCCTAGAGCTACCATTGACCATTACCAGAATCCTTCCCGCACCAAACACCTTCGATCCGATCCAATTCCTAGCTTGCCGATCCGATCTACAAGGTTGGTGTTGAGGGATTTTGGTGTATTGGTGATTGTTAGCCATAATGATTATGAAGTCATGTTTGTGATGGAGACAATGGAAGAATTAAGTCGATTACAACTTTGTAGAAGAAGATAATAAACTGAGTTTTGAATTTTCATGGAACGAAGCTAGGGTTTTGCCACGGTACTCGACATGTTTTGCTACTTTCATCCATAGAGTTAGAATTGACTTGCACCAAGTTACACAGTCGATCCTGACACAACATCTTGCAGATTGATTTTGGATTTTTTAGGAGGTGATAATAGCTTAGGGTAGCGTCTTGTGTGCAACTTATGCTGTTATCACCATCCAAAGAACTAAAGTCAACTTATGCTGAGAATTCTTTACTTGATTCAGACCCATCGATCTATATTCACTTGCTTCAGATTGGTCCTGTTATTATATAGTTGGTGTATCTAGAATAGGAAGGTCTTTCCATGTCACTTCGGATAATGGATCTGTTATCGTCATTGATCGATAATGGGTATGTATAGAAGAAATGAAATTAACGGGTGATACAAATTGCTCTTTCCATTCTGAATGATCCATCTACACAGAATAGTTTGTTCACATCATTTAGGACATCAGACCTATTCTCTTTTAGATTACACATCACATACACTCTCGGTTAACACTTGAAATCCTATCGGTGGTTGGTACTCATCAATTATCTCTCGGCTTTCAAGTGTCAACCATGCAAGGGTCTATAGTTTAGAGATTAGGCGTACCTGAATGTTTTGAACACAGCCTTTCTTATATAAAATGACATGAAAATCTTCTCAATGAAAATCAGTTAAGGGGAAGTCACCTCTTTCTGAAATGAAATCATCGTCGATCCCAGCTGGATCCACTGCTTCCATAACTTAAGGTTAGTATGGTCGTCTGATTCCATTCTGCCTCATCATTGACCACGCTCATCCTAATTTCAGAGTCTTGCTGGATCCTTTGAAGAAATCTTATACAATTCTTACACATAGGATGTTGTGAAGCATTTGCTCATAATATGGTATCCCAGAGGATGATGTGCTTATGTCATCGAGAGGAGAATTTGTTCATAGGCCACCTTCTGGATACATGGCTTACTACCGATATATGTGAATGTATGGTGTAGTGTCCCCATTCAACCACTTCTTAATGACAACACTCCAAAACATAGAGTTGGCCCTATTCCAGATTCTTCCAAAGGGATACGCCATGCTGACGTGCTTATATGTTCTGTTCATGCGGACGCTTAATCATGCCCGAGCTTCGTCGAGCTGTAGTATCTTCTACTGTTCAAGAAAAGGGAGGCTAATCCATCACTTGTTTATATTGAAGAGCAGTACAGCCGGAAACTTATACTGGATCTTCCCAGCAAAGTTCCTTCATTTAAGAATCGGTTCTTTTTTGCTAAACGTCTAGAAGGATTTACCCGTTTATGGACTATGGGAGGTAAGTCTCCTTCACCATGCTCAGAGTTTCCTTTAATTGCTATAAGTTTTCTATACGGTCATATATTTGTTGCAGTTCTTACGAAAATTAACAAGGACCTGGCACTCCGCACCATTCTTAGCACCTTAAAAGCGGTCGATGCTCAGGAGCGCACGATTAGATTCTTGCTCACAGATGAGAACCTTTGACAATGTAGGCTTTTACACCGTGGGGGATCCGTTAGATTTGTTAGCACTCCTTCCCGCTTTATAGCTCGAACCCGTTCTATTTCCTCTTTCCATGACTTCGGTGAAGATGAAGAAGAAGAAGAAAGTGGCTCATCCGATGGGTCAAAGAAGACTCCTGAGGAGATCCAAATTCAAATCGGGGTTGACAGCCCACCCAAAATGCCATCGATTCCAAAAGAGAAAGAGGAAGAGTTTATTCAACGGAAGGGCAAATCTCCACTTATTGAAGAGTAGGAAAAAGGAGAAATCGGTGAGGAGCATCCTCTAAATGAGGAAGAAATAGATTGGGACACTAATGAGGGTGATGTCAAATTGGGCGACAAGGCTTCGAAATTAAGCTCTGGTCATGCACCTTCATCTTCTTTGAAAGTGCCTGTTGAGGGAGGTTCTCCCAAGACTAGGCCTATATCCAACTTTCTGTTGGAAGGTGTTGACATTGATTTGGGAGATACAAGAAACATTTTTATGAATATAAGTGACTTGATGGATGACTTTACTTTGGAAGGGTTGCCTTCCCAGTCTACTTAGATCATCCCTGCGGGAAGCAATATTCTAACATTAGTTGGTGACCAATCTGGTTTGTGTATTCCGCTGGGGTCGTAAATTACAACACACTTCACTAGGATCACACACTTTATATATTTGTTCTTTAGGATGTTTTAGTTCATCAAATGCCTTTTTCCTAAAGCGATTTTATCGCTTGCTATAGGAATTATGTCTCATGGTCTTTATAACAATCTTGATCGAGTTTTGGAGTCTCAGCGCTCGCAGAGACACTCTTTAAGGTACCATGCTCCCTGAGAGACCGATGAGGAGAGGAAAAGGAGGAAGGAAAGGGAGGCGAAAGAGCATCGCCATGCTGAAAAAGGTTAAGGTAGAGATAGGAGAAGTGGCTACAAAAAGAGAGTGCCCGACTGAGTGGGAAGATCCATCAAAGAGGCCGAAAATAGTTCAAGAACGAGAATCCACTTCACAGCCTCCCGCTTCCATTGGGATAAATGTCCCTGCTTCCGGTGCCGTGACCTCTTCCACTCATACTATCATGATCGCCACTCTCTAGATTTCTATGAGCACGCCTTACATTCTTCCTACCGGTCCTCCGCATCTGCAAGCTATATTCCATAATTTGTTCTTAAGGGGGGTTGTGTTTGATAAGCCTAATCTGAAGTTAGTTCGTGTTGAATCTTATTCAACCCATTTCCAAGCAATTCAGAGTGGTTTGGAGCAAGCTGAAGGGTGGGAAAAATTATGCATACAGCCGTCCACTGTTAACCGGAACAACTGCCAGGAAATCCTCTTGTTTGAGTCTGAAAAGGATGAGTAGGAGGAGAAGCTCACAGATCGCAATGTGGAGATCGAGAGGCTAAAGAAAGAGATAGATGATGCCCTTAAGAGGGAGAGCAAAAGTGCCTCTTTGCTTAAGGAGTTAAAGGAATCCACCGACCGAGCTACAATCATGTTTAAAGATGAGATAAAGAAATGCCATACGGATGAGGTGGCTTTAAAAGAAAGTTAAGGATAAGCAAAACGATGGTTGAGATGTAGAAGAAAACCATCGCAGAGTAGGCTCAAGAAATTGCCTCTCTTCACGAACAAGTTTCGAATTTGGATGCTGAGAAGAAAAAGCTGGTGGTAAAGAAGGCTAACACGGAAGCCAGCTTTTCAGAGCATCAAGATAACTTCACAAATAGGATGAAAGGTTTGGATGCTTCTATTTTGGGCTTCTACATCAATTCCGTGTTGTGTTAGGGGAGTCTTAGTTACTTGGCTCCATTATTCCCTCGTACGCTTGTCGTAGTTTGGGAAGAGATTTTGGTCCGATTTCAAGACATGGGTGGCTGTTATACCAAAGAGGAGTTGGTTTAAGCATATCTGAACGAAGAGTCCCTCCAAGCTTTAGGAGAGGGCAAGGAAATCTTAAAGCCGAAGAGGGAACGAGAACTGATTGATGTCGAGGCCGCCGCTAAGGCTATAACCGGGTATTTTCCTTCAGGCCCTGGTGAGCCGTCTTCAGATCTTCTCAGTAATGAGGGGATCATTTCTACTTCTCTTATGATTATGCAGCCCTTAAAAGAAAGTAACGACGATGGCTTCAAAGTTTTGGTGCATGAACATACTCCCATAGTAGGTAATTTTCTTATCTCTTCCGTGCTTGAATATTTCCAACTTACGGTGGATGAAATTGCCAAGATAACCTTCCTTTATTCTGATATTATAGATCAACCCTCTCTTCCTGCCGAGTTACCTCCTCCTCATGGTGCCAGATCTACTACCATTCTGACCGCATCAACCATCATCTCTGCATCTGATTTGTAGCCATGTTCGCACTCCGAGAAAACTACAGCACTGTATGGTTTGGATGACCCCTCTGTATCTCAAGAGGTGAGTTTAATAGCTACTGGCACATGGGAGCTAGCGGATCAAGCTAGCCAACCAGACAAAGTAGAGACCGAGTAGCTGATGATTGAGCAATAGATGGTAGCGGTGAAGAAGGAGAAGGTTGAAGGGAAAAAAAGGTCGTCAAAGAGCTCCCACAAATCCCTCAACCACAAAGGCAAAGGAGGGTCTGCCAGTGGTAAAGTTTTAGAAAGCAAGATCACCCCAGGAAGGGAGAAGCTTGAGAAGTTGCCGATCAAAGGTGAGAAAGGCGGTAGGGGAGGTAGTGACAAGAAGCTATAATCTGTTCGTGTATTTGTGAAGTGGAGCTTTCGCTTTTTGGTCGCTTTTTTACAAGTACAGAGTCTACACTTAGCATTTCTTCTTGTTACAATAGCGGTGTTTGTATTTTCCTTTTCTTGGCCGATATTGTGCGGGTACGGCCCCTGTTATTTGTTGTTGTACATAAAAAATGTTATAAGTGATAAAATTGTTGAAATTTTGATTATAATTTCACTTGTCTATTTATCTATATTTCATCATGCACTATTGCCTTTTATATAACATTGTTTTTCATTCAACATGATTTTGTACATGTAAGTAGTCGTTGATATTTTTTCTATACTTTTTTATTTAGTTCCGTAATTACTTCCAAAATTCTTTGTTTATGGTAACAGAATTGTGAAGTTTTTGCTATTTTGGTTGAGTGTTGGTGAGGGTGTGTCCTTAATTCAGGGGACTATTTACTTCGAACACTTGATACGAGACTGGACGCCCCTTGTGGTCCTCCGGATGTCCCCAGTCAGATTTATGCTGCATCTCTTATCTTTGGGAACTTTCGGTTTTATTGTCCTTATTTTAGATATCCCATTTTGATTTCGACTAGAGATATCCATGAAGCATTTTTAATGGCCTTATGGCGAGTGATTTACGCACTCAAGAAATTTTCTAAGTGATTGTTGATGCCAGAGCAACACCGATTGCTTGAAATACTATTGAGTGATTCCGTCGCAATGCTGACATTCAGGTTATTATGCACATGTGTTGCTCCTTAGATTGCTATTTCTTGGCTTTGGAGGCGGTGCGTGGCTTTTTATAATATGAGAGTTCCTCGTCTTAGATGCAATTTTGTTGATCCAAGTAGTGGTATGCGGCTTACGAAATGTGCACAGTGGGATCGTGGCTTGCCCAGTTGCAGTTTTACGAATGAAGAAGCGATGCATGGCTTATGAGATGCGCAGCTTGGGTAATCTATTTGCTTGGATGTGATTTCACAGTCCAAGGGATGGTGCACGACTTACGAAATGTGCGACTTTGATTCGGACCTTCTTGGTGTCTTCGGAGTAACAACGGTTCATAGAAGGCAAGCATCGAGTTCCGTCAATTCAATGGTTTGAGTCGATTTGCTTCCATCGACTTGGTGAGCAAATGGAGCGTACTTGAGCATGGTTCCACTATCTCAAGCAGCGGTAGATGGTTTTGAGTCAATTTGACCCCATCGACTCAACAAGTTACTTATGTGAACATGGTTTCATTTATGTGAACATGGTTTCATTGGTTCAGAAAGCAAAGCGATTTCATTTATTGAAATAAAAGTTGGGCAATTTCTTCATATTTATAATGCCTCCGGTATCCCGAGGTGGCTTATTTGCGTAAAATAGGAAATACATAAGATAGTCTTAGATAAAGTAACGACGTAGCGATTCGCTGTTCCAAGCACGGGGAATTTGGGTTCCATCAACGGTTGCTACCTTGAACGTGCCATCCCCTAGCTTCTGGCCGATCATAGAGCTCTTCCGAGTTTGATCCAAATGTTCCTAGTGCATGGTAGACTCGTTTGAGGGCAGGGTCTCCTACTTTGAAAGTATGGTTACGGACCTTGGAGTTGAAATGCAGTGTGACCCTTATTTGGTGAACGGCAGTCTTTAGTTCGGCTTCATCCGACTTCTCATCGACCATATCCAGCAACTCGAATAGGAGCTGCTTGTTCTGCCTTTTCTTGAAGTTTTGCCTTTGATGAGAAGGGACTTCCAGTTCGACTGGGATCATTGCCTCTGAACCATATACCAGGGCGAACAGAGAGTGCCCGATTGTAGATTTGTGCGTTTTTTCTGCAAGTCTATAGTGCAAGCGAAAGTTCATCAATCCAATTTTCTTCAGCTTTAGTTAGTCGCTTTTTGATGGTGGACTTGATGTTCTTGTTACTACCTCCACTTGCCCATTTGCCTACGAATGTGCAATAGCGAAAAAGCCTTTCTCGATTCAGAAGCATTTGCAAAAGTCTTTGAATTCAGTGCTTTCAAATTGAGTCCTGTTATCTGTGATGATTTTTTATGGCACTCTGAACCTGCAAATAATGTTTTAGTGACAAAGTTAATAACTTTCTTTGTAGTAATATTGGCCAGCGGTTCCACTTTAGCCCATTTGGTGAAGTAGCCAACGACAACGATAGCGTATTTGGATCCTCCTTCGGCTATTGGCAATGCACCAATCAATTTGATTCCCTAGATCGCGATTGGCCAAGGGCTGACCATCTGTGTTAGCTCTGCTGAAGTCCTTTTGGTCTTGCCAATCTTTGGCATCAGTCACACCGTTTGGCATAATCCACTACATCGTGTTGACCGTTGGCCAAAAATACCCATGTCGGAGAACTTTCTTTGCAAGGGTTTATCCCCTCGTGTGATCTCCGCAGTTGCCTTCATGAACTTCCCTGAGGATTTTCCAAGCTTCGCTGTTGGTCACACACCTGAGCAAGGGGGTAGAGAACCCCATTCGATAGAGTATTCCATCCTGCACTACGAACCGTGGTGCCTTTTGAATGAGCTTATTCCATTGGTTCCTATCCATGGGGAGTGTTGCTCTGAGCAGATAGTCCTTGATCGGTGTCATACATGTCTCTGTTTCTCTGGTCGTTTTGAAAATCCAATCGATATCCATATCGCTTATACTTGGGGTAATTAGAGTTTCAACTGGGTCCAGTTCCATTTACTGAGCTTCTCCGGAGCTGGCATGATAGCTAGATAGTCCGCCTTCGTGTTTTGTTCCCTCATGATATAAGCTATGGTGTAATGTTAAATGTCATTCAGTAATTCCTGTACTTTAGATAGATACAGGGTGAGGTTGTCTTCCCGGGCTTCATATTCGCATATCATCTGATAGACGACCAGCTGAGAGTCGCTGTAGATATGAATGGACTTTATCCCGAGTTCCTTTATAAATTTCAGTCCAACTATCAATGCTTCATATTCCACTTCATTGTTTGTTGTAGAGAATTCTAAGCGTAAGGCGTAGCAAACGGATCGTCCTTCGGAAGTTTCGAGCACGACTCCTGCCCCCGAGCAAAAGTCGTTAGATGCACCATAGATGAACAAACTCCAGTGCATCTCCAGTTCTAGAGTAACTTCTTCTTTGTTATCTCATATTGTGAACTCGGCAATGAAGTCTACCAGTGCAAGCCCGTTGATTGCCCTTCGAGGATGGTTAGTGATTTAATATTGACCCAATTCAATGTTCCATTTAATCAACCATCCAGAGGTCTCGGCGTTGTACAACGCCTGCTTCAAGGGTTGGTCTATTAGTACTTTAATCGGATGCGTCTGGAAATATGGTCGTAACATTCTGGATGTGATCATGAGGCAATAGGCTAGTTTTTCCAACTTCGAATAATTCTTCTCGGCTCCAGTGAACCGTTTACTGATGTAATATATAGGTGGTGGGACCCTAGCTTCTTCACGTACAAGCACGACACTTACTGTGTGGGACGAGATTGCTAAGTAGATAAACAAGTCTTCTCCGTCTACGAACTTGGATAGGATTGGCAGAGTTTCCAAATCTCGCAGCAGTTCTTCGAAGGCAGTCTGATTTGCCTGATTCCATTCGAAGTTCTTCTTTCCCTTCTTTAGTGCGTCAAAGAACGGTATACATTTGTCGATTGCTTTGTAGATGAAATGGCTTAGCGCCGCAACTTTTTCATTCAAGCTTTGTAACTTTTCTTGTTCCTTAGGGCCTCGACTTCCCGTAAAGCAGTAATTTGTTCGGGATTTGCTTCGATGCCTCTGGCACTTACAATAATCCTAAGAACTTTCCAGAGGCTAACCAAAAGTGACATTTAAGTAGATTGAGTTTCATTCTATAGTTGCGGAGTATTTCGAACATGTCGACAAGGTTGTCCAAGTGATTTCCGGCTATGCGTGATCTAACTAACATATCATCTACATAGACTTCCATAGTCTTGCCGATCTGATGTTTGAACATGGCGTTCACTAGTCGTTGGTAAGTTGCCCCAGCATTTTTTAAGCCGAACAACGTCATTTTGTAGTAGTATGATCCCAGATCAGTGATACAACTGGTGTTTTCCTGGTTTGGTTCGTACATCATGATCTGGTTGTTCCCCGAGTAAGCATCCATGAATGATAGCAATTCATGTCCCGTTGTCCCATCCACAAGCTGATCGATTTTAGGAAGTGGAAAGCTATCCTTTGGGTAGGCTTTGTTTAGGTCTGATTAGTTGGTACAAGTTCTCCGTTTTACATTGGATTTCTTGACCAATACCGGGTTGGATACCCTTTTGGGATAGGTTGCATCGTGGATAAAGCCATTCGCCATCCGCATATCCACTTCTTCTCTTAGCGCTTTGTACCGTTCGGTTTTAGGTTGTGCCTCTTCTACTTCACTTGTGTATACTTAGGATCGATATTGAGTGTGTGGCTGCAATCTCCGGTGACACCCCTCACAAATTAGAATGCATCCAAGCAAATATTTCCAGGTTGGCACAAATAAATTTGATTAGTTCCTATCGCATCTTGCTTCCAAGATGTGACCCAATTTTCAAGACCCGAGTTGGGTCATCCATATCGATTGGGATAGGCACTGTCAATTCAGCAGGTGCTGCTCGATCCTCCCATGTACTCCTCTTTCTGAGGTTCAAAGTCTTGTTGAATCGTCTATGTTCCCCAAGCCATGGGTGGCTCTGTAGTTGCTATGAGGTAGGTTCACAAATGTGGAGAGTTCTCCCATACATTCTTCCTTTTTCTTTTCTTCTAGATTCGTACAGTTCTGCGATGTACATTCTTTGGCGACACTTAAGTTTCCATTGATCTCCCCAACTCCATTCTCTGTTGGAAATTTCATGGTCAAACACCACTAAGCTAAAGCAATCCTGAAATTTGCCAAAGCAGGCCGGCCTAAGAAAGCATTATAGGTGGACATTTCATCTAGATCATAAAGATCTGGATGAGGATGACTCTTCGATCGCCTTCCCCAAGTTCTACAGGAAAATCAATTGTCCTGATAGGTTGCTTAGATTCACTGTTGAATCCCTGGATCTTTTTTCGACAAGCGGATATGTCTTTCATAATGATCTTCATCTGATCAAACGTGTGTCTGAAAAGGATATTAACAGAGCTACCACTGTCGACCAATACTCAACGGACCATGGCTGGCCTGATTCCTACTGTCACGACCATAGGGTCGAGGGTCGGAGCTTCTATTCCTTTAGTGTCTCGATTTCGGAGTAATATATCATCATTCAGGGTTCTATGCTACTTGGCAGGAGTTCCATCTTCAACCGCGAAGCACAAATCTTTTGGAACATGTTTAAACGAGCTTACATATCGCTCCATTTATCCCCAACTTTTTTGCACGGGATGAGGTCCTCCAGATAACATCCCGATGATGAGTCTTTAGTCGGTCCGTGTAATGACTCTAATTTTGACAAACATTATTTAGTACATTTAAATAGGTAAATTAAATGAAATAATATATAAGGTTAAGGGATTGAGATTTGTTAATTAATAAGGGGTCGGGCCTTAATGAAGTATAAGCAAAAGAGAATAAAAATAAGTAAGTAGGAGGAACATGATAAGAAAAAAATAGGGATATTCTTTGTTCTTATACCCTAAACCCTTCTTACCTTCATTTCTTATTCATTTCAACATTTACAAACAAAACACTTGTAAGCTCGGTCGGTCACCATTAAGAACAATCAAAAAGAGATAAGCTAGGAAACAAGTAGAAAGCTTGAAGAAATCAAACAAAGGACAAATCTCAACCTTCTTAACACCAAGCCAAGATGAATAATTAGTTATGTATCACATTTAATAATGATTTCGATTTCAAAGTTAGATCCGAATTAATTTTGCAAGTTATATGCCATGTTGTGTTTGTTTAAATAGATATATATGCTTGCTGATGATTTATATGATTTCATATGGATTTTATGATATGTTTAGATTAGAAAACCTATTCAATGACATCCAAATGGCTTGCATTTTTTATATTTAATCAAAAACATTATTTTAGAAGTAGGTTTCAAGTTTCACAATTTTCTAAGTTATTGTGGATTTATTACGAATTTTCTATGAAAGAAAATAATTAATATTGGGTTTAAATTATTTAAGAGGATTATATGTTGATTTCGGGTCTGAGGTTTATATATGTTAGAAAACATATTAAAAATGAATTATTGTGAATTTTGGGGAATTTTCCTAAGAATTTTACTATGATTATAAAATTATTTAAGTTAAGGGACTTAAATGTTTATTATATTTTATCAAGGGAAGGGCTTAGTTGCTTAAAATGTTAAATGGTTAATTGTGAATTCGATAGCCTTTTAGAAAAAGGATTTTGTTAAGGAAATGGCAACCAATCACATTTTAACAAATTAGGCAAGTTAGGTGAAAAGAATTACTTTGAAAGGCATAAAATCAGTTTTGTTTTGATTTACCACTTCGTCACATCCATTTTCTAGCTTTTGTCACCCTACTTCCACCAATGACCATTCGAAAACCAATACACATGTCGAAACCATGCTTTCGAAGGGGTTGTTTTTAACTTGTTTTTAAAAGGAAGCTTTCGAACTAGTTGCCGCTTGCCTTTGTTTTTAGAAAAGACCTTTCGAACGAGTTGCCACTTACTATTGTTTTAAAAGAAGCTTTCGAAAGGATAGCCACTTTTGAATCTATTCGAAACATATGCTGTCGCATTCATACCTTTCGAACTAGTTGATGTCACTTTTCTTTATAGTCTTAAAACAACGTGTTTGATAGGGTGCTTTTGCCTTTTTCTTTGAAGCCGTCTTCTCAATGCTTTTGAAAGGGTTATATAGCCGCTTTCAAATTGGTTTCGAAAGCAATGGTTTTGAAAGGGTGGGGTTTGAAACCATCCTCTTTCTTTTACTTAGGATTAATGCTTTCAAGAAGGGATGTTGTCGCCCCTATCCTTTATGACCCATTAGTCATATTAAATGTTAAACCCAATGGTTTTGAAAGGGATAATTTTAAATGGTTTCGAAGCAACATTTCCACAAACCTTTACTTGAACTCAATGCTTTCAGAAGGTATATTATAAGAGTTTCAAAAGGTATAATATAAGTGTTTTGAAAGGAAGGAAGGTTCTTATACTTTCAAAGATAAGTTTAAAAGGTTTATGAAGAGGTTGTCTAAGGTTTTAAGTAATGCTTTTGAAAGGATGTTTTTCAATGATTTTAAAAGGAATTATTTAAGGATTTAAACAAGGGTTTCGAAGATATGGCTTTGGCTTTATAGTCTAATGTTTTCTAAGTTAAAAGGTGTTTTACCTTATTTTGAAGGGATAGATAATCCCATTGGTTTAGGTTTCATCAACATTGTTTTGTGGAAAGCATATATTATGGCATAAGTATTTTGAGTAAAGCAAAGAGCATATTTTCCTTGTTTAAGTATGATTTAAAAGGTTTAAATCATTTTGAAAGAAATGTTTTCAAAAAAAATTGATGGGTAGTTAACCCTAAGTTTATGACTCAGATATTGGAAGACCAGATGGGACTGGAATAGGGTCGCGCTCTATACTTTAGCTATTAGCCCCTAGCTAAGATAAGTCTAAAATTCCATTGTGTAGGGTTTTGTCACAGATAGAACTGATTTGTTACACATAGAAAGGAATATACAGCGAAAAGATAGGTTATTGGCGAGTCCGCAAAACAATTAGGATCAGTTGATCCTAGAAGAAGAAAGTTAACGACAGATAGTCCAAAAGTGTGTCTAATAGATGTTAGATTATTTATTTTGTTTGTTAGGCCCGAGTCAGCCAATGGTTAATAGTTAGCCGGATAAAACTATAGTGTGGAAAAATAGTCCATTGATTACTTGATTTACATATATGTTATTTCTCTTGCTTTAATAACCAGTTCGATTGCAAGATTTTGATTTGCAAAAGATATGCATTTAAAAGGATATTAGTGAGGGAACACCCGTTCCGTTAAGCGGCGTGGTCTCACTTAATATTAATGAATTGGGATGTAATAGAATTATTCACACCAGGCTTTATGTCTGACTCAAAGTATATGTTTTCCCCTTAAACTCACAGGTGCTCGTAATTTAATTTGAGTAGATTGGGAGTTAAGGATTTTTTAGGTTTAGTATGTTGGACGAATAAGCTTTCGAAGACGTGCATGAGGCAAAGCTAGCTATATAGGAGTTATTTAGTACCATTTCCACTGTGATGTAATTATAGATGATATATCTATCTATTTAGTACACTGACCATTCAAGGGGGCATCTTCATATGTTGCTCTTGGCGTAATTTGTAATAATTATATTTGATCAAAACCTGGGGATTTTGGGATTATGTAATCGAATATGAAATATTTTTATGCAATGTAATCAGAAAAGTTTTTTTTAAATCTGTGATTTTATTTCATGTTCATGTGCTTCTGATATTATAGATACCATTAACATTGTCGTATTTTTTCATCGAAAGTTAAACACTATAGATGGATGCTGCATCTGTAGCACTTAGCTTTAGCCTCAAGGTAGTGGGTATTACAACTTGGTATCAGGGCATAAGTTTATGAAAACTTAAAAGAAATTTTAAACATAAAATGATTTCCAAAACATAATCCAAAGGAATTAGAGAAAATATTGAGGTATGTGATAACGCTATAGTAATGTAATTGTGTTTGCTATATATTAATATACGCTTTATTTGCATTCCCCTATCTCTCTTAGATTTTACTTTTGTATCTTACAAAGGCTCAGATGCAGATGTTAAGGAAGTAAGATATGGATGATAGGAGTGGAAGAGTTAACTTGGGTGGAGGATGCACCACAACTTATGGGAATGCCAGACCAAACACTAGAAGGAATCCAGGTCCGGCACAAGCTGCTAATGTGGGTGCTAGAGTGCTAGAAGTTGATATGGGAGATATGTATCGATTCTTCGTTAACATTATGCAGGTTGGAGTTGCAGCGGGATTAGCTGGAGGAAATGTAGAAGAATGAATTCAGGGAGCTCCGGTGGTTAATAACTACGCAATATTAAGTAGGGACTATGCCAGGCTTGGAGGGAAGCCGTTTATCGGGGCTGAGGACGCAATTGAAGTGGAGAATTGGTTGCTTCATTGCGAAAGGATTTTCGCTAATTTAGGGCTTAATGATGAGTAGAAGAGGAGACTTTCTTCCAAATAGTTGCAAGGAGCAGCACTGTACTAGTGGAACTGTGTTACCATGGGAGTTAATAAAGAGACCATGACTTGGGAAGAATTTAGAAGGAGGTTTGAGGAGAGATTCATGTCGGATATTGCTAAATCAACTTTACTCAGGAATTTTACTGAGTTGGTGCAGTGAGACATGACAGTGCTTGAGTATGCAACCAGATTCAAGGAGCTATTGAGATACCGATATGTTACGGTTGATACAGTTATCAAAAGAAATGATAAGTTCATCCACAGATAGAAACCCGAGCTTGCTAAAGAAACTTTGCCACATATTAGGGATCTGTGTGATGTAGTTGTTGAGATGGCTTTAAGGAATGAGGGGATGCTCACTTTCCATGATCGTAATAAAGCAAGAGAATCTCAGAGTCGGCAGAACCAGAAGAGAAAGGTTTTCCATAAGAAAGGTGCTCAGGAAGGAGGAGCAACCAAGAAAGGGAAAGCCAAAGTAGTTTGTTATAAGTGTAATAAGAAGGGACATTTCGCTCATGAGTGTTGGACAGGAAAAAGGAAGAAGGTTTCTGACAAGAAAGAAGTGAGATGCTTCAACTGTGATCATATTGGACATTATAAGAACTAATGCAAGGAACCAGCCAAGGATGAAAAAGGCAAAATGTTTGCATTGGAACCATCTACCTCAAGACCAACAGCAGAGGAGAAGGGAAAAGCCGTGTTGGGAGGTATGCTTTTGATCCATGGTTATCAGTTAGAGTTCTATTTGATACTGGTGCGTCACATTCTTTTATATCTCATTGTTTGGTAGATAAGCTTAACCTAGAACCATTATACCTAGTTACATCCTTAAAGGTTACGAATCCAATAGCAAGGTATGCGATACTTGGGATGAGATGTGACCAGTTAGAGTTTGAATTGTTAGGTCATATATTTTCTTACAGTTTGCATGTATTTGATTTCATAAGGTTCGAAATTATTTTGGGTATGGATTGGTTAACTATGATGCTCAGGTATTTTGCTATGATAGGAAAATATTACGTAGACATCCTAGTTGTAGTGGTCAGATTATATACTCCGTAGAAAACTCTAGTTTTGAGTTTAATGCTTTGTTGGGTGTTATGGGAGTAGAAGACAAATTGAATCGAGTTTTTGTTGTTAGAGAATTCGCAGATGTCTTTGAGCCCGTGGTAGAAACACTGCCAAAATGAGCCATTGAGTTTTGAATAGATCTAGTACTGGGAGCTGAGCCTGTAAGTAGACCACCAAGTAGAATGACACATACCGAGATGAAGGATTTAAAGATGTAGTTAGTGGATTTAGAAAGTAAGAACTTTATCAGACCAACAGTTCACCTTAAGGAGCAGCCGTAGTGTTTGCAAGAAAACTGGACGGATCGTTAAGGTTGTGCATCTATTATCGTAAGTTGAATGAGAAGACGATAAAGAATCGATATACATTTCCTAGAATTGATGATTTGTTCAACCAGTTGAGTGGAGCCAAAGTATTCTCTCAGTTGGATTTGGCAACAGGGTTGCATCATCTTAGAGTAGTAGAGCATAACATTCCTTTGACGGCGTTTAGGACCAGATATGGATCATACGAATGGCTAGTGATGCCGTTTGGACTAATTAATGCGCTAGAATTCTTCGTGGACTTAATGAACAGAATCTTTCGAGAACATCTGAACAGATATTCAGAGATGACATATTGATATATTTCAAGGATGGAATAGATCACAAATTTTATCTTAGAATAGTGCTTAAGACGCTGAGGCAGCATCAGATGAAGGGAAAATTTTCGAAGTGTCACTTTTGGAAGAAGGAAGTGAAGTTTCTTGGTCATGTAGTCTTAGAGAAGGTTTTGTTAATTGATCCGGCTAAGATCGAGGCAGTGAATAATTGGAAGAGACCTGAGACAGTAACTGAGATAAAGAGTTTTCTTGGGTTAGCTGGCTGCTACCGGAGATTCATTAAGAATTTCTCACGTATAGCAGCATCGATTACTAAGTTAACTCGAAAAGCTGTGAAGTTTGTTTGGATCGATAAGTGTGAGGAGGCGTTCTAGAAGCTGAAACACTTATCGACTAATGCACATGTATTAGTTATTCTAAAGGGGAATCAGGACTAGTGGTATATACGGATGCATGCGGAACAAGATTAGGAGTTGTGTTAATGTAGAGAGGTAAAGTGATTGCCTATGCTTCTCGACAGCTCAGGCCGCATAAAGTTAGATATCCAACTCATGATTTGGAATTAGCTGTAGTAATTTTTGCATTGAAGGTGTGGAGACATTACCTTTTAGGAGAGAGATTCGAGTTGTATACGGATCATAAGTCACTAAGGTACTTATTCTCTCAGAAGGAGTTGAATATGAGACAATATAGGTAGCTGGAGTTTTTAGCCACTTATGATTTTGGTATAGAATACACATTGGGAAAAGGTAATAAGGTTGCAGATGTACTTAGCAGAAAACATCTGAACGTGGTGTTGGCAATGGTAGTCGAGTGGAAAGATTTAGAAGCATTGACTACATGTAGAATATAATGGAGACCTGAGGCTAGTTCTAGTTGAGAAACTACTATGATGTCATGTTTGGAAGTTCGACTAGGGATGATCAAAAGGGTTGCTTTTAAGCAAGGAGAGGATCCAATATTAGCTGAACAGATTAGAAAGCTAATGAATGGAACAGAGAGCGATGACTTGAAAGATTTTAGTCTTGACCAGAATTGGAGGTTGAGGAAGAAAGGGCGATTATGTGTTCCGAATGTGGGAAACATTAGGAAGGAAGTTCTTAGAGAATGTCATCGTTTGAAGTTCACTATTTATCCTGGAGGAACCAAGATGTATCAGGATACAAAAAGGAGTTTCTTTCGGGAAGGTATGAAGAGAGATGTAGGCTTATGGGTGAGGCAGCGTTTGAACTGTCAACAGGTAAAAACTAAACATCAAGAACCAAGTGGGTTACTTCAGCCTTTAGATATTCCAATCTGGAAATGGGATTCTATCTCAATAGATTTCATAGACGGGTTGCCAAGGTCGAGTTGAGGAAATGAGAGTATTTGGGTCATAGTGGATAGATTGACCAAGAGTGCTCATTTCATTCCTGTTAAATCAACCACGACGACACCTATTTTAGCTAAATTATTCATGAAGCATATAGTTAGACTACACGGAATTCCTAGTGGTATAGTAAGTGACAGAGATTCCTTATTCACTAGTGAGTTCTGAAAGAGTCTACAGGGACTTTAGGTACCTAGTTCAAGATGAGTACCGCTTATCATCCGTAGATAGATGGGCAAACAGAAAGAGTTAACAAAGTCTTAGAGGATTTTTTAGGAGCTTGTGTGCTAGATTTCAGAGGATCATGAGAAGACCATCTACACCTAGTCAAGTTTTCGTATAACAAAAGTTTTCAAGCTAGCATAGGGATGTCACCGTTTGAAGCTTTGTATGGAAGGCCATGCAAATCTCCCGACCAGTGATAAGTTGATTTTTGGTCCGGAGTTAGTCACACAAGCTGCATAAAAGATTAAGCTAATTTAGGGTGGAATAATGGAATCTCAGTCTAGGCAGAAGAGTTATGCTGATAAGAGATGGAAAGACTTAGAATTCGCAGTTGGAGATCATGTTTTTGTCAAGGTATCACCGATGAAAGGTGTAATCAAATTTGGAAAGTCAGGAAAATTGGCACCAAGATTCATTGGACCATTTCCCATTATAGAAAGGATAGGGAAACTCGCATATAGATTAAAATTACCGAATAGTTTGGCAGAAGTCCATAATGTTTTTCATATTTCTCATCTAAGGAAGTATATTCGAGATCTAGAAACTACTATTACACCGATTGTATTAGAGGATCTAGTGGTGGAACCGGATATGACTATAGTTAGAAAACCATATCATATAGTCGCGAGAGATATGAAGAGGTTAAGAAATAAGATAATCGGATTAGTCAAAGTCCAGTGGAGCGACAACGAGAGAGACTGTACTTGGGAGACTGAGAGCAGGATTAGAGATACTTATCCTGACTTGTTGGATGGTATGTTTTACCCTCTTATTTTATTGTCATGAATACCTTATCGTAATTTTGAGGACGAAATTCTTTAAGGAAGGGAGTCTGTAAAGACCCTAATTTTGACTAACATTATTTAAGAAATTTAATTAGGTAAATTAAATGAAATAATGTAGAAAGTTAAGAGATTGAGATTTGTTAATTGATAAGGGGCCTTGCCTTAATGAATGTATAAGAAAAAGAGAATAAAAATAAGTAAGTAGGAGGAATATGATAAAGAAAAACAGGGATAATCTTTGTTCTTAGACGCTAAACCCTTCTTACCTTCATTTCTTATTCATTTCAACATTTACAAACAAAACCAAAACACCTATAAGCTCGGGTGGTGTAATGACCCTAATTTTAATAACATTATTTAGGATATTTAATTAGCTAACTTAAATAAAATAATGTGATGATTAGGGGAATGGGATTTGTGATTAAATTAAGGGGTAGCCCTGCCATGTAAATAATGTATTATAGATGAGCTAAAATGAAATAGAGAAGGGGTAAAATAGGAAAAAGAGTATTCTTATACCTTAAACCCTTAGGAATTCATTTACACATTCATTATTAAATCAAAGAAAAAGTAGAAGCCGACCACCATTAACAAGAACAAGAGGAAGAAAAGCTAAAGGAAGAAGAGCAATCAATTCAAATCCATACAAATCTCAAATCCTTAATCTCAAAGCTAAGAAGAATAATGACTACATCTCATTTTTCTAATTGTTTTCGATTTTAAGGTTAATCTGATTTATTTTGCAATGTTATGCCATGATTTTGAAGGATAAAATGTTTATATATGCTTGTTGATGATTTATGCTAATTCATATAGGTTTTATGATATGTTTTAATAAGAAAAACCTATTAGATGACATCCAAATGCCTTGCGAATTTAGATTTAGATCAGAAATGATATTTTAGAGATGTGTTTATATTTTCATAATTTTCTGAATTAATATGGATTTTATATTAATTTTCTAGTGAAGAAAATGATTATTTGGGTTTAAAATTATTTACGGCTAAATAATATATGTTTTGGGCATGAAATTGATATATGTTAGAAAACATATTAAAAATGATTTTCTGGAATTTTTGTAGAATTTTCCTGAGTGTTTCGATAAATATATAAAATTATTTAAGGTATGGGACTTAAATGTTTTATATATTTATAAAAGGAGAAAGGGTATTTTGTAAATTAATTAAATTGTTTATTCTGAAATATTGGCAGTACTTTTAGAAAAGAAAATTAGCAACCAATAATATTTTGACAAACAAGGCAGGTTAGTTGAAAAGTATTTCTTTTTAAAGTTAAAAACATATTTTACATGCTTTAGGCATGTTTTGCCTCTTTCGGCACAGGAGTTTCGATTGGGAGCTTCCGCCTCCATTGCCATCGAAACTAATGCACATAGTATCAATAACTTGGTACATGGTGAATTGGACAAAGGCAGAAGGAACTAGGTCGAGACCATAGGTTCTGATGGGGTCGAAGCATGACTTTTTTTTAAATTGAAAATGCACCTGCTTTGCTTTCGAAGTGTTTGCTTTCGACTTGGTTGGCTCTCGACTGGGTCTAATTGTTTAGAGGAATGGTTTCGAATGGGTTGCGCCTTTTGTTTTAAGTAAATGCTTTCGAAGGGTTCGAAACCCCTAGCTCCTGCTTTCTTACCTTTTGAAGTCAATGGTTTCGAAAGGAACACTTTGTTTTAAAACCCAAGCCGCTTCTCCATTAGTTTCAAAAGGTTAGTTTCGACACCATCACTTCTTTACTTAGGAATAGCTTTCGAAAGAGTGCTTTCGACTTAAATATTTTATGACCCATTAGCTCTGTTGAAGGTAAAACCCAAAGGTTTCGAAGGAGTAAATTTTAAATGGTTTCGAAAAGTGTTTCCATATGTTTTAAATTGAAACCAAATGCTTTCGAAAAGTTTGCTGTTTATACAGGTTTTGATACTTTCGACAGGTTTTAAATATATGTTTCGAAGGGATGGTTCCCTAATGGTTTCGAAAGGTTGAGAGGAAAGGCTTTCCTAATATTTTCAAAAGGCCATATTTAAATGTTTTAAGTGTAGGATGTCTACGGTTTTATAGCTTTCGAAGGAAAGGTTTTTCAAGTGTTTTCGAAAGGAAGATTGAATGGTTTTGAAAGGAATGTTTTGTCCTTTCGGCCTAGGTTATAAAGAAGGGTTTACTTAGTTTCGAAATAGGTACTTTCAATGGGATCGAAAGGGGTACTTTCAAAGGTTTAAAATTCTTTCATCAACAAAGATTTGTGTAAAGTATATATATAACATGACAAGGTGATTTGAGTAAAGCATAGAGTATATATTTTTCTTGTTTAAGTTTGATTTATAGGTTTAAAGCATTTTGAGAAGAAAAGGTTTTCAAGGTAAATTTGAGGGAAGATTACCCTAAGTAAAATGACTCAGATATTTGTATACTAGATGGAACTGGTACATGGTCACGCCCTATACATTAGCTATTAACCCCTAGCTAATTTAATCCAAAATTCCTATGTGTAGGGCTTTGTCACAAGTAAGACTAAAATGATGTTACATACAGAATGGAATATATATTTGTATAAAGGTAGGTTATTAGTGAGCCCGCAAAACCATTAGGATCAAGTGACCCTGGGAGAAGATAAGTTAGGGACAGATCGTCCAGAAGAGGAGTATCTAACAGATGTTAGATTATTTGTTTATATATTGTATGGTAGGCCCGAGTCAGCCAAAGGTTAGTAGTTAGCCAAAAAAAACTATAGTGTTCGGACAGATAGTTCATTTGTTACCTGACATGTAAGTTTACATGATATTGCCTTACAGTTTTAACCAGTTTTGATTACAGGATTATGATTTGCAAAAGATATGTTTTAAAAGAATATCAGTGAGGGGAAACCCATTCTGCTAAGCGGCATGGTCTCACTTAATGTCAAATAACCGAGATGTATAGTATTATCCACACCAAGCTTTATGTCTGACTCGAAGTTTATGTTTTTCCCCTTAAACTCTCAGGTGCTCAAAATTGATTTGAGTAGGCTGAGTTGAGGTTTTTCAGGTTTTTAGTAGGTTGGTGAATAAAGCTTCCGGAGATGAGCACGTGGCTGACGGATAACTATGTAGAAGTTGCTATTTTATTTTGTTTGATTCCGCTGTGTTGTATTATGTCACTCATGACTATATAGTACTCTGGTCATCCAAGGAGGCATCTTCATATGTCGCACTTGGCATATTTTGTAATAAGTATATTTGATCTAAACTTGGAAAACATTTGGATTATATAATTTGAATATGAAATGTAATCAGAAAAATGTTTAATATATGATGTTTTATTTCATATTCAAGTGCTTCTGATATTACGGATACCATTAATATTACCGTACTTGGTCACCGGAAGTCAATACTATGGATGACTACAGCATCTGTAGCACTTAGCTTTGGGCCTCCGGATAGGGGATGTTACAACTTGGTATCATAGCATAGGTTTATGAAAAACTTTAAACTAAAATGATTTTTGAAAACATAATCTTAAGGAATTAGAGACAAGATCGGGGTATGGGATAATTCTATAGTAATGTACTTGTATTTGCTATATATAGGTATACAATATATCTCTATTCTCCTATCCTTCTTAGGCTTTTCTTCTGTATCTCACGAGGCTTGAATACATATATGGATGCTAGAAGTGGAAGGGTGTATCTTGGAGGAAGCACCAGCACAAATGGAAATGCCAGACCGAATACTAGAAGGAACCAAGGTCAGGCACAAGCAGGAAATGTTGGTGCTGGAATCGCATAAGGGATATGGGAGCTATGTATCATTTTTTCGTGAATATGATGCAAGCTGGAATTGCTGCTAGAGTGGTTGGAGGAAATGCTGGAGGAGGAATTCAGGAAGCTCCGGTGGTCAACAATTATGTTATTCTGAGTAGAGACTATGTTAGGCTTGGAGGAAAGTCATTTATTAGAACTGAGGATGCTATTGAGGTGGAGATCTGGTTGCTGCATTATGAGCGAATCTTTTGCAGACTTGGGGCTCAATGATAAGAAAAAGAGGAGGCTAACTTTAAGAAAACTTCAAGGAGCAACTTTATTCTGGTGGAATAGTGTGACGGCTGGAGTGAATGAGAGACAATGACATGGGCTGAGTTTAGGAGGAGGTTCCAAGAGAGGTTCATGTCTGTGATGGCGCAGTCTACTTTGCTCAGAAAGTTTGCTGAGTTGGATCAGGGGAAGATGTCCGTGTTGGAGTATGCTAGAAGGTTTGAGGAGTTCGCTAGGTATGGACATGCCACTATGGATACTGTGATGAAGAGGAAGTTCATTAGAGGGTTGAAGCCCGAGTTGGCAAGGGCCACATTACCTCATATCAGAGATCCTTGTGATGTCATATTTGAGATGGCTTTAAGACACGAAGAGACGCTTGCTTCTCTAGAGAAGAATAAGGCGAAAGAAGTCCAGGTAGGGCAGAGTCAGAAAAGGAAGTTCTTTCATAAAAAGGGTGCTCAGAAGGGTGGAGCCGCGAAGAAAGGAATGTGTTTGCTTCAAGTGCGATAAGAAGGGCTATTTGCTAATGAGTGTCGTACTGGAAAGGTGAAGGAAGTGATCGGGAAGAAGAACATCAGATTCTTTAACTGCAATCAGATTGGTCATTATAAGAATCAATGCAAAGAGCCTGCTAAGGATGGGAAGGGCAAGGTGTATGCATTGGAGCTAGCTACCTCGAGGCCAACAGCAGAGGAAAAAGAAAAGACTATGTTGGGAGATGCGCTTTAGATTCATGGTATGTCTGTGAGCATTCTGTTTAATACTGGTGCATCGCATTCTTTTGTATCTCGTCATTTGGTAGATAAGCTTAACCTAGAACCCACCTACATAGTTACTTCCTTAAGAGTTGCAAATCCGATAGGAGGGTATGCGACACTTAGGATGAAGTGTGACCACCTAGAGTTTGATTTGTTAGGTCATACCTTTATTTGCAGTTTGCATGTGTTTGACTTTGTAGGGTTCAGAATTATTTTGGGTATGGATTGGTTATTTTGCCATGATAGGAAAATATCACTTAGATACATTGACTGTAGTGATCGGATTGTATATACCGTAGAAAACCTTAGCTGTGAGGTGAATGCCTTGTTAGGTGTTGTGGAGGTAGAGGATGAGTTAAATCGAGTTTTCATGGTTAGAGAATTCATGGATGTCTTTAAACCTGTAGTTGGACTGCCACCGAAACGAGCCATTGAGTTTCGGATAGATTTGGTGCCTGGAGCAAAACCAGTGAGTAGGCCGCCAAGTAGGATGACACCTATAGAGATGAGAGAGCCGAAGGTGCAGTTGGTGGATTTGGAAGGCAAGAGTTTTATCAAACCTAGTAGTTCACCTTTGGGAGCAGCCGTAGTGTTTGCTAAGAAGTTGGATGGATCGTTGAGTTTATGTATTGATTATCGTAAGTTGAATGAGAAGACGATAAAGAATCGATATCCATTGCCTATAATTTATGATTTGTTTGATCAGTTGAGTGGAGCCAAGGTATTTTCTTAGTTGGATTTAGCAACAGGTTTCCATCAGCTTAGAGTAGCAGAGGATGGTATACCTTTGACGGCGTTTAGAACTAGATATGGATCATACGAATGGTTAGTGATGCCGTTCGGACTAACTAGTGCGTCGGCATTCTTTGTGGATTTAATGAACCAAATTTTTCGAAAGCACTTGGGTAGGTTCGTGTTGGTTTTTATAGATGATATCTTGATATACTCTAAGGATGAAAGGAAGCATGAAGTTCACCTTAGAATGGTGCTTGAGATGCTGAGGCAGGATCAGCTGAAGGCAAAGTTTTCAAAGTGTCATTTCTGGAAGAAGGAAGTGAAGTTTCTTGGTCATGTAGTCTCAGAGAAAAGGTTGTTTGTAGATCCGACTAAGATTGAAGCAGTAAATAATTGGAAGAGACCCGTGACAGTGACTAAGATAAAGAGTTTTCTTGGATTGGCTGGATATTATTAGAGGTTCATAAAGGATTTTTCGAGGATAGCAGCACCGATGACCAAGCTAACGCGAAAGGATGTGAAGTTTGTGTGGACCGATAAGTGTGAGGAAGCATTCTAGAGCTTGAAACACTTATTGAGCCATGCACCTATATTAGTTGTTCCAGAGGAGAATCGGGATTTGGTAGTTTATACAGATGCGTGTGGAACTGGATTAGGAGCTGTGTTGATGCAGAGAGGTAAAGTGATTTCCTATGCTTCTCGACAGCTTAGATCGCATGAGGTTAGATATCCAACCCATGATTTGGAATTAGCTGCGGTGATTTTTGCATTGAAGGTGTGGAGACATTACCTTTTGGGAGAGCGATTTGAGTTATATACGGATCATAAGTCGTTGAAGTACTTGTTCTCTCAGAAGG
Source organism: Allium fistulosum (assembly GCA_030737815.1). Classification (NCBI taxonomy): domain Eukaryota; kingdom Viridiplantae; phylum Streptophyta; class Magnoliopsida; order Asparagales; family Amaryllidaceae; genus Allium; species Allium fistulosum. The sequence goes on along the minus strand of CM060902.1, from coordinate 1,125,539,673 downwards.
AGCCGAACATGAGACAACAGAGATGGTTAGAGTTTGTTGCTACTTATGATTTTGGAATTGAGTATACACCAGAGAAAGGTAATAAGGTAGCAGATGCACTTAGCAGGAAGCATCAGAATGCAGTATCGATGATGATAGTTGAGTGGAAGGATTTGGAAGTGTTGTCGACTTGTAGAGTTCATTGGAGATTTGAGGCCCGAGCTAGTGAAGGAACTGTTATGCTATCTTGTTGAGAAGTTTGACCGGTAATGATAGAAAAGATTGCTTCTAAACAGGAGGAGGATTTAGTGTTGGCTGAACGGATCAGGAAGTTAAGGGATGGAACCAAGAGCGATGACTTGAAGGATTTCTGTCTTGACCAGAATGGGTGGTTGAGAAAGAAAGAAAGGTTGTGTGTTCTGACTGTGGGAGACATTAGGAAGGAAGTTTTGGAGGAATGCCATCGTTCAAAGTTCACTATTCATCCAGGAGGAACTAAGATGTATCAGGACATGAAAAGAAGTTTCTTCTAGGAAGGTATGAAGAGGGATGTTGGCTTATGGGTAAAGCAGTATTTGAACTGTTAAAAGGTAAAAGCCGAACATTTGAAGCCAAGTGGGTTGCTACATCCATTGGATATTCCGGTATGGAAGTGGGATTCTATTTCTATGTATTTTATAGACGGGTTGCCAAAATCTAGTGGAGGAAATGAAAGTGTATGGGTTGTCGTGGATAGATTGACCAAGGGTGCCTATTTCATTCTAGTTAAGTCAACTAGGACGGCACCTGTTTTGGCTAAGTTATTTATGAAGAATGTGGTTAGACTGCCCGAAATTCCTAGTAGTATAGTAAGTGATAGAGATTTCTTGTTTACTAGTGAGTTCTGGAAGAGTCGATAGGAGATTTTAGGAACCAAGCTCAAGATGAGTACCACTTACCATCCACAGACTGACGGGCAAACGAAAAGTGTTAACAAAGTCTTGGAGGATATGTTAAAAGCTTGTGTGTTAGATTTTGGAGGACCATGGGAAGACCATCTACACTTAGTTAAGTTTTTGTATAACAACAGTTACCAGACTAGTATAGGGATGACAACGTCTGAAGCTTTGTAAGGAAGGCCATGAAAATCACCAGTTTGTTGGTTGGAGATCGGGGATAGGTTGGTTCTTGGTCCAGATTTGGTTAGAGAAGCTATAGAGAAGATTGAGTTTATTCGAGCTAAAATGAAGGATGCTTAATCTAGGCAGAAGATTTATGCAGATAGAAGACGGAAAAACTTAGAGTTCTCTGTTGGAGATCATTTTTTTATTAAGGTGTCACCGATGAAAGGTGTGACTCGATTCAGGAAATCAGGAAAGTTGGCACCGAGATTCGTAGGACCATTTCCTATTATAAAGAGGATCGGGAAACTCGCATATAGAGTAGAGTTACCGAATAGTTTGGCAGGAGTCCATGATGTTTTCCATGTTTCTCATCTAAGGAAGTGTGTTAGAGACCCGGAGACTACTATTGTACCGACCGTGTTTGATGATTTAGTAGTAGAGCCGGACTTGACTATAGTTAGAAAGCCAGTTTGGATAGTCGCGAGAGATGAGAAGAGACCGAGGAACAAGACAGTTAGATTAGTGAAGTCCAGTGGAGCGACAATGAGAGAGACTATACTTGGGAGACTGAGAGCAGGATTAGAGACACTTATCCTGATTTATTTGATGGTGTGTTTTACCTTTTTGATTAATTTGTTATGTACCTTATCGTAATTTCGAAGACGAAATTCTTTAAGGAGGGGAGTCTGTAGTGACCCTAATTTCAGTAACATTATTTAGGATATTTAACTAGCTAAATAAAATAAAATAATGTGATGATTAGGGGATTGAGATTTGTGATTAAATTAAGTGGATGCCGTGCCATTTAAACAATGAACTAAAGATGAGCTAAAATGAAATAGAGAAGGGGCAAAATAGGAAAAGAGTATTCTTATACCCTAAACCTTTAGAAATTCATTTACACATTCATTACTAAATCAAAGACAAAGTCGAGGCCGGCCACCGTCAGTAAGAACAAGAGGAAGAAAAACTAAAGAAATAAGATTAATAGATTCAAATCCATACAAATCCTTAATCTCAAAGCTAAGGTGAATAATGACTGCATCTTATTTTTCTATTTTTTTTGGTTTTAAGGTTAATCTGATTTATTTTGCAATGTTATGCCATGATTTTGAAGGATAAAATATTTATATATGCTTGTTGATGATTTATGCTAATTCATATAGGTTTTATGATATGTTTTAAATAGAAAATCCTATTAAATGACATCCAAATGCCTTATGAATTTAGATTTGGATCAGAAATGATATTTTAGAGACGGATTTTAATTTTCATAATTTTCTGAATTAATGTGGATTTATATTAATTTTCTAGTGAAGAAAATGATTATTTGGGTTTAAAATTATTTACGGCTAAATAATATATGTTTTGGGTCTGAAATTAATATATGTTAGAAAACAGATTAAAAATGATTTTCTGTAATTTTTGTAGAATTTTCCTAATTGTTTCGATGAATATATAAAATTATTTAAGGTATGAGACTTAAATGTTTATATATTTATAAAAGGAGAATGGGGTATTTTGTAAATTAATTAAATTGTTTATTTCTGAAATATTGGCAGCACTTTTCGAAAAGAAAATTAGCAACCAGTAATATTTTGACAAACAAGGCAGGTTAGTTGAAAAGTATTTCTTTTTAAAGTTAAAAACAGATTTTACGTGCTTTAGGCGTGTTTCACCTCTTTCGACACAGGGGTTTCAATTGAGAGCTTTTGCCTCCATTGCCATCGAAACCAATGCACACAGTATCAATAACTTGGTACATAGTGAATTGGACAAAAGCGGAAGGAACTGGGTCGAGACCATAGGTTCCGATGGGGTCAAAGCATGACTTTGTTTTAAATTGAAAATGCAACTGCTTTGCTTTCGAAGTGTTTGCTTTCGACTTGGTTGGCTTTCGACTGGGTCTAATTGTTTAAAGGAATGGTTTCGAATGGGTTGCTCCTTTTTTTTTAAGCAATGCTTTCGAAGTGGTCGAAACCTCTAGCTGTCACTTTCTTACCTTTCGAAGTTAATGGTTTCGAAAGGAGCTTTGTTTTAAAACCCAAGTCGCTTCTCCATTGCTTTTGAAAGGTTGGTTTCGACACCATCAGTTCTTTACTTAGGAATAGCTTTCGAAAGAGTGCTTTCGACTTAAATGTTTTATGACCCTTTTGCTCAGTTTAAGGTAAAACCCAAAGGTTTCAAAGGAGTAAATTTTAAATGGTTTCGAAAGGTGTTTCCACATGTTTTAAATTAGACCCAAATTCTTTCGAAAAGTTTGCTGTTTGTAAACGTTTTGATACTTTCGAAAGGTATTAAATAAAGGTTTCGAAGGGATGGTTCCCCAATGGTTTTGAAAGGTTGAAAGGAAAAGTTTTCCCAATATTTTCGAAAGGCAATATTAAATGTTTTAAGTTAGGATGTCTAAGGTTTTATAGCTTTCGAAGGAAAGGTTTTTCAAATGTTTTCGAAAGGAAGATTGAATGGTTTCAAAAGGAATGTTTTGGCCTTTTGGCCTATGTTATAAAGAAGGGTTTACTTGGTTTCGAAAGGGGTACTTTCAATGGGATCGAAAGGAGTACTTTTAAAGGTTTAAAATGCTTTCATAAACAAAGGTTTGTGTAAAGTATATATATAACATGGCAAGGTCATTTTAGTAAAGAATAGAGTATATATTTTCCTTGTTTAAGTTTGATTTAAAGGTTTAAATCATTTTGAGAAGAAAAGGTTTTCAAGGAAAATTTGAGTGAAGATTAACCTAAGTAAAATGAATTAGATATTTGTATACCAAATGGAACTAGTATATGGTTGCGCCCTATACATTAGCTATTAGCCCCTAGCTAATTTAATCCAAAATTCCAGTGTGTAGGGCTTTGTCACAGGTAAGACTAAAATGATGTTACACACAGAATGAAATATATATTTGTACAGAGGTAGGTTAATTGTGAGCTAGCAAAACCATTAGGATCAGGTGACCCTGAGAGAAGATAAGTTAGGAACAGATCATCCAGAAGAGTAGTATCTAACAGATGTTAGATTATTTGTTTATATATTGTCTAGTAGGCCCGAGTCAACCAAAGGTTAGTAGTTAGCCAAACAAAACTATATTGTTCGGATAGATAGTTCATTTGTTACCTGACATGTAAGTTTACATGATATTGCTTTACAGTTTTAACCAGTTTTGGTTGCAGGATTATGATTTGCAAAAGATATGTTTTAAAAGGATATCAGTGAGGGGAAACCTATTCCGCTAAGCGACGTGGTCTCACTTAATATCAAATAACCGAGATATATAGTATTATTCACACCAGGCTTTATGTATGACTCAAAGTTTATGTTTTTTCCTTTAAACTCTCGGGTGCTCAAAATTGATTTGAGTAGGTTGAGGGTTGAGGTTTTTTAGGGTTTTAGTAGGTTGGCGAATAAAGCTTCCGGAGACGAGCAGGTGGCTGATGGATAGCTATTAGGGGTTGTTGTTTTATTGATTCTGCTGTGTTGTATTATGTCTGTCTTGACTGTATAGTACTCTTGTCATCCAAGGGGGCATCTTCATATGTCGCTCTTGGCATATTTTGTAATAAGTATATTTGATCTGAACCTGGGAAACGTTTTGGATTATGTAATTTGAATATGAAATGTTGTTTTGAAATTTAATCAGAAAAATGTTTTAATCTATAATGTTTTTATTTCATATTCAAGTGCTTCTGATATTATGGATACCATTAACATTACCGTATTTAGTCACCAGAAGTTAGTACTATGGATAGCTGCAGCATCTATAGCGCTTAGTTTAAGGCCTCCAGATAGGGGATGTTACAGGCAGCCACCATTAAGAAGAATCAAAAGGAGATAAGCTAGGAAACAAGTAGAAAGCTTGAAGAAATCAATCAAAGGACAAATCTCAACCTTCTTAACACCAAGCCAAGGTGAATAATTAGATCCATGTATTATTTTTAATAATGATTTCAGTTTCAAAGTTAGATCTGAATTAATTTGCAAGTTATATGCCATGTTATGTTTGTTTAAATAGATATATATGCTTGTTGATGATTTATATGATTTGATATGGATTTTATGATATGTTTAAATAGATATATATGTTATATGCCATTTGCTAGCTTTCGTCACCCTACTTCCATCAACGACCATTCGAAACCAATACACATGTCAAAACCATGCTTTCGAAGGGGTTGTTTTTAACTTGTTTTTAAAAGGAAGCTTTCGAACTAGTTGCCGCTTGCCTTTGTTTTTAGAAAAGAGCTTTCGAACGAGTTTCCACTTACTTTTGTTTTAAAAGAAGCTTTCAAAAGGATAGCAGCTTTTGAACCTATTCAAAACCTATGTTGCCGCATTCATACCTTTCGAACTAGTTTAGGCCACTTTTCTTTATACTCTTAAAACAACGTGTCGAAAGGGTGCTTTCGCCTTTTTCTTTGAAGCCGTCTTCTCAATGCTTTTGAAAGGGTTGTATAACCGCTTTCAAATTGGTTTCGAAAGCAATGGTTTCGAAAGGGTGGGTTTCAAAACCATCCTCTTTCTTTTACTTAGGATCAATGCTTTCAGGAAGGGATCTTGTCGCCCCTATCCTTTATGACCCATTAATTATATTAAATGTTAAACCCAATGGTTTTAAAGGGATAATTTTAAGTGGTTTCGAAGCAACGTTTCCACAAACCTTTACTTGAACTCAATGCTTTCAGAAGGTATATTATAAGAGTTTCAAAAGGTATAATATAAGTGTTTTGAAAGTAAGGTTCTTATACTTTCGAAAGATAAGTTTAAATGGTTTATGAAGAGGATGTCTAAGGTTTTAAGTAACACTTTCGAAAGGAAATTTTTCAATGATTTTAAAAGGAATTATTTAAGGATTTAAATAAGGGTTTCGAAGATATGGCTTTGGCTTTATAGTCTAATGTTTTCTAAGTTAAAAGGGGTTTTACCTTATTTTGAAGGGATGGATAATCCCATTGGTTTAGGTTTCATCAACATTGTTTTATAGAAAGCATATATCATGGCATAAATATTTTGAGTAAAGAAAAGTGCATATTTTCCTTTTTTAAGTATGATTTAAAAGGTTTAAATCATTTTGAAAGAAATGTTTTCAAGAAAATTTGATGGGTAGTTAACCCTAAGTTTATGACTCAGATATTGGAAGACCAGATGAGACTTGTATAGGGTCGCGCCTTGTACATTAGCTATTAGCCCCTAGCTAAGATAAGTCTAAAATTCCAGTGTGTAGGGCTTTGTCACGGATAGCACCAAATTGTTACACTTAGAAAGGAATGTACAGAAAAAAGATAGGTTATTGGCGAGCCCGTAAAACAATTAGGATCAGTTGATCCTAGAAGAAGAAAGTTAACGACAGATAGTCCAGAAGTGTGTCTAACAGATGTTAGATTATTTATTTTGTCTGTTAGGCTCGAGTCAACCAATGGTTAATAGTTAGCCGGATAAAACTATAGTGTGGATAGATAGTCCATTGATTACTTGATTTACATATATGTTATTTATCTTGCTTTAATAATCAGTTCGATTGCAGGATTTTGATTTGCAAAAGATATGCTTTTAAAAGGATATTAGTGAGGGGAAACCCATTCCGCTAAGCGGCATGGTCTCACTTAATATTAATGAACCGGAATGTAATAGAATTATTCGCACCAGACTTTATGTCTGACTCGAAGTTTATGTTTTCTCCTTAAACTCTCAGGTGCTCAAAATTTAATTTGAGTAGATTGAGAGTTAAGGATTTTTCAGGTTTAGTAGGTAGGACGAATAAACTTCCAAAGACGTGTAGGAGGCAAAGCTAGCTATATAGGAGTTATTTAGTATCATTTCCACTGTGATGTAATTATGACTGATATGTCTATCTATCTAGTACTCTGATCATCCAAGGGGGCATCTTCATATGTCGCTCTTAGTGTAATTTGTAATAATTATATTTGATCAAAACTGGGGATTGTTTTGGTATTATGTAATTGAATATGAAATATTGCTGCGCAATGTAATCAGAAAAAAAATTTGAAATCTATTATTTTATTTCATATTCATGTGCTTCTGATATTATAGATTCCATTAACATTGCTATAGTTTGTCACTGAAAGTTAAATACTATAAATGACTGCAGCATCTGCATCACTTAGCTTTGGGCCTCAAGATATGGGGTGTTACAGTCCGTCTAAATCCCTCTTCGCTGGTTCCAGATTGGTTTCCCCAGTCTTTAGGAGCTTGGGGTTCGGTAGGCTGGTTAGGATTTTGTGGTGTCCTCACATACTGTTGAAGCTTTTTTCCCCAAATCAGCTCTTCAATCAAGTTCTTCAGGTGCCGACACTCATTTTTGTTGTAACCATGTGTTTCATGGAAGTGGTAGTACTTCTTGAAACGCTTTTGCTATTCAGTTGCTTCCTTATTAGGCGACTTCTTGTACTCCTCTGTCTCTTATGTCACAAGGTAGATGTTTTATGGAGTATCATTGAGTGAGGTGTAGTCTTTGGGCCTTAAGCCTTTCAGTCGCTTGTTACCTCCATTTCGCTTATTTGAATTATGTTCTTCCTTTTCTAGTTCCCATCCTTCCCCGCATTTCTTGCAATGGTTCCAGAGGTGTTTGCATCTTGGTCAGCTGCCATGCCATTTTGGCCAGCATTGGTTGGTTGTGGGTGAGCAAGTTTTCCTTCTAGCTCCTCCGCCTCTTCCAATCTCAACTACTGGCTTGCCTTTTGGTTAAAGTCCTTCTTAGTGGTATGTTGTTTCATTTTTATCCATAAGAGCTTTTTGGCTGTTCTCCATCTTTTGGTTGATTTCATCCACCATCTTAAACAATTCGCCTTTATTAACAACTTCATGCTGGGTAGAAGATCCCGGCACCAGATCTCCTGTGTTCTAACTCCTTCTGAATTCTAGTTTAATCTAAATGTTCTAACTCATTTTGAATTATGCTGGGTTAAAAACTTGGTTAACAATCATTAATCTCGAATGATGTCACTCACGGAGCACCTCATCCCTCAATCCATCGACATAAAAAACACACAATTTCCATTTTAGGAGACAATCATCTCGATTGAATCCGTACTGCCTCATATCCTGAGACTCTACTCCCGCTTCAATCTTAGAAATGGTCTCGGCTAATCTGGCATTCTGCCTTTGATTAATACCAATTCGCTCAATAAGAATTGGCCTAATAGTCAAGCTCACCAAAATCTCTGGCTCTAGCTCGTGTTTTGGTCGAAAATCATAACCAAAACGATATTCTAACTACGTGCACTCTAGGAACATAGCACCCAAGCTAGCATGTCTCCTACTCAAGGCATCAACAACTGCACTACCTTTCTCGGGTGTATATCTTCTTGTTGCCGCTTGGAATAGTCAATACTGGTGCACTCGTCAACTTTTCCTTTAAACTCACAAATGCATGTTCACATCTCACATCCCAAGTAAAAGTCTGATTTTTTTTCATCAAGTGAGTTAACGGTGTCGCTATCTTAGAGAAGTCCTAGATGAATCAACTATAATATCCAGCTAACCCCATGGAACTTCTCACATCAGTAGATTTTTTAGGTCTAATCCAATCTTGGACTACTATAACTTTTGCAGGATCAATGGCAATTACTTGCTCAGAAACAATGTGACCCAAAAATCGCACTTCCCTCCTCCAAAAGTGACATTTAGAAAACTCCGCCTTTAGTTGGTGTTTTCTCAACACCCCTAGCACGATCCTCGAATGTGTCTTGCGTTCCTTCTCTATCCATGAATATACAAGAATATCATCAATGAACACAAGCACAAATTTGTTTAGCTGACCCTTAAAGACACGGTTCATGATTTCAACGAAGTATGCTAATACATTGGTTAGCCCGAATGGCATAACCAACCACTCATAAAACTAGACAGTGTACAAAACGAGGTAATCGACACACTCTCCTTTGCTACACTCAGTTGGTGAAATCCCGTCACATGATTCAACTGGGAAAATACTCTAGCACCATGAAGCCGATCGAACAACTCGTCAATACATGGGATCGGATAATTGGTTTTCTTCATCACTTTATTCTGCTTATGGTAATTAACACATAATCTAAGGGAGTTGTCCGCCTTCATGGTGAATACTACTGTGCCCCCCACTCAAATATACTCCTGCGAATGAACCCTTTTCGCAAAAGGTCATTCACTTGCACCTCAAGCACTCTCTGCTCTCTAGGTGCCATCCTCCTCAATGGCATCAATATCAGTCTGGCAGCTTTAACTAAATCAATACGGAACTCGATCTCTCTATATGGGGAAGTTTGGTCATTTCCTCAAATATGTCCGGATACTCTATAGCGATCGGTACTGTTGACAACTCATCGTGCGAGATAACGAGCGAAAATATAAATCTGACCATAACCTCATCTTCTGGTATGTAGCCCAATACTACCTTCCGCCCATCCTCCATCCCTATCATCTCCGATGACCTCCCACAATCCACCACTACTCTATATTTATAAAGCCAATCCATTCCCAATATAATACTGAATCCCACAAAAACCAAAACAAAACAATCACAATCAAAACAGCATACATGACTCAATAAGACCAAACCACGACAAACCATACACAGACTAGTGGAGCCTCCAACAGGGTTTGTCACAATCAAAGGTCGGTCAACTATTTCTGATTCCAATCCTAACTTATCTACCAAGTCACTAGATATGAAGCAATGTGAAGCCCTGGTATCAAATAGAACTTGTATAGGAACATCATAAATGGAAAACATGCCTTGAATAATGATGCCCTTTTCCTTCCCTTTCGCCGATGGAGCATTTGACGAAGTCGGAACGACATTGATAACATATGATTTCACCACCTACTTCTGCTTAGGCAACTCGGGATAGTCTTTCTTAAGATGCCCAGACTTGTTGCAGACATAACACTTCTTTCCCTCAGTTTTACAATCTCTGCTGTAATGACCTGTCTCTAAGCAGTTATAGCAAGTCGGTCCCGGTTTGACATTCTTCTTTTGGCCATCTTTGTTCTAACTGCTTCCTCTTGTTGTTCCCTATATTCTTACCTCCCTCCTCTGATTGTCGTTCTGGTTCTTCTTTAGAAACAATTGCTTTTGGTTTTAGATATCTACTTTCATGCCTCAAGGACTTCTCGACTATCATCTCAAAAGTCTAGTCAATATGGCCTACAAGTTGCTCCACCAAATAGTCGTCTAAGCCAATGATAAATTTATCATTTTTCTTTAGTGGAGTGTTGATGAAGGACATCCTATATTTTGACAGAGCGTCGAAATTAGCAACATACTGGGAGACAATCACATCCCCCACTTTAGATCCACAAACTTAACGAACAAAACTGACTTCTGAGCCGTAGGAATAAATTTCTCCCCAAATCTAGCTTTGAACTGGTCTTAAGTGAACTGATCCTTGAGAGTGGCAGCCTTTACTACATTCCACCAGTTCATGGCTCACCCTTGAAGCTGCCGGGAAGCCAATCTCCTTTCCATAGCATCACCCAGCTCTAAGTCATCGAAAATCATTTCGCCGGTATCAAGCCAATCCTCCACTTCCATTGTCAACTTTGTTCCTTGGAATGGCTTGCCACAAAGACTAGCAAAGTCCTTGTTCAGCTTAGAAAAATCGGCTCTGGGTGCCTGCATTATAGCACCACCATCAGCAACATTTGGAGTGGCTACTTGAGCATTTTGCATCATGTTCCTCATTATAGTTTTAAACATGGTCTACAAATCGGGATTAGCAGCTCCCGAGACAGTTCCATCATCGATTGTATAGATAGAGTTCCTAGCAGTGTTCCTTATTTGTTGACTCATCGTTCAATCTGTAATAAGGACGATCGGTCTCTCTATAAGAAATCACACTTAAGTAGTACTCGTGTTTGTGCAGTGCGACTTATGTACTCTATATACTACTATATAATTTTGAAAAACCAAAATATATAAGAAGTATGTGCTCTCGTGTATATATATCTCGATCCATTCTACGGTAAGAACTCCTACCTAATCTTTACTAGATTACATTATCCTTTAGGTTAAATAATGCAACCTAAGCTTTGATACCAAATGCGACGACCACCCTACACCGCCGACACCCAATATACCTGTATAGTAGCTGTAGTGGTGCTTGGTCGATGTAGAGCAATCATCAATGGTTGTAAAGTAAATAAGCAACACAGAACCTGTTGTGTATCTCACAGCGCATAAAATAAAAATTAATAGTAAACATCTCAAGTATAAAACATGTGAGATAGTAAATAACTAAATGAATCACAACATCAGAGTATATAGATCCATACAGTAAATAGCATAAGTTATAGAGTTATACATCAAATAATAACTCATAAATAAATGTCTCTAAATCAAAAGGCACTGGTAAGCTCCATAGTGTTGTGCAGTGGAACAACAAATGAGTATATATATAGTAATACGAGAATAGCCTCTTGCTCGCCGCCTGTCCAGCTCTATGTGCTTAGTAGACTTGATATCCCTAATCTACTCATTTAAGAGTACCCAGAGTAATAGGAAGAAAAGCATAGAACTCATAACAGTCCAGCGTGAGCGGTAGAAATCTCAAATAATATAAAGTTAATATATTAGGACAAACGATATGATTTTCCATACCTGACCTGTCCCTGCATCCACAGAGTTAGCACCTATAAAAGATATATGCTACTCTATGATAGTCATTATGGGTGTATTATATGTCAAAGTACTAAGGGTTTCAAGATATCTGCATCGGTAATATCTACATCGTGTGACATCCCAAGGGTGATAAAAACAATCAAAGCAAACAAAGCATCCATCACCCATCCTCACATTCGTATGTCCACTCACTCAGTGCGTTGGACATATGATACTCGTATAACACCATCGCAAAAGTCAAGGACTACTCTACGTCCCCAGTTTCCCGATACTCGAATCCATGCCACTTAGTCGGCCAGGAACTAGACTATCATCCATCAGCTCAAGGTAAACATATCAAAACATAATGTGATATGGGTAATCATCACAAACCCAAGTGAATGTCCTCACATACCCCTGCTTTATGATTACATATCAAAACACTATGAATATCAATAATCCTTTTGCACACGTCAACCATAGTAGAGCTTATCCTGTAACTGTCCACACGACTCCTGTCTGGCGTCATTGTGGTTGGGAACAATTCTAGACAGACATCATTAGTCATAGGATGTCACCATCCGTCCCATAACCTTCCTCCAAAAGTTCCTTCAATACGGCCACTCTACATTCCCAAGTATAGCTATCCATCATCAAATGACCATAACTCGAGCATACAAACTCCAAACGATCCGAAACTCAGAACGTAGCCTTATAGGGCCTTCCTTATCACCCATTATCGATCTCGTCATGTTTGGAAGAAAAAAATGCACGAATAGGTACCAATCTATGAAGACTGAACCATCCCCACCGATCCATGGCCACCGAACCATCGCTACTGATCCCACACTTCACACATGAGCTCCTACACTCCTCCCTATGCCCTACCATCAATCTGCCTTGATTGGGCCAATTTTCATGGATTGGTACCGATCCATGGAGACTGAACCCTCTTTTTTAAGCTCCAGTGCACTCCTTCATACTTCAAAATGATTTGTGATTGAAATGGGCTAACCCTTATGGATCGGTGCTGATCCGTAGGGTCGAACCCATACTTAGCCAAAACTACTTGATGTTGGCTCCATTCTCTTGACTCCATGCTCCCATTCCACGATCTATACTCTATAAAACTCCACCGATCCATGCCTTTGAATTTCCACCGATCTATACTTTTGAGCCTCTACCGACCATGCTTTCCATACCCATATCTTGACTATATGAACTCCAAATGGCTTGAAACTTTGTATGCAATCTTATGAGGCCTTCCTTATTGCCTCTCATCGTTCGGGTCCAATTTGGGGTAGATATTATGGATCGTCACCGAACCATAGACCCTTTCTAACTAAATCGCCATTCGAACGACGTTTTCAATCATTCAAACATAGAGCATCATACATTCACCATATATAAGCATTAACAATATAAAACATCCAAATATATCGTTTTAAAGAGATCTAAGGTGAATGTTAGGGATCCATAAGAACATGGTTAGGGATCCATAAAACACGTTTTTGCATATCAAGTCTAAATAAATTAAAACTCATATAGATGGTGTAATATGGTCTAAAAACATTTTTAGTATTTTAAAATAATTTTAAAATATTATTTAGGGTGTTTAATAACCTGATTAGTAAGCGAGATGTATAATCGCTCACCATAATCACAAGCAAAACCCAAATCTCCAAATGAATAGTGGAAGGAATGAAATCCAAGGCTCTTCTAAAAGCAAATCTCTAATCCCAAGTGCTAATCACGCTAATCTCCTTTTAATGGTGTAATTTGGCTAATTAAGTAGGTATAAAGGTTAATTTTTTGGTAAATGGAGGTTAATAAAAGTTTTTAACTATTTTTGGGTGTTGTGAAATGATGGAATGAGGTCCCATCAGCCTTCACTTACCCCAAAATTGAAATGGGTTGTAAGCCTCAAAGCTAACAACTCCAATTGCTCATTTAAGCTGCTCAAAATCGAAGAAAACTTCAAATAGCCCTAACTAAAAAACAATAAGTCCATTTTCTTAGTATGACCACTCTACAGAAAGGAATACAATTATTTGGATCCAATCGAAGTGGTTTCAGACCCTATCATGGCTCCTATCAAAAGTTATAGTCCATACAAGATTTACAGGGTGAAAATGGTCACATAGAAATTCGCTAAAAATTATGGATGTGGGAAATGTCCTTAAGAGTCATTTTCCAAAATTTTAGAACCATACGATCTTATATGAAAATAATATAAATATTCTATGATCCTCCAACACGTAGAATATGGGTTGATTACACTTTCTCTGCCTTTTGACTGCAAATCAAATTATTTGATATTTCAATCAAAATACTTACTCAATTCCAATGCTTATGGAGTGATACTTTCATATCATTTCTTGGATCATATCCAAAAAAACCATAAATACAATATCGCTCCCGCCGGCTTCGAGATACTTTGGTTGTTATGTGTAAACACTATTATAAATCATTATTTGAATTTTCCATTTCAAAGCATAGGTATCAAAACACAGTCATAAAAAACGATAATTTTGTGAGTAAATTTGAATTAATTTGAGCACATTAAATAGCAAATCTATTACGCTAATTTCAACAATTGAAATTTACGAAATTATTTTTATCAAAGTTTCTCATTATATTCCAATTGCATTAGTTTTCTCATGAAGACACATTTGCAGCCCATGAGTCATATCCATTCGGGTACAACTATCAAAATCATATTTTAATACTGTACTTGGAATCCATTTTGGATATTCCATCATACCAAATCATAGAGTCGGTACTCTTAATGGTTTAATTGACAACTAAGGATTATCTATTCTTGATTATGATAAGAAACTCAGGTTTCTCTTTAATGTGCAAGAATATTTATTAGACATTCTAGTGCGCTGTGTTCGTTTAGGTTTGGTTAATATTATTTCATCCCTCGTAATCAGTTTTTTCCTTGGATCGTATCCAAATCCATTTTATTACCAATAATTTCTAAAATAAACTCCTTCACTATGAAGTTGAAATTTCTTGAAACAAAAATTGTTTCTCAGTGCAACAGAATAAGTATTCATAAAAACCTTATATACAAACAAATTTGGTTTCGGTTTACAATATTTATGTTCAAAACATAAATTGACTATCCAATGACAATCGTTCCCAAACTTATTTTGGGACGATTCTTACAAGATCCCTTACATACAATCATTACACGCAGTCTCTCGACTCACATAACCTGCCAACTCTTAGCCTATGATACGTTAGGGTTTCTTATAAACCCTTATCTTGTATGATTTTGTAAACTGGTCCTTTAAATGAAATTAATTTTAACCTTGTTTACTACTCTTAAGTACATGGCTTTATAAAAAGAAGTTAAATCAACTTCAATTACCATTAATCAAACTTTGTTCAGCAAAGTTCGGTTCCTCCTTATTGATACATCATTGTGTATCATAAGGAGGAATGGCTTTTGAGATTGAATCTTTACTCATTTTTAGGTACATTCAGAACTCTTTCCAACATACTCATCTATCCGATTAAATCGAACCATTTTTATTTTCTACTGCACACTATTTTATTTACTTTCCTTTTATATTCTATGAGATTATCATAGACATTTTACGTGTGTGTCAAATACACAAGTTCATGTTTGTGATAACTCATCACTTAATACACCGAAATACGTGGAAACGTTTTGGTATTATTAGACTTATGACTGAAAACATCTATATGTATCAACCCAAAGAGTTCATCAACTCTTATGACGTGTTCCCACTCAATGGGTGATCTTTCCGTTATTGTTTGAGATATAATTCACTAGTATCATATGACTCATAAACATATAATCAAAGAATCATTTCTTCAAACTGTGGCTTAGTCCATAATTTTAAAATAATCGTAAAAAAATTTAGATACTTTTGTATTTTCCAATGCATCACAAATACCACTATTATACTTTTATTTTATAATGAATATAGTAGTATTCATATTGAAACAAAACTATTTCTATTTTTCAGCCAACGCTAAAAGTAATTATTATTTCATAAATATGTTTGGTCTATTTTATGAAAACAATTTCCGTAGCTTGATGCGACTAATAAGCACGACATGCTCCCACTATTTCCACCATTACCACAATAGTGTACAAAATATGGGGCTCCATTCAACCACTTAATATAGGCTAATTATTCCACCTATTATAATCAATTCACAGTTGAGAGTTTTCAGATCAAATATCTTGAACTCAAAGAATTAAACTTGTAGAAAACAATTTTATATGAAAATACATTTTGGAATAGAAATCATATTTCTTAATCCAATGTTAAGTATCTATTATTATTTTACAATTCTCATTTCTGATATTTCTTTATGAAGCAGAAGTAACCATTCACTCTCTTCATCCCAATAGTGCCTTTAGTTGCATCTACTCTTGTGCATTCACTTTCCTTTCTAAATGGTTGAACCATCCAAAGGAAATCTTTTCTATAATATTGTAATGAACTCTTAACAAAAGTGCAAATGGTCATCCTTAACTTTTAATGATATCAAATAAGTAGCACTTTACGTAAACTAATCAAGCTGAAATTTCAATGATCGAGTTCTTAGATTTATTTTGTAGCTTTTGGTCTAGTGTTACATTTAATACAACAAGATAGTTATTGTAATCAATCATATTGAATACATGATCTCACATCATGGTTTACTCGCTTATTTCAAATAAACTAATTTCATCGAAGTTTCGTATATTACGAGTGATGACTATACTCCATATAACATTCATATGTGATTGCAAATGAATCAAATATTCATATCCTTGTATTGCTTTTACAATTTGAAACTAATTGAACATAATACATAGTCTTGGACTTGTAAATGTTAGTCCTTGAGATGATGGTTTTGATGACAACAACCTTAGAATAAGAATATAAAATATAAATACTAACATTACAGTGTAGATATATATGTATATGCAGGATTTAACCATGCAGGTACAAAGAATGAAGACTGTACAGTATAGAGATTCAAGATATCAAGATTGAAGACTTATGAGTATCAAGATTATCAAGAGTTCAAGAGTTCAAGATAAGTATTGAGTCTAGAATTATGTTAAAACTTCACAATAGCACTGAAATCTTCACTCTATTTTTCTTTTGGGATGGAACCCATTTCTACCTTTTTAGTGGCTTACAAACCCACGACAAGTAGCTTACAAACCTACGACAAGTGGCTTACAAACCCAGGAACATCCTGGTTTTGTACAAGTTCTCGAGTCCTGACATGATGAGGTACTCTGCAGGAAGAAGCTTGCAAAACTACTTCAAAATGTTTTTTTTAAAACAACTTCGGAATGATTTTCAAAATTGTTTTTCAAAATGTTTTAGCCTTAAAAATTATCTTTTCAAATGATTTTTCAAAAAGATGTTTTAGCCTTAAATATTCTTGTTTTTAAACTTCGTCTGTTTTAAACTATCTTTTAAATATATAATATATTTATACTTAGATTTAAATATAAATTATAGTAAAATTATATATTTAGTGTGTTCTCTATATTTATCTATGTATTTTACCTATAGTCAAGTATATTTATAAAGTTTAAAATAGTTTTAATATAAGATAAAGGTTATTTTTAAAGAAAATCAAATCATCAAAAATTGCTTTGGGATGTCGACATGCCTATGGTGACCATGTCGACATGGTGATAGTTGAGTTCAAAATTTAAATTTCAAAAGAAGTGTCTATTCGTCATAACCTTTCACGAATGGACATGACTGGTGTCCTTCTATAAATAGAGGTTAGTTTCAACGAATTTTATATTAGATTTTCTGGTTTTCACTTCTCTTCTTCTTCCACATTTTCTTATTTAAAATCCTATCATCACTCTGCCTAAATCAACATTGAATCTAACTAGATTATCTCTGGTTTGATTCTCTATCACTATCTCAACAAGATCCAAGTGCTATTCAGAGTTATAGGCTTCTTTGTAATCTATCTAGCGAGAAAAGGTGTGATTGTAGCCTTGGAAATCAATTGGGTGAACTTGTTGCCCCGGAAATCAAGTATCTCTACCCAAAGGATTGTGATTCTGGAGGGTGTACCTCGTAGCCTTGAAACCGAGGGTTGTAATTGTTGAATTGCTTTTAAAAGGAAATCCGTACTGAGTTGTGCGGGACTGGATGTAGGATAACCCCGAACCAGTATAAAATCTGGTGTGTTCTTTCCTTTACTGCATTTATTTTATTTCTGCATCTGTGTTTGTTTCTGTGATTATATCTGTGTCTGAATATTGCATACATTTGAGTTCAAATTAACATAAACTCAAAAAGATTTAGTAATTTCTTAAAAACACTATTCACCCCCCCCCCCTCTAGTGTTATTCCTAGCCTTAAGATCCATATTCCGCATTCCTCACATTTGGTATCAGAGCAAGGTTTTCAAAAGTTTCATAATCTGATTTTTGAAAAGTTTTCAAAATGGCTACCAACACTGGTACTGTTATTAACACTAGTATTCATGTCACTAGTTCATTTGTAGAAGGTCAGTCTACTTCCAGACTACCACTTTTTAATGGCAGTAACTATGCATATTGGGCATGTAGGATGAAAATATATTTACAATCTGTAGGATTAGAAACTTGGAATATCACACAAACTGAATATTCTGAACCCACAACTAATTTTTCACAGTGGACCACTGAGCAAAAGACTGTTGCACAAAATAATTCTAAAGCAATGAATATTTTGTTTTGTTCACTTAATAGGAATGAATTTAATAGAGTGTCAGTTTGTAAGTCTGCATATGAAATCTAGAAAACTTTGCAAGTGACTCACGAAGGAACAAGCAAAGTTAAACAGACCAAAATTTCCATGCTCACAAATCAGTTTCAGTTATTTAAAATGAATACTAATGAGTCTATTTTAGATATGTATAGTCGATTTCAAGATATTGTGCATTCTTTAATATCCTTGGGAAAGGAATTTTCGGAAGAAGATCAAGTCGGAAAATTTTTAAATTCTCTCACTCCAGAATGGGATCAAAAGACACTTGCAATCGAAGAGGCAAATGACATCAATACTTTAAAGATAGAAGAATTAATTGGAAATCTAATGTCATTTGAAGTTCAAATGATCGGGAGAAGAGAAAGCAAAGCATCTGAAAAGAAATCAATGGCATTCAATGCATTAACCGACGGATCAGACTCAAACAGTGATAATGATGAAGAGATAGCATTTATGACCAGAAATTTTCGGAAATTCCTAAAATACAGAAAGATGAATAATCTCAAGAGAAACAACTATAAGAATTCTGGAAATCAGAATGCAGTACCAAACAATGTCAAATGTTTCAACTGTGATGAACCAGGCCATATCAAAAGAGACTGTCTGTATCCAGAAAGGCAGAATCCTCTTATAAATAATGATATAGTAAATAAACGGAAGCGAGCATTTACTGCTACTCTAGATGACTCAGACTCGTCCTCAAGCGATGATGATCAGAAGACAGATAACTCAAATTTATGTTTCACTGCAGTTCACGACTTCAACGAATTCAAGAAAACGGACTCAGAAAAAGGTACACATTTACAATACAATTGATTGAAATTGCATGCTTAGAATTAGATGATTGATTGCTTGATTGATTGATTTTGAATTAGTGTGTTGATTAAATTTTAAATTTATTATTTTATTATTATTATAATTTTATCATTTTATCATTTTATTTTTATTATTTTTATTAATATAATAATATTTTCTGGAATATACTATAATTCTAATAATATTCCAAATATATATATATATAGACATTAAAATAATAAGTATATATATATATTAGAATATTTAAGAAAAATAAATCATAGAAATTCACAGGCACATGTCGACATGGTCCCTACCATGATGTCGACATGGGTACAGATTTTGAAATTCAAAATTTGAATTCAAATGGTTGAATTTCCCTCCACCTTTTCACTTCATTCAATACTCTGAAAAGTCATCTTTTGACCAGAGAACATGCCTTTCAAAAATCTATTTATTCACTATCTTTTATCACAACTTTTCACTTTCATTTTCAAATTCAAACTCTCTCTTCAAAACTTCAAGCTCTCTACTCTCTACTTTAATGGTTTCTTCAAGTAACCCCTCCACCATGAGACTTTCCAGAAACTTGAAAGAGCAACTCTTCAATAATCTGGAGGCAATTAAAGCATACATCAATTATGCTAACTATGGAAAATTCCATCCCGGAAAGTTTGCTCTTTTTCAAGATTTTGCTTCTTATGAAGTTGATACTCTTTTTGCAAACAATCAAATTCTTAGTCTTATTGATTCATCTCAAAATGATTTTGTTTGTTACCCAAATCTTGTTAAAATTTTCTATGCAAATCTCAATCGAGAATTTTATGAAGGAAATGATAATGAAATTTGGAGTAGTGTCAAAGGCACTAAAATTGTTTTGAATTGTGATCTTTTGGGTACCATTCTCAATTGCAAAAGCACGGGAATGGATCTTTCTAGTTTTCAAATCTATGAACATGATCGTGAGACATTTCATCATATTTTCAAAGGAGATGAAAACTTTGAATTTAAAAACCGAAACTTTCGTCCTAAAGCAAGAATTGTCAATCTTCTTTTACAACATACTTTGACCCCAAGATCGGGAAATTTTAACAATCCTACTTCAAAAGTGTGCAAAGCACTTTTTGCTATTTTCGGAAATTATGATATCAATTGGGCGCAAGTTGTTATGGATGAACTTCGTCCTAAAAATTTTGAAATGGGAGAAAACACTTTATATCATGGAATTTACCTTACTCGGATTTTCAACTATTTTGGAGTAAATTTCAAAGGAGAAGAATTTATTTCAAGAAAAGTTTTTAATATCTCAAACATTTCTCTCATGAAAATCCCATATGTTTTTCAACCTTATGAAACACTTGCCGAAAAGGAAGAGCGTTTGGCTCATGAAGAAATGGAAGAGGAGGAAGAGGAAGAAGAAGAAGGGGATGAAATGGAAATAGAAGAAGAAGAAGAAGGTGAAACATCCCTAGAAAGTATTGAATATCCCTTAAATCCTACCAAAAAAACCATTCTCAAAAACCAAAAGATTATTGTTGAGAATCAACAGGTTCTTAAAAGATTCGTTAGTAAGAAGTTGGACAAAATATCATCCAAGATGAACAAGTTTTTCTCCAAAGTCAGCAAGAAACTTGGATTATCTTCATCTTCATCATCCTCTAACTAGTTGTATCTTTTTATTTCATGATGTATTACTCTAGTTTGCTTTAGTTTGAATGTTTATGAAGTTCCTTATGGTTAATCATTGTATCATCCTATTATGCAATGAAATTAATTTCCTTTTCTGTTATCTATCTTATTTTATCTCCTGAATAAATGTCAGTATATTATACAAATATATATATATACACACAATTATTCACAAAATCAAAAAGGGTCATCAAAATTCAATAGACCATGTCGACATCCCCCTATTTATCATGTCGACATGTACTGGTCAGAAATGACAATTCATTTTGAATTTGAAATTTGAATAACTACCATATGTCTATTCATTTCAAACGAATTTCTACACCTATATATACCCATTTCTTCCAGAATTCATTACTGAATATTATTTCTTATCTATTATAACTCTCATTATTCGCATAATCTCAAAAATGGCTAATCCAATTCATAACTTATCCGAGAATCTTAAAGAAACTCTTAATTCATTCAAGAATATTCTCTCGTTCATTCTTCGTAACCAGCGACACTTAGAATTGAGTCAAATGCAGATGATCAAGGAGCAAGAGAGGCATTTCGAGGCAATTCGATGGATGATTTCTTCCCTGCACAAGGATGATAACGAGGCACATCCTCCTGTCTCTCTCACAAATGACAATGAAAATTGGGATGCCATCAAAGCAGACCCTATTTTCGGAGAAGAAGGATGGGTGGAAGTTCCACGTAACGTTTAATTTGATTGCTTTATTTAATTACTTTATTTGAATTGATTGTTTTGATTGAAATTGGTTGTTTTGATTGATTTGATTAAACACTTGGTGTGGTGTGATGATTGTATAAATATACATTAATACATCGTTGATTGAATATCATATCCATAAGTAGTATAGTTATTTATTAATATACTCTATTATATAGTTTATTAATGTAGGTACTTGAATACAAGAATGAGGGGGAGTTATATAGTTAGTTTGATTTTGTTGATGACAAAGGGGGAGAAATATAAAATAGGGTAGTTAGGCATAGATTAAGGGGGAGTTATTAGATTTAAGGGGAGTCAATAGGATAGAAGTAATATTTTATAAACAAAGGTTGTCATCATCAAAAAGGGGGAGATTGTTAGTCCTTGAGATGATGGTTTTGATGACCACAACCTTAGAATAAGATTATAAAATATAAATACTAACATTATAGTTTAGATATATATATGTATATGCAGGATTTAACCATGCAGGTACAAAGAATGAAGACTGTACAGTATAGAGATTCAAGATATCAAGATTGAAGACTCATGAGTATCAAGATTATCAAGAGTTCAAGAGTTCAAGATAAGTATTGAGTCTAGAATTATGTTAAAACTTCACAATAGCACTGAAATCTTCACTCTATTTTTCTTTTGGGATGGAACCCATTTCTACCTTTTTAGTGGCTTACAAACCCACGACAAGTAGCTTACAAACCTACGACAAGTGGCTTACAAACCCACGAACATCCTGGTTTTGTACAAGTTCTCGAGTCCCGACATGATGAGATACTCTACAGGAAGAAGCTTGCAAAACTACTTCAAAATGTTTTTTTTTAAACAACTTTGGAATGATTTTCAAAATTGTTTTTCAAAATTTTTTAGCCTTAAAAATTATCTTTTCAAATGATTTTTCAAAAAGATGTTTTAGCCTTAAATATTCTTGTTTTTAAACTTCGTCTGTTTTAAACTATCTTTTAAATATATAATATATTTATACTTAGATTTAAATATAAAATTATAGTAAAATTATATATATAGTGTTCTCTATATTTATCTATGTATTTTATCTATAGTCAAGTATATTTATAAAGTTTAAAATAGTTTTAATATAAGATAAAGGTTATTTTTAAAGAAAATCAAATCATCAAAAATTGCTTTGGGATGTCGACATGCCTATGGTGACCATGTCGACATGGTGACAGTTGAGTTCAAAATTTAAATTTCAAAAGAAGTGTCTATTCGTCATAACCTTTCACGAATGGACATGACTGTTGTTCTTCTATAAATAGAGGTTAGTTTCAACGAATTTTATATCAGATTTTCTGGTTTTCACTTCTCTTCTTCTTCCACATTTTCTTATTCAAAATCCTATCATCACTCTGCCAAAATCAACATTGAATCTAACTAGATTATCTCTGGTTTGATTTTCTATCACTATCTCAACAAGATCCAAGTGCTATTCAGAGTTATAGGCTTCTTTGTAATCTATCTAGCGAGAAAAGGTGTGATTGTAGCCTTGGAAATCAATCAAGCGAGAAAAGGTGTGATTGTAGCCTTGGAAATCAATTGGGTGAACTTGTTGCCCCGGAAATCAAGTATCTCTACCCAGAGGATTGTGATTCTAGAGGGTGTACCTCGTAGCCTTGAAACCGAGGGTTGTAATTGTTGAATTGCTTTTGAAAGGAAATCCGTACTTAGTTGTGCGGGACTGGATGTAGGGTAACCCCGAACCAGTATAAAATCCGGTGTGTTCTTTCCTTTACTGCATTTACTTTATTTCCGCATTTGTGTTTGTTTCTGTGATTATATATGTGTCTGAATATTGCATACATTTGTGTTCAAATTAACATAAACTCAAAAAGATTTAGTAATTTCTTAAAAACACTATTCACCCCCCTCTAGTGTTATTCATAGCCTTAAGATCCATATTCCGCATTCCTCACAGTAAATATGTAACAACCCGACTTTATCTCCACAGAAAGTCGTATTATTAATAAGAAAGAAAGGGGTAGAAAATAGAAAAGAAGAGAAGAAAGAAAGAAACAACAACAACGATCTCACAGCGGAACGAATAAATTATATTAATAACATAAACTATTACATAGTTTACAACAATTTACAGAGTTACACAGCATATACATCACTTACTAGACAGTTATAAACATCTGTCTAGACATTACAACTCAAATACAAGACAAGACACTATCACAGATATCAACACAACGGAATACTATATCTACGAACGCCGAAGCCTCCTGCTCCATTGATCCTCCAAAATATTCATCAAAGCTAAACCTGAATCCCTTGGCTACTCGTAAAAATTTGAGTACCCAAGAGTTTATAAAACAGAAATAAACACTTGGGTCAGACATGGGTCTGGTGTGAGTAAACGGGTTAAAATTGTTTAACTTCAAAACCTTTTGAAAACAAAGGTATCACGTAAGACTTCCCACACATAAACATGGAAAAGTTTTTACCTTACGCTAACCAAAACATTTGATAGGAAATCCAGTTATATTATAATAGGGTCTAGGGTTTTCAAGTAAAATACAGAAATAGCTGAAATGCTTACATCTCACATTCGAACATAGTTGGGCACAACTAATACGTACGGCACTTATTGGAGTTTGGATTCCATACAATGGCAGGGCTACTGGGGTACCGCCCGTCACAGTACGTGGCCTAGAACACCGTACCGAGGAGTACGCCCGCTCCCCTGCAACACAAAGCCGGAACCATCCCTTACTGGATAATCCCGAACAAGACAATCCCGTAGTTGGCGCGACCAACCACACACTAAGCCGAATAAAAGAAAAGGGACCTCTAGACAGGGATCTATCTTGCTCTCAGTGGGTGCTACCCACGAAGCCTTGCTGCACCTCCCCTGTTTTAGCCATTCCCGGTTGATGAGGCTTGAGGTTACGATTACCTTTAATCAGAACATATCACTTAGAATGCTCATCGTCCGCCTGACGATGTGCTGAAAGCATTCAATCCATACAAGTTCGTTCCGGGTTCGAACGAAACCGAAGGCATTATCTCGTTACACTCGTTTTGGAATCACCCTCAGAGTTAACGACAATAACCCTTGCACTCTGAATCTTCATCTTCACTTGAGATTCACGACCTATCGTTAATTTGGATCGATGTGGTATTCGGGTCTCCAGACCTGGAATACCGGTATACGGAAACCCGATCCCGGTCTCATCGAAATCCAAAACGTATCTTTTAAGGCCAAGTTGTTTAAAGGTTTAAACAAATTAATTCAATTCAATACTTGAATTCACACAGCATTTAACAGATAAATATCACACATTTATCATATCACATAATATCACCATATCATCCAATAGATATCTTCTAATTCAGATATTCTACACAACAATCATCCATAAGCAACAATTATTAACCCTATGTTATAATTAATTTAATTAACTTAAATTAAATTAATTACTTAAGAATTAATCATCTAACCTTGCTTAATCAATCATTAATTAATTACAATCCTTTAATTAATTAATTACTCATTAAATATTAATCATCTTTGATTAATTATTCATTAATTACATAAAGTAATTATTCTTTAATTAATTTCACAAATTAATTATTCTTAACCATTAACGGTAATTAACCCTTAATTACTTTTATTAATTAATCCCTAATTACTTTCATTAATTAATTACCCTTTTAATTAATTACAATCAACAAGTAATCATTAATTAATCACATTCATTAATTAACTTTAATTAATTACATTTAGAAATTAATCACTCTTTAATTAATTACACTAAGTAATAAATTCCTTAATTACTTTCATTAAGAAATTATTTTTTTATTTAATTACATTCAGTAATTACACATTAATTACTTACATTAAGCAATTACACTTATCAAATCTCATTAAGTAATTATACTTAATTAATTACCAAGTGACTATCTTTAATTAATTAACAAGTTAATTAACTTAACTTAATCACATTCATCTCATAAATCATAGCTGAGTAATTCATCTTTTAAGTATTCTTTAAACCAATTAATTAATCTTTAATTACAGATTAATTATTCTTTTAATTATTAATTAATAAACCTTAATTATCAATTAATAAAACTTAATAACAACTTAGTTAATCCTTAATTATCAGTTAATTAGTCCTTAATTACCATTTGATTAATCCTTAATTAATCTTTAATTAACTAATTATAACCTTTAATTAATAAATAAATAAATCCTTAAATCATTAATTAATTTAATTAATTAATTATACTTAAATTACTTTATTAACCTCAAATTATTAAAACCTTAATTATCCTTTTTAAGGTAAACCATTATCTTAATTAATGACTTAATTATCATTAAAACATTTTTATCTTAAAAAAAATTTAACTTCCTTAATTAAATAATTTAAGTTTTGAAATAAAATAAACATTTAACTTAACAAATTATAATAACTTTCTTAAATCAATTACTTAAAAACATTTATTTTATAAATAATAGATTTAAGAATTTGTTTTAAAATGTTACTTTAAAACTTACTTTTATTTATATTAAAAAACTTGGATTTAGTTAAAGTAAAATCTGAAACAGTTCACTCTTACAATCCCGAAGACAAACCCGAGCACAACCCCAATTTCCTCGAGTTTCCCTTCGAGTCAACTTCTACTTCGAGTTGCACTCCATTATTCTCGAGACCAAACCCGGTACAACTCTTCTTCCCAAACAACATGCTTAAACCAACATCCAAATACACGCAAACGTGTACAGGTGCACGTGCACCAGCAACCCAGTCCCTTCCGACCATCCACGTCACCTTCGACTCATCGACGCTCGCCTCTACATCAGATCCTGACCACCCAAACACTGGCACGAACCCACGATCGAAATCGAGGAATCCTATCGATACTGGAACGAAAACCATCACCAGAAAAACGCCTCGAAATCACGTCTCCGACCACCAGACGATGCGCAACCACTGTCACATGTTCCCCGACCATTCCCGAAGCCATCCCCCTTGGTCCGGTGCAACTCGAACAACCAGAGACGCCACCAAGATCCCGTTTCCAAACTCGACCCATTCTTAGTGTTAAACCCTACTCTATCCAAAATCCAATGCCACGATGAATGATAGCCTCTTCCACTATTTTTCCTACGATCAACAGCCCTAAAGCCTCCCTTGATATCAAATCCAAGCTTCATCTCGACATGGATCATCGGCAGTTGCCGAAAATACCAAAACTGAACAACTCAGGATATCTCATCAATATCCTATCTAAAAATCATGATATTCCCATCATAATTCATAATTTTCAACCACGAATCTATCTATGTAATCCAAATATGAATTCGTTAACATTGATCTTTGACTTTAAATATGATTTTTTTTTTTACTGTCATTCTTTATTTTTCAGAATATTTACCATATATTCTTACTTGAAACTATTTTTAAAAATAAATCTAGATTGTCTCAACCATTTTTCATTTAGGAATCTAAGCCTAACAGAGATTAGAAAGAGAGAAGGATTGAAATTTTTGATCTAAGTTTTAAACTCTGTAACTTAAAACAGAGATGATCACTTATATATTCAGACAGGCTCACAGTATATCCATTCATATAAACATGCATTTAGATCTAAACAAACATGCATACACATTTTCAAACATGCAACAAATTTCACTTCGAGCACTTATCATATGTATATAATCTAAAACTATTTTATGCTTAGTTTACTCATATTAAGAACAGAGAAGCATATATTTATACATACTGATTTTAGTACAGGCCTTTTATATAAGCATGCATTCACAGATAATATCATATGCAAACCATATTACTATAAAAATTCATCACACATTTAAGTTTATTCTCAGATTTAAAAACTGTTTTAAAATAAAGGTTTACTCACCTGTCAAATAAACAGAGAAGCAGATAACAGAAGACAGGGTTGTTTCCAGGCTTTGCATGTTGATTTTTGAACTTGATTTCTTTTGCTTAGTTGAATTTGAATCTTGTTGTTTGATCTTTGATTACTTGCTTGATTTCCTTCTTCTGAACTTTAAGTTGTTTGAAGATTTTAAACTGCTATTTGAATTTTTCCTTGATCTTTCTTTTGATTAGCAATTCCAGATTTACTTCTTCCTTGAATTTAGATTTCCAGGTTTTCATACTTCTTTAAATTTTGGATTTAGTTTTAATCGAATAATGAGAAGAAGGATGTTGAACTGAAAAATGAATACAGATTTTTCTTCTTCCATATAAATTTTATTATTTTAAAGCTTTAATTAAAATATAGCCACTTGTCTTTTAAGTATTAATTTGCTTACACATATGCTTACATTTTTACAAATGTCACTAAACCACCTTAATATGCTTACAAGTATTAATTCTTATTTTATTTAATTTATTTAAGTCATTTATATGTATTTAAGAAATATTTATGTATATAATGTATTTATCCTTTGATAATATAAGCTTTAAGATTTTTAATAAATATACAAATGTGAAAACTATTATTTAAGTAACTTATACTTTGATCAAATATTTATAACATATTTATAAATGCTTGAGAAATTGAGTTTAACTCTATATATATATATATTTTTACAAACCTATTTTGACTTATATTTGAATTTTAAAAATGAAAGAGTCTTAAAACCAATTAACTTCTTATTTTAAATCTTATTTAAAAATTAAGCTAAAATATATCTTTATAATAAATAAGAAATTATCCTTGTTATTTAAATCTCAATTATCATTTCCAAAAGTATTAAGTCAAATTACAAATTTCCAAATTACAAATTATATAAATATTAAAGTTTGAAAATACTTTATTAAATTCAAATTCAATATTCTTTTCATTCTAATATATGCAAATATATATATTCCAAATGAAAAGTACTTTTAACATTAGCTTGATAATTATCCTATTGAATTTAATACATAACTTCAAATAACAATATATATATATACATATATATTATAATTTGAAAACTTATCCTTTTATTAAATTAAAGACTCCCTATTTATAATATATATACCTATATATATACATTATAAATATAAACACTTATATTAGTTTTAGAAAGATAAAACTTCCCAATTTAAAATTGTTAGAAAAGATATTGCCAAATTAGTTATTATTAGCTTTTTAAAATGAATAAACTTGTCAATTTATAAAATAAAATCAAATAATCAATTTAATTATTTATAAAGATTATTAAATTGATATTGCCAAATTTCCGGGATATCACATTCCTTCCCCCTTAAAATAATTTCGTCCCCGAAATTTAAAAGCAAAGATAATTTAATAATCCAGTAAAATTTTAATTTTAATTTCAAACAGCAACCATACATATCAATCATATTCTAACAACCATAGCAAACAATTTAATCAAACAAATTTAACTATCCAGACAAATTCTGGATAGAATTTCCTCGAGTTTTTCCCAAGTATATATATATATACCGGGATACTCGTTCTACAGGATCTTAACTAACTATCTACAAAAATCTAGAATTCCTTCCTATCTAGATTACAAATCTGAACAAGATCTCAGACTAAGCTCAAAACCAACTCAACTACCATATCCATCTGAACTGCTGATTCTACAATCAGTAATAGATCATACACGTACTCCCTCAGAGATACGTGAAATATAATGAGTTCCAGTTATCTAAACTAGCATCTCAATCTTATCCAAACTGCATTCTTAACCAGAGAAATCTTAACAACAATGAAGTATCCAACTTCAAATTCCAATTCCTTATCTCATATCTTCATAATTCAACAGATAAATCTAAACTACAAACTTCTTCCTGATCAGCTCAATCTATGCTGATGCTTCCAGAAACAATCAAGACCAAAATAATAAGTTCCTGGGTCTACTCATTCAAGGTGGTTTCCCAAAACCCGTCAAAATCCAGAACACAAACTCTACTTCACAAGCAATAGAAGACTGAACTTCCTTCTTTCAGATTCCAGAAACTTCTATACACACTCAGAATGTTCACATAAACTTCCTGTAGAAATCTGAGGTTATTTCCTTTCTCGCACAGCTACTACTTTTTGCTTCCGCTGCACAACTCCGATCTTGAAATAGATGAGAATGTTGTCGGAGAAACTCGAGCACAAACTTGATCATCCATACATAGTTCACCATATCCATAAAATCTTAGTGAACCATTCCACTTGGTCAAAAACACCTCAGCAGAATCTTAATTAGAAAACTAGGTGTGATCAATCCCTCTCCAAAGAATCCTGAGCTGTTTCACCAAATTCTTCTCTAGGAGACATCCTTCTATCAAGCTAAACCACAGGTAACTCCACTAACCAAGTTGATACGGAATCTCAATCTCCAATAACCCAAAAGAACACTCAAATTATCGCAAGTCACTTTTGCGATCAACTCAACCTAATTTCCAAAGATATTGTTCTCTCTTCACTAATCAGAACAGCTTATACTTGACTAACCAATCCATCGAAGAAATGGATCCACTCTGCTGCTTCTGGACTCCACCTTCAGAAAAACTACCCAGCCAGAAACTTTTTGCCAACATAGAACACTCCGAGTCGCACTGCTGCCACAAACCAAAGACTTCTTATCCGAAACTCCTCGAGAAACTCGGACCTCAAAGCAAATAGAAACACCCCACTGGACTCAGCCACAGCACTGAAACAGACTCACTTCTTCAAACTTGTTCCAGAAGAAACATCTTCAGAAATGTCCATAGTCACTGCGTCTCACCACACAGCTACTACTTCCTGAAGTTGCCAAGATACCATCACTTGCTTCAGCTCATCCAATAGATCTACTCTATTCATCCAACTTCAAAGATAAACTCTAAACCATAACTGGTTTCCTTCAGAGATCGGTGAAATCTTTACACCACAACAAAGTTCACTCGAGACAGTATTAGGTCTACAGTCTCGTCAGATATACTTCCAACCTCAACACTCAAATTCTAACTATTGGTAGTCGTGTTACTCACACTACCACCTTATCTACCTTTATAACTTATATTGGAAAACCCGAACAGGTAACCCAACAAATAGGTAGAAATATATATATATTTAAAATGATACTTTTTATATAGAAATTATTTCTGGGTAAAATTATTTCATTTACCTCTTTAAAACAATATTGTGTCCGTTGGCCTGGTTCAAGTGTTTAGAGATCCCTATCAATAACGTTAGCTACTCGTATTGACCAGAATCCATATACCACTCAACCGATCAATTAACACAATATAAAATCATTTTTATATAACTAACAATTACGCGCTCTCAAGATAGACACCACTTCAGAGCTTAGGTATTCACTCAACCTACTGCTCTGATACCAAATGTAACAACCCGACTTTATCTCCACAGAAAGTCGTATTATTAATAAGAAAGAAAGGGGTAGAAAATAGAAAAGAAGAGAAGAAAGAAAGAAACAACAACAACGATCTCACAGCGGAACGAATAAATTATATTAATAACATAAACTATTACATAGTTTACAACAATTTACAGAGTTACACAGCATATACATCACTTACTAGACAGTTATAAACATCTGTCTAAACATTACAACTCAAATACAAGACAAGACACTATCACAGATATCAACACAGCGGAATACTATATCTACGAACGCCGAAGCCTCCTGCTCCATTGCTCCTCCAAAATATTCGTCAAAGCTAAACCTGAATCCCTTGGCTACTCGTAAAAATTTGAGTACCCAAGAGTTTATAAAACAGAAATAAACACTTGGGTCAGACATGGGTCTGGTGTAAGTAAACGGGTTAAAATTGTTTAACTTCAAAACCTTTTGAAAACAAAGGTATCACGTAAGACTTCCCACACATAAACATGGAAAAGTTTTTACCTTACGCTAACCAAAACATTTGATAGGAAATCCAGTTATATTATAATAGGGTCTAGGGTTTTCAAGTAAAATACAGAAATAGCTGAAATGCTTACATCTCACATTCCAACATAGTTGGGCACAACTAATACGTACGACACTTATTGGAGTTTGGATTCCATACAATGGCAGGGCTACTGGGGTACCGCCCGTCACAGTACGTGGCCTAGATCATCGTACCGAGGAGTACGCCCGCTCCCCTGCAACACAAAGCCGGAACCATCCCTTACTGGATAATCCCGAACAAGACAATCTCGTAGTTGGCGCGACCAACCACACACTAAGCCGAATAAAAGAAAAGGGACCTCTAGACAGGGATCTATCTTGCTCTCAGTGGGTGCTACCCACGAAGCCTTGCTGCACCTCCCCTGTTTTAGCCATTCCCGGTTGATGAGGCTTGAGGTTACGATTACCTTTAATCAGAACATATCACTTAGAATGCTCATCGTCCGCCTGACGATGTGCTGAAAGCATTCAATCCATACAAGTTCGTTCCGGGTTCGAACGAAACCGAAGGCATTATCTCGTTACACTCGTTTTGGAATCACCCTCAGAGTTAACGACAATAACCCTTTCACTCTGAATCTTCATCTTCACTTGAGATTCACGACCTATCGTTAATTTGGATCGATGTGGTATTCGGGTCTCCAGACCTGGAATACCGGTATACGGAAACCCGATCCCGGTCTCATCGAAATCCAAAACGTATCTTTTAAGGCCAAGTTGTTTAAAGGTTTAAACAAATTAATTCAATTCAATACTTGAATTCACACAGCATTTAACAGATAAATATCACACATTTATCATATCACATAATATCACCATATCATCCAATAGATATCTTCTAATTCAGATATTCTACACAACAATCATCCATAAGCAACAATTATTAACCCTATGTTATAATTAATTTAATTAACTTAAATTAAATTAATTACTTAAGAATTAATCATCTAACCTTGCTTAATCAATCATTAATTAATTACAATCCTTTAATTAATTAATTACTCATTAAATATTAATCATCTTTGATTAATTATTCATTAATTACATAAAGTAATTATTCTTTAATTAATTTCACAAATTAATTATTCTTAACCATTAACGGTAATTAACCCTTAATTACTTTTATTAATTAATCCCTAATTACTTTCATTAATTAATTACCCTTTTAATTAATTACAATCAACAAGTAATCATTAATTAATCACATTCATTAATTAACTTTAATTAATTACATTTAGAAATTAATCACTCTTTAATTAATTACACTAAGTAATAAATTCCTTAATTACTTTCATTAAGAAATTATTTTTTTATTTAATTACATTCAGTAATTACACATTAATTACTTACATTAAGCAATTACACTTATCAAATCTCATTAAGTAATTATACTTAATTAATTACCAAGTGACTATCTTTAATTAATTAACAAGTTAATTAACTTAACTTAATCACATTCATCTCATAAATCATAGCTGAGTAATTCATCTTTTAAGTATTCTTTAAACCAATTAATTAATCTTTAATTACAGATTAATTATTCTTTTAATTATTAATTAATAAACCTTAATTATCAATTAATAAAACTTAATAACAACTTAGTTAATCCTTAATTATCAGTTAATTAGTCCTTAATTACCATTTGATTAATCCTTAATTAATCTTTAATTAACTAATTATAACCTTTAATTAATAAATAAATAAATCCTTAAATCATTAATTAATTTAATTAATTAATTATACTTAAATTACTTTATTAACCTCAAATTATTAAAACCTTAATTATCCTTTTTAAGGTAAACCATTATCTTAATTAATGACTTAATTATCATTAAAACATTTTTATCTTAAAAAAAATTTAACTTCCTTAATTAAATAATTTAAGTTTTGAAATAAAATAAACATTTAACTTAACAAATTATAATAACTTTCTTAAATCAATTACTTAAAAACATTTATTTTATAAATAATAGATTTAAGAATTTGTTTTAAAATTTTACTTTAAAACTTACTTTTATTTATATTTAAAAACTTGGATTTAGTTAAAGTAAAATCTGAAACAGTTCACTCTTACAATCCCGAAGACAAACCCGAGCACAGCCCCAATTTTCTCGAGTTTCCCTTCGAGTCAACTTCTACTTCGAGTTGCACTCCATTATTCTCGAGACCAAACCCGGTACAACTCTTCTTCCCAAACAACATGCCCAAACCAACATCCAAATACACGCAAACGTGTACAGGTGCACGTGCACCAGCAACCCAGTCCCTTCCGACCATCCACGTCACCTTCGACTCATCGACGCTCGCCTCTACATCAGATCCTGACCACCCAAACACTGGCACGAACCCACGATCGAAATCGAGGAATCCTATCGATACTGGAACGAAAACCATCACCAGAAAAACGCCTCGAAATCACGTCTCCGACCACCAGACGATGCGCAACCACTGTCACATGTTCCCCGACCATTCCCGAAGCCATCCCCCTTGGTCCGGTGCAACTCGAACAACCAGAGACGCCACCAAGATCCCGTTTCCAGACTCGACCCATTCTTAGTGTTAAACCCTACTCTATCCAAAATCCAACGCCACGATGAATGATAGCCTCTTCCACTATTTTTCCTACGATCAACAGCCCTAAAGCCTCCCTTGATATCAAATCCAAGCTTCATCTCGACATGGATCATCGGCAGTTGCCGAAAATACCAAAACTGAACAACTCAGGATATCTCATCAATATCCTATCTAAAAATCATGATATTCCCATCATAATTCATAATTTTCAACCACGAATCTATCTATGTAATCCAAATATGAATTCGTTAACATTGATCTTTGACTTTAAATATGATTTTTTTTTTACTGTCATTCTTTATTTTTCAGAATATTTACCATATATTCTTACTTGAAACTATTTTTAAAAATAAATCTAGATTGTCTCAATCATTTTTCATTTAGGAATCTAAGCCTAACAGAGATTAGAAAGAGAGAAGGATTGAAATTTTTGATCTAAGTTTTAAACTCTGTAACTTAAAACAGAGATGATCACTTATATATTCAGACAGGCTCACAGTATATCCATTCATATAAACATGCATTTAGATCTAAACAAACATGCATACACATTTTCAAACATGCAACAAATTTCACTTCGAGCACTTATCATATGTATATAATCTAAAACTATTTTATGCTTAGTTTACTCATATTAAGAACAGAGAAGCATATATTTATACATACTGATTTTAGTACAGGCCTTTTATATAAGCATGCATTCACAGATAATA
The DNA here is from genome assembly GCA_030737815.1 of Allium fistulosum. Taxonomy (NCBI): domain Eukaryota; kingdom Viridiplantae; phylum Streptophyta; class Magnoliopsida; order Asparagales; family Amaryllidaceae; genus Allium; species Allium fistulosum. The sequence goes on along the minus strand of CM060902.1, from coordinate 1,125,504,831 downwards.
TCATATGCAAACCATATTACTATAAAAATTCATCACACATTTAACTTTATTCTCAGATTTAAAAACTGTTTTAAAATAAAGGTTTACTCACCTGTCAAATAAACAGAGAAGCAGATAACAGAAGACAGGGTTGTTTCCAGGCTTTGCATGTTGATTTTTGAACTTGATTTCTTTTGCTTAGTTGAATTTGAATCTTGTTGTTTGATCTTTGATTACTTGCTTGATTTCCTTCTTCTGAACTTTAAGTTGTTTGAAGATTTTAAACTGCTATTTGAATTTTTCCTTGATCTTTCTTTTGATTAGCAATTCCAGATTTACTTCTTCCTTGAATTTAGATTTCCAGGTTTTCATACTTCTTTAAATTTTGGATTTAGTTTTAATCGAATAATGAGAAGAAGGATGTTGAACTGAAAAATGAATACAGATTTTTCTTCTTCCATATAAATTTTATTATTTTAAAGCTTTAATTAAAATATAGCCACTTGTCTTTTAAGTATTAATTTGCTTACACCTATGCTTACATTTTTACAAATGTCACTAAACCACCTTAATATGATTACAAGTATTAATTCTTATTTTATTTAATTTATTTAAGTCATTTATATGTATTTAAGAAATATTTATGTATATAATGTATTTATCCTTTGATAATATAAGCTTTAAGATTTTTAATAAATATACAAATGTGAAAACTATTATTTAAGTAACTTATACTTTGATCAAATATTTATAACATATTTATAAATGCTTGAGAAATTGAGTTTAACTCTATATATATATATATATTTTTACAAACCTATTTTGACTTATATTTGAATTTTAAAAATGAAAGAGTATTAAAACCAATTAACTTCTTATTTTAAATCTTATTTAAAAATTAAGCTAAAATATATCTTTATAATAAATAAGAAATTATCCTTGTTATTTAAATCTCAATTATCATTTCCAAAAGTATTAAGTCAAATTACAAATTTCCAAATTACAAATTATATAAATATTAAAGTTTGAAAATACTTTATTAAATTCAAATTCAATATTCTTTTCATTCTAATATATGCAAATATATATATTCCAAATGAAAAGTACTTTTAACATTAGCTTGATAATTATCCTATTGAATTTAATACATAACTTCAAATAACAATATATATATATATATACATATATATTATAATTTGAAAACTTATCCTTTTATTAAATTAAAGACTCCCTATTTATAATATATATACCTATATATATACATTATAAATATAAACACTTATATTAGTTTTAGAAAGATAAAACTTCCCAATTTAAAATTGTTAGAAAAGATATTGCCAAATTAGTTATTATTAGCTTTTTAAAATGAATAAACTTGTCAATTTATAAAATAAAATCAAATAATCAATTTAATTATTTATAAAGATTATTAAATTGATATTGCCAAATTTCCGGGATATCACAAAATATGTAAGTGACTAAGTTACGAACGTATTTAGTTGTTGTGTAATTAGACACTTGCTTGGGTCAACATGCAAAAGTCTATTGATAAGTATATTTTATATTTTTATTTGCCAATATTAATTCATTTCAATTATATAGTTTAATTGATTAACATTTTATTAGTCATATTTAATGCACAAATTTATCGGTGTAGATTAGTATAATTTTTTATAGTAGATGTTCTTACAATATTAGAAAGGACAAATGTTACCATTTCATATTTCTAATAAGGCTCCCACTATATTTTTAATTTCCAAAAACCCTAAGACAAAACATAAAAGTCATTTGACATCTCTAGTGGGTGCCAAGACTCCCTGCCTTGGATTCTCACCTTAAGGAATATCAAAAAATCATAGACCCACAAGCGATTGATAACACTTTATTGGTTGTATCATATACAACTCCTAACTCATAGTACCTTGTCTTAATCTCATTTCAACCTTGAGGAATATCAACAAATCGAAAGACATTATTCATTGGTATCCACCATCTCACGATGGCATAAGTATTAAATGTATGTACCTTGAGAAATATCAACAAATACGTGTGTGTGTGTGTGTATCTTAACTCTTCTATCCAATATAATAATAGTATTACTACGCAAGTAACCTATTAATGTATAAATGGTAGATGACAACTTTATATTAAAGATTCATAATTTTTAAAATATTTAACTAAATGATATTGACTTATGGAATAATGTATCTCTTTTGAAATACTCTCGTGATTCAAATGTCGAACACATCAGAAATGGTGGTATATGTACTATATGTATATATTCATTCCTTAAGTCTATTTTGGGTTTCTTACTATTCCACCTTCTGTTATACATTTATAATATATAAGTTTAATTCTTGTGTAACATTTTATAATTTAATTAATTTATATAACTCTATGTATAATCTTATATTAATTTTATTAATTAAATATTTTTTAATTAATTTAATTAATTAACATTTTAATTAATAATATTTTATTTATTTTAACCATTTTAAATTGAATATGTGCACTATAACATATATAGTTGTATACATATACATAATATATGTATATTATATTATTTATTAATTAACACTTAATTAATTTATTTAATTAAAATGATTTTAATTAATTGCGACTAAATTTCAAAATTATATGTGTATATATATTACCTTAACTTTTTAAGATAATGTCACATATATCAATATATATACACAAATACGTTCTTTAATTTAATGAATTATTTTAATCATTTAATATAAATATTTTTTGAAAATAATCGTTTATTTTCAAAATAATTTATAATTTTATAAAATTTATAAAAGTATTACTTATTTTAAATTTAAAATATTATTTTTATTTATTTTAAATTTAAAACTTTATTTTAATTTCAAAAAAAAAATTAAAATTAGTCCAAGGTCCAAATCAATTTGGGTCTTTATATTAGGGATAACCTTTGGGCCAACCTCATCATTTCAGGCCAAATCAATAACTAGGTAGGGTAGAGTACTTGATTACCCAAACCCAACCTTAAATACTACTTTTCTAGATACCCTATTATATGTGTAGGCTCCTAATACTGCTAATCTAGACTGCATAAGCTATTGGACTCTGATACCATTGTTGGAACCGTTCCAGCACACAGCGAGATAAATGGGTAAATTTCATGATATTTATTCCATTTTGGATCTTGTTGGGCCTGTAAAGGCTAAATTTATTTAGGTCTGATCAAAATAAATTTCAAATAAAATCATTATTTTTTTTATTTGTAAATAAATTTTCATTTATATTTATATGATATAATATGTATACACGCATCATATAAACATATACGTATATGTGAATGTGCATTATATATAATGTACATGGTTTAACATGTCTGTATCTAATTGTTGGATTTACACTGCAACATACATGTTTGCCCCTCCAAAAATATACGTGTTGTCTAATATATATATATATATATATATATATATATAATTTAATACAATATATTATATTTACATTAGTGTAAATGTATTAATATATACTACATGATATTGTAAAGTTAGTATTATTTGTGTATATATATAATATATAAAGTGGTGTTCATAATTATAAATATGGATAATTCCAAAATCAAATTAAAATTTCAAATTTCAAATTCCAAATCTTGGTCTAGATAAAATTATCTTTAATATAAAATTTTAATTTTGATTTTGTAAATAATTATATTTAAGATATATTTAGCGTGTATATATATACTTAAATAATACACACACACACACAGATATATATATATATATATATATATATATATATATGTTTGTGTATGTTTTTTATGGCGGAAACAGTTATAGATGGCAATCCACAAGATTCGGCGAACTCGAGCGATCTTTCTAAGGCAAAGTCATCAAGCCAACTAGAAATGCTACATCGACAACAACAAGAACTTTCAAAGAGGTGGTTTTGGCAATTTAAGGGAACATGATAAGAAATTGCAATATTACGCACCAGCCAAAGAGGTGGAAAGAGAATTTGTTAAGTTGCTAGATGTAGTTTTACAAAGATCTAAAAACAAGTGTATAACGACCGAGAATTTCACTACTTTGATGTGCGAATATTTAATTAATTTTAAATATTCAATATATAAGTTTTATACTGGAAATAAAACTCTTTTAAATAACGAATAAGGATGGTGAAATAGTTTTCAAAATTTGTTTACAAAAATACTTAGTTCGAAGAAAAATCGAAAATGTGACCGGAATTCGTTTTCCGAATTTTTGACTTTTTGTCGGATATAGTTATCGAAAATGTTTTGAACTCTTTATATTAATAAAACATATACATTTTAAAATAAGTTAGGCTTGTATAATGCATGCATGTGTATACACTTAGGTATATAAAGTTTAAAATATAATTAAGAAAAAATAAAAAGAGTACAGGTCACATCATTAGGGGACATAAGTACCTAATGGTAACATGACATGTCAAAACATGTTTGTTCATGAGAAATTTCGAATTTTAAGAGTGGGAGGCAAGGAGAAGACATAGAGGAGAGGTGGCATTCATTTGCGGAGGGCAAAGTGTGCAAGGGTATATTAGTAATTCCACTTGTTCCGTTTATATAAAAATTAATTTTCCTAATTTCTTTTCCATTTTCTCTCATTATCTTTCTCATGTTGAAACTTCTTAAGCTTTTGAAATATCATCCATGGCTACTAAAATATTGCCTAAGTTATAAAAACCATAGTTTTCTACTTGAATCTCTTTAAAAGCTTGCTAAAAATATTTCTACACTCACTTCTTCACTTCATCCTCCAAATACAAGCTCCACCCATTTCTAAGCTAGGCCATATCCTTTCTACCCCATGGCCAATCCATGTATGCCCAAGGTCGAGCCACTTTCCAAGTTTTATTGTCCAAAATCCAATCTTTTGCAAAAGTCTAAGGTTATTTCAAGTTTTAAAAAGAGTTTGGGAAGGATTTTTCTGAGTAAGCTCATGTTTTAAAGAGTTTTAAACTATATATGTGTGTTTATATATGTTGTTATAGTAGATTGTTTGGGTTTGGAAATAATCTTGTTCGTAATTGCATATGTGTATGTAACGTTGGAATATAGGCTTGGAAATGTTAAGTGTTATTAAGGTTGTGATCTTTGTCTTGCGTTTGGAAGTGTTATGGAAAAGTTAGTGAGAAAAGTTAGTAAATGGAAGGTTAGTAAATGCAAGGGTTAGTAAATGAAATGTTAGTGAGCAAAGTTAGTACTTGAAATGTGTTTCATGTTTGACCTAAAGATCCTCTGAGTTTTAAATTAATTACTTTGTTTTAAACAAAAAAATTTCTAACCTTTTGTTTTACTTTCAAAATTTTATATTCAGTTCGTAAAGTAAGTTAAAGTTAAGAAGTAAGCGTTTTAAATATTATTGGAGATGCAACAAGTTTCAAATTATGGGTATCCATGGTGATAGTCGCTACGGATGCAATTTTGCTTGAAAATCCAACTTTTGCAGACAATTTGGTTTTATTAACTTCAAGCGTTTTGAAAATGTTTTATAAACTTAATAATAATGTTTTATAAAGCTAATTTAGTTTTTAATGATTAATATTTTATTTATTAAGTTTTAAATAATTAATAATTAATTATGATTAAATAGGGTTTATTAATTATTATTAAGTAACGATTAGTTAATAATTAATTATCTTTTAAAGATAAGATTAATTTCAATTAATTATTAAGTAAGTAAAATTAATTTTAATTAAATATAACTTAAGTACATGATTTATTTTTAATTAATTATTATTAAGTATAAGGTTAATTATTTAAATAAATCAATTGTTTAATTATTTTTATTTATTTAGTAATTAAGGCTTTAATTTAAAGTAAATTATGTATTTAAGGTTTAATTTATTATTTAATTTTAATTAAATATTATTTAATTAATTAAATGAGATTAATTAATATTTAATTATTAATAAACGTTTAAATTATTATGTAAAAATAAATAAAGGATTAATTAAGGTTAAATTATTTATATAATAGTTAATTATTTTTTAATTAGTTACTAAATGTTTAATTATTTCTCGATTTATAATTAAATTAAGTTAAGAATTAATTAAGATTGATTATGTTTTAAATAAGGGTTTAACTTGTAATTAATTGTTTTAAAAAGAAGTTTTAAGTGTTAAATTCTTTGTTTCCAAGAATCAGATTGTTTCAAAGGTACTTCTTTTCAAAGATGGTTTTGAACTCAAGGAATTCAAATATTGGCACTATTAAGTAGACAAATGACTATGAATGAGTTATGATGTGATTGTTCATGTTTGTGTGGACTACTATTTGAATAATAAAACCCTGTTCTGCTAAATGTAAATTGTTTGTTTGTGTGGACATCTAATAGCAGAATAAATTCTTGTTCTGCTATAAATTGATTGTTTGATTGTGTGGACATTTGAGAGTAGAATAAGTCCCAGTTTTACTATAAATTTATTGTTAGATTGTTTTGACATGTATTAAGCATAATAAATCCTCGTTCTTCTATAAATTGATTGAATTATTTAGACACTTATTTAGCAGGACAAATCACCATCCTGCTACTATTATGTTATTTGGACATGTATATGCCAGTTAGTTTGCATTGACATGTTATCCCCTGATTTGGATATGAATTGCATTTCCATATATGTTGATTTATGTAAATAGATGGTTAAGTGACTTGAAAGTGAAATTTATGTTAAATGTTATCTTAAATTACTACATTAGGATTGTTAAGCCTCCTTTTGAAATTATAAAGTATGGATTTGAATTAATTCTAATTCTTTAATCAATTTGGAGTTAAGGTTTATAATGATTTTTCAAGTTATATTATTATTTTATAAAGGTATATATAAATAATAATTTGTTTATAAAAATGGGTGTTACTAAGTAAAAGGGTTTATTTAAAGTAATTTAAAAGGATGCATTGCAAAAGATATTTTGTAAAGGATTTTTCTTAAAGAAGATTTATCAAAGGAGTTTTAAATGGGAAAATGTTTTATAAATGATTTTTGTGATTTGTAAAGAGGTTTTGTAAATTGACTTGTAGACTTATAAAAGTGTTTTATAAATTGACTTTGGAAATTTATAAGTTATTTGAATCATGAAGTGAGCTTTTAAAAAGGGAATTGTAATAAAGGATAAGAGGTTTGGTTTATAATAAGTAATGTTTTCAAAAGGAATTTAAAAAGAGAGAATTTTCCAAATGTTTCGATAATATACTTATACCGCTAAGATAAGTATAAATGTTTCCCAATTATAAAAGGGAAGTAAGGGGTTTGGGAATAGTGTTGTGTAAAGATCTTTTGATCAAGTTTTATAAAGTGATTTTATTAATTAAAGATTAATTAATAAAGGCTTAATGGATCCCATATGGAATCAAATCAATGTTGAATGATTTGTTTATTTGATAGTTATATAATCAACTATCAAATCTGGACAAAACGTAACTTTGGATATATCTAGGAGAAACACGTGAGTTATATGGCACAGTTCCAATGATGATGTACTGTGCATATAAATCTCGTTTTGTTATTCTAGGATAAATGATAAGGACATCCATCCACTAACGGTTAGGAGGTGAACTCCACTCTAGTCTTTTGTTTGATTATTTCCTAAAGAACCGTGGCTGAGTTTACCAAAAGTTATCGAAAGTTGTTTCGAAGAGACTGGGATCAAATATGTTATCCAAAAACCACTTCGATCCAACTCAAGCATTTCGAACTGAAGATATCTTGAAGAGTATGGAATCGAAGATGGAGTTTTGAAGTGCTAGGGCTATTTGCTACCAACCTTAGGGTGATTCCAAAATGGGTGTAGTGGAAGTAGTGCCTTCGGTTTCGTTCAGTCCCAGAATGAACTTGTATGGATGAATGCTAGCATTGCATTGATGCTTGGGGTGTAGTGTTAGCATTCCAAGTGGGAAGTGCTATATAAAGGTAATCATCGCCTCAACCCTCATCAACCGAGAAATGACAAAAACCAGGCATGCAACAGGGCTAAGTAGGTCGTTCCCATCAGGGTATGGTTATCCCAAATCCAGACTGATTACTATCTACTCATGTATGCTTTGGGGCCCTAAGTGGAGTGATCATATTTGGTACTACTAGTCAAGTGGTAGGCCAGTCCTATATGGCAGGGGTACAAGATGTTCTTGTTAGACCTCGGTGCATTTTATCTAAAGATGTACTATCGGAAGGTAGTTCCTTACCTTATCATAGTATGGAATCCAATCTCCAATACGTGTTGTGGTTTTGATTGTAGAATCTAGTGTGCTGGAATTTAATTAATGTAACAATTTCGGCTAGGATTAATAAGTATTTTTACTTTAGTCACTATTATAATATCAATGGATTTTCTATAGAAAATGTTTTGGTTATCGTAAGGTAAAAACTCGTCTGTGTTTATGTGCGGCATGGTCTTATGATATACCTTTGATTTTAAAAGTGTTTTAAAAGGAATAATTTGGTTGTTTGAGTTTACTCACACCAGACCCATGTATGAACTGGAGTTTTATTTTCTTTTCCTAAAACTCTTGGGTGCTTAAATTTTTTATTGGCAGCCAAGTAGTTCAGGTTTTCCTCGAATGCATCCTGGAGGAGCTTGGAGCAAGAGGCTTCATTGATAGCTAGTTATTTTCTTGTTTTCCACCGTATTATATGTATTCTATATCTGATTTGTAGGGATAGGCTGTTATAACTGTCCAATGGTAGGTTTGTATTAGTAAGACTCTGATGTATCATTTTGGAGATGAGTTTGTAAAGAATTATGTTGATTAATATATGTTATTTTGTTAAGTTGTGAGATTCTGTGATTGTTTAGTTTCTTCTTATCTTCTACCTCCTTTCTTTCCCTTAATAATCTGTCTTTCCGGTGCTTATTTGTTGGCACATGAATACCGTGGATGTATTAGTGTCGACTTCTGGGATTCGAAAAGGCGGGTCGTTCCAGCGTGGTATCAAAGCTCAAGGTTAAGCGTGAACCTTGGCTTTGGTGGGGCAACTCATTAAGAGATAAGGTAATGAAATGCCTTATTATGATTTTGAGTGTGTATATATATATATAAGAGCGTGTATTTGTTAGTGATATAAAATGTTTTATATTGTGTTGTTTGAACTGTTAAGTGGCTTATGAATTTTGGTCGACGTGCCTGATCAACATTGTCAATATGGATTCCTAAACACTTGAACAAGGTAAAATGACACCATATTGTTTTGAAGTTGTGTAAATGAAATAATTTTACCCAGAGTATATTTTATATATATAGAATGATTTTCAAAAATAGTATAGTATAATATAAAATGTTTGAGGGGTTATTTGTTAGGAGATAATAATATCTTAAGGTTTGTTTAGTCATGCTTGTCCAGTTGAGCATTGACTATTATTGGTCTGTATAAGTAGCTTTCCTTTTTAAAGTATGAGTTAGGTAGAGAAATAGGGAAAACATTGAAACAAACACCTTGTGAATTGAGTTTCACAATTTAACTATAAGGCGTTCGATGTTAATATCGAATTAAAATTTGATTTAATAAAAGATGTTTATTAAAAGTTAGAATATTTAAAATAATTATTTGGAAAATGTTTTATAAAAGTTGATTTATAAAATGGATTTATAGAAATGTGTCTTTTAATTAAAAGGAATTTAAGTTGAAACTTAAGGACTAAAATCCTAGGACTTTTGAAAAATGGTTTTTAAGGTTTTGAAAGATAATGATAGTATTATTTGAAAGTAATTTTGATTCAAGAATAAAATTTTGGGGATGAAAATGTAAAGTAAGAAGTGTTTTCTTTGGATTGGTTAGGGGGAATGAGTCTTATTGTTTTGTTATGATTTGAATAATCTTCTAACTGACGATGGGTTGTTTGCTAAGTTGAACGTTGCGGTGCACTTAGTAAATTATTCTATTTATCATTGTACAATCGAAACAAGTTCAACCTGAACGAACCTAAAGTAAGTTGGTAATAAATGTTTTGTTGGAAATATGTAAAATATTGTTCCAAAATGGGATTTTGAAATAAAAAAAGTATTTTTAAGTTAACTAGTTCGAGTGGCTCAAAAATAAATTATAATTAGGGAAGAGATGTGTTTGGATGGTAGACACTTCTCTTGAGTATTACCCTTCCTAAGGGAGTATATGATACTGTTTGGTAGTACCCATTTCTTTAGTAACATTTTGGAGTTTCTCGGGCTATATGTAAATTTTATAAGAATTAAAATTATAATATCATTTCAAAAAGATTTTGAAATAAAACCAGGTGTTTAGATCTTGAGTTTTCTTAGGTAAATAAATGTAAAATGGAATAGTTGAATCAAATAGGGGTATATACTCTTAGGATGTAGTGGAGTAGTATCCATGTTGAACCTAATTTCAGTTTTATGAAATGTTTTCATAAATAAAGGTAGGAATAGAGTTGGTATTAGTGATAACCAATTAAATAAGTGCGTAGGTTGGAGTTACTCGATTTTTGACAATGAGCACGTGATGAGGATTTTTGCAATGGGACAAATGTTTTCTATCATAGTTACAACTATGTAAGGAGAACATAGGTTCCAAATCAAGGAATATGATCAGAGTCCGCACTAGAAAATCAGTTGAGCGATACTAGTTCGAAAGTGAAGTTATGTATTCGAGTAGTGATCGAATCATATTTTTGTATAAGAATGATCTATATACATCATACGAACTAATGTATAATGTTAACTATTTTTTGGGTTAGGTTGAGGTGTAATTTCGGGGATGAAGTTCTTCCAAGGGGGAAGAATGTAACGACCCATAATTTCACTGCTTTGATTTGCGAATATTTAATTAATTTTAAATATTCAATATATAGGTTTTATAATGAAAATAAAAATCTTTTAAATAATGAATAAGGATGGTGAAATAATTTTCAAAATTTGTTTACAAAATTACTTAGTTTGAAGAAAAATTGAAAATGTGACCGGAATTCGTTTTCCGAGTTTTCGACTTTTCGCCGGATAAAGTTATCGAAAATGTTTTGAACTCTTTATATTAATCAAACATATACATTTTTAAATAATTTATGCTTGTATAATGTATGTATATATGTGTATACACTTAGGTATATAAAGTTTAAAATATAATTAAGAAAAAATAAAAAGAGTATAGGTCACATCAATAGGGGACAAAAGTACCATTATGTACCATAACATGTCAAAACATTTTTTAACATGTTTGTTCATGAGAAATTCGAATTTTAAGAAGGGGAGACAAGGAGAAAACATGGAGGAGAGGTGGCATTCATTTGCGATGGGAAAAGTACACAAGGGTATATTAGTAATTCCACTTATTCCATTTATGTAAAAACTAATTTTCCTAATTTCTTTTCCATTTTCTCTCATTCTCTTTCTCATGTTGAAACTTCCTAAGCTTTTGAGATATCATCCATGGCTACTAAATTATTTCATAAGTTATAAAAACCTTTGTTTTCTACTTGAATCTCTTTAAAAGCTTGCTAAAGTCATTTCTACACTCACTTCTTCACTTCATCCTCCAAATATAAGCTCCACCACCCATTTCCAAGCTAGGTCATACCCTTTTCACCCCATGGCTGAGCCATGTATGCCCAAGGCCGAGCCACATTCCAAGTTTTAAAGTCTAAAATCCAAGTCTTTGCAAAAGTCTAAGGTTATTTCAATTTTTCAAAAGAGTTTGGGAAGGATTTTGGTGAGTAAGCTCATGTTTTTAAAGAGTTTTAAACAAAATATGTGTGTTTATATATGTTGTTCTTATAGTAGATTGTATTAGTTGTTTGAGTTTGGAAGCAATCTTGTTGGTAATTGCATATTTGCATGTAACGTTGGAATGTAGGCTTGGAAATGTTAAGTGTTGTTAAGGTTGTGATCTTTGTCTTGCGTTTGGAAGTGTTATGGAAAAGTTAGTGGGAAAAGTTAGTGGATAGAAGGTTAGTAAATGCAAGGTTAGTAAATGAAAAGTTAGTGAGCAAAGTTAACACTTGAAATGTGTTTCATGTTTGACTTAAAGATCCTTTGAGTTTTAAATTAATTACTTTGTTTAAACAAAAAGTATTCTAACCTTTTTTTTACTTTCAAAATTTTATATTAAGTTCATAAAGTAAGTTAAAGTTAAGAAGTCAGCGTTTTAAAGATTATTGGAGATGCAACAAGTTTCAAATTATGGGTATCCATAGTGATAGTCGCTATGGATGCAGTTTCGCTTAAAAATCCAACTTTCGTAGACAATTTGGTTTTGTTAACTTCAAGTGTTTTGAAAATGTTTTATAAACTTAATAATAATGTTTTATAAAGTTAATTAAGTTTTTAGTGATAAATTTTTTATTTATTAAGCTTTAAATAATTAATATTTAATTTAGATTAAACATGGTTTATTAACTATAATTAAGTAATGATTAGTTAATAATTAATTATCTTTTAAAGATAAGATTAATTCTAGTTAATTATTATTTAAGTCAGATTAATTTTTAATTAAATATAATGTAAGTTTATGATTTATTTTTAATTAATTATTAATTAACTATAAGGTTGATTATTTAAATAAATCAATTGTTTAATTATTTTCATTTATTTAATAATTAAGGCTTTAATTTAAAGTATATTATTTATTTAAGGTTTAATTTATTATTTAAGTTTAATTAAAGATCATTTAATTAACTAAATGATATTAATTAATATTTAATTATCAATGAAGGTTTAAATTATTATTTAAAAATAAATAAAGGATTAATTAAGGTTAAGTTATTTATATAATAGTTAATTATTTTTTAATTATTTACTAAAGGTTTAATTATTTCTTGATTTATAATTAAATTAAGTTAAGAATTAATTAAGATTGATTATGTTTTAAATAAGGGTTTAACTTGTAATTAATTGTTTTAAAAAGAAGTTTTAAGTTTTAAATTCTTTTTGTGGAATTAAATTATTATAAAGGTACTTCTTTTTCAAAGATGGTTTTAAACTTAAGGAATTTAAATGTTGGCACTATTAAGTAGACAAATGACTGTGAATGAGTTATGATGTGATTGTTCTTGTTTGTGTGGACTACTATTTGAAGAATAAAACCCCGTTCTGCTAAATGTAAATTGTTTGTTTATGTGGACATCTAATAGGAGAATAAGTTCTCGTTCTGCTATAAATTGATTATTTGATTGTATGGACATTTGATAGTAGAATAAATCCAGTTTTACTATAAATTGATTGTTAGATTGGTTGGACATGTATTAAGCAGAATAAATCCTCGTTCTGCTCTAAATTGATTGAATTTTTTAGACATCTATTTAGCAGGACAAATCACCATCCTGCTACTATTATGTTATTTGGACATGTATATGCCAGTTAGTTTGCATTGACATGTTATCCCCTGATTTGGATATGAATTGCATTTACATATATGTTGACCTAGGTAAATAGATGGTTAAGTGACTTGAAAGTGAAATTAATGTTAAATGTTATCTTAAATGTAACAACCCGCATATCTATCGATTTTATATTTAAATATTTTATCGTTTGTCGGATGTTAGTCCGAAAAGCTACTTTTTGCATACGGTCAAATTAGGACTCGAGTCCACTTCCATTGAGTTCAAAATGACGTTTGCGATCTTTTTGAGTGTAAACTTCGATATGTTTGGAGATAGTGAAATTTTCATCACTTTTTGGCTTAGGACTTTGGTTTGGGCTGAACACACACTAACTAAGCCCAACCCCCTCTTCTCTTCATCACTTCATCAAATAACATTCAAGCTTCATCAAAAATGGTGGTGGGAAGTGGAAATTAAAACTCCAAACTTAAATTCTATTGCAAATCTGAGATTCAACATCAAATTCAAGTAGAAGATAGTGGATTCAAGCTTTGGATTACTTCTCCTTGCTTTAAATCTCCATCTTCATCCATTTTAGTGAAAAGGTGAGATTTTTGATCTCACATCTTGCCTATATCTGTCATTGGACTGTTGGGAATGATTCCCTATCATTCTAGCATCAACATTTGCATTTGGTTTAGATTGGATTGGCGAAAAACTTCAATTTTCAGTGTTTTGGTGATTTTTCTGGCACTAGGTCGTTTTGGCCTTCACTAGGTCGTACGCGAGTTAAGGCGTTAGGTCGCTGCGTTGAAAAGTCGCTCTGGTGAAGTCTTAGGTCGTCTCCGACTTAACATCCCTCGGCAAAGGTTAGGTCGTTCCAGCCTTAGGTCGGCCATGCTATTTCACTAGGTCGCGCGGGCCTTAGGTCGTAAGTCGTAGGTAGTTAGCTCGAACCCACTAGGTCGTTCGAGTTAGGTCGGCCAGTCTATCTCGTAGGTCGTCTCCGACCTAAGCTCCTGCTAAGTCGTTCGAGTTAGGTCATTGAACCATTCACCCTAGGTCGCTCGTCCACTAAGTCGGCCTGGTTTATCTCGTAGGTCGTCTCCGAAATAGGCTTCTGTTTAGTCGTAGGCCACGTGATTTTTAGGTCGCATGACCTTTAAACCGATAGATCGTTAGACCTATAACTCGTTGGGTCGACGCCCTTTAGGTCGTGAACCCTGTTAAGTCGTTCACCCTCCATTTCGTAAGTCGTTAGTCGTTACCGACCTTAAATCTCCTCTGCTAGTTAGGTCGTGTGCTTTTAGGTCGCTCGACTCTGTTAAGTCGTAGTTCGTTGGACCTTAAGTCGCTCGCCTCCCTTAACTCCAGTTAGGTCGCTCGGCCATTGTGTTAGGTCGCGTGAACCCTTAGGTCGTATGACCTACTTTTCCTTAGGTCGCTTGACCAACTTGCCTTCACTAGGTCGAACACCGTAGCAGGGGCGTTGCCCCCGCACCCCCACCTAGGGGGTTGCCACCCCCCTGGACCCCCCTCCGTAGGCGATCTTATCTGAAAAACATTCAACAGAACTTCCACTTTGATGCATTTTGAGCTGATTTCCTTGGATTTTGTTCACGTCTTCGAATATGAATTTTTGTGATAGATTGTTTCAACAATCGTTTTATGACTTGTCACTTTAAAGATATATGAAGGTTTCAATACTAGTAGTAAATATCAAAACTCTTTCATCAAAGCGATTTCAACACTATTTTAAATATCAAAAGTTCGTTTTCTCAAACCGATTTCCAATCTACTAGTATATACAAGCCTTTACTTCACTCGGATGAGAAATTGACTTAAACGACTTAGTAAAACGAGTGGTATGAAACGCTTGCGTTCACTTCGTCGGTTAGCTCTTGGACTTGTTCGATTGAACCTTTTTTTGTGACATTTCCTAGTGAAGATCTACAGTTTGTTCGTAAATATTTAAGTTAAGCTAGTGGTTATGGGACATGAAGCTAAACTCATATATTTACTGGCTTAGTGTAATTGACACTTCCTTATGATCATGACGATCATTTTTGTGATTTAGACTAGCGATTGAGCGATGTCTCTTTGTCTGCGAGGGAGACTAGACCCCGCTTTTGTGATGTTTCGCCATCACATATATGGGGTAGCACCCCACGGTCTTCGGGCCATTCTTGTGTGAAAATTTAATGGATAGCTTCCATGAGATAGCTTCTCGTCATGTGTTTTACGCGTAGGTGAGTTTTCATGCTCCCATTCATGTGTTAGGCCTCCCCCTTTTTTATGTGTTTTCTGGATTTCTGGTGATGATTTCTGGAACTTTGTGCTTCACCAATTTTCATGATTTTCATTGATATGATATCAGCTTTTGTGCATTGGTGAATTTATGTGTTATTGACTTGTTATGAATACAAGTTTAGGGTATGATACCCTATTTTATCTTTGAGAAGATTCTTGTGATATTGATTAATCTTTTGTTGATTATCATTTACATACTTATAGTAGTATGACGTTATGGTTGTTACATGTTCATGCCATATTATTTATCCTATACCTTATCATCTGATATTTATAGCTAGACTGATCCGTTTATTATTTTCTTATAAATAATACTCGGGTCAGACCGAGATGTTACAGGTGCTTCTGCTTGACTTCCCTTCAGGATTATTCTGACTTTTGGCTAACTACTTAGATTAGTAGCTTTTGGATGTACACATTTGAGATATAGACTCTATGTAGTGTACTTATTCTTTTGTATAGCACGTGATGCTATTCTTTTGTATTATCGTGGATCTTTCTGACCACTACTCTGATGTACACTTTCATGTGTTATATGTATTTATTCATATCTTCTTCCGCCTTTGTGATATGGATGTCTGTGACTGATTTATGTTATGAATACTTCTATGTTTGTTTCCGAAGATTATATATAGCCACCGTGTGATAGCTTTGTGTTTGTATCGGTATGTCGGATTTCCTCCTTAAAAGATATGCATTCTATTCTATTTGACATATCGGTGCTCGCACAAAGAAGTTACATGGATGGTCGCTCCTCCACAGCCTTATTCTCCGTGCTAATTGACAGCACTACATCGTAGTGTTCTTGGCTGTGCAGTTAAAGCGCTTGGTGGATTCAATGCGGTAGAGGTGCAAAAAGTCATAGCGGGGATGTAGCGAAGATATAGCGGGATATATCGGATTACTCTAAAATAACATATAAATCTCATACTTGTTGTTTTTAAAAATATATAGATAGTAATTATGTGAAAAATTAACATTCAATTGAATTATAATTAATACAAAAATAATTTTAAATAAAAATATGTGCAAATGTATTTTAAATGAACGTAAAACTGTTATATAAATTAATTTAATTTAGTAGAATATTAGAGTATTATCATTTCTAAACATATATAAAAAATTCAATAAAATTAATTAATTTCATAATTTTTATAGCGTATAAATATCATTTTTCAATCCAATTTTTTATAGAAGATATAGCGGAAATAACGGGATACAGCGGAAATAGCGGGGATTAAAGCAGAAAGGCTATATGTTGGGGATATATGGAAAAATCGTAGCGGTAGGAATCCGCTATTAGATATATCGGAGTTATAGCGGGGCATTAACCGCATAGGTTCTTGGTTAGCGTGGGTATAGAGGTGGGGCGTCACATTAAATTACTACCATTGAGATTGCTAAGCCTCCTTTTGAAATTATAAAGTATGGTTTTGAATTAATTCCAATTTTTTTATCAATCTGGGGTTAAGATTTATAAATGATTTTTCAAGTTATATTATTATTGTATAAAAGTATTTATAAATAATAATTTGTTTATAAAAATGAGTGTTACTAAGTAAAAGGATTTATTTAAAGTGATTTAAAAGGATGAGTAGCAAAAGATATTTTATAATGTATTTTTCTTAAAGAAGATTTATCAAAGGAGTTTTAAATGGGAAAATGTTTTATAAATGATTTTAGAAGTTTGTAAAGAGGTTTTGTAAATGTATTTGTAGACTTATAAAAGTGTTTTATAAATTGACTTTCGAAATTTATAAGTTATTTGAATCATGAAGTGAGCTTTTAAAAAGGGAATTGTTATAAAGGATAAGAGGTTTGGTTTTTAGTAAGTAATGTTTTAAAAAGGAATTTGAAAAGAGAGAATTTTCCAAACGTTTCGATAATATTACTGCTAAGATAAGTATAAATGTTTCCCAATTATAAAAGGGAAGTAAGGGATTTTAGAATAGTGTTGTGTAAAGATCTTTTGATCAAGTTTTATAAAGTTATTTTATTAATTAAAGATTAATTAAAAAAGGCTTGGGGGATCCCATATGGAATCAAATCAGTGTTGAATGATTGTTTATTTGATAGTTATATAATTGACTATCAAATCTTGACAAAAACGTAACTTTGGAAATATCTAGGAGAAACACGTGAGTTATATGGCACAATCATCCCTAATGTTGGTATACTGTGCATATAAATCTTGTTTCGTTCTTCTAGGATAAATGATAAGGAAATCCATCCACTAACGGTTAGGAGGTGAACTCCACTCTAGTCTTTTGTCTGCTTATTTCCAAAAAAACCGAGGTTGAGTTTACCAAAAATTATCGAAAGTTGTTTTGAAGAGACCGGGATCAGATATGTTATCCGAAAACCACTTCGATCCAACTCAAGCATTTCAAACTGAAGAAATCTTGAAGAGTATGGAATCGAAGATGGAGTTTTGAAGTGCAATGTCTATTTTCTACTAACCCCGAGGGTGATTCCAAAATGGGTGTAGTGGAAGTAATGCCTTCAGTTTCATTCAGTCTCAGAACGAACTTGTATGGATGAATGCTAGCATTGCATTGATGCTTGGAAAGTAGTGTTAACATTCCAAGTGGGAAGCGCTATATAAAGGTAATCGTCGCCTCAAACCTCATCAACCAGGAAATAACAAAAATCAGACATGCAGCAGGGCCAAGTGGGTCGCTCCCATTAGGGTATGTTCATCCTAAATCTAGATCGATTACTATCTACTCATGTATTCTTCGTGGCCCAAAGTGGGGTAATCATATTCGATACTACTAGTCAAGTGGTAGGCCAGTCTTATATGGTAGGAGTATAAGATGTTCTTGTCAGACCCCGACGCATTTTATCTAGAGATGTACCATCAGAAGGTTGTTCCTTACCTTGTTATAGTATCGAATCCAATCTCCAAATGCGCCTTTACGGTTTTGATTGTAGAACCCAGTATGCTGAAATTTAATTAATGTAATAATTTCGACTATGATTAATAAGTATTTCTACTCTCGACACTATTATGATATCAATGGATTTTCTATAGAAAATGTTTTGGTTATCGTAAGGTAAAAAACCGTTCGTGTTTATGTGCAGCGTGGTCTTATGAGATACCTTTTATTTTAAAAGTGTTTTAAAAGGAGTAATTAGTTGTTTGAGTTTACTCATAGCAGACCTGTGTCTGACCGGCGTTTTATTTTCTTTTCCTAAAACTCTTAGGTGCTCAAATTTTTTATAGGCAGCCAAGTAGTTCAGATTTTTCCCGGATGCATCTTGGATGAGCTTGGAGCAGTAGGCTTCATCGATAGCTTGTTATTTTATTGTTCTCAACTGTATTATATGTATCCTATATCTGATATGTCGGGACAGGCTGTTATAACTTTTCAAGGGTAGATTTGTATTAGTAAGACTATGATGTATCATTTTGGAGATGACTTTGTAAAGAATTAAGTTGATTAGTATATGTGATTCCATTGCGTTGTGAGATTCTGTAATTGTTTAGTTTCTTCATATCTTCTATCTCCTTTTTTTCCCCTAACAATTTGTCTTTTCAACACTTAGTTGTTTGGCATGTGAATACCATGAATGTGTTAGTGTCGAACTTTGGATTCGGAAAGGCGGGTCATTACAAAGTGGTTGAATACATTGATCTGATATGTTTTTAGTTACAGAATATCACACTACCAATTTAAAAATTACATTGACAGACTTTGGTGGCCTGAAACTGATTACAAACCAGGGATACATAATTCAGGCCACTTTATGGTACATCTTGTTATACGTCTAGTATACCAAAACAGAGAATAATCAAATATAAACTCGTCGCACAAGTTTATAACTTAGATTTCCACTACACTGGAATTCTGTATTAATTATAATAACAATATGAATGTTGTAAATAAATTACAACAACAGCGTTATACTATTTTGAATAAATAGTATAACAAAATTAAAGGGTAGAATGTAGAATAAAAGTTCTAACCCGATTTTGTCTGAGGCTCGTCGTAACGATTTCCTTAAGAATTTTATTTCAAAATTCTCCCAAGATACAACAGACGTAATCTGCACGAGATTGTGATGTGTATGATCTTCTGTGTGATAGGACTGAATATGAATTAAGAGATGAAGAGATAGAAGAGATAATTCGGTTTGAAAAATGAGTTAGGAAAGTGATCAGGTTTCCTCCTTATTTATAGCCGAATTCCCAACGGCTGCATCCGTTGAGAAAAGTCGCACCTCTTCATTTGCAACGTCAAAAAAGCGTTACTGTTCGCAACAGTCACTTCCTTTCATTTGCAACGCTCCAGAACTGTTGCTGTTTGCAACAGTCGCGTCCGTTCAGTTGCAATGCTCCAAAACTGTTGCTGTTTGCAACAGTCGCGTCCGTTCAGTTGCAACACTCCAGAACCGTTGCTGTTTGCAACAGTCGTGTCCGTTCAGTTGCAACGCTCCAGAACCGTTGCTGTTTAAAACGTCACGTCTCTTCATCGCATCTATTCATATTCAAACAGTAAAACTATTCACTTTTATTTACCAAAAATATAACCGGGCATATTTTTGGTGATGTGGGATATATCTCATTCACCATCTAAAAGGAATTTCAACAATCCCCCACATGAATGATGATATATCTCTCCCCCACACAAAGTGTAATATCACACAGTTCATATGAAAATAATGCTATATCGAGGATAAGTAGATATTTCACTTTGAACTTTCCCTAGTTAAAACTTATCGGATATACTTGGCTAATCGGTGAATTATTTCATCTTGAACCGTCAGCCGTTATTGTATAACCAGACAATAAGCTTTACAAAGCATTATTTCCCTTCACATCCAATCTCTTGGTTGTGTTCATTTTGGTCCTGAACAATTTTTGGTTCTGCGAGTGTTTTTAGAGAATAAAAGCCTTTTAATATTCTCATAGAGCTGACCCAGCTCACACTAACATAGGTGATCGCAACCATTAAGAGTATCCTACATATACCCCACTTGTTATTTCCAAGATATGGTCATCATTAAAAAACATAGTTTTAACCTTTAAATACTTCTGTAGGCATGCATTTATATTGTGCACCATAGGAATGGAGTTGGACTATGTCCACGCAAATGCATTACGTCTTGAGTTATTCAGAACTGGTTTGCCTATTGATCCTAGTCCGTGGGATCTACAGTCGCTAGGATAGGTTTCTGTATAAGATAACTCTTTTTGGTTTAGGCTTTTAAACCCATTCCTCTCGATGCGCAGTCAATTTTCTCTCTTGATAAACCTTTAGTAAATGGATCCGCTAGGTTATCATTTGTTCTCACATAATCTATGGAAATAGTTCCATTTGAGAGTAACTGCCTAACTGTGTTATGGCGTCGACGAATATGTCGTGACTTTCCATTATACACAAAGTTGTGCGCTCTGCTTAGCGCAGCTTGGTTATCACAGTGTATGCATATGGCCGGTACAGGTTTAGGCCAAAATGGAATATCTTCTAAAAAGTGATGAAGCCATTCTGCTTCTTCGCCTGCTTTATCTAAAGCGATGAACTCTGATTCCATAGTGGATCGAGCTATGCATGTTTGTTTAGTAGATTTCCATGACACTACTGCCCCTGCTAAGGTAAAGACATAACCACTTGTTGATTTTGATTCCTCTGAATCAGCAATCCAATTTGCATCACTATATCCTTCTAAGACGGCAGGATATTTTCCATAATGTAAGGAATAATTTGTGGTATTTTTTAAATATCCAAGCACTCTCATTAGTGCTTTCCAGTGTTCCTTTCCTGGATTGCTTGTATACCTGCTCAGTCGACTTACTGCATAAGCTATATCTGGTCTTGTGCAATTCATGAGATACATGAGACATCCTATTACACGAGAGTATTCCAGTTGCATTACACTCTTATTAGTGTTTTTATGCAGTACTTCTGATGGATTAAAAGGTGTTCTCACTCCTTTAACTCCATAATCTTGGAATTTTTCAATCACTTTGTCTACATAGTGTGACTGAGACAATTCAATTCCATTAGGAGTTCTTATTATTTTGATTCCCAAAATAACGTCTGCAACTCCTAAATCTTTCATATCGAAATTGCTAGTTAACATCTTCTTTATGGTCTCTATTACCTGAGTATTTGGACCAAATATTAACATATCGTCTACATATAAACAAATCATCACATATGATTATCCAATTTTTTTATAATAAACACACTTATCGCATTCATTTATACGAAAACCATTTCTCATCATGACACTATCAAATTTTATGTGCCATTGTTTTGGGGCTTGTTTTAGTCCGTATAATGATTTTACTAATCTACAGACTTTATTTCCATTTCCTTTGGAAATAAAACCTTCAGGTTGCTCCATGTAGATCTCCTCATCGAGATCTCCATTTATGAATGCCGTCTTTACATCCATTTGATGAATTTCTAGACCATAAATTGATGCAATTGCTATTAGCATTCTTATAGAGGTTATTCGTGTTACTGGCGAATATGTATCAAAGAAGTCTACTCCTTCTTTTTGACGATATCCTTTGGCTACTAATCTGGCTTTATACTTGTCGATAGAGCCATCTGCTTTCATTTTCTTCTTGAAAATCCATTTGCAGCCAATAGGTTTTATTCCTGGTGGAATATCAACAATTTCCCAAGTTTTATTACTTAGAATTGAATCAATCTCACTTTGGATTGCTTCTTTCCAACATGAAGATTCAGAATATGACATTGCTTCCTTGTACGTTTGAGGTTCATGTTCTAACACATATGTGAAAAAATCTGAACCAAATGTCTTGGAAGTCCTAGCCCTTACGCTTCTTCTTGGTTCAACTTCCTCAATCTCATGATGAGTTTCATCTTCATGTGAATTGCTTGATTCTTCTCTTGTCCTTTTAGGGACATTATTCCCTTCATTCCTTTTGTGCGGAAACACGTCTTCAAAGAATGAGGCATCTCTAGATTCCATGATTGTATTTACATGAATATCAGTTATATCAGACTTGAATACCAAAAATCTATAGGCACTACTATTTTGGGCTGGCCCTAAATAGTAATAATCTACTGTTTTTGGTCCAAGTTTGACTTTCTTGGAAGGCGGAACTGGAACTTTTGCCAAGCACCCCCACACTTTGAGGTATTTAAAACTTGGTTTGTGTCCTTTCCATATCTCATATGGAATTTTGTTTAATATGTGATTAGACATATTTAAGGCTTCCCCCCACAAGTTCGTCGGTAGACCAGAGGTTAAAAGCATGGCATTAATCATGTCTTTTAACGTTCTGTTCTTCCTCTCGGCTACACCATTTTGTTGTGGTGAATATGGAGCTTTTGTTTGATGAATTATACCATTTTCGGCACAGAACTATTCAAATGGTGATTCATATTCTCCACCTCGATCAGATCTCAATATCTTGATCTTTTTATTTAACTGATTTTCCACCTCAGCTTTGTACTTTATAAATGACGTAATTGCTTCATCTTTACTATTCAAAAGATATACATAGCAATATCTCGTATAATCGTCAATAAACGTAATAAAGTACTTTTTCCTACTTCTTGTAGGTAATGATTTAAAATCACATAAATCTGTATGAACCAAACCTTGTCATCTCTGTTTTAGTAAGAAAACATAAAATTCTTAAGATGTTATACGTCTAGTATACCAAAACAGAGAATAATCAAATATAAACTCGTCGCACAAGTTTATTACTTAGATTTCCACTACACTGGAATTCTGTATTAATTATAATAACAATATGAATGTTGTAAATAAATTACAACAACAGCGTTATACTATTTTGAATAAATAGTATAACAAAATTAAAGGGTAGAATGTAGAATAAAAGTTCTAACCCGATTTTGTCTGAGGCTCGTCGTAACGATTTCCTTAAGAATTTTATTTCAAAATTCTCCCAAGATACAAAAGACGTAATCTGCACGAGATTATAATGTGTATGATCTTCTGTGTGATAGGACTGAATATGAATTAAGAGATGAAGAGATAGAAGAGATAATTCGGTTTGAAAAATGAGTTAGGAAAGTGATCAGGTTTCCTCCTTATTTATAATCGAATTCCCAACGGCTGCATCCGTTGAGAAAAGTCGCACCTCTTCATTTGCAACGTCAAAAAAGCGTTACTGTTCGCAACAGTCACTTCCTTTCATTTGCAACGCTCCAGAACTGTTGCTGTTTGCAACAGTCGCGTCCGTTCAGTTGCAATGCTCCAAAACTGTTGCTGTTTGCAACAGTCGCGTCCGTTCAGTTGCAACACTCCAGAACCGTTGCTGTTTGCAACAGTCGCGTCCGTTCAGTTGCAACGCTCCAGAACCGTTGCTGTTTAAAACGTCACGTCTCTTCATCGCATCTATTCATATTCAAACAGTAAAACTATTCACTTTTATTTACCAAAAATATAACCGGGCATATTTTTGGTGATGTGGGATATATCTCATTCACCATCTAAAAGGAATTCCAACACATCTTTCCACAACTGCTGATATTACATGAATATTAGAGAATTGTCCTTACACATAAGATTCTCGATTCACAGTAACTCAGAAATGGGTTCTGGGCATTGACCTAATTAAGGAGAAACTGCAAGAAATGACTGTGTGAATTAAATTGAAAAATCTAAGACTGGGACATTAGGATGTTGAAGCTTTGTGTGGAATTAGCAGGCTCGCAAGGATTCCCATTAAAGCTAACAGTACCACTGCATCAATGAAAAGAACAAATTATGCATGTATTCTTGTTGAGATTAACACCACTATAAGGTATCCTGAAACACTTACAGTGAACACTAGTGATGGATAGACATGTACAGTGCAAGTAGAGTATGATTTCAAACCATATATATGCCATACTTGCAAATGATTTGGACATCAAACTGCGAAATGTGCTAAAGGAGAAATATAACAAGCTAGATACAAAGGTGCATAACAAATAGATAAATAACCTCAAGCGAATAAGACATGGCAACTAAAGACTTGTAGTTATACAACTCACTCTTTGTCACTTTAACAACAATCAATGGCGCTATTGATACTCAAGCAAAAACTCATAATGATAACTCTATCAATTCTACTGCTACACATACTACTACAAATACAACCCATGGCACAATAGGAAAAGGCAAATGACACAGAAACGAATGCATGTACTAGTAATCGGTTTGAAGTACTTAGCTCAAAAGACGATGAAGATGATGCTGACTCGGACAACACTACAAAAAAAGAGTTATGTCTCACACAAGAAGAATTCATACATGAATCGGGGTTTATTGACAATGTTGCTCAAAATATTCAAGAGGAAGGAGAAAAGCAACCATAAGACAACAAATTTGCAGCTTATGTATCGAACAACTCTATGTATGACCCAGAACTTTCAGAAGTTGTAGGAAATACAAATGTAAAATCAAAACCGCATAAAAGAGTAACCAGGGCTAGAAAGACTAGTAGGTGACTTTTATTTCCTGGAATGTGAAGGGGATAAACACTGACCTTAAAATGGATCAAGTTTTATCCTTCATGAAATCCAATAAACCAAGTATAATTGGTTCTACCGTAAAATTGTCAAACTTTTTGTCCAAATTGGACGAAAATTAGGATATAGCACATAATAATGATTATGGTTCAAAGGGCATATTATAATGTTATGGGATAAATCAATTTGGAAGGTAAATCTAATTCAAGCGAATACACAACACGTGACATGAACAATTACAAATATGGGAGGATATCCTATGTTCCTAACAATTATGTATGCAAGTAATTTGTTTTCAGATAGAGAATTGCTGTGGCAAGAACTACCTCGTCATGCAAGTGCTGTATATAAAGCATGGCTACTAATGGGGGATTTTAACAACGTGCTTCGACCTAAGGAAAAGAAAGGAGGTCCACCAGTGCCCTTTCCTCATCTTAAAGGTTCTCAAACTATCTACTCACATGCGGCCTTGCAGAAGTTAACATACAAGGTTTTTAATTCTCATTGAGAAGAAGAGGTATAACCACGCATATTGATAAGGTGCTGATAAACAACCCTTTTCTACAACACTTACCTGATTTCGTAGCTACTGCCACTACCTCACCATTGAGTGACCAATACCGCTATCATCATCAAACTACATGCACAAACTATTCAATAGAAGGGGGCACCTTTCAGATATAATAACAGCTGGCATTTAGCAAATGGCTATGAGGATTAGGTAGTAACTATTTTATCAGCGTTTACTTGAGGTTCTGTGATGCACATGCAGATATTGATACACATGCAGATATTGATGCACATGCAGATACACGTCCCAAACGTACCATCCGAAGGCCAGCAAGGTTTCTTGGTCAGCAGGCATCAAATGAATAAAGGCAGGACCACTTTTCAGCACTTCCAGAAATTGCAGCATGCAGCAGCCGTTATAACTAATTCCAGTAATTTTTCTCTTTTCTTTTAAATTAGCAGTTGGTGTGTACACCTGAAATAAAGTTGTATGGACCACTTTTCTTTAACGGTTACAAATGAATGGCTAGGAATTGTCAGTAGTAGCTATAAGAGGAAATGTTGTAATGAGAAATGCATGGAAAATATATGAACTTTCTCCTCTGTTTTCTTCTTTTCTGTATTCTTTCTTCTTCATTTCGCTAATGTCTTCCTCCCCCCATCAGTAGCCCATCAATTTGGTGCTTTCATTTTCCCCACTCCCCTCCCACTACTACACTACCATGGTCCAATCAAACCAAGACAGAAACCAGTCTATCGATGAGGCCATTGCCCAACTCCGCAACGATTCCACCACCCACACAACTTCCATGGATTCAATGCGCTCCGACATCTCTAACCTTCAATCCGACCTTCAAAACTCCATGACCACCCTAACACAAATGATTCAAGACCTTGCTATCAAAGTCACTTCCTCACAACCTCAAACACAAACATCCCCTCAACAATCACCAATCAATGGCCGACCACCACCACTCCTCACAACTCCACTTCATCCAACCTTCCAACCGAACCCAATAGCCATTCGAACCCCAAAATGTGATTTATCTCGCTTTAATGGATCTAACCCCTTGAATTGGATTTTCCAAGCGGAACGATTCTTCACCTTCCACGCCACACCGGACGAACAACGGATCGAACTCTCAAGCTTCTACATGGAAGGACAAGCGTTGACATGGTTTCAATGGATGCACCGGAACAACCAACTTTCTTCATGGTCGACTCTCACAAAAGCTATAGAACAAAGGTTCGGTCCTTCTACCTTTATTAACCCCGAATCTTCTTTATTCAAACTCCGACAAACCGGAACCATCGATGAATATCAAGCCACATTCGAAACCTTAAGCAACCGTATCACATCCCTCTCTCCCGATTCATTCCTCCATTGTTTCCTCTCCGGCTTAAAAACCCCAATCAAAAACGAGCTCCTCATACTCCAACCAACGTCACTTTCCCACGCAATCGACCTAGCAAAACTTGTCGAATCAAAACTCAATGACCAACGCCCAAGCTTCTACAAAAGCCCACGGTCCTTTAATACTCAAAACCCACCCTTATCATTACCAGCACCACCTAATCAATCGGCTATTTCACAAAACTCCTCCAACAACCCACAAAACAACCAAACAACCTCCCCAAACTACCCCATTCGCCGATCTACCTCCTCCGAAATGGCCCACAGAAAGAGCCAGGGATTATGCTTTTATTGTGACAGTAAATATACCCCAGGTCACCGCTGTTCTACCCCGAGAGCCCTTCTTCTCCTTCCCGAGATAGCTCAAGACCCACCAGATTCCGTGATTAACACAAACGACCCAGAACACGATGGGAATTCCGACCCCCCCGATCCCCAAAATCAACCACCTACAGCCGAAACCCTAATAGACCTCTCCTCTAACCTCGCCGACGTCACCCTCCACTCCATGGTCGGCGCGGCTAGCCCTCGCGCTTTGCGCCTCTCAGCCACCATCGCGGGTCAGCAAATCCTAGCTCTAATCGACACTGGGTCGACTCATAATTACATTCACCCACGCGTGGCTTCGTTTCTCAAATTGCCAGTTGAAGAGAAGACCCAATTTTATGTAACCGTGGGAAATGGAGCAAAATTGGTTAGCAAAGGAATATGCAGAGAGGTTCGATTTAAGGTCCAGCAATTTGAGTTTGTAGCGGATCTTCATTTACTTGAGTTCACGGGTGCAGATATTGTTTTAGGGATCCAATGGTTGGAAACACTGGGCCCTATTACCACTGATCACAAATCCTTAACTATGAGCTTCATACACGACCAAAACCTTATTACCTTATCCGGCCTCACTGATTTTTCCCAGCCCAAACAAGTCTCTCTACACCAACTAAAACGACTTGACTCAACGAACTCTATTGCCACATATTTTCACCTACATATCAACCCACTACCACTCTCACCTCAAAACCCAACAGAAAACATCCCACCTCCTATCCAAAAACTTCTAGACAAACACCATTCCATATTTCAAAAACCAACCGAGTTACCTCCTCACCGTACCTTAGACCACCACATCAATTTAAAACCTAACCACTCACCCGTAAACGTCCGTCCATACCGATATCCTCACTTCCAAAAAAATGAAATCGAAAAACAAATCCGTGAAATGCTCCACACAAAACTCATCCAACCTTCTACTAGCCCTTTTTCCTCACCCGTCCTTCTTGTCAAAAAAAAGGATGGAACATGGCGTTTTTGCGTTGATTATAGGGCTCTCAACGCCATTACAATCAAAGATAGATTCCCCATCCCAACCATCGACGAACTTTTGGACGAACTCCATGGTGCTATGTATTTTACCAAATTGGACCTACGAAGTGGCTATTTCCAAGTACGTGTTCACCCTTCCGACATCCACAAAACAGCATTCCGAACACACGAAGGACATTATGAGTTTGTCGTCATGCCCTTTGGCCTCACAAACGCCCCATCAACCTTCCAAGCAACCATGAATAACATATTCAACCCGTACCTTCGAAAATTCATTCTAGTCTTCTTCGACGACATCCTCATATATAGCCCCAACCTAACCACACACATCTCACACTTACAAACCACTCTTCAAATACTAACCAACCACAAATTTTTCATCAATCTCTCCAAATGTGCCTTCGCCCTCACCGAAATTGATTATTTGGGTCATATTATTTCGGGCCAAGGAGTCCAAGTCGATCCAAAAAAAATCCAAGCTATGCTCGATTGGCCACTCCCACATAACACTACGGAACTTCGTGGTTTCTTAGGTCTTACGGGATACTACCGTAAGTTCATCCAAAACTACGCCAAAATCGCCAACCCACTTACCAACCTACTCAAAAAAGACGCCTTCCTTTGGACCAATTCCGCAACCGACGCTTTCAATGCTCTTAAACAAGCTGTTACCACCACCCCAATTTTAGCCTTACCCGACTTCAACCAAACCTTCTCCATCCACACCGATGCCTCCATAACCGCTATCGGCGCCGTCCTATCCCAAAATAAGCACCCGATTTCCTACTTTAGCAAAACTCTTCCCCCCCTCCTCCAACGCGTATCCACCTATAGCCGAGAAATGTACGCCATTACTTCCGCCGTCAAGCGTTGGCGTCATTATCTCCTTGGGCGCCACTTCATAATCATCACCGACCACCAAAGTTTACGCCAACTTATGACCCAAATAATACAAACGCCGGAGCAACAACGATGGCTGACTAAGCTACTGGGGTTCGATTTCACAATAGTATACCAACCTGGACGTTCCAACAAAGTAGCAGATGCACTTTCCCGATGGACCTCCACAGCCCAGCCCATTACCGAATCTACCCAATATAATCCTTCTGCCACAAATCCCTTACTCACAAAACACGCTATTTCCAAATCCTCCAGTACACAAATCAATACTTCTCCCTCCTCCGTAACAAAAACAGACCCACTTACCCCATTCCCCCCACCAGAATTTCCACCGCCCCAGCCGCAACCAAACCCTCACCTGATTTTGACAACTCCCTCTTCGCCACAGCCAACCAGCACCACATCGCCGAACTCACAGCAACACCCAGCCCTAACCACCATCAAACCGGCCCTGCATCATCCCGCGGCAACGTCACCTCACCTCCACACCATCCTAACACCCAGATTCATCCTCACCGAGCAAATCAAGGCGGCAACAGCAACCGATCCCGTCGCACGACAATTACAGCAGCAAGCGGCAACGGGTTCAGCTCACATCCAAGTCCGCAATGGGTTGTTGTTATACGACGGCAAAATCTTCGTTCCTGATGTCCAGAATCTTCGACAGCAAATTATTGCAGCCCTGCACGGATCCAAACTTGGGGGACACTCAGGTATCAAAGCAACCCTTGCTCGTATATCTTCTAACTTTTATTGGCCCAAGTTGTCTACCTCTATCAGGGAATTTGTCAATAAATGCTCCACCTGCTTGCAATCAAAACCGGAAAACACCCCACCCAAAGGGCTCCTACAGCCGCTGCCCATTCCTACTCGTATTTGGGAGGATATCTCAATGGATTTCATTACACACTTACCACCATCTTCCGGCAAAACCGCGATCTGGGTAATAGTCGACCGTTTGTCGAAATATAGCCATTTTATTGCCCTGCCTACCTCCAATTCTGCTGCACAACTAGCCCATTACTTCATACAGGAATATGTGCGCTTACATGGATTTCCCCGTTCGATTGTCTCCGATAGAGATCGGGTATTCGTTAGTCACTTTTGGAAGGAACTCTGCCGCATACATGGCACCGACTTGAAAATGAGTAGCGCCTACCATCCGCAAACGGATGGCCAAACCGAAGTCGTGAACCGTTGCTTGGAAACCTATTTACGAGCACTAGTAGGCGACACTCCCAACCGATGGGTTCAGTTCTTACCGTGGGCCGAGTGGTGGTACAATACTAATCACCATTCTTCCCTTAACACTTCTCCCTTTCAAGTAGTATATGGCAGACCCCCGCCAGCTCTTATGGACTATTGTGAAGGCAGCAGCAACTTACAAGAACTAGATGAATGGCTTACTGACCGCGATTCCCTACTTAAACAAATCAAAGCAAATTTGGTGAAAGCTCAAACAAGAATGACGAATCACGCCAATCAACACCGCACGGATAAAGAGTTCGACGTCGGCACTTGGGTCTTCGTGCGCCTCCAACCCTATCGCCAAACATCCCTAGGTACCACACACCATAAACTGTCCCGCAAATATTTTGGACCTTATGAGATTATCGAAAGAATTGGCGCGGTTGCTTACAAACTTCGCCTACCCCTCGAATCCAAAATCCATCCCGTATTTCACATCTCTCTCCTCAAATACTGCCCTAACCCGCAATCAACCACACCAACCCACCTACCTCCACTGACTCACGAAGGCCACCCAGCATATCAGCCAGCAAAAATACTTGCTCATCGCCACCTGACACCCACTGCACATCAAGTTCTTATACAATGGCAAGACTTGGACCCATCCGAAGCCACTTGGGAGGATTATGCACAAATAACTCGCAGTTTTCCTCACCTCAACCTTGAGGACAAGGTTACTTTTGAAGGGGAGGGTATTGATGCACATGCAGATATTGATACACATGCAGATATTGATGCACATGCAGATACACGTCCCAAACGTACCATCCGAAGGCCAGCAAGGTTTCTTGGTCAGCAGGCATCAAATGAATAAAGGCAGGACCACTTTTCAGCACTTCCAGAAATTGCAGCATGCAGCAGCCGTTATAACTAATTCCAGTAATTTTTCTCTTTTCTTTTAAATTAGCAGTTGGTGTGTACACCTGAAATAAAGTTGTATGGACCACTTTTCTTTAACGGTTACAAATGAATGGCTAGGAATTGTCAGTAGTAGCTATAAGAGGAAATGTTGTAATGAGAAATGCATGGAAAATATATGAACTTTCTCCTCTGTTTTCTTCTTTTCTGTATTCTTTCTTCTTCATTTCGCTAATGTCTTCCTCCCCCCATCAGTAGCCCATCATTCTGTAATCTAGAAATTAATCGTTAAACTTAGAAAAATAAAACAGAATCTCAAACAGTGAAACAAGACAAGACAAAAGGACACAGATACATTGACAAATTTGGAATCAGACTATAGTGACAAATTATTGGCTATAGATAATAATCCAGAGGATGTCTTATTATATAATGAACCGATACATGCAGGCAATGCTTTAAAAAAGAAAATGCACAAAAAATATGTTGATGCAGTGCATAAATCAAAAATTAACAGGCTCAATAAAGGCGACTCTAATTTAATGTTCTTCTGCCAAAATGACTATGAGGAAATATAGAAACAACATAAAATCAATATATAATGACATAGGAGAATTGGTATTTGATGTAGTTCAAATTCAAGATCAGGCAGTCTACTACTATACTAATTTATTCAATATTCAACAAATACAGAACTTTTATACTAAAAACATACGGTGTAGAAAAGTGATAAATGAACAAAGTGCGCAAAATCTACTACAATCAATATCAGAAAAAGAAGTACACATCATAGTATTCTCAAATAAAGATGACAAATCTCCAAAACCTGATGGTTTCTCATCTAAGTTTACAAGCTACATTGGGCACAAATCAAAGATGAGTTAACTCTAGCCGTGAATTATGTTTACGTATTTGCTAATATACCTGAAGTTTTGACGCAGCGGATATTTCAAAAACAATGTAGATCGATGAAAGTAGCAGTCGATGGATTGATGAATGCTGAATTGCCCGAATTCGTTGATCCGAAGATACCGAACTCTAGCTATCTCGAACTCGTTGATCGCGCACGATACCGGGTTCAAAGATCTTCAATTCTTCAAGCGTTGATCAAACGCACTTGATTCCGCGAATCGGCTTCTACAATCGTTGAATCGAGCGCACTCGATTATCCGAAAGAGGAGATAGGAGATTACACTCAACTACCAATTTGAAATGAAAGCACAAAGCAATCAAAAGAGAATTTTATTCAATATTCAACAACCTTTACAAATGACTTCACTTGCCTATTTATAGGCTACAACACACCAAAACAGAAAAAGTACAAGTCTTAAGTCGGCAACCGACTTATCAACCTTGCCGACTTAACATAAGTCGCCTTATTTACACACAGTTCAAAAAGCTTAAAAAAAAATACAAGTACTAAGTCGGTTCCGAGTTACAGCTTACGACCTACGACTTAACAAAGACTCCGACTTAACAAACAGACAAAAACATCAAAGAAAATACAAGTACTTAAGTCGTTGCCGACTTAAAAATGCTACGCGACTCAACTTAGTAGCGACTTAAGGAATCAACGGTCCAGCTTAACTCGGCAGCAGAAATCAACGGCAACAAGTCTTCGGCGACTTAAAACATGCGCATCTCAGATTAGTGGTTTCAAGAAATCAACGGTCCAGCTTAACTCGGCAGATCATCCAACGGCATCAGGGCTTTCGCGACTTAAAATTTCGACCGACTTAAATAAGTCGTAACTCGGTGCCGACCTATCACTTTTCTTAAGTCGGTGCCGACTTAACACTTGTGCCTTGTAACTCGGTGCCGACTCATCACCTTCCTTAAGTCGGTGCCGACTTAACACTTCACCAGTTGGCTCTGTTTTCTTTCTGCATAACTCGGTAGATAGTTCAGGCGACTTAACTAAGTCGTAACTCGGCAACAACTTATTCCCTGCTTTGTTAAGTCGTACACTTGTCAAAACTAAGTCGTTAACTCGGCAGCGGCTTAAACCTTTGCATTTTCCAACTGTTCTTCCCGTAGTCTTAGGTCGTAACCCTGCACGTTTCTTAAGTCGTAGATGACTCATAGCTTCTTCCATAAGTCGGTCACGACTTATACTTCCTTCCTTAAGTCGGTTACGACTTATGCCTTCCCCTTTGGTTGTCCAGATGAGTCGTGGACGACTCATCACCGCCTCCTTAAGTCGTAGACGACTTATACCCTGTGCTGCATCATCACTAAGTCGTATAGTACGACTTAGGCTATCTCGTGTACGACTCATGCCTTGGGCAAATATTTGATTCATGTCAAAATGCTATTTGGGCAAAGAATCAATTACAAGGAAGATACATATATGAGAGATGTTGTCAACTTGATATTCAATTTTATAAAAAAATTGATAATGAGAATCAAAATGAAAATATATTGATGGAAAATAAGTTTGCATCTGACCTGGGTTTCATAAGAAATAAACTTAATGAGATGATGGTTATTACAGAGGGAATGCAAGATAGAATAAAAGCAATGAATTCTTCAAGTCTGTTCTGTAACGCTGCTGCTAACTCTACAATCAGTTCTTTCCCTTCAGATCGCTCCAGATCTGACACTGCCAAACCGATTCCAACTTCTCTAACTTCACTATCAGTCACTAATGTGGATTTTACAACATCAGCTGCTCCTCTACCGCAACCACTACCGCAATCCAGATCTGCGGCGCCAATGCAAATACAAGCTGCACCACAACAAACATCACCACCGAGCCTCTCCAAACTACCACTTACGTCATCCACATCAAAGCCGACACCACCTGCTGCTTCTCCGACCACTACTAAATCTGCACCTCTTTTCTCTCCTTCAGTTCGCACAAAAACAGGCACTATCATAGACGTCAAGCAATTATCAGTTTGCTATGGTCAGCAGCCTGTAATTTTAGTGGGCTTTAAAACTCCTCAAAGCCCATTGGAAATTTCTATTACTCAGCTGGGAAAGATTAGCAGTGATTCACTCCATGGTCCGAATTTATATGGTGGAATCAAGATGCAATTCGACTGTCAAACCTCATTTGCAAGGATTAAACAGTATGGTCATATACTGTTTGATGTTATGCTCGAAAGGGACGCCAAGGGGATTTTTGAAAGAACAATGTTCATTTTTGATCCCGGTGGTGACATATTTGACGCTAAAGATTTCCTTAGTATATGGTCTAACCATGTCGAATAGCTTAATAAATGGTTGTAGCAAGAAAATGCTCAATAAGTTTTACAAGTGTTTTTCCGACCTTGAGGACAAGGTCATTTTCAAGGGGTCGGTAATGATACGGCTTGGCCTAAGCATCCTACAAGAAGTCTTCACATTATGAAGAATAATACTAGCATAGGATACTAATATTAGAGGCCAGTGCATTTTCTTTGCCAGCAAATGCAACTTGCAAACTTTAGTAACAAACTTTTGCTTTATTAAAAATGAATATGTGGCTAGTAATGTTTCCACAATTCGGTTGGACCACGTGTCCTTAGTTTGTTATAGGAATTTCTAGAATGATTGTAGGAAGTTCTATATATTTGGCTGTAAGGTAATGAAATCGGGGAAATGAATTAATGAAATATTTTCATCTTCTTTAATGTTTCTTCCTCATTCTTCCTTTTGATATCTTCTGGATTCCTCTCCTTCTCTTTTTCCGTCTAAATTCCTATCATCGTCATTACCAGTGAAATATTTGGGGTTCATGTATCCCCAATTATCTACAATACTCTGAATGCACAACATTATACCAAAGGAGTATGGATAGATTTGATAATTGGGACAACAACTAATCTCCATGGCAGGCAGATCAGAGTTGATTCGTTCAGTTATTACTCCAATGGTTCTATATTTGTTGCTAGTCTACCATATGCCAACTGCCACACTACTTAAATTAGATGGTATATGTGATGATTTTTTCTTGGCATGGAAAAATATATAAAATTGCATGTAGAAAACTTGGGGGGGGGGGTTGGTCTTAAAAACTTTCATGAACTCAGAACTACTGCATGTTTGAAATTAATTTGGCGATTACACTTCAGGAATAACATGTGGTCACACTGGATGAAGAATAAATACTATAACAATACAACTTTCTGGCAATTAAAATACAATAACAATATGTCATTTATGATGAAGAGCATAATTAAACATAGCGAAGTGTTAGAAGTTATGAATTAGTCTTTGTTGTTCTAGTTCTTAGGATAGAAACTAGTGTTTCCTAAAATAATGCATTATTACCTATTTAATAGGTTTGCAGTTTAATGTTTTAGTCTATTTAAAAGCTTTGTAATTTCAATCGTTAAAAATATCTTAATACAATGTAGTTTGTTTTTGCTTTAATGTTTGATCTCTCTCCCTCCTCTCTATATTAAATCTTAACATGGTATCAGAGCTGGGAGGGAGGGAGAGAGAGAGCCGCAGGGCTGAGAAAAAAAATATTAGCTAGAGTAAAATCCCTAAACCAAAAAAATAGGAAAATAAATCAAATCGATTTTGGCCGAAAAGTAAATTAGACTTCACCCTCGAATCAAATCCTACAGGCGCGCCTTCACCACCCAAACAAATTCTAGTCGTCACTGCTGTAGTTGTCTACAGGTGCCGCCGATTAATACCTAGAAGTCGTGTCCCCTTGCCTGGAATGGAGAGCCGCTGCTTATGTATGAATGTTGTTGAAGTATTGCTGCCGCCTGAAACTTGCGCCGTCGCCCGAAGCTCGGTCACCTGCAAATCCTCACTGCTGCAGCTTCCTGGAAACTTGAACGTCGATTGGAGGTTTTTCTGTTGCCGCCTGAAATTGCTGAAGGTTGCATCGCTGTCCAAGGTTGATGGTGCAAAGATTAGATGCCACCTGAAGCTTGCCCCTGATGATATATGTGTGTCGTAGGTTACAAAGATGCTGATGTCGATGACTCCCTAGTGTTATGCCTGGAACTGCTGCTGTTCAACAAAGGAGTTATTGCATGTCATGGTTGAAAGAGGGGTCTGGTAAGAGAGACTGAAATTTTGTTTTGACGTTGAGAGATATTGTTAGGTAATGCTGTGTTGGTACATCAGTAATTAGACTCTGAGTTGCTCAGTGGATGATGGTGGTTGTGACAAAGTAGCGATTGAGATATTATGTGGGTGGAGTTTGATGATGTATGGCTAGGGTTTTTTGGTTTTAATTTATGTGCTTGGTAGTTAAATGAAATGATACAGTATTGCAACCAGAATATATTTCTTCTGTTATTGTACTCGGCTGGATATATAAAGCCCATTTACTCATTCTCTGTTTTATATAAATAGAGCAGTATATTATAGAAACAATTATTCAATTCTATTGCATTAATAAAAGTAAAAACTCTTTTCATTTACAACTTGCACAATTTGACAGTTGTATTAGATATTTTATAACAACTGTTCGGTTGTAGCAGTTGTAACAAATGTAATTTTAACAACTGTAATTGTACAGCAGTTGTAATATATGTCTATAACAACCGATTTGTTTGTGGCAGTT
Organism: Allium fistulosum; assembly: GCA_030737815.1. NCBI lineage: Eukaryota > Viridiplantae > Streptophyta > Magnoliopsida > Asparagales > Amaryllidaceae > Allium > Allium fistulosum. The sequence goes on along the minus strand of CM060902.1, from coordinate 1,125,468,019 downwards.
GTAAATATTTATGTACAACAACTGTTATTGACAGTAGTCTCCCCGGATTACAGAAAATTACAACTTCCCCCCTTTATTTTCATTTGCCCGCTCATTACATCGAAGAAAAATAAAATTGGCCCCAAATTTTTAAATCTAAACCCTAGCCCATCCCGCTTCTCTGCTTTGCCATCCACGAATTAAACCACTCTCGCTGAAATTGATGAAACCATCTTCCAAACCCTATCCGACTACTCTCCGCCATCTGCTCGCCTCCGTCACCTGTCTCTATTGCTACTTTCGTTTGCTTGCTTCGTCTTCGTTGCTCGTCTCCGTTGCCACCCACGTTTGCTTGTTGTTGTTGCTGCTCGCTTGTGTTTGTCGCGGTCGACGAAGCTATAGGTATGTTGCTACCCGCGATTTAATTGATTTTATTTGGTTCTTACTGTTATTTGTTGATTATCATTATTGATAGTTAAATGACTCTTTACCATTTCACATCAAATGCTAGATTTAGGTTTATTTATTTTGATGAAAATATGTATATCCAATTCATTTTTGTTAGCACCAGTGAAAGTGATTTTTGTTAGCACCAGTGAATCTTCGAGCATAAAGCCAAGCAATTTACAATATTTTAAGTTTCAACTCACAAGCTTAAAATCAACGTTTCAAAAAAATTAATTTAACATTGTTTGTGGCAACAAAAAAAAAATATTTGTGTTAAAATAAAAATAAAGTGATCTATACCAATCTAGGAAAGTTAAAATAAAGTAATAAAAAAGATTGTGGTAGTGAGTCCAATGGAGGGTTTCCAAATGAGAGTTGACACACTTCAAACTCAACATAGGCAAATCATACACCTTTCTCCATCTGCAAACACCCAGCTTTTTAATACACTTGTTACTGGCTTGAAGCCAGTGGCTTCTACACTTTCACTTTTGTTAGGTATAAGAAAAACACTTGGTGTAATCCTGATCAACTTTACAGGACCATTCATGCGACAAAATAATAATTCTTTGAATCTAATTCTGCTTCAATATGTTGCCCAAGCATATTGTATGCTCCATTAATTAATAATATAATGACAACAGATAGCAAATTGAATCTGATTCTGCTTCAATATTTTTGTTTTTGTTATATATATATATATATATATATATTGTCTGCTGTGACCCATCATAAGCCAGCATGAGTCATAAGACAACAGTTTTTTTTTTCCTTCTGAACTTTTAACCCTTAAAAATCATAAGCCAGCATGAGTCATGAAAAATATTCATTTTATGTCGATTTGGAATGCAATTTGGAAAGAATAAAAGTTTTAGAAACTATTACAAATTTTGCATAGATGATTTTGCTAATGAACATTTCATCAAAAACTCACTTGGATTAAGAAAGTTATTGCATAGAAAAAAAAGTGAGTTGATTTTAGGAGGATAAATAAGAGCGGATCTATACCTCTCCTACGTTCATATATGCATACACACATATATTATATATGCACATATGTTGGTTCCAGCTTGCACTGTTCAGATGCCAAGATATGAACATTAATACACATTTATTAACCATCCTCCAGTGGTCATAACTCATACTGCATGTGACCACTGTAACAATTTTTACTATATTCAGTTTCCAGTTTCGAATTCACTATGCATATGACAGTAAATCAATAATGTACTCAAAAGAAATGAAAAGAAAACATGCACTAAAGAAAAGAAAGAATGCGATGGGAGAACAACTGTACTACAAAATATATACAAGGAGGGGGCTCACCTGTGTTGGATACAGGTAGCAGATAGGCCCATTGAAGGGTTAGAGGATTTTGGTGCGTATTGGAGACAATTCACACATGACCATGTCTGTTCTATATGCTCCTTGCATTTGCTTTGCACATTCCTTTTTCCTCATAAGGGGAAACACTTGTACATGTTCATCATCTATTTTTTCTTTCAAAATTCTGTACAATGGATGATGGTGGAGTCTCCATGCAAAAAAAGGATTTTTTTCCTAGATATGCGAACTATTTGTTTGGGACACCTTTTGTTTTCTTTATAAAAGGATAAAGAGCTTACAACCCTCCAATGCAAGTCTTATCTCCATTTTTGTTAGCACCAGTGAATGTGATTTGCTAGCATTCGATTTCTGATTGAATGACTGCAGATTTGTGCACTAGTAGATGATAGAGTCCGTGGTCACTAGTTTCTTGATGAAGTACATGTAAAGAATGGACTATTTAAAACTTACTAGTTTTAAAACTTACATGTAAAGAGCATATGTACAGACATTTTAATCCTCCTGAGTTTAATTCTTGTTTTAAAGCTTGATGTTGATTTTATTGAATTACTTTGCCCCTTCTTCTTCTGATTTATTCTTTTCTTTTGACTCTTAGAACCTGACTTGGATTTTCTTCTGCCTCATGTTTTTTTTTCTTTGAAGTTTTGTTTGCAACTGAATTTGTCTTCAGGTTTTGTTTCTTTAATTTGAAACTTACTTTTATTTCAGATTTTTGTAGAGAGGGATTTAAGAATTTGAGCTTGAAGATGATTCTTTCCTTCTTTTATTTTACTGACCATGCCTATCATCTTCAACCCAGTGCAACAGTAGTCCACTGCACTACTTCTTATACTTGTACACACTTCAAACTCAACCAGACAAACCAAGCTTCCCATCGAAATCAAACATCTCATCAATCGCCGAAACCCAAATCGAAACAAACCCAGAACCACAAATCGCAACCTCAATTCAAATGCCGCCAATTGATTTGTGTTTCGAATTCAATTCATGAATACAAATATTTTCATAAATTATATCTGTTTTACCTTTTTCCTCCCAAAATTATTTTAATTGTGTTTACCCATTTCTAATTTCCCCCCTAAAAAATATGGACAAATCTAGTAGAACAATAATAAAATATTTTACATCTTCAATCAATTTAAAAAAAACATCCATGCCATATTAATATGTGCGCTTTCATGTTTATGTGTAATTTGACAAATAAAGACTTAAGATGAATCACGAATGGAACAGATCATCTAAAATTGTAGGAAAAGATTTTTATCCCAGATGCAATAGGATATTTCTTACATATGCATTATTTGAACAGTTTAATATCAGTAATATAAATCAATTTGTTAATGCAGGCAAGGGAGGAACATCTGCGTAAATTCTTTGAAGAGACTGGTGGAGTGACCGCGATACGAATATTGAAGGATAAATTCACTGGAAAATCACGGGTACATCTTCATCTTATTAAGCACACATAAAACACTCAAAAACAATAAAAGTAGTTGCACCAACACTTGTCTTGCTTCCACACAAACATGAACAGGAGCACAACAAGTGTAAGCAATTGCTGTGTGATATTATATTCCTGGTCCTGTGTTGTTTTTTGTGCATGTGAACTGACATCTCCCGTATTTGTATATTTGTTTTCATATGTGATCATGTTAAGCATATCTGCATTGATCATATAAAGGTTCATGGTATCACGGATAAACTTTAGACGTTAAGGTTAAAAGTTAGCATTATATGAGAGAGTTATAAAAGATGGGGAAAGGTAGGTAGCAGTAGTTATAGATGTTGTATGGTAGCAGTATCGATGATATACATCTAATCAAGACTATGGATTTTTGTGGCTGCATGCCAATTAAGCTTGAACATATATTTGTATTTTAAATCCCACATACCATGAATCATTGTTGGAAATACACCTGTGCAGGGGTTGGCATACGTTGACTTTTCAGATGAAGAACACCTTGCTGCTGCCATTGCTAAAACCAAGCAAAGGCTGCTTGGTCAGAAATTAAGCATCGCTTGTTCTGATCCTCAACAAAGCAAAAAAAGAGCCTCTGCTTCTGCCAGTTCATCTAGAGGCCGAGGTACCCGTATTTCTCTTCATGCATTCACCATGAAGCAACTTTAGTCCTTTGTACTAAAATAATCATATATGATTACCTATTATATATCAGGTAGAGGAGCAGTAAACAAAAGTGATCGCTCTAGTTCAAGGCCAGATAGAGGTGAAAGTGAAGTAAAACTAATTGGGAAGAATACTTTTGCTGCTCCTAGAAACTTTATAAGACCACTTGGGGTTATGGATATTAGACGTCTTAAGGCTGCCACTGAGGACACCGAAGTGCCAAAATCTAATGATGTGTTTCGAGTTATAGTTTCAGTTTCAGTTTTTTATTTGACTCATTTCATTTCATGCCCGAGTGTTAAAAATATTTATCTCAATCCCAACTATACCCTTACTAATGCTATATTTGTTCAAATAATTTCAGAGCTCGAAGCAAGCAAAGAAAAGATCAAAAAAACAAAGTCTGGCTGCACTTGCAGCTGCTCGTGGTCTAACTGAAGCTAATGGTGGGGACGAATGTTGCTTGGTATAAGGAATTTATCTCTTTTAATTAGTATGTATATGTACTCTTACTGAAACATGTTTGGATTTAGTTGTGTTTTGTATTGAACTTATGAATTCATAGATGGTGTAAACTCGAATTGTTTTCGATTTTCTTGAATGCAAATGTTTTGTGTTGTTTCAAGTAATTTGCATGATTGTGTATAATATTAATGAAATTTTGGTTTTAGTTATGATATTAAGAAATTTATAGCAGTTGTCATAAGATGATTATGGTTGTTTATAGCAGTTGTAAAAATGTTTATTGCAACTGTTATTGTTAGTTGTATTTCATCCTTTTACAAGTGCTAAAAGCCGTTGTAAAAAGCCTTTTACAACTGCTAAAAGCAGTTGTAAATGGTTTTCCGCAGTGTAAATAAGTTTTTTACAACTAGCAGGGGCAGTTGTAAAAGACCTTTTGCAACCGCTAAAAGCAGTTGTAAGTAGTCATTTACAACTAACATGTGGCAGTTGTAAAATAAGTTTCTACAACTGCTTCTGCAACTGTTCAAGACAGTTGTAAAATAATTGGGATCTATTACAACTGCGGATATAACGACTGGCGGGTGCCAGTTGTAATAGACTTATTACAACTGTTTTTAGCAGTTGCGAAAAGGTATTTTTGTTGTAGTGAAAAATATATAAAATTGTATGTAGAAAACTTTGGGGGGGGGGGGGTTGGTCTTAAAAACTTTCATGAACTCAGAACTACTGCATGTTTGAAATTAATTTGGCAATTACACTTCAGGAATAACATGTGGTCACACTGGATGAAGAATAAATACTATAACAATACAACTTTCTGGCAATTAAAATACAATAACAATATGTCATTTATGATGAAGAGCATGATTAAACATAGCGAAGTGTTAGAAGTTATGAATTAGTCTTTGTTGTTCTAGTTCTTAGGATAGAAACTAGTGTTTCCTAAAATAATGCATTATTACCTATTTAATAGGTTTGCAGTTTAATGTTTTAGTCTATTTAAAAGCTTTGTAATTTCAATCGTTAAAAATATCTTAATACAATGTAGTTTGTTTTTGCTTTAATGTTTGATCTCTCTCCCTCCTCTCTATATTAAATCTTAACATGGTATCAGAGCTGGGAGGGAGGGAGAGAGAGAGCCGCAGGGCTGGGAAAAAAATATTAGCTAGAGTAAAATCCCTAAACCAAAAAAATAGGAAAATAAATCAAATCGATTTTGGCCGAAAAGTAAATTCGACTTCACCCTCGAATCAAATCCTGCAGGCGCGCCTTCACCACCCAAACAAATTCTAGTTGTCACTGCTGTAGTTGTCTACAGGTGCCGCCGATTAATACCTAGAAGTCGTGTCCCCTTGCCTGGAATGGAGAGCCGCTGCTTATGTATGAATGTTGTTGAAGTATTGCTGCCGCCTGAAACTTGCGCCGTCGCCCGAAGCTCGGTCACCTGCAAATCCTCACTGCTGCAGCTTCCTGGAAACTTGAACGTCGATTGGAGGTTTTTCTGTTGCCGCCTGAAATTGCTGAAGGTTGCATCGCTGTCCAAGGTTGATGGTGCAAAGATTAGATGCCACCTGAAGCTTGCCCCTGATGATATATGTGTGTCGTAGGTTACAAAGATGCTGATGTCGATGACTCCCTAGTGTTATGCCTGGAACTGCTGCTGTTCAACAAAGGAGTTACTACATGTCATGGTTGAAAGTGGGGTCTGGTAAGAGAGACTGAAATTTTGTTTTGACGTTGAGAGATATTGTTAGGTAATGCTGTGTTGGTACATCAGTAATTAGACTCTGAGTTGCTCAGTGGATGATGGTGGTTGTGACAAAGTAGCGATTGAGATATTATGTGGGTGGAGTTTGATGATGTATGGCTAGGGTTTTTTGGTTTTAATTTATGTGCTTGGTAGTTAAATGAAACGATACAGTATTGCAACCAGAATATATTTCTTCCGTTATTGTACTCGGCTGGATATATAAAGCCCATTTACTCATTCTCTGCTTTATATAAATAGAGCAGCATATTATAGAAACAATTATTCAATTCTATTGCATTAATAAAAGTAAACTCTTTTCATTCTCTTTTAATAACATTTCTGAATTCATCAAACCACTTCAAATTCTATCATGGTATTAGAGCTGAGGACAGAAGCATCTACAGCTTTATGCAATAACTGATCCATTAGAGAAATCTCATCATTTGGATCAGCCTACCCATCAGAATACTTTCATCATCACTTGGGGTAAGGAATCTGTTCAAAGAATCTACTGCCTTGCCAAGATTAACAATCGGCTGTAGAGAATTCTCATAAAAACAGATTCAAGAATCAAGAAAGAAAATCAGAAATCCAGTCAGAAAAGAGAACAGAAACCCATCAATCAAAAAAAAGGTAAGTGCCATACCAGGAGTAATCAGAGAAGCCTCATCATATTGCTCGGTTGCAACATACCTGTTGAAAGAAGAATTTCTTAATTTCACCATATTTCTGAGTTCTTTCTTTCTCAATTCCAATCTTGAAAGAAGTTTCTTCATGGCTGAAGGAAGCAATGCAACATCAGGTAATGATACTAACACTTCATCGCAATCCATGGATGTTACTGACAATTTGATCAAAACTGTAATTAGCCCACACTCCAATCTCATCACTGCACATCTTGAAGATGACAATTATCTTCTCTGGAAAGTGCAAGTTGAAACTGCTGCAAGAGGATATGGTCTTGACGGATACATCCTAGGCATGATAGCCACTGCACCCAAGTTTATCACTAATCAAGAAAACAAAACAGTGAGTAATGAGGAATATGTCAAATTTCAAAGGCAAGACAGTTTAATAAGTTCTTGGTTGCTTTCTTCAATCAGTGTAAAGTTGTTACCACAAGTTATAGGGTGCAAAACAGCAAATAAAATCTGGACTACAGTAGAAAGAATCTTCAATACACAATCAGCAGCCAAAATAATGCATTACAAAAGGCAATTACATAATATAAGGAAAGATAGTCAACCCATGAAGGAATACCTCTACAAGATCAAGAATACTTGTGATCTGCTTGAGGCTGCAGGACATAAGATGTCCAATATAGAGCATGTTTTAACAATACTGAGTGGGTTAGGAGATGAATATGGGGTAGTGGTGGCAGTTATTGCATCACAAGAAACACTGCCCACTATTGATTATGTTCACTCCATACTCTTGGCTCATGAAGGAAGACTAGACTACAAGAAACCCTCAGATACAGACATGTCTATCAACTATGCTTCAAATAGTAAAAACAGAAATCAGAACTATGGAAGAACAGATCAGCAATCACAGAGGGGAGATCAGACAGCCAGGGGAAGAGGCAGAGGAAGATTTAATGGCAACAACAAACCAAAATGTCAGATATGCGAAAAAGTTGGACACACTGCTGTAAAATGCTATTTCAGATTTAATGCAAATTATGTGCTAGGTCAGGGACCAAACAATCAGAGAGATAACAACTACAATGCAAACATGGCACAAGTACAACTGGATTCAAGCAAACAACCCAGTGGAAACAGAAATCAAAATCTGGATGAAATTGCTAAAGCTGATCACATTCAAGATGAGTCATGGTATCCAGACTCAGGGGCAACAAACCACTTAACAAGCAACATAGAGAATATAAATCTGGGCTGCAGAGAATACAGAGGTAAACAATCTATTACTATGGGAAATGGCAAAGCAATTGAGATCACACACACTGGCAATACTCATATCAAAGGTAAAAGACAATTATACTTCAATAATCTGTTAAGAGTACCCAGTATTAAGAAAAACCTGTTGAGTGTCTCTCAATTTGCTCATGATAATAATGTCTATTTCGAATTTTATCCAAATTATTGCCTAGTTAAAGATATACTAACTAAGGAAATACTCTTGCAGGGTAATGCAGTAAATGGTATATACAAGTTCAATCTGACTAATAGCAAAGATTCAAATCAAAGAATGACAAATTGTAATAACAATGAATTGCAGTCATGTGAAACCAGTAGAAATAACTTTGACCTTTGGCACTACAAACTAGGTCATCCTTGTACAAGTATTGTAAAACAGGTTCTTAAAGAAAATAAAATTTCTTTTGATGATATAACTTTGCCATATATATGTCCTTACTGTCAAATGGGCAAAAGCCACAAATTAGCTTTTGCAGATTCTGTAACAGAATACAAAGTACCTCTTGAATTGATTTCAACAGATTTGTGGGGTCAATCACCTATCTGTTCAGATTATGGGTATAAGTATTACATATCCTTTATTGATGCATGTACAAGGTACACTTGGATATACTTTTTAAAATCCAAGGCAGAAACTTATAATGCTGTTATATATTTTATCACTCAAGTTGAAAAGCAGACCAATCATAAGGTCAAGATCATTCAGAGTGATGGGGGTACTGAATATAAGTCCCTCAGTAAATATTTTCTAGATAATGGTATAGTTCATAGAATCACATGTCCCTACACATCTGAACAAAATGGCATGGTTGAAAGAAAACATAGGCACATTGTTGAGACTGGCGTGACCTTACTAGCACAAGCATCACTATCTTTAAAATTCTAGCCATATTCCTTCAGTACTGCTGTTTATTTAATAAATAGACTTCCAACCAAAGTACTGAATGGAATAAGTCCCTTAGAAAAGTTCCTAGGTGTCAAACCAGACTATCAAAACCTAAAAACTTTTGGATGCTTGTGTTTTCCCTATCTAAGACCATACAACAACCATAAACTAAACTTTATATCTCAACCATGCAAATTAAAAGGTTATCCAACTAAACAGAAAGGATATAAGTGTTTAGATGGGACAGAAAAAATATTTATAAGCAGACATGTAGTCTTTAATGAGAAAATATTTCCTTTTGCCAATGCTAATATTAGAACTACACATAAAGTTTATAATCCAAAGGTTTCCATATCAAACATACTAGTAATGCCACATATATGGCATGCTGGTGAAAAAAAGGAAAGAACAGGAGCCATTGGATCACAACACACAATGTCATCTAGACCAGGTCATGATGCAGTTGGTCAGCCTGCTACACATCACCAGTCACCTGTAATATCAAACAATCAAGATTAAAATAGTCATGAAAATCAACTAGATGATACTGCAAATCAGGACAGCAGTTCAGAATCATCTGATACTGAACTGCAGACCAGAACAGGCCACCACATGATAACCAGATCAAAAAGTGGAATTTATAAACCAAAGGTTTATACTGCAACTACATGCACCACAGAGCCAGAACCACAAACATTTGATCTAGCAGTTAAAGACAAAGACTGGAAAGCAGCAATGGATGTAGAGTATCAGGCATTAGTGAAAAACAATACATGGAGTCTTGTTCATCCACCAAGCAACAAAAACATCATAGGATGCAAATGGACCTATAAATTGAAAAGAAATCCAGATGGAACAGTGTCCAGACATAAAGCAAGGCTTGTTGCCAAAGGATATACACAAGAATATGGTTTTGATTTCTGTGAAACCTTTTCACCAGTGGTGAAACCAACAACTATCAGAATAGTTCTTACAATTGCCTTAAATAATAACTGGAACTTGAGACAATTAGATGTAAACAATGCATTTCTAAATGGTGTTCTGCAGGAAGAAATCTACATGGAGCAGCCACAAGGATACAAACAAGGCACCAATCTTGTGTGCAAGCTAAATAAAGCCATATATGGGTTAAAACAAGCCCCTAGAGTATGGTTTGATAGATTGAAAGCCACATTAATTCATTTGGGCTATCAATCTACCAAATCAGATAACTCTTTATTCATCAAAATTAGCAGTAATTTTATTGTTTACATACTAATATATGTCGATGATTTAATTATAACAGGTAATGATGAGAATGAAATCAAAGGCATAATACAGTATCTTGATAAGCAATTCTCAATTAAGGATTTAGGTGAACTGAACTACTTCCTGGGAATAGAAGTGATAAAAGGGTCAGATTCAGAAATCTTCCTAAGCCAAAAGAAGTATATCAAGGAGTTGCTGATTAAAGCAAAAATGGAAGGTGCTAAATCACAGCCTACACCAATGATCAGTCATCAACAACTATCCAAACACAGGGGAGAACCAATATTAAATATCAAACAATATAGAAGTATTGTAGGAGCCCTACAATACTCCACAATAACAAGACCAGATATATCTTTCAGTGTTAACAAAGTTCACAATTTATGCAGGAACCACGGGAAGAGCACTGGACAGCAGTTAAGAGGATACTCAAATATCTTAATGGCACAAAAAATTATGGTATTATGTTAAAGAAGTGCAAACAACTTAGCATTACAGCATATGCAGATGCAGACTGGGCAACAGATATAGATGATAGAAAATCTGTAACAGGCTACTACATATACTTAGGCAACAATCCAATTTCTTGGTGCTCAAAGAAGCAGACTACCATTTCCAGATCCAGCACAAAGGCTGAATACCGGAGCATAGCTAGTGCTGCCGTAGAAATCACTTGGATTCAATCATTACTTTCAGAAATGAACATCAAAACAGAGATTAAACCAACAATATGGTGCGACAATCAAAGTACAGTCTATATGGCAGCTAATCCAATCATGCATTCAAGGACAAAGCATATAGAGATTGACTTATATTTTGTTCGTGAATTGGTACAGAAAGGAAAGCTTCAAGTGAATCACTTACCATCACCTTACCAACGTGCAGACATACTTACAAAGGCATTATCTGCAAAGAATTTTCATCGATTCCGACAAGACCTGAAAGTGGAAGCAATCAGTGAAAAATCAAACAAAGATTCCATCTTCAAGCTTGCAACTTCAGATCTGCAATAGCATCAGTCTTCAGATCAATTTTCGAAGACGATTTGAAGAAGCAATAGATCTTACTTTAGATCTGCATGGCAAAGCAGATCACATCTTAATACATTATCATGTTGTCGAGATTCAAGAGTAAAAGAGAGAGAAGAAATTTAAAAAGGAATCATCTCGGCCAAACCTCTAAATCGCTCGTGAAAGATAACCCTAACCCTAGCTTATGGTTGAGGGGGGGAGTTAAATGAAACGATACAGTATTGTAACCAGAATATATTTCTTCTGTTATTGTACTGGGCTGGATATATAAAGCCCATTTACTCATTCTCTGTTTTATATAAATAGAGCAGCATATTGTAGAAACAATTATTCAATTCTATTGCATTAATAAAAGTAAAAACTATTTTCATTCTCTTTCAATAACATTTTTGAATTCATAAAACCACTTCAAATTTTATCATTGGTATTGAATTTTGGCTATGGAAGAGCTGTTTGTGTTGAGGAGATGAAGGTCTTGATTTGTTGTGGTAGGTGATTATGATAAGTGATGGGTGTAGATGAAAAGATACGGAGATGTGAGTTGTGTGGTGATGTTGTGTTGTTGGATAGTACTCGGATAAAACTTTTTCATTAATTTGTCAAGGTTTGGTGAATCGAACCTTGCTGAAAGAAGGTTGTGTATGAAGATTGCTATAGACGGATGTTTGCCTGTATATTTCGTTGTGCTGACATTGATGATGTTCTGATGTTGTGCTGTTGAAGATGTCTGTAATTATGGTTGCACTGCGATGGAACAGAAGCGTGGCTGAGCTACATGTTATAGTGGAGATTACCCGTTTCAGAAAGTTATGAACTGAAGTTATTCTACCTGGGTATAAATTGCAAATGTGGATTTGTACTATTGTTGTTGTGTTGGAGGTGTAGATGACTGACTTGATGGAGTTAACCTGGTTTTAGAGATTGGGTGAGTTTTCTATTATGGTATGATGCTTTGTCTGAATTGTGTTGCTTGGTGGTGATGAGGCCTATGTATTTGACATGGTCAGTGATGAGAAGTGTTGGTCTAGAATTCTTTGCTTTGCGGAAGTCAGTGGACATTTGAGTCTATTTGGCTGTTTACAGTTGGAGTGGTGTTGTGTTGTATGGATCTGCGTGGGGGTATTTGATGTTGGTCGGAGTTTGGTGCACCCAATGGGTTGCATAGTTGGGTTTGCTGCTGATGGGTGTTGAAATGTGTAGACTAATTTCCATGTTATTTATTTTGAGTTTTAGAAGTCTGAGGCATGAAGGAACATGAAGAAAGCAATTGAGACTGCTGAATATGCACAGAGCATAAGACTTGAAGACTTGCGCTGAGTACTAGTTTCTAATAGATGGTGCTGCATTAAAACGTTAAGTGCAGTATAGGTAGGTACTAAGAGGAGTGATGGGAAGAAGCGAGCTGCTGAGTAAGATGATTGTTGAAATATGAAGGATGCTGAAACTTATAAGCTGTTGCAGACTATTGAGGTGGATGAGACTCCATGTAGTGGCTGTTGCCTTGAATGGTATTAGTTTGGTTAGTTTGTGGTTGATGTGGTGGTTGTTGTTTCTAATATTATTGTGAAGGTCTGAGTATGATTGATATTGAGTGAGTATGAGGTGTCTGTGTTTGGGGAAAAGTACTCGGTAGAGAGTGTTTTGATGTGAAAGGAGCATGCACAACAGTTGAATCGGCACAAAACGAGAGAAAAATGGTGGTTTTCGGTGCCGATTTGATGATCGGCTGAGGGATTTCTACAATCTGGTGAGAAGCGACAACGGTTGGAAAGGTAGTCTGATTGGATTCTGAAGCTCGGTATGATCATGAGTGTGTTCCATGGATGATATGGTGCAGATATCTTATTGATGCGAAAGTTGCTCGACATGTTTCATTGCGAGGTGATGCCTGAAAGGCAAGGAGTAGCTGCCCAAAGATAGCATATTTGGGTTGAATAAAAGTTTTGATGAAGGCATGGGGAAGTCGGTCTTCGAGGATGCTTCAAATGACATTACAAAGGTAGTTGCATGTTTAAATTCTGAAGAGAAAATAGCAAGCTGAAACAACAATATGCATGTGGAATGTTGAAGCTGTATCAAATGAAGGAAGAGGAAGGAGATAATAGAAGTGTGTACGTGATCATATTAAAAAAAAGGTAGAAATGAAGTGTTTTGCATGGTGAATGGTGAGGTGGTTTGATGAAGATAATTGTGTTTGGCTCTATTTGTTTGGCTGTTGCTAGTGTATTAGCTTGAGAGTGCCGGAGTGGAGTACTCTTGAGATGAAGTTTGCTGTGTGAAAGAATATTGTGATTCCAATTGCAATTTGTCTTTATGGATGGGTTCTTTTTGGTGTTAGTTGCTACAAACGTGCTTTGGATCCCATAAGTATAATGAAGTATTTCTTAGCAAATCAAATGAAATACACCATGCATGGTTTCTAGATCCTGAAAATTGGTGAATATAAAGTGAGAAATAGTGCACAGCAATGAGTTGGTGAATTTTGTATTCTTGAAAATGATGTTGATGTTAGCATGAAGAAGGCGTTCTGCAGAACGTTGGTTGTGGATGTTGGTAGTGATGAAGACAACGAAGGGCAGGACGTTGGTTATAGGGTTGCACATGTGTGGAGTGCTCAAGAGAACTTTTTGAAGTGGAAGCCTACAAATGCAGTAGGTAAAACCTGTGAGTGAAGCAGGTTTGGTTTCGAGTCATCCAACAAGCAAAGGAAAAAGAGCCGCAGCTCTAGCTTGTTGGGGGGATGACGTATACAAGGGACGACCCGAATGGAGAGGTCAGTGAATCCCTAAGAGGAAACCAAGAGTGTTTGTTGATGGTTAATGAGTGAAGAACCAATCAACGCGAAACAGTTGAGCATGTCCAACCAAGTAGAGATGGAAGTTGTGACCGAGTTCGTCTATGCAAGACGATGAAGAAATTGAGAACCGCAGTTCTTTATAAGTCAAAATTTGAGAGTTGTAAACTGAAAGTTAGACATGTTCAGTTTAAGGGAGGGTGTTAAAAGTTATGAATTAGTCTTTGTTGTCCTAGTTCTTAGGATAGAAAGTAGTGTTTCCTAAAATAATGCATTATTACCTATTCAATAGGTTAGCAGTTTAATGTTTTAGTCTATTTAAAAGCTTTGTAATTTCAATCGTTAAAAATAACTTAATACAATGTAGTTTGTTTTTGCTTTAATGTTTGATCTCTCTCCCTCCTCTCTATATTAAATCCTAACACGAAGAAAGTCTGAAATGCATCAAAAGGGTCATTGTTAATAGTAACAATACTGTACTTTGGACAAAACCACGAATCAATAGCAAGACATCGGTAGACATCCTAGGGTGGGATAGATACTATATTAGTGATCACAAGTATGCCTCAGTTCATGTATTATCCAAGATGACCGGTGGAATTCATTCAGACTATCAAAAAATAAGGGATATATCCCATTTAATTGATTAAGTGCTTATCAACACGAGAGACAACATTGATCATTGGGAATGGTGTGGAACAACAGTTTTCGTTCTCCAACACATAGCAAGAATGAAGACAAACATATGATCAATTTAACTAGTGCCCACTTATAAGGAATAACATTAACTACAAAAAATGTCATGTTGTTCCTAGAGGGTAATATTGGAGAGAATTGATACAAAAGATAAACTACGATAGTGGGGAGTAGATTTTGAAGAGGAGTATGTTCTTTGCGGTGAACAATTAGAAAGTATAAAACATATGTTTTTCAAATGTAGCTACAGTAGATACATATGGACTCTAATATAATTAAAGTTAATCTAAATACAAATTATATCTTCTTGGATATCGAAGACGAAGTCAGCAAGATTAGATCCCAATTTTGTATCGCAAACCAGACTAGCCAACTTGCCTCATGTTGTCTTGTCACGATGATTTACCACCTACAGGATGAACACGATAAAAGGATCATTGAGCATAAAAGAACAAATAGAGAGGTCTAAGCTAATTCAAACAGAATCATGATAAAATCGAAGGTGAAGACGACACGAGATGCCATAAATGCTCAGATTTTGGAAAATTGCGGTATTGATCTCAATGATGCAGGATGATATATGAAAGTATAATTGTAGCCAGCTGAGTAATCTGAAGCGGTGCTCTAATTTTTTGAAATAGGGCCCAAAGTGGTAAGGAAATAGTTGGGTTGGGTTTTGCTCTATTCCTTGTGTTTATTTCTTAGTTGTATTTTGTAGTGTTATGTCTGTAGTACATTGGTTTGTAACTTTGTATGTACTATTAGACTAATGGGTTTTTTAAGGACACAGACTTTTAGTGTTCTTATACTTCAATAAAGGAACCAATTTTCAAAAAAAACCTATGTTTTTTTAAAGTTATTTATAACTTATATATATTAATATCTTAAAACATTAGTAATAAATAAAAGTTATATAATTAAATATGCAATAAATACTTACATATACGCACACAAATAATTCGGTCATATTTATTTTTTGGAAAATTCAATTTTTTATTATTAAATCCTTCCGAATTTACTTTCATTTTTTATTTTCCATACAAAAATTGATAAAAAATTATTTTTTTACTTTATAATGCATGTGAATATTACCCAAATTAAAATAGTGGAAAATAGACACAAGGACAAACTTTGGAAAAAAATTAGGCTGAAGGACAACAAGTTTCATTTTTAGGCTGAAGGACAAACTTTGAAAAAAATTAGGTTGAAGGACAATGCTAAATATAGCTAGCATTTGGTACAGTGTAAAACTGAATATAATGCTAGTTATAACTAGCATTTTGTATAGTGTAAAAACTTAATATAATGCTAGTTATAACTAACTAGCATTGTCCTTCAGTCTAATTTTCTTCTAAAGTTTGTTCTTCAGCCCAAAAATGAAACTTGGTATCCTTCCGTCTAATTTTTTTTCAAAGTTTGTCCTTGTGCCTAATTTTTCATAAACTATAATAACAATAGATTTGAATGTATATATAAATTCCTAATGGATAGCATACATATACACGGATTCGTGATAATATATACAATCTAGCTGTACATATAGATCATATAATGGACAAGTTGTATATATATATATGTATATGTATATATATGTATATGTACATGTATGTATGTATAAATGTAAACTAGAGTGTTACCTTACTATAGCCAAGAAATTACACCTTGAATGCAGAATCGATTGATTTTGTTTGAATCTGAATTTAAATCCTTCCAAAAAGAGCTACCTGACTGAAAGAAGTACACATCGATGCCCTGTTTCTATTTAAATTTGTGCTTTAATGATTGAAATAATAATAATAAAAAGTGGGGGTTATATTCACTAGAAGTAGATGAGGATAGAGCTAAAAGAGAGAGAGAGAGAGAGACAAAAATGAGGGGTTAAGGTAGTTTAAATAGAAGAGCGAAGAAGGAGCTAAAAGTGGATCTAGATCCAAAAATATCTCTGTCGATTCAAACCTCTTTTGAATCAAATTCAACCCTCCTTTATCCATACCAATGGTCGGCCGTACTAAGCCCCCACATGGGCTTTCCTTCCATTTCAAGCCTAATCAAATAATATACATTTAAATCAAATTTAAAGCGTACATCGATATCGTATATCGATGTAGTGCATACAATTTTTATATATGAACTATTTTCAATATTAATCATATAAAATTTTATAGTTAGTATTTGATAAAGTTTAATTGATTTAATTAATTTATAACATTTATAATTAATTGAATTAGGTGGTCGTCGGAGTATACAACATTTTGGTTGTGTGACTCTTAGGTGTAAATTCGGTCAACGATAAATATTGAACAATTCGAATATTAACATTTACACATCATCTTAGCTAGTGGTGTGACAGTATGGCCAAATTTATTGCTTATATAATTTTGATAAAATCTAATTTTACTTATTTTAAGCATTACCTGGTAGTGATAATTACTTACACCAATTCTCTTCATCAAAACTATATCACATTAGGACTTATGGGATTCGTTAATTGTCAAATTCCAATATCGTCCATATTCAACTTTATAGTCCAAACACAAAGTCCTTGGTTCAATAATAACAACTATTATTAATTGAACCACTTTGACTTTGAGTTGACTACAATTTACCGTGATACTAGCTTCCAATGCTTCCACTCAACCAAACTATAGTCGTTCGATGGATGCCTGATGCAGCAGCGGATAACTGAAATGTATGAATCGGTGAAAGTAGCGATCGATGGAATAGAAGATACCGAATGGCCCAAATCCGTTGATCCAAAGATACCGGATTCTAGCTATCCCAAACACGTTGATCGTGCAGGATACCGTGTTTAAAGATCTACGATTCTTCGTACGTTGATCTAGCGCACTAGATACCGTGAATCGGCTTCAGCAGTCGTTGAATCGAGCGCACTCGATTACCGAAAGTGGAGATAGGAGGTCACACTCAACTACCAATTTAATGAAAGCACAAAGCTAACAAACAAAATTTTTATTCAAAATCAACTAAACTATTACAAGTGGTACCACCCGCCTATTTATAGGCTTACAACTTACTCAACACAAATCTGTACAACACATAGGTCGTTCACGACCTAACATAGACCAACGACCTAACAAAGTACACGACCTAACATGGATCACGACCTACGACTTATATACAAAGGACATAAGAAAACACTTTACAACATACATCACAAAGCCTTGAGCGACCTAAGATACAACACACACACGACAGCAGCGACCTAAGCTCTTCCAGCGATTTAAGTCTTGCGACCTATACTTGGGCGACCTAAAAAAGCAAGGCAGCGACCTAACTCTTCAGTGCATAAGGTCGAGCGACCTAAAAACATTGCTTCAGGACATCTTCGCGACCTAAGGCCTCACGACCTATAGTAAGCGACCTAAAGTGAGCGAGTTGAGCGACCTAAGTTAGGTCGTACACGACCTAAAGAGAAATGCGGCATACTGAGTGAGCTAGGTCGTTAGTTCGCTCGCGACTTATCATAGGTCGTTAGCTTGTTTTGAGCGACCTAAGGAACCCGAGTGATACGAGATTAGCTTTAGCCCGTTAGGTCGTTCCAACGACTTATCCCCTTGCTTTAGCTCGTTAGGTCGATCCAACGACTTATTCCACAACTTTAGCATGTTAGGTCGCTCGCGACATAAGAGTTCATCAAGCTGGGCTGCATCATCCTCCCTTGGTTGGGAAAAATTCGTCCTCGAATTTGCGCCCTCCTCTTCCACAACAAGCTCATCCCCATGATACGGTATAAGATGTTTAACATTAAACACGTCAGAAGTGTACACATCCTCCGGCAACTTCAACCTATAAGCATTTTCATTGATCCGTTTCACAATCGTTACAGGACCAATCTTTCGAGCTTTAAGTTTATTGTATGCTCCCACTGGAAAACGATCCTTCGTTAGTACATCATATACTAAATCTCCTTCATTAAATTCAACATTTCTTCGCTTCAGATCTGCGGATCTTTTATACTTCTCATTCGCCTTTCTCAATCGTTCCTGAAGGATTCTATGACATTCTGTCAGCCCTTCAACAAAATCAGCAGCTCGCTTCACTGTCCCCTTCGGTTGTGGTACTACCGTTAAATCCAACGGCCCCTTTGGTAAGCTTGAATATACAATCTGAAATGGACTGTAACCAGTACTTCGGTTAACAGCATGATTATGTGCAAACTCCGCTTGACATAACCTCACATCCCAACTCTTCAGATTATCCTTCACAAGGCATCGCAACAAATTTCCCAGGGTTCTGTTAACCACTTCAGTCTGCCCATCGAGTACGGATGATAAGCACTACTGAAATTTAGCTTTGTTCCCACCATCTTCCACAAACTTAGCCAAAAATGACTTAAAAATCTAGTATCCCGATCAGAAACAATGGATTCTGGTAAACCATGTAAGCGATAGATCTCCCTAAAGAACAACTGTGCCACATGGACTGCGTCCGCCGTCTTCTTACAAGCAATAAAATGTACCATCTTCGAGAAACGGTCCACCACAACATATATAGAATCATTTCCCCGTTGAGTCCTTGGCAAGCCTAACACGAAATCCATGCTTACATCTATCCACAGTTTTGTAGGAATAGGTAAAGGCATATACAATCCCGCATTTGTAGCTGTCCCTTTCGAAACTTGATACACATGACATCTTTCTATAAACTTTTCAACTTCTCGCTTCATCGAGGGCCAATAGTAAGAATGAGAAATCAACTGTAACGTGCGGTATCTTCCCACATGACCTTCCTCATGCAACTCCTTGACAATTTTCAATCGTAGGCTACACTCTGGTATACATAATCGATTCCCTTTAAAAAGAAAACCATCCACCAATACAAACTCATCCGTCTTCCCCTCCTTCAATTTATCTACATACTTCGCAAAGTAAGGATCGTCAACAAATAATTCTGGCAATACATCAGACCCCGTCACTTCAACCTTCATTGTAGTTAGCAAATGATTCCTTCGACTCAATGCATCTGCCACTCTATTTGTAATTCCCGATTTATGCTTCACCACAAATGTAAATTGTTGTAAGTACGCAATCCACGAAGCATGCCTTGCCGCAATCTTGTTCTGTCCCTGCATATGCTTCAACGCCTCATGATCAATATATAAAACAAATTCTTTATGAGACAAATAATGCCTCCAATGTTTCATAGCTTCCACAATAGCATAAAATTCCACATCGTAAGTATTATATCTCATATTTGCTCCTGATAACTTCTCACTGAAATATGCAATAGGACGTCCTTTCTGACTCAGCACCCCTCCAATCCCAACTTTAGATGCATCAGTATGTAACTCAAACAACAACTGAAAATCTGGCAAAACGACAATCGGTGCTATCGTCAAAAGTTCCTTGATCTGCTCAAAGGCAATCCCTGCTTCCTCTGTCCATAAAAACTGCTTCCCCTTCATACAATCAGTAACTGGTGCCATCACGCTACTGAAGTGTGGAATAAATCTTCGATAGAATGATGCTAAACCATGAAAACTTCTCACTTCTGTTATCGTTCTGGGTTGTGGCCAATTTATGATTGCTTCAACTTTATTCTGATCCACCTGTATACCTCCTCCCGATATAACATACCCCAAAAATAAAACACTATGCGTCATGAACACGCATTTCTTCGTTGCAGCATAAAATTGTTCCTGTCGCAGTACCATCAACACTTCTCTCAGATGTTGCAAGTGTTCTTCTGGATTTCCACTATATATCAGTATATCATCAAAATACACCACCACAAACTTCCCGATAAATGGTCTAAAGATCTGATTCATCACCCGCATAAATGTACTCGGTGCATTTGAAAGACCAAACGGCATAACCAGCCATTCGTACAACCCCTCACGTGTCTTGAACGCTGTTTTCCATTCATCCCCTGGTCTGATTCGAATTTGATGATAACCACTCTTCAAATCAATCTTCGAAAAAATAGTAGCTCCACTAAGCTGATCCAACAAGTCATCCAGTCTAGGCATAGGAAATCTGTATCTCACTGTAATCTTATTCAATACCCGACTATCAGTGCACATCCTCCACGTCCCATCCATCTTCGGCACTAAAAATGCTGGCACAGCACATGGACTTAAACTTTCCTGCACACGCCCCTGTTCAAGCAATTCTTCCACTTGCCTTCTCAACTCCTCATGTTCTTTTGGACTCATTCTGTAGTGTGGTCTATGTGGTAACACAGCTCCTGGAACAAGATCAATTTGATGTTGAATGTCCCTCAACGGCGGTAACTCCGTTGGTAGCTCCTCAGGAAATATATCGTCAAACTCTCCCAGCACTGGTTTCACTTCTTCAGGAATCTCAACCACTTCATGATTCTCACGTCCAATCAACAAGAATACTTCAGGCTCCTCTTCTACCTCCTTAACAAACTCCTTCAAAGATATCAAAGTTTTCAACTCTTCAATCTCCTCCAACTTGCTTTCTTCGTGTTGTCGCTTCTTAGGAATTAAAGTAATCTTTATACCCTCAAACATGAAACTGTAACTGTTAGCACGTCCATCATGTTGCACAACCCTATCATACTGCCATGGTCTTCCCAACAACAGATGGCATACATCCATGTCTACAACATCACACCAAATTACATCTTTGTATTTCTTCCCAATTGAAAAATTAACACAAGCTCTTCGTCCAACTTTCACCTCCCCACCTTTCCTCAACCAAGCTAACTTGTACGGTTTCGGATGCTTCTCTGTTTTCAATGCTAGCTTCTTCACAGCTTCTGTAGAGATAATGTTGTCACAACTTCCCGCATCAATGACAAATTTGCAAACCCTCCCCAAGATAGTACATGTTGACTGAAAGATGTTACTCCTCAACCAGCTAGTCTCCTCCTCCTGTTTTGGTGTCAAACACGACCTTTTCATCATCAATGAATACCCTTCGTCTCCTGACACATTTTCTTCCTCCTCATCAAGTAGTGAATTAGAACATTCAGCTTCTACCTCCTCATCCTTAACCTCAGCAATCATCGCTCGCTTCTTTGGCTTTGGACATTCATTACTTTTGTGACCAATCTCCTGACAATTGAAACATTTGATACCACTATTGATTCTGGTCTTCGCAACTTCGTTAACAACCGGTTTTGCAACAGCCTTCGAAACATTCGCATTGCTACTAGCCCCTTTCATTGGATTGTTAGAATTTTTAAACACACCACCACCTCTCCTGCCTTGTTTCTCCCAAGCTAGAGCTTTTTGATGTGCTTCTGCAACAGATCTGGGATCAAACATATTCACCATATCTTGTATCTGCATTCTCAACCCTCCAACAAATCTAGCTGTCAACTGCTCCTCCATCTCCATGATGTCATTCCTTGCAATTAGCTGATAGAACTCATCCGCATAATCGTTCACAGACTTTGTCCCCTGTCTCAGATTCTGCAATCGTTGATACATAAGAGATTGATAGTTATACGGCAAGAATGTAGCTTTCATCAACTTCTTCATCTTATCCCAAGATTCAATCTTTGACTTTCCCATCCTTTCCCGTGTAAGTTTAGTTTGTTGCCACCATACCATAGCTCTTCCTTTCAAACGTGTAGCAACTAACTTTACCCTTCGATGCTCAGGAACCTCCTTAAAGTCAAAAATTTCTTCCACATTAGACAACCAATCCAAAAACTCCTCAGCCACCATTCCACCCTTGAATTCTGGAATTTCAGTTTTCATCCCCGAATCCCATCGTCGATCATCCTCAACATCCCGATATGCATTTCGTACTTGGTCTCGATCTCGCGAATGAACACTACATCTACCACCATCTTTATCAAAAACAGATGTACTTCGATAACGATCTCGACCACCCTCATTTCTATGATCTTGCATATCTCTTCTACTTTGTTTGTCATCATCACGGTATGGTTCATGTTCAAACTCACGTGGAGTTCTTCTCTCTTCATCTCTATACTCGTGATGTTCTCTTCTCATTGAAACTGAAGATTCTCTTCTTCCTCTATAAGATTGTGGCGATACCCTCCTCGCTTCCGTAACCGATGGCGAAACTCTGTTTCCTCCATGGTTCGAGACTGGTGATCTCCTCCTTTGACCTTGATTCATGTCCATCATCAATTTCTCTAACCTCCCAATACCTTCATCCAACTTCTCATTGAACTTGTTACTAATGCGTTGTTCCATTTGTTCAGCGTCTTCTCTTTTGTACAAATCTTCCACATTTTGATGACGATTGGCTCTCCTCGGGGGCATTGTCAAATGAAACAATCTTCAACTCTCGGCTTGAATAACAAATATGATACCAAAATATGCACGTCCTTCAACTTCAAATTGAACTTCACACTTCAACTCAACTCTTGGCCTTGATAAAATGATGCACGGCTTCTCTAGCTCTCGGCTCTAAACTTCAAAACTCTTCAATAGAATTGGCTCCAAGACTCGGCTTAGCTATGATTAGCTAAGTCTAGCTCTGATACCAAATGATGCAGCAGCGGATAACTGAAATGTATGAATCGGTAAAAGTAGCGATCGATGGAATAGAAGATACCGAATGGCCCAAATCCGTTGATCCAAAGATACCGGATTCTAGCTATCCCAAACACGTTGATCGCGCACGATACCGTGTTTAAAGATCTACGATTCTTCGTACGTTGATCTAGCGCACTAGATACCGTGAATCGGCTTCAGCAGTCGTTGAATCGAGCGCACTCGATTACCGAAAGTGGAGATAGGAGGTCACACTCAACTACCAATTTAATGAAAGCACAAAGCTAACAAACAAAAGTTTTATTCAAAATCAACTAAACTGTTACAAGTGGTACCACCCGCCTATTTATAGGCTTACAACTTACTCAACACAAATCTGTACAACACATAGGTCGTTCACGTCCTAACATAGACCAGCGACCTAACAAAGTACACGACCTAACATGGATCGTGACCTACGACTTATATACAAACGACATAAGAAAACACTTTACAACACTTTACAACATACATCACAAAGCCTTGAGCGACGTAAGATACAACACACACACGGCAGCAGCGACCTAAGCTCTTCCAGCGATTTAAGTCTTGCGACCTATACTTGGGCGACCTAAAAATGCAAGGCAGCGACCTAACTCTTCAGTGCATAAGGTCGAGCGACCTAAAAACATTGCTTCAGGACATCTTCGCGACCTATAGTAAGCGACCTAAAGTGAGCGAGTTGAGCGACCTAATAGTTGAGCGACCTAAGTTAGGTCGTACGCGACCTAAAGAGAAATGCGGCATACTGAGTGAGCTAGGTCGTTAGGTCGCTCGCGACTTATCATAGGTCGTTAGCTTGTTTTGAGCGACCTAAGGAACCCGAGTGATACGAGATTAGCTTTAGCCCGTTAGGTCATTCCAACGACTTATCCCCCTGCTTTAGCTCGTTAGGTCGTTCCAACGACTTATTCCACACCTTTAGCATGTTAGGTCGCTCACGACCTAAGAGTTCATCAAGCTGGGCTGCATCAATGCCATGCCATGATTTAACTATGATTAAAGCGAAGTTTTCACATTGAAGCTCAACAGGTGTCTCAGGTCGAGATAATTGTGTATATCACATCGATTTTTCTATTTTACCTTAGTTATATTAACCAACAGAAAACTATCGAGTGGGTTTATTACATAGTTATCCAATAACTATTTGTACGTAAACCCTTAGGGCTCCCAACAACCATAGGAAATAAACTACCCAACATTTGAATAGCGTTACGTACTCTAGTCTCAGCGAATGTATCAACATCCAGTCTCGATACATCTTGACTAAGAATATTTAAAACGTTATGCTTACTTTATTATGATAAATCACTCATGATCACAACAAATTGTAACTACTATCACAAAATATACCATTTATGGATTTTCTATTAAATATACTTTTAATTAGATTAGTTAAATAATATAACACATTATATCAGGTATATAATTGAAAAAACACCTTTTATTTCGAACAAGATTGCTTATCGCGTTAGATATATGTAACAATCACATAATTGCCCCTCGGGCATACGCCTAACCCTATCAACAACGGTGTCAAAAGTTTATATTTTCGAGCCTCAAATAGGGGGTATTACAGAAGAATACTTGATTATTCAACCCCTAAGCCTAGACATTACTTTTCTAGACACTTGTCAGATAAGTAGGTTTAACTACTTGGTTCTAAGTGTTGACTAATTAAACCACATAGATCATTAGAGCTCTGATACCATTATTGAAACCGACATGGTTTGCAGTGGATAAATTGAGCGAATTAGAGAAAAAATCCCTATTTGGATCATAGTGGGCCTATGTAGCCTAATGAGTTTTGCTAGATCTAACCAAGTTAATTTATATAAAATCAAAATTTATTTTATTTAGTTTATTTAATTTATTAATGTATATTAATTAATTTATGTTTGTATAGTTTTGAGTATATCAATATATGCTCATGTGTATATGACGTGCATGTGCATCATAGTATTGTGTATATAGTTAATGTATACATATATAGATGTTGGGATCTCCATCTACAACTTATACATTCACCATTTAAATGTTTATTGATTGTAAAAACATTATTTGATATATATATATATATATATATATTATAACAACCCACCATTTCAGAACCCCGTAGCCACACAATAAAGTCTTAAAATGATGAGTCATTGCGTGATGATACATTGATATACAGAGAGTGAGTATAAGATAAAAATAAACTAACTGTTAACTTTTAAAGTCTTACAGTAGATGGTCACACAAAATAACATATTACACAAATATATATATGCCTGATTACAAATCAGATATCAATACATAAGTCTGTACAATCCAAACCCAAATAAAACCACATATTGTCACATAAAGTCTTTATAAACACACTTTGCTTACAATATATATATAGTATATACAAGTTTCGTCTCTAGGTCCGCCATGCCTCCAGACTCAATCAACCTGAATAATATAAATAGAAAAATATAGGAGTGGGTCAGACATACGTCTATGTGAGTGAAGCAAATCTAATACAAGTATACTACTATGAAAGTGATATAACATGATTTAAGCCTAAGTATAGTACCTTCTGGATCAGCATATGCCGTGCTACAGAAAAATATTATACTATCTAAATAATCTTCAATGTAATCTGGTCTCGCCTCTTGTGGTAAAGGATTACACATCAACGACTAGCTGATCTCGCCATGTGCGACAAAGGATAGCCACATATTGGACACGCACCTGGTTACGTCGTGTGCGCTACAGATCGAATGTTATCCACATCAACACTCTTGAATAACCTTGATGCCCTATAGGAGAATGCCATGTCAATTGCGTGAATCGAGGGCCTACCGTGTGCGCTACAAGATTCAGGTATTCGCTCATCTACCCAAACTATATATATTTACTATATTCGTATTTCACCATTATTACCAAGTCCTGTGTATTCATTTCTTTATCTAGAACTACAAACATTTCCAAGCCATTTTATTATCATCGCCAAGCTTCACATATTCGTTCATCCATCCAAAAACTGCATATTATATCCATACGTCGAATCATTATCAACGAATCATGCATCCAAACAGCAGCTATACTCGTCAAGATATCACCATAGAGTCATACAAGAACATTGCCCAAACGATCGAAACAATACACGTTGATTTGGGCATTCAAATGCCCCAAAATGCCAAATCTGCCTTGTCCACCGGTGGATCAGTGTGCACCCGTCGGTGCACCGGTGTACAACACAGATATAAGATTATTTCTTCTTTTTGTTTATTTTGATTTAGTTTTGACTTAATTACTTCTTTCGTTGTTTTTGAAGGTTCTATATCATATGTATACATTATCTACTAGATTTCTAAAAGTTCTAACATATTCATATCGGCAAACTTAGTTTATATGAGTTTTTAATTCAAATTGAAGTCAAATTGAGTTTTCTGTTAATTTCTTAAAACATATAAAGTATTTTAAATCACATACTTTTAGATTTCATTTCTTAGATAATTATACATCATGATTGCTTTCTAGAATAGACTTAAAGCATCTTATGCCATTATCAAAGTGTTATACAAGGATCAAAGAAAGCACACTCACCGAAACGCCAAAATTCCGCTCCTACCTTCGTTGTCCAACTATTTTTGGCCAGCAACCTTCATATTTCACCCCAAATCCTTCTTTCAGATCGTAATGCAAGTCCATACAATTGTTTTAAGGGTGGATAGCTGAATTTCATCAAGAAATGAGTGGGAAATTCTGATTTAAAGTTTGAGTTGAACGCTGAAAACTATACATGTAAATCCTTTGCTCTTAAGGTCTGTTGTGCTCCCATACCCATTATTTGGTTCTCAGTTACTCTAGATCTGTAGCCCTTTAAGATACCTTTGATTTGCCACTGGTTTCATGAATTTCCGTTGAGAAACGAAGGAGCTATGCCATCTTGAAGATTGGCATAAAACTGATATACGAATTTCATCTTTGTCCCTCGCTATTTAGAGTTTCTCCATAGCCTATCTTTTAGTTTCTACCTCCAAATCTTTGCTGTGTTATAGCCCGATATGTTATCTTTGTAATGTTTTTGGTTTCATTTGATTTCGTGGGGATTTGGGTGAGTTATTGCATTTTGAATCTTAACATGTAGAAAGAGAAAGAGAGGAAAAAGAAAAAAAGTGTTGTTTTTGAAAAATGAGTAACTGTACCTACATTACAGTTTCTTAAGTCAAAGGAGGGAATTACTCAATAGTTAATTCAAATTCAAAATCTAAAAAACCCAAAGCCCGCTTAGCTCCGATAATTATTTTGTTTATATCTTCTTCATACGACGTCCAAATGGACAAATAAATATATTGCGCAACTCAGAAAAATGAGACGGTCGCAATGACGTTGATTTCATTGTGAAATTCCATTAACTGTATAATTACCATTTTTCTCCTCTGATGGAAATTTACCAAAATACCCTCCAAATCACGTTCAAATTTATTTATTATTATTTATTATTACCATTTAAGTTTTATTTAAAATTTTAGGGTATTACATGTATATTATTTCAAAATATATTTGTATGCTAGATAAAATAAACTTTTAAAATATATGATTAGATTTTCACCAATTCAATAAAATTTAAAATTCATATCTAATTTTGATTTGATAAAATATTTTAAAATTCTTGAAATCATAATATCATTAAAAATATCTTTAATTTTAAAAAATAAATAAAATTATATTTTATAAGATTGTCTTTACTACCGAAAATATTTTTTTATAAATACATAAACTATTTAAAATTACATAAATAATTATTATATTTACGATATAATAAAATAAATATTAAAATAATATATATATATATATCCTTTTTGCCATGTAATTTTTTAAACCAAAATCCAAAACATATATAATTATTTTATAAATTAAATATTTACATGTATGTGTGTATTAATACATAAACATTATATAAAATTATTAATATATAAATATAATAATATTATATAAATATATAGGTCCTACCAAAATGTTCTTTTTAAAGCCAAAACTATTATTTATATTTCTTATAAACAATTTTAAATGCATTATATATGTATAATTCAAAATAATAAATAACATTTTTAGGTTATTAAAATATCAAATTTAAAATTTCTAAAATTAATATGTAAAATATACAATTCATAGCTGAATTGAAATACAACTTTCAATTTATTTTACACAAAGTTCTAAACAATTATATTAATTATCATAAATAGCTCAGTTATTTGATAACGAAAAAATATAGAGACAACTGATGCACATATAAAATTGTTATGTAATCTAACTACCACAAGATGCATATGATATAAAATGTAAAAGAATTTATACTTTAAAGAAGTAGCCTTTGAATGCACATCGATTAGTGGGTACAGGAATTAGGAGAAATTAGTAAAGGTATGAGCTTGTTTAAATATAGAAGGAGGAGTCGTCGAATTCTCCTCCTTTTATTCTTTCTTCCTTTATAATTCTAAATCTAGATCCAAAATTCAAACACCCCTCCCACTTTCTCTACCTAGGCTGGCCAAGATATATGGCTACATGGGCCATTGAAACCACATACCCGTTTAGTAGTTAACATCATTTAGTTAAATGCATATCGATACAGACATACCGAAATTTTATACACGCTCTCAATCAATTACTAATGGCACCTAGAAAGCTACCAATAGCACATAGAACATCAAATAAATAAATAAATAATATTTCATAAATATTAATTAATTTAATTAATCTATAACTCAATTAAATTGTGTGGTATTTCAAAGAATTCACCAAAGCTAGTGGTGTGACATTATAGATGATTTAATCACATATATGTCTAAAATTTAATTTTATACATTAAGCGGTACATTTTATTAATGATTGTTTACACTAATTCTCCTCATCAATGTCGTGTCACTTTGGAATGTATTGGATTAGGTTTTGATCAAAATTACAATATCATCCACATTAAACTCAGTTAGTCCATATACAAACTCTTTGGTTCAATAATAACATTTATTATTAATCGTGATACTGTAGCCAGAGATTTTGACTTTGAATTGACTATAGTTGACCATGGTGCAAACCTTATAGAGCTGTTAAGAGATGAATTATTCATTGAATAATGTTTCACATCCAACCCTTCAACACACATCCAACTATTATTGCCCAATGGCCGTCTTGTCATGATTTAATATAATTAAAATTGAATATTCATATTGATGATCAACAGTATTATCAAGTCGAGAGAAGTGTGTAATATTGTCACTCTAAGATTTTCTATTTGACCTAGTTGTATTAACCAATTAGAAACTATTGGGTGAGTCATTCTGTAATTATCCAACAACAATGAGTATGTGATCCTTTGGAGTCCCTAACAACCATAAATAATACACTGTCTGACATTTGGAGAGCGTTGCATACTTGGTCTCAATGGATGTATTGATATTCTTTCTCAAAACATCTTAAACGGGGATATTTGAAATAATATGTTGTTTTATACTGTGATAATTTTCTCATGGTTACAACTCCTTGTAACTATTATCACATAACATGTCATTTAAGGGTTTTTTATTTAATATACTTAAAATAGTTACTTAATTTCTATATCACAATATAATAAGCATATAATAGAAAAAAATAACTATTTTTTTCCAATGAGATTTTATTACAGACTTAATAATTCACAATAAATTACAGAATTGCCTCTAGTGTATACCCTTAACTCTCTCAACATCCCCTTCCCTTTGGAATTTTGCCTTTGAAATTTCATGTCAATCAAACATAACCAGGAAAATATCAATACCAAGCACTCCTGACAACCAAACAAGCATAACAAAAATCATTCATGTAAACAAGCAAGCAATAAACCTATGCTAACACCTTAGCATCCAAGGTAATATCTAAGCGATATAAAATATTAAATGTGATAAATGGAACCTCACCAAGTTAAGAGCTCTAGATAAGTGGTCCTCATGCTCACCTTCGTGTTCCGAGCGCTATAGCCTTTGTTTTTACTCCACTAAACCTTTACTAACTGCACTATTTTTTCTTTGTTTAGGCTAGAAAAAAACTTCACTGTCTTCCACCTAAGTAGCTTTATA
This sequence comes from Allium fistulosum, assembly GCA_030737815.1. Lineage (NCBI taxonomy): Eukaryota > Viridiplantae > Streptophyta > Magnoliopsida > Asparagales > Amaryllidaceae > Allium > Allium fistulosum. Next base: position 1,125,437,723 of record CM060902.1, on the reverse strand, counting down.
CTCTGCTCGACTATATGAATATACCTATAAGGTCCTGATGCTTCAGGTTCAACTTCATAATCATCTAGTTGATGCAACTATCATGCATAAGTCATGCACAAACCTTCTAGGATGCAAAACATGGAACAAATTGTGTACATCACCATCTTCTAAAGTAAGTCGACTCTATATGCTAGGTTCCCTAACCTCTCGAGTATTGGAATATGACCTATGAATCTGTGCTACCTTCCTTTATTACTGAATCAAACTATATTCTTCAATGGAGAAAGTTTGACAAACACCATAGCACCAACAGATAACTCAAAATCTTGTCTTCTCTTATTAGCATAGCTCTTTTCTCTATCATGTGCAGCTTTTATTCGTTTTCGAGTGATCTCAGTTTTCTCAGAACCTGCTCTAATCGTATCTGAACCAAGTAGCAGTTTATCACCTACTTTCCACCAATGTGAATGGTTATTACATGGTCGGTCATACCATGCCTCAAATGGTTCCATATCAATACTAAACTAATAGCTATCGTTGTACATGAACTCAATTAAGTGCAAATGATCATCTCATGAGCCTCCAAGATCAAGTATGCAATCCCATGAAAGATCCTCTAGTATATGATTCACCCTCTCAGTCTGACCATCAGCTTGTGGGTGATAAGATGTACTCAAATGCAGCTCTGTCCCCAACGTCTCTTGTAAGCTCTTCCAAAATCTTCTCATGAATAATGAGTCTCTATCACTCACAATGATCTTCATTACGCTATAGATCATACAATCCAACACACATATAACTCATCCAGTTTCAATGCCTTTCTATGGACTTTAAAATATGAATAGAGCGCTCATCGTCAATCTATCGCGGTCATGACCAAAATGTAGTCGTACCTACCTCTAATCCTTAGAAATTCATTGATAAAGTCCACTGATATCCATTCTCACCTCCATTGTGGAACTTTGAATGGTTGCAGCAAACCACTTGGTTTCTTCTTCTCTGCTTTTACTAGATGACACTTCATACACTTTGAGATAAATAACTCGACGTCCTTCTCCATACCTTCCCAATAAAAAGGCTACTTCATATCACAATACCTTTTATTGCATTCGGGATAAATAGTCAACCTCGAACGATGGCACATTCGTAGCACCTCATCTCCAAGTCTATCTACGTCAAGTACATACAATCTACCATTCTTACGGAGCCAACCATCTTGGTCGAATTGGTACTGCTTCATATCTTCAGACTCTAGTCATATCTCTAACATAGTCATAATCTCAGCTAGTCTACTATCATACCTTTGACTAGTACCAATCTTCTGTATCAGGGTAGGTCCAATAGTCATGCTTGCTAACATCTTTGGCTCTAGCTTGCACCTCGGTCGAAAATCATACCCAGCTATATACTCTAATCGAGTCTACTCTAGGAACATAGCTCCCAAGTTGGCATGTCTCTTACTCAATAACATTTGTGATTGCATTTCCCTTACTGGACGTATAGAAAATTTCAAAGTCATAAGAGGCCAAGAACTCTAATCATTGCTTCTGTTGAAGATTAAGATCCTTCTGTGAGAAAAGCTATTTCAACGACTAATGCTCAGTAAACAACTCCAACCTTTCTCCTAGCAAGTAATACCTCCATATCTTCAATGCAAACACTATCTCTACCAACTCTAAGTCGTAGGTGGGGTATTTCTTCTCATGTAATTTTAGTTGCCTACTTGAATATGCAGTAACTTTACCTCTCTACATAGATACCACTCCCAATCAAGTAACATGTGCATTTATGTACACTCTCAGCATCTCCTTCAGACCACATATCCCACATAAAGGCCCGATTCTTCTATGTCAAATGAGTCAACACCGCTACCTTAAAGAAGTTCTTGATGAATTGTTTATAATAACCCGCTAATCCAAGAAAACTTCTCGCTTCTCACATATGTAGCAGTCTTAGGTCTTTCCCAATCTTGCACTACTGCTAATTTGGAAGGCTCAATAATGATGCCCTATTTCAAAACAACATGACCTAAGAAGCTAAATTCCCTCCTTAGAAAGTGACAATTCAAAAATTTTGCCCTCAATTGGTACTTTCTCAACATCTCAAACAATGGTCTCAAATGTGTCTTGTGTTTTTCTTCCATCTGTTAATAGACAAGAATATCATCGATGAACAAAGGCACAAACTTATTTAGTTGATCTTTGAAAACTCGGTTCATAAGATCATCAAAGTATGATGACATGTTGGTTAGCCTAAACGGCATAACCAACCACTCATAATATCCCGCTGGCATACGAAATGTAGTAATCGACATATTATCCCTCGCCACTCTCAATTGATGGCGTACAAAATGCAGTTATAGCTTTTACATGTTTTAAGGGTCAAAACGTCCATAATTTATTATAAGGGTTAAAGATATAAAAACTCAACATTTTCTAAAGTTATAGCCTATTTTGATCTCATTTAGTTATGAAAAAGTTATTTTTATGATCGCTCGATATGTAAAAATATAGGTCGTTGCAAAATGAATGGATGCACAAATAGTTATAAGCATTAGTGGAAATAACCCATGAGAAATAGAGTTGGTAACAACTACCCTCTTGCTTTTGATGGAAAACAACAACAAAAGTTGTACAATCGATGGTAACTACACATATTTATTTATAGTATTATAAAAGTAGCATGTAGCTATAAAATAGGTAGGCCAATTGACAAAGTACTAAGTAGGAAGAATTACGATAGGTATAAAAAAAATGAAATAGTAGTAATAAGTGCAGCACCACTGTCACAACGGTTTGACGCTCTAGCATTGGTTCATGAGGTTACAGGTTCAAATCCTGCGTAGTGCGTGATTCGAACCAATAGACATATGTTGACTTATAGTATGTTGTATACTACCTAAGACTTGTAGTATAACTATATACTATAGCCTATGTACCCAATTTAAAAAAACATTAGTAATAACTATCAATGCAACATAATAGGTAGACAATATTAAATATCAATGCAATAGAATAGTAAGATAGTGGGACTTATTTATTGAGTACTTGTAGCATTAAGTGAAGTTAAAGGCCTTCATGTTAACATTAACTTCTTATTTTTATTTTTCTTATATAAGCATATTCTATAAATAAAATATTATACAAGATAGCTACCAATATTTGATATTATATAGCTAGCATCTTTGATAGTTTAATATTAAAGAAATACAAATAAAAATTAAATATGATAAATTATATTGTGCTAATAACATGTTAAATCATAAAATTAGAGATATAACAAATTGGGAAAACATAAATTCTGTTAATCTTGTTTTAATTATATTAACATAATCCATTGGAGCTCTATTTATAGGCTTGTGATGTAGAATGAAGATTACAATAATGCTCATGTAACATTTAGCATATTCACCCTTATAATTTAAGGTGAATTAGTTAAAATGACAAAACTGAAGAAATATTTTGTACAACGGACACCTACGCAAAAGTTAAGTCTGAAAGAAAAACATTAACAAATGCTGTATTAAAATAACATTATCCATAAACGTTGAATAACATTCAAGTCGTTATTTTAGAGTGTTTTCATCCTAACTTTAGCAAGTGGTATGTGTAGACAATTATTTCAGACTGTCGTCTTCTCAACTTTAACAAGTGGCATGGGTAGACAATTATATGAGAGTGTTTTCATCTCAACTTTGACAAGTGGCATGGGCAGACAATTAAATTATAGTGTTGTTATCTCAACTTTGGTCTAATAGACGTCGAAATCACCATTAGTTAAGAAGAACGTCGAAATATCTACCCATCCAGCCCGTCGTAGGCCCAATGTATACTGCTTGCCTATAGCCTGACATATCCTAATTGTTGGAACTGGACTAGCCCGCAGCGGAAGTTATGGGTGAATTTCAAAAAAAATACCCTATTGGATCTTTTATTGGGCCTATGAAGTCTAACTAAATTAGAACATTTCTAAATTTCATTTAAATAAAATCATTTATTTTATTTAAATTCAAATATATTAAGATATGAAATTAATTTTATTTGATTTAGTTTATACATAAATGTATCATATACATATATGTGTGAGTGTATGTGTAACATAATAATTTGTGAAAGGTATAATATGCTCATATGTAGATGTTGAGATTTACATCGCAACACATATATCAGCTCATTTTGTATGTCATGTATGTTGTCCAAATATGTGCATGTGTATGTGTTACAATACACACACATACATGTATGTATAAATATATTATATATAATATATGAACATAAAACATTTATATATGGATAAATATATATATATATATATATAGAAAGAGAGAGTTAAAAATTATATATAATTCAAAATTAACTTAGTTTTGCAAACATAATAATTTTAGTATTTTAGTTTGTACATATTATGAATAAAATAATGTTTTCATCCATAAATAATTAACATAAAATAATCTATTGATGAAAATTCAAATTTTACAATTTAAGAAAATCTAGGATCATAAAATAGAGCTTAGGAAAGATCTGGAGATTTTTCAAAGTTAAAATATTATTTTTAAAAACAAATACATTAATTTTGGCAATAATTATTTAATATAAAATAATATATTGTTAAAAATTAAAATTTGAAAATTTCAAAAATTCTAGAATCGTGAATAAAAGGTTAAAATTTTTTTTGAAGAATTTTCAATTAAATTATTATTTTTAATAAATCATAAACAATTTTTCTAAAATAATATTAATTATAAAATAATAAACTTTATTGAAAAATTCCTAATTTTTTCTATATGTTTCTAAAATGATATTATATTTTTAAAAAATATAAAATTAAATTTATAATGTAATAATTATTTTATATATAATAAAGAATTCAAAAACTCAATAAATGTTAATTTAAAAATATGAATATATGTATGATAATTAATTTTTGAATTTGTAAATTCATATTATATATAAATAAGTTTACTAAAAATTTTAAGTCATATATATATATATATCTTATATATGCATATATATGCATATATGCTATTATGAGAGAGAAATATACACTAATATATATATATATGAATTTATTAATAAATATATATATAACAATTATTAATGACAAAAATTGATTTTTTACAGTAAACAACATTTGTATATACATAAATCAAATAGTATAATAAACAAATTATGCACATAACCAAACTGATTTGTGACAACCACATCTACTTACAAAATCTCACCTAACTAAACATATAGTAGCAATATATTCAAATAGATATGAAATTGCTCATTATAGGATCATAAAATATAATTTAATTACTGTAATATGAATTTAAATTACCAATTTAAGGATGCTTTTGAATCCACGTTGAAGCAATGACTTTCCTTCCTTTTACTGTTCTTAATTCGTCAGATTGCAAGTCCAGAATCATCGACTTCTAACTATCGAATAGTATTATTTTAATTTGAAATATATTTGAGAATTTTGAAGTGGATTGAGAGTTATGTTTTAATCAGCAATGTAGAAGGTGATGGCGGCCAAAAAAAGTTCAACATTATTTTTAGAGATACATACATACATACATACATACATATAGGGTTGTATTAGAGAGAAACGACAAAAACCTTTTTACACATTCTCACTTGATCTCAACCCATTACCTCCAAGCCAATTCCCTATGTTTTAGCCACCCCTAGGCCTTCCCAAGACCGAAATTTTGTAGCCCTAATGATGGGCCATAAACCCATCTAAGCCCAATCCAAAATACTATGCAATTAAATCTAATTTAATCGCTTGTCGATATTGTATATCGATCACTACAAGAAAATAGGCTATTTATAGCACTCATTCATAGCGTTTCCTCCTTTAGCACTATCTAACTCGTATGGATTATAAAACTTATAAATACTAAACGCTGTATGCTATACATTTCACTTAGTCCCATACAAAATAAAAATGGTAAAATACTTAACGCTATACATTTGCGCGGGTTCTTTTCATTCCCACTTTTCGTTTGCCCCCTAAAATTTTGTTTCCCACCAATCTTCCTCTACCGACAGGAAAATTTTAAGCCCTAGATTTTAATCATCGCTTGGATCGCAGCTCGCATAAAAGTGGATTACATCGAAAATTTCACGCCCTAGCTTCCTCAATTTCGATCGATCACAACTATCCAAATCTCAGTGGGCTAAACCCTAGTTTCCTTCTCTACGATTTTAGGTATTTTATTTAAACTTGTTGCTTCTTCTAGTGGGTATTTTCTTTTAACATGTTTCTTCTTCTGTTGGGTGGTTTCTTTAAACCTATTACTTCTTCTGTTGGGTATTTTCTTAATGGTTCAGTAGTTTGAAGTTAACACATTGTATAGAATTCAAGTCATATGATTTTCATACGAATATTATATGGCATGTAATGGGGTTAAGAACAATGAAATTTATAGTTGGAAACTTCTTACTGTGAAGATGAGCTACCAGAGATGTATATTTCTGATAGAAAATGATACAAGTTGGAGATAAGTAGAGAGATAAGTCTGAGATGGATTTAAGGAAATTAGTTTCCTTATTAATATATCACTATTTAAAGTTAACAGATATGGCTTTGTTAGTTTGATCATTTATTATAACAGTTATCATTAGTTATCCGAGGAAAAGGCTTTCACTCCATTATTGTAAGAAAGGTCATGGTCTGCTATATTTTGGAATTTGCTTATTTGCTAAACGCAGAACCAGTTATAGAAGTTTTAGTTGCTTTTTCTAACAAAAGTCTATATAATAGATCAGCTCCTCTATTAATTGCTTAAAGTTTAAAGAATCGCTAGAGGGGAAATAGCATACTCTATTAAATCCATCCTATTATTTTTAGCAGGAAAATGATAGCTTTTAAGAATCGAATTCAAGATATTGTTCTGTTAGTTAAGTTTAGGAGTTATTGTTAGATTTCTTCGAAAGTTTATACTTATTTTCATAATAGTTTTTGTTATGAACAATTAATAGTAACCTTTTAATAAAGATAGTGATAATTTCTTCTAAGATTGCAAGAGCATCTCCAACCATGATGGACGGAAAATTTGAGAACTGATCATATTGTATTGTAGTCTGGATGAACTCTTGGACAGTAAATTCAGTCTTTATGCTTGTTGAATGTGTTTTCACAGTTTTTATTTAACAAATGAATAATGAGTAGAAAATTCTTTAGCCCTGTTTTAGCATCCAAATTGACTAAAAATTAAACTTTATAATAATTTTTAGAAGAGTTTAAAGAAATGTAGAGTTTCTATTTACAATTGATTTAGATGTTAAGGAAGTTAGGATTCGATATTAGGTTTATTTTTGGTTTATTTAGCGTCTACACGGGAAAATTTCTATGTTCTGAAATAATGAGTTGATAAATGCTAAGTAATACGTAAATTTTAGTTCACTTCAAAGTAAAACTAAAATTTCCTTTTTTTCTCCATATGACAGGCTCAACCATCTCCAACTATATGCAAGTTATTGTTTGTTTCCAAAAGTAGCAGTTCACTTTTGAACTCCACAACTACTGAATTTCGCAATAGACTCGATTAGTATAAATAAAAATTAGAATAATCATAATGAGGATACTAGTCCTGGAGGATTTACTTTTAGGCCACAACTGAATGCTCCATCACCATTGTTTCAAGTCAAGATAATAACGCAATATACTGATACTTGACTTGACAACTAAATGCGATGATACTGAGTATACCTTGGTCTATGCATATAGTTCTAACCTATAAGTTTATGCAGTCCATCCAAGTTGTAGAAATATCTATGGATAAAGACTTCAAATTTCAAGCTAAATTCTCCAATCGACTATTGGAAAAGATACCATAGATGATGGTATCAAGAGTTTCACTATGCCAACAGATGCCTTTATTACCAATGAACAGTCTCTCCTTCTACATGCGTAGGACCAACTAAATGGAGTAGAGATGCAAGAAGTGTTTGAGAGCTCTGTACCTGTAACTCAACCAGCCGAAGATGGATTTAATTGGAGAAAATATGAACAAAAACAAGTAAAAGGCGCACTGAATATACATGAAGCTATTACAAATATGGATTTCTCATTTTTGCTGTTTTTTCAAGTTGCCGTGATGTTTGAAATTGCAATTAAGTGAGAATGCAGTATACTGTAATGGAAATCACTAACAAGACAAAGAAGCTTGTCTGCCTTATGCCACGTAGTGCTGGTCCTACAATGCCTGAGTTTCTCTATTCCATTTCTCTCACCAGGTTCCTTTTTCATCTTTTATTCTTATTCCTTTTTTGTAATATGTAACCTATACTGTATTGACCAAGGGTTGATATATTGAGTACTGGAAATATAATTACAGGTAAAAAAATGTGCAAGTATATATTGGTAGGGTAATATTCTTACATATTCATGTAGGGATCTTTAATTCCTGAAATGTATGGTTTGTTGCAGCTGCTATGCAAACCCTGAAAAACTAATCTTTGATTATCAAAATTTATAGTTAAATAATTCAACATGAAATCAGGGAGTCTATCTGCTCTAATGAACTAATCTTTGATCATTAAAATTTATAGTTAAATAATTCAATTTATTGGACATAGTTCGGATGGCATTAACAAAAATCATGGACTTGGAAGTATGCCTCCTGTGGTTTCTCGTTTACTTATCACTGATAGTTTATATATTATCAATTAGTGTTTAAAACTATTTTGTTGTTTTTTTTCATAAAAGCATTAATAACGTGTAAGATAGAAAGATAAGAATACATGTATAGTACATGATGTGCTACAGGTTTAAATCACTAATATGCATTTGAGTGGATCAGAAGACTGTTTCCAAAATCAATATACAATGATGCCAATGATTAGTAATATTTGTTAAGCCATATTCTATCAAAAAGAATTTTTATAAAGTTTGATTTGATGCTTGATCAGTAATATACAATATGTCCATAGTCCTCAATATCCGTAATATACAATATGCCAATGAAAATTTATTTTATCTGTAATTCTGTGGGAAAGTGGAAGTTGAGTGCGGACTTATATAAATAATAACTTCAATACCTGTTTTAAGGAAATGTCAAAATCTATTTTTTTTATTCTGGTGCATTCAGTATATTATTTATTCAGCAGCATTGACTAAGTAGAACTTGTAGCCGACATCATTTTCATGATTTCATTTTCTTTACAATCATGTGAGCTCAAATCTAAGACTTGAAAAGTAAATAAATTATTTACTCATAAAAAGTCGGGAAGCAAACACAAAGTATATCAACATAAAAGGTATTATGCTATTATCAATTTAGACTACGTACAAATTCATAGAAGATATCATAGTATATGTTTAAATTCATGGAAAACTTCTGATTTGTGATTTCTAAATCCAGAAAACTTTAATTATATATTGGAAACACTTTGCAAGTTAGAACTTCGTTCGTGACAACAGGAAATACATCAACTAAGTGTAGACTAACATATGTGAAAGTGTCAGGAATCACATCATATATCCAGTTTGTGCATGTTTCTCTGCAAACAAGAAGAAAGAAATTTATGTTGAAATAATCCATACAAGTTAAATCAGTCAACTTCATGGCATAAGGCATGCCATGTCTCGAAGTAAAATTCTTTGCTATTTCTTTTTCATGCATATAGTAAAAAAAATTCTGTTTTCTAGTACATTTTTTCCCTGTAATTTTCATTTTGTCTACTTCTATTGGTGGATGTTATCCCGTTAGAAACATAAAGTTAGTCATTTTCTTTATCTCACGATAGATACTTGTATTTAGGGTTGAAATGTTGGACACTCATGTTGTAATTTGATCATTAAAATGGCGGATATGTTCACAAAGGTAATATTTTTATATTTCTGTTGAACATAATGTGGTTTTATACTACATTGCTGTATTTATAATTATCTGTTATGCTCATGTTTGCAACTTACATGCACTAGAATTTATATTATGTTTTGCTATTTCATTTTCAGTCCTTATGGACTTAAATGTGAGAGATATTATATTTGTATTTTGTATTTTTATATGTAGGTAGTTGATCAGTTGAAGGCGAATTCAGGCATATCATTCAAGCTCCTTTGGATTCGGTAAGGATCTATGCTATTTGAGTATGGGTAGTAACCAACCCAAAGCCCATAAGACCATAACCAAAGGAAGTTATTAATAAAACTTAAGTCTGTACGTCCAGTTATCTGAAAACCATAGAAAGAAAATAGACAGAACTCTTCTTTCCTCTTTTAAAACCTAAATCAAAGTCCCCAAAACTCTTAAATTTAGGCTAAATTAATTACCTTTAGAAGCTAACAATTTCAAGTAAAAATCTCAAACTCATCTACGTCTTATTAAGGCTCTGTATTTTGGTTTACAGTATGTATGTTTGGTTTTTCTTTGTTGCTAGTTGGTTGAGTATGGATTCAGTGGGAAGTGGTCAGAAGTGTAGCACTGTTTGTGAGTAATTTACTTTTAATCACATGCCAACCTTAGTTGCCCATGCAGTAATCTAAGTTTGATGTACATCATTTTATCATGTGTTATACGAGCATTCACATATTAATTAATTAATATACGAACATGTAATTGTTTATTTGCCATGATGGAATTGATGGTGAAAATATAACCAGTTTACTAAGCAAAATCTGAGCGGTTTTTTTCTGCTGATTTTATACCCCAGTAACTCATGTCTGATTTCGATAAGCATAATGTGGTGTGCAAGAAAGCTAAGTCCATTAGTAGTTGTGGTAACAATAGCGTGCACATAGATGAATAGTAGACACTGAGATTGAATGTAATACTAAGTGTAGTTGTTTGATGGAGGGGTTAGTGGATGATGTTAATATTAGTTCGGCTATATCTCACGATAGTTTGGCTAAGGGTTTGATCAGGCTGCCTGATATTGATAGTCGGTTTACTAACCTCTTTGTTCATCTTGTCGTTGTTGATTCTGGCTTTAGCTTACTCAAAATTTCTAGCTTTAGCTCTGATAAGATACAAGATTTATATGCGACTATGTTAACGCCCGAGGTCAGATTTTGTTTGCCTTCTGTTGTGAGTAATTTGGGGCAGAGGTCGGGTTGTTTTTAGGCTTCTGAGTTGTTTCATGGGGCCAGGAATGTGATTTCTCCTGGCAGCTTGTTATTTTCTGATGATCTTTCAGGTTAGGAACAACGTTGTTCTATGGATAACGGTATCTTAGGTGCTAGTGACGATGCTAGTTTGACTCCTAACAATCAAATTATTGCTTGCTATGACTGGGTGGAGAAAATCTGTCAATATGTAAGGAGCTCTAATGTTTCTTCGGATGAGGCTTTAAGTGGGCTTAAAGTAGATAATATAGAGATCGATAAGTTTGTAAGTACGGATTCCAGGCAGGTAGGTGTAGCAATGGGTTGTTTGATTTCAGTAGGACCTAAGTGTGGAGATTATATCAAGGTAGTTATGGATTTGTATAGCAGTTCGAGTCAGGCATACCGGGGCTCCTTTTCTGGCAGCAATAATACAAAATCCAGAGAATGCCTTTTATGGTGTTAAGGAGATTAAGCGGTTATTTTTTATGAATTAATTGTGGTTATATATCATGGTACAAAGAGAGTAAATGCTTGAATGTAAGAAGGAATGAGTCTGAGATGATAATTCTCTGGGTATAGTACGGTAGAATAATTCTCTGGGTATTGTACGGTAATAAGACAACTAAGTAAATTATAGTAATAGTAGGTGTTTCCGGTGATGTTCAGTCTGAGATGATTCGTACATGTAGAAACACATTTCTGTTTATGCACACTTGACAGTTAAATGGTTCTACCTCTGTTCTGTGAGATGTATACATGAAATTCTATAGTTTTTCTTTTTGTTGGGAAATTCTGAGTGTGCTTTTGTAATGACAGTATAAAATTATCTGCAAATTACCTCATATGTTCATTGAATTTGCATAGTTACGAGTAATAATGCAAGTTTGGCGAAACATCAAGCAAATCCTAAGGTATCTCCTGTGATTGCAAAAATGATGGGAAAGATGGATGCCTGGGCTAAGTAATATGCTTATGTTTTCTTCATACTTGTATTAGTACATTATGCTAGATAATGTTGTTATTATGTAATGTTGGAGGCAAACTGCTAATTATGACCAAGACTGTTATTATGTAATGTTGGAGGCAAACTGCTAATTATGACCAAGACTGTTATTATGTAATGTAATGTAATGTTGTTATTATGTAATGTAATGTTGTTATTATGTAATGTTGTATATACATATATCTATCTGTGTGCATATATATATAATATAATATAAAAAAGAAAATTGAAACAAATGCTGAAAATTAATATTATATAGGATAGCGTTTGAAAAACGCTATTGATTCATCAAACGCTATCGCAACTCTATATGAGATGTAAGATTTATGCATCAAAAACGCTATAATAGAATCAAAAATGCTATAGTAGAAAATAAAAAACGATATACAAGAATGACAAAAAATGCTATCGAAAAACATTGTAACGCTATAACATGGTTTGATGAAACGCTATAAAATGTGCTCAAAAACGCTATAGAAGTTAAATGAAGGATTAAATTCCCTATAGCGTTTAAGTTTAATAACAGAGAAAAAACGCTATGATAGGGTGCAAACGCTATGCACTTTTGTAAACGCTATTAGTTATTATAGCGTTTTCCTTCCTGCTATGTAATGTTGCCGGCCTACCATAGCTTGTGGTTCCACGGCGTTCTCTGAAACGCTATGGTAGCCAGTTATAGCGTTTTTAAAACGCTATGAAACCCATAAACTATTGTAGTGCGATCGATATATTTATATAACTGTTATAAATATATATAAAATTATTTATTTCTCAAATCATATTCAAATTTTATAATTAATATTTCATAAATATTAATTAATTTAATTAATTTATAACAATTATAAACTAATTAAATCGTTCGGTCTTAAGGGAATTCATTTTCGGCTGTGTAACTCTTGGGTGTAAATTTGGTCAGCGATTAACCTCGAACTATTCTAATGTTAACATTCACACGTCACTTAGCAGGTGGTGTGATATTATAACCAAATTTATCGCTTACTCATTTTCGGTAAAATTCTAATTTTAGTTTAATAAGCGTTACCCGGTTGTGACATTTGTTTACATTATTTCTCTTCGTCAAAACTATATCACTTTTGACTTGTGGAATTTGGTAATGGTCAAAATTCCAACCTTATCCACATTCAACTTTATAGTCCAAATAAAAAGTCCTTGGTTCAATAATAACAATTATTAATGCTCTGTCCAAAGACTTTGACTTTGAGTTGACTTGAGTTGATGTGATACTAACCGCATATAACCGAGGAGACGAATCCTCTCTTGAATAGTGCTTCACATCCAATACTTCCACTCGACCCAACTATACTCACTTGATGGACGCTATGCCATGATTTGGCTATAACAAAGCGGAGTTTTCATATTAAAGATCCATAGTATTCTCAAGTCGAGAGAACCGTGTAAATCAGTCACATCGATATTTTCTGTTTGACCTTAGTTATATTAACCAACAGAAAACTATCGAGTGAGTCGTTCCATGGTTATCCAATGACTATTAGTACGTAACCCCTAGGTGCCCCCAATAGTCATGAGTAATATACTGCCTAACATTTGGAGAGTGTTACATACTCCAGTCTCAACAGATACATCGATATCCAGTCTCGATGCATCTTGGCTAGGAACATTTAAAATGGTATATTTGTTTCATTGTGATAAATTACTCATGGTTTCAACACTTTGTAACTACTATCACAAAATATACCATTTATGGATTTTTCTTTTAAATATACTTTTAATTAAGTTAATTAATTAATATAATCACATTATATCAAGTATATAATAGGACGAAAATACCTTTTATTTCGAACAAGATTGGTCAATGAGTTAGATATATGTAACAAATTACATAATTGCCCCTAGGGCATACCTCTAACTCTATTAATCTCCCACTTGCACTTGGGGTCAATTATGGAATCTAATTCCAACTTCTACCATCAGTTTTCTCAAAACCAATTAGGCCAGTCCCTTAGTGAATGGGTATGCTATTATGTTTTAATTATCTACTTTGTCGATTAACTCTCTCTGACACTGATAAACTGCCTTTATCATGTGGAACGATTCAAAGAATGTCTTTCGACTTCTAATGAGCATTAAGTTCTATCATAAACAATTTCTTGACATTGTTACCTTATAACAATATTATGGGATTCTCAACATTTGGAATCACCTTTGGCTCAATAATAAATTTGTGCATTTATATCTATATACATTGGTTTATTGTAGCGCTATTCAAATTAGTGTTCTCAACATTTCGTTTAATCGACCACAATCACTTTTATTTGAAGGATTTTCAAATTAAAGATTTTAACTTGAATTTTATCATTGACATGTTATACACAATATCACTTATAAAAGTTTGTGTCCAAACGTTCCATCATAACGAGTTCGTTGTTTCTATAAACAATTCTCTAGTATTTCATAAATACGTGAGAACACCTCAAACAACCATTTAGTGATATCAATTTGGATTTTATATTTGCTCCATGTATCAAACACATAAACAAAACACAATATCATATACAACATTATCTGTATGATAATTCCTATTGCTAATGCATAAGGAATCCAACTTACATGTTCTCTTTTTAATCGGGTTCTCTTGTATATCGTTTTGGGACAATCCTTATATCTTTTATACTCTCCATAAAAGACATCATTTACAATCCAAAATTGAGTATAAAAACAACTAAAGTTGATTTTAATACAAGCATATTGTTAAAATCAACGTGTTATTTACTTATAGTTTAGAAATATCAATGTACCATTTAACGTTCTTTCTTATGAACACACGCTTCCTCTGCACTTTGATTGAAAATCAAACTATTTGATATTTCTATCAAAATTCTTATTCAACTTGATGCTTATAAAATAATACATTCTTATCATTTCTTGGATCAATCCAAAGACTCACAAACCCAATATCGCTCCCATTGACTTCGAGACATTTTTGGTTAATATGTGTAAACAACTTACCTTAAATCATTATTTAGAATTTTCTGTTTCAATACATAAGTACCAAACACTAAGTATTATCGAGCGATAATTTTGTGAGTAAATCTGAATTAACTTGAGCATGTTGAATACCGAATCCGTTATGCTAATTTCAACAACTGAAATTTGCGATATTATTCTTATCAACATTGCTCATTTAATTCCAACCACATTAGTCTTTCCAATAAAGACACAATCTTGGTCGATGGATTACATCTCTTTGGTTACGACCACCAAAATCATATTTTGATAGCGCACTTGGAATTCTTTCAGATTTGTTCATCATACCATATAGAGTCAACAATCTTAATGGTTTAGTTGAACAACCGAGGGTAATGTATATTTTCAACAATAAGAAACTCATAGTTTCTCTTAGATCTACGAGAATACTTATTAGGCATTCTAATGCTATGTGTTCATTTAGGTTAGTTAATTTCACTTCATCTCATATAATCAGTTCTATCTTTGGATCGGATCCAATTCCATTTAACTAGCAAAAATTTCTCAAAATTCCTCCACATTGAAGTTGATATATCTTGAAACAACAATTGTTTCTTAGTGCAAATAGAATAGAGATTCATAAACGCTTTATGAACCTTTTTATTTATAAAAATGATTTTAGTTTACAAAAATTATGTTTAAAACATAAATATGTCATTTGATGACAGACCTGTCCAAAAACTTTTTGGAGATTTATACAAGATCCCTCATGAATAATTATTACGTGCAATCTTTCGACTCACGCAACTTGCCAAATCCTTGGCCTAGGATATGTTGGGATTTATTACAAACCCTTATCTTGTATGATTTTATAAACTGTTGTTTAGATGAAATAATATCAACCTTGTGTACTACTCTTAAGTACATGACCTTATAGAAAGAAACTAAATCAACTTCACTCATAATTAATCGTAAATTGTCCAATAATGTATGATTACTCCTTATCAATGAATCATTATGTATCACATAGAGGAGTGACTTATGAGATTGAATCTATATTCATTTTTAGGTACATTTGGAACTCTTTCCAATATACTCACTTATTCGACCAAATCAAATCATTTTATTCTGTTGCATGTTATTTTATTTACTTCTCTTTTATATTCTATGATTTTATCATAAACTTACTACATGTGTATCTAATACACATGTTCATGTTGGTAAAAAATCATCGATGAATATAACAAAGGATGTGGAACCCTTTTGGTATTAATTGACCTGTGATTGCATACATCAATATGGATTAATTCAAAGATTTCATCAACTCTTATGATGCTCCCACTGAATGGGTGCATAGCCATTAGTTGTTTGAGATATAATTAACCTGTATCATATGATTCATAATCATATAGTAAAATTATTTCTTAAAACTACGGCTTAGTCTATAATTCCAAAACAACTGTAAATAATATTAGACACATATGTATTTTGTTGCATCACTTTTACTATGAAAACAATTCCATAATATAGTTCTATTTCATCATGAATATTCATAATACTCATATTGAAATATAGTTATATCTATTTTTCAGTCAATACCAAAAATAAACATTATTTCACAAATAATGTTCGGTACATTTTATGAAAAAAAAATTCGTAATTTGATGCAATCATTAGGTGTTATATGGCATGCTCCCACTATTTCCTCCATTACTATAACAACGTACAAAATTTAGAGGTCCACCATTCACTTAATATTGTTTACTTATTTCATATGCTACAACTAGTTTACAGTGGAGAGTTCTTTGATCAAATATCTTGAACTCAAAGAAATAAATGTTATAGAAAACAATTTTCTATATGAAAATACATTTTGAAATAAAAATCATATTTCATATTCCAATATTAAGTATCAATTATTATTACAATTCTTTTTTCCAATGTTTCTCTATAAAGCAGAAGTGACTATTCATTCTCTTCATTCTAATTTTACCTTAAATTACATCTATCCTTATACATTTGTTTTTCTTTCAAATAGTCAAACTAATCAAAAGAAAACCTTATTATAATATCATAACAAACCTTTTACAAAAGCGCATTTGATTATTCTTAACATTTAAGACATCAAATATGTTGCACTTTATATAAACTGATCAAGATGACATTTAAACGATCGAGTTCTTAGATGTATCTCATAGTTTATGGTCTTGGTTATATTAACACAATATAATCCTTTTGAAATCATTCAAGTTGAACACACGATCTTAAAATACTGTTTATTGGCTAACTTCGAACGAACTAACTTCATCGAAATATTGTACCACACAAACTATGACTGTTCACCGTATAACATTTATATATGAAAGTACATGGATCAAATATGCATAGTCTTGAATTCCATTTAGAGTCCAAAAACTCATAAAATGCAATACACGGTCTAAACCAAATAAAAGTATAAGTGACCAACTTACGAATGTATTAAGTAGTTGAAAGTAGGCACTTGCATGGGTATAGAAACATTATATAACATGCAATTAGAATTATTAGTAAGTATATATTATATTTCTATTTTTCAACTTTCAATTCAGTTTGTTTATATATGTTAATTGATAAACGTTTTATCAATCATATTAAATGCACAAATTTATAATTGTAGATAATTATAATATTATATAGCATATGTTCTTACAATATTAGAAAGGTTAAATATTACCATTTCATTTTTCTAATAAGGCTCCCACTAGTCTTTTATGTTTCTCCTAACGCTAAGATGAAACATAGAAGTCTTACAACTTCACTAGTGGGTGTTAGGACTCGATTGTTTTGTTATTCTGACCTTGATTTTTCTCAACAAAACATAGCCCACAAACGATGGATAACTCCTTATCGATTGTATCGCATACAACTCCTAACCCATTTTTCCTTATTCTAATCCCATTTCGACCTTGAGTTTGCTCAACATATCGAAAGAAATTATTCACTCATACCTACCATATTGTGATGGCCTAAGTATAGTATATGTACCTTTAGTTTGCTCACAAATACCTATAGTTATCTTACCTCATCTGTTCAATATATTAATAATACTACACATAACATCCCTAGCTTGAGTTTGCTCAACAACTAAGGAGTATGTAAGTAATTTATTAATATATATATGGTAAAGGAAAACATTATATTGAAGATTCATAATCTTCAATATATATATTGAGTGATATTGACTTATAGAATAATATATTTCTGGTGAAATACCCCAGCGATTCAAGTGTCAAACACATCAGAAATCACGGTATATGTACATTTACATATGTATTTATTTCTCAAGTCTATTTGGGTTTCTTTAATGTTCCACATTTAGTTTATACACATATCATATAAGTTTTATTGTTATATAACTTTTATATTTCATATTACTTATATGATAGTCTTACGTATAATATATCATTAATTAAATCTTATCTAATTAATTTTAACCAATTAAATCTTTAATTAATTTTAAATTAGTATTCCAACATACCTTTTATATTGGACATTTCTACTATAACATTTATAGTGTATACTATAACCTTTATAGTGTAACACACATATATCATATATATGTGTGTTTTATTTAATTAATTAACCTTTAATTAATTTATTCAATTAAACAATTTTTATTAAAATTTATTAATTTCAAAATTTATCTTGTATACATACATGTATACTTATGTTATCTTAAACATTTTAAAATAACATAACATATATCAACATATATAATACATGCATATATACATTAATTAATTAACATATTTAATTAATTTATTTTATTAATATTATTAATAAATTTAAAATTTGAAATTATTATATAAATATTTTCAAACATTTTGAAAATATCAATATCCTTTCAAACATTTTTAAAACTTATGTAGTATTATAATTTTTATAATAAAAATGTTTTATTTTAAATTTAACTATTAAATTTAAAATCTTTAACATTAATTTTCAAAACCATTTTGAACACTAGCCAAGACCCAAATTAAGTTGGGCCTTTTCTATTAGGAGAAACCATTGGGCTCACTTTACCTTTCGGGCCAGGCCGTTAAGCAGGTATGACAGGGTACTTGATTACCCAATTCCAATCATAGACATTACCTTTGTAGACACCGCACTAAATGGGCAAGCTTAATTATTTAGCCATAATATGACTAAATTAGACCGCATAGGCTGTTGGGCTCTGATACCATTGTTGGAATTGGACTAGCCCCTAGTGGAAATTATGGGTGAATTTCAAAAAATTTACCCTATTGGATCTTTTATTGGGTCTATGAAGTTTAATTGAATTAGAAAATTTCTAAATTTCATTTAAATAAAATCATTTATTTTATTTAAATTCAAATATGTCAAGATATGAAATTAATTTTATTTGATTTAGTTTATACATAAATGTATCATACACATATATGTGTGAGTGTATGTGTAACATAATAATTCGTGAAACGTATAATATGCCCATATTTAGATGTTGGGATTTACATCCCAACAGACATATTAGCTCATTTTATATGACATGTATGTTGTTCAAATATGTGCATGTATATGTGTTACAACACACACACACATGTATGTATAAATATATTATATATAATATATGAACATAAAACATTTATATATAGATAAATATATATATATAGAAAGAGAGAAAACAATTATTTAAAATTATATATAATTCAATATTAACTTAGTTTTGCAAACATAATAATTTTAGTATTTTAATTTACATATATTATGAATAAAATAATGTTTTCATCCATAAATAATTAACATAAAATAATTTATTGATGAAAATTCAAATTTTACAATTTTCAAAAATCTAGAACCATATAATAAAGCTTAGGAAAAATCTGGAGATTTTTCAAAGTTGAAATATTATTTTTAAAAACAAATACATTGATTCAATAATTATTTAATATAAAATAATATATTATTAAAAATTCAAATTTTAAAATTTTAAAATTCTAGGATCATGAAAGAAAGGTTACAAAAAATTTTGAAGAATTTTTTGATTAAATTATTATTTTTAATAAATCATAAACAGTTTTTCTGAAATAATATTAATTACTATAAATAATAAACTTTATTGAAAAATTCCTAAATTTTTTCTATATGTTTCTGAAATGATACAATATTTTTAAAAAATATAAAATTTAATTTTTAATCCAACAATTATTTTATATATGATAAACAATTCAAAAATTCAATAAATGTTTATTTAAAAATACGAATATATGTATGATAATTAATTTTCGAATTTGTAAATTCATATTATATATAAATAACTTTACTAAAATTTTTAAGTCATATATATATATATATATCTTATATATGTATATATGCTATTTTGAGAGAGAAATATACACTAATATATATATATATATATATATATATATATATATGAATTTATTAATAAATATATATAAAACAATTATTAATGAAAAAATTTATTTTTTACAGTAAACAACATTTTTCTATACATAAATCAAATAGTATAATAAACAAATTATGCATATAACCAAACTAATTTGTGACAACCACATCTACTTACAAAATCTCACCTAACTAAACGTATAGTAGCAATATATTTAAACAGATATGAAATTTCTCATTATAGGATCATAGAATATAATTTAATTACTATAATATGAATTAAAATTACCAATTTAATGATGCCTTTGAATCCACGTTAAGGCAATGACTTCCCTTCCTTTTACGGTTCTTGATTCGTCATATTGCAAGTCCGGAATCACCGACCTAAACTATCGAATGATATTATTTTAATTTGAAATATATTTGAGAATTTTGAAGTGGATTGAGAGCTATGTTTTGATTAGCAATGTAGAAGGTGATGGCGGCCAAAAAAAGTTTGTCTTTATTTTAGAGATACATACATACATACATACATACATACATACATACATATATATATATATATATATATATAGTTGTGTTAGAGAGAAACGAGGAAAACCTTTTTACCCATTCTCACTTGATCTCAACCCATTATCTCCCAGCCAATTCTCTATGTTTTAGCCACCCCTAGACCTTCCCAAAACTAAAATTTTGAGCCTTAATGATTGGCCTTAAAGCCATCTAAGCCCAAGGCAAAATACTATGTAATTAAATCAAACTTAATCGCTTGTCGATATTGTATATCGATCGATATATTTATAACATTTATAAATATATATAACATTATTTATTTCTCAAATCATATTCAAATTTAATAATTAATATTCATAAATATTAATTAATTTAGTTAATATATAACAATTATAAACTAATTCAATCATTCGGTCTTAAGGGAATTCATCATTTCGGCTGTGTAACTCTTGGGTGTAAATTTGGTCATCGATTAACATCGAACTATTCTAATGTTAACGTTCACACGTCACTTAGCAAGCGGTGTGACATTATGACCAAACTTATCGCTTACTGGTTTTCGGTAAAAATCCAATTTTATTTTAATAAGCGTTACTCGGTTGTGACATTTGTTTACACCAATTCTCTTCGTCAAAACTATATCACTTTGGACTTGTGGAATTTGGTAATGGTCAAAATTCCAACCTCATCCACATTCAACTTTGTTGTCCAAATACAAAGTTCTTGGTTCAATAATAACAATTATTATTAACCGAAATGCTCTAGCCAGAGACTTTGACTTTGAGTTGACTGTGATACTAACCGCATATAACTGAGGAGACGAATCCTCTCTTGAATGGTGCTTCACTTCTAATACTTCCACTTGACCCAATTATAGTCACTCGATGGATGCCATGCCATGATTTGGCTATAATCAAAGTGGAGCTTTCATATTTAAGATCCATAGCAATCTCAAGTTGAGAGAACTGTGTAAATCAGTCACATCGATATTTTCTGTTTGACCTTAGTTATATTAACCAACAAAAAACTATCGAGTGAGTCCTTTCATAGTTATCCAATAACTATTAGTACGTAACCTCTAGGTGCCCCCAATAGTCATTAGTAATATACTGCCCAACATTTGGAGAGCGTTGCGTACTCCAGTCTCAACGGATATACATCGATATCCAGTTTCGATGCATCTTGATTAGGAACATTTAAAATGGTATATTTGTTTCGTTGTGATAATTACTCATGGTTACAACACTTTGTAACTATTGTCACAAAATATACCATTTATGGATTTTTCTATTAAATATACTATTAATTAAGTTAATTAATTAATATAATCACATTATATCAAGTATATAATTAATAGGAAGAAAATACCTTTTATTTCGAACAAGATTGGTCAACGAGTTAGATATATGTAACAAATTACATAATTGCCCATAGGGCATACCCCTAACTCTATCACCAGTCACGTATAAAAATCGACAGGGGTAATGCCGAGCTCAAAATCTGAAAAATAAAAATGTGTGTGGTGGGCCACTACCGCTCAACTAGGGCGGATATGAGAGAACAATCAAACGACTAGGGAGGTCGAATCTATAGGAAAAGGACAAAAGGACCAGCCTGCAACATATCTATAAGAGACTAAGGGAGTATATCATACTAGTGTACTATACACTTGGATCAACTGCCCTAACAACATACATACATAGTTTATGAAATAAACAACAGTTCGTGATTATTATATGATTAACATAACATTGACTAATATACTAGGTTTATACTGGATCTATATAATAAACAACAGTACATGATTAATATACGATTAACGTAACATCGACTAATATACTGGGTACATACTGGGTCCATAAATAAATAACAGTTCATAATTAATACATGTTTAGCCTAACATCGACTAGTATTCTGGGTATATACTAGGTCTATTATGAACAACAGTTCATAATTAATATACGATTAACGTGACATCGACTAATATACTAGGTATACACTGGGTCTATATAATAACCAATATTTGATGATTATTGTACGTTTAACATAATGTAGATGTAATAAATTTTATTTTATATTTGTAATTATACCTCGACAGTATCCAGAACGGTGCACATGCGATGTGTGTATCATTCTGGTAGCTCATGCAAGATTCGTAACTCATAAGTCGTCTTCTCGGGGCAATATGAAGCAGGCCGACTTGCTCCTTTGTTTGTATTCGAACGGTACGTCTTGCAATTTTTGTGATGTGTGGTGGCATTTCAGTAGTTTTTTGAATAAAAAAATTAAAAGGGGATGTTATGGGGGGAAATGAGATGTACGCGTGTTTTATGAACGTCTATTTATTAGGTGCCTAATGCTTGAACGCCTATTAAATAGGCGCCTGGCAATCGAGCGCTTACTGAATAAGGGCCTGATTGTTAGGCACCTATTTAATAGGCACCCAATGTTGGACACATATTAAATAGGTTCCAAACAGCTAAGACTCTGCTTGGGAGTTTTGTAATACTGATTATGAGAAGTTTTGAGAATACCAGTTTTGACCATAAATGATTATAGCAGTTTTGATTGGTTTGCATGAAGTGTTATAGTTGATCAATACATACTTGAGAGTATAGTATATAATGGTTATAAGAGTTTTTCCACTAAAGTAATATCACATGTATAACTTTATATTTATTTTCTAGTTTTGTGAAGATTAATTTTCCAACATGATTGGTAGGGGTATAATTGAAAAAAAGTTAGAACCCCTCAAATCACCCCAATTTGATGGGTTGAGAATTATCACTAAAATTACACCACACCGATTTTTATTGGTTTTATAACTAAGATAACCTGTATGAAAAAATCTTACAACTAAGAGTTTTGCCAACGTCTAAAATACAGAGCCGTCCAAATCCAGTCAAAATCGGTAGAAAAAAAACTTACAAATGGAACCTAAAAGAAACTCGTCCCCTTCCACTAGGCTTATTGACGGATGTTTTCGGATGCGGATAGTACCATATCCGCATCCGAAATTATTTTCGGATATCGGATATTTGCATCCGCGGATACAGACGGATATCGGATAATTATCCTATCCGCTAACGACCGATAAATCAAGAATTATAAAAAGAAAATTTTAGTTTAACATAAATATTTTTCAATTCCATTGATTATAAAAGTTTAAAAATTAACAAATATGATGATAATTAATAGTTTCGAGCAATTAAAAAGCATTAGATTCATATAGTATAAAGTACTAACACAATAAAATAATAAACAAATATCTTTCACTACACTAGATACACATGACATGAACTATAATCTTGACAAAAATCGGACGGATAATTGTCGGATGCGGATGTTTTTATATCCATATCCGCATCTGTATCTGTTTTTCCGAATATCAAATATATATTTATCCGTTTTTCGGATGCGGATACGGACGGACTTCAGATTTTTGAAATATACATTGACAGCCCTACTTTCCACCTTATGTCCAAACCCTACCTTCCACCTTCTGTCCAAACCCTAATTTGAATTTGTTACGTACTTATGAAATTTTTCATCATCTACCGGTGATTTCTTCTCTTCTCGGACGATTATTGTACCTTAAGAATCATTCAACTTTGCATGATTTTCTGATTGCAGTCTTGTTTAAATTAAAATATAAAATTACCATATGAACAAAAACTAATACTTACACTCAGAATCTACTTCTAAGCAGTTTTGCTAACCAGGAAATGATAAACATTGATTTAGATGGTATTTAAAACTGCAGTGTCAATAAGAAATACCAAAAGGAAAAAGACCAGATTGACAACAGTTGCAACTGTTAATCTAGTATGATGCTTTATTTGTAGGTTGTAGATATTCAATTAAAACCACAATAAGCGGATGAAAACATGTCACTGTAGGGCTGCTCCATATGTTAGCTCTTAAACAAGGTATAACTGACAATATTGGATAATTGGACACTCTACATGCATTGTTGAATAGCGATGTTGTGGAGCTGAATGACTTAATTTGTTTTATGAGTGGATGAAAACGTACCAATTTTAAGAATGTTGAAAAACGACTTCCCTTTGTTCAAAACTGGTGGAGTCCATTTATGTGAACTGATACGGTCAACTGTGAGCATCCTTTAAATATTCAAGTTTAGATAAATAGTCCGGTTAGCACTGCAACGTGAGTAATACCAAACAAGTGATAGCACATTCCCCACATTCATGAGTATCAAATGTTAAGATGATGTGCAGAAATAGGTTTAACAAATAATTTTGAAAACTACGTAGGCTAAACTGTTGCGCAAACCATTAGACTTGTGATTGTTTTTGGATGCAGTTGAGCTTATATTTAGTTTCTTATGTTCTCCATGGAACTTAGGGAACACTACAAATAATAAGTTCCATGGAGAACATGCAGTATGCAGAAGAACCCTCCAAGTTTTTGAGAAAGAATTAACCGTTGATATTGCCAAAAACATTCAAGTTGACAAGATCATAGACTTGATTTTCAAAGTATACATACCTGAATACGAAGCAGATTAATTAGTGGGTCTGCTTCATTTTTTTCAAGCAGTGTTTCACATCACCATCAGATCCAGTTCTTGGTAGTACACTATCGAAACTAGAATTGTTTGTTTCATGGTACTATGTTGTCTATGCTTTACTATCTGGAAGATAAAACAAAATTGTTGAGTTTTTTAATGGAAACGCAAACAATTTGTTGTTGAAACGTGAAGATTGGGTACCATGGTAGGTTAGTTTCTCTCTTTATACTAAAACATTAAAATTGTTGTATAACTCCATAATTTTTTTTAATGTGCTTGATAAACAACTCTTCCATATCTTAAGATCCCTAAGTTATTGAGAATACACTAATGCTCTGTAGAAAAGTGAATAATATTCTTGTACACTAACAAAATGAAAACGACAGGCTTATAAAGCCAAATACAACCTAATAAGTTAAAATAACTATCCATGCTTTAAGCTACACCTATCCATGTTTTAAACAGCTTAAAATATGGTATTTGACTAAAGAGAGATTAGTCAAATTTTTAACCACAAACATAGACTAATTGCAACAACCCACACCTTTGGACGCACTGATCCAAAGCCTAAAGTAATTTTCGGATTCGTGTCGCGTCAAGAAGTAAGAGCTGTCGGTTTCTAGACATTATGGAGACTAAGATATAAATTTAAATATTCTACTCTTTCAAATCACACAGTGGAAGAGTTAAAATATAAGCATTGAAGATAATCATTTTAGAAAAACAGTTTGCAAAAATACTCAGTTCTTCATATACAATGTTTACAAAGTACAATATAAAGTCTGATAAACATTCAATACAATAATAGCTACATAAAGGAATAATGAAAAATAATGGAACTGCAACGCTTAGTTCCTTCCTTCATGTATCATGTCTGGACCAAATCAATTGTTGCCTTGTCTTCTTGTGGTGGGGGGAAAATGAACGGAGTGGATCAGACAATAGTCCGGTGAATGAGTTGCATCATCAACATATGATGGTCACATGCAATTGACTTCATTTATAATCTATGTGACCTTTTTGTTTTGGTGAATTACTTACTAGAGTTGGTCACATTAACCTAAGTAATATAACTCCAAATACACATTTACCCAAACATTTTGTGGAGGTTTATACTTAGGCGCCGAACAACTAATCGAACCACTAATCGTCAACAGATCAGATTAACAATCTCTGAGACTGCTCCTTACATAAGGTCGCATAAAATATCACCTACGACACTGCATTACCTAAACGATGACTACAGCGTATCATATTTATACATTGAGGGGGGCCTGCAATGCCGACTCGCGTCAAAGACGACTTAGGGTCTGCTGCATTCGTGTCCACCTCTCAATAGTAAAGCCATTTAGGGGGAGCCCGTAATGTCGACTCGTGTTAAAGATGACTTAGGGTCCGCTGTATCCATATCCACCTCTATATGGTAATGCTACTTATTGCACAACGTTGGGCATCCTCATCGGTGTCTTGGCCGAATTGCCCGCATACACAGTGTAACCTCTCATTACCGACGGGCCACACGCCTATCCAGACATCCTCATTAGTGTTGCGCTTACACCGTGGAACCTCCTGTGAGTACTGCCGGCGGCTGAGTCACCTTTGTCGAACATTGAGTTCACCAAGTGAATAGTGGCTTGGCCTAATTGCCAGCGTATACTATCCAATTTATCCAGTAAGGAGTTAACTTTCCTACTAATATAATAACACACACACACATATATACAATATAAAGTTGTAAACTATAAACCTAGGCCTTAGGCAGAGGTTCAAACAGCGCCAGAAATTCAATGAACGGTCGATTGTCAGCTATTGTAGTGATCGACCGCTTACTGTCGATCAGTCGATGCTAATTAACATTAATTTGTTTTTGTTTGTTTGTAGATTAATTATTCTTCTTCTTCTGTACAATTCTAACAGTTTACCCTATTTTGTTAAATCTTTAATTCTAATAATTTCCGTAATTATTTTGGTATATTTATATTTCAAAGGCAGTCAGGGTAAAATTAGCATCAACAACATTTAGTTATATACATTTTAGTTGTAACGACCCAGATTTTCCGTCATTTGATTTTGAATGTTTAAATCGTTTTAAATATTGGATTTGGAATATAAGTTGATTTTGAATATGAAGATTTTGGGTTGAAATTTTAGAATGAATTTCATTTTCAAATATAATGATTTATCGAGATACAAGAATGGTAAATAATTGAAGTTTAAGTTGAATATGAATCGAAATGATTTCTGATGTTAATATAAATTCTATTTGAATTAGAATTGAGTTAATAAGTTTTTTAAACTGAAATTACATCTGATTTCGCCAATTTTTGATATCGTCGATTTAATCGACGCGTTAAAATAGCGATTCGGGGCATAGTCTCGGAATTCGACGAAACCGGTTCCATTAGATCTGTAATAATATATTATTATTGGGTTTCAAATTTTATAGCGTTTAGATTTACCGTTTGGTCGTAGGGGATAGAAACACATTGAAATTAATATTTGAAAAATTAATATAATAATTGGAATCAAAAAGCTATCTTCCTCATACGATCGAATTGGGGCTCGAGACTTGTTCCATTACATTCAGAATAGAGGTATAATATTAGAAACGCCTGGCGGCGCATCTCAATAGGAGTTCGAGATTTTCCTGTGTGTAATACGAGATATATTTGAATATAAAAATATAAAAAAATAAAAATAAATATCATGCAGACCTAACCATCCTAGGCTCGGAACTTAGCCCAATCTATCATGTACGAAGCCACCTTCCCCTTTCCTTTTAAAAATCGCGATTATCCATTTCCTCTTCTTTTAGAAGCGAACCAGTTAGAAATAAAAAAAAATCAATATGCGATCGAGTCGCGATTTCAATGGAAGGCAATTGGGAAGGCGCGATCGCGCACGCGTGTATTAGGTGGAAGTTGCGGCAAGGGTTTGGTAGAAAATGTAGTGCGCGCGATGGTCGAAGTCGGGGAAATGGGTGAAGGCGCTGGAAGCTAGTGTTCGGCGAATCACTGGTGGCGTTGTGCGTTGAGGTCGCGATGCTAACTAGAGGGAGCTCGAACTAGGGCTTGAAGCGGTAGAGGTCGAGGGCCATTCACGATCGATTGAAAGATAAGGAACGAACGGCAGTGATGGTCGCGGCAGTGGCTATGTGATGCGGCGGTGGTCCGGTGATGTATGAGGGAGGCGCGTGTTTGGGTTGCTGCAGCATTTCGTCGATAAGGCGAAGGGATGAATGTTGTTGATGGCGGCATGGAAATCGCGGCCGAGAGAGAAAGGTATTCGATTGGGTTAATTTATTTGGTTAATTAAATTTATTAATTAAACTTTAATCATAATTGTTATATTAAAAATCGTATTTATTCATACGAGGTCCAAAATTTCGGAATCAGTCACGTTTGATTCATAGCTACGAAATCTACGCAATAGAATTAAATTGGAAGAGATTGCAAATAAAAATCAAGGTGAGTTAATCTCACTCATTTTGGATTACCGAGTTTAATTTACAATAATAAAAATTTATTATTGGTTGATTGGATAAATTTATAAAATTATTACCAGTTGGATGTTATATCATATATAGTAGTATATATATTAGTAGTTGGATATATTCCCACCTATTAGAGCGGATGAGTCATTATGCGCCCTGCATAATAGCGGATGACCCTATATTACCGCGATATCCCACCTCGAAACAAGATTGGTATTTTATGTTATATAACATCTATGGATGCAGGAAACAGGTTGGAGGGATCCAACTGGATTCCTCAAAAATGTTGAATTTAATTTCATATATAGTGATATATAATGTGTGGATAATCTGTTATAGATTATATTGTGGTTTGAAATTATTGGATGCTATAGTAGCACTGGCCTAAACTTTGGTTTTTTAAATACCATTAATATTATTTTTAAATTTGAAAAGAAATTAAAAAGGGAATTTTGGAAATGAAAATATTTATATTGAATTTTGGGATTATTTAAAAAGGAATTGAGTTGGATATAATAAATAATTTGATTTTGGATATTATTTAGCTATTTCGTAAAATGGTTTCAAATAGAGAATTTTAAATTGGGATTTTTAAACAATGGATTTTAAATAAGATTTATAGAAATATGAAATTGGAGTTGGAATCGAGATTTGATTGCTTTTGGAATATAACTTGGATCATTTAAGAAATAGATTTATAAATAGAATTTTAATTAGAAATCGATTTTAAATGGATTTTAGTGATATGAACCTGTTATAAACGGGAAATGAGATTTATGTAATTTATAAATAATGTTTATAAATGATGTGAATGATTATCATTCGATAAATCAGAAATATAAATTCATGGTGGGAATTTATAATGAGATATAGGGATCAATTTAGAAAAATAGTGAAATCTATTTTGAGAATTGGAAAAAGGGTTATAAAATTGGAAATGTAATCGATTTGTGATAAATCAAGAGAGATTTATAAATATAAAATTTGTTATGTTGGAATTTAAAAATATACTTTTATAAAGAAGTGAAATTTGTGTTAAAAGGGATTTTTTATTAAACTATGTAGTTTTAAAAAAAACTATTAATTAGATTGAAATATTTCAAGAAGTTAGTTATTTAAATATTTAAATTGTTGAAATGAATTCTAAGTTTTATAAACAAGTTTTGTAAATCGATTAGAATTTTATGAATAAATTGGAATTAGTTATTGACGTTTATTTAAAAAGTGCTTTGATATTCAAAATAATTATTTAACTATTTTTCTGAATTTATTATTATATATAGTTTTAAAGGTAAGTGATTACAATTTATTTATATATGCTCTCGAGATTTGTGAACCGGGTTTATTAAAGGGATGAAATTTTATAAGAGAAAATCTTATAGAAAGGAATTTGGGAACTTAAGAAATGTGGGAAAAGGAAATTTCCAAATTGTTTAGATACGGAAATTTTGAAAATGAATCTGAATTCAATAAAGAAGTTATAAATTGTTGGTTGGATTATAAATAAGTATAATCGATAATTTTTGAAAATTGTAAAGGGAGATTACAAATGGTTTAAAAAATTTAAAGGAATATTTCTCTAAATTAAACTTTGAAATTTATAAAAAAGTTTTATAAATAGATTTGGAAATATTTGTGAAATAAAGAAAATTTTGGGAAGTAATGGTATATTTTCATAGCGTAATTCGAGGACAAAGATGTCCTACAGTTTGGGATGTTTTCGTTGGGATAGCGATGTAACCATCATGCAAACTGTGATCTATGATTGATTGCGTGGCGGAAATGGGGAGGTAGAGATTGCCTAAGTTAAGTTTGGTTTTTCTGGGATAGAGACGCAACCATCGAGCTGCGATCCATGGTCGATACCGAATGGTACTTCTATATCTATTTTAATGAGTTTTCAAGTATTTTTGAAAGAAAGGATTTTTGAATATACTTATTCAGATGAAATAAGTATATGCCTTTTTTAAATGAGGAATTCAGATTTATCAAATTTAAGTTAAATGAGGCTTAGTAATTTCAGTGGAAAATGTATTTTTTGGTTGAATGTTTGTTTATTTGATAGTTAAATAACCGACTACCAAATCTTGACCCAAATATGTAATCCTTCTTAATTTTGGTGGTAGGAAATGATTTCCTACTTAATACTGAGGGATTTCAACTCTGGAAATATCTAGGGGAAACACGGGAATTATATGATACAGTTACCATCGGGGGTGCTACACTATATGTATAAACTCGTTTTTCTCCTAGGATAAATGATAAGGAGATCCATCCACTAAAACGGTTAGGGGGTGATCCCTGTTCTTATGTATTGTCAGATTATTTCCAAAAGAACCGGCATTGAGCATTCCGGAAATCGACGATTGGTTTATGGAGCGCCCGGAAAGCGGGAGAGTGTACTCGTAAGAGATGACTCGGAACTCTTACTACTCCAAAACCATATACAGTTCTATGGAGGAGTTTCGTGTTATATTGAGATGTTGAAATCCATGTATGGTTCCGAGACCGTCTGAACTTAGCCCAAACTATCGTGTACGAAGCCGCCTTCCCCTTTCCTTTTAAAAATCATAATTATCCGTTTCCTCTTCTTTCAGAAGAAAACTAGTTCGAAATAATAAAAAATCAATCTGCGATCGAGTCGCGAGTTCGATGGAAGGCAATTGGGAAGGCGCGATCGCACGTGCGTATTAGTTGGAAGTTGCGGCAAGGGTTTCGGGGAAAATGGATTGCGTGCGAAGGTTGAAGTTGCGGAAATGGGCGAAGGCGTTGGAGGCTGGGGTTCGGCGAATCACTGGTGGCGTTGCACGTGGAGGTCGCAATGCTAACTGGAGGGAGCTCGAACTAGGGCTTCAAGCGGCAGAGGTCGAGGGCCATTCGTGGTCGACTGGAAGATAAGGAACGAACGACAGTGATGGTCACGGCAGTGGCCACGTGATGCAGCGGTGGTCGGTAATGTATGAGGGAGACGCCCTCTATCCCGAATGGATATCTAACCCCGTGTTAGTGAAGAAGTCAAATAGGAAATGGAGAACGTGTATTGACTATTCAGACCTAAATAAGGCATGCCCCAAGGATAGTTCTCCCCTGCCTAGAATTGATCGGCTAGTTGATTCAACTATAGGGCACGAATTGTTATCATTTATGGATGCGTACTTAGGGTATAACTGAATCCCAATACACGTCCCAGATCAAGAACATACCAGTTTTGTCATGGATGTTGGGTTATACAGTTATGTAGTGATTCCATTCGGATTAAAGAATGCAGGAGCGGCCTATCAATGTTCGGTTAACCGAATGTTTAAGGATCAGATCAAGAGGACGATGGAAGTCTATGTGGATGATATGCTTCTGAAGTCACGGCGATCAAACGACCCTATTCGAGACTTAGCGGAGATGTTCGATATCCTTTGATTTTATAGCATGAAAATCAACCCTTTGAAGTGCTCATTCGGTGTTGCGTCAGGGAAGTTCCGGGGTTTTATTGTCAATACACGAGGAATTGAAGTAAATCCGGAAAAGATTCAAGCCATTCAAGATATACAAGCACCCAGAACTATTAAGCAAGTGCAGAGTCTGAACGGGAAGGTTGTTGCTTGGAGTCGATTCATCTCCAGGGAGACCGATAAATGCATTCCTTTCTTCATTTTGATAAGGAAAGGGAAGAGAAATTTCGAGTGGACGCAAGGCTGTGAAGGTGCATTCCAAGCTTTGGTGAATCACCTGGAGAGACCACCTGTTTTGTCAAAGTCGATAGATCATAAGGAGTTGTATATTTACTTGGCCGTATCGCCACACGCCATAAGTGCCGCTTTAATTCATAAGGAGAACTGGATTCAGAGACCGGTGTACTACGTCAGTAAACAATTAACCGGGGCAGAAAGAAACTACCCAAAGATAGAGAAATTGGCATACTGCTTGGTGATCGCGTCGTGCAAACTTCGCCCATAATTCTAGGCACATCCAATCAATGTTTACACCGACCAACCCTTACGATAGGTCCTACAACGACCTGAGATGTTTGGAAGGCTACTTAAGTGGAACATCGAGATCAGTCAATTCGACATTACATATCTGCCTCGAAGAGCTATCTAGGGACAAGCGTCGACAGACTTCATAGCCGAGTTTACCATGCAAGACGAGCCCCCAAATAGTGGTGTAATCCCTACTGTACGATGGAAGCTATATACTGATGTAGCATCCAACGGTCATTGTTCCGGAGTGGGCATCGTTCTTGTAACCCCTGAGAACCGGTCGATTTGCTATGCTTTGAAGCTTGATTTTTCCTGCTACGAATAACAAAGCCGAGTATGAGGCGTTAATTGCTGGACTTAAAATTACTAGAGAGCTCGGGGTGAAATCTTTTGCGACTCGCAACTGGTGGTGTACCAGGTTAGAGGGGACTACCACGCATAGGGACAACGACTTACCCCATATCTCACCCGAGTTCAGGAGTTGTTGGTGGATATCGAATACTATGACATTTTGCATATCCCACGTGAGCAGAATAGGGAAGCCGACTCGTTGGCAGAGTTCGTGAGTACTGGTGATGCACATCGGATGGGCTTGGTTTCAGTCGAGATACTACATACTCCAAGTTTAAATGTGATGGAAGTTGATCAAGTATTCGAAACGGAACCTGAAAGAGAATCATGGATGACTCCATTTAAAGAATACTTATTGCATGGAATCTTGCCTGAGAAGAGGAACGAAAAGCGACAAGTCCTTCGTAAAGCTTCACGGTATATTATGCAAGAAGGAACTATGTACATAAAAGGGTTTTTTGTTCCCTTACTCCGGTGTATCGCTCACGACGAGATAAAGCATGTCTTAAGTGAAGTCCATGAGGGGGATAGTGGCGATCACACTGGCGGGCAAACTTTAGTAAAAAAGATAGTCCATTATGGATACTACTGGCTGACTATGAACCGGGATGCAACTGACTATGTTAGACGATATGACAAATGCTAGATATATGCTAAAGTGCCAAGAGCCCCACCGACGGAGATCACACAAATGGTCAGTCCATGGCCATTCGTTATGTAGGGTATTGACATCATCGGCTCTCTACCAATCTCCAAAGGTGGCGCGAAATACGCGATTGTCGCGGTTGACTACTTCACCAAATGAGCCGAGGCGGAACCGTTAGCCATGATTACAACCAAGAAAGTTATTAACTTCACTGTTCGGAACATCATATGCCGTTTCGGTTTCCCATGGACTATCAGGACTGACAATGGGACTCGGTTCGATAGCGCCAAATTTAAAGAATTTTGTCGAAGGTATCGTATTGAAAAGAGGTTTGCGGCTGTCGCTCACCCTTAGACGAATGGACAAGTCGAAGCTGTAAACCAAATTATCAAGTCTATTCTAAAGAAGCGTTTGGAGAAGGCTAGAGGCAAGTGGGTGGATGAGCTTCCCACCGCACTTTGGGCCTGCAGAACTACTCACATATCCGCGACCGGCCATACTCCATTTGCTCTCGCTTACGGAACCGAAGCAGTGATTCCTATAGAACTCGAAGTCCCTTCTCATCAGGTGACTTACTACGATCCCAGATCAAACCAAAATCTCTTATTAGAGTCATTAGACTTTATCGATGAGAAGCGCGAGGAGGCCAATTTGAGAGCAGCTGCACATCAACATCGAATCGCCCGATACTATAATACAAAAATCCGATCGAGGACCTTTGAAGTTGGCGACCTTTTCCTAAAACAGATTTTCTCGGTCCCGTCGCACATGAACCCGACGTGGGAAGGGCCATACGTCATTGAACAGAGGCTTGGAGAAGGAACTTTCAAGCTAGCGACTATTGATGGTGTGATGCTTCTAAGAGCGTGGAATAACGAGCATTTACTACGCTATTTCACCTAAACTATTTCTTTTATATATCAGTACTAGTTGCTTTCGATATTTCCTTTGGTGTTTGACTTTTTTGATATTTAATAAGACAAGTTATTCTATTCCTATTCTTATGATGAATAAAATCTTAAAGCTTCCTTTACATAAGCTACTGTTATTGCATGTAATGCTAAGTATGTGTTGGAACTAATTGATATCGACATCTGCAATGTATGAACAAATTTGCAGAGTTAGAAGTCGATCAGTCATACCGATCCCCAATGAGATCGAATGAGGGGGGCTTTGTAAGTTTGCTCGGCTGGTGATTCCCACAGATGGATCAAAAAGCAAAGCTCGCACTAAGGAACAAAGGTCGTCGACGGTAGGAGATTGACAAAAAATCTCTAAGTCCCTAACTGCGGACTAGAGTATAAATGATTTGATGAAAATCTCTAAGTCCTTGACCGCGGATTAGAGTACTCTAAAGTTCCTGACTATGGACTAGAGTATAAATGATTTGACGAAAATCTCTAAGTCCCTAACTATGGATTAGAGTACTCTAAGTCCCTAACTGCGGACTAGAGTATAAACGATTTGACGAAAATCTCAAAGTCCCTGACTGTGGATTAGAGTACTCTAAAGTCCCTCACTGTGGACTAGAGTATAAATGATTTGATGAAAATCTCTAAGTCCCTGACTGCGTATTAGAGTACTCTAAGTCCCTGACTGCGGACAAGAGTATAAATGATTTGACGAAAATCCCTAAGTCCCTGACTTCGGAATAGAGTACTCTAAGTCCCTAACTGCGGACTAAAGTATAAACGATTTAACTAAAATCTCTAAGTCCCTGACTGCGATTAGAGTACTCTAAAGTCCCTGACTACGGACTAGAGTATGAGCGATTTGACGAAAATCTCTACGTCCCTAACTATGGACTAGAGTATAAACGATTCAACTAAAATATCTAAGTCCCTGACTGCGGACTAGAGTACTCTTAGTCTCTGAGTATAAATGATTTGATGAAAATCTCTAAGTCCTTGACTGCGTATTAGAGTACTCTAAGTCCCTGACTGCGGACAAGAGTATAAATGATTTGACGAAAATCCCTAAGTCCCTGACTTCGGAATAGAGTACTCTAAGTCCCTAACTGCGGACTAAAGTATAAACGATTTAACTAAAATCTCTAAGTCCCTGACTGCGATTAGAGTACTCTAAAGTCCCTGACTACGGACTAGAGTATGAGCGATTTGACGAAAATCTCTACGTCCCTAACTATGGACTAGAGTATAAATGATTCGACAAAAATTCTAAGTCCCTGACCGTGGACTAAAAAGTCTCAAGTCCCTGACTGCGGACTAAAAAATTCTAAGTCCCTGATTGTGGACTAGGAAATTCTAAGTCCCTAGACCACATGCTAACTTGAAAACCCAATGCGTGGACGGACGAGTTATCAATTATTCTTTATCCCACGAATTCCGATCTCAGATCAACGGAAGAGACTCGAACTGTTAGCGGCAAGATACAATCGTTAGTTACAGTTCCGGCTCGGCATTGCTTACAACTTAAGATAGCGCCTATGAAGAGGCTTCGAGATCAAGATAGTGAATTATTAACGAGACTTGTGAAAATTATTACAAATACATGAAACGGGAAAAATTACTCTACTATTGGAGTAATAATTCACATGATGGTTAATCAAAAAACAAAAACTTTTATTCACAATCTCAAATATTCCTTACAATTTATTCAAAAGTTCGGGATCCACGCCTATACATTTGCTACTAGGAAAAGAAACACACGTCTAACTTATCCAGACTATATACAATGACACAAAACACTAACTATTTCTTCTCCTTCTTCTCCTTCTTTGATTTTTCAGGACTTGAATCAGTCGAGCGTCTCTTCCGGGACCCCTTGCCGCTCTTAGTGGAGACACTTGAGGAAGGGGGAGGAATCTTTATTGGAGTTGTTCTGCCAGGTGGGATGAATTTCAAAGGCATAAGACTAGGGTCTTCAACCACCACCTTAATGGACTCGCCCTTGACTTTGCGTTTCGACTTTTCCTCCTCTTCAATTTGTTCTTTCATGCTTAATTTAGCGGTATGCTCTGAAGCACCCATGACCATAACGTCATCAATCTCCTCAGCAAAAGATGGGTCTTCAGGCTTATCCACATCGAGTGCCCTAATTACTTGGGCATTGGGCCTTGGAGTATCTGTAGCAGCAGGAGTCTCGGCCACTTTTCCTTGCTGCTCCATGGCGACATCGCTCCTAGGAGTTAGTTTAGAAACGGGATGACCTATAGAATTCGTGAAAACGCAAGCGTTAGTCTGTAGCCGCTATGTACTGAAAACAACAACTTTTTTAGTTCGAAGAGTTCAATACAGTACCAGCATCCGGTTGGCCCTCGGTAGTCATCGGGTTGCTCCCTTCAATGATGGGAGACAACATGTGTGGGCCAAGTCCGGGCCTGTCTGGATCATAACCGACGTGCTGCTCCGTGGGTTGAAAAGATGATGTCCCAACCAATTGAATAGGAGAAGGACCCTTGGGTTCGGTTCCAGTAGATCCTGCGATATCTTCTCCTTCTTTAGCTGGCATTGGAGCTTTACAGAACTGAAGTTTCACGACGGCTAAGTCAGATGGCTCGTTTCCTCGGAGCACTTCTTGCACAAGTGCCTCTTCACCAAGCTCTGCCACTCCCAACTCTTTTTTCTTGATTTTGGTGACCATCTCCCAAGCTTCGGCGAGTGATTCAAGATAGCCTTTACCTAGAAAGGTCAAGTCACGGTGAAGGAGAACTTTTGCATTGTATTCAGCAATGAGCGTATCGAACAATTTCTTGATCTTTTCCCTACCGGACTCAGTGGCTGCCTCTACCCGGGAGTTGGCTTCTGTGAGCACCTCTTTCCTGCCCTCTTCGCGAGTTGTTCCTTTCAAGGCTTCGATCTGGGCAAGTTGCTTATCAAGTTTCATTTTTAAATTCCTTGTTTCAACAATCTCCTTACAGTATTTGTGCGACTCTTCCTATGCCTTAAGTTTTTCCTCCCCCTATTTGAACAATAATTTTTCTAGCTCCTCAAAACAGTGAGCTAAGACGTCTTTCTCCTTTTGTAAGGAGTCCTTCTCTAAAGCCAAGGTGCCACTACGATGGAGCACTGCATCTAGTTCCTTTTAAGCGAAGTTTCCAAACGACTTACCGCCTCAGTTATTTCCTTCGCGTTCTTCTCTTCTACGGCAAGTTGAGCTCTATATTCAATCAGCTCAACATCTTGATGTTTGATGATATCTTTATCGTGAATAGCCTCCAGCTTGAGGCAATTAATTTCATACTGGCGCTCAGTGGAAACTTCAGAGACTTTCTTAGCTAAGTGGATAAACGCTTCATGTTGGACATACACGTCATTCATGCATGCTAATGAGCTATCTTTGGCACTTCCAGGAATGACATGTTTGGAGGGGAGGAACTTGAGCCCATCAAAGAAGATTTTTGGGAAGGTAGCCTTGAGTTTAGCTAATTTCTCCACTGTGGTAGGATCATGGGATGAAACTGTTTAGAAGAAACTAGCAGGTGCTTACGGCGCTTACACGATTGCCTTGTGCTTGACGACCGGGAGTGTTGATCGTAGGGAGCAGCAGATTGAGAAACCCGATGAGAGGATTTGTCTCCGCTGTGGGCATGAGGGTTTGATGGATCGATATAGCGGGGAGCATGTGTTTGAGATTTCCGTCTGGATGAGGAAGAGGATTCTCGAGAATAATAGTCTTCGTCTTGCCCTTCGTCTTTGCCTCTGCGTCTCCTAGATTCGGAATCTCGCCCTGAGCGATAGTAAGTGGAAGAGCCTCGAAGGCGATCGAAAGCGTGCGAGTGTGACATTGCACCTGTAAAAGAGCCAAATAGAAGTATATTAGAAGTTATAATGTGAAGAGTAAATCACAAGTGGATGGGGAGTGCGAGTGTTTGTATGCGTCCTAGGGTTTCCCCACGACGGACCAGTAATATTAGCTTTACTCATTGGAGTCTCCTCCCCCTTGGTGGAAGGTTGCATGCCTTCGTTGCTTCTTGCGGGAGAGTTAACCCCTTCAACGTCAATGTTGGCAAAGTTGTAATTTAATATATCGTCCCGGATTGGGATGTCAGAGAGTCCCTTTAGTGAACTTCCATTTGCTGGGAAGACGATTCCTTTTCGATTGGGGTTTTGACGAATTCCGGGTTTGCCCCGGCCTTGCACTTCCACAATTTGTACACCAACCTTTTTCTCCTCTTCGGGGGAGTTTGCATTTGGCTGGTCTGTGGCGCTTTGACTACCGGCGCTTTTCCGGGGCCTACGCCTTTATCTCTCAGCCCTGCATCTTGAGATCTCTTATCTCTCCTTCTTCAACGTCTTCCCAAATCCCCTCAACTGGGGGCACCACAGGGTCACTTGCTTTTACCCTTCTTTCAACGACACTTTCGGAACCACTTTGCTACTGGGAAGCCCAATTTTGCGGCTGTCTTCCAACAGCCTAAATAACGAGAGCAGTTCATTGTTGACAAGGAGTTTGATGTCCCGGTCCTCAACTGGAGTAGCTTGAATGGCCGCGGTGGCCTAGGAATACTCGGTGCTTTCGGGTCAGGAACAGACACCTGAAAAGGATAGAGATATTAGTATGATTAAGGAAGGAGTTGCGACTAGGATCTTTGAGCTAAAGACGAAGGCAGGAATAGCACTTACGTCCTTCCAACCATCTTCTTGCAAAGCCAAGAGGACACCGTATATAGAACCACTCGTGTTTGAATAGAGAAAGCTTGTTCCATACATCCGTTAAGACCTGGCATTTGGGCAAGGGTTCAGGAAAGACGTATGTAGACTATCAGCCTGTCATTTAAAATTGTAGATGTATTGGATGTCTTCAGGAATTGGCGGACTGAATAGGACGTTCATGAAGAGAAGAAAAGTGCCATGGATAAAAGAATAACTGTTAGGGTGTAGTTGAGTATGGGCGATCCCCAAGTATCTCAATATTTCCCAAAAAAAAGAATTAAAGAGAGGCACAAATCCGGCCCAGCGCATGAACTTGTTACAAGCAGTATATCCAGCTGGGGGTAAGTGAGGTCTGTCTTACCTCGATGGAACTAGAACGTCTTTGAAAGGAATCCCATGGATGGAACTTAATTGACGAAGAGAGACTTCGCTAATTCTAGATGCTTGTGAGTCAGCCGGATTGTTTAAAATGATGACACCCTTAACGGCATCGGGAGCCGGGTCAGAAAAAAGATTTTCTTGTGGGTATGATGCCTCTATTTGTTCTGCTTAATGACTCGAAGCAGGTTTGTTTGATAGGATGGCAGAGCTCGCTCTCGCGACTGATTCAGAAGATATTATGATTGAGCGCTCTATGTAACTTGAATCTATGATAGCTATACCTAGTAGACAATCAATATTAGAAATAAAAACCTGTCCCCCTCCCATGTCATGTGTGAACTAATGCAGTGCAATATGGAATAAACATAAGCAGTTTGAAATTAGAGAAGCAAAAGTAAAATGTCAAAACTTGGAGGTTTCGTCTGGAGAGACCGTCATCGTTGACCGTCTCAAATGACGTGAAGGTTGATTGGCAACCAAAGCTTTAGGATCGAATGTTAACGTTCTAAATTATAAAGTCCATTGTTCAAGCTTGTTTTGCCAATTTTATACTTAGTTCACATTAAGTAGACCGAGAATTTGTTCGTTAAAACTTAAGTCCGTTGGTCTAAGTATGCAAGTCGCGTTGTTCTCAGTCATTTTATGTTCGGGCAAGACGGTGTGCAGTTAAATCACTACACCAGAAAAGACTTTTGGTAGCGTTGAAAAAACGCTACCATAACTTATAGTAGCGTTTTAGAGAACGCTGCTATACGACATGCAACTAAAAGTCTAAAACTTTTTGTTGCGTTGTAGTAAACGCTACCAAAAGTCACTTTTAAATGCAACTATAGGTATTTTCTGTAGGATTTAAAAAACGCTACCAAAAGTCACTTTTAAATGCAGCTATAGGTTTTTCTGTAGGGTTAAAAAAACGCTACCATAAGTCTTCATTTTTTGGTTGCATTTTTTGTTTATATGCTTTTTTTGATTTTCAGTAGCGTTTTTAAAATGCAACTGTATAATTTTTATATTAGTTTACATTTGTTTCTGTAGCATTTCTGAAACGCTACTAAAAGTTATTGGTTGTTTGGTAGCATATTTTAAATGCTACTATTTACGGTTGATGGTTTATACCATTTCCAGCAATCGCTTATATACTATTCATATTAAAACGAACGATCAGTCCCATA
The DNA here is from genome assembly GCA_030737815.1 of Allium fistulosum. Lineage (NCBI taxonomy): Eukaryota > Viridiplantae > Streptophyta > Magnoliopsida > Asparagales > Amaryllidaceae > Allium > Allium fistulosum. The sequence goes on along the minus strand of CM060902.1, from coordinate 1,125,396,664 downwards.
ATTTTCATATATTCAAACAAACAATTAAATCACATAATTAGCATATACAAACAATCAATCATATGATCATCATATTCAAATAATTGCAAAAACATGCTAATCTCACAATCAAATATAATATCCATAATCAATTCGATATTAGTTTTTCAACAAAATAAGTCACATACTACAAGCATTCACAGACAAGTTTCCACAAATGGTACTAACAAAATACGACAACATATATAACAATTAAATTCATGTTCGTTGCTTGATTACCAATAGTTCTTTGTTGTCGACAGTCTTCGCTTCGAAATAGCTAATTACCTGCAAATGAAACAATCAACAATATATATATATGTGTGTATATATGTGTATATATATGTATATATGAAAATCATGTAATCTATAACTCGATATTCTATATTAACACATATTAACAAAAATTGTTCTATTTTTATATGCATCCTATATAGTTCCCCAACGAATACATTGATGTTGACCTTATTTCTCCGTATTTATAGTTTTCATGGACTTTTAACTTGCATGATTAAAAATTCGACCACTGACAAGCAGATTGACATACATCCTATGTGCAAGTCCCCTCAAATCTCTACATTGATGTTTGGTGATGATCTAATTTGGTTTACCAAGCCTAATGTCAAATCCATTAATTATGCTATGCTTATCCTTGATCATTTCCATTCTCTAATTGGCCTATTTGTCAATAAATCTAAATCCAAAATTCTAACTACTGGTATATCTCATAAATCTCTTTCGGGTTTTCTCCACATCTCCTCTTTACAAACCCTTCCTTGTAATGATCTTTATCTTGGTGTCCCTCTTCTTTCTTCTATAATTTCTTCATCTCATTGTTTGCACTTGCATGTAAGATTATTAGTAAGTTGTCCTCTTATCCTAGCTCTGAACTTTCTACTGATGGTAGACTAGTTGTTATAAAGTCTATAGCTTCTTCAATGTGTCTGTATTATGCAAGGATATATGTGTTACCTGTTAAGCTTCTTGGGATGATTAATTCAGCTCTTAACCATTTCCAATGGCATGGCAATCCTCATTCTTCCAAGCTTGTCCCTATTGCCTTCAAAAAGGTTATGCAGCCTTATGAATGTGGTGGTTTGGGAGTTTTAAATTTAAAACAATGGAATAAGGTTGTATGCTCTTCATTAATTAATAAGTTTCTTAATCCTGGATCAAATTTATGGGCCGAATGGATCATGGCCAATCATGTAAAGAAATTAAATTTTTGGATGTTACCCTTCCCTAATTATTGTAGCTGTGCATGGAGAAACATCCTGAAACTCGGAGCTCTGCAGTTGTCAGATCCTATTAGACTTCTGTTGAAAATGCTTCTTTCACCTGTTCAAATATCCATTGTACTTGGACCTCTATGTCTCATTCTATCAATAATGTATATTTCAATTTTTGCTCCTACTCATTCTGCATCTTTTCCTTGGCATTCTAGAATTTGGTGCTCGTCGGGTAGACCTAAATAAAATTTGATGCTCTGGAAGATCATCACCAATGCTGTTCACACTCAAGATAACTTGGTTATTAAAGGCATGTTGCAAACTTCTTCTTGCTTACTTTTTCACTATGCTACTGAGAATATTCTGCACTTGTACTTTGCTTGTGAATTCTCTTTTTACATTTGGAAGCAAATCCTATTTAAGTTCGGTCTGCATTGCCTTCTATATGATTCCAAGGCCGAGTGGCACACTATATTCAAGGCAACAAGATGGAGAACCGTTAAAGGAAGAGTTCTCAAAATTCTAAAGAAATTTGTATGCTTGTTTTGGGAAGAAAGGAATTCAAGACTTGTCAGTGGAAAGAAGAAATCGGCAGCTGCTTTGTATGTTGACCTAACTAGAAATTAATAAGCTCATTTGAAAGTATTCTTAATACATATTGTATTAATTAGGTTTTCTTTTTAGCTTTCCTTTGTTTTGTTTTGGTTTCTTTTTTACTTTTCCCTATTGTAATCCTTTGTTTTATAAATAAAATGGTAAGGTCCCATTCAACCCCGTTTTTTATGATTCCTAATCTCAATTCGTTCTCAATTACGTTTCCTTCACCCTATCTATTGGTTTATCAGTTTATTTTTTGTTTTTTCCTTTCACAGTGTTGAACCCATATTTTACTAATGACATTATGTTGCCTCCACTGTGTTACTATTTAGCTAATTTATTTTTTTTTATACTTTAACAACCGTGCACATTTTTACATGAAAAGAACAACGTCATCTTATTTCTACAACTTTGTGATCATGCCGCTGTTCTGATTTATTTTACATCTACATGTGTTCTTCAATACACAGGTTGAAAAGAACAAGGTCATTTTTACGGTTAACTTTTCAGATCTAATTTAATTTTTATTTCCTCTAATTCATATTTCCTCTTTTCTATCTGTCCATCTATTATATAAGAAGTTGAACCATAGGAATTAAATTATATAAATAAAAGTGAAAAAATGGACTGCTTTTTCCATCCAAGCAGGTACTCAAACTGAGCATCAGTTTGAGTTCAGATATATAAATTCAACTTTTTGGCTTAATCATTGATATTTTGGTTTGTTCATTTCACAAATCATAGATCCTAGGGTCGATTTTGATAAAATCTCATAACGGTTTGTATAAGGGAAAATGATTCGCTTGGAGATCTTATCAGTGATCAAATCTTTTGTTAAAAGAAAGAGAATATTTATTACAAAACAAAAAGGAGAAAACTGCAATATTAAGCAATTTATGTATGCCATAATGATCACTATAGTTTCTCTATTAGTAGCAATATTAAGCTTTAAAAGGGAATCGTTGTTCAAATCAAAAGCCATTGAGCTAGGATCTTCATTCAACAAATCGTTCATTTACTTCAGCCAACATTGGCCTGAAGATGCTTTGAAATGATCCAAAATACGGAAGATATCGTAAAATATAATAAAAATCAAAGAAATCAAAGTCGTATGACAAGTTTCATTAGATTTATTTGATGCTAAGTGATAAGGATAAGTGTACCTTCAAATCCTCCATGTAATGCCAACTTACAGAATCCTCAGCAACTGGAGCTCTAATTATATTTACACAAAATCTATGACATACCTCAATACATAATATGCCTAGCATAAGAGCTGAAAACAGAATGGTTTTAGAATGCAATATGATTAGAGCACACGTGTATATAGAACAAGTAAAATGTACATCAACTGCTTAAAGTTTATCACTTCAATGCATAGAACCAAGTCCTGTGTGCAAGTATGAGAATTTATAATAGAATTATCTTACTAGCACATATTATCCTGTTAGAGGGTTAGTAGCAATTATCCTAGAAAGCATAAATACAAAATGATGGTATTTTACACATGCTCATGTGACATGTGATATTTTACATACACTTTATAAACAATGTTGCTTTTATATTCATAACACACTCATGTGACATGCTACATACACTTCATAAACAATGGTTCTTGTGTATGTTAACAAAATTTCATGGTAATAGTTAGTCAGATGTCATGTACAATCAGGAATAATACTTAACGGACATTACATATGTTTAGAAGATCATGGGTAGCAGGTCTACCCAGACTCCCATTATCTGCAGTACTGGACATTTTCGGAGATTAATGATTCAACAAAGGGACATTGTGCATGAGTCCTGACAGTAAAAGCTTGCCATATTCTATTGTTTATAAAAAAACACTGTAACTTGAAATACCATTTCAAACTTCGTATATCTGTTATGGATGGAAAAATAAGGTTTAGTGAACTATCATATTAAATTTGTAAATAAGTGAACTATCATGTTAGATACTACCTTGAAATAGTAAAGAAAACTATACCTTGGTTTTTCGTTCTCCCTTTCAAATATACATCTTTGATCTAACCTAAGATTGAATTACTCGTTCTGTGCACTCCAAAACCATAAAGAATGAGTGTTTCGGCATTGACACTTCTAACATCTCTACATAGTTCATCGGCTTTTTCTTTGATCATAGGCTTGTGAATAACAACTTGTATAGAATCTGAGTTCAATATGCCATCCTTTCCAACAGGCATTAGATTTCTAGTTCCCATGAGAGTAATTGGCACCACTGGCACACCAGTTCTCACAACAACACTGAATGCTCCTTTCTACATAAAAGAAAAGGATGGAACATTTCTCATAATAATTATGGTAAGAACCAACTAGGAGTGAGTATAAAGAGCAACCTATTAATAAACAACTAGGACCAAATATTAAAGCAAGCTATCATGTGTTCGAAGATAGCAATATATATCACTTGACCTTGCAAAACTAGTTTAGTGGTGAATAAATTAGAAATGATACATATGATATAACCTAAAAGAACATACTAAGAGCAGTTCTAACAAAAAAGTGGGTCAGTTGATAAATTATTAATTTATTTATACTGACCTACTTATAACCACACCAATCAAGTTTACACGGCATTTATAATACCAGACATGTTTTTTATATTGTTCTAGACATTCAAATTGAAATGATAATCAATCATAGCCGTAACTTAATATGATCCCTTAACTAGCAATCTTGGGAAACTAGTCACTAGTTGGAAATGCCCTAATAATGAGAGTATTGAACTTTTTTGACACTGTCAAGGACTACTACATTGAAGAGTTTCAGATGCTAAGGTCTGAAATTAATTTTGGTTTATTAAACTAGCATAACATTTTGATAGTTTACAAGGTAAATAAAACAAACAATGTAAAGCAAATCAGCTTTTTCTGACGTTGAATGACCCCAATTTCCCATCCTTGCTCTATATGCCTTCCACAAAGAAAAATACGGATGCACCTTTTTTCACCAACTCAATGCAACGTTTAAGATAGTCCTGTATTCTAGGAAACGATATATTCAATAACCATTATGCCCAAACTAGAGCTATAAGTTGATTACTTTATCCTCGCTTAAAATTAATATAAATAAAGAGTCACGGAATGGTAGTTAATTTTCAAATGTCTATTGAAACCATGTCTTACCAACATAGGCCAAAGACCCTAGGGGTAAGCATAGCTTAACATATGCATACTCTACTGTAGAAGTATATTTCGGTACACTAATCACTTCATAAAAGCTAAAGACCACTATTTTCATAACAATACTATTAAATATCAGTTGTCTGCATTTCTATTTAACCTAGAGAATACCAAAAATCCAACAATTTCTTTATTTTCATGGCCTCTTTCTCCTTAGAATTATTTCCAGTGCAGAACCACAGAATGTAGGTCACCATTGTCACTAACCCTTTGTAATTTACATCTCCATTTGTTATGGAAAGGACTGACTTTAAAAAAATCAAGACATATCAGTGTATTTTTACAGATCTGAGTCATTGGTACAACTTCAGGAAATAACTATTTATTCCTAATGGGCAGTCTTCTGCAATAGGTTCGTCCAAATTAATATCGTTTGAACAATGTGTCTAATAAACATCAAGTACAAACTACAATAAAATTGTTTTATTGGATAAATATACAAATAAAAGAGTGCATAAAGATAGAATCAATACCAATTGACTTCTATTATCCATTCTCCTCAATGGAATAGTTCCCAAAAGAAACATTGCCCATCCAACAATTGGAAACAAAAAATACTCCCAATGCTAATAAACTTGAAATCCCTAACTTGTCGAAAGTGTATAAATATCAAGAAAAATTAGATGATTGGAGAGAAACACTGAAGGCACATCCCAAGATGGCAGATTCTTCATACCAACCAACTCAAACTTGGAAAATGGAGCAATTGTAATAGAAGCCCAAATTTTAACAATCGCATGATGAGCTCTTCTTCTATATCGATCAAAAAGTAACACAAAATGATGTATAATCACCATTACAATAGATAAAGAGATTGCAGCAATTGTAGTCATCGTGTAAAAAAATATTGATCTTACTTTTGAACTTATTTGGAATTCTGCACCTAAAGCAAAATCCCAAGTCAAAAAATGTTTTAAAAAAAACCTAGTATATTGGTAGTTTATAAATCACCTGTTATTGAGTAGGGTTCATTTTCAGGTGAACCCAATTTTGCAATTTTTGATCGATAATTGTGTTTCTATGAATCTTTCAACTTGTAAGATCCAGTTGCATGAATTTCAACATTTGCGGAAATTTCTTATTCGACGACCTCAAGAAAACCACTAACGATAAAATAAATAAATAGGTAATTATGCAAACACAAGTGAAATGGTGGTAAAAGTAGGAAATTACCATTGGTCTTGGCAGAAATTGGACATGGAGAGCTCCATTTAAGTGGAGCAAATGGAAGATGTGGTTTAAACTTTGGGAGAGTTTCCATTGATTTCTTCTAATTATGTTTCTTTTGGGTTTATCTATTTGGTGAAGGGGGAGAAGATAATGGGGGAAGAAGCTATACGACGATTTGGTGCTTCTGGTGTGTTAGTCGATTAATGATGATTTTGTGCTTTAAAGGTGGAGTAGATCAACGAAGTGGTATTTGGAGGTGGATTAAGGAGTTGGCGACTTAGGTTTTTCTAAGAGCGTTGTTGTGGAGTGGAAGTAAAAGAAATGAAAATTTAACGGTACTTGAAAATTTTTCACGAAAATTTTAGGCGGGACAAGAAAATATTAACCTCAGCGTTTCTCCATTTCCCCTAGAGCCTATGGTAGCACTTGATTTACAAACGCTACCAATATTTGCAACCAAAAGTAGTTTTTCTTGTAGTGAATGTTTGAACAACTTTAGTTAGGTTGGTTTTTATGGTCAACATCGACCCCTACTTTGTAAGCCGATCCCTATGCCCCAGCCTCGTAGCCGACCCCTACACTTCAACTTACGTGAGAACACCGATCCCTTACTTCTAGCCTATAGGCCGACCTATATACTTAAGCTTCCAGGACGAACCCTACTTTTTAATTCCTAAGTCGATCCCTACGGATAAGCCTCTACACCGATCCCTCTTAAGACCCTTATCTACGCCAATCCCAACACCTAAATTACCAACACCGAACCTTTGCCTAACAACTATGCACCGATCCCTCAAACAAACACAGTTCCTACCGACCCCTCTCCTCAAAACCATCTCTTATATCGACCTCTCTCTAGCTACTTCTCATCGAACCCTCACCAAACAACGTCACAATATCATGTCGATCCCTCTCTGAACTGCTTCTACCCAATCCTAAAGTTATACTTCCTATCATCCCTTCAAAAAGCTTCTACCAAACTCTTCCTTTTCATCTCCTTTTCCTTTTTCTTCTCCTTCCTCCTTCTCTTGCTCCTTCATCCCCTCTTCCTCTCCCATGTGACTTAACATAACCCGCTAAGCAATACACCTAAATGACACTCAAACTCTTCCAAGCTTAGGATCCATGACTCGATTAATGTGATCGTGGAGGGAATCATACCTATTCGGTATAGATTACGAGGTTGGAACTTGGACTAAAGACGAATTGATGGTGATGCATATCAGAAATGGAATCTCACACTCGAATTCAAGTTTAAAGAGGAAGCTTGTCTTGCTTCAAAGCGTTCGGTTGGGTAAAGAGCAAAGGAAAAAGGGTTTAAATGCTAGGAAGGTAGAGTGAAGAGAGAAAGGAGAGAGGGGCAAGATTTTATATGGGTAGTGAGGAAGGGAAGGCGAACCGGTCACACCAAGTGACTCGGTCACGAGATTAAAAAGGGATCGGCCTAAAGGCATGCCGACCCCTATCCACATAGGCCCACTGAGGGATCGGCATACCAAATGCCAATCCCTCCTTAAATAAATAAATATATATATATATATATATAATAAAAATAAAAATAAAAAATATATATGTAATAATGCAATAAAAAAAGAAAGAAAAGGGGAGAAACACATTAATGATGGATATAAGTGAGATAAAAAGGAAAGTAGAAGAAAATAGCGGATGTTTGAAAACCGAATGGCAAACGATATCGTGAAAGTTAGACTATAAACGGAAGCATATAGAATATAACAACTTGGCAATGACTAATGGACATTCGAACACGTCCGGTAGTCAACAACAGAAACATGTGTATGAGCATGCATGGAAGAGATTTATGAATTCAACTTTTTGAAAGTAACTGAAATGACAATTTAGCTTGAAACGATCAAGCTTGACGTCAAATCAGAAGAGAACCCGAAGATCTAATATGACCAAATCTTTGCATACTAATAGAGTATGACAACATACTTATATCATCGAAGATAAATAAAGGAACGGTGATCAACCAGGAAGTTGGATAGACTTGTTCCCGTGACCTGGATTTTTTCTAATTCAAAGCACTTCATGTTATTCAAAAGACGTACTTGGGGGGGCAATGTTACCCGGTGCCTTGACCCGGCTACATATGTCTGATTACGAGGGCCAGAATCGACTGCTGATGGGAAAGATGATCAAAATACAACAACCACATGACCAAAGTATAATGTCTGGGCAGTTGTATCAAGCCCAGGATAAATGGAGTTAGTAGATTGATGGTGCAGGATGTCGGATTATGGGGTTTAGTTTGATTGGAATAGGGATCGGCTTGAATGTTTGACAAATTGGATGAAATATGGATGGATCGGTATATATGTAATAAGGTCACGGGTCGGCATAATATATGTGGAGGATATGGTTCAGCATATGATTGAGATGATGAGGGATCAACATAGGTTGTAAAAACCAAAGGGATCGACATATTGATGGTCAACGGAAGTGATCGGCATGGTATGTTCGTCAGCTATGGGTTGGTATGATAATGCTAAGGAGGTCGGCATGTTGATGGTCAGGGAATAAGGGTTGGTATGGTAAGGCTAGAGCGATACGGATTAGCATGGTATGGTTTAAGCAAAAGGGATCGGCATGTCTCATTTGTGGAATATGGGTCGGCATGAAATGGACTGCGAGGTATGGATCTACACACATGTGAGGACCAGGAGGGATCAGCATAACCTAGACAGTGTTGAGATTAAAACCGAAGTATTACAAGAACTAGAGCTCCATGCATCTAAATGCCTTGATATTTGAAACACCATCATTATAGACTATAAGAGAGCCACTATGGGGATCGCTAGCCCAAACTCAACTCATGAAGGGATCGGTATCGACCCCTATGCATTGAGAGTTGGGCCTAGCCCTTCTTGTGCTGGGCCCATATGGTGGAGAAAGTCCTATTATCGAAGTTTTAGTCAGATTGGAGGCCACTTTCAACTATAAATAGAGGCATAGGGGGCCATTCTAGGGACTCTTACGCTGTTAGTGAAACTCCACCATTATTGTAACCAACTTCCTTTATTCTTTTCCGATCTCTTGCAATTTCTTGCTGATTGTAACTGTAATCAAGTGAATTGTAAAGCAATAAAGAGAGTATTCAAAGTGGACATAGGCAATCAACGCCGAACCACTATAAATCCTGTTGTTTTTGCTTTCTGTTGCATTTTTTTTATATTCAGTGTTATTCCTCTATTTTCATTTAATTTCTTAATTTATTCCACTACTTAAACCTACTCTCAGATGTTTGTGGCTAATTTGGTTGCAAATAGGCGTAAAACATGGAATGCACATTATGGTAAACAATTCGTATTTTCTTCATACAATATCTGTTTCTTACAACTTATATATGAATTTGGGCTAGAAAAATCTACTAGACACAATGGAAAACTCAGATTTTCCAAATTCCTTCATTTGTTAAAATTTACTATTTGTCTTTTTATGTGAAATTATAGTTTTACCCTTATTAATATTTTAATTTGTTATTAAAATTTCTGAAGTGCTACATTCTCCCTCCTTAAAAGGATTTTGTTCTCAAAATTTCTAAGGATGGAAAATTGTAACTCGTATATATGGAAACCAATATCTACAATCATCTACTCAACCTCAACCACTTTCAACCGTTGTCCCAAGTTTAAAATTTCTAATGCAACATATACATATAGTTATGTGATGCATATGAACCTATAACTAATGCAAAATTAGACGGTCTTCTGAACTAATCAACCTTCTGAAATGCAAGTGCTTATGTATGCAATGTCCAATACTTGCATTTCTATATGGATGAGCAGCCATTTAATGCATATACAAAAATAGAACAATCATTATGCATATAACTAACAAAATAAAATAGGTAAGGTGATGCGTGTCGAAGGCCAACATGAACAAATTGGCCCGTATATGCAATACTAGTTAATAAAATACATCTGTTAGTAAGCATCATCCAAAACATGTCTAGTGACACGTTCACAACCGTGTCTATCATCCAAACATTCGTACATATGGAAAGTACTAAGATAAACTCTAGGTGCATAAGTAGCTATAATAACTAAAATAGAAACGGACCAGAAAAGAGCTCTATATGGTTAGGTTGGATTTCCTTCCATGGCTCCAAAATACCCTTAACTGGATCATTCTTCTGTAATGACCTGCCTTTTCGATCAGCGAAAGTCGACACTAAAACATTCACAGTATTTACATGCCAAGCATCCAAGCGTCCGAAGGACGGATTATTGTGGAAAAAGAAAGAAAAGACAGAAGAGAATCTCACATCGTACCGAGTAATATATAATATACAATAGATTTTTACAGAAGAAAACCGTAATATACATACATCAAAATTAGAGTACACTAACTAATTATCATTTTGGACAATTATAACAACCTGTCCTCACAAATGCTAATAAATATAGACAACCAATGCAGTGGAAAATAACATATATGCAAATACATCTTGGTGCCTCCAGCTCATCTCCTGAAGCTCCAAAGCATCCAAACTAGTTCTGTAAATATGCTCGGTCTAACCCAAGTATTATTAGAAAAGAACACTCGGATCAGTCTAGTAAACCAGCGTGAAAAATACACCTCAAATGAATTTTAATGTTATAAAAACTTTCCAAAATAAAGTTATCTCGTAAAACCATGTCGCACATAAACACGAATGAGTTTTTACTTTATGACTAAATCATTTCATAGAAAATCTTCTAATATTATAATAATGTCTAGGTTTTAAAATAAATATTGAATCATAGTCGAAATTGTTACATTAATTAAATTGCAGCATAATAGGTATACAACTAACTCCACGAGGCACTTATTATAGAATGGATTTCCATACAATGACAAGGTAATGGACTACCTTCCTTACAGTACATCTCTAGATAAACCGAGGTCTACAAATGCATTTGCTAATCTATCAACACAAGACCGGCCTATCCTTTACTGGATAGTACCGAATATGATCACTGCCCAGGTTGCGGCCAACAACCATACCGGGCCCCGAGCGTACAAAATCCAACAATATCGATCTAGGTCTGGTGATGATCATACCCTAATGTGAGCGACCAACATATCCTTGCCGCATATACCCTGTTTTAGCCATTACTAGGGTGTGAGGCTTGAGGCAACGATTTTACCTTTTCCTCCCTAGAAATTTCCACTTGCAATGCTTACACCGCCCTCCAGGCAACAATGCAATTCCAGCATTCATCCATACAAGTTCGTTTTGGGATTGAACGAAACCGAAGGCACTACTTCTACTACATCTATTTTGGGATCACCCTCAGTATTAATAGCAAGTAGCCCTTACACTTCAATGAACTCCGTCTTCAAAACCATCATCTTCAAGTCGTCCCCAAATTGAATGCTTATGCCGATTCGATGTGGTTTTCGGATAACATATCTTATCCCGTCTCCTTGAACCGATAACAATATTTCAAAACTTACCAATGTTTGATACTCGGTTATTTAACCATTAAATATACAACAATCCAATCAGAGATTTATTTCCATAGGGAAAACAACACCGGTTAAGTGCATAAGCAACCACTAAGCCTTTTAATTAATCATTTTATTAATTAAAATCAATTTGTAAATACTTGTATCAAGATATATTTACAATGATATATTCACAAACCCATTATACTCCTTTCAATACTTAAATAATATCCATATACTTATTTCATTGGTATAACTATATTCATAAAACACAACACTTTTACAACTTAGAAAATGTATTCATATACTTATATCAATGGTATAAATAAATCCACAAACACTGAGAAAGATTACCTTTTGGTGTTAAGTATGGAAAGACGTTTCCATACCACCCTAATTGTTAAAAGGTCATTTATGGAAATCAATCTCATCTTCTTTTATAAATTCCTTTTTATAAATTGCTTTTACATTTATAACTTCCTTTTTATACAACTCAAAAATCATTTATAAAATTCCTTTATAAATCTCTAAAATCATTTCTAAAACTCTTTTATAAATCTCTAAAGCCATTTATAAAACTCTTTTACAAATCTTTAAAACCATTTATGAAACTCTTTTATAAATCAATTTATTATTTACAAATACAATTAATTAAGTAAATAAATTAACTTTAAACACCATAAATAAATAATACGTTAACTTTCCAATATCACTAATAACATAATTAATTTCCATTTAAAACATCATTAATGAAATAATTAATTTACTCCAAAAACATTATTAATATGATAATTAATAACTTCAAAACATTATTAATAAAATAATAATTAATTTCAAAAAATTAATGTTATTACTACCTTTATCGTTAAAAGGGTTCAACTTTTAACATATAACAATGTCATAACCGATAAGGCCAAACAATCAAGTTTTAATATTCAATAACTCTTGTAATAGGAATATAATTGAAGTTAAATCGACAGTGGCGAGGAATCATGTTAGATCCCTTTACAAATTCCCTGTACATAAAATAAATTCTCTGCAATTCATTTCATATACCAACCGCTTTCAGAAGCGGAAAATCGTCAAAACTAACCAACCAATACAATAAACATATAAGCATACAACTAACAATTTCATATCTACTATATAACATTATAGTATTCATTCAAAGATGAGTTAACCCACCGAAATTCCAGTTGACTCCGAAGCATTTTAATTCGATCTAAAACTGAACGACGTTCGATTTTAGCTCAAAATTCCATTAGCTCCAAATTCCATGAATCCAACTCCATATCGTAGATGACTTTCCTACGAATCCAACGCGACTAACTGTATTCGAATCCGACCTCGTATGATTAAGATATGGATTTAATATTTTGACTTAAATAATATAATAATTAACTAATTACATCACTTAATCACTAATCACATAATTATCAAACCATAATTCTCTTGTTTGCAAAACCCTGACCGCAATTCGAAACACAATCGCCACTCCGAATTTCCGCCATCACCACCGCCAGGAAGCTCCGACCACCACCGCAACCTTGCCACCGCCTCCCACGACTGATACGAACCCCTTGCCACCTAAGCCACCATCTAACGACGCTAGAAACCCCAGATCGAACCAATTTTCTTCTTCGCCATCGAACTCTGATTTTCGCCACCATGCTTCGAATTTGCCCAATCCAACCACAAAGTGTTTATCTCCCCTAGCCACACAATTTTCATGTTGGGGCCCAAGCCCAATTCGGCCTCTGGTGAACATGGTGGATGATGGTCATTGGATGAAGAAGACTAGAGTTAGGGCATAGATCTGATTGGAAAATAAAAGCGAACGAAGAGAGGGCAAGGGTCCTTATATAACATATCAATCTGACACTATTCACCCCCAAAAATCATGAACTCCAATCGAGATGTACTCACTGGAGTTTTTTGCCAATACCCATATTCCGAACTCAATGAAACTAGTCTCAGGACCTAATTCCATTGTATACAAAAGTTAGCTTTTCGAATCGCTCGATTTACAAACCGAACTCGACCTCCTAACCCGAAACCATATAGTCGAAACCTATCGATGTTTATACTCATTTTGGCTCGCTCAGACCATATGGGCCCAATGGAAATGTTATCCGTCCTCCTGGCCCGGCTATATCTGGACCAATCAGACGAGGCAGACTTAATTGTCATCAGGATCAATGTATCAGATAAATAATCACGATGCCTAGATATCAAGCCTATATGATAATATGAAGCAGAAGCTGAAGGCGAACTCAATAAAACACATAGAGCATGGAAGTTCACTACTCCCAAAGCTAGATTAGTTACGATCCATATTCAATACTATGGATCGTATCGTATCGATTACATAGCTCAATTCAACTACGATTGATCGATATCTCAAAATATACAAGTCCAACACACTTGGAACTTTCAGATTATCAGTATATTAGAGAGGAGAGTCCCTACAAACGATTGTATGCCAAGATGAGAAAAAGTGAACAATCGGTATACATCGTTCACGAATGATCGTACTATTTCAGCATGAACGATCCAACCAAATGAAAATTGGTCGTTATCTCACCGACCACAACTCAAAATGACACCAAGAATGACCATAACTCAAAACTTTGGGAGCATACATTATAGATGTGGAGAAGCCACCAAGAATGATCGCACCCTCATTAGAGCACCATGAACGATCGGCACTGATCGTTCCAAACAATGAATTGGAACTTACGATCGTTTTGATGGGCCCATACGGATCTGGAGAGTCTTCTGACGAACTTCCAACGAGATATTTCTCCGTATTCACCTATAAATACATACTTCTTTCTTCATTTAAAGGATCTTTTATGCTGTTTGTTGCTTGGGAATCCATTGTAATCAAGTGCTACTATCACTACTTCATTGTAATCAGATTTAAAAGTGATCAATAACGCAAAGTCTTCGAAGTGGACGTAGGCACAAACGTCGAACCACTATAAATCCTTGTGTCTTTGTTACTGCTTAATTCTTATTGTTTATTACTTATCCTCTCTATTTAATTTTGATTATCTTAATTTATTTCTCTACTATTCTATTCTTGACTGTTTGTGCCAACATTTGGTGCAAATATTTTGGTACTTTCACTGAGAAACTTGATTCTCAGCTAATTCGGATCACTTTGTTGCTACTAGATTGCTTAAATCCCCCGAAGGAGATCCATAATTATCTTCAAGAAGCTTGCTTGTTCTATTCAAATTTGCAAATGTCTAAGTAAAGCTATCAATAATGGTTAGAAACACCAGATCTACTTCTCAGAATGCATAAGGAAATGAGAACGCTAGCATCCAGCAAGGAGGCCGAGCAATCAACCAGTGGATGTGAATGCTACCAATCCAGCTGATTTCCAGAATCAAGTTGATGCCATTATAAGAGCTGAATTTCAGAGTCTGATGATAGAGCTAGTGGATAGACGTCGACAATTGATTCACCAAATTCAAGCCAATATCTAATGAACCAACTCAGTCAGCAACATTGTGGAAAAGCTAGGGGGACCCTACCTTTTATTCTGCATTGGAGACTTCAAGTTTATAGGATGAGTATCACAGACGCAGGCATTGAAGAATTGAAAGATACCATGCTAAAGCATCAACCCGCCTTCCACCGATCGTTCTAGACAAAGCGACAGCTATCGGTGCCGATCCGTCTGGAACGATCAGTACCGATCGTTCTCTAGATGGACAATACCAACCAATGGCAGCAGGGTTACATACTGGCGTGCTGCGATCAATTTAAATGCTGCAGTTCAAACAAATGCTGACCAGATACCCCCTTGGAACTATGAGGAAGTAAACGCATGTGATGTACAACGAGAGGATGTTGAGCCAAGAAGTCGTGGAATGGACCGAAGACATTGACCGAACCATTCTCGTGAGGTGGAGCATGACTACCGCTTAGCTCCGACTATTCAAAAGCCGAACTTGTCGGCTATAGTTAGACAACTAGTAAGGGAAAGCCAAGGCTTAACTAATGATGACTAGGATTTCGAGAAGCCATACCCCGTTCACTGATAATATATTACATGCCGAGTATCCTAGAAGGTTCAGTATGTCATCGATGCTTTCCTATAAGGGAAAGACTTGCCCTAGGCAGCATATCATTAGATCTGAATGGATGATGGATTCTACATGAGCAAATGATGCAACCAAGTGTAGATGTTTTCTTATTATTCTCTCTAGAATAGCAACGATCTAGCTTACGAGATTACCCCCATGGTCGATCTCTAGATTTAACGATTTAGCAAAAAGTTTGTGGAGCAGTTCCGTATACACATAACTTGCCCCAAAGATGTAATGTCCCTATCCAGTATGATCCAGGCTCCGGGGGTATCTTTGTAAGATTATTTTGAGAGATTCCATACAACTGTCATAGAAATCAGTAATCCGAATGACCATGCAATATTGATGGCGGTGACATGAGGGATTGATCCAAAATCTGATTTTGGCAATTGAATAGCTGGCATGCCACCTGCAACATTGGAATGCTTCTATGCAAAGGCGGCTTAGTATTTGAGGAAAGAGAAAGCCAGATGCTCTAGGAAGAAGAATTTTGTGGGGCCAAGTGGAGAGGGAGTACAAAGTAACATTGTAGTGAAGCAGTCTGCTGATAGTTCTGGAGAAGCTCAAGTGAATGTCCAAAATAAACCGAATCAGCAAAAGAAAGGTGAAGATAGGAGCCGAGAACGAAAGAGGGATTCTAGAAGAGGAAAGCCTAGGATTCCGATGTACAATACCCACACACCACTAAATACATCTCTAGAGAATGTCTATTTGTCTACCTACAATACCATGCAGTACAGGAAGCCGCCTACAAAAGAATCAACGGTGAAGTAGAAACAAACTAGAAAATATTGTTGGTTTTACAAATGTTATGGTCATAACACAAATGAGTGTAGGCATCTCCAGTATACTATCAAAAAACTGATTCGGGAAAGAAAGTTACATCAATTTGTAAAAGCCCTACAGGATGGTGAGTTGGGGACATCCAACCCCAACCGAGGACAAGCACTGCACAAGGCTGAGGAGTCTGTGCAGACTGGTGGAAGATTAGTAATTAATACAATAGTCGAAGAACCACATCTAGCTGATAAAAGTTGGCATGAGATGGAGCGCTATGCTAGCGCGATCAAGCATGTGAAGTTTGAATGTTATTCGAGCACTGAAGATGGAGATTCGGTAGAACAATAACGTATAATGACAGATGACATTGCATTCAGAAACAAAGATGCAGACAAGGTGGAGGCACCGATGATCGACCTAATGGTCATTTCGACTATGATCGGCCCTGCCTAAGTGAGGATGATTTTGGTTGATTGTGGAAGCTCCGTAAATATAATTTTCAAAAAAGCTTATGATCAGATGAGGATGGAAGCCAAGGACATGAAACCATCTAAAGTCCGCATTCATGGCTTTAACGGTGCTGTGACCGAAGCTGTTGTTTATTTTGAATTGCCCGTGGAATTGGTAGAAGGTGACCGTAGGAGAGTGCAGATTTTGCCATTTGTTGTTTTGGATGTTGACTCTCCATACAATTGTTTTCTGGACCGACCGACCCTTGCTGATTTCCGGGCAGCTCTTGCCTCATGGTGATTGACTTTGAAGTTCCCGACCGATAATGGTATTGGAGTTGTTCATGGTGATCAAGCGACCGGACGTTCCTGCTATGTAGCTGAATTGAGGGATGCTCAATGGAAGGAGAAAGGTAAGGGTGCGGACAAGTCTCTCCGCATCCAAGCCATTGAAGATTGACAACCCATGCCTAAGCCTTGGCTTGGGCGCCACAGTTGGTTCTATAGAGATATAGATCCGAGGGATGACGAGGTGGAGCCCAAAGAGACTAGGCTGCACCAGCTGAGCTGACGATTGACATCACGGTTAGCCACAATGACCCATTACGGGTTCTAAAGATTGGATCACAGCTCCGCCTCCCGATGATGAAAGAACTTGCTAATTTTCTCTGAGTGAATCTTGACGTATTCGCTTGGACTCACTATGACATGTGTGGGATCTCACCTGCCATTGCAAGCCATGCATTAAATATCGACCCGAGGTATGCCCCGGTGAAACAAAAAAGAGGTGGCATGGATCCAGAGAGATCTGCTGCTCTTAAATAGGAGGTGGATAGGCTCAATGACAATGGGTTTATTCGTGACGCCCTTTACCCTAAGTGGGTATCTAATCCTATACTCATGAGAAAGGCGAATGGGAAATGGCGGACATGCGTTGATTACTCGGACTTGAACAAGGCATGCCCGAAAGACAGTTTTCCTTTCCAAGGATCGATCAGCTGGTAGACTCAACCGCAGGGAATGAATTGCTATCTTTCATGGATGCGTACTCTGGATATAACCAAATCCCGATGCACATTCCCGATCAAGAGCACACCGGCTTCATTACCGATGTTGGATTATATTGCTATGTGGTAATGCCGTTTGGATTAAAGAATGCTGGAGCGACCTACCATGCCCAGTCAAAAGAATGTTTAAATATCTGATCGAAAAGACAATGGAGGTGTACATGGATGATATGCTCGTGAAGTAATAACGATCTAGGACCACATTATTGAGTTGGTAGAAATATTTGATATCCTCCGATATTACAAAATGAAGATCAATCCTTTAAAGTGTTCTTTCGGCGTTGCATCAGGAAAGTTGTTGGGTTTCATCATTAATGCTCGCGGAATCGAAGCTAATCCTAGGAAGATCCAAGCTACTTGCAACATCCAAGCACCAAAGACCATCAAACAAGTATAGAGCATGAATGGGAAGGTTGCCACCCTAAGTCAATTTATTTTCAGAGCTACAGACAAATGCATTCCTTTCTTTGACTTGATTAGAAGACGGAAAAGGAATTTTGAATGTACACAGGATTGTAAAGACACATTCCAAGCTTTGGTGAACCACTTAGAGAGACCTCCCATCTTGTCAAAGCAGGTAGATCATGAAGACTTGTATATCTACTTGGCCGTGTTAGTACATGTTATAAGTGCTACACTGCTTCGCCCAGAGAATCAAAGCCAGAGGCCAGTTTATTATGTTAGCAAGTGATTAATAGGAGCTGAAAGGAACTATTTGAAGATAAAGAAATTTGCATACTTCTTGTTGATTGCTTCAAGAAAGTTCTGCCCCTATTTTCAGGCTCATCCTATCAATGTTTACACCGACCAGCCGTTACGACAGGTACTATAGCGACCCGAGACGTCTGGAAGGTTACTCGAGTGGAATATCGAACTGAGCCAATTCGACACCAGTTATCTTCCTCGAAGGGCTATCCAAGGATAGGCACTGGTAGACTTTATTGCAGAATTCATTGCACAAGACGATTTCCTAGAGAGCAACGAAACCCCTACCATGCGGTGGAAGTTGTATATGGATGGAGCATCCAATGATCATTGTTCTAGAGCTGAAATTGTGCTAGTAACTCCAGAAGATCGGTCAATTTGCTATGCTTTAAAGCTTGATTTCCCAGCGCCAAACAATGAAGCTGAGTATGAAGCTTTGGTTGCTGGACTTAAACTCGCCAGAGAACTGGGGATAAAACCCTTTGAAATCTTTCGTGACTCAGTGTTGGCAATATACCAAGTCAGGGGAGATCACCAGGCTAAATGATAACGACTCGCTCCGTACCTTACCCAAGTCCAAGAGCTATTGACTGACTTTGAGTACTTGATATTACGCACATTCCTCAAGATCAAAACAAAGAGGCTGTCTCATTGGCAAAGTTTGCTAGCACCAGGGATGCATATAATGGGCTTGGTCCCAGTTGACGTACTAAACGCACCGAGCATAAACCTGATGGAAATTGACCGGGAACTAAAGAAGGAGCCCGAGAAAGAATCGTGGATGACATCGATTAAAGACTATTTGCTACAGGGAGTCCTTCCCGAATGGAGGAATGAAAAACGACAAGTCCTTCGTAAAGTTTCACGATATATCATTCAGGAAGGAGTTATGTATAAAAAGGGTGTTTCTGTCCCCCTGCTCCGGTGTATCACTCATGATGATATAAAGACAGTCCTAAAGGAAGTTCAAGAAGGGGAATGTAGCAATCACACTATGGGGAAAACCTTAGCAAAGAAAATACTCCTTTACGAGTATTATTGACCGACTATCATTCGAGATGCCTTTGATTATGTAAGGCAATGTGACAAGTGCCAGATGTATGCAAAAGTTCCGAGAGCTCCACCGAAGGAAATCACACAAATAATCAACCCATGGCTGTTTGCCATATGAGGCATAGATATTATCAGTTCCTTACCGATCTCTAAAGGTGGTGCGAAGTACGCCATCGTTGTAGTTGATTACTTCACTAAATGGGCCGAAGTAGAAGCTTTAGCCATGATCATAATAAATAAATTAATCAACTTCATCGTCCGGAACATCATTTGGGGTTTTGGCTTTCCATGAACTATAGTAACTGATAATGGAACCCACTTTGACAGTGCTGAATTAAAAGACTTCTACCATCAACATCATATTGAAAAGAGATTTGCGGCAGTTGCTCACCTCAAGCGAATGGAGAAGTTGAAGTTGTGAACAAAATCATAAAGTTCATTCTTAAGAAGCGTTTGGAAAAGGATAGAGGTAAGTGGGTAGATGAACTCCCAACAGCACTATGGGCTTATAGGACCACCCATAAGTCTGCGACTGGCCATACTCCATTCGTCCTTGCTTATGGCTCCAAAGCCGTTATTCCTGTTAAATTCAAAGTTCCTTCTCATCGAGTGACCCACTACGATCCTAGAATGAATAGAGATCTCCTCTTGGAATCTTTAGACTTTGTAGATGAGAAGCACAATGAAGCTGATTTGAGGGCAGCTGTGCACCGACACCCAGTCGCCCGATACTACAACACTAAAGTCTGACCTAGAAGCTTTGGAACCGACGATCTCGTCTTGAAACGGGTTTTTCCTGCCCCGTCGCATATGAATCCTACTTGGGAAGGACCATATGTCATTGGATAGAGGCTCGGAGAGGGAACTTTCAAGCTAGCGACTGGTGATGGTGTTACACTCCCGAGGGCATGGAATAGCAAGCATTTACGACACTATTTCACTTACTTTATTTCTTTTACATTCAGTGGTATTTAATTGCAGGATTTGCATTAGAGTTTATAGATATGTAATAAGACAGCAGACTCTGTCATTTCTTTCTTCACTCAGCAACAAAGCTTTGAAATTTGCTTCATATCTATGCCATTGCATTGCATATTAGTTGTGACATACTACCAACTGAGTCCCACCACACAGTGAAGTAACTTGACTTGATAGTGATCTTGGTTTGACCGATCACCTGTTGAATAGAACCTCATTCTTGGGGGCAAGATAACCGACTAAGGGAAATTTAATTCGATAGTTTTCCAAACAACTCCAAACTCCCAGAGTGTGAATTGGATTACAAACATTAACGGGTGCAAACGACCACCCATGGAGTAAATCTTGTCTACAAAGCATGGATATGAGAATGAATGACTGAATAAGTGTGATTCGACCACTTACTACTTAGCCGACTAAGACTTGAATTCCACATGATGAGAATGAAGTTAGTGGAGATAGAGCTCGACCATCCACTAATTATTTCTGCCAACCCAAGACGGGGCAGAAACAAAATTGCTTAACCGATGAGTTCAACAGCGTATCAATTAAGGCTCGAGCCTAACATTTGAATAAGACTCGAGCCCACAACCTCTGGGAGGCCATGAGATTGATGAATCGAATCAATATCCAAGCTAATGAGCAATGAATTACAAGTACATCAAATGGAAAATGTAATAGCTCATTCACTTAAGAAAATACATATAAGAGTCTTACGAAAGCAAGAGAACTTTTATTCACATTAAACTTATAAGAGACAGTACAACTTTATCCAAAAAATTAGAATTATAAGCAGAGGCTGTACCCGCACAAATACGGCCAAAAAGAGAGAAAGAGTAGCAATATAAACTATCTACACACCAAGCCAACCCGAGGGCTACTTCTTGGACTCCTTGTCCTTCCTCGGTTTCTTAGGGGTGGATCCACTCGAACTATCACCCGACCCTCTCTTCGGTCCCTTACCACATCTACTTCTTTTCGGAAAGACATCGCTAGATACAAGGATCGAGGCAGCATCATCCTTAGAAATAGGAGGGATCTCACCTCCAGGAATCAACCCACCAGGAGGAATGACTTGAAGTGGGATAGGGTCTGCATCATTAGGGTCCACATCAACTGGCTTAGCCTTAGCCTTTTTCTTTAACAACTCTTCCTTCTCAATGCGCTCCTTTAGACTGAGCTCGTCAGTGGGATCAGAGGTGCTCGTAATCATGACGTCATTATCAATCGGGATTTCATGGCACGAATCAATACCTTCCCTCAACAATGCATCCACCATGTGCTCATTAAATATGAAAGCCCCCTCATTTGGAATGTCTTAAGTCATAGCCGAGGTTGTAACTGCAACAGACTTCGATGTGAGCAGTTCAGGCCCTAACTTGGATTCTTGAGGAAGAGGAACTACAGCTAGAGGACATAAAGCTGAGGAAACATAGCTAAAAAGATTAGAAATATCAACCGGTGACACCCTAACTTCCTTAATGGCAGGAGATGTCAACGAGATACCTTCTTCGATCTGGCTCCTGAGATGAGCTGGAGTACCTTCAGAACTTCGTTTTGGAATTGGAAAAAAGCTAGCTGTGAATTTCACATTAAGGCTTGTCAAGTTTTATCCTAGAACAGTGGAAGAACCCATGGTAGTGCTAAGAACACCCTGAGATACTGGGGGCAGATTAGTTGCAACATCGGGTGGCGCAGACCCAGAACCTTCACCCGCTTCATGTTGAGAGGCCTTAGCTGGCTGTTGCTGAAATATATGTTCCAGTAAGATCTCGCCTTCAAACCTCATCGTACCAATATCCTATGCATTGAGCTCCCTCTTCTCTTCAACAATAAGAAATTCCTAGGCATGTAAAAGCTAACAGGGATAGTCATCTCGAATCCATTCTAGGTTTCTATACTTAAGAACATTGGCATTGTAGGGAACAAGTAGCGGGCCAAGCTCATTCATCACTTCCTCTCTAGTTTTCTCCTTAGCGGCATTCACTTCATGCTGAATGAGTGAATCGACATCTTTAGATTTCTCAACAGCCACATCTCTTTTGAGCCTGCCATTCACTAACTCCTCGTAGGCATCCTGACCAATCTTTTGCGCCTTTCTTTCTCCTTGGTTTCACGTTCAAGTTTAGCTTCAAGTTCAGCTTTCCCCTTTTGTGTTGGGTCTCTTTTAAGTGCAAGTTGATGGTTAAGATAATGAGTATGGAATCGGCAAGTCAGATAATGAGTCAAGCAGTTCGCCTAAATACTCAAATGGTTAAGGAGGGACTCATCTAGAATAACTTAAGGAGTAGCAGACGAATTTGGCTAATTGGAGAGACGACTCTTAGGAAATTGATAGACAAGCTTCTTTCCCTTTCTTTTTTCGAGAGCCGAGGACTGTAGGGTCTGTAAGGATCTGGCCACGACCCTAGAACTAGACCCTTTGTTATCACAATCGAGTTCGTTACCTTCATCCTTTTCAATGTCTATATCGGTGACCTCCTGGGCTCCCCTAACTGGGGGCATGATAGGATCAATCCATTTTCCCACTCAACCGACTGCGGACCGTTGTCTTGCCACTACAACTTGAGAAGTATTCACTAGTCCTATGCTTCAGACAAAAGGTGATGAGACGTTCATCAATAAGGAGGCACTCAATATCTCTATCTTCAGGCGGCACATCCTTAAGATTCGAGGCTGCCTCCTCAAGATGTTTACCTTCAGGCCACAGGATAGTACCTCTAAAAAATAAAAAAAAACTGCTTTGTCTAGGATATGACTCGGATATAAGCTTATGAAAAGTAAAAAGTGATATTTACATCTTTCCAACCACTATCGAGCGATGCTAGGCAGAGATCGCACAAAGAACCATTCTCTTTTGAAAGTGCTTAATTTATTCCATGTACCTACTAAGCTTTGGCACTTCTTAGCTGACTCTAGAAATGTAAACGAGAGACTCCATGTCCGTTGCTTAAAGGTGAATATGAATCGAATGTCTTCAGCAGTTCGAGGGTGATATAAGAAATCCATATACACCATGTAAATACAGTTGAGCAGGGCCTAGCTGTTCGGATGCAATTGCGTCGGGGCTATCCTCAAGTAATGTTGAACCTCGCGGATATATGAGTTAAAAGGTAGAACGCATCTACCCCAGCACATAAATTTGTTGCATGTTGTATACCCCTCCATAGGCCTGTGAGCTCTATCGTCCCTTGACATGACCAATACATCATCAAACGAAATCCCATTTCTCTCACAGATTCGGCGAAGAGCGGCTTCACTAATCTTTAAGGCTATGGAATCCAAAGGATCTTCCAAGAAGACTGCATCCTCCAAAGTGTCAGGAGCAGGATCGATGATTTCTGATGGAAGAGTAGGAACAACAGAGAATAAGTCAATGGTGGAGCAAAGCTTTCTGGTTACTCGGATTGATGACTAGGAGACGGATTGTCTGATTCAGTGGCAGAACTTGACTCAGCACTGGAATTGCTATGCTGAGAAGATGGTCCAACGGACATAGCTGCAAGACAGTTTGAACGTCTGGAATCCATCACTATTGAACTTAGTAAAGAAAAATCATTATTAGATAAAGTAACCAGTGCCCTTAGTGCAGAGTGAGTGCTAGTGTTGTGTGGTGAAGTGCCATGCAATATGGAGATAAGTTATACAGAACTAAAGGTAGAAAAGATGGCAAGGCTTTGAAGTTTTACCGAAGTGACCGTCATTGGTGACCGTCTCAACTGGTTGTCCATATCATTAGGGAATGATTCAGCCTGAGCCTCAAGATCGATTGTTAGCAAGTTGAAGATTAATTTTTATTTTCATAAGCAGATGAGATTCAAAATAATTGTCCAAGGCATTTGTCCATGTAATAGTTTGAATATCGTATATGTCATATGCAAATCGTATGTGTTCAGTCAAGTTTTCAAGGCCGAAGCTCATCTCAAAGTCCAAGTTCATATGATTTGATTTCATTTTAAAGTTCATTGCTGACAACCGATCGTTCCATCAAAGAGTAGCCAATCGTTCCAGAACGATCGTTCATGTACGATCGTTCCATAACGATCGTCCATGGTTAAGCCAAGTGCCGCACCATTCCTCTAACCGATCATTCACTCCATTCCACCATCTGATCGTTCACTTAATTCTCCATCCGATCGTTCACTTCGATTCTCCATCTGATCTTTCCAAAATGATCGTGCAATATCCAAATTATCACCATTTGATCGATCACATGATGCATTATCTACAACCGATCATTCCAGTACCGATCGTATCCATGCCTATTTTCAATTCCCATCACTAAAGCATTGTTCCCCACCAAAGTCGCTATTCCATCCAAGAACAATCGGCTAAAAACTTCTTCCTAGCAACTCAACACCTTCATCATCTCCAGAACAATCGGCATGAAGCAAACGATCATTGTAACGCCTCATCTCTTCCAACTTTCTTTAAATCTACCAACTCCACCATCTTAATCGAACATCTTAAGGTCGACAAACCCGAAATCTTGCCATCAAATCAACATACAACCAAAAAATCGACCTACCTAAATTGAAATTCGATGAATGGAAACGGTTTGAATTCGATTCTATATGAGATCTAGATAGGTGAATATAACAATGATTGGTATGGAGAGAAGGATGCTTGATTGGAAATTAAGTGGTGCAGGAACCATCTTTGATTTGGAGGTTTGGAACGATGAAGATGAAGGAAGAGCAATTTTTTTCCGATTCGAGTTAAAATGATGCAAAAGTGAATAGAGAGAATGGAGCGGCTAAGTGAAATGTATTTATATGAGGATGGGCTAAACCTTTAAAACTCTTGAAGTAAGTCTATACGATCGTTCCTTACCTATCATTTTATAAATCGCTCTGTATCATTGTATAACGATCGTTCATTCAGAATGATCCGTTACTCACGCCTACTAACGATGGATACGATCGTTCTTTAAAAAAACAAAAGAAAAGAAAAGGACTTGACAACGACCTGTGAACGTGTAATCATGATCGGGGTCAGGTATGAATACGTATACGTCCTAGTATACATACTGAAAAATTCAATTTTTGAAATCGACAGAAATTGAATTCTCATCTGAAATCAATTGGAGAAGAGTTTAATCCAAATTGTTGGAGCCGAATAATTACTGGAAACAAAACAAGATAATCATCGACAAGCCGTAATCCAGTGTTTATACTATTGGAAGTTTACCAATAGTCATGACAACCAGAAGGAGATGTGACTCTCAATAAAAAGAGACTCAATGAAATGATGGCGACTGTTCAAATAAACAGGATGGAATCCTTTCCGATGATAGAAATTTGCAACGAATCAAAGCACGTCATGTTCAAACAAGACGTCCTTAGGGGCAAATGTTATCCGGCCTTCTAGCCTTGCTA
This sequence comes from Allium fistulosum, assembly GCA_030737815.1. Taxonomy (NCBI): domain Eukaryota; kingdom Viridiplantae; phylum Streptophyta; class Magnoliopsida; order Asparagales; family Amaryllidaceae; genus Allium; species Allium fistulosum. Next base: position 1,125,370,483 of record CM060902.1, on the reverse strand, counting down.
TATCTGGACCAATCAGATGAGGCAGACTCAATTGCCATCGGGATTGATGTATCAGATTAATGATCACGGAGCCTAGAGATCGAACCTAAATGATAATATGGAGCAGTAGCAAAGAAAAAGCTGGTGGCGAACTCAATAAAACACTTAGAGCATGGAAGTTCGTTACTCCCTAAAGCTAGATTAGGTATGATGCATATTTAATACTATGGATCATATCGTATCAATTACATAGCTTAATTCTACGATGATCGATCGATATCTCAAAATCTACAAGTCCAACACATTGGAACTTTCAGAGTATCAGTATATTGGAGAGAGGAGTCCCATCAACGATCGCATACCAAGATGAGTGAAAGTGAACGATCGGTATACATCGTTCACGAACGATCGTACTATTTCAACATGAACGATCCAACCCAATGAAGATTGGTCGATATCTCACCAACCACAACTCAGAATGACATAAAACTTTGGAAGCATACATTAGAGATATGGAGAAGCCACCAGGAACGATCGTGCCCTCATTAGAGCAACCATGAAAGATCAGCACCATTGTTCCAAACAACGAATTGGAACTTGCGATCGTTCTGGTGAGCCCCTACGGATTTGAAGAGTCTTCTGCCGAATTTCCGATAAGATATTTCGTCGTCTTCACCTATAAATACAAACTTCTTTCTTCATTTTAAGGATCTTTTACACTTTTTGTTACTTGGGACTCCATTGTAATCAAGTGCTACTATCATTATTTCATTGTAATCATATTTACAAGTGATCAATAAAGCAAAGTCTTCGAAGTGGACGTAGGAACACAACGTCAAACCACTATAAATACTTGAGTCTTTGTTACTGCTTAATACTGATTATCTATTTACTTATCCTCTTTGTTTAATTTTGTTTATTCTTCATTTATTTCTCTACTATTCTATTCTTGAGTGTTTGTGCCAACTTTTGATGTAAACAGGAAATATTTCCAAGTCCTAAAAAGTCTATTTGCGAAAATCGAGTATTTAGCTCATCGGTAAAATAAATCAACTAAATATTTAAATAACCAAAATTTAAATTTTCAAAGCAGCCTAAAATTACATATTGTTACATTCTCCTCTTTAAAAAGATTCCGTCCTCAAAATCCTGATGACTAAGCAACTGACCCCAAAACCCAAGCATATTTGATGATATACATATGCCAAATCAACAAACTCCACACTAATCTATCCTGGACATTATCCTACCTAAATGTGCACATGTCTGTCAACATGGCACTCTCACCCAAATCGAGTTATAACTCTTGAAATGAACAAGTAACAACAACTGCATCTATAACGATAACATTCCATATCATAATTAAAATTCCCTATTCACTCTGGGCTGTTCCAAACGCCTAAGTAATGCACTGTTTTCCCATAAGGGAATATGGAAAATACAATATACACTTGTTAGGGTATAGCACATCACTGATTCTTACGACTATTAGTGATGTCTAAAAGCCCTTGCGATAACTTTCCTTTCAATTATGGCCTAAGTTCCAGAAAATTTCGACAGCACCTCCTTGCACGACAAGATCCAAAAAACTACAACTGCCACAATTGGCTCCAAACCAACAAAGAAAACAAAATCCCAAAAGTGGCCTCCGATATCTAGGGCATAATATCACCAATCAATCACTAAATTTTATACCAATTTATCAGGCAACAAACTCTACTCATGGAACCAAAAGCAACAGGCTAGCCTTTGCTTCCATGTATCTGAATCTCACTTACATAACCAAAAGAGAGTTAAACATGACAATGAAACAATACAACAACTCAATCATTATATAATACGAATCTAATCATGCCAAACCATAAATAACAGTAACCTCAAACCAGCATGCCATATCAAATCATGTAACTTGCATTTCCAATGTAAGAGCATACCACAATTACATTTCAGCCCCGTACGATGTACATATGTCATCCGTACATAATACTAAATCCGACCACTCACAAGATCACATAAATTTCACTTTCGAACTAGTATTGCTCACTCGACATCTCTAGTGTGGACTCTGATTCTGTTCCTTGATTAGAAACCATTGTTCTCATTGCATAGCCATATACTATGATAGAGAACTTTAGGATCAGCTCAAGAATCTGTATCAAGTGTTCGTCATCAAGAATTAAGTGAAAAATCCTTGTTCGGATCGGTGTAAATCACCTCGAATTCATGTGCTCGAATCTGGATCAAAAATCCTTATGCAAATAAAATGATCTACATACATCTTACGTATTTATGCATTGGTTTCTTAACTACACCAATTGCCTTTTATTTTAAATCACATTCAAATTTATTTAACAACATTCCATTCCATTCCATACTAAATCCATTTTTGAACTATCACAAAAAAAACGTTACTTAAGTGTATAAATATTTTCACAACTTAAGTTTTATATTCATATTACACTCTTCTACATCCTAAGAGTATATATATAATATCAAATTTGTTTTATCTAACTAGAGTATTCATCAAATTTAAAACTTTTTTTTTAACTTACTATCTCTTCAAATGTATAAGTTACAAAAACTTATTTTCTTAAAATTTCTCAAAAACACTTAACTTTATTCCTTAATAAAGATGGAAGTTTCTGATTGTCCAAAATCGTCGACAATTCTATTTCATTTTAATAAATGAGAATTACCAAATAACATCTCAAAAGGAGATACACAAACTAAACTATCCAAATAGGTAAGATACATGAGTCTATAAGATCACTTGACTGAAAGTTCAAGAACTAACACCCGGTTTTTATTTCAAATCATTTTAAAATATAATAATGCACATAGTTCCTTTTTTCCAAATCATACTTTTGGGAATCCAGAACAAATTTGTTTTGCCAAAACAACTCAATAACGAATCACTATGGTAGTGATCCATTACTCAGAAACTCAAAAATTGAGGCCGATAATGCTGCAGTCATCGCTAGAATTATTTTCCCGCTACCAAAATGAGTTCAGTGCGTTTCATCCCTTTTTAGTGATCCTTTAAAATATTTTTATCCATATATACTTTCAAATAATACCATTATTATTTTCTCCGAATTTTGGGGACACATTTCAAAATCACCAGTGTTTAAGTTATAAAATTACAATCTAAATCCATTTAATTATAAACAATTATTTATAATTCACATTTCATTAATTCACTTTCTTATATAAACTCATTTCACAAATCTTCTATTTGTTAAAATTATAATAAACAACTTTATTAACATTATACTTTAAGTCCAACCAAATAATAAATGCTCTTAAATTAGCTGAGCACAACTAATCAATAATAAATGATAATAATTGAATATTATCATTCTAGCAACCAATCATACCATATATAACTATATTAATTTTTGAAAATAATCCTTTATATATAAAAATAATCTAGGTAAAATTATTTCATTCACCCAATTTAAAACAATGGTATGTCGATTTGCCTTGTTTAAGTGTTTAGAAACCCCTATCGATATCGTGGCGTCCCACGTACTGGTCAGAATTCATTAACCACTCAACAGATAAATCAACACAATATAAAATATTTTTATAACACTAACAAATACACGCTCATATATGTGTGTGTATATACACACACTCAACTCATCTTAGGGTCTCACTTACCCAATCTCAGATGAGTTTATTCCGCCAAAGCCTTAGTGTTTGCCCAACCTAAGCTCCGATACCAAGTGTAACGACTCGTCTTTTCGAGCCTTAGAAGTCGGCACTAAGACATTCATGGTATTCACGTGTCAAGCATAAAAGAAAGAAAAGATAGAAAAAAATCGCATATCGTGCCGAGTAATATATAATATACAACATATTTTTACAAAAAAAAACTGTAATATTCATACATCAAAATCAAAGCACACTAATTAATCATCAGCCTGGATAGTTATAACAAATTGTCCTCACAAATGCTGATAAACATAGACAACCAATGCAGTGGAAAATAACATATACGTAAATACATCTCAGGGCCTCCAATACATTTCCTAAAGCTCCAAAGCATCCAAAGTAGATCTGTAAATATGCTCAGTCTAACCTGAGTATTACTAGAAAATAACAACCGGACCAGTCTGGTAAAGCGGCACGAGAAACACATCTCAAATGAATTTTAATGTTATAAAAACTTTTCAAAATAAAGGTATCTTGTAAGACCACGTCACACATAAACACAGATGGGTTTTTATCTTATGATAACCAAACCATTTCATAGAAAATCTTCTGATATTATAATAATGTCTAGGGTTTAAAATAGATACTGAATCATAGTCGACACTAATTAAATTCCAGCATAATAGGTATACAACCAAGTTCATGAGGCACTTATTGGAGAATGGATTTCCATACAATGACAAATAAATAGCTGTAAACAACTTTAAAACATTTCTATATATATTAGAAAAGACAAATAAAAAGATATGAGTAAAATGGAGAAGTTCAAAACCCATTTCAAATAAAATATGACAGAAAACCCCAAAAATCGGATTTAAAATAATTCTTTGAGTCAAAACCATTTCCAAATCAAAATAGCAACTAATTGTATTTCAAATATACTAATGTGAGGCCAATGCCATCAAAGCACTTAACCAATGTTATTACTACCTTTATCATTAAAATGGTTCGACTTTTAACATATAACAAAGTCATAACCAATAAGGCCAAACAATTAAGTTTTGATATTCAATAACTCTTATAATAGGAATATAATTGAAGTTATCAATAGTGCCGAGGAATCCATTTGGATCCCTCTACAAATTCCATATACGTCAGATAAATTCCTTATAAATTATTTCATATACCGACCGCTTTCAAAAGCGGTAATTTATCAAGACCAAACAATCAATAGAATAAACATCTAAGCATACAACTAACAATTTTATATCTACTATATAAGACCATAGTACTCATTCAGAGGTGGGTTAACTCATCAAAATTCCAGTTGGCACCAAAGAATTCTGGTTTCGATCTAAAATCGAACGATATAAAATTCCATTAGCTTAAAATTCCATAAATCCAACTCCATAGTGTAGATGACATTCCTATAAGTCCAACACGACTGGCCGCGTCTGAACCCAACCTTGTATGATCAAGACACGGATTTAATAAGATTTGGAATTAAATACTATAATTATTAACTAGTTACATCACTTACTCACTAATCACCTAATTATCAAACCCTAATCCTCTCATTGCAAAACCCTGGATGCAATTTGAAACTCGGCCGCCACTTCGAATTTTTGCCATCACCACCGCAATCTTGCCACCGTCTCCTACGACCGAGACGAACCCCTTCCACTTGAGCTACCGCCTAATGTCACCGGAAACCCCAGTTCGAACCTATTTTCCTCCTCGTCATCTAAATCTGATTACCGCTGCCACGCTTTGAATCTGCCAAATCCAACCGGTCAAAGTGTTCATCTGCCCTAGCCATACAATTTTCATGTTAGGACCCAAGCCCAATTCGGCCTCTGGCGGCCGTGGTGGATGATGGCCACCGGATGAAGAAAGCTAGGGTTAGGGCATAGATTTTATTGGAAAATAAAAGAAAATGAAGAGAGGGCAAGGGTCATTATATAGCATATCTATTTGACACTATTCACCCCAAAAATCAAAAACTCCAAAAAGGCGCGCTCACTGAGGTTTCTAGCTAAATAACCCTATTCCAAACTCAATGGAACTAGTCTCAGGATCTTATTCCATCATATACAAAAGTTAGCTTTCCGAGTCGCTTGATTTACAAACTGAACTCCTCTCCTAACTCGAATCCAAACAGTCAAAACATTTCGATGCTTATACTCATTCTGGCTCGCTCGGACCATCCGGGCCCAATGGAAATAATTTCGAGTCCTAAAAAGTCTTACGAAAATCAAGTTTCTACTCTTTGATAAAATAAATCAATTAAAAATTTAACTATCCAAATTTTAAATATTCAGAGCAGCCTAAAATACCGGTTGTTACATCTTCTATCTTAAAATATCGACTTTACTACTGGCATGTAAACTCAATCTAAACTACTACAAATGCATTTGCATAGGTGAACCTTTGCAATCCTTGCTACTAACTCATCTAAAATGATGTCAACATGCACTGTAACTGATAACATGAGCACCAGCATATGCTCTTAACGGAACGTAGCCTCATGCAACCCTCAATGCAAATACATATTACCTTAAATCACCCTAGTAGTATATCGATTACTCCATCTTATTGAAACTAAGGTATGACAACTCGAAAATGGATGGTGCCTCACCTAGCATCAAATGACTTAAACTTCCTACTATCTATTTAAACCTAGCAATAAAAATCCTAAGTCCAAGTAAAGTCTTAAACTTAATTTAAATCCTAACATAAATTATTTTAGAACTAAAGATTATCGGTTGGGTGTGATTTATGTACAATAATTCCTTAGGTCAATGCTCTATGGTAGTTTTGTTAAATAAATAGTCTCTTTTTTGTCTAAGGGATGATTGAAAGGAATCCTGCCTTTTTTCTCAAAATATTATGAAAATCTTTCCAATCTCATTTTCCATAAAAGTCACCTCTGCATCATTAATACGTGCAAACTGTAATATCTTTTACTTAATTAGAACCCGAATTCTTGAATTAAGCATTCTTTGCGTAATCTTAACTCCAACTTCATCTAGGTTATCATTTGTAATTTGAACATCCAAAATTTACCACTCCTCGATGCAATCCCACCAATGAAAGAAATTTTCCTTCCTCGATCATAACTTCTCACTATTTTATTCCAACTATTTTATGGTCGAGACAACTCAAGTTGGAATGTTGCCTTACCATTTTAATCTAATAGACATAATGTTCAATACGGTATAAATATCGCCATACAACGTATACTATATGATGACAACATACTTGCTTGGTTACCTATAATTCACCAAGTCAAAACAACATGTCCACTACCTATAACTTCCCAAGCCAAAAGTAACATGTGTGGCATAATATCACCCGAAATGTCAGATCAACGTCACCCATCCACAAATAATCCAAATTTTCTTCCTCTTCCGACATTATTAAAACAACTAATACAAAGTGGTGTTCACTTCTTCATTATTATGAGAAGTTTGATTTAGTACTCTACCCTTCAGATTCAAACGTTGATTGAAAAGGTCACTTGATCTCCATACTACTTCTTATCTCTACCCCAAATATCTCAATTCTTTAGAATTCCATAGTCGATTTATTATAGGCTGTGTAATTATATTTCTGTTGCTCCAGTTTAATTCTTCCATTTTAAGTTCAAGTGATAGTCATACTTTCAATTTACCATTTTAAATAAAAAGCTTTGATTTTAGCATCATTTTCACAAGACTAGTATGTTTTCAAAATCATAAAATACTCTGTTAATTTTAACAAAAATTTCCTTTTTACCAAAAATCACAACATTTTTCTTCACTTTAAATGTTTCTTTTTTTCCTTCTGTATTATTCAATAGGAAAAAAACATGTAAAGAGTATTCCTATTAAACTACTACTTCGATAAATAAGAATTTTCCACATAAGAGTATTGTAACATATTTTTTTTCAAATTTCATCAAAATATTATAAAGATAGTTTAAAAAGTTGAATATCATAAAATATTATAAAAAAAATTCATACTTTACGAACGTTTCACTGTCAAAAACAAATATATCAAAAGATAGGTAAAACAATGCGCCTTACACTAAATAAAAGCTTTTAAAATAGTTATGGAAATTTGCTTTTTATTAAATTTTTCTATGTTGAAGCTTAAAATAAATGGGTTACTAGTTTAAACTTCAACTTCTATAGTTTTTCCAAAAGACTCAACCACTATTGTTTCTAACTCGTTTCAAAAATTCTTTTAATTCTACCTTTTTTAATAAATTTTATAAAGTTTGTTTGGCCATTTCATAGAAAATCATAAATCAACTTATTCTTCTTTTTTTAAAATATCATACAACTAATGTTCCTAACTTTTTGTAAAACATTTTTAGTTGTTTGACACTTAAATTGGAGTAGATAAAAGCAACCTAAATACACAAGCCCGATTACACCTAACAATACTTTAAGTGCTTAGGGTTTTTGTTCCACTTCTTCAAAGATGGTTAATTGAAGTGTATCTTTCAATATAGTATCCCATGCCAATATAGGAACACTCTAACTATAAATTTAAGTCAAATGGAGTTTTTGCAATTACCTCTAATATAAGAATAGGATTTCCACTTTAACTGGGGAGATTTGCTCTAAGTTTATGAAGTCCTTCTTTCATGTTCCTATTACGCCTTATCACATCATGTTTTTGTTGTGTAGATCCAATGCTACTAATCTTCTTCCATTCAACCTTAAATCCATAATTTACTTGGTATTGCTAGTTGGTATAGGAAACCACTACTAGTATTCTTTGTGAAGTAAATTATAATAAATGTGAATGATGTATTTTTCCACCTTAATTGTTATAATCTTAACATTTACTTTTAACTCATTATTCTCCGCTTGTATAAGAGGGAAAAGCCAACAACTATCTTATGAGTCAAACTGTATAGGGTGCTGCGTATATATAAATATATATAATAGAAAATTACAAATATTCTCTTCCTTTTTATTTATGATTGGGAATTATTAACAACTCTCGCACTAATAGTATTAAACAAGAATAGAGCGAATGCGTTTTTTGTGTTATGCATTTATAGGTAAAACCTTTGAAATTTTTTATGTATGTGTGTGTATGTATATTTGAAAACTCTTTGAAAATCTTATATATATATATATATAGACACACATACACAACTACATCCTCTCAAAACATACCTAATCCCTAAGGAACCTTAAAGCTAAGCTCTGATACCTAGTGTACCAATTCACACCTTTTGATGCACCAACCCAAAGCTTAAAGTAACTTTCGGATTCCCATCGTGCTCAGAAGTGCGAGCTTTTGGTTTAAACATTAAAGAGACTAAGACAAAATCTAAAACATTCTATACTTTCAAATCTCATGGCGGAAGGAATTAAAATATAAGTACTAAAATAGTCATTTTAGAAAAACAGTCTCGAAAATTACATAGTTCATATATAATATTTTCAAAGTACAATATAAATTCTGCAGACATTTAATATAATAAATAGCTACATGAGGAACAACGAATAATAGAACTCTAGTGCTTAGCTCCTTCCTTTGCGTATTATGCTTGGACCAAATCAACTGCCGCTCCATCTTCCTATGGAGGGGGGAAAATGAAAGGAGTGGGTCAGATAAAAGTCTGGTTAATGAGTTGCATCATTAATATATGACAATTAGATGCAATTAACTTCATTTATAATCTATGTAACCTTTTTGCTTTTGTGAATTAATTACTCGGTTAGTCACATTAACCTAAGGAATATAACTCCAAATACATCTTCACCCAAACATCTTAAGGAAGTTTATACTTAGGGTTCAAACAATTAATCGAACCACTAATCTTCAACGGATCGGATTAATAATCTCTAGGACTACTCCTAACGTAATGACACATAAAATATCACCTACGTGACTGCATTCTCCAAACTATGACTACAACTTATTGTACTTACACGCTGAAGGAGATCCTGTAATGCCGACTCACATCAAAGAAAACTTAGGGTCTGCTACATCTGTGTCCACCTCTCGATAGTAACGTCACTTAGGGGGAGACCGCAATGCCTACTCGCGTTAAGGACAACTTAGTGTCTGCTACATCCATGTCCACCTCTCATTGGTAACATCACTTATTACACAGCGTTGGGCATCCTCATCAACATCTATGCCCAATTACCCATGTACACAGTGGAACCTCCCATTGGTACAATAAACCTCTCCAAGCATCCTCATCAGTGTTGCGCACAAACCGTGGAACATCCTGTGAGTTCTATCGGTGACCGAGTCGCCTTTGTTGAATACCAAGTTCACCGAATTAATAATGTTTAGGCCTAATTGCCAACGTATACTATCTAACTATTCCCATAACATCCTAAAGTTGAGAATTAGGGAATTGATTTCCCTACTAATATAGTAACATAGATATATATGTACAAAATATATAAATCTATAAACTATAAAACTGGGTCTTAGACCGAGGTTCAAACTGGGCCAGAAATTTGATGACCGGTTGATCGTCGGCTAATGTAGCATTCGATTGCTTACTGTCGATCGACTATAGTAAACATGTCGATTGGTTGTGTTAGTTAACGTTAATTATTTTGTTTCATTTGTTTGTAAATTAATTACGCTTCTTCTTCTGTACAATTCCAATAGTAAACCCTATTTTTTTAATCTTTAATTCTAATAATTTCCATAATTATTTTGTTATGATTGTATTACAAAGGCACTCAAGGTAAAATCAACATCAATAGGGTTTAGTTATATACATTTTAATTTTCAGATTCAATATTCAAGGTGAACTAAAAAGGGCGTTCATATTACAATCAAACTTATATCTTTAATTTACTTTAATCACTAAATATCGATCATATTCATATAATTTAGATTTCTATCAAATTCCCATTTAGTTGCAATCTATAGATAAACGATATCTCAGATTAAATCAAACAAATTCTAGATCAAATAGGTATAAAACATCCACCAACTCGAGACTCGAAGATGAACTCCAATGATGCTGCAGTCATCACCGGAATAATCTTCCAATGACATAAGTGAGTTCAGGAATTTATTTAAACATGGATAAAGAAAATAGAGCAGCTAGATATTTTTCATTGCATCAAAATTTGCTTTAGCATTCTTTACGTATACTTGTGTCAGAATAAAACCCAATAACAGCCTACGCAAGGGTTAAACACAATAGAAAATAAACATAGCAAAGAGTCAGGCTCACATACGATGATGCGGCCTGAACTCCTTAATACAAAGGAAAAAAAATCTTTATTAGCTACCATACCTTCTGCTTCATCTTCAACCTTCATACCGTGGCTCTTATTTTATACCTACCTAATTCCATAAACTCAGCCTACTCAAATGAGCACCGATGAGTTTATGGGTAAAACAATAATAAAAACACGAGTCAGACATAAAGTCTAGTGTGAATCATACTTACCCAAACAATCATATAGTGAGACCAACCCATACTAACAAATTTGGTTTACCCCACACTATTAAAACATAAAGAGTGGAACATTTAAAGTACTGATGCAAATGGTTCTTATCTATGTTTGCATCTTACGCTTCCCTAAGCGGTCTCTATTTACAACAGCACCGTCGGCGCAGTCCCCACTCAATTCCCATTTTAGTTCCTTTGATTTATTACAATACTATACTGCTGCGCTCCCTACACAGTCCCCACTTGATACCCATTTTAGATTATTCTTTAACTTAATGTAGTACTTTACCACTGTTTAATACTGCGCCCCACGCAGTTTCTTACTCATTCGTTAATTGTTTAATACTATACCTCGCATCGGTCTCTCTTATCCTTATTTAACTATTAAGTACATCACCTTGCGCAAGTCCCACATATTCTACCGTAGCTTCTTAACACTGTGCCCATGCAGTTCTTATTTACTCTTCTTTAAGGATTTTATACTGCACCCTGCGTAGTTCTTATTCATTTCACTTTAACAATTTAACACTACGCCCCACAAAGTTGAATGCATTTCTTTACCTTCCCCAAATGTGCATTCGTGAATGCCTCTCCTCCCCTTCCCAAGGTGTGCATCCACTTAAACATTTGTTTAATTTATAGAACCACCCACAGTCCCTGGAAGTTGAATGACTCTCCTTACCTTCTCAAGGTGTGCATTTGACTGAGCGTCCCCACCCGACGTCAAAAACCCTTCCAACCTCATTTCTAGCTCAGGATCCCTTCACCGTACTGACCTGGTCTCTCCCTTAGCCCCACAAATTTATCCTTTATTAGGTTTCGTTTACTACTTTTCTTGGCGTAGTACCACCCTACCCCAACGCTAAGTGCTTCACACTTTTCTTATAAAGTGTTCCTTTCGCAATTATGGCACAGCATGTTCCCTTTATGTTGCGTGAAGTCTTCACTTATAAATGTAGAGCCGCCACCCCATCACCATTTCAAACAAACCCTAACATCTCTGATAATGTCTTTACATGTGTTTATTATCTTATTCTTGCCTATTTTACTTTCTATTATTTATAGTGTCATTTTTTTCTTTTCAGCAAAACCTTTGGATCTGATTTACCATTTACCTAACAACTATTAATATACTTTTACCATATAATATTATTTTCATATGTCCCTGCAGTTCTCCCTTGCCCCAATGCAGTACTTAATAATTATTAGTCTATTTTCTTTATAGAAAATCTTATTAAATTCATAGAAAATTCGTTAACACTTTTTCTAACATAATTTGACCTTCATTTGAACTTTTAAGGGTCTTTTCTATTAATACCTCAGTTGTTGATTTTGATAACAGCAACCATATACAACCATACACAAATATATAAAATATAGATATTGATGTTTGCCAAGTTATATAGTATATAGTATATAGTGCAGAATATTACAGAGGTGTTGAATCGAAGACTGTATAGTATGAAGCCTCAAGAGATAGACATGAAGACTCATGAGTTCTAATGATAAGATATAAATATTTCAGGATTATAATTTATTATACAGAGTAATAGCATATATTGTTAAATTCCTTAAAATCAATCTTTGATCTTTATCTCCAATTTTCTAATCTTTTATATTTTTAACCAAAATATATTTCAAAATATTTTACAAATTTTTTTCGAAGTTAAAATTGTTTATAAACTATGTTCAAACAATTTTACAAAGTATCAAACAATTTTACAAAGTATAGGATTTTCAAAACATTTTAAAAGAAATAAGTTTTCAGAATATACAAGCATATGTCGACATACATGTCTTGGATATGTTGACATACAGGCTGTCAATTGGTTATTAATTTTTTTGAAATGAAGTGTTTATTCGTCCGAACTCTTCACGAATAAACACATATATTTATTTGCTATATGAAGGGGAGTGCAAACGAATTTTTTGATAACTAATTACTTACTTTCTTCCCTCCTCTTACTCTCTTGAATATTCCATTGAAAAATATACTCTATTCTCTTCAAAATCACATAGAATCAATTCATACTTCATTGTATTAATTCAATACTACTTTCTTACTATTTTGCAAACATCTCTCTCTCTCAAATCAAAGATCAAAGTATTGTCCAAGAGGATATAGGATCTATTATATCCAAAGTTCTAGAAATTGTCTTTGGAAAAACTATTAACTCTATTTGTATTTGCTTTAGGTATGCTTGCAGCCCGTTTAAATCAAGTGGTTGTGCTCAATAGCCTAGAAATCTAGTGGGTGTGCTTATAGCCCGGTCAAATCAAGTGTGTCCACATTGAGCTCGGAAATTTAGGAGGGTGAGTCTCGTAGCCTCAAAATCAAGATTGTATTAGGGTTTGCCTTCTGCTTGGTTAAGGTTGGCATTTGAAAAGAAATCTATACAAACAATTATACGGGACTAGATGTAAGAGAAATCCGAACCAGTATAAATCCCTAGCGTCATCTCTCTAACTCTCTACTTTACTTTATTGTTTTTCTTTTTATCTATGATTGCATTTGTGATTGATTATTGGTATATTCTTGTGTTGATAATCTGTGACTTAATATTAATCTTGAAAGAAATTTAAAAAGATTTACATAAGTTAGAAATCACTATTCACTCCCCATCTAGTATTTATTTAGCCTTAATATCCATAATTCTGCGACCTACATTTGGTATCTGAGCATTAGGTTTTCAAAAACTCATAATTTGATTTTGAAAGGTATAAATGGCTGGTAATAATTTTGTTAGGACTTCTTTTAACACTTTTATAGAAAACAATTTTATGAAACCAATAAATTACTTTCAAATAAATTAGAAATTAATTATTTTGAAAAGTCACTTGATATGTGGAAATGTATAATGTTGTATTACAGGAACAAGATTATTATATGGCTAATGGTGAACGGACACTTGATATTCATTCATCACGAGTCAAGAAGGACAAATCGATACTAGACAGTGGATACTTAAGAGACATGACTGGAAATCCGGAACCCTTGAAAGATATTATTTACAAAGATGGTGGACCGGTTAATTAACTTCAAAGACAACTCAAAAGGATATGTTATTGGTATCAGCAATGTTGATAACTTTAAAACTCCTATTATTTCTAATGTTTTGCTAGTTAGGAATTGAAATATAACCTGCTTGGTATTAGTAAATTGTGTGATAAGGGTTTTTAAATTAATTTTGAAAAAGATAATTACCACATCGAAGATGATGAGTCAAACATTGTCTTGAAGGTATTATGAAGTGTAACATTTATGTTTTAAATATGAAAGTGTTTAAGGACAATCTGTGTCTTTTAGCTGAATTTAGTGACCTTTGGATTTAGCACAAAAGATTTGGTCATTTTAATTTTAAAAACCTATCTAAAGTTGCTAGATATGAATTTGTTAGGGGTCTTCCTAAAATAAGTTTCAATGTCAACAACTTACGTGATGCCTGTCAACTAGGAAAACTTCGTAAAAGTTCTTTCAAAATCAAAGATATGATTTATACTTCTTATTCTCTTAAACTTCTTCACCTAGATCTTTTTGGACCTTCACAAATACAATCAATAAATCATAATAGATATGACTTTGTAATTATAGATAATTTTCTAGATATACGTGGTCAATTTTCTTAAAACTTAAAAGTGATGCCTTTGAAATATTTAAAAATTTTACTAAAAGAATTCAGAATCAAATGTTTGTTAAAATTAAAATGACTAGGAGCGATTATGGAGGAGAGTTCAAAAATAAAAATATTAAAAACTTTTATAATAAGAAAGGGATTACATATAACATTTCATTTCCAAGAGCACCTCAAAAAAATGGAGTAGTAGAACATAAAAATAAAACTACACAAGAATGTGCCAGAATGATGTTAAATGATAATGATTTACCTAAAAGTTTTTAGGATGAAGCAATTGCTATATGTAACGATCTGCCTTCTTACTACCAAAGACGACACTTAATACATCCTCGGTATTCGTGTGCCGATCATTTAGTCATTCGAAAGATGCACTACAAGAAAACTAGCTTTTAGTTGCATTTATTGGTAGTGTTTCAAGGCTTATGCAACCATTGATCAAGTTAACACATAAAAATGAACAAATGAACGCGACAAATTGGTTCCCGCCAACAATTCATGAAAATTTTCCTAAAATTTTATGTGGCCGCTCCTTATCTCTTTTAAACACTTAAAAAACTTTCCTCGTCGCTGAAACTCTTTGGCCGCTCCATATCTCCTATCTCGTTTTAGTTTTCTAAATCACCCGCCTTAGTCATCACAAAATTTCCCATCTTCATCTTCAAAATCTTCCTCTTCGCCATCGATCTACTAACAACGCACGGAAACCTAAATCAATTTTCAACGATCTATTTGGCTACGATCTACTAGAAAATTACACTTGAAAAACTAAATCGTCATCTCACCAACGTTTGCGAGCTTGTCGACCGACCGACTCAACGTAGGTATTGATTTTAACTTTAGTTTGTAATGATGAGTTACTACTGTTAACTTTAGGTGGCACGACAGATACATCGAGTTATATTTATGGATTGATTGAGAATAGAGCAAAAGAGGTCCGTTTACCAGTTTCATTCAAATCTAGGGTTTTGAATCTGAATGGCTATTCTAGCATCTTACGTGCTTTCGTGCATAATCTCACATTATACGTATTAGAAACTAAAAACGAAAGCTGCGTTTAGATTTCATTTGTTAAAATAGCACTACTTTTTAATTGGCGAGTTTCATGGCACTTCAGTTTTTGTTGATGTAGTGTTCATTCTATTTTTACTTATAATTTTGTTTGGTTTCAGAAAATTGATGAGTTGTGTTTTAATTTGACAATGATAATGTCAAACTTAAATGACTTGTTAATTTTCTATTATTACAAAGCAAACTCTAACTACGGTCTGGTTTGTTACTTACAACTACAAGCAGTACAGTCATTCATTATCATTTGTAACAGGTTAAGCAAACTATTGCTATTCAATTTTTCTCCTTCCTTATATTTTGATGATTAGCAGGATTTTTGTGTTGAAATAATGACTGGCATGATTTTAACAATTTTAGGGTGTTGTTAAAACAGTGTTAATGGAGAACAAAGTTTCTTGCAATTTTATATTCCGTCGTTGGTTATGGATGACTAATTCATGATGCTAGTTTTATCCTGTATGAAAATGGTTAAGATACTTTTTCACTTCAATTTCGTGCAATGACATACTTTTTTACACTGGGTCAGTACTGAGCCTATCCAGCCCATGCCACCGCATTGAGCTTAAACTTTTTTCTTCTTCACAATGGGACCAAAATTTTCACTATTAGATAGTAGAGTCGAAATGTGGGTAAGAAATTTAGAATTAGCTTTAATCTCTATCAGACGTCCTTAGGTATGTTGAGACTACAAACTAAATGGTGAGCCAATAACACTTCCCACTACCAGATTATATCATCTTTCTTGAACTCTAAATAAATATTCAACGACTTTACCGTTATCTTTTAAGTATGTAACTGAACATGAAGTTGCTTTTCAGATTTATATCTCAAACGTTGACTCAAAACAGAATTATGTAGGAAGGTTTGCTGAAGTTGGGATTTTATTCCGGGGAGGAGGATATGGAGTATTCATGTTTTTCAAGTGGAACTAAAAGAGCTGTCAAAACTTGGCAAGTGAGTGACATACTCATTTAAATTAAACATTTGCTCGAACTGAGATTACTTCATGAAGTTGTTTGTGTAAAATTATTTTATTCAGCATAAATCGTTGAATTTTTTAAAGTTATTGTGATTATAATTGGTCCCTGTAATTGTCGAAAATCAGGTAAGCAATGGCTCCTCTGCAGCCAAACACTGGATTATTTGTTGGATTAAAAAAGGTGAGCCATGCCATTTGGGACACATCATGCAACCAGTAAATGTTCTATTAAAAGGATAAACGGTCTAGAACACAAATAAAGAAGTGCAGTTTGGAAGTCTTTTTCATGCGATCATATGTGAGGCTTTGCTGGATGTTTTCATCATCTTACTTCCTTTAAGCCAGGTTAGCTCACTCTAATAACATTAACATTTGCAGTTATTTGCAACTCATCATACTGTAAACTCTATTATTCAATCTTCCATATATATGGGGAGGTTTTGTCTGTAGTATTAAGAATCTGAATAAATTACAAAGAGAGAGGCCTAAACTAACAAAAAACATAACTTCTACTGTCCACTGCGCATATTCATAATTTGAAATAATGTATTTTCATTGCTGTATTTAGAGCAATTTGAGAAGTACTTCTTTATGGAACCTTTTATTTTGGTAGGTCATACTCATTATAAAATTACTTTGTGATGGGATTAAGTTCTGTCTTAAGAATATAGAACAAGAGAGGAATTGACATGAACTTAAATGAAATGAATAGAAAGAAAAGTTGTTTGATTCTTCTTTCTTTATCATTCTATACTTTTTTTAAAATAAAACTAAATTGTCTGTATCACTCACTGGATCCTGCTTAAACTCGTAGATAAATTACTCAAAAGTATTCTTAGTCAATGTTAGAAAATTTAGATCCATGAACAATTTAGTCCATTATAATAGAGAAGTGTAAATCAAGTATCTTTAAATGTATAAGATGAATGATGAAAGCTAAAAAGCTTGCATGCTGGTAGTGGTTCAGGTTCCCTAAGTCCATTATGTTATTGTAGGAATTTATATTCCAAGTTTACCAACAAAAGATAATGAAAGAGAAGAGTGCACCACTTTTGTCCGTTTTAACTGCAGTTTAACTTAGATTGAACAAAAGTACCTCCTAACCCAATGAATCAAAATTTAACTTACTAGTTGTTGTTTGTAGTTAAAGTAAATTATACTCAAAAGAGAATATGGATTCAATTTTGAAGTTCAAATCCAGGACTGTCCAACCTAGCATATGCAAATAAACATATACATTTGTTAATAGTTCATATACGTGCAGAGAAACAAGAGATGGAAGAAAAGAAGAAAAGAACAAAAAATTATGAACAACTAAGCGAAGCAATGGAGTGTCTAGAACACATATGCACAGAAGGGTGCACAAGTGTTGGACCACGTGATAAACCCACAGAAAATACAACCATTGGTCCATGCACTAAATTCAGTACATGCGATGGGCTACCAATTCTCATACGCCATTTTACCACCAAAACAATAACTGGATTGGCACCAAACTCAAATTTTTATTGGATTTATCAAGATTCTTTTTCGATAACCATCGAGTTCTCGGTTCTGTATTCTTGATAACATCCATTTTTTTCCTTCTAAAAGCAAAGTAAAATCAAATACTGTAAGAGCCTGACACATAAAACTAACGCATTTGAGACTTACCAGCAAAATACTTTGTTGATGTTGATGAAATCTGAATCTAGCATTTGAATTTGCAGATTCCCCTTGTAACTTTTGAATTTGTAGACAGGCCCCTCAGTGTTGGTACAAGGTCATCGTGTGATCACGTCTACGCCTACGAATAAAGGAAAAAATTATTGTTACTAGGCATAAGATATTAAGATGGTAGCTCGTGTCTGACTTTTTTTTGTCTATCCAAATTATTTACATTTTCAGAATTGTTTGGTACTACTAACCTTTGTTGTTTGATTGAACATGTATTAGTTTCGCAATATCTCATATTTGAAGTCCTACGAGTTAACGTAATTGTTTGACTATCTATTGTGCTTTCACTTGTGTAGGCATCGGACTTTTGAAGAGAGAAAATTTGGACTTGATGATGCTAGCTTTCACTTGTGTATGCAACAAAGAATTATGGGTAATCAAACGTTTTGTTAGCACTAGTTAGATATAACATTTATTAGTACCCGATGTGTAAATTTGTATACAAATGGTTATTGTATGTGAGTTAGGTCATTTTGTCGAAAAACTATTGTATTGGAATGGCTATGGATATTTTATTTGATTATATGGTTAATGTGTTTTTTAACTTATTTGAATATGATGATTATGTGAGTGATTGTTGATTGATATAATAGAACCAAAATAGACCATTAACATGAAATAATAGCATGAAAAAATGGTGTAAAATAATAAACAACTTTTAGTAGCGTTTCAAAAACGCTACCGAAATATATATAGTGGCATTGAGTAAATGCAACCGTAAAACAGGGGTAAAGTTGGAAATTCTATTAGTAGCGCCAAAAAATCTTTTGGTGGCGTTTTTTAAACGCTACAAAAATATTTATGGTGGCGTTTGAAAAACGCTGCCAAAAATGCATTTATAGTGGCGTTAAAATAAATGCAACCAAAAATCATGGATTTTTAGTGGCATGTTTTCTCGCGGCGTTTATCAAAACGCCACCAAAAGTTTTTGTAGCGTTTTTTAAGCGCCACAAAAAATAAAATTTCTTGTAGTGATGGGTCATCAGGGGTGAAAGAAAGAAAAGAAAGATAAGAAGAAACTACACAATCATAGAATCTCACAACACAATGGAACAATATATATTACTCAACATAATATATTATAAAGTCATTTCAAAAATGTTACATCAGAGTCATACTAATACAAATTATGCCCTAGGACAGTTATAACAGTCTTTCCCTACCTAACAGATACAACATACAAATAATACAGTGGAAGACATGGTAATAACTAGCTATCGATCAGGCCACCTACTCCAAACTCCTCCAAAATGATTCTGCAAAAAACCTAAACTACTTGGCTGTCCATTCAAATTTGAGCACCCAAGAGTTTAAAAAAAGGGAAAATAAACACCTGGTCAAACAAGGATCTGATGTGAGTAAAGCATGTATTTTTAACTTTATAAAAACCTTTAAATCAAATGCATCTCGTAAGACTACGCCTCACATAAACACGGACGGGTTTTTACCTTACGATAACCAAAACATTTGTATATAAAATCCAATGATATTATAATAATGTCTAGGGGTCAAAATAAAATATGTATATAGTTGAAATGCTTGCATCTCACATTTCAACATAGTTAGGAACATCTAAGTCCATACGGTGCTTATTGGAGAATGGATTCCATACAATCACTAGTGTGACGCCCCACCTCTGTACTCACACTAGCCAAGGACACCACGAGGTAATGCCGTCGACTAGCGCGAAGAATAAGGCTGTTGAGGAGCGACCATCTGTGTAATTGCTTTGTGCGAGTACCAATATATCAGATAGTATGACATGCATTTCATTTCAAGAGGAAATCCGACATATCAAATACAAACTCAAAGCTACCACACAGTGGCTATGTGGTCTTCGGAAACAAATATAGAAATAAGCATAACACAAATCAGTCATAGATATTCATATCACTAAGGCGAAAACAAATATGAATATAACACATAGAAGTGTACATCAAAGTAGTGGTCATATAAGATCCACTACATCACAAAAGAATAGGTACAAGTGAAAGACAAAAGAATATGTATACATCAAGGAGTCTCTATCTCGAATGTATAAAAACAAAAACTACTAAGCTAAAGTAGTTAGCCAAAAGTCAGAAGCTAGTCCCAGATAATAAGTCAGGTGGAAGCACCTGAAACACCTCGGTCTGACCCGAGTATTATTTAAGAATAAAAATAATAAACGGATCAGTCTAGCTATAAATATCATGTAAGATGAGATAGGATAAGAGATACCACAAAAATATATGACAACAATAATGTCATACTTTGGCAAGCATACATTTGATAACAACAAAAATCATACAATATCTCAAATCATCTCAAATATCCAAAAAGAATATCACATTCTTTAGCTTATTCACCAAACCTCAAATATTAACAAAACATATCAATGCCACTCGCAAAAATTGGTGAAACACATATTCCAAAAATCATCAATTAGAAATCCTGAAAACACATAGGGGGAGGCCTATCATAAACGGGAGCAAGAAAACTCACCAACACGTGTATCACAAACGGGTTGCTATCCCATGGTCGCTAACCATAGAGCTGGTGCAACGGCGTAGTGCAATAACAGTACGCCCGAGGAACCTGAAACTCAAATGAGTTGGAACAACGACGTAGTGCAATAACGGTACGCCCGAGGAACCTGAAACTCAAATATTTCGGAACAACGACGTAGTGCAATAACGGTACACTCGATGAACTTGAAACTAAAATAATTCGGAACAACGACGTAGTGCAATAATGGTACGCCCGATGAACCAAACTCCATAAAACCCATAGGTCGCTAGCCTATAAAAATTGAGACGAAGCTCCATAAAACCATAGGTTGCTAGCCTATAAAAATGAGACGAAGCTCAACATAACGGGGTACTGTCCCCCTCGCGGACAAAGAGACATCGCATGACGCTAGTCTAAACCTCAAAATGATCGACATTGATCAATAAAAGCGTAAATTACACTATGCTAGTAAATAAATGAGTTTAGCTTTATGTCCCATAACCACTAGCTTAACTTAGAAATTTACGAACAAATTGTAGATTTCCACTCAAAAATTGTCACAAGATTTCAATCGAACAAGTCTAAGAATTAACCAACAAAGTAAACTCAACTGTTTCATACCACTTGTTTTGCTAAGTGTTTAATTGGATTTCTCGTACGGATGAGGAAAAGGTTTGTATATACTAATAGATTGGAAAACGGATTTAAAAACGAGCTTTGTATTTAAAAGTAGTGTTGAAATCATTTTTGTGGAAGAGTTTGAGTATTTACCACTAGTATAGAAACCTTTGTATTTTTAAAAGTGACAAATCACAGAAATGATTGTAGAAACAATCAATCAACCAAAAATTCACATTCGATGATGTGAATCAAAACCATAAAAATCGGTATCAATTCCATCAAATGGATATTTCCAAAAATCCCGAAAAGAAGCCATCGAAGTCGATAATAAATAATAACAACTAATCGGATCAACCAAAAATCGATTAAAACGAAATCCACTCAAAATAGGCAATTTGGTTGAAATAAGCAGCTCCAGACGTCTGGTAGACTTCCTAGACGTCTGAGCTGAAGCTTTGGAATTTTATTCCAGATCGCCCAGACGTTTGGGAAGTAAGCTCAGACGTATGAGCTAAAAGACTGGATTTTTATTCCCGTAGCATCAGACGTCTGAGCTGAAGCTCAGGGCAATATTTTGCCTTGGCCAATGTTGGCCAATTCGTATCGAAAGTGATCAAGTGAGCGACGATGGCTAGATATCGATGTAAACGACAACTCAACCCTATAAACACATCAATACACTCCAAATAACATGTCCAAACGTCCATATAAGAATTTTCATTAATTTTGACTTCAAAATACCAAAAATTGGAAAATTCACCAATCCAATTCAATTCAAAAGCAAATGAACATGAATTAGGTGTTAGGAATTCATACCTAACAACTATCAAAGGTATAGACATAGATGTGAGTTTAAGAACTCACCTTTAAACCCAAAAACACGAATGAGAAGCTCTAAAACAAAGGAGAGGCCAATTCCTCTTCAACTTCAACTCAAGAAGCTCCAATCTAAGCTAATAAGCAAATATTTCCTAAGTTAGGGTTTAGGAATTTCTGAAATCGAAGAGAGATTGAGATGGAGAAGATGAAGAGGATGCTTACCTAAGCTTCTCTTTGATTTCTAGAACTTGAATCTTGAATTTCCTAGTAATCTTGGGTTTAGGAATTCTAATTTCTTTTCTCTTCCCCCATTTTCCTTTTAACTTTAGAGTGTTAGGAAATGAAAATGAATGAACAGGAGTTGGAGGAGGTGTTAGGGTATTAAGTTGGGTTAGTGGGCTGAAACCCAAACCCAAAGCCCAAAATAGAAAAATAGCAAAATTCTACTCAACTCCAAACATATCGATGTTTATACTCAAAAAGGTCGCAAACGCCATTTTGGACTCAATGGAAGTAGTCTCGAGTCCTAATTCGACCGTTTACAAAAAGTCACGTTTTGGACTTTTAAATTCAACTAACGATATATTATCGTAAAAATATGCGGGTTGTTACAACTAGGCTACTGGGGTATTGCCCTTCACGGTGCATCTCCAGATAAAATAACACCAAGGACCTCGCCCGGATCCCCTACCAACACAGAACCAGCCTACCACTTGACTAGTAGTACCGAATATGATCACCCCTTGGTTAATGGGTCCCGAAGCGTATAAATGAGAGATAATAACGAATCTAGATAGGGATGATCATACCTTAATGGGAGAGACCCACTTAGCCCTGCTGCATCTCCTCAATTTTAGTCATTCCTAGTTGATGAGTCTTGAGGCTACATTTTACCTTTTATATAGCACTTTCCACTTGGAATTCTAACACTACCCTCCGGCAGCAATGCCAGCATTCATTCGTACAAGTTGTTCAGAATATGAACAAATCGAAGGCACTACTTTTACTACATCTATTTTGGAATCACCCTTAGGGTAGTAGCAAGCAGCCCTTGCACTTCAAAGAGCTTCATCATCAATTTCATTATCTTTAAGATGTCTTCACTTTGAAACACTTGAGTTGGATCGAAGTGGTTTTCAGATAACATATCTGATCCCGGTCTCTCCAAAACAACATTCATAGTTTCCAATAAACTCAACCCATGTTCTTTAGGAAATAAAAGTCAAAGATAAGAGCGGAGATAACCTCCTAACCGTTAGTGGATGGATTTCCTTAACATTTGTCCTAGAAGAACGAAACGTGATTTATACGCACAGTACAACATTATCGGAGATGACTGTGCCATATAACTCATATGTTTCTCCTAGATATTTCCTAAGTTACGTTTTAGGTCCATATTTGATAGTCGGATATTTAACTACCAAATAAACAAACAACAACCAATTCCATTTGAGATTTATTTATCCATAGCAACCACTAAGTCTCAAAAAATTCTTTATTTAATATATATCTTTTCAAAACGTTTGTCTAAAACATTCATATACTTATCTCATTGACATAAGTATACTCACAAAGCATTTGCGAATAACTTCTTAATTCCAAACCTTGTCAAAATGGATTAAATAAATGTTGTTTAAATTGGAGGTAAGTATAACCTTAAACACTATTCCTACGGTACTAAGTGTGGAACGGATGTTCCATACCACCATTTTTAAAAGGTCAGTTTAGAGAAACCCAGATCTCGAACTCTTTTTTTTATTTCTTTCCATAATCCTTTTTAATCAAATCTATTTCACTTATGAAATCTCTTTTACTTAAAATCCAAATCCATTTCAGAATACTCTCCAAACTTCCAAATTCATTTATAAAACCCTTTTATAAATATTAAAAATCATTTATATAAATTGCTTTTATAAATATCTAACTTTATATAAATTTCTTATAAATACTCAAACCATTTTATAAACTCCCTTTATGAATATCCAAATCATTTTCTAAAACTTCTTTTATAAATATCCTAAATCATTTATAAAACTTCTTTACAAACCTTTCCCGTTTAACAACTTCTTAAATAATCTTAAATCAAATTTGCTCCCTTTAATAAGCAAATCCATTTTATAACTCTCCTTTGTTTATGAAAACTTCTTTACTTAAAAACTCAAATCCATTTACCCAAACCACCTTATAAATTTCCAAATTCCTTAATAGAACTCTTTATAAAAAAACTTCTTGTTATAACATTAAAACCATTCCTATAAGTTAAAACATCTTTAATAGAATCATTTTCCAACTCATCCTTTAAATATCTTTTTCAAAATACAATAAATTTGAAACCATTTCAAAAAGAAAATAAAATATTTTTCTTTACAAAATCTAACGGAAGCTTAATGACCACAATATTTCTTTAATTTGGTTTTACTTATCCAGTTTAACATGGGTATTACACAACAACAGGTATGTAAGGGATTAACACATAACAATCAATCAACTTGAGTAAATGTCCAAGTTAATTGTAATAGCAAAATGATGTTTTGTTCTGCTAATAGATGTCATTTAGTTTTCCTACTCATATGGGGTTATTTAAGAGTAAGTGCCACAAATCCCTTGTTTTAAAACAAATTTTAAAAGAAAACAGTTTAAAACAAAATTGATTACTTAAACTCAAAGCGATTTTAAAATAAATTTAAAACCCTTATAAATGAGAATCAAATCCTTATTAAATAGTAATTAAACTCTAATTAAAAGTAATTAAAGCTTAATTAAACTTTATTAAAACATAATTAAACTTTAATCAAAGATTAATTAAATAAAACCCCTTTCTAAAATAATAATTAATTAATAATTATCTTAAATAAATAATTAATTAATCCATAATTAATAATTAAATAATAATTAACTTTAATTAAGTAAAAAATCATGATTAACTTAATTGATTAACATTTAAGTATAAACACCATTATTAACAAATAATTAAGTACTAATTACCTTTATTAATTAATTAAATAATCATTAAATAAATAAATAATCATTAAATAAATAAATAACTAATTAAATAAATAATTGTTCTCTAAATACTTAATTAAAGTTAGAAAACATTTTCTACAAAGTTTTTAAGTGTAAACACTTAAGATTTAGAAAATTTAGTTCGTTTTTCATGAACTGCGCGTATAGCGACTATAGCTATACGGACCCGTAATTTCACTTTTTGAAATTTGGATTCCTAAGCTTTAAAAACTTCAATTTTGAACTCTTATCTTCTTTAAAACATGAAAATAAACTTCTGAAACCAAAATAAAAGATTTAAACTTCAAAACATTTTGCTTCGGAACAAAAACAATTTTTCAAAAAAAAGAAGAATTTCTATTCGCTTTTGGCAAGCGAATTGCTAACTTCATGTCATGAACCCACATACGACACATACACCATTCAATCAGAATATCACATCATAACGTTATAGCACAATCATAAACAAGAATATTACTTCACAAATACTAACTTTTCCAATATTCAAGGCATAATCTTTATCGCCTACTCAAACTTCGGCATAAGCAATCAACACCAAATCAACATATATGCATGTATACAACAAGTAACATGTACATACTTAAGCAACAATTTAACCCATAAATTTTACAATTTTAAAAAGTTAGTAATTTGAGTTTTAAAAACATGAACTTTACTCACCAAAACTTAACAACTTCAAACCAAACTTCAACTAGAGCTCGAATACAACCTAGACCTTTGCAAAAATGGACTCATTAAGTGGCTAAGCACCAAGATTGGGCTTAGCTTGGGTCATGTTTGGCTCAGCCATGCATGTATTGGGTGGTTATGTACTCTTACTTTGGAAGAGAAGTGTTGTAGTGTTTGTAGAAGTGTTCTAGTGAGCAAAGGAGAAGAGTTTAAGTGGAAAGAAGTGATTTTTTCTCACTTTATAATTTATGAAGAGAAGCCGTGGATGTTTCTCTTAAGCTTTTAGAAATTTTGAATGAAGATGGAGATTGTAAAATGAAAAGTATGAAAGGAGGTGGTATATATAGGCTTAGGAGTTTTATTAAATACATAAAATGATTAGATTTAAATATACACACATGCATGCACCCCATACCTCCCCTCTCCCTCTTGTACACATTACCCCACCTTCCATGCCTTGAATCATGCTAGAGCTTTCATGTGTGTGTACTAAAGATATGGAGATAATTTGTGTATATATAAGTGTGTTTATATGTATATATATGCCTTTTATATCATAATTTGTCACATCCACTTTTATGCTTAATTAAATATGTGTTAGTATATAAATAAAAGTGTTTTATTATCACAAATCCTATCTTATATATGTGTGCATGATGCACCAACTGCGCACAACGTTCTCGACGACTTTCGAGTGTCGAAAAGTCAAAATTTTGAAAAACGTTCTTCGGTCACTTTTTTTATTTTTATTTGAACTATCTATATTGGTAAACAAATTTTGAAAACTATTTTATCATTATTATTAAATAATTAAAATAGATTTATTTGCTGATAAAAATCCATTTATTGATTATATAAAATATATTTAAATAGTCTATTTCAAAGTGGCAAAATCCTGGGTCGTTACAAATCTATTTTACCATCATTATTTATTATTTAAAAGTGTTATATTTTAATAATAAAATATATTATTCAAATATCTAAAACTCATTAAATATTCGCAAATCAAGGTGGTAAAATTCTAGGTCGTTACACTACAGCATTGTAATTAGTTAATTAGGCTCCAAAAATGGAATTTGTGCAAATGATGAAATTTGACCATGAAACTTACACCATTACATTAATGATGGAATTCTGAGCAACTTTCATATTTGGAGTTTTGCGATTGGAGTCCAAACGAAGAAATTACGGACGAAAAACGAATTCAAAACAAAAATAATTAGATTAGAAAAATTAACGTTTATATAATAATTTTCGAGACCCATTGGTTGAGACGTTCATTACGACTGGTCGAAATGTAGCGGTCGACCGGTAGCTGTGTAGTTAAAGCGCTCGGTAGATTCAATGCGGCGGAGGTGCTAGCGGGGATACAGCGAGCATATAGCAGGATATAGCGGATGACTCTAAAATAGCATATAAACCTCATACTTAATGTTTTTTACAAATATAAAATGGTAATCAAATGAAAAATTAACATTTAATTGAATTATAATTAATACATAAATATTTTTAAATAAAAACATGTGCGAATATATCGTAAATAAACATGAAATTGTTATATAACATAATTGAATTTAGTAGAATATTAGAGTATTTTCATTTCTAAAAATATATTTTCAATTTAATAAGTTAATTTCATAATTTTTATAATGTATAAATATAATTTTTCAAATCATTTCTAAAAGATACAGCGGAAATAGCAGAATATAGCAGGAATAACGGGATATAGCAGAAATAGCGAGGCTTAAAGCGGAAAGGCTGTATTTGGGGCTATATGGAAAAATCGTAGCGGTAGAAATCCGCTATGAGATATAGCAAGGTTATAGCCGGGTAATAGCGGGGCATTAACTGCACAGACTGGTAGGGACTGTGGCTGTTAGGGTTTGCTTTGGCCAAGCGGCCTGGATTTTATATAATTAAGTCTAACGGCTGTGGCTGATTTGAATGCCCATAAATTCAGGCCTAACTCTCTTTTCTCTTCTCATATTTTTCTAGAAACAGCAGCAAAGCTCTATTATTTTCTCTTCTCCAATATTTTCTTAATTATAAAATATTATATTTATACTTATATGTATACAAATTGGAAAATAATAGAAATCAAATAAGAAAAGAAGAGAAGCGAATCGATACAACGAGATAACGCGGTAATATATATATATATATATATATATATATATATATGTCTGTATGTATGTATGTATGTATGTATGTATGTATGTGTGTGTGTGTGTGTTTTCCCCTTCAACCCAAATCTCTTCTCAGATCTACAATTCTAATATATGTATATACCCTTTTTATACATATTTCTGGTTTAGGTTGTTGGGTGGTAATTGTTAGTTACCTCTTTTTAAAATGTGCACGATATTATGAGATGTATTCCTATTTATTTGATGTGTTGTTATTTCCAAATAGGTGAACCTCTCTTATATGTATGTTTGGAAGAAATAATATAAATATGAAAATCTCATAAGGACACTTAACTAACAGTAAAATGCAATGTGAGATTGGGAGTTTTAAATAGACAGAAATTTTAGCAAGAGAATGCCAGGTTAAAATTGTTTTGGAATCACGGGTCATCGTTCCTATTCCTGTTCCTCAAAAGCTAAAAAATTTTGATAACCGAGTCTGATGACATTTATAAATAAAATGTCAAGTTTTATGGGTTAAGCTTAGTTTTAGTATACTAGAATTGAGCTTATGCGTTTAGCACATAATTGACTTCCGACTATGTTGAAATGCGACTTGAATTATGAAAAATTTCAAGAAGGAAAATATTTTGAGAAGTTTCTCTTGATTTAGGAAGTTTCTCTTGATTTAGGAAGTTTCTCTTAAAAAAGAATTTTTGTTTTTAAATTATTTTTGGCGCTTAAATAATTTTTAGAATTTTTGCCTAAATTTGATTTCAAGGGAAAATTTACGTCTAAATATTTTGAAAATTTATTTTTCAAGTGACGTACAAATTTGAAAAGAGAAAAAGGTTTTTATGAAGTTTTCGATTGGAGGCCACATGCTAAGCGTAGGGATGGAAAATAGGTTAGAAATGCAAAGTTAGTGGTGCATTAGGATAGACGATACGATGAAATGCAAGCAATAACTAGGGAAAAGCTGTTTTAGCCTTGGAATTTTTATTTCCATACCTTGTCGACAACACGTGCCGGTCAATTTCTAGACCCAATTCCGCTTTAAAACTTGGAAACAAGCTTCCTTATATGCTTTGTACGTGGAAATTTTGGAGTAAATCTGGAGCAGCGATGAAATTTTCACTACACAACAGGAAATGGGTAACTTATAGAGTAGTAGGAATGTATAATTCTCCACCTAAATCCCTTTATTTAGCATAGGAGTGACGTTTAGGAAGCAAGATTTTGATGTGTTAGATTTTTGGTAGGTGGGAATTGGATGCAAATTGGTTGCACCTTACTTCTGTTCGTAGGAATATAGTGATTTTTAGTGAAAGGACTTTTAAAAATTTACAAGCATATAGAACTGCCAGTATAAATATAGGTTGTTTGCACCATATTTTCAAAAAATGTTTTCAAAAGGAAAAGGATTCATATAACAGGGACCAATTTAGAATCATTCTGCATACATGTTTCTATGTTGTGATTCACTATGTACTTCTGCACATTGGTTGCAAAATTGGTTGTATACTAATTGGTTATGTAGTTTAGGACAATTGTGGGCTAGAACCATGACTTAGTCATTGGTATAATTTCGAGGACGAAATTCTTTTAAGGGGGAAGAATGTAACACCCTCTAAATTTTATGGTTAGCTGTTTAAATAGTAATTAGTTAATTATGCTCCAAAATGGAATTTGTGCAAATGAAGGAATTAGACCACGAAACTTGCAACATTGCGTTTGTGGGGAAATTCCGAGAAACTTTCATATATGGAATTTTGCGATTGGAATCTAAATGAAGAAGTAACAGACGAAAAACAAATTCGAAACGAAAATAATTAGACTAAAAAAATTAACATTTATATAATAATTTTTGGGACCCATAAGTCAATACGTTCATTACAACTGATCAACATGTAGCGGTTGACCGATGCAATTTAGCGGTCGACTGATTTGGACCATGGCGGCTAGGGTATACCTTGCCAAGCGGCCTGGATTTTATATATTTAAAGTGAAGGCTATGGTTGATTCAAGTGCCTATAAATTCAAGCCTAACCCTCTCTTCTTTTCTCATATTATTCTAGAAACAGTAGCGAAGCTCTATCATCTTCTCTTCTCCATTATTTTTTAAATTATAAAATATTATATTTATACCAGTAAATATACAAATTGGAGAAGAATATAAATCAAATAAGAAAAGAAGGGAAGCAAATCAACACTACGTGATAACGAGGTAATATATGTATATGTGTGTGTGTGTATATTTGTATTTATATATTTATATTCCCTTTCAACCCAAATCTCTTCTCAGATCTATAATTCTAATGTATATAACCTACCCTTTTTATACATATTGTAACGACCCAGAATTTTGAACAAATTAAATTGAAAATATTTAATTAATTTTAAACATTTGAACGGTAATTAAATTTGAATCCCCGATATAACCTTGAATTTGGCGATTAAATTATAAAATTTAGTCGATTGAAAGTTGAATAAAAATTTGAATCTTCAGTTTTAAGTTGAAGAAAAATAATTCAAAAGCTTTTAAAATTCATATTGATAATACCGAAGATAATCGAACTTTCAGAATTGAAATTTAAATTGTTTTGCTCAGTTTTGAAATTTATATCGTTTAGCCGATATTTAAAAATAACCGTCCGAGGCACAATCTCGGAATTCGACGAAACCAGTTCCATTGGATCCGAAATATTGTATTATTGTCGGATTTCAATTTTCGTATTTTTCAGAGTTAATACGTGACTATACGATAGTTAAACGCGTTGAGATTAAATTGAATTCAATTTTAAATTTAAATTTAAAATTTGTCAAAGCATCAGCCACGTACCTCTCCCTTACCTCACGCCTGAAAACACGCCCAAAATCACGTAAGTGAATCGTGTAGTTCATCACGCAGCCCATACGTCCTTCTAATTTTAAAATACCCCTTTGTTCAACGAATTCAAACGAAAACATTTTTCGTCTCTGCTCTTTCAAAACAAATAAGGGCCACATCCTTTTCTCTTTGAAAATCAGATTGTTCTCAAAAGAAAAAGAAATCAAAGCCGAGTTTTTATCGTTCAAACCGAATCTTTTTCCCCCCTATTCCGATCAGTTCGAGTGGAGGCTGCGAGTGCCCATCGTCTTCATCAAATTGCACGCCTCGTTTGGGTTACGACCTGACTTCGACGATGTAATTTGGGTTGGTTCACGCGCAAACGACTGGGATGCAGCTAGAGGCATCGCGTTGTCGAAGTCAAGCAAGTGGGGTCTCGCGTGTGCTTCAGGGGAAGGAGTGGTGGTGCAGTCAGTCGCAATGCCAGAGGGAAGTGAAATCGAGTTCAACTTGAGCTCGATTTGGGAATATCGCGATGTGGCATGAATTGGGTGAAGTTAGGATTCGATAGTGGGGATTCGCGATTTAAGATGGAGGGCAAGGTCGTTGCCGACGTTGGCTTGGTGAACACTTGTATGCGGTGCTCGAGAGTGGTGATGGCGGCTCGCTGGCCTGAGGTGATGCATAGAGAAGTCACGGCTGGGTCGTGGTGGCACTATTCTCGAGCTGAAGCTCATCGATTTCTAGTGTTGGCTGCATTATGTTTTTCCTGGAACGAATGATAAAGGTAATTTCAGTATATTCATTTAAATTTATGTACATAAACATATTACAGGAAACGATGGAAATATATATACGAAATTTAAAACAGAAAATATACATTTCTAAATTACTAGTTGATTTAAATTAAATGATTAGTTTATTAAATTTATTAAACGATACTTGGTAATTCGGATTGATTCGAATATTAATAAATATATATTGAAGAAGAAGCTTTACAGTAAGAAATTATATACGTAGGCAGTAAGGTGTCTTTATTTTAGACAGGATTTTGAAAATAAATATTTTGAGCGTTAAAAATATTTATTGAAGGAAATTTAGCTTCGAATTTAATTTTTTGTTAAACAAAATTTTATGTATTTAATTTACTGTAAATGATAAGGTTCTGTGAGATTAAAAATAAATAAGTATATGTATATAACTTTAGGAATTTACAGTAAACAAAAGATTTGTTTATATGGATAAAATTTAATGATGGATAAATTACATAAAGATTCGATTTTTAAAATCTATCTAACGGGAAAATAGTTTAGATTGAATTATTAGTTTAACTGAAAATCTTAGTTAAATTAAAATTGTAAATGGCAGATTTAATTATTCGATTATTTCGAATTTTAATAAATTGTATAATTATTTATACAAGGTTAAAAATCGAGAAAATCGAGTCAAGATGGAAATTGGATGGCAAATAAAAGGGCAAGGTGAGATTTTTCTCACTCAAATTGAATGTGGAATTTTTGCAGCTATTGATATGATTGCTATTGGATGTGATATTAGATATAATAGGATATATCTATATATATATATATATATAGCAATATATACATATTGGCATATGTATATATTGGATTGATGATTTCTCGCCTCGTATAGCGGATGAGACCCTATTGCGCCGTTAGTAAGCGGATTTTTATAAAAACCCATATACCGCGATAATTCCGTACTGGAGCGGAATTGGTATTGTGCTAACATCTTTGGATGCAGGGAAACAGGTTGGAGGGATCCAACTGGACCCCTCACATTGATTGAATTTAATTATACTGTGATATGAATCTGTGGATGATTATATTGATGTTATTAATCATATTGATATCTGGAAATTGTTTGAAGCTAAAATTTAGCTGAATGGATGTTTGATATCATTGGATTCCAAAAATAAATGAAATTGGATTTTTGAAATCAAAATAGAAATTTTTAAGTAAATAAATTTTTAGAAATTGAATAAATTCGAAGAAAAGAATTTAAAAGTATAAAAGCTGATTTTTATAATCTTATTGAATAAATTCCAGAATAAAGTGAAAATGCTAAATAAATGGATTTCATAAAACGGTGATTATAAATTGAAGAATTTAATTTAAATTTGGATTTTTAAATAGATTGAAAGAGATAAAGAAATTGATTTTCTTTAAAAGGAATTTATTTAGAAAAGAAATAAGTGGGAAGTCCAATTAGAAATTTAATTGCAAATTGAAACGAATTTGGAAAAAGAATGAAATTTATAGATGTATAAATCGGGAAGTTAAAATGAATGAAATTGTAGAATAGAGGATTTATAAGAAATTAACTTATAGATTGGATTTTTGCCTTCAAATGAAATATTAATCAAATTTGTTAGTAAAGGAGATTTACAAATCGAAGTTGTTATAAAGTAGGAATAGAATTTATAAACGTTGTTTTATAAATTCGAAATCAATTGAATTTGATAAATTTAAATATAGAATGGTATTAAAGTAGATATATTCGCGATTTTGGATAGCGAATTTCTATTGAAATGAAAATGTGTAGAAACGATTGGAATTGGGTTAAATGAAGTATATTCACGATTTTGGACAGTGAATATATTTTTAAGTGAAAATGGTTATGTTTTGGGAAAGCGATATTATAAAATGAAGTAATTGTTTTAAAAAGATGTTTTAAAACGTGTTAAGTATCGAAACATAGATTTCAACATTTATTGTTGAAATAGACGTCTCGAGAAAATAAGGAAATGATGGACTATAACACTGTTGTTAGAGTAAATGGTTTCCGAAAGGAAATATTTTTGTATAGTATTGGGATTTATATATCTATCTAAATTTCGAATCCCTATACTAGTGATTTTGAGTTGTCGTAACGATGTTTTACGTAACATTCGTTTTGACTCAAATAAAAATTTATGAAAGAGAATGATTTCCTTAAAGAATGAAACATATACTTAATTTTGATTCAAGTATATAGAATATTTTCCAAGTGTTGAAAATAAATGTTTTGTGAAATACTTATTATTAAATAAGTGTGGAAATGCTTTTCCAATATGAAATGAACTGTTTTGAGATTTTATCTTCAAAGATAAAATGAAATGTGGAAATTGATTTGAAATTGTTTTCAAATGGTTAAGTGTGGAAATTTTATATCTAGTAAAGATATTTTTGAAGAAGAAATAATTTGGGAAAATTATTTGGAATCTGATGATGTTGCGCATCTTTATTGATAGTTAAACAACCAACTATCAATAATTACCTTGAATGGGTATTTGTTGTGAATTGGATGAATTTGAATGCCACACTTATTTTCAAATAAACGCTCACTATTCGGGTTAGCCGGGAAAGGACCATGGGGTCGTATAACCCATTCAGAATATGTGATACGTCGTTATGAATTGCATTCGAAGACCGGTGTTGAAGACCGGATATTTTTGAAAACGGAAGGATTACCGTCGAGTTACTCTACATCGGCTGATCTCCGATTTAGAGGTTTTATCACCCTTAGTGACGGGAAGTCCGGACGTGATTAGAAAATTATTCGGATATGCAAGGGCTTCGTGAGAAGTGCCTTCGGTTCTATTCGATCCCGGAACAGACTTGTATGGATTGTGTGTCTGACGTTACAATTTGAGATATAAAGCTGATTTCTTTCAAATACATTTCTATTGGTGGCGGAGAATTTATTCTCTTAGCTTAACACCCTTCTCTGAGACGTACGAGCTCAGAGGTTATGTAGTTGAAATTTATCAGCGATATACTCCCAATTTGGTAACGTGGCATACTGAGTGTTGCTGTGAAATGATCAGTGTTTGATCATTTGTGATATGATCATTTGTTTGATCTTATATCTTTGTGATCATAGGTTGATCATTTTGTTTGACCCGAAGCATGGCTTTGTAGAAAGCGTAGCTTTGTGGACGAGACTTCGTCGAGCCTCACACCCCGGAAATGGTTGAAACAGGAAGGATGCGGCAAGGTTCTAGGGAGTAGCGCCCCTTAGTGTATGTCATTCCTTCTGGATAAAGGTGGTATCATGGTATGGAGCCCAGATACTTAACCTCTGTGGTTACTGCATTATTTTTACTATGTGGTTTGTTGCAAATCGGGGATCCTCGGGAAGATCGGTGACGATCGGGGGATGGCATACGCGTGTCAGTAGTTACCTATTTTTGCAGAGGTAACCCGGCCTTGTGTTGGCAGAGATCCGTTTAGGTTCTCGGGTCGTCTATTCCAGGGACGTACCCATCGTGGATAGGAAGTTCCTTAGCCTGACCATTTGTTGGAAATCCAAAGAAACAATACGATCTTGTACGGTTTTAGTTGTAGAACCTATCATTCACTTATGGTGGTCACCACTGTTTGGATGGTAGCTATAGTAGGCATAAGTGTGGAATGCCTATGCTGGCTAAGATTAATATTATACTTTCGAAATGTTTTCTACACTATGCACTAATAATAATATCAAAAATGATTTGATTTTGCGTATCAAGCATCTTTGACTATCATAAGAAGAAATCTCCTCCAATTCTGCGTTTGCATTGTGTGTGTGGTGGGAGGTCTTATGGTAGTTTCATTTTCCAAAAGCATTGCAAATTTGTTTTATTTTCCTTATGAAAGAATAACTGTTTTACGATCTCACACCAGTCACCATGACTGACTCGGAGTTTATTGTTCCCTTCTAAACTCTGGGTGCCCACAAATTTCCACACGGGCAGCCTAGAGTTATATTATCAGGATATTCTGGAGCTTTGGAAGCAAGCTGGAGGACGAGATGTAGTATTTGTATCTGATATTATTTATTCCGCTATGTATTCTGTATGAGGACAAGTTTATAAAACTGTCCCTTGTTGTATATTGACTCTGATTGATGTATGTATAAATTGATATAGCTCTTTGTTTTAAAAGACTAGTGTTTATTTATTATATATTGTTCCGCTGCGATGTGTAAGATTCTGATATTGTTTTCTGTTCTATTGTTGTTCTTTTCTTCTTCTTCTATCTTTTCTTCTATTTCTTCTTTCTAAAACCCTCACTATTGGAGTTTCCGGCACTCGATTTCTCGGCAGTCGATAAAGTGAGTATCGATGTCGAATTTTCGAAAGTCGAAAATTTCGGTACGTGACACATATTTCTTGGAATAATAAGAAAATGGAGTTGAACCAAAGGTTTTACTTAATATCTAGAAATTTTGAACGCTTTTAGAAGGTCAGTGGAAAATTTATATATTGTTTATGATTTTGAATCTATTCCATTGGCATATGTTTGATTTTATGCCCAAATGAATAAACATATGTGAGTTGTAGGCTAAAATTTAAATGTAATAAGCATAGCCTACATATTTTTAGGAAATCTGATAGGAATTATTGTTACAATCTTATCTGCAAATCAGTCCTAAAAGTTATAGATATTAATATAGATTAGATAAGAGATTTATTTCAGATATGAAATTGGATTTTAGATTATTAGTATGATTATGATTATTATCCTAATTATGTTGAATTTGGAGCTTTCCATGTTTTAATTTGTGGGAAGAAGATCCGTTTGATTTTTATTAATTTGTTTATGTTTCTAAATTCCATAGAAAATGCAACTTTTGATTTAACAAGGAATATATTCAAATGAAAAGAAAGAGATGTGTAAAGTACTTCTTCATAGTTTACACCGTCTATTCCATTAAAAAGAAAATAATCATTCCTTGTAATTTCAAATGAGGCAAATCTTTCCTTTTATTCTTAGTCTTTTGTTTTAAACTAATTTATGGAAATCATAACGGAGAATCTCAATAAGAAATGTAATTTCAGCAAACTAAATATGGTAAGAATATTCTAGTTAAAGATTTGTAACTAGAATATATTTGGTAGAAGTAGGTAATTTTACATATTTGTACGCGCTAATAAATACTTAACTAATATAATGATTTATGTATAATGCTCATTTAGGATATTAGTTATGCGTAGTAATAACGTTGATTTGCGGATAAGAATTAGGAAGGAAAGTGGGAAATGGTTGTAACTCCAATTAATAGGTAATAAATGTGAAATTAATTTGGGAGTTACAAATCATTAATAGGGTAAATGGATTAATGAGACCGATAATAAAGAAGTTAGATTAATAACTATGGAATAATTGGAAAGAGATTACTAATTGAAATTAGTAAATATGTAAATGACTTAGGAAATGTCCTTAGGATGATAATCTTTTATCACGGACAAGTTGACATTTATGGAGAAATAGATAAAACGGGGATTTAATGAAGTTGAATATTTAAGGTAAATTATATAGCCTTAAATAAGTAAAAGTGGATTGGTAAGCTAAGTCTAATATCCAATTTAGGATGATAAAACTTAGTAATAATAAAGCCTACGATAATATGGCTTAAATTTGTAAAGCTTAGAAAATTAATTGGATTTAGTAGCTTGGCATGCGAGGTTCGTAGGGTTACACAATAGAAGTCCGCCCTTCCCTTTGCTACTAGCAGTTGTGTACACTTTCTACTAATGTGAGAATTCTTTAACCATATGACCCATAGAATAATTAATTGGGCTTAGATGATTGGGTTGCGAGGTTGGTAAAGTGACACAATAGAAGTCTGCCCTTCACCCAGAGTCTACCAGCAGTTATTTACTCTTATTACTGACGTGAGACATCACCAATCATAGAATTTGTAGGAAGCGGTTATATAAACCTGCTTAGGGGTTAGAGGTATTAAGTGGTTGTTTGAGGGCCTGCCTCTTTCCTAATTAAAAAGTATTAAATGGTCCGAATTAACAGTTTGGAGCAGTACTGGATATCTCGGGAATGGTTCGCTTCGGGTTTGACATATTAAGTAACTGATCTAGAGTCCGCCTCTCTCCCATAAATTAGTATTAAGTGTCCCAATGAGATTCCATGTAGTGTCAGCTAGATAGTACTAGTGAGGAGTCCGTCTTGGAGTTAGGTATTAAATGACAAAGGCATACCTAGAATATAGGTATTAAATGGTCAGGGGTCTGCCTAGTCCTTATTAATGAGGAATTAAGTGGCTTGGGTACTGTCTCTCACATGGCTAAGATTTAATAAATGATAGATGCGTTAGTAGTATGGCTATTATATATTATAAGCCATAAATAGTGATCAAAGGTCTCTGTAGTTAAGACCAATAGGCCAATGATGATGATGCTAGGAGCTCGCTTCATCTTTGGAAGTATTAAGTGGCTAATAGTATTTTGTAACTTGGGAAGGATAGGTTGATGAATTGTTCTATGTAGGAATATCGTGTGTGCAATATTAGGTTAATTTAGTTAAGTTTAAAATATAAGACATAACAATTAAATTAAACCAACTGGTATAAATTTATGCTATGGACACTGCATAGATTTTGCAGTCACCAGAAGGTTGTTCTGACCCTTCCACATTATAATCATAGAATAGATTTAGAGGAACAGGTCACTAGAGCTGGATTTGATTGATTGTTGGAGAAGTCTTGATTGATTGTTGGAGAAGTCTTCTTTTCTTTCATGCTTGATGTTGATGTGGCAATCTGAATTCAAGGAATACCATTAATTCCAAGGTAGTAGCCACGGTCAATATTTATATCCTATTATTGTTTTCAATGTGAGTCGATATATGCTTTAATGGAATTGGATTTTGATTCTTGTCGAAATTTAGGCTTATTAAAGTGTGGGTTGTTACAAGCATGTTATATTTTTAATACAAATTTAATAAGACATTTGACTAAGAAAACTACTTATGAATTATTTTATGATAAAAAGCCCGAAGTATTTATTTTAGAATTTTTGGTAGTAAATGTTTTATATTTAGATAAATTTGATGTTAAATTAGATAAATGAATTTTTATTGGATATTCATATAGAAGTAAAGCTTATAGAGTTTTTAATACCAGAACTAACACCACTGAAGAGACATTACATGTTTCATTTGATGAAAATTTTAAAACCAATAATACCAATTTTGATGAAGAAGAAAATATTAATAATGAAATCACTAATGATGAAAATAATGGTAATTCAAAAAATTCATATCCAAATAAAAGAACTAAATTTTTTAATGATCATCTTATAGAATATATTCTAGAAAATATAGAGTCTGTTGCAAAAATAAAAATTCAATTAAATAAAATTAGTAATGTAGCATTTATCTCAACCAATGAACCTAAAAATCCGAAGGAAGCATCGTTAGATGATTCATGGATTCTTGTTATGCAAGAGGAACTGAATCAATTTACCAGAAATGATGTTTGGGAATTAGTCCAAGGCCGGAAAATAAATTTGTAATATGAACTAAGTGGGTCTATAGAAATAAAATGAATGAACAAGGAGAAATCTTTAGAAATAAAGCTCGTTTAGTTGCTCAAGGATATAGTCAGGAAGAAGGTATAGATTTTGATGAAACCTTTGCTTCTATAGCTAGATAAGAGGCTATTAGAATTATACTTGCTTTTGCAAATCATAATAATTTTAAATTATTTTAAATGGATGTCAAAAGTGACTTTTTAAATTGTTTTATTGAAGAAGGTATTTATGTAGAATAACTCCCACTTTTTGAAGATGAAAAGCTTTCAAATCATGTTTATAAACTAAAGAAAGCTTTATATGGTTTAAAACAAGGTCCTAGAGCATGGTATGATAGAATTTGTAACGACCCGGAAATTTTAACGATTTAAAATAATGTAATTAACTGAAAATTTCATGAAATTAAACAATTAAATTTAGCAATGAAAATTTGATATTTGGAATGCGTCTATTAAAACATAGCAAATGGCAGATTTTCATTGGTAAATATATATATATGTTAGTTTTGTTGTGTAATTTTCAATTTCAATAAGCTAAATTGATGAAAATAAATGTTTTCGAAATCTGAATATTTTTATATAATAAAAATGTTTATCATTTTCTGAGTGAGACGCCATAATTCGTTTCGCCAAATTTGGACTGCTCTAGCTCCGTTTATATTATTTTCGGCGTTTAGTAGCAGTTTTGGCAGCGAAATATCGACTTTTGATAGGATGATCGTATCGTTGATATCAATGTACCTTCTGTTCATCTCGTCATGTTGATCTCCGCAGTATATTCATTTGTGTATTTTGGCGTCCAGTGCACGACGAAATCGGTGAAATGATTAGCCGTGTCGGTACCCGTTACGAGCCTTTTGGCTTTCCTTGTGTCCATTCAACTGTCCAGCCATGAGAAATGAATGGCTACTAACCTTTGTAATTCCTAGAATTTAATATTGGTCTTTTGTTATTCCAACATTTCAAATACTAGCTTGTTCCAATATAATTCTGGTTTGAATATTCATTAGTGGTTCGTCATTTTTAATTAGAAAATATAATATAATATAAATTTCGTATATTATAAAATCTATTGGTAATAGCATGTTCTATCTCCTTCCTAGATCCATAACTTGCTCTTCACTTTCATGCTGTCTCTTTATTCTTGCTTAGGGACTTTGTTCACATTACTTCGAGAGAGGAAAAAAATCTTGTCGTCTTCTCCTTTGCCGTGAACAGGCAGCAACCCTACTCCACTTGAACCATCGAACTGCTATGCCACATAACCCGCTCATTCCCTCCCAGAACCACTTCGCATGATTCTCCACCCTCCTTTAGCCGACAACCCACCTTCAAACTCGCCGCATCAAACCCTTGTTCCACGCTCACCATCAAGGACCGCACCACAACCTTTCACTCGCCATCGCAGTCAACCCACTACCCTGAGATCCACCTTCCCACCTCGCTACCCAGGCCTCCGCCCACCATCAGCACCGCCACCTTCCGCTGCCACATCAGCCCGACCAACTCCAATTCCTAAGCGCACACAAACGCCACCAGCCATCGAAAACCCATCAAATTTCCTCCTTCCCCTCCATCAACTGACACCCCACAGCCATACCCTTGCCTGTCGCAGTCCCTCCGCCATCAACCGACCATCCGCTTCCTCTCTACCATATTTCCCTCGTCCTTTCACCTTGCCGAAGCAAGCTCCGCCATCTGCCACCAAGGCAGCCACCATCCCACTGACCTCGTGGCCAAACTTCCCACCACCAGTGCTACCGCCACCTAGGCAAGCAAGTAGTGTCGACCAAGCATAGTAGCCACCAATCACCAATAGCAGCCTTTCTCCCTGCCACCTCCTCCCTGAGCTAGCTTGCAGCCCTCTTTTTCTATATATTATGTTATAAAAGTATATATATAATGGGGTACTATATATATTTTATCATTATTATAATAATAACAACAAAGTATGTTTATATATATATATATATATGTTTTGATTTTAAAATGTATGTGTTTTAAATTAAGTAAGGATTTTGTAATACAATATATATAGATTTATGTTGATATGTTTTAATATTGGTTTAAAAAATATTTAAAAAGATTAGTTTTGATATCGGTTTAAAATATATGTATATATAGATTTTATTTATATATGTGTTGAAAATGGAATATTGATTTTAAAATATAATAATAATAAAAGGAAAAAAAATCTTATTTAAATATGGTGTAAATTTTAGACTTTTAAAGAAATATTTTTTTATTCCATCGATTCAAGTCTATCGTGCTTTGCTTTGTTCATCGAATTCGTGTTCATCATGCCGTGCTTTGGAATTTGTGCTTGGATTCGTAGCTTGTTGTATGTCTAATTTCTCTAGCCTCGAAAGGTAAGCAATCACTCACAATTAACATTCTTATATTTTAGTAAATTTAATTCACATGAAATAACGATTGAAATATGATGTTAAATGTAAATTGTTGGTTATTTAATTATTAAATATGATATGCCATTATCTGCAATTGTTTACCTATGACATATGACACCATAACCTGTTGTATATATTATATTTGAATTGTTAATGATGATATATGTTTGCTATTGATATGTATGTCATTTTATAGTATTATTTTATTGTTCTCACTCTGCAAGTTCCATGTTAGTTTAGAAATTCCCATGGGTTGAAATGATACATACCTGAATGATTTTATAGACTAGGAGAAATCGTTAAGGGTTGAAATGATAAACCCAAGCGATTTTCATTGATTTTGAAATTTTGGGATTATAGGTTGAAATAATATATTAAATTTAAATTGCAGATTGAAATGATAAATATCTGTATCACTTGACCATATGATAGAAAATTATATATAGACATAGTTGGTCTATATTTTAAAAATGATTTCCAAAGTTTGAAAGGAAATATATGGATTTTAATAAATATCAATTTTTAAATATAATATAAAGATTTTAGTTTTAATGTATGTGTAGAATTTAGATTTTAAATTATATGTTTTGGAAATGTTAAAAATTATATGTTAAAGTTTTAAAAAGTAAATTATAAATTTTTACTTATAAGTTTATTATTTTCAAATATATATAAAATAAGATTTAAAATAGATTTTGTAATAATATGATTTAATTTAATAAAAATTAGTATAATAAAATTTATTGAGAATTTAATTTAACTTAATATATATATAATATGCTTAAAGTATTTATTTAAATTTTATATTAATATTGTGAAAATATATTTTTGTAATAACTTTAATAAATCAAGTTTGGATAGATTGAAATAGATTTGAAATTTATTTTGTTTAAGAATTATATTTTAATCAGAATTGATTTGAAACTTACTGGTTTTTAGATTTTGAAAGATATGATTTTATAACTTGATTTTGATTAAAGGTGATTAAATTAATATTTTGAATTTAAATAAAATTGAATTTTCAATATTTAATATTGATTTAAATATGTAATTTGAGATTTCATTTAAAGTGATAAAATGAATATTTTCAAATTTAAAAATATTGAAGTTGAATATTGGATTTGATTTAAATTTGTAATTCGAGAATTTATTTAAATGTTATTAAAAATGATTAAGTGAATATTTCAGATTTAAATAAAACTAAAGTTGAATTTTGAAATATAAATGAAATTTATCAAATTAAGTTATTGTAAATTGTTTGAATATTTAACTTTGAAATCTATTGAATGGGAAGTGGTTTAAATTTGAATTCAATATAAATTAAAAATGGTTTTATTGAGAATTTGAATTGAATTGTAATAGTTGAACTGAGATTGATTTAAATTGAATTTTTGAACCGAAGTTGATTTGAATTGATTTGTGAAATTGGAAGGAACAATTCTATGTTGAAACTATTTTCAGTATAAACTATTTTTAATATATAAACTATTTTATTATATAAACTATTTTAATATATAAACTATTTTAGTCTATAACCTATTTTTAAATATATACTATTTTTAACTTATAACTATTTTAATATATATAAACTATTTTCTATATTTAAACTGTTTAAGTTGGAACTTTTATGATTTAGATTTAATTGATTTAAATGCGAATATTTTGTTATGATGGTTTAAACTATTTTTTGGGTATGATTTTGGAAGTGAATATGATTTCGAAAGTGATATGATTTTGAAATGAATATGATATTTCGATATGAAATATGAACTGTTTGAAATAAAATGACCACGGTGTGAAATAAGCGTTTGTTTGTTAAAGATACCGGGATCGGATATTGTCATACTCTCTACCAATACCGAAAACCACTTTAACAATTGTGTACGTGGTGGAGATTCCAGAACGGAGTAGGATGGTTTGGTGGTGATTCTGTATGAGGTATTAACGCAGCCCTGACTCCCGTGAGTCAGCTTGGTGTGGCTAAAAAAGGAGCTATACCGGGCCAAGTGAGGTTGCACCTCCGATCGAGCATGCTTCTTCGATACTATTCTATTACTTTGTGATTTGATTGGGTGCACCTTTGATTTGGGAGTGTGTCTTGAGATGGGTGGTAGTAGCTGCTATGCGTTACCACTAGTCCGGGAGTGCAAATGGTAGTATCCTACCCTAGCATTGCCTCGCCTGCCTTGTCACATGCCTTATCGCGCCTTCTACGAGTTTGTTTTGTACCATACCTATGGAGTGCCCTTTGGGTAAACCACTGGTTTTGTGGAGCTTACAGTACTGTATAGACTATGGGAATATATAAAATGTGTTTAAGGGGGATATGGGTAATGCCTTAACGCTATTTTAATACTTTACTTTACTGATAGACATATTATAATAGTGTATATTACTACATAGTAGATAGTTCCACGGATCCTTAAAGGATGGAAATCCCAGACAGCCTTTAAGTTTTATTGTATTTTACTTGGACATTTCACTTGAGTTGATTTACTAGTATAAGAATGTTAATCCTGACTCGAGTGTTTTGTGTTTTGCTTTATGCTCGGGTCAGACTGAGTGTCATAACA
This sequence comes from Allium fistulosum, assembly GCA_030737815.1. NCBI lineage: Eukaryota > Viridiplantae > Streptophyta > Magnoliopsida > Asparagales > Amaryllidaceae > Allium > Allium fistulosum. Next base: position 1,125,326,141 of record CM060902.1, on the reverse strand, counting down.
TTTGAGACTCACCTTTGGAGCTTGGAGCTTTTCTTGAAGATCTGTCTTATATCTATTCACCTTTCAGTTATTCTAGTTATCTCCAGTGGTTTATATTTAGACTTGTTATTTGCTTATGTATTAGAGATTCCATTGTAATTGAGATATCCATTGTATTTGTTTTAGACTCTGATGTTTATATAGTAGCTTCATGAACTACTATTTATCTATTCCACTGCTTATTGTTATATTACTCTATGTCTGTGATTCTGTGACTTATTTATTTACTGTATATGCTGAGTTTTGCAAATATAAATTAACAATCTGTTGTTTTGAGCAATTCAAGTCTGACATGAGTGGATGATTGTCGATTTGAATGGTTCAAAATTTCAGGTCGTTACAGTTGGTATCAGAGCCAAGTTTAGGCAAAATTTTGCATATGGAGTAAGGACTCATTAGAGATAGGGTAGTGATACCCTAGAATGAGTAAAATTAATTGCAGAATCATCTTCGTTCGAGCTTGAAATTCTTAGTTAGGATCCTCCTGAATTAGGATTTCCTTTGAATTTTGAAACTCTCCTCTTTGTTCTAAAATCCATTTTTGTCTTGTCTTGTTTGTGTTCTTGCTGATACTGGAGCATCCCATAGCTCTATTATGTTGATCTCTATAATAATTTGAGCACTCCCTGCCACCTCAATTGGCAACTTCATCCTTGTGTGCAACTCATTCCATCGGCGGTCCCGCCAACCTTAGTATGATTTGTAAAGGGTTGAAACTCCTTTACAACAGGCGTCGATTCACCGGAGATTTCTACGTCCTCATTTTTGATGTTGTTATCTCTTTCAAATGCCCGAACCGTTTATCTAGTATACGACCAGGGTAATTCTCTTGTAATTGAATGTAGATTGCCCCATGAGTATGCAGGCAACTTTATCTCTTCGCTTGGTTCTCAATCTAGTGATCTTGACTTTCTCGATAGTCAGGGATTATCCTGATGTTTTGGTGAAGTCACTTATCTCCCTCTCAAGCAGGAAATTGAATTCCGCATTGACCTTATTCTTGGAGCTTGACCTGTTGTCCTACCTCTCGGACGAATGATTCTACGAATGGTTAATCATGCCCTTTTGGATTAACCAATGCTTCTGCCTTCTTCGTCGATCTCATGAATCAAATTTTCCACGATGTTCTCAACAAGTTTGTCCCCATTTTGTTGATAATAATCTCGTCTTTCCTAAGTCTTGGTTGACCCGGTTAAAGTTGCCGCGATTAGTATAAGTTTATCCATCCTTCCTCTTTTGTAATATAATACCTTATCATCCTATCGAGCCTATCTACTTTGTTAGAATCCTCTTTGATTAGGGACTTTTTTTTAAATTTAAATCTCCATCCTTGTTCTAAATCCATTCTTGAATCATCCTTAGAGAGAGTGTATTTGTAATTGATATAAAATATTTTATATTGTGTTGTTTAAAATGTTAAGTTGGTTTAGGGTTTCGATCGGTTCGTCCGGCCAACACTATCGATAGGAATTCCAAAACACTTGAACTGAGCAAACTGACATAATATTGTTTTCAAAATTGGTAAATGAAATAATTTTTGTATGATTATATTCTGTATATAAAGTATAATTTTCTGAAATTTGATAGTTATTGAATTGGTTGTTAGAAATGATAATACTAGATTATCATTCTTGTTTTGTTAACATTCCTAAACCATTAACTATCTGTATTTATTATAAAGAGATTGAAATTTTAAACATGGTTAATAAATCTGATTTGCAAATGAAATGAATTTAAATGTGGATTTGAGGATTAAATTTTCGGTGCTTTTCAAAATTTGGTTTTCATAGTTTTGGAAAATATATTATTTGAAATTATTTCGAATGGAAACTATTTCCAAAGAATTTTAAAAGAAGTAAATTAGTACTCTCCTCTTTTCTCGCTGGAAAATAATATCGGTGATGACTGCAGCATCATCGACATTCATTTTCGAGTCTCAAAGTGGAGAAACCACTTAGTAGCTTTGCTACACTTTGGTTTTGGAAAATGGATTTGATTTGAATTTCTTGAGTTTGCTTTGATGTATAAAATGTATATATATGTATATATATTTATTTCAAAATGATTTGAAGTGAAACCGGAAATTTAACTCTTAAAGTTTTAAGTTAAGTAATATTTTCAATTATTGAAAAGAAGCAATTTTTTTGAATAATTGGGGTGTTTAAAATGAGTAATGGAATTAAAACAACTTGAAATAGTTGAATTCGAATAAAATTTATTTTTATAATACTCGAATTACATTCTAAAACATATATAACTTACCTGAAATATTCAAAAAGTTTGAATGTAAGTAGAATGAAATTGAATAATATATATTATAAATATAAGTAATAGGATGTCCACAAATGAAATTTTGATAAGGGAATTTAAAATTAAAATGAACTTGTTATAATGAATGTTTATACATTTAAGTTATAGTATAAAAATGTAAGTGAATTAAATTGAATAATAAAAAGAAAATATTATTTAAGATAAATAAATTGAATATCAACTTAAGAAATGAACAGGTAATAAATAAATTCATATCTTTGTAAACAAATGGTAAATTACAAAGAATGGTTGAAACTAAATTATAAGTGGAATTTACTTAAGTGAAGTCAAATGGGTTAAATAAAATAAAATTTACTTTGAAAATTTGGATATAAATGTAAATTAATTAAAAGTGAGTTAATTAGAATAATAATAAATGGACATTAAATAGTAATAAGCTCTTGAAAATGAAATTTATACAGTTTTGAATTAACAATTTGAATTAAATAAAATAAATGGAAATTAATTGTTATATCTGGTATTATGAATTTCAAATTTATCTTCCTTTTCAGTTGCTTCTATTCTCCTATCTTGTTCCTTTTCGGGGACGAAAAGTTTTGAGTAGGGGAGAGTGTAACGACCCGAAAATTTTAACGGTTTAAGATAACGTATTTAACTGAAAATTTCATGAAATTTAAACAATTAAATTTAGCAATGAAAATTTGATATTTGGAATGTGTCTATTTAAACATAGCAAATGGCAAATTTTCATTGGTAAATATATATGTTAGTCGTGTTATGTAATTTTCAATTTCAATCGGTTAAATTGATGAAAATAAATGTTTTCAAAATCTGAATATTTTTATATAATAAAAATGTTTATCATTTTCTAAGTGAGACGTCATATTTTGTTTCGCCAAGTTTGGACTGCTCTAGCTCCGTTTATATTATTTTCGGCGTTTTAGCAGTAGTTTTGGCAACGAAATATCGACTTTTGATAGGATGATCGTATTCCTGATATCTATATTACCATTTTGTTTGTCTCATCGTGTTGATCTCCGTAGTATATTCATTTGTGTATTTTGACGTCCGGTGAATGGCGAAATCGGCAAAACGATTAGCCGTATCGGTACCCATTTCGAGCCTTTTGGCTTTCCTTGTGTCCATTCAACTGTCCAGCCGTGAGAAATGAATGGCCACTAACCTTTGTAATTCCAAGAATTTAATATTGGCCTTTTATTATTCCAACGTTTCAAATACTAGCTAGTTCTAATATAATTCTCGTTTGAATATTCATTAGTGGTTCATCATTTTCAATTAGAAAATATAATATAATATAGATTTCATATATTATAAAATCTATTGGTAACAGCGTGTTCTTTCTCCTTCCCAGATCCATAACTTGCTCTTCACTTTCATGCTGTAACGACCCAGAATTTTTGATAATTAAAATTCGAATATTTAATTGATTTTAAATATTAATAAATGGAATTTAGAAGTCGAATGATTTATTTTTCGAATATTGGGTTTTAATTTGATAATTAAATCGATAAATTAATAATTGAAATTCCAGAGATAATTAAAAATCGAGTTAATATGATTGAAAACGATTTGGAAAATTTTATTTAATCATACTGGAGTTATAGAAAGGTTATAGAACTTTTAAAATTGAATTAAAAGTTAATCTGTGGAAATTGAATATTTTAATATTTAATTATCGACTGTAAAAAAGGCCAATTTTGGAACAGTCTCAGAATTGAACGAAACCAGTTCCATTGGATCCGTAATAGTTAGTTATTTTCGGATTTCAATTTTTGTATCCATCGGAGTTGTCGTTTGACCGTGGCAGCTCGAAACGCATCGATATCGTTTTAATTTTAAATCGTCGAGTTAAAAATAGTCATTTTTCAAAAGGTCTCGGATTTCGACGAAACCAGTTTCATCGGATCCGTAATGTGATATTATTGTAAGATTTCAAATTTCGTAATTTTTGGATTTACCGTTTGTCCGGTACAAATTAAAACGCCTCGAAATCGATTTAAATCGGTTTAATTTAAATCGATCGTTTATTGCCATATCTCACACATACGATCGAATTAGCTTTCGAAACCTATTCCATTGTGTCCGGAACGCGGAAAAACCCCAGGGTAGCCTGTCGGGACGTGAGAATTGGAGGTCGTTTGCATTTACGGTTAAATTGAGATATTTTATTAATTAAATAATATTAAATTATATATATATAAACGTTATTATCTCTAAACCCTAGTATCATTCCTGAGCCGCCACAGTTTGTATTCAATGGCCGATATTCACTCGCTTCTTCCTTGTTTTACACGAAATCCACTCAATAATTTCGAAAACTTCCTTCTACAAACTCGAAGAGCTAGGCGAGCTCTATAGTTCGACCGGTGGAGATCGCCATCAAGGTGCTGTGGAGGCCGGAATATGCTCTAATAGGCGGCGCGTTTTGGTGCCAATATCGTGAGAACGACAGCACGTGGGGGCACCGCACTTGGCTCGAGTGTCGAGGGGGTTGAGGAGTTCCATTTGGTGGTAGCTGATCGAATTATCGTGGAGTCTAGGGGGGTGCGATTTCGAACCCTAGAATCGAACGATGGGTTCGAACATGAGTATGGGTTGATCGCGATTTTCTTTGCCTGGGGAAGAAGACGCGCGTGAGAAGTAAAAACATGCGGCCCTGATGCGTTCAAGAAATAATCAACGGCTGTGATGTGGGTCTGGAAAATAATTAAATAAAAGATGTAAATTTATTTATATAAATCGTGTAAACTTTGAAATGTAATATCTTTTTGCTGCGTGATCAGAATTTGACGAAACAAAATGCGCTGGAATCGTCTCGACGTGTACTTCGCTATGCAACTGATTTGGAGTCGTTTGGAGCTAGTTTGAATTTCGGGTAAAATTAAACGCGCGTTTAATTTTATTCGAAATAAACGCTGGAACAGAATTTAAAATCAAGGTGAGATCTTCTCACTCAAGAATTGAAAAGTGGAATTTTCAGTTATTGATTTGATTGCTATTGGATGTGATATTAGATATAGTAGGATATATCTATTATATATATAGCAATATATACATATTGGCATATGTATATATTGGATTGATGATTTCCCGCGTCGTATAGCGGATGAGACCCTATTGCGCCGTTAGTAAGCGGATTATTTTTATAAAACCCATATACCGCGATAATTCCGTACTGGAGCGGAATTGGTATTGTGCTAACATCTTTGGATGCAGGGAAACAGGTTGGAGGGATCCAACTGGATTCCTCAACTGTATTTTCTTATTTACAGATATTGATATATATTCTGTTATCATATTGATATATGATATTGACTGTTGTGATGGACTGATTGGTGTTGTTGCATCATCGGATTCAGTTTTGAAATGTAAAAATAACGACTTTTACTTTAAAAGGGTTTTTAAAGTGATTTTTGAAAATATACGTTTTATGGAATTTTTTGAATCGATTTATAAACGTAAAATTTTAAAGTTATAAAAGTTATAATTTTTAGTGAAATATAACCGAAGTGTCGTTTTTGAAATAAAAGTCGATTTATTTATAAAATGGTTTAAGTTGGGATTTTTGAATAACTATAAACGATTTGTATAGAAAGATTTATAAAATTGATATTTTCTAAATCAAAATATTGGACTTATAAAACGAATTTTATAAGTGTTAAAAAGAAGTATAAATGGATTTCATAAGTGAAAGAAATTAATAGATTTATATTGTGAAGTAAAAAAATGAATGAAGTTGTAGAATAAAGGATTTATAAGTAATTTACTTATAACTTGGATTTTTGCCTTTAAATGGAATATTGATCGAATTTGTTCATAAATGATTCTTTTAAAAGTTGAAATCGTTATAAAGTACAAATGCGATTTATAAACGTTGTTTATAAATCCGAAATCACTTATTCTTATAAGTGCATTTTAGAAGTTAATAAAATGAGATTTATAAACCGGAGTTGTTATAGAAAATAGAAAATGGAATTTATAAACGTTGTTTTATAAATTCGGAAATCAATCAATCAAATTTGATGAATTTAATATAGAAGGTTATTAAGGAAATTTTATCCACGATTTTGGATAGTGGATAATTCTTGGAATAAATGTGTAAAAAAGATTGAAATTTGGTTATTGAAGTATATTCACGATTTTGGACAGTGAATATATTATTAAATAAAATGGGTATGTTTTGGGAAAGCGATATTATAAAATGAAGTAATTGTTTTAAAAGATGTTTTAAAACGTGTGAATTATCGAAATCATAGATTTCAATATTTATTGTTGAAATAGACGTTTTCGAAAAATAAGGAAATGATGGACTATAACACTATTGTTATAGTAAATGATTTCCGAAAGGAAATGTTTTTATGTAGTATTGGGATTTATATACCTATCTTAATTTCGAATCCCTATAGTAGTGATTTTGAGTCGTCGTAATGATGTGTACGTAACATTCGTTTTGACTCAAATAAATGTGTTTAAAGAGAATGATTTCCTTAAAGAATGAATATATACTTAATATTGATTTAAGTATATCGAATATTTTCAAATGTTAAAAATAAATGATTTGTGAAATACTTATTTTTAAATAAGTATGGAAATGCTTTTCCAATATGAAATGAACTGTTCTGAGATTTTATCTTCAAAGATAAATTGAAAAGTGAATATTTGAAATCTGTTTTCAAATGGTTAAGTGTGGAAAATTTTATATCTAGTAAAGATATTTTGGAAGATAAAATAATTGGGAAAATTATTTGGAATCTGATGATGTTGCGCATCTTTATTGATAGTTAAATAACCGACTATCAATAATTACCTTGGATTGGTATTTGTTGTGATTGGATGAATTTGAATGCCACACTTATTTTTGAATAAACGCTCACTATTCGGGTTAGCCGGGAAAGGACCATGGGGTCGTATAACCCATTCTGAATATGTGACACGTCGTTATGAATCGCATTCGAAGACCGGTGTTGAAGACCGGATATTTTTGAAAACGGAAGGATTACCGTCGAGTTACTCTACATCGGTTGATCTCCGGTATAGAGGTTTTATCACCCTTAGTGACGGGAAGTCTGGACGTGATTAGAAAATTATCCGGAAATGCAAGGGCTTCGTGAGAAGTGCCTTCGGTTCTGTTCGATCCCGGAACAGACTTGTATGGATTGTGTGTCTGACGTTACAATTTGAGATATAAAGCTGATTTCTTTCAAATACATTTCTGTTGGTGGCGGAGAATTTATTCTCTTAGCTTAACACCCTTCTCTGAGACGTACGAGCTCAGAGGTTATGTAGTTGAAATTTATCAACGATATATCCCAATTTGGTAACGTGGCATACTGAGTGTTGCTGTGAAATGATCAGTGTTTGATCATTTGTGATATGATCATTTGTTTGATCTTATATCTTTGTGATCATAGGTTGATCATTTTTGTTGGACCCAAAGCAGGGCTTTGTAGAAAGCGTAGCTTTGTGGACGAGACTTCATCGAGCCTCACACCCCGGAAATGGTCGAAACAGGAAGGATGCGGCAAGGTTCTAGGGAGTAGCGCCCCTTAGTGTATGTCATTCCTTCTGGATAGAGGTGGTATCATGGTATGGAGCCCAGATACTTAACCTATGTGGTCGCTGCATTATTATCTATGTGGTTTGTTGGAAATCGGGGATCCTCGGGAAGATCGGTTACGATCGGGGGATGACATACGCGTGTCAGTAGTTACCTATTTTTGCAGAGGTAACCCGGCCTTGTGTTGGCAGAGATCCGGTTAGGTTCTCGGGTCGTCTATTCCAGGGACGTACCCATCGTGGATAAGAAGTTCCTTAGCCTGACCATTTGTTGGAAATCCAAACTCCAATACGTGACTTGTACGGTTTTAGTTGTAGAACCTGCCATCTAATATGGCAGCTATAGCAAGCATACTATAATGGTACGTATGCTGGCTAAGATTTATATTCTACTTTCGAAATGTTTTTCTACACTATGCACTAATAATAATATCAAAAATGATTTGATTTTTGCGTAGTAAGCATCTTTGACTAACATAAGAAGAAATCTCCTCCAAGTCTGCGTTTGCATTGTGTGTGTGGCGGGAGGTCTTATGGTAGTTTCATCTTCCAAAAGCATTGCGAATTTGTTTTATTTTCCTTATGAAAGAATAACTATTTTACGATCTCACACCAGTCACCATGACTGACTCGGAGTTTATTGTTTTCCTTCTAAACTCTGGGTGCCCACCAATTTCCACACGGGCAGTCTAGAGTTATGTTATCAGGATATTCTGGATATTCTGGAGCTTTGGAGATAAGCTAGATGACGAGACGTAGTATTTGTATCTGATAGTATTTATTCCGCTGTGTATTCTGTATGAGGACAAGTTATATAACTGTCCATTGTTGTATATTGACTCTGATGATTGATGTATGTATAAAATGATATAGTTCTTTGTTTTAGAGATTATTCATTTATCTATTATATATTGTTCCGCTGCGATATGTGAGATTCTGATATTGTCTCTGTTTCTATTGTTGTTCTTTCTTTCTTATCTTTTTCTTCTATCTTCTTCTTCTTCTACTTTTTCTTTTTCTTAAAACCCTCACTATTGGAGTTTCCGGCACTCGATTGCTCGACAGTCGATAAAGTGAGTATCGATGTCGAATTTTCGAAAGTCGAAAATTCCCGTACGTGACAGCGTGGTATCAGAGCATATGGTTAAGCGACAACCCTGCTCTGTTGGGTGTTACTCATTAGAGATAGAGTCAGTAGTACTCTAGAATGAGTTGAGTGTAATAATAGATACGAGTGCGTATTTGTTAGTGAATATAAAATTGTTTTATATTGTGATGATTGGTTTGTTGAGTGGTATATGGATTCTGGTCGGTATTGTCCGTACAACTCTATCGATAGGGATCTCTAAACACTTATATAGAACAATTCGGCACAGTATTGTTTTGAATAGGGTGAATGAAATAATTTTGCCCAAAACTATTTTTGTATAGAAAAGAAATGTTTTTCTATGAAGTACTATAGTATATGGTTGCATGGATGTTAGGAAAGTGATAATGTTGAAATGTTATCATTAAATTTGAAATTGAATAAGAAATTGAAATCATAACTCCAAAGTTAAGAGATGAATTCACATACAAATGAAATTAAAGAATGTAAATTATAAATGTGAATTGTAATTTGAAACGAAATTCCAGAGAAATATTTGGAAATGTTTTGAAAAGAATTTGAAAATTTTGGAGATTTGGAAATTTAAATTCCTTTTTGATTTGAAAATGAATTTCAAAGGTTTTGAAAGGTATTTTGGAAAGATAAAAGCTCTAAACTCTTTTCGGTCGCTGGAAAATAACTTCGGTAATGACTGCAGCATTATCGATGTTCATTTTCGGGTTTCCAAAAGAGGAATTGCTGCCAAATTGTTTTAAATGGAAGTTGTTTGAAAAAATTGAGTTTTGTTTTGAAAATTCAAAAGATAAATTTGAATTGTTTTCAAAAATGGTTTTGAAAAGGTTGAAAAGACTCTGGAATTGAGTATTGAATTATGAAAATAAAATTGTGAATGAATGAATGAATCAATTTGCAATTGCAAGTACATGAATGTAAATTGAATTCGAATTGAAATCCAGTTTAATATAAGTGATTGTAAACCAAAATAGTGAATTGTAAATAAATTTTGGGAACGAACAAAAGTGAATAAAACTGGAATTAGAACTGAATGTTGAAAACGAATGTGAATAAATGAATTAGAATTGAAATGAATTAGTAACTGAAACTAATCTAAAAATAATCAGTTATGAATGAAAGCTGATAAAATTCAATATTCAGGAGATAAACCGAATCCAAATTAGATTGGAATTGTGAATTGAATTCAAATGAATTTGAAATGTAAAATTGAATAAATGAATATGTGTAACTTCAATAGTGAATTAGAGATGGTATAAGAAGTTATATTGAAAATTTTGTAATAAAATTTGGCAAATGGTTTGAATATATGTAACTAGATATTATGGCTAGTAGGATATACAGGTATAAATGAATTGGAATTTTGATTTCGAAGATAATTTGAATTGCTCCAAAAAAGGTATGTATTTAAATTTGAATATGAGATTTGATGACTTATTTCTCTAGCCGCTTGGCTTTTTCTTTTTCTTTTTGAAATCTGAGAGTCCGTAGGGACGTTTTGTAGTCGTACCGTATTAGCCGCGCAAAGGAGGCTATGGCGAAATTTTTCGAGAATTTAATCCGTTAGAATATTTTTGAGAAATTTTGAAAGTTTAAAATTTGAATTTGAATTTAAATTTGAATTGTTAAGTGAACAATGTTGTTTTGAACTATAATGGAAGTTGGAAATTTAGTTGAAATGATAACGAATCTTTAATAGAAAGATTTGTTTTGAAAATTTGATAAAACTATTGGATTGTGAAAAATAGTAGACGAGTTAAGGACATTTTTTCCTAACTTGTAATTTCGAGGACGAAATTCTTTTAAGGGGGGAAGTCTGTAACGACCCAGAATTTTTGATAATTAAAATTCAAATATTTAATTGATTTTAAATATTAATAAATGGAATTTAGAAGTCGAATGATTTATTTTTCGAATATTGGGTTTTAATTTGATAATTAAATCGATAAATTAATAATTGAAATTCCAGAGATAATTAAAAATCGAGTTAATATGATTGAAAATGATTTGGAAAATTTTATTTAATCATACTGGAGTTATAGAAAGGTTATAGAACTTTTAAAATTGAATTAAAAGTTAATCTGTGGAAATTGAATATTTTAATATTTAATTATCGACTGTAAAAATAGCCAATTTTGGAACAGTCTCAGAATTGAACGAAACCAGTTCCATTGGATCCGTAATAGTTAGTTATTATCGGATTTCAATTTTTGTATCCATCGGAGTTGTCGTTTGACCGTGGCAGCTCGATACGCATCGATATCATTTTAATTTTAAATCGTCGAGTTAAAAATAGTCATTTTTCAAAAGGTCTCGGATTTCGACGAAACCAGTTTCATCGGATCCGTAATGTGATATTATTGTAAGATTTCAAATTTCGTAATTTTTGGATTTACCGTTTGTCCGGTACAAATTAAAACGCCTCGAAATCGATTTAAATCGGTTTAATTTAAATCGATCGTTTATTGCCATATCTCACACATACGATCGAATTAGCTTTCGAAACCTGTTCCATTGTGTCCGGAACGCGGACAAACCCCAGGGTAGCCTGTCGGGACGTGAGAATTGGAGGTCGTTTGCATTTACGGTTAAATTGAGATATTTTATTAATTAAATAATATTAAATTATATATATATAAACGTTATTATCTCTAAACCCTAGTATCATTCCTGAGCCGCCACAGTTTGTATTCAATGGCCGATATTCACTCGCTTCTTCCTTGTTTTACACGAAATCCACTCAATAATTTCGAAAACTTCCTTCTACAAACTCGAAGAGCTAGGCGAGCTCTATAGTTCGACCGGTGGAGATCGCCATCAAGGTGCTGTGGAGGCCGGAATATGCTCTAATAGGCGGCGCGTTTGGGTGCCAATATCGTGAGAACGACAACACGTGGGGGCACCGCACTTGGCTCGAGTGTCGAGGGGGTTGAGGAGTTCCATTTGGTGGTAGCTGATCGAATTATCGTGGAGTCTAGGGGGGTGCGATTTCGAACCCTAGAATCGAACGATGGGTTCGAACATGAGTATGGGTTGATCGCAATTTTCTTTGCCTGGGGAAGAAGACGCGCGTGAGAAGTAAAAACATGCGGCCCTGATGCGTTCAAGAAATAATCAACGGCTGTGATGTGGGTCTGGAAAATAATTAAATAAAAGATGTAAATTTATTTATATAAATCGTGTAAACTTTGAAATGTAATATCTTTTTGCTGCGTGATCAGAATTTGATGAAACAAAATGCGTTGGAATCGTCTCGACGTGTACTTCGCTATGCAACTGATTTGGAGTCGTTTGGAGCTAGTTTGAATTTCGGGTAAAATTAAACGCGCGTTTAATTTTATTCGAAATAAACGCTGGAACAGAATTTAAAATCAAGGTGAGATCTTCTCACTCAAGAATTGAAAAGTGGAATTTTCAGTTATTGATTTGATTGCTATTGGATGTGATATTAGATATAGTAGGATATATCTATTATATATATAGCAATATATACATATTGGCATATGTATATATTGGATTGATGATTTCCCGCCTCGTATAGCGGATGAGACCCTATTGCGCCGTTAGTAAGCGGATTATTTTTATAAAACCCATATACCGCGATAATTCCGTACTGGAGCGGAATTGGTATTGTGCTAACATCTTTGGATGCAAGGAAACAGGTTGGAGGGATCCAACTGGATTCCTCAACTGTATTTACTTATTTACAGATATTGATATATATTCTGTTATCATATTGATATATGATATTGACTGTTGTGATGGACTGATTGGTGTTGTTGCATCATCGGATTCAGTTTTGAAATGTAAAAATAACGACTTTTACTTTAAAAGGGTTTTTAAAGTGATTTTTGAAAATATACGTTTTATTGAATTTTATGAATCGATTTATAAACGTAAAATTTTAAAGTTATAAAAGTTATAATTTTTAGTGAAATATAACCGAAGTGTCATTTTTGAAATAAAAGTCGATTTATTTATAAAATGGTTTAAGTTGGGATTTTTGAATAACTATAAACGATTTGTATAGAAAGATTTATAAAATTGATATTTTCTAAATCAAAATATTGGACTTATAAAACGAATTTTATAAGTGTTAAAAAGAAGTATAAATGGATTTCATAAGTGAAAGAAATTAATAGATTTATATTGTGAAGTAAAAAAATGAATGAAGTTGTAGAATAAAGGATTTATAAGTAATTTACTTATAACTTGGATTTTTGCCTTTAAATGGAATATTGATCGAATTTGTTCATAAATGATTCTTTTAAAAGTTGAAATCGTTATAAAGTACAAATGCGATTTATAAACGTTGTTTATAAATCTGAAATCACTTATTCTTATAAGTGCATTTTAGAAGTTAATAAAATGAGATTTATAAACCGGAGTTGTTATAGAAAATAGAAAATGGAATTTATAAACGTTGTTTTATAAATTCGGAAATCAATCAATCAAATTTGATGAATTTAATATAGAAGGTGTTAATCCCCTTTTCGACTCGCGACCTAAGAAAGCATGCCGAGTTAAGGTGCTTGCCGACCTAAGAAAGCATGCCGAGTTAAGGTGCTTGCCGACCTGAGAAAGCATGCCGAGTTAAGGTGCTTGCCGACCTAAGAAAGCATGCCGAGTTAAGGTGCTTGCCGACCTAAGGAAATATGCCGAGTTAAGGAAAGCTCCGAGTTAACAAGATCTCCGACTCAACAGGCTACGACCTAAGGAGAGATCTGACCCAACAGTTGCCGATCTAACTACTGAGAAGAGCTGCCGACTTAAGAGGTGTGCCGAGTTAGGAGCCTGCCGACTTAAGGTAATCTGTGACTCAAGGGCTACGACCTAAGGAGAGATCTGACCCAACAGTTGCCGATCTAACTACTGAGAAGAGCTGCCGACTTAAGAGGTGTGCCGAGTTAGGAGCCTGCCGACTTAAGGTAATCTGTGACTCAAGGGCTACGACCTAAGGAAGATTCCGAGTTATGAAAGGCTCCGACTTAAGAAAGGTTCCGACCTAAGCCTATTCCTTAACTCGCCACCGACCTAAGCCTATTCCTTAACTCATCACCGATCTACCATAGGTCGGCAGACGACTTAAATACTTAGAGAAAATTCCTGGGTCCAGATCAGCTCCTATAAATACCCCACCACTTCCAACATGAAGAGGACTTTTGGCAATTCATTTCTCAAGCGCCGTTACTCTGTCGAACTCTCCAATCATTCAGCAAACAAGGATCCTCCAAGCATTCAAGACACTACAACAAACTTCGAGAGAAATTCCTAACATCTGACATGGATTCATCGAATTTCATCGCCGAAGATTGAGCTAGTAGTCAAGATTGCTTCTTGTGATCGAGTTGTATTGTTTTCATAGAAGATTTGTATCAATTTGTAATCAGATTCAATAATAAAGAGATTCAAAGTGGACGTAGGCTAAAACTTAAGCCGAACCACTATAAATTGCTGTCTTTTACTGCATTTCTGCTATTTTCCTGCTTGATTTCTGTTCCCGTTACGCGGGTGGTGCTTTCACAATCTTACTACACACACCGGGTGTTGGCGTTCACATTTTGACGTTAACATTTTGGTGCTTTCACTGAGAACCCAACTCAGGCTGCCACTCAGCATTGCTTTTCAGAAGTTTGCTGAAGGAATTTCCCACAAAATCAGAAGTTTATCAGACATAATGGCTCCCGGAAGGAAACGAAAGTCTGTCAGAACTGATGATGACCGTGACAATACTGCCACTTCTCTCTCTCCAAATCAAGCAGCTCCGAGCATCGGTGTTACGCGACAGGAGTTAGATGCTGCTGTATCCGGACTGTACCAGCAGATTGAAACTCAGAATAACCTGATGATGGAAAGGCTGAATGCTCTATTTGGTACGAGTCAAAGACCAGTGAATAATGAGGGAAACTTTGCTAATGCTGCTCCCAATTCCGAGGGAAGAAATGTTCCTCACGGGGGGTCAGGTGCTGCCGAAGGGGCACCCCTCCAGGCCGAAGGATCTAGACCGTCACCAGTTCTTCATGAGCATTTACCTGGACAGACTCCTGAAAAGATGGCTGAGGCCTACTCTGCGAAATCTCTGAATAATGAGGAATATCTCTCTGGTATGATCAAGCAAATAATGAAAGAGAGCATGCAAAGAGATGAAGACGAAAGCGAATGGGGATTCGCACCAAGTAGAACTCCGTTTACGGAAAAGATTCTGAAAGCTGAATTTCCTAGAAAGTTTGTTCCCCCCACTATTCCTGCTTATCGGGGAACAAGTGATCCAAATCAGTTCTTGTATAAATACGATTGGCATATGACTGGCGCAAGGGCAACCGACGAGATAAAGTGCCGATATTTCCCAGTCTATTTAGAAGGGGTGGCGCTTCTCTGGTTTACCAAGCTTCCAGCCCGATCTGTAGATCAGTTTTCCGATCTCACCCGAAAATTCAAAGAGCAATTCAGGCTATACGCTTCAAGGGCAAAAGATATAATGTCACTGTCCAGTCTTGAGCAGAACCCGGGAGAGCCCATTAAGTCATTCTTGAACCGCTTCAACTTAGCTCTGGCAGAAGTCGATAATGCCGAGCCACGAATGATCTTGACCTATTTGATGCGTGCCGTTGACAAATCGAGCGAATTTGGGAAATGGCTGAAGATGAAAGAGCCCAATTCGCTCGAGAAATTCTACAAAAAGGCTGATGAATTTATATGCCTAGAAAATCTTTCCGCACCAGCTAAAGTTGTGACAGCGGCAGCGGAAAATAATGCTTCTACTCAAAGCAAGAAAGAACCGGCAGATCAGAAAAGGGAAAGTAATGGTGGGAAAAGGCAGAAAGACTTCAAAAAGCCCCGTTTTCTTAAACCATCAGACTTCACTCCTCTGACCGATACCCCGGAAAATATCTTCATTGCCACTAAGGATGCTGTTGAATTTCCAAAACCACCGGCCGTGAAAGTTGGGAAGAATGCTGTTCAGAGCGGAAGATTTTGCAAGTTTCACAACCAACCAGGGCATGATACCAATGAGTGCCGCCATTTGAAAAGTCTGATTGAAGAATTGCTAAGAGAGAATAAATTGCAGCAATACGTCAAGAGGAATAGAAAGGATCCATCTTCATCCAGCCAAGGGCAGTTACCTCCAACTAATTCATCTGATTCAGGAGAAAGGCCGGTTGGAAAGGAAAGACCTGTTATTAATGTGATCACAGGGGGGCCTCACCCGGCTGGCAGGAGTTGGGGTGAAATGGAAAGGTATGCAAAAGCTTTGAAGTATACACCAACCGAAGAAAGTGTCCTAATCCTGGAGGATGTTTCACCTCTAAAGCAGCAAAAAACTCTCCATGATGATATTATGTTCAGAGCCAGAGATTCTGTTAATGTGGAAGCTCCTACTGAGGACCCTATGGTTGTCTCTGTCGGTATCGGGCCGGCCATCGTCAGAAGAGTGTTGGTTGATAGTGGTGCCTCATGCAACATCCTCTTTAAAAGAACATTTGACCAAATGAAAATCCCGATGACTGATGTACATGCTTCTTCACACAAGATCGCCGGATTTACAGGAGAGCTGAAACAGCCAATCGGAACAGTAGACTTGTTTGTTGAAATGGGCGAAGGACCCAGAAAATTGGTTCGGAAGCAAACCTTTGTAATTGTGGACGGATTTTCTGCCTATAACGCTTTCTTGGGCCGGCCTACTCTTGCAGCTTTCAGGGCCGTCCTTGCTCCTTGGTGTTTAACAATGAAATTTCCTACTGACAATGGGATTGCTGTTATCAAAGGAGATCAAAACGCAGGACGAGAATGTTATCTTGTAGAACTCCGAGAGGCCAGGAGAAAAGAAATGGGGAAAGATGCGGCAGCTCCGCTCCGCATCAAGGAACCGACCCTGTAGCAACTACGGAGCGGCCCCTGTACTGGCGAACACAGCAATGCAAGAAAAGAAATGGATCCCAGAAAAGCCAGTACAGGGGAGAATAGAGTGGTACCCGTGGAGGTAACGGTACCAGTATCTGTAGACCCGAAAGACCCAAATAAAGTGCTCAATGTGGGTTCACAGCTAAGTATAACGGTTTAGAATACACTGATATCATTCTTAAAAGCCAATCTAGATGTGTTTGCTTGGTGTCATGCTGATATGTGCGGAATTTCTCCTACAATTGCTGTTCATACCCTGAATGTCGATCCGAAATTTACACCAGTAAAACAGAAGAGAAGAACTCAAGGTCCAGAAAGGTCAGCAGCTTTAAAGGAAGAAGTAGATCGCCTCTTAGAGAATAATTTCATCAAAGAATCCACTTATCCAAATTGGGTTTCGAATCCAGTACTGGTTAAGAAGGCAAATGGAAAGTGGAGAGTATGTATTGATTTCTCAGATCTGAACAAAGCTTGCCCCAAAGACTGCTTCCCGTTGCCTAGGATCGATCAACTAGTAGATGGGACGGCTGGACATGAGTTGTTATCTTTTATGGACGCTTATTCTGGATACAATCAAATTATGATGAATGAACCAGATCAGGAGGACACAAGCTTTATTACAGATGTGGGGCTCTACTGTTACAAAGTCATGCCATTCGGTTTAAAGAATGCTGGGGCAACATATCAAAGACTTGTCAACGCTATGTTCAAGCCTCAGATTGGCAAAACGATGGAAGTCTATGTTGATGATATGTTAGTAAAGTCAAAGAAAGCAGTAGACCACATGGATCACCTAGCAGAAATGTTCTCAATTCTTCGAAAGTACGGAATGAAGCTAAACCCTTTGAAATGTTCATTCGGAGTAGAGTCTGGGAAATTCCTGGGTTTCATTGTGAGCGCTAGGGGCATCGAGGCCAACCCTGCTCAGATCACAGCTTTAAGAGAGGTTAAAGCCCCTAGAACGAAGAAAGAATTGCAAAGTCTCAATGGAAAGGTCGCCGCTCTTAGTCGCTTCATTTCCAAGGCCACAGACAAGTGCATTCCCTTCTTTGATGCTCTAAAGAAAGGGAAGAAAAATTTCGAATGGACTCCTGAATGCCAGAATGCTTTCGATCAACTGATTCATCATATGGAAACTCCTCCGGTCCTTTCCAAGCCTAGTGATGGCGAAGACCTCTTCATCTACCTAGCAATTTCATCCCACGCTTTAAGTGCAGCACTCGTACAAGAAGATATGAGAATACAACGTCCGGTTTACTACATCAGCAAACGGTTCGCTGGGGCTGAAATGAATTATTCAAAGATAGAAAAACTTGCTTATTGTCTGCTAATCGCTTCCAGAAAGTTGAGGCCTTATTTTCAATCTCATCCTATCAAAGTCCTGACTGATCAGCCTTTGAAGCAAGTCCTGTACCGTCCTGAAACCTCGGGTCGTCTCTTGAAGTGGAACATAGAACTCAGCCAATATGACATCACTTACCATCCCCGAAGAGCAATTAACGGACAGGCTTTAGCAGATTTCATCGCAGAATCCACTGACAAAGGTGACAGTAAGGAAGAAACCACTGACTGCATTCCGATACAGTGGAAGTTGTATGTAGATGGCTCAAGAAACGATTATTGTTCTGGGGCAGGAATTGTGCTCGAAACTCCCGAAGGACGATCACTATGTTATGCATTGAGGCTGGAGTTTCCTTCGACAAACAATGAAGCAGAATATGAAGCCCTTATTGCCGGGTTGAGGATCGCTAAGGAATTGAATATCAAGGAGATACAAATTTTCAGTGATTCTCAGCTTATTGTCTGCCAGGTGAAGAAGGAATTTCAGGCCAAGGGAGGGAATTTGCCTGCATATTTGACAAAAACTTCGGAACTTCTCAATGATTTAGATCACTACTCAATAAGCCACATACCCCGAGAGGAAAATATGAAGGCGGATTCTTTAGCAAAGTATTCAAGTTCCGGAGAGGCTCAATTACTAGGATTAGTTCCTGTAGAAGTTCTGTCAGCTCCAAGTATTAATGAAATGGATGTTGATTGGCTTATGACTACGTCTCAAGAGCATGAATCATGGATGACTCCAATCAAAGAATACTTACTCAGTGGTTCCTTGCCAGAGAATTCTAAGGAACGTCGAAAGTTATTAAGGAAAGCATCGAGGTATATAATTCAAGATGACCGATTATACAGGCGGGGATTTTCAACCCCACTACTCCGATGTGTAACTAAAGAAGAAGCCAAGACAATCTTAACAGAGGTGCATGGAGGAGAATGTGGAGACCATTCAGGTGGTCAAACACTTGCAAAGAAAATTCTTCGATATGGATACTTTTGGCCAGATATCAATCGAGATGCTGCAACTTTCTCCAGAAAATGTGACAGATGCCAACGATTTGCAAAAATCCCAAGAGCACCCTCCACTGAACTCACACAAATGGTCAGTCCATGGCCATTCGCCATTTGGGGAATAGACCTAATTGGACCGTTACCGATCGCTAAATCAGGAATTAAATATGCTATTGTTGCCGTTGATTATTTCACCAAGTGGGCTGAAGCTGAACCTTTGGCCACCATCACTTCTAAAAAGGTGATAAATTTCGTAACAAAGAATATCATTTGCAGATATGGTGTGCCACAGAAGATAATCACCGACAATGGCACTCAATTTGAAAGTGAAGAATTCCAAGATTTTTGCAAACGATTCAGAATTCGAAAAAGCTTCTCAGCAGTGGCTCATCCGCAGGCAAATGGGCAAGTGGAAGCAGTTAACAAAATCATCAAGTCAACTATTAAAAAGCAACTTGAAAAAGCAAAAGGTGGTTGGGTTGATAAGCTTCCATTAGCACTATGGGCGTACAGAACGACTCACAAAACTGCGACTGGGCACACTCCATTTTCACTGGCATACGGATCTGAGGCAATGATTCCAGTAGAAGTAGAGGTTCCTTCACATAGAAGAGTTCATTTCAATGAAATCGAAAATGAAAAACTGCAACTTGAAGCGCTTGACTTTCTTGATGAAAAAAGAGAAGAAGCTAGGCTCAGAGTTTCAGCTCATCAGCAGAGGATAGCCAGGTATTTCAATTCCAAAGTTCGCCAACGCAGCTTTGAGGTCGGAGACTTGGTTTTGAAAAGGATCATGACAGCAACTGGTGTGTTTGGGCCAAACTGGGAAGGACCATATGTCGTAGGCACTAAACTTCTCGATGGCACTTTCAAACTCATAACCATTGAAGGAGATCCGATTCCAAGGGCCTGGAATAGCAACCATTTGCGTCCTTACTTTACCTGAAGAGAGCTCAGCTCAAAATTGTAAAATGATGATGAATGTATCAGTTGTATGGTGAAACATTGTAAATCAGTGTGAATGAATGAAAGCTATAAAGTGGACGTAGGCCCGATTTTTGGCCGAACCACTATAAATCTTGTGTTCTTTACTATTTCATGATGCCTGTGTTATTTTGATATGTAAATACTTTAAATGTATCGCTAAAATATCGATTCAAAATTGCAGGACATTATAACAAGGCTTGCTCATCACAAAGCTAAGCAACTTCCATAAATCAGCTATCACACGAAAACCAAGCCACAAAATTTTTGTCCAAATTCAAATCCCAAGCAAGGAAAACTTCACATAAAAAGTTAGTGACTCCACTGTGACAAACCTTTGTTCACTAGTTGAGATTGTCGTTATGAATAGACACCCAACTAGATAACTTGCGTTTGTCTCGTGAAGTCATTCAACAGTGAAGTCCGCTTCTTCGGATAAAGCAATTTACTTATAAGAGGAAAAGAAGAAGATGTGCTTGGAAACGATAATAAAAGAGCGCTAACAGGCAGATGATGAGGAAAACTCGCCAACAAACCAAAGCCCTTTAACGAGGCACGCCAATGAATGGGAGTGCTTTACTCAATCAAAAAGATCGGTGGGACTACCAAAGGGGCACCTCGTTAATTGATTGCGATCGTTTGTATAAACAAACATCCAATCAAGCAACTTGCGCTTGTCTCATAGACCCCTGACCATGAGAAAGTAACTTCCAGGCAATCACAAGCCTTCTTCGGAGGCACAAGCCCTCTTCGGAGGCACTAGCCCTCTTCGGAGGCACAAGCCCTCTTCGGAGGCACATGACCTCTTCGGAGGCAAAAGCCCTTTCCCAAGGCACCTCAAGCCCTCTTCGGAGGCACATGACCTCTTCGGAGGCAAAAGCCCTTTCCCAAGGCACCGCAAGCCCTCTTCGGAGGCACAAGCCCTCCTCGGAGGCGCAAGCCCTTCTCGAAGGCACAAGACCTCTTCGGAGGCACAACTCTTTAAGAGGAGCCCTCTCCGGAGGCATGTCCCAAAATAGAATGCTTAAACGAAAAGCATCGTCCAGAAGCACAGTTCAACTCTCAAAGAAAGGAAGGACTAACTTGTTCATCTAGAAAGGTTCCTCCATAAAAAAAGAGGGGTTGAAAAAGGCTACAAAATTCTTTCAGAAAAAGTTCATTTCACTTCATAGGGAAATTCACTTCTTAATGAATAAAAGTGGTTATCCCCGAAAGTTGAAGCGTTCTCAAAAAAAAAAAAAACTAGTAGTATCGCAATGCACTTATGGCATGGGGGCAGTACTGTACTATTCAATTACATTAATAAAAGCAACATGCCACAAGTTCGTCGCAATACCACGGAAAACAGATGTGGAATAAATGCATTCTCAAACGCAGACAAAAAGTTTGCACAAGTAAGAAGAATCGTTTGTTCTACACTTAAAATAAAAGATAGGTCATCCTCACATACACAAGAGTTTGTACAAGTAAAATAATTATTTTATTTAGTACTACGAAAATTCTTTACATGTACAGATATCTCAAAAAGCAAAAGCGGGGACCGGTACCCGCACAATCCCCGGTCAATACATTCAAAAAGCAAAAATAATAGGTGGAAAATCCAGCTTGATTACTCCTTCTTCTCACCACCCTTGGAACTCTTTCCCGGTCTGATGATTAGCTTTTGAAGTCGTTGAGAACGGGCAGGGGCAGAAGGAGAAAGCGGTACAGCCGGATCAACTACTGCTTCCTCTTCAGTGGAAGTCTTCTTCTTTTTCCTTACAGCACGCTTCCCCTTCCTCTTTGAAGAAGACTCACTCCCCGGAGTAGTCAGCAATGTTGAAAGCTTAGTATCGTCGTCAAAAGACCGCTCCGGGGTCTTCTCGGTACCTTCAAAATCCTCCGCCTTCTGCTCCTGAGAAGCAGCCGGATCATCCAAGCCTTGAAGAGCTTCGATTTTCTCTGCTTGTGATCCCGGTTGGGAAGCAGAGGGAGGAGTGATTTGGGAAGACAGAGGAACGGCAATCGAAGGAGTGGAAGCTTGTGTTGTGCTTGGTGCCTCCGCTGTAGAAGAAAAGAAGTTAAAATCAGCATCCCCCGAAAATAAAGAAGGCATCGATTCATCAAAGTATTAAGTAACATGTAAGAAGATCATCAAATTCGGCTAAGTCAAATGACTGATTCGTTAGACCCGAGATGACACCAAGAGTACCTGGAGGAGTTGGTTTTACAAGATCCACCTCGAACTTCTCAGCTTCAATATCATCCAGCGCCTCATCTTCAGTAGGAGTAGTTGCAGTCTCCTGGGCAACTTTGGCTAAATGTAGAGAATGAGGACTGGAATCTATAATATTAACGTCAGCTGAAGTGGAAGTTTGGACGGGGGCAGTCAAAGGAGCTCCTTCTTTTGGAAGCTCTTCTCCCACTGTTTCAGCTCGTGCTTTGGCAAGTAGCTCTTTCCCCTTAACAAGAGCGGCGCGATCCTCATCATTGAGATAGCGCTTCTCAAGGTCCAGTTCATTATAGCCAGCCCCGCCAAGCATATCCATCGCAACTTCCCACACTTCAGCCAGTGTAATTTCATAATCGGGACCAAGAAAAGAGAGGCTCCCACGACCCAGAACGCTGTGTAAATAAAAGTCAAATAAGGTAGAGCTGACGTCTGCTTTCGTTGCCTCATGTGATTGCTCAGCCGCTTCCTTTTCAGCAACGGCAGCGATCCGGCCGGCGGTAGCCTCATCACGTTCTGCCTCAACTTTAGCAAGTCGAGACTTTAATAACTCAATCTCCATGTTCTGGGAGGTGACCTTTTCCCGCAGTCCGGCGTTTTCTGTGCGGTACTTCTCTTTAACGTGCTGTTCGGCGGCAAGCTTCATTTCTACATCTCTTTGTGCAGCATGTGCGTCCCGCACTTGCTTCTGGAAGACTTCTTCTTTTTGAGTAAATGATGCAGAAGAAGAAGCGAGATTTTCCTTAAGCTGCTTAACTTCAGACGCAAGCTTTGCATTGTCATCTGCAATACTCGTCATTTCCGCGTCATGCTGCTTGCGCCATTTGTCCCATTCTGCCTTATCATTCTCCATCGTCATCATCGCCTCAAGGTTAAGATGGTTGACCCTTTGGAGTTCATCGACCAGCTTCTGCCACTGTGACATCCTCTCGATGTTAAGTCTGACCGCATCAAGACTGCTAAGCATGTCTGATTTATCAATCGGAACAATGTCCAAGTCAAAGCGTACCCCTCTTAGGCACCAATTCGGAAATCGGCTCTGAAGCATTGGAGGGCCGTCTTTAACTAGATATTGTGGCCTGTTAATGATGGTTTGAATGTCAGTTTCCTTTAGAGGAGGAGAACCTGCCGGAATGCCAGAAGAAATGGGAGCGTTGGTCTTTTCAGAAATAGCAGACGCGTCACTCGGCTTAGACCGTTTGCTCGATTCATCAGTAATTTGAGTCTTCCCTTTGTCATCATAAGATTTTCGCTTATGAGAATCGTAAGTTTTGTAAGAAGAATCGTATCGATCAGCATCTTTTCTTCTCTGCCTCTGCTCATAATCCCATTTTTCTTGAGCCTTCCTTTGGGCCCGTTCCTCATCTGTCTCTCTGTGGTCACCAAGATATTTCCTGAAGTCATAGGTTCCACGGCCTCCATGGCGCTGAAATGAGTCATAATATGAGCCGGAGCGTCCCATTGGAGAACCTGAAAGCAGAAGAAGTGTAGAATTTAGAAATTTCCGGGAAAAAGAGGATAAATGCTTATAAGTGCTGAAAAGCCCTAAGTGTGTGTGGCGTGCAAACTACATGCGTCAAATTACAGACCACGCTTTGGTGTGGAAACAGAGACGATTGGCGTTGTAGGCATTTGGGTTTGCTTAAGGGTAGAAGTTGCCTCGACAACAGGAGAAGTCGCTTTTTGACTGCTATCCCCGAAAAGCTCTTGGGAAGTTATCATAATGTCGCTCAAGCCATCAAAGGTGTCGTCGCCCAAGTGTTCAGCGGATTTCTCCTTCTCAAGTTCCACATCAGTTGATTTTTCAGAAGCTCGAGGATTCTCTTCTTCCTCAATAATTGGGGGAAGTGCCGGCTTGCCAGCCAACCCTACAACATCAGTGAGTCCGGAGCACTTTATCAAAGCAGTATCCATGACAGGTGTTTTTGAAGCAGCTCCTTCAGCAGGAACCGGGGCATTTGACGCCTCTGCTTGAGAATCCGAAGCAGCCGATGTTTCTGCATCAGAGCTAGGAATTTCATGAACTCGAGTCGACCTGGAAGGGTGCAGAAGCCCAAATTGATGCAGAAGCTCATCATCTAATAGAAATTGGATGCTCCTCTCCTCTACAGGTACCGCCATAAGCCTCTCGAAAGTCACCTTGTGACTGAGATTTTTAGAAGGAGGAGGAAGTGCTGAAAAGGAAAAAGAGCGAAGTTAGCATTTGATAATCTGAACTTCGGTAAGTTCGAAAAAAAATGAGAAACAGATGCAAGTGATCTTACTTCCTATTCTCCAAATAGCATAAAACCCAGGAGGGCAGCGAACATAGAAGAACGGGCTCAGAAAACTGTGAACACTTTCAGGGAGACCGGTGATCAGCTTACGATTTCTCGCACTCCTCACGACTATGATGGAGGGATGATCTTTATTTTTGGCAAAAGTGCAAAGATAGCGAATTTCTCCGAAGGTAGGGAAGCGGCCCAGTGTTCTCCTAAAAAGCACGCATAGTCCCAGCAAGATGGCGTAGCCATTGGGATGTAACTGAAAAGGGGAAATAGATAATTGGAGAAGAAGTTCACGAATGCAGTCATTGAATGGGGGGATAGCCCCGCTCAAGCACATTTGGCGGTTAACTGCGACAAAGCCATGGGGCGGTCTGTCAGCAGTATCATTTATTTCGAGGAGCAAAGCATCATCCTCAGCAATACCAAACTGGATGCATAGTTGACGGAAGGCTTTATGGTTCAAAGTAGTAGGAGTCCTCTCTGGAGGATCGTTCAGCGGGATAGCAACTGGAAACACACCTTCAGCTTGCTCTGTTCCTTCTTGTGGAGAAGACATTCTACACAATCAGCTAAATGTTCAAATGTGAAGGTGCACGTTCCCTAAAAGTGTGAAGTGTTGTGCAAAAAACTAATGAAAATAAACAACAAGCATAACGGGAATTAAATTAGTCGACAGTCAATCGTTTACAAAATTTCGGAACTTGTCAATGATCAAGTGCAGTGTTAATACAGATAAGTCAGTTTCACTTGACTATTACGATTTTGTTTTAATACTTCACTTGAATTAGTTATTGTACAACATCTCGTTCATATTCATTTAATTTAACTTTCTCGTTATCAACTAATCCGTCACTTGATGTGGGCAGTCGGTGATAGTATATTCGTCCCAGTATTCTGTGAATGTTGTATTAAGCAGGATTGTTAATTTGCAAAATCGAAGCAATGTGTAAAATGCATGCAACACAGTTCATAGTTCAACAGTTCACAGTTCACAGTTCATAGTTCAACAGCTCGAAGTTCGGGCACAGTTCAAAAATCATCTGTTGGGTGGTCGAAAGTCTATGTCCTAACTCGGTGACGACCTAAGGAAGGTTCCCTATGAGTCAAAGCCAGGAATCCTCCAAGTCCTAACTCGGTGACGACCTAAGGAAGGTTCCCTATGAGTCAAAGCCAGGAATCCTCCAAGTCCTAACTCGGTGACGACTTAAGGAAGGTTCCCTATGAGTCAAAGCCAGGAATCCTCTAAGTCCTAACTCGGAGGCGACACGAAACCTAGGTCGCATGGAACTGCTAAGTCGGCTCCGACTTAAGTCATGAAAGTCACTGGATCGCGTAAAATCCCTAGGTCGTGACCGAGCCAATACCTCGACTTTTTTTCTTCCCTAATTCTTAACCCGTTAACCCAATAGCCTCACAGTCAACAACGATCCTCATTCCATCACACCATTGGACCACCCAAGGAGCCAATTCAGGTCGAATCAAATTTGCTGCGAACCCAATGTATTACTGCCCTATTACGATTACAACATGGTCGATGGCGATTGACGAACAATCAAAAAGTTATGCACAATGAATCGCAACATCTAAACGCAAATGGAAGTCAAAAACTGGGAGTTATCGATTCGACAGCAAGCATGGGTGAACGATGACCAGATCGACTTACGAAGTATAACGAGAAGATGATCGGCGATTGGATGGTTGGTGTTTGTCTCTGAGAGCTCTAGAAGTGCTTCAATGGCAGATTCGAGAAAAGGAACAGATGAGGAAGAGGAAGAAGGATGCGACTATTTATATGCTGGAAGGCGAGTCGACTCGCACGGTGTACGACCTAAAGCATTTGTTAAGTCGGTACCGACCTAACCAAAAAAAAAAAAAAAAAAAAAAAAAATCGAAGCATACGACCTATGGTTTAGGCATATACTTCGAGGGGCAAATGTTAATCCCCTTTTCGACTCGCGACCTAAGAAAGCATGCCGAGTTAAGGTGCTTGCCGACCTAAGAAAGCATGCCGAGTTAAGGTGCTTGCCGACCTGAGAAAGCATGCCGAGTTAAGGTGCTTGCCGACCTAAGAAAGCATGCCGAGTTAAGGTGCTTGCCGACCTAAGGAAATATGCCGAGTTAAGGAAAGCTCCGAGTTAACAAGATCTCCGACTCAACAGGCTACGACCTAAGGAGAGATCTGACCCAACAGTTGCCGATCTAACTACTGAGAAGAGCTGCCGACTTAAGAGGTGTGCCGAGTTAGGAGCCTGCCGACTTAAGGTAATCTGTGACTCAAGGGCTACGACCTAAGGAGAGATCTGACCCAACAGTTGCCGATCTAACTACTGAGAAGAGCTGCCGACTTAAGAGGTGTGCCGAGTTAGGAGCCTGCCGACTTAAGGTAATCTGTGACTCAAGGGCTACGACCTAAGGAAGATTCCGAGTTATGAAAGGCTCCGACTTAAGAAAGGTTCCGACCTAAGCCTATTCCTTAACTCGCCACCGACCTAAGCCTATTCCTTAACTCATCACCGATCTACCATAGGTCGGCAGACGACTTAAATACTTAGAGAAAATTCCTGGGTCCAGATCAGCTCCTATAAATACCCCACCACTTCCAACATGAAGAGGACTTTTGGCAATTCATTTCTCAAGCGCCGTTACTCTGTCGAACTCTCCAATCATTCAGCAAACAAGGATCCTCCAAGCATTCAAGACACTACAACAAACTTCGAGAGAAATTCCTAACATCTGACATGGATTCATCGAATTTCATCGCCGAAGATTGAGCTAGTAGTCAAGATTGCTTCTTGTGATCGAGTTGTATTGTTTTCATAGAAGATTTGTATCAATTTGTAATCAGATTCAATAATAAAGAGATTCAAAGTGGACGTAGGCTAAAACTTAAGCCGAACCACTATAAATTGCTGTCTTTTACTGCATTTCTGCTATTTTCCTGCTTGATTTCTGTTCCCGTTACGCGGGTGGTGCTTTCACAATCTTACTACACACACCGGGTGTTGGCGTTCACATTTTGACGTTAACAGAAGGTTATTAAGGAAATTTTATCCACGATTTTGGATAGTGGATAATTCTTGGAATAAATGTGTAAAAAAGATTGAAATTTGGTTATTGAAGTATATTCACGATTTTGGACAGTGAATATATTATTAAATAAAATGGGTATGTTTTGGGAAAGCGATATTATAAAATGAAGTAATTGTTTTAAAAGATGTTTTAAAACGTGTGAATTATCGAAATCATAGATTTCAACATTTATTGTTGAAATAGACGTTTTCGAAAAATAAGGAAATGATGGACTATAACACTATTGTTATAGTAAATGATTTCCGAAAGGAAATGTTTTTATGTAGTATTGGGATTTATATACCTATCTTAATTTCGAATCCCTATAGTAGTGATTTTGAGTCGTCGTAATGATGCGTACGTAACATTCGTTTTGACTCAAATAAATGTGTTTAAAGAGAATGATTTCCTTAAAGAATGAATATATACTTAATATTGATTTAAGTATATCGAATATTTTCAAATGTTAAAAATAAATGATTTGTTAAATACTTATTTTTAAATAAGTATGGAAATGCTTTTCCAATATGAAATGAACTGTTCTGAGATTTTATCTTCAAAGATAAATTGAAAAGTGAATATTTGAAATCTGTTTTCAAATGGTTAAGTGTGGAAAATTTTATATCTAGTAAAGATATTTTGGAAGATAAAATAATTGGGAAAATTATTTGGAATCTGATGATGTTGCGCATCTTTATTGATAGTTAAATAACCGACTATCAATAATTACCTTGGATTGGTATTTGTTGTGATTGGATGAATTTGAATGCCACACTTATTTTTGAATAAACGCTTACTATTCGGGTTAGCCGGGAAAGGACCATGGGGTCGTATAACCCATTCCGAATATGTGACACGTCGTTATGAATCGCATTCGAAGACCGGTGTTGAAGACCGGATATTTTTGAAAACGGAAGGATTACCGTCGAGTTACTCTACATCGGCTGATCTCCGGTTTAGAGGTTTTATCACCCTTAGTGACGGGAAGTCTGGACGTGATTAGAAAATTATCCGGAAATGCAAGGGCTTCGTGAGAAGTGCCTTCGGTTCTGTTCGATCCCGGAACAGACTTGTATGGATTGTGTGTCTGACGTTACAATTTGAGATATAAAGCTGATTTCTTTCAAATACATTTCTGTTGGTGGCGGAGAATTTATTCTCTTAGCTTAACACCCTTCTCTGAGACGTACGAGCTCAGAGGTTATGTAGTTGAAATTTATCAGCGATATATCCCAATTTGGTAACGTGGCATACTGAGTGTTGCTGTGAAATGATCAGTGTTTGATCATTTGTGATATGATCATTTGTTTGATCTTATATCTTTGTGATCATAGGTTGATCATTTTTGTTGGACCCAAAGCAGGGCTTTGTAGAAAGCGTAGCTTTGTGGACGAGACTTCATCGAGCCTCACACCCCGGAAATGGTCGAAACAGGAAGGATGCGGCAAGGTTCTAGGGAGTAGCGCCCCTTAGTGTATGTCATTCCTTCTGGATAGAGGTGGTATCATGGTATGGAGCCCAGATACTTAACCTATGTGGTTGCTGCATTATTATCTATGTGGTTTGTTGGAAATCGGGGATCCTCGGGAAGATCGGTTACGATCGGGGGATGACATACGCGTGTCAGTAGTTACCTATTTTTGCAGAGGTAACCCGGCCTTGTGTTGGCAGAGATCCGGTTAGGTTCTCGGGTCGTCTATTCCAGGGACGTACCCATCGTGGATAGGAAGTTCCTTAGCCTGACCATTTGTTGGAAATCCAAACTCCAATACGTGACTTGTACGGTTTTAGTTGTAGAACCTGCCATCTAATATGGCAGCTATAGCAAGCATACTATAATGGTACGTATGCTGGCTAAGATTTATATTCTACTTTCGAAATGTTTTTCTACACTATGCACTAATAATAATATCAAAAATGATTTGATTTTTGCGTAGTAAGCATCTTTGACTAACATAAGAAGAAATCTCCTCCAAGTCTGCGTTTGCATTGTGTGTGTGGCGGGAGGTCTTATGGTAGTTTCATCTTCCAAAAGCATTGCGAATTTGTTTTATTTTCCTTATGAAAGAATAACTGTTTTACGATCTCACACCAGTCACCATGACTGACTCGGAGTTTATTGTTTTCCTTCTAAACTCTGGGTGCCCACCAATTTCCACACGGGCAGTCTAGAGTTATGTTATCAGGATATTCTGGATATTCTGGAGCTTTGGAGATAAGCTGGATGACGAGACGTAGTATTTGTATCTGATAGTATTTATTCCGCTGTGTATTCTGTATGAGGACAAGTTATATAACTTTCCATTGTTGTATATTGACTCTGATGATTGATGTATGTATAAAATGATATAGTTCTTTGTTTTAGAGATTATTCATTTATCTATTATATATTGTTCCGCTGCGATATGTGAGATTCTGATATTGTCTCTGTTTCTATTGTTGTTCTTTCTTTCTTATCTTTTTCTTCTATCTTCTTCTTCTTCTACTTTTTCTTTTTCTTAAAACCCTCACTATTGGAGTTTCCGGCACTCGATTGCTCGACAGTCGATAAAGTGAGTATCGATGTCGAATTTTCGAAAGTCGAAAATTCCCGTACGTGACACATGCCGTCTCTTTGTTCTTTCTTCGGGACTTCATTCGCATTACTTCGAGAGAGAAAAATATCCCGTCGTCTTCTCCTTTGCCCTAAACAGGCAGCAACCCTACTCCGCTTGAACCACCGAACTGCTACGCCAGATAACCCGCTCGTTCCCTCCCGGAACCACTTCTCACGATTCTCCACCCTCCTTTAGCCGACATCCCACCTTCAAACTCGTCACATCAAACCCTTGTTCCACGCTTACCATCAAGGACCGCACCATAGCCTTTCACTCGCCATCGCATTCAGCCCACCACCTTGAGATCCACCTTCCCTCCTCGCTACCCAGGCCTCCGCCCACCATCAGCACCGTCACCTTCTGCTGCCATCTCAGCCCGACCATCTCCAACTCCTGAGCGCACACAAATGCAACCAGCCATCGAAAACCCATCAAATTGCCCTCTCTTCCCCTCCATCAGCTCTCACCCCACAGCCATACCCTTGCTTGTCGCAGTCCCTCTGCCTTTAGCCAACCATCTGCTTCCTCTCTACCCTCTTTCCCTTAGCCTTGCACCTTGCCGAAGAAAGCTCCGCTATCTACCACCAAGGCAGCCACCTACCCATTGACCTCGTGGCCAAACTTCCCACCATCAGTGTTGCCGCCACCTAGGTAAGCAAGCAGCGCCGACCAAGCATAGCAGCCACTAATCTCCAATAGCAGCCTTTCCCCTGCCACCTCCTCCCTAAGCTAGCTTGCAGCCTTCTTTTTCTATATATTATATTATAAAAGTATATATTCAATGGGGTACTGTATATATTTTAGTATAATAATAATAATAATAACAAAGTATGTTTATATATATATATATATATATTTTGATTTTAAAATCTATGTGTTTTAAATTAAGTAAGGATTTTGTAATATAATATACATAGATTTATGTTGATATGTTTTAATATTGATTTAAAATATATTTATAAAGATTTGTTTTGATATCGGTTTAAAATATATGTATATATAGATTTTATTTATATATGTGTTAAAAATGGAATATTTATTTTAAAATATAATAATAATAAAAGAAAAAAAAATCTTATTTATATATGTTGTAAATTTTAGACTTTTAAAGAAAAATAATTTATTCCATCGATTCAAGTCCGTCGTGCTTTGCTTTGTTCGTCGTGTTCATATTCATAATGCGGTGCTTTAGAATTTGTACTAGGAATCGTAGCTTGTTGTGTGTCTAATTTCTCTAGCTTCGAAAGGTGAGCAATCACCCACGATTAACATTCTTATATTTTAGTAAATTTAATTCACATGAAATGACGATTGAAATATGAAGTTAGATGTGAATTGTTAGTTATTTAATTGTTAAATATGATATGCCATTATCTACAATTGTTTACCTATGACGCATGACACCATAACCTGTTGTATATATTATATTTGAATTGTTAATGATGATATATGCCTGCTATTGATATGTATGTCATTTTATAATATTATTTTATTGTTCTCACTCTGCAAGTTCCCTGTTAGTTTTGAAATTCCCTATGGGTTGAAATGATACATACCCGAATGATTTTATAGATTGGGGGAAAATCATTATGGGTTAAATGATGAACCCAAGCGATTTTCATTGATTTTGAAATTTTGGGATTGCAGGTTGAAATGATACATACCCGTAAATATTACATTTAAATTACGGATTGAAATGATAAATATCCGTATCACTTGACCATAGGATAGAAAATTATATACGGACACCATTGGTATATATTTTGAAAATGATTTCCAAAGTTTGAAAGAAAATATATGGATTTTAATAAATATCGATTTTCAAATATAATATAAAGAATTTAATTTTAATGTATGTGTAGAATTTAGGTTTTAAATTATATGTTTTGGAAATGTTAAAAATTATAAGTTAAAGTTTTAAAATGTAAATTATAAGTTTTTACTTATTTTATTATTTTTAAATATATATAAAATAAGATTTAATTTATTAAATATTAGTATAAATAAAATTTATTGAGAATTTAATTTAACTTAATATATACATAATATGCTTAAAGTATTTATTTAAATTTTATATTAGTATTGTGAAAATAGATTTTTGTAATAACTTTAATAAATCAAGATTGGAAAGATAAATTATAATTGATTTGAAATTGATTTTGTTTAAGAATTATATTTAAATAAGAATTGATCTGAAAATTACTAGTTTTGAGATTTTGAAAGATATAATTTTATAACTTGATAACATAATTTTGATTAAAGGTGATCAAATGAATATTTTAAATTTAAATAAAATTGAATTTTTAATATTTAATTTTGATTTAAATATGTAATTTGAGATTTCATTTAAAGTGATAAAAAGAATATTTTCAAATTTAAATATATTGAAGTTGAATATTTTGATTTGATTTAAATTTGTAATTTGATATTTTATTTAAATGTTATTAAAAATGATTAAGTGAATATTTCAGATTTAAATAAAACTAAAGTTGAATTTTGAAATATAAATGAAATTTATCAAATTAAGTTATTGTAAATTGTTTGGATATTTAACTTTGAAACCTATTGAATGGGAAGTGGTTTAAATTTGAAATCAAGATAAATTAAAAATGGTTTTATTGAGAATTGAATTGAATTGTAATTGTTGAACTGAGATTGATTTAAATTGAATCTTGGAACTGAAGTTGATTTAAATTGATTTGGGAAATTGGAAGAAACAATTCTAAGTTGAAACTATTTTCGATATAAACTATTTTTAATATATAAACTATTTTATTATATAAACTATTTTAATATATAAACTATTTTAATCTATAACCTATTTTTAAATATATACTATTTTTAACTTATAACTATTTTAATATATATAAACTATTTTCTATATTTAAACTGTTTAAGTTGGAACCGTTATGATTTAGATTTAATGGATTTAAATGTGAATATTTGATATGATGGTTTAAACTATTTTATGGTTATGACTTTGGAAGTGAATATGATATTTTGATATGAAGTATGAACTGTTTGAAATAAAATGACCACGGTGTGAAATAAGCATTTGGCTGTTAAAAAGACCGGGATCGAATATTGTCATACTCTCTGCCAATACCGAAAACCACTTTAACAACTGTGTACGTGGTGAAGATTCCAGAACGAAGTAGGATGATTTGGGATGATTCTGTATGAGGTATTAACGCATCCTGACTCCCGTGAGTCAGCTTAATGTGGCTAAAACAGGAGCTATACCGGGCCAAGTGAGGTCGCACCTCCGATCGATCATGCTTCTTCAATATCATTCTATTACTTTGTGATTTGATTGGGTGCACCTTTGATTTGGCAGTGTGTCTCGAGGTGGGCGGTAGTAGCTTCTATGTGTTAGCACCAGTCTAGGAGTGAAACGGTAGAATCCTACCCTGGCATTGCCTCACGTGCCTTGTCACATGCCTTACCGCGCCTTCTATGAGTTTGTTTGTACCGTACCTATGGAGTGCCCTCTGGAGAAACCACCGGTTTGGTGGAGCTTACGGTACTGTATAGACTACGTGAATATATGAAATGTGTTAAGGGGGATATGGATAACGCCTTAACGCTATTTTAATACTTTACTTTACTGATAGGAATATTATAATAGCATATATTACTACATAGTAGATAGTTCCACGGATCCTTAAAGGATGGAAATCCCAAACAACCTTTAAGTTATATTGTATTTTAATTGGACATTTCACTTGATTTGATTTACTAGTATAAGAATGTTAATCCTGACTCGAGCATTTTGGGTTTTGCTTTATGCTCGGGTCAGACTGAGTGTCACAGCATTTGAGACTCACCTTTGAAGCTTGGAGCTTGGAGCTTTGTTTGGAGATCTGTCTTATTTCTATTCACCTTTTAGTTATTCCAGTTATCTCTAGTTGTTTATATTCAGACTTGTTATTTGCTTATGTATTAGAGATTACATTGTAACTGAGATATCCATTGTATTTTTTTAGACTCTGATGTTTATTATAGCTTCAT
The DNA here is from genome assembly GCA_030737815.1 of Allium fistulosum. Taxonomy (NCBI): domain Eukaryota; kingdom Viridiplantae; phylum Streptophyta; class Magnoliopsida; order Asparagales; family Amaryllidaceae; genus Allium; species Allium fistulosum. Next base: position 1,125,291,749 of record CM060902.1, on the reverse strand, counting down.
GAACTACTATTTATCTATTCCGCTGCTTATTGTTATATTTCTCTGTGTCTGTGATTTTGTGATTGATTTATTTACTGTATATGCTGAGCTTTGCCAAATATAAATTAACAATTTGTTGTTTTGAGCAATTCAAGTCTGACATGAGTGGATGATTGTCGATTTGAACGGTTCGAATGCCAAGTCGTTACAGACTTAAATCCTATTTATCAAAATCTAACTTTGAAAGAGGAAACATAAATAGTACTCTGTTTATTAAAAGAAATAATAACGATATTCAACTTATACAGATATATGTAGATGATATTATTTTTGGGTCAGCAAATGAATAATTAAATAAAGAATTTTCTGATATAATGGCTAAAGAATTTGAAATGAGTCATATAGGAGACCTAACTTTCTTTTTAGGATTACAAATATGACAATTAAGTAATGACATTTTGTAAGCTAAGAAAAATATGCTAAGGATCTAATTAAGAAATTTGGTATGTCAAACACAAGTGGTAAGACAACTCCCACGGCAACTAATGAGAAATTAAATAAGAAAGAAAACTCAAAAGATGTCGATCAAAAATTACATAGAGCTATGATAGGTTCCTTACTCTATATAACTACTAATAGACCTGATATAATGCATGGCGTTTATCTATGTATAAGATATCAATCTCAACCTAAGGAAACTCACCTAAATTTCATTAAAAGAATGCTAAGATATGTAAAAAACACACTAGATATGGACTTTTTTATCCAAAAGAAGTTTCCTTTGATTTAATTTCCTATAGTGATGCTCACTATGCTGGATGCAAATCAGACTTAAAAGGTACAAGTGGAACCTGTCACTTTTTAGGACACTCTCTTATTTCCTGGTTTAGAAAAAAGATAAATTATGTGTCTCTATCTACAACAGAAGCAAAATATATCTCTACTGCATTAGCCTATTCATAGGTTCTATATGTGACAAACTTTAAAAGATTTTGGTTTAAATTTCTCTAAATCACCAATATATTATGATAACACTAGTGCAATAAATCTATCTATAAACCCAACACATCATGTTAGGACATAACATATAGACATAAGAAATCATTTTCTAAGAGATAACATAAATAAAGGAGTCAATTCACTTGAATTTATAAATACTGAAAATCAAATTGCCCATATAGTAACAAAACCATTAACTCAACATCTTTTATTAAACTTAGAATAGAGTTAGGAATATGTTCTTTCTTTGAAATATAAATATAATAACATATAAATAAAAGATTTAAAATCAAAATTAAAATGTCAAAATTAACCTACAATCGTCGACATACAATCTGCCTATAAGTTGATACATACTGCGGATTTTTGAAAACTTTTTCCCTCTTAAATTCAAAATTCGAAATATAACTATATAGCCACCAAATTTCAAAATCTTTCTCATTTTTGTAATGACCCACTGTTTTGACCCTCAAAAGTTGACATTAATACATCCACACTATTCCCACGTCGAGCATCCAAGTGCTGGAAAGAGAAATTCTTGGGAGAAAAGAAAGAAAAGATAGAATATAATATTACATCATGATGAGAAATATATAATATAAAAAAGATCTTTACAAAAGAAATGTGTATTATACATACATCAATCAGAGTAATTATCTATCATCAGCCTGGACAATTATAACAACCTTCCCTCACAAATGTTGATAAATATAAAAACCAATGCCGTAGAAATAAAATATACATGAATACGTCTTGAAGGCATCCAGCACGACTTCTAAAGCTCCAAAGCATCCAAACTAAATTAAGAAAATATGCTCGGGTCGACTCGAGCATTATAAGAAAATAACGTCCGGATCAGTTTTGCAAAACAAGCATGAGAAACACACATCATATGATTTTAATGTTACAAAATCTTTCAAAGTAAAGGTATCTCATATGACCACGCTGTACGTAAACACAGATGGATTTTTATCTTACGATAACCAAACAATTTCAAATAGAAAATTCAGTGATATTATAATAATGTCTGAGGTTTAAAATACATATTGAATCATAATCGAAATGGTTACATTGATTACATTCCAGCATACATAGTATACAATCATGTCCAAAAGGCACGTATTGGAGAATGGATTCCATACATGACAAAGTAAGCATCTACCTTCCATATAGTACACCTCTAGAGAAAATGTACCAAGGCTGCATTAATTTGCACCTCTGCTGCTCAAGACTGGCCTACCCCTTCCTAGATAGTACCGAATATGATCACCTCCTCGATTGACAACTTAAAAAATCATTTTCGTAGCTACAAGCATACATAATCAGGAAATGTCGATCTTGATACAAGTGATGATCATACCCTAATGGGAGCGACCCACTTAGCCCTATGGCACGTCCCTGCTTTAGTCATTACTGGTTGTGAGGTCTGAGGCTACGTTTTACCTTTTATATAGCAATCCTACTTGGAATGCTATCATTGCCCTCCAGGAAAGAATGTAATGCCAGCATTCATCCATACAAGTTGTTCAGGATACGAGTCAACTGAAGACGCTACTTCCACTTATCCATTTTGGAATCTCCCTTAGGATTAGTAGCAAGTAGCCCTTTCACTTCAAAAAGCTTCGTCTTTGATCAACTTCAAGACATCTTCAATTCGAATGCTTATGCCGGTTTGAAGTGGCTTTCGAATAATATATCTAATCCCGGTCTCTTCAAACCAACAATAATAATTTTAAAATTGGCCATGATTTGATAATCGGTTATTTTACTATAAAATAAACAAAAAATCAAATCAAAGATTTAATTCCATAAGGAAATCAACACTGGTTAAGCATATAAGCAAACACTAATCCTCGTTAATTTATTCTTTCATTAACTAAAATCACTTTTCAAATATTTCAATCAAAATTCTTTTAAAAAAGATATATTCACAACCCCTCTCTGCTCTTTTCAATACTTGAAAATATTCATATACTTATCTCAACTATAAAAGTATACTCACAAAACATTTTACTTTTAATACTTAAAAAACATTTCCATATACTTATATCAATAGTATAAGTATATTCACAAAACACTACATTTCCAATACTTAGAAAATGGATCCATAAACTAATCTCAATGGTATAAGTATATTCACAAATTTTAAGAAAGATTTCATTTTCAAAACCATACTTAATAGGGTTAAAACAAATGTCATTCAAAAATATTGGTAACAATAAACCTAAAAGACCTTTTGGTGTAAGTAAACCGACCGTATGGAAATTAGACCAAATATACTTAAAACCACTTCCTGATTTCAAACAAGTTAGCGCAGTAACCTTGCCTCAACATACATTCTAACTTCTCCGACAGAGTTGAGTTTTTGTACCTTAGAATTTGGAGTTAAGTATGAAAAGAATGCTTTTCATGCCACCGTAATTTAAATTGATCATTTATAGAGATCAAATCTCATTCCTTTTGTAAAACTTCTTTTTATAAATCTCTTTTGTATTTATAAAGTCCATTTATAAATTCCTACATAAAAATTTATTATAACATAACTTTTATAAATCTCAAAGTATAATTATAATACTCAGTTAATAAATGTCAAACTATAATTATAAAATCCCTTTTATAAATACTTTACAAATAAATTTCTTGTATAAAGCTTCTTTATAAAACTCCATAATAAAACTCCTTTATACTGAACACAAACCTTTGTTTCCAAAATAGAAACGGATACTTTCATAAAACGGTCATTTCATATATCACTATAAATTCACAAAATGTGATTTATTTTCCTATTTATCAAAATGGTATTAATTTCCCTTTTATACAATATCATTTATAAATCCATTCGTTTATATATATATATATAAATACCATTTATGAAACTATTCTTTTATTTATAAAATAACATTTATAAAACTATCCTTTTATTTATAAAAATAACATTTAACTATTCTTTTATTTGTAAAAAACATTTATTAACTATTTTCTATACAATATTTTATATATAAGTATTTCACAAATACTTATTCCAAAATATTTCTATCTTCTTTTAAAAAAGCAAAATCACTTTATTATAAAAGATAAATTCCCATTTAAAATAAAAATTTATTATTATTATAACTTTTCTGTAAAAAAATACTTTCCAAAAATAATTTTAAAAACATTTACAGATATATTAGAAAAGACTAAAAAAGGTTGAAATAAAATAAAGAAGTTCAAAAACCTTTCCTAAATAAAATGTCATAGATAATTCCCAAAAGCATATTTAAAATCATTTTCCGAATCAACACCATTTCCAAATCAAAACAACAATTATTCAATATATAACGAGGCCTAGAGCTACCATAGCACTTAACTGCTACTAATACTACCTTAAAAAGGTTCAACTTTTAATCATATATCAATATCATGTCCAATATTTTCAAACTAGCAATTTTTGATTTCAACAATTTATATAATGGGTATATAATTGAAATTAAAATCAATAGGTATATAATTGAAATTTAAAATCACAACGGCGAGAAATCTGGATTTCTCTACACAAGTCCATATATTTGATTTTAAACGGCATCCGCTTTTTAAAGCGAAAATTCAACCAAACCGAACCAATAAATCATTCAAATAGGAAAACAATAATTTATATCTACTATATATCATTATAATAATCATTCAAATGTGAGATAACTCACTGAAATTCCAGTGGATGCTTAGGCATTTTTCTTTGATCTAAAATCGACGTTCGATTTTAGTTTAAATTTCCACTTGCTCCAAACTCAACAAAATTAGTTCCATCACGTAGCTAATGCTCCTACGAGCACAACGCAAAAGATCGCATCTCCATTGGACCTCGTATAAGAGAGATATTCAATTTATTAGATTTTGACTTATTTAAAACAATTAACTTCACTAATTACATTATTAAACTTTAATTAACCCACATAATCTCTCTTCCCCAATTCAAACCCCCGCCCTTGCTTTTAGCCAAACCCACCCATGTTGCAACTTTTCTCGACCATCATGCTAGCTACGTTCAATGGAATCAGGCGCAACCACCTCCATTTGTCACGTTGAAGCAAGACGAACCCGATGGCACCCTTGAAACCACACTAGAACCCTCATAAAAAAAGCAACCTAGACACTCCTTACCTAGGCTATGCGATGATGTGATCTTACTTAGTGTGTCGGTTGCCACCAAACTCCTCTATAAGGTGGTCCATACGACAAGAAACCCAAAGGAAAACCTCATCGTCTATCTTCTTTTCTAGCCACCACAAACCTAAACTCTAATTTCTCTAGCTCACGTCCACTTCCACCAAATAGCGTAGCACTTATCCATAAGCACAGAAGTTTGTAGATCTCATCTCTAGTGACTCAAAAATCCTTGTTTTACAATTTTTTGCTAAGTGGATCTTTTGATTTTGAATTTGGAAGTTGGAATTTTTATTTTTCTTGTTTACTGGAAGATAGAATAAAAAGAAAGAGAAAGATGTGGAGGAAAAAGTCAGAGAATTGAGAGCATTGAAAACTCTAAGTGTAGCGATATGTTTATTTGGAAATTTCCGGCTTCTCGCTAGACAACATTCTGTTCGCGTACGTAACCGCGAAGGACAAAAAAAATACAATCTCGCATAAAAATGCGATATGATCCCAAAACAATAATAATAATACACACTGGTTATCTTATTCTATAAACATCCAAAAATACCATCGTTTGCTGTAAAATACGTCAAATGACAAATTAAATATTTGCCAAATTGAAAATTATGGAGAATTCAAATAATTAAAGTAAAAATGCTACAATAAAAGTCGAGTCATTTTATTAAAAACCGATTTTCTTATTATTTATTAAATTCGAATCAAATCTAAATATTTAAATAAATTAAATATTTCTATTTGAAACATTTAAAATTTTGGGCCATTACATTCTTCCCTCCTAAAAGAATTTCATCTCTGAAATTCGAATAAGAAAAATGTCATCAAACCCTTGAGTTTTCACAATCAATTTGTTGAAATGTGTTATTAAAATTTTAAAGTCTCAAACGTTACGGAAAAGTTCGGCGACACCTCCTTTACATGGCTTGAGCCGAAAAAACTACAACTCGCCGCAGTTGTCCCCAATCAACAAAGAGAACAAAAGCCCAAAAGTGACCTCTCATATCTAGAGCATAAAATCATCAACAACATTATATACTTGTGGTATATCTTATAGAGTGTGTATGACATAGAAAACACTCCCGTTAAGCAATAAGCACATACCAATTTGACGAGCAAATCAAACCCTACTCATGAAACCAAAAGCAGCAAGCTAGCCTTTGTTTCTATGTACCTGTATTTCACATGCAAATGTCATCAAACCATATAACTAGCACTTTTTAATGTCAAATGTATATAATTACATTAAAGCATGCACGATGAATATATGTCATCCGTATGCAATACCAAGTTGGATCACTAGCTTAATCACACAATTTTAATTTCCGAACTAGTATCGCTCACTCGACTTCTCTAGTGCGGACTCCGATTAGGTTCCTTGATTAGAAACCTATGTTCTCTTTGCATGGCCATATACTATGATAGAAAACTTCTGAATCATATCAAAAATCTGTATCAAATGTTCGCCGTCAAGAATCGAGTGAAAAATTCTTGTTCGAATCGATGTAAATCACTTCGAAATCGTGTACTCGAATCTGGATGAAGAAAATTTATGTAAATAAATGATCTACGTACAACTTACATATTTATTTCATTGGTTGCTTAACCACACCAATTATTTTTAATTCACATTTAATTACACCAATAGTATGTTATTTAATACTAAAATCATTTATGAACCATTTTATAATACTTTTACTTAAGGTTATAAACATCTTATAAAACACGACTTATGTTTATAAACACTTTTAAAACTTTGTATTCGTATAACACCTTTTTACATCCTAAGAGCATATATACAATTTCGGAATTATTTTACTTAACATGAATGTTTAACACATTGAAACTTGTTTAACGTACTATCTCCTCAAATTTATAAGTTACAAAAACTTATTTCTTATATTTTCTTAAAAACAACTAGCTTCAATTTCTCAACTAATTTGGAAGTTTCTGACTGTACAAAATCGTCGAAAATTCCATTTTATTTCAACAAATGAAAACTACCAAACAACATATCATAATAAGATGCACAAATCAAATTACTCTAATTCATAAGATATGTGAATTCATATAATAACTTAACTGAAAACTTCAAAATTAAACACCCGGTTTTATTTCAACTCTGTTTGAAATAATAATAATATACATATCTCCTTTTGTGTATCAAATCATACTTTTGGGATTAAATCAAAATCTGTTTTGCCAAACAACTTGAAGCAAAACATCTATGATAGAATTCTCCTACTTAGAAACTCGAAAATAAATACCGATGATGCTACAGTCATCATTAGAATTATTTTCCAACGACAGAAGTGGGTTTAGTGTTTTCTATCTCCTTAAAAATCCACTTAAAATATTTCTACTCATAAATACTTTCATATAATACTATTATTATTATTTTTTCAAAACTTTGAAAAAAAATTAATGAATAAATTCGTCAACCCAAAAGTATATGGTAAGCATAACAACTTCAAAAAGAGGCCATATTGTAGCGACCCGGAATTTTACTACCTTGATTTACGAATATTTAATAAATTATAAATATTAAAATAATAGTTTTTATAATATAAATAAATAAATATAACTCTTTTAAATAATAACAAATGAAGGTAAAAAAGATTTGTAACGATCCAGGATTTTGCCACTTTGAAATAGGCTATTTAAATATATTTTATATAATAAATAAATGGATTTTTATTAGGAAATAAAACTATTTTAATTATTTAATAATGAGATAAAATAGTTTTCAAAATTTGTTTACCAATATAGGTAGTTCAAATAAAAATAGAAAATGTGACCGAAGAACGTTTTCCGAAATTTTGACTTTTCGACACCCGAAAGTCGTTGAAAATATTGTGCACATTTGTGCACCATGCATACACATATATATGATAGGATTAATAATAATAAAACACTCTTATTTATATACTAACACATATTTAATTAAGCATAAAAATGGATGTGACAAATTATGTTATCAAAGGTATATATATACATATAAACATACTTACACACACACACACAAATTCCATGCTATACCTTAAGTACCCTACAACATGGCCTAGGGGGGGTAATGTGTATATGTGAAGGAGAGGGGAGGTGTGGGTGCATGCATGCATGTATGTATTATTTATTAAGTCACTTTACATATTTTAATAAATTCCTCAACCAATAAACACCCCTCTCATTCCTACATCCTCTTCTTTGTTTTTATATTACCTTCTTATGTGAAAACCCTCCTTTTCTCTTCATGTATTTCAATGGCTTCCATCTATAAATTCCTAAGGGAAAAGATAGAGAAAATAGTGTAAAAATATAACTAAACTCCTCCATTTCACTTCCAAACCCATTCTCTACTAAACAAGACCCTATACTCCACTAAACCACCAAGGGCGAGTGTTGTTCTAGCCATGGCCGAGCCAAATTTGTCCTAGGCCGAGCCCATTTAGCCTTCCAATGGTCCACATCTTCACTTTATTAAGCTAGGAGCAAACGAGCTAGGTCGAGAGCAAGTTTAGTTTGATTTAGTGAAAGTTTGGTAAGTAAATGTTCTCTTTATGAATCAAGTTATTTACCTTGAATTGATGTATAAATGGTATTAAATAATGATGCTTGGTTGTGTAGTTATGACGTGAGTTGGTTATGCTTGAGTTTGTTGGAAGTGTTGACGGTTTGGTTGTGCATATGCATGTTATGTATGTTGTACTTAAACTTGAAGTTTGAAGTTAGTTAGTGAATGGAAAGTAAGTCTATTGTTTATGATTATGGCTATGATGTGAATGTAGTAAAGTTAGTTAATGTTAGAAAAGTTAGCACTTACTAACTTTAAGCGATATGGGAATTCCTTTTATAAAAGGGTGAAACTTGATTTTTGAAATTGTAATTATTATAAAGTTATAAATTTTGTTTTGAGTTTCAAAAACATTTCTTTATGTTTTAGCAGTGATAATAGTTTCAAATGTTAAAGTTTTTAAAAGTTAGAAAGTAAAGTTTCAAGTTTTGAAATTATAGGTTCGTATAGCGATAGTCGCCATACGCGCAGTTCGCAAAAACTAAACTATTTCAAAATTCAAAAATTGTTTTCATCTAGAAACTTTTTGAAAAGTGTTTTCTAACTTTTTTTAAATTTTTAAAGTGTAAAAATAGAGTTTTGAAGTTAATTTGCTTTAAAATCAAGTTTTGAAATTATGGGTCCGTATAGCGATAGTCGCTATACGCACAGTTCGGAAAATCTAACTATTTTTCTAATCTAAACTTGTTTTAACTTAAAATCCTTTTAGAAAATGATTTCTAACTTTAATTAAGTAATTAAGAAGTAACTATTTAATTATTTATTTGTTTAATGATAAATTAATTAATTAATCAAGGTAATTTGTACTTAATCATTTATTAATAATGTTTTTTAAACTTAAGTGTTAATTAATTAAGTTAATCATGATTTATTACTTAATTAAAGTTAATTATTTAATTATTAATTAAGGATTAATTAATTATTATTTAATTATTTATTTAATATAATTATTAATTAATTATTATTTTTAAAAGGGGTTTAATTTAATTAATCTTTGATTAAAGTTAATTAGGTTTTAATACAATTTAATTACTTTTAATTAGAGTTTAATTACTATTTAAAAATGATTTGATTCTCATTTACAAGGGTTTTAATTTATTTTAAAATCGCTTTGAGTTTAAGTAATCAGTTTTGTTTTAAACTATTTTCTATTCAAATTTGTTTAAATCAAGGGATTTCTGTGTCACCTACCCTTAGGTAACCCTATATGATTAGGAAAACTAAATGACATCTATTATCAGAACAAAACATCATTCTGCTATTACAATTAACTTGGACATTTACTTAAGTTGATTGATGGTTATGTGCTGATCCCTTATATACCTGTTGTTATCTGATGCCATGTTAAACTAGATAAGAAAAACCAAATTAAAAGCACCACTATGGTCGCTAAGCCTTCATTGATTTTGTAAGGATGAATATTTTATTTTATTTCTGAAATGGTTTCAAAGTTATTGCATTTTGAACAAGATATTTAAAGTATGATTTGACAAATGGTTTTACTAAAGATATTTTTTAACTAATGACAATGGTTTTCCATGTTATAAAAAGAAGTTTTTGTAAAGAATTTTAGAAAGGGATTTGGAAATTTATAAGGCGTTTTGGGTAAATGGATTTGAGTTTCTAAGAAAGGTAGATTTCATAAATAAGGAAGATTTATGAAATGGATTTGCTTATTAAAGGAAGATAAATTGATTAAAGGTTATTTAAAAAGTTGTTTAAACAGGAAAGGTTTATAAAGAAGCTTTATAAATGATTTTGGGTATTTATAAAAGAAGTTTTAGAAAATGATTTGGATATTCATAAAGGGAGTTTATAAAAAGGTTTGGATATTTATAAGAAATTTATATAAAAAGTTTGGATATTTATAAAAGTAATATATATATAAATGATTTCGAATATTTATAAAAGGGTTTTATAAATGAAGTTGGAAGTTTGGAAAGTATTTTGAAATGGATTTGGATTTCAATTAAAAGAGATTGTGTGAATGAAATAGACTTGATTACAAAGGATTTATTGAAAAGAAGTATAAAAAGAATTTGAGATCTGAGTTTCACTAAACTGACTTTTAAAAATGGTGGTATGGAATATCTGTTCCACACTTAACACCGAGGGAATAGCGTTTAGGGTTGACCTTACCTCCAATTTAAACAACAATTGTTTAATCCTTTTTAACAAGATTTGGAAGTAAGAAGTTATTCACAAATGTTTTGTAAGTATAGTTCTGTCAGAGAGACAAGTATATGGATGTTTAGACAAGTTTTGAAAAGAGAGTTATTAAATAAACATTTATTTTGAGGCTAAGTGGTTGCTATGGATAAATAAATCTCAAATGGAATTGGTTGTTGTTTATTATTTGATAGTTAAATAACCGACTATCAAATATGAACCTAAAACATAACTTTGGAAATATCTAGGAGAAACACATGAATTATAGGGTACAATCATCTCTGATGATGTTGTACTGTGCGTATAAATCTCGTTTCATTCTCCTAGGACAAATGATAAGGAAATTCGTCCACTAACGGTTAGGAGGTGACCTCCGCTCTTATCTTTGACTGTTTATTTCCTAAAGAACCGGGGTTGAGTTTATCAGAAACTATCGAATGTTGTTTCGAAGAGGTCGGGATCGGATATGTTATCCAAAAACCACTTCGATCCAACTAAAGCATTCGATGTGAAGACATCTTGAAGATGATAGAATTGAAGATGGAGCTCTTTAAAGTGCAAGGGCTGCTTGCTACTAATCCTGAAGATGATTCCAAAATGGATGTAGTAGAGATAGTGCCTTCAGTTTTCCCATCTCCTGAATAACTTGTATGGATGAATGTTGGCGTTGCATTATTGCTTGGAGGGCGGTGTTAGCATTCCAAGTAGGAAGTGCTATATAAAGGTAAAATGTAGCCTCAAGCCTCATCAACCGAGAAATGCAGTAAGGCCATGTGGGTAACTCCCATTAGGGTATGGTCATTCCAAATCTAGATCGATTACTGCCTACTCATGTATGCTTCGGGGGCCAAAGTGAGGTGATCATATTCGGTACTTCTAATCAAGTGGTAGGCCAGTCCTATGTGGCAGGGGTACAAGATGTTCTTGTCAGACCACGGTGCATTTTATTTAGAGATGTAGCATCAGAAGGTAGTTCCTTACCTTATCATAGTATGGAATCCATAATGCAGGCCTTTACGGTTTTAGATGTACCCAACTATGTTGAAATGTGAGATGCAAGCATTTCAGCTATGTTCATATTTTATTTTGACCGCTAGACATTAATATAATATCACTGGATTTTATATACAAATGTTTTTGATATCGCAAGGTAAAAACCCATCCGTGTTTGTGTGCGGCATGGTCTTATGAGATGCCTTTTATTCAAAGTTTTTTTATAAAGTTAAAAGATTATGCGTTTCTCACACCAAACCCATGTTTGGCCTGGAGTTTTTTTCTTAAACTCTTGGGTGCTCAAATTTGAGTGGGCAGCCAAGTAGTTTAGGTTTTTCCGTAGATTCAATTTGGAAGAGCTTGGAGCAGGTTGACTTAATCGATAGCTAGTTATTTTCCTTATTTTCCGCTGTATTATATGTGTATTGTATATGTTAGGTAGGGATACGCCATTATAACCGTCCAAGGGTAGAATTCGTATTAGTATGACTCTGATGTAACATTTTGAAATGACTTTGTAATATATCATGTTAAGTAATATATTTTGTTCCGTTGCATTGTCAAATTCTATTTTGTTTAGTTTCTTCTCTTCTAACTTTTCTTATCTTTCTTTTTTTAACCCTTAATGGCTTGTCTTTCAGAGTAAGAAAGGTGGTTCGTTACATTTGGTATCAGAGCTTAGGTTGAGCGAATAACTAGGCCCTGGTGGGGTAAGCTCATTATAGATAGGGTCAGTAGTGCCTTAGAATGAGTCTGAGTATAATATATATAAGAGTGCATATTTGTTAGTGAATGAAAATATTTTATATTCTGTTGTTTGACCTGTTGAGTGGCTTAAGAATTCTGGTCGATGCGCCTGATCAACGTTATCGATAGGGATTTCCTAAACACTTGAAAAGGTTAAATTGGCATAATATTGTTTTAAATTTGATAAACGAAATAATTTTACCTACAAATATATTTTCTGTGTATAAAAACGAGTGATTTTCAAAATCTATGTAGTTATCTATTAGAACAGTGGGTTATGAGTTAATAATATTTAAATGATTAGCATTTAAGGTTTAATTAGTCATGTTTGTCCAGTTTTGAGCATTGACTATTGTCAGATTTAATACTAGATTTTCTTTTTCCATCATAGGTTAAGTAGATAGAATTCGTTGGAACATTGAATCGAACACCTAGTGAATTGAGTTTCAGAATTTGACTATAAGGCATTCGACGATATGTAGGGTTAAAAATTGAATTTTAATAAAGGTGTTTATTAAAAGAAAATCTTCAGATAGTTTTATAAGATGAATTAAGAGAGATGGTTTTACAAATCAGAACTATTAAATGTGTTTTAAAAATGAAAAGCATTTTGAGAATGTTAAATCTAGGTGCTTTGATAAATTCCAATTGATTTTGGAAAAATAGTAGTAATCTTTCTTAAAGATATTTTAAGATATTGATTTTAAAATAAAGTTTGAGAGTAAGGTTTTCTTTGGATAGTTTGGGAATAAGTCTTGATCTGTTTTATGATGATCGGAATAATCTTCTAAGTGACAATCGAATGTTTTCTTAGGCAGATAAGATAGTGCAATTGGTAAATTATTCTCTTTGTTATTGTACAAATCGAAGCAGGTTCAAATCCGAATGAATCCAAAGCAAGTGGATAATTTTGTTAAAAACTATTTTTCTATAAATAGTATTGTTTCGAGAAGAATTTGGAAAAAAAGAAATATTTTTTATTAACTAGTTTGAATGTCTTGGAAATGACTAAAAATGAGTAAGAGATGTGTTCGGTTGGCAAACACTTCTCTTGAGTATTGCCCTTCTTAGTAAAAGAGGTATATGATACTACTTGGTGGCACTCGGTTCCTGGACATCATTTTGGTGTTACTCAGGCTATATGTACATTTTCAAAAGGTTTTTGAAATAAAACCCGGGTATTGTTTCCTTGGATCCCTTAAAAGGAAGAGTTTTCAAAATAAAAAGATACTATGAAGGTGGATTAATAAATGAAGTTTTAATTATGTTAAATTTAATAATGAGGTTTAATAAACTTTGTTTGTTTAAACTACATCTTTTGATTTTAACATCTAGGATGTGAAGAAATTATTTGATGTTATTAGGCCGGCTAATAGACATTTTTACCTTCGTAGTGTCTAAGAAAAAGTAGAATCGAGGACGGAGTTTGGATACCAGCATTCTACTCTTCTTAGCTACTTATCAGACCAATTAGGGTAAAGAGGTTGATTTGGTCGACTTAGTTTCAAGACCCAAATTATTTTTGGCTTACATCTAATAGTTAAAATTAAATATAATTAAAAATTAGATGTTTGTATATACTCTTAGGAGGCAGAAGAGTGTTTTTTAAGTTAATAACTTTAAAAATTGATTCTTATGAAGCATGGTGGGAGGGTAGAAAGTAGTTAGACTGTAAGAATTGTTAGATCAGAATGTAAGTTGTATGAAGATCATTTCTCCTTTTCACATAGTTCTCGATCCTAGATTCGAATATATGACTAGAGGTGTTTTACACCATTTCGAATAAGGATTTATCGCTTGATTTTTGATGGTGAGCGTTGGTAAGGGTTCTTACGTGGAACCAAAAGTTGTCTATCATAGTTTATGGCTATGCAAGGAGAACATAGGTTTCTAATTAATAGGCCCGATCAAAGTCCGCACTAGGAAGTCGGGTGAGCGATACTAGTTCGAAAGTGAAGTTATGTGTTCGAGTGAATGATCAAATCAAATTTTACATAGGAATGATCTATGTACATCATACGGACTGATGAATAGTTTAAGTGTTTCTGGGAAATAGGGATGGAGTAAAATTTCAAGGACGAATATCTTTTAAGGGGGAAGAGTGTAATGACCCTGAATTTTACCGCATTGATTTACGAATATTTAATGAATTTTAAATATTAAAATTATAGATTTTATAATATAAAAAAATAAATAAGTATAACTCTTTTAAATAATAACAAATGATGGTAAAATATATTTGCAACGAACCAGGATTTTGCCACTTTGAATAGGCTATTTAAATATATTTTATATAATGAATAAATGGATTTTTATTAGCAAATAAACCTATTTTAATTATTTAATAATGATGATAAAATAGTTTTCAAAATTTGTTTACCAATATAAGTAGTTCAAATAAAAATAGAAAATGCGATTGAAGAACGTTTTCCGAAATTTCGACATCCAGAAGTCGTCGGAAATGTTGTGCATGTTTGTGCACCATACACATACATCTATATTATAGGATTAATAATAATAAAACACTCTTATTTACATACTAACACATTTAATTAACCATAAAAATGGATGTGACAAATTATGCTATAAAAGGCATATAGATACATATAAAAATACTTACATACACAAATGTCATGTCATACCTTAAGTACCCAATAACATGGCCCAAGGGGGGGTAATGTGTATATGTGAGGGAGTGGGAAGGTATGGGTGCATGCATGCATGTATGTATTATTTATTAAGTCATTTTATATATTTTAATAAATTCCTAAGCCTATAAATGCCCCTCTTATTCCTACATCCTCTTCTTTGTTTTCCATTTACATTCTCATGTCAAAACCATCTTCTTATCTTCATGTATTTCAATGGCTTCCCTCTCCAAATTCCTAAGAGAAAAGATAGAGAAAATAGTATTAAAAATATACCTACACCCCTCCATTTCACTTGCAAACCCATTCTCTACTAAACAAAGCCCTATAATCCACTAAATCACCAAGGCTGAGCCATGTTCTAGCCATGGCCAAGCCAAATCTTTCGGCCGAGCCTATTTAGCCTTCCATGGGTCCACATCTTCGCTTTGTTGAGCTAGGAGCAAGTTTAGTTTGGTTTAGTGAAAGTTTGGTGAGTAAGGTTCTCTTTTTGAATCAAGTTACTAAAGTGAATTGATGTATAAATGGTACTAAGTAGTGATGCTTGGTTGTGTAGTTATGATGTGAAGTGGTTATGCTTGAGTTTGTTGGAAGGGTCGACGGTTTGGTTGTACATATGCATGTTATGAATGTTGTAGTTAAACTTGAAATTTGAAGTTAGTGAATGGAAAGTTAGTATATTGTTTATGATTATGGCTATAATGTGAATGTATGATGGATATGGAATTTGGTAAAGTTAGTTAATGTTAGAAAAATTAGCACTTACTAACTTTATGCGATATGAGAATTCCTTTTATAAAAGAGTGAAATTTGACTTTTGAAATTGTAATTATTTTAAACTTAAAAATTTTGTTCTGAGTTTCAAAAACATGTCCTTTTGTTTTAGAAGTGATAAGAGTTTCAAAAGTTAAAGTTTTTAAAAGTTAGAAAGTAAAGTTTCAAGTTTTGAAATTACGGGTCCGTACAGCGATAGTCGCTATACACACAGTTCGCAAAAAGCAAACTATTTTCAAATTCGAAACTTGTTTCCATCTAGAAACTTTTTGAAAGGTATTTTTAACTTTTTTTATAAGTTTAAAATGTAAAAATAGAGTTTTGAAGTTAATTTGCTTAAAACTCAAGTTTTGAAATTACGGATCCGTATAGCGATAGTCGCTATACATGTAGTTCGGAAAATCTAACTATTTTCTAATCTAAACTTGTTTTAACTTAAAATATTTTTAGAAAATGATTTCTAACTTTAATTAAGTAATTAAGAGGTAATTATTTAATTATTTATTTGTTTAATGATTAATTAATTAATTAATTAATTAATTAAGGTAATTTGTACTTAATGATTTGTTAATAATGTTTCTTTTAAACTTAAGTGTTAATCAATTAAATCAATCATGATTTGTTACTTAATTAAAGTTAATTATTTAATTATTAATTAAGTATTAATAAATTATTTTTTAAGATAATTATTAATTAATTATTATTTTAGAAAAGGGTTTTATTTAACTAATCTTCGTTTAAAGTTAATTATGTTTTAATAAGGTTTAATTAAGGTTTAATTACTTTTATTTAGAGTTTAATTACTATTTAACAAGGATTTAATTCTCATTTACAATGGTTTTAATTTATTTTAAAATCGCTTTGAGTTTAAGTTATCAGTTTTGTTTTAAAATGTTTTCTTTTCAAATTTGTTTTAAATCAAGGGATTTCTATGTCACTTACCCTTAAGTAATACCATATGAGTAGGAAAACTAAATAACATCTATTAGCAGAACAAAACACCATTCTGCTATTATAATTAACTTAGACATTTACTTAGGTTGATTGATGGTTATGTGCTGATCCCTTATATACCTGTTGTTATGTGATGCCATGTTAAACTGGATAAGTAAAACCAAATTAAAAGCACCATTGTTGTTGCTAAGCCTCCGTTGATTTTGTAAGGATAAATATTTTCTTTTCTTTTTGAAATGGTTTTAAAGTTATTACATTTTGAACAAGATATTTAAAGAATGATTTGACAAATGGTTTTACTAAAGATATTTTTTAACTAATGGGAATGGTTTTCCATGTTATAAAAAGAAGTTTTTGTAAAGAGTTTTATAAAGGGATTTGAAAATTTATAAGGTGTTTTGAGTAAATGGATTTAAGTTTTAAGCAAAGTAGATTTCTTAAATAAGGAAGATTTATAAAATGGATTTGCTTATTACAGGAAGCGAACTTGATTTGATGTTATTTAAGAAGTTGTTTAAACATGAAAGGTTTATAAAGAAGCTTTATAAATGATTTTGGGGTATTTATTAAAGAAGTTTTAGAAAATGATTTGGATATTCATAAAGGGAATTTATAAAAAGGTTTGGATATTTATAAGAAATTTATATAAAATGTTTGGATAATTATAAAAGCAATATATATAAATGATTTTGAATATTTATAAAAGTGTTTGATAAATGAATTTGGAAGTTTGGAAAGTATTTTGAAATGGATTTGGATTTCAAGTAAAAGAGATTTCATGAATGAAATGGATTTTGATTAAAAAGGATTTATCGAAAAGAAATATAAAAAGAATTTGAGATTTGGGTTTCTCTAAACTGACCTTTTAAAAATGGTGGTATGGAATATCCATTCCACAGTTAACACCGAGGGAATAGTGTTTAAGGTTGTCCTTACCTCTAGTTTAAACAATATTTGTTTAATCCTTTTTAACAAGATCTGGAAGTAAGAAGTTATTCGCAAATGTTTTGTGAGTATACTTATGTCAGAGATAAGTTTATGGATGTTTTAGACAAACATTTTGAAAAGAGAGTTATTAAATAAACATTTGTTTTGAGGCTTAGTGGTTGCTATGGATAAATAAATTTCAAATGGAATTGGTTGTTGTTTGTTGGTTTGATAGTCAAATAACCGACTATCAAATAGGGACCCAAAACGTAACTTTGGAAATATCTAGGAGAAACACGTGAGTTATATGGCACAGTCATCTCCGATGATGCTGTACTACGCGTATAAATCTCGTTTTGTTCTCCTAGGACAAATGATAAGGAAATCCATCAAATAGCGGTTAGGAGGTGACCTCCGCTCTTATCGTTGACTGTTCCTAAAGAATCGGGGTTGACTTTACCGAAAGCTATCGAATGTTGTTTCGAAGAGGCCTGGATCGGATATGTTATCCAAAAACCACTTCGATCCAACTCAAGTGTTTGAAGTAAAGACATCTTGAAGATGATGGAATTGAAGACGGGGCTCTTTGAAGTGCAAGGGTTGCTTGCTACTAATCCCGACGATGATTCCAAAACGGATGTAGTAGAGGTAGTGCCTTCAGTTTGTCCATCTCCTGGACAACTTACATGGATGAATGATGACATTACATTATTGCCTGAAGGGTAGTGTTAGCATTCCAAGTGGAAAGTTCTATATAAAGGTAAAACATAGCCTCAAACCTCATCAACCGAGAAATAACAAAAACCGAGCATGCAATAGAGCCATGTGTGTTGCTCCCATTAGGGTATGGTCATTCCAAGTCTAGATCGATTACTATATACTCATGTATGCTTGGGGCCCAAAGTGGGGTAATCATATTCAATACTACTAATCAAGTGGTAAGCCAATCCTATGTGGCAGGGGTACAAGATGTTCTTGTCAGACCCCGATGCATTTTATCTAGAGATGTACCATTGGATGGTAGTTCCTTACCTTGTCATAGCATGGAATCCATTCTCCAATACGTGCCTTACGGTTTAGATGTACCCAACTATGTTGAAATGTGAGATGCAAACATTTCAGCTATGTTCATATTTTACTTTGACCCCTAGACATTAATATAATATCACTAGATTTTATATACAAATGTTTTGGTTATTGTAAGGTAAAAACTCATTCGTGTTTATGTGTGATATGGTCTTATGGGATGTCTTTGATTCAAAGGTTTTTCATAAAGTTAAAAACTTATGCTTTACTCACACCAGACCCATGTCTGACCTGGAGTTTTCTTTTCTTTTCCTAAACTCTTGGGTGCTCAAATTTGAATAGGTAGCCATGTAGTTCAGGTTTTTCCGCAGATTCATCTTGAAGGAGCTTGGAGAAGATGGCTTCATCGATAGCTAGATTTTCTTTGTTTTCTGCTGTATTACATGTATATTGTATATGTTAGGTAGGGACAGGTTGTTATAACTGTCCTAGGGTAGAATTTGTATTAATATGACTCTAATGTAACATTTTGAAATGACTATAATATATTGTGTTGAGTAATATATATTGTTCCGTTGCGTTTTGAGATTCTGTGTTGTTTAGTTTCTTCACTTCTATCTTTTCTTGTCTTTTCTTTTCTTTTACCCTTAATGGATCGTCTTTCGAAGTAAGAAAGATGGTTCGTTACACTTGTCGAGGCAAGTTGAAGTCGTCAAGCATGCATTCATATCAGCTCTTGGTTTAGTCATTGACATCATTGAGGATTCGAGGCAGTATGCAAGTCAAAAAAGGCCGATGTTCAAGTCAATATGCACGGTAATAGTCAAATCACAAGTTAAAGGAAATTTAATATGCTATGCAAGTCACAAGTCCAAGTAAATCAATGTGCAAAGTCAAATGAATATGCAAGTCATAGTCCAAATCGAGTCAAAAGGTTACGTCCTTGTTTAATTTCTAAATCCTTATGTGTACAATTGTTCAAGTGTTACAATAGGCAAAATCCCCAAATCAATTTAGGGTTTACAAAATTTAAAAAGTAAGAAATGAGAAGAGAGAATTCAGTCCCTTCCACGAAGCCTTTAGGCCCATATTTATAGGGTTCGGCAAGTGGCAGGCTTCGACATCAATTGGCTTCGGCATTAGCAGCGTCGTCGAACATCAAGGTTGATACTTTATAGGCTTCGACATTAGCAGCATCGTCGAACATCAAGGCCAGCATTCTTGTGTTCACATGGTTAAACTTCGGCATTGGTTAAATAGGGTTGATATTCTGCATCTCTAAACTTGGCATTGATAGTCACTTCTTCGTTGATCAACTTTCATTACCACCACATATTATCATTGATGAAAGATGGCATTAGTAAAAGCGGCTTCGACAACCCTTTGGGATGTATTGATGTTTCTTGGCATGGCTAATGAATATTGGCGATGACGACTCCATATCTTGAGACCTTCTATAATTGATGGTTGGTGGCATTGAACAGCGGTGACATTGATGACCCCCATTGTCGATATTCAGTAGATTACAAAATGTGGTATTAACAGCACTTGTGGACATTTACGGCGGCAATCATCAACATCGCATATGTAGATGTATGTTGTCTCCAAAGCATGTTCATAAGAGTCAATGCTGTAGTAGTATCGAACTTCAGCAACATTTATAACTTGTGCTTCCCTTAATAAGGCAGTTTCGATGGGCAGCGACGTTGGGATGGAAAACGCTATCAGTACTTAATAACTCTGATCACAAGCAGCATTAAGAATGGTTGACATTGGCAACATCGACATTGATAGGATATGACTTCATTCAACATTGCTTCGGAAATCATGAGCCTCGACGTTAATGCCCAATGGTTGTTGGAATGCGGTAGCATAGTATTACTTAATAGACATAGCAAAAGATCGGTTCTTCCTTAGGAAAGACGAAGTCGATGCCCCAGAGCACCGTGCCTTGTTGGTGCTAATGGACTTCGCATGATGTCACTATTCTTTGGCTTCACTTATCATAGCTTTCACATCAATGATTCTCGACGTTATTTCTTTGAACATCTTCGACGACGATGATAGTAGGAACAATAAACATTTCAAAAACATTGGAATTTAAGTCCTTAAATTCTCAGCTTAAATCCTTTTTTATTTATAAACTTTATTTGTAAACTATATGTATAAAATTTCATTTCACAAATGTATATCTTTGTTTAGATTAAAATAAACAACTTTTATTAAAATCAAATTTTACCCAATGTTATCCCCGAACGCATTCAAACTACGAAACTTAATTCACAAGGTATTAGTATTTAATTTAATCAAACAATAAATGCCCATAAAATGGCCGAGCACAACTAATCAACCAATAAATGATAATAACTGAATATTATCATCTCCTAACAAACAGAACCATAATAAATTACTATGTCAATTTATGAAAATTATTCCTTTATATATAAAACATAAAATCTAGGTAAAATTATTTCATTTACCAATTTCAAAACAATACTGTGTTGATTTGTTTGGTTCAAGTGTTTAGAAACCCCTATCATACAATTGTACCTTCTGTATCGACCAGAATTCATAAACCACTCAACTGATAAATCAAAACAATACAAAGCATTTTTATAGCACCAATAAATATACGCACTTATATATATGCACTCAAACTCATTCTATGGTATTACTAACCTTATCTCTAATGAGTCTACCCCACCAAAGCCTAGGTATTTGCTCAACCTAAGCTCTGATACCACGTGTAACGATCCACCTTTTTGACCCTTAAAAGTCCATACTAATACATTCACGGTATTTACGTGCCAAACATCCAAGTGCCGGAAAAACAGATTGTTGGAGGGAAAGAAAGAAAAGACAGAACAGAATCTCACATCATGATGAGTAATATATAATATACGACGGATCTTTACAAAAGAAAAGTGTAATATGCATGCATTAATCAGAGTAACTATCTATCATCAGCCCGGACAGTTATACAACATGTCCTTACAAATTCTAATAAATATAAACAACCAACACAGCGAAAATAAAATATACATGAAAACATCTTGAATGCATCCAGTTCATCTCGTGAAGCTCCAAAGCATCCAAACTAAATCTGAAAAACATACTCGGTCTGACCCGAGCATTATAAGAAACGCCTTAATGTTATAAAACCTTTCAAAATAAAGGTATCCTGTAAGACCACGTTGTACATAAAACGAACGGGTTTTTACCTTATGATAAATAAACCATTTCAGATAGAAAACCTTGTGATATTATAATAATGTCTATGGTTTAAAATAAATATTGAATCATAGCCAAAATATTTACATTACTTACATTCCAGCATACATAGTATACATTCAAGTCCGAAAGGCACGTATTGGAGAATGGATTCCATACATGACAAGGTAATGGTCTACCTTCCGTACAGTACACCTCCAGAGAAAATCTACAGAGGCTACATTAATTTGCGCCTCTACTACTCAGGACCGGCCTACTCCTTCCTGATCAGTACTGAATGTACTCACCGGCCCTCCTCGGTTGTCAACTTAACAAATCATTTTCGTGGCCACAAGCATTCATAATTGAAAATGTCGATGTAGATACAAGTGATGATCATACCCTAATGGGAGTGACCCACTTAGCCCTGCGGTACGTCCTTGCTTTTTGCATTACCGATTGTGAGCTCTGAAGCTACGTTTTACCTTTAATATAGCAATCGCACTTAGAATGCTAACACTGCCCTCCAAACAACAATGCAACGCCAGTATTTATTCACACAAGTTGTTTAAGACATGAACCAGCAGAAGATACTACTTCTACTACATCCGTTTTGGAATCTCCCTTAGGATTAGTAGCAAGTAGCTCTTGCACTTCAAATAGCTCCATCATCGATCAACTTTAGGATTTCTTCAATTCGAAACCTTATGTCGGTTCGAAGTGGTTTTCAAATAATATATCCAATCCCGGTCTCTCCGAACCAACAACAATAGTTTTAAAACTGGCCATGATCTGATAATCGATTATTTAACTATCAAATAAACAAACAGTCAAATCAACGATTTAATTCCATAAGGAAACCAACATCGGTTAAGCACATAAGCAGCCACTAAGCCTCGTTAATTAATCCTTTCATTAATTAAAATCACTTTTCAAATATTTGTATCAATATCCTTTTACAAAAGATATATTCACAAACCCTTTCTACTCTTTTAAATACTTGAAAATATTCATATATTTATCTTAACTGTATAAGTATACTCACAAAACATTTTAGTTTTAATACTCGGAAAATATTTCCATATACATATCTCAACACTATTAGTATATTCACAAAACACCACATTTTCAATACTTAGAAACTGTACTCGTATACTTATCTTAATGGTATAAGTATATTCACAAATCATAAGAAAGATTTCATTTCAAAAACCATACTTAATTGGGTTAAAACAAATGTCATTTGAAAATATTGGTAATAATAAACCCAAAATACTTTTTGGTATAAGTAAACGGATCGTATACAAATTAGACCAAATATACTTAACACCAGATTTCAAACAGTACTATTCTTTGATAACAATGTTGTCCGACAAGTTAGCATACTAACCATACCTCAACATACATTCTTACTTCTCGAGGTAGAAACGAGTTTTCATATCTCAGAATTTGGTGTTAAGTATGAAAAGAATACTTTCCATACCACCGTAATTTAAATTGATCATTCATGGAAATCAAATTTCATTCCATTTGTAAGACTTTGTTTTATGTATCTCTTTTGTATTTACAAACTCCATTTATAAATTCCTTTATAAAACTTCATTTATAATATTCCTTTTATAAATCTCAAAGCATAAATATAAAACTCATTTTACAAATCTCGAAATACAATTATAAATCCCATTTTATAAATACTTCACTTACAAATTTGTTTTATAAGTGTGATTTAGTTTCCAATTTATCAAAATGATATTAATTCCCTTTTATACAATATCATTTATAAATTCATTCATTTTATCTATAAAATACCATTTATATAACTATTCTTTTATTTATAAAATAACATTTATAAAACTACTCTTTTATTTATAAAAATAACATTTATAAAACTATTTGTATACAATATTTTATATAATGTATTTCATACATACTTATTCCAAAATTATTTTCTTTTAAAAAAACAAAATCACTTCATTATAAAAGATAAATTCCCCTTTAAAATAAACATTTATTATTATAATAACTTTCTGTATAATAAATATTTTCCAAAATAATTTTAAATTTTTTTACATCTTTACTACTAATAAAGAGAATTCATTGAATAGAATTACTCGGTGTCTTTTTGAAATTCCAAATATACCCTTTTACATCTCATAGAGAAATAGTATTCAAATATGAGAATATAGCCTGTTATTTTCTAAGTACAACTGTCAGTTCCCAAGGAGAACTACAGTGTGAGTTCAGAAGATGAAGTATCCGAGTGTTCCATATTGTCCGTAATTTAGGTGGGAGTTAATCTGTCGAAGTCTCGCCGGATTCCGAGTTAGTATGAAGAAAATATAGCAGTCCGAACAAAAACAATAGCGGCTTCTGCACTAGGCGGAGTTCAAATACGGGGATGTGGTAGCCTATTATTTTCTAAGTACAACTGTCAGTCCCCATGGAGAACTACAATGTGCGTTCACAGGATGAAGTATACGAGTGTTCCATATTGTCCATAATTTAGGTGGGAGTTAATCGGTCGAAGTCTCGCCGGATTCTGAGTTAGTATGAAGAAAATATTGCAGTCTGAACAAAAAAAATAGCGGCTTCTACACTAGGCGGAGTTCAAATATGGGGATGTGGTATCCTGTTATTTTCTAAGTATAACTGTCAATGCCCATGGAGAACTACAGTGTGCGTTCACAAGATGAAGTATCCGAGTGTTCCATATTGTCCGTAATTTAGGTGGGAGTTAATTGGTTGAAGTCTCACCAGATTCTGAATTAGTATGAAGAAGTTATTGCAGTTTGAACAAAAAAAATAGCGGCTTCTACACTAGGCGGAGTTCAAATATGGGGATGTGGTAGCCTGTTATTTTCTAAGTACAACTGTCAGTTCCTATGGAGAACTACAGTGTGAGTTCAGAAGATGAAGTATCTGAGTGTTTCATATTGTCCGTAATTTAGGTGGGAGTTAATCTGTTGAAGTCTCGCCGGATTCCGAGTTAGTATGAAGAAAATATAGCAGTCTAAACAAAAAAAATAACGGCTTCTGCACTAGGCGGAGTTCAAATACAGGGATGTGGTAACCTGTTATTTTCTAAGTACAACTGTCAGTCCCCATGGAGAACTACAATGTGCGTTCACAGGATGAAGTATCCGAGTGTTCCATATTGTCCGTAATTTTGGTGGGAGTTAATCGGTCGAAGTCTCGCCAGATTCCGAGTTAGTATGAAGAAAATATTGCAGTCTGAACAAAAAAAAATAGCGGCTTCTGCACTAGGCGGAGTTCAAATATGGGGATGTGCTATCCTGTTATTTTCTAAGTACAATTGTCATTGCCCATGGAGAACTACAGTGTGCGTTCACAAGATGAAGTATCCGAGTGTTCCATATTGTCTGTAATTTAGATGGGAGTTAATCTGTCGAAGTCTCACCGGATTCCGAGTTAGTATGAAGAAGTTATTGCAGTTTGAACAAAAAAAATAACGTCTTCTACACTAGGCGGAGTTCAAATATGAGGATGTTGTGTCATATTATTTTCTAAGTAAACTGTCAGTCCCCTTGGAGAACTACATTGTGCGTTCACAAGATGAAGTATCTGAGTGTACCATATTGTCTGTAATTTAGGTAGGAATTCATCGGTCGAAGTTTTGTCTGATTCCGAGTTAGTATGAAGAAGTTATTGTAGTCAGAACAAAAAAATAGCGGTTTCTGCCTGGGCGGTGTTCAAATGTGGGGATGCTACTATCAAATCTACTTCCACAGGTACAAATAAAAATGCATGCACATTATGGTTAAATGCAGGCCCACCTGGACATGCATATGTACTCGTATATATTAAAAAAGACTAATAAAAAGGTTGAAATAAAAAAAAGAAGCTCAAAACATTTTCTGAATAAAATGGCATAGAAAATTCCCAAAATCACATTCAGAATCATTCTCCGACTCAAAACCATTTCCAAATCAAAACAGAAATTAATAGTATTTCAAAATACTATAATGTGGCTCATAGATACCATAGCGCTTAACCGATACTATTACTACTTTAAAAGGTTCAACTTTTAAACATATATCAATGTCACATCCTTGACATTCAACAAATTATATAACAGGTGTATAACATTCCAGAATCAGTCATTCACAGAATTGAAAAATTATGTGCCAATTTCATTTGGAAGGGAAAAATCCATATAGTCTCATGGGATACAGTTTGCAAACCAAAAAAGGCTGGTGGGTTGGGTTTAAGAAGTATTAAAGATTTAAAAGAAGCCTGCAATATGAAACTTTTTTGGAGATTTGTGGAAAGAAAGTCTTTATGGTCAAAGTGGATGAAAAGGAAATATGTCAAAAACAAAAATTTCTAGACCATGCTAGTTGAAAACCACAACTCTCACTCTTGGAAAAGCATTTTAAAGAGCAAGAATAAATGTATCAATTTATTGGAAAGAAACTTTAAAGATGGGAAAAATACCAGCCTTTGGTTTGATCTAATCTAATTTAATTAGTTTATTAGGCTGGTCCAATCTAATTTATTTTGGAGGAGCTAATTTAAAAGTGGACGGTATTATACAAAATCACATTTGGAATGCAAGTCTTCATCCAACTACCTCACTATTTAAAAGAGCAATAGAAAGCATTGGAATAGATACAAGTTCAGCTAAAGATTGCTTGAGATGAAAACTTTCAAAAAAAAGATAAATTCTCTTTTAAATCTACTTGGGAATATATAAAAGGGTGTGAATTTGAAATAGATTGGCACACTACTATCTGGAATGAGGCTAATTGTCCAAAAATGGCACATTGTGCCTATTTTGCTTTGTTAAACAAGCTACCAACCAAAGATAGATGCAAAAAATGGAGCAAAAATAATGAAATCAAATGTCTTTTATGCAAAATAGAAAATGAAACAACTGAACACTTAGGGGTCGTTTGGTTTATTTTGTATTTTATGTTTTGAGTTTTCAACATTAATTATAAAATATGAGAAGAATGAAGGGAGGTCGGAAGGGATGAACGGAAGATTGGAGGGGACCACGAAGTGGATGAAGGAACGACGGAAGGATGAATTATTGCTCGTGCTTCCATTTTTCTCAAAACACGAAAATGAAAAAAAGTTGTTTTCTATTTTGTGTGTTAAATTCGTTTTCTAAAATAACCATTTTTCATAATATACATGCGTTGTTCGTATTTTTGTATAGACGAAAACTCAAAACTAAAAACGTTAAACCAAACATAGCCTTATTTTTGACTGCAATTACTCAAGGTACATCTGGTTTATTGCTAAAAATAAGCTTAATTTCATCCAAATCATCCCAATGCAAAACATCAAAGACAATATTCAATATAGACAGCAAAGATTCAAATTCAAAACAAAAGAATTCAACAAAGCTAGCATCATGCTAACTACTGCAATATATTATATATGGAAAGAAAGAAATACTAGGTTGCATTCAAAAAAGGAAATAGAAGTCATTCAATTATGGAAATGCATAGAAAAAGAATACCACATTCTAAATCAAAAGGCAAGCAAGAATATTACACCGTATCATCAGCCAAATTCGGATGACAAAGATCAGGATGATTTTGAAAGCAGTGTAGAAGCATACTTATAGGGTGGGAAAGTCATGAACGACATTTCCCATAGTATACATTACCATAATACCAACATCTAGTTTCACAAGAGGGAGTCTAGCAACTTCATAAGCTCAATTTCAGGAGGCGGCCATTCCAGCTCCAATACTAGGAGCGTCCCCTGCAAGGGAAGGAATCAAAGCTCTATTTTAGATAATACTCCCTATAATCATAATAAAAGTAATTTTACAAATGATGTTTTACCTAATATTAGCAGGAGCTACCGCACTACATGCAAAGACTCAATGAAGCAGAAGTTCCCCCTGAATCAAAGAAATACAAAGCAGTCAGATCACAACTTGCAAAGAATTGGCAATTTTCATTACATCAGCAAGCTTAACGACAACATTTATATAAGCTTGCAAAGAAGCTTATATAACAATGCATGATGGAGAAATCATTGTACACCTTGGTGGGATCTATTCGTATTCAATCTTCTAAACAATGATTTCTCCATCATGCATTGTTATATAAGCTTCTTCAAGAAGCTCTGCATTTGCTTTGATTTCAACAAGAATTCTTGCATAGCTTAATCTTGTTTCTTTTGTTGTCGATTCATCAAGTTTTAAAGGAACCCCTACTACACTTGCTATTGCTCCAAAAGCTTCTTTGTCCCATAATTTCAAACTTAATTCAGTAAACCTTATCCAGACTAGTATGGTGGATAGCAGATCTCTGTCAGAAGCTATTTTTTTGCTCCATTTTTCAAGATGATTAATTTTCCATTGATAAAATATGGTCCTCCATTAACTGCTTTTTCACAATCACTATCAACGGCAAATTTAATTATAAAGAATCCATCGTTTCTTGTGTAAATTTCAAAGTTACCTATGTGATTTCATGTTCTTTGCACAAATGCTTTAAAATGATGATAAAAGGGCATGATACTATACACATAAGCTATCATCGAGCAGCCCCACTTGGTCTATGTTCTTCTGTTAACCCCTTCCTTCATTACAACCATTATCTTATTATTAATGGTTATAGGTGCTTGATATTTCAAATCAAAATCATGGATGAGACCACCTTCTCTGATCAAATCTGCCCAAGAAGACGCTTTTTGTGAGAGTGACCCTTTATTGTGCCCCTGTATTGCAACTACTCCATTGCTATTTATTCTGTAATATAGTTGCAGGATTGAAAGTGTTCTAAGATTTTTGGTTTGTATTATTCTTGTAATTGCTGCTTCTTGAATCTCTATAACCATCAATAAATGACCGTGGTTGCTTCTTGGAGCGGTATTGGGTTAGATTTGATTGAGGAAGTGCTTTCTCCCTATTCCGACGGTTCCTAACTAGTTGGAACCCCTCACTGTCGATTTCAGGTTGCGACTCCTTGGGGGTGAGAAAGAAGAATGGGGAAAGAGAGGAGGAGGCTCGAGCATAATAGAATTAGAGGCCTTTGCAATCTGATTAGAGCTGATAGCCATTTTCTTGTTTTCTTGATTTGATGAGTAAAGTTACTCTTGGAAACTTTTCTTCAGACAATATGACTTTTGGAAACTTGGATGGGATCTGTCTCTAAAAAGGACAAATTTCCAAATTAGGCCCTAAAAATACTCTATTTCAACATTAGGCCTCATTTCAGACTTATTACAAAAATATGTCTCGGTTTATTTACTTTACCATTTTATACATACGTAATCCAAATATGTGCAAGTATAGAAAAAGTTTCAAAAATTATATTTGCGCATTCCAAAAATGCGCAAGCATAATTTTTTGATTTTTTTAAAATAAAACTTGCGCAATCCAAATTTGCGCAAGTATAATTTTTTTTAAGCAAAAATACACTTGCGCAATCCATATATGCGCAAAACAAGACCTATTTTTATAATAAGTTTCTATTCAGGTCTAAAGTTGAAATATGTTTTTTGTTGGGGCTTAATTTGGAAATTTGTCCTTCTAAAAAAGATCAATATGTGATCACTTGGTGTTCCTTTAAATAACTTGGAGAAAAATAACTTTCTTGCTTTTTAAAAGCAAAATTGAAAATGTCAATTTTGGTATGGAGAAACAAAAGACTTTCAATGCTTATTTTTGACTCTATTTGAAAGAAAATATTTCAACAAAACTTAAGAATGCATTTTTGAAAATAAAAAAATAATTAAAGAAAAGGTAAAATCTCTTTTACTTTCATTGCCAAATATTGGTTTAGGGAATCAGATAGGACTTGGATAAACAATTCTTGATATAAGTGTTGAGTTCAATGTGTATTGCATCATAGAAAAAAGAAAGGACAAATTTTCAAAAGAGACCAGTTTTCAAAAGTATTGGCATAAATAGGCTACTTTGAAAGCTATTTGCAATTGTAGGCTAGATTTGGCCAGCTCAGCGATGAGCTAGCCATTTTTTTTAAAAATAATACGGGGCGCATTTGCGAAATGCGCCCCTTATAATTTACACTGGCGCATCTGTCAAACGCGCTAGTGTAAATTTTTCAATCTAACACAAACAGAAAGCAGAAACTACTTATTTGTTTCACAACATATTCGAGCTACAAAATCCAATTTCGTACCTTTCTTCCATTCACCTCAAAAATTCATCAAAATCTCCTTAAAATCTCAAAATATACAAGGATTACTAGTCGGATTACTTCTATTAGCTATTTGGCATCAATTTGAAGGTAAAATTCTAGGTTAAACTCAAACCCTAGCTCAATTTTTAGGTATTTTCATATTCTACATTTCACATATCTATCCTTTCATTTTTATGCTTTATTATGTCATTAGTATTTGTTTAGCAATTGATTGTTCTAAAATTAATTATGTTTTCCTTTTTAGAAGTATGTCGGATTTCATCCCAATTATTTGCTACTTTAATGGAAATTGACTATCAAAGAAAACAATACACCGGTATATGTTGGTGGTAAACAAAAAGGTTCAAAGGTTAAAATTTTTTGCTCCTATCATGAACTAAAAGAAATGTTGTATAGGGTTACAAAAATTGATTCACAAGAGTATGATGTAAAACTAGTAAGCAAGTGGGTAATGGATTCTGGATCTTCTGCTATCGACGTAAATGGTGATGAAGATGTCGATGCTATGTTTTCCGTTAATATGAAAGTGATTGAATTATTTGTAATAAAAGAGGAGTTGAGACATTTTGAAGATGCAATTACTACTAATTTGAACCAACATTCTACTCAAATTCTTGGTACCATTCCGAGTTATCCTTATTAGAGCAATCCAAGTCCAGTATTTCCTACTTGTGTGAATACAAAGTAAGTAATTTGTTAAAGTATTTCCTACTTGTTGTATGTAGTAGAAAAGTAGCAGCACCAAATTGTCTCAGGTAGTAGAAAAATTGCAGCAGCAGGTCTCTATTGGATGACAGAATTGCCAGGGCGCATTTCGCAGGTGTACCAATGTAATTTTGTATAGGCGCACTTCTAAAATGCTCCCCGTGCTGTGTATCTACAAAGGCAGACAGCCTTACTTCCTCACTTCACTCTATTCCATCCTTTCACTCAAAATCCTTAAAACCCAAAATTTTCTAAATTCTCAACCCCAACATCAATTGAAATTATTTCTTCGTCGAATCTGCTAAAAATGAAAGGATCGTCATCATCTTCTCAAGTTAGAGGTATAATCTTCAACTTAGAAGTATACACCTTTGTTTGTTTATTGGAATTTTGTTTGTTCAAAATATGCTATTTGTCACAAGAATTTTGTTCAAATTAGAAGTATACACCTTTGTTACAAGTAATTTGTTCAAATATAGGAATTTAGCTTGTACATAGACTTTACGAATTGAATTGAATTTATCTTGATTGAATTGAATTTATCTTGTTCAAATTTTGTTTGTTCATTGACCAAATTTAGTTTTGTATCTTCAAAATGAACATCGAAGCAATTACATTCAATTACATCGAAGCAATTACATTCAAAAATTGTTCATCTTTAGTTTGTTCATTGACCACATTTATTTTGTTCAAGTATGATCTTTCATTGGAATTTAGTTTGTTCAAATTTAGTTTGTTACAAGTAATTTGTTCAAATTTGTATTCAATTGCATGATATTCACACTGAACATTTTTTTCTTATAGAGTTGGTACCCGGTCCCATGAATGCAAGTGTTTTGTATATTCATAATGAACATCGAAGCAATTACATTCAATTACATCGAAGCAATTACATTCAAAAATTGTTCATCTTTAGTTTGTTCATTGACCACATTTATTTTGTTCAAGTATGATCTTCATCGGAATTTAGTTTGTTCAAATTTAGTTTGTTACAAGTAATTTGTTCAAATTTGTATTCAATTGCATGATATTCACACTGAACATTTTTTTTATAGAGTTGGTACCTGGTCCCATGAATGCAAATGTTTTGTATCTTCAAAATGAACATCGAAGCAATTACATTCAATTACATCGAAGCAATTACATTCAAAAATTGTTCATCTTTAGTTTGTACATTGACCACATTTATTTTGTTCAAGTATGATCTTCATTGGAATTTAGTTTGTTCAAATTTAGTTTGTTACAAGTAATTTGTTCAAATTTGTATTCAATTGCATGATATTCACACTGAACATTTTTTCTTATAGAGTTGGTACCCGATCCCGTGAATGCAAGTGTTTTGTATCTTCAAAATGAACATCGAAGCAATAATAGGAACTTGATGCAGGTATTTTTTTTAAAACATCTATGCTTACATTAGAATGTTTTTATTTGGTTACTAATTCCACTTTTTTTTCTTTTGTTCATTTTTGAATGTGTAGAGTGATGAGCCACTTGAGTGTCATGATCATTCAAGCAAATTAAAATTCATCAAGTCTAATACTCCAAGAGTTCAACTTGCATTACAAAGAGCGAGATTCAGGGAAATATCTAGATTGGGCTTTTTCAAAATATATCATGTGCTAGTTACTTCATTAGTATATAGATGGGGACCCGAGACTTCAACCTTCCATTTTCCTACTGGTGAAATTACCATCACATTAGCAGATGTTAGTTGTCTTCTAGGTGTTACAGTAAAAGGAAATCCTGTTACTATTAGACAGCTAAGTAATTACGAAGATATTTGTCAACAGTGTTTAGGTGTGGTTCCACCTCGAAGTGGGATAAGAGGTGCAACAGTTAAGTTGACATGGTCTCACGATATGTTTGCAGATGAGCCATCACCGGATGCTTCAAATGTAGAAATTGAATATCATGCGAGAGCTGTTATTCTACATTTGATATATTATCGTCTATTTCCTGATCATTCTAAAGGACGACTAAACCTTTTTTGGTTATTGTTTTTGCGAAATTTGGATGAGTGTGCATGATATTCTTGGGGCAGTGCTATATTGGCAACATTATATAATGAGTTAACAAATGTTGCACTCATGAAATCCAAATCGATAGCTGGTTGTCTCTCGCTTTTACAGGTATGTAATGCATAGATATATTTGTTATAAACTCATATATGATATTTAATTCTAATGTATTCAAATTTTTGAATGATTTTATAGCTTTGGGCATGGACACATCTTCCCATTGGTCGTCCAAATGTGACTTCATCTATGCAGATCGACATAACATTGCCATATAGTGCAAGGTAGTTAATTTCCAACTACATTTACATGTGTGTATTTTTGTACTAATAAAACTCTAATTGTATAACTATTTATATAGGTGGTTTGATTCAAGGAGTTGGATTGAGTCTCCAAAGCAGGTGGCCACTTACTATCACGGCCAGCTCGACATGTTAACAGATGAAGCTGTTATATGGAGTCCGTACACACAGGATGTGCTAGTCGATCTTCCATAGATATGTCTAAGTGGGATGCATAGTTGGCTTTGTAAGACACCTATTATATGCATGCGAGATGTAGAAATGTATAATCCTGATCGAGTGATGCGACAGTTTGGTCTTCATCAACACATACCTGATCCATGCGAACCAAAGTCGGATTTGGAGTTTGCTATCGTCCAGTGGAACGATAGACATAACTGTATCGTACACCAACAGTTTCCTACCATTCCTATTTCGAGATACATGACTTGGTACTGGTCGATTACTTGAAGATTCATTGTTGCAGATCGGACTTCTCACGAACGAACATACACCGCTCGTGCACCGCTTGAGCGAGATGTGGTAAATCTTCACATTATCGTGATATTTTTAGTTTGTTCACTTGAATTATGTTTCTAATTTTGAATAAATAACTACAACTTGTAGGTCGATGTACTAGAGACCGTAGGAAGAGGGTTGGACGATATTGGACATAATAGAGTATCCGAACGAGAAGTCCAACCACGGTGTCTTGATTTTAAGAAACTTATTGACACACTCTGTAACGATACGAATTTTTCGCATTCGAAAATCGACATCCATACTTTACATCGTACTCGAATGCCATAGATTCGACCGTTCAAATCCGAGTCGCCGGAGCTTATAACACAATTAAGCAAATAACACAACGGAAGAAAAAGAATAATACATTGATATACAATATCTGATACAACAGAGTGATACAATGAATATCAATATACATCAGAGATATGATACAAGAAATAGCAGCGGAAAGAAAATAGATAACACCAGCAGCAGATAGAATGTCTCCAATAGAATGCTCCAAGGTAAGCAACGTCAATCCATGAACTCCAAGGACTGAACTAGCTCCAGATAATCTACTCAACCTGAATATCTGAGAAAACCCAACTCTAGACTGCCCGTGTGGAAAATTGTGGACACCCGGAGTTTAGGAAGGGAACAATAAACTCCGGATCAGTCATGGGACTGGTGTGAGCAACAAAAACAGTTTATCTTTAATACAAGCAACAAAGGCTTTTAAACATTGAAACCCGCAATGCTTTTCGAAAATGAAACTACCATAAGGCCTCC
Source organism: Allium fistulosum (assembly GCA_030737815.1). Taxonomy (NCBI): domain Eukaryota; kingdom Viridiplantae; phylum Streptophyta; class Magnoliopsida; order Asparagales; family Amaryllidaceae; genus Allium; species Allium fistulosum. The sequence goes on along the minus strand of CM060902.1, from coordinate 1,125,257,159 downwards.
CACCACACACACAATGCAATCGCAGAATTGGAGGAGATTTCTCCTTATGATAGTCAAACATGCTTACTACGCAAAATCAAAACTCTTTTGATATTATTACTAGTGCATAGTGTAGAAAAACATTTCGAAAATATAATATAAATCTTAGCCAGCATACAACCATTATTGTATGCCTACTATAGCTACTACGTTCAATAGCAGGTTACCGCCACATTCCATAGCAGGTAATACAACTAAAACCGTACAGGGTTCGTATTGTTTCTTTGGATTTCCAACAAATGATCAGGCTAAGGAACTTCCTTACCGAAAAGGGAACGCCTCTGGAAAGACACCCCAAGAACCTAACCGGATCTCTGCAAACAAAAGGCCGACGCTACCTTACGCTGTACAGCTGTAACTAGGTAACTAACACACGAGTCATGTCATCCCCCGATCGTCACCGACCTTTATCCGAGGTACCTCGATCATAAAGCAACAACCACAAAGTATAATAACTGTGCAACATCCACATAGGTAAAATATCTGGGCTCCATACCATGATATCACCTTTTATCCAGAAGGAAATGACATACCCTAGGGGCGCTACCCCTACAAACCTTTGTCGCAACATTCCCGTTTCGACCATTACCGGATTGTGAGGCTCGACGAAGTCTCGTCCACAAAGCAACGCTTTTTCACAAAGCCACGCTTTTTCACAAAGCAACGCTTTTCCACAAAGCCACGCTTTGATCAACAAATGATCATCAGCACTTCGTATGCCACATTACCAAATTGGGAATGTATCACTAGTAACCATCAACTACATAACCTCTGAGCTCATACGTCTCAGAGAAGGGTGTTAAGCTAAGAGAATAAATTCTCCGCCACCAACAGAAATGTATTTGATAGAAACCAGCTTTACATCTCAAAGTGTAATGTCAGACACACATCCATACAAGTCTATTCCGGGTTCGAACAGAACCGAAGGCACTTCCAAAGAAGCCCTTGCAAATCCGGATAATTTCTAATCACGTCCGGACTTCCCATCACAAAGGGTGATAAAATCTCTATACCGGGGACCAGTCGGTGCAGAGACATTCGACGAGTTGTCCTTTCGTTTTTGAAAATATCCGGTCTTCACCACCGGTCTTCAAATGCAGTCCATATATGACGTATCACTATCCGGAATGGGTTATATGACTCAAAGGTCCTCTCCCGGCTAAACCGAATAACGAGCGCAATTAAAAATCATATGGATACTGGGGTCTCAGTTAAATTACAGCTTAAAGCCCAAAACTTTTCATTTGAATGGTTAAAACAAATTACCATTTCCAATCTTTTAAACAAAAAAAGATTTATTTCAACAACCTTCATTGGTTTAAACAATTTCCACACTTTTAATCTTTTAAACAAAAAGATTCAATTCACAAAGTTCACCCCGTTCACAAAGATTCATTCATGGATTTCAAAACAATTTCCATTTCAATTGGATTAACTCGTTAAATCTTTAAATCAAGATTTAACTTATAGCTTTCAAAACAATTCCATTTCAAGTTGGATTAACTCGTTCGGTCTTTGAATCAAAGACTCATTTCATAAATTTCAAAACATTTCAATTCTATTTCAAACTTGAAATTCTTTCAACACAAATTGGAAGTTCATTACTTATGTGAAAGCTTTTACTATTTGAAAACAAATAGTTTCATTTCATAAAAATCTAGTTATATTTACACGAGTCAAAACCCTTGAATTAAATTCAAATTCCCAAATCAATACTTTAAAATGGTTTAACCCATATATAACTTATACAGCATCTTTAATCCCTAGTTTCAAATCACAGAATTCAATTTCAAACTTGAATTCAAATTTAAATCAAATTATTTAAATTTCAAAACTCGATTAAGTTATTCAAAATAACTTTTATCTTTGAAATTCCATTTCAAAAGCTTTTCACTTTAAACCCAAGTTTCTAATTTCAAAATCAATTGAAATTAAAATTTCAATTTCAAAAACATTAATTTTAAATCATATGTGATTTAACCGATTTCCACGTGAAATCCATATTTTTGTGTGTAAGAGTGTGGTCCAGGGGTTTCACACACAATAGTGCACAACATCAATCATCACAGATATATCGATAAGCGGTATAATCAATAACGCTTATCTTCATTCACGGATTCATAGATAAAGTAAATTTATCAGTCACAAAGATTCATCATTACAATTCGATGTGGGTTTCGGATAACCAACTGGAATCCGACTCCCTATCGCATCGAAATTCAAGTGCCGTTTACGGGCCAAAGGTTTGCATATTCATATAGTAATATATCACAGAAATAGAAATTTCAGATCACAGCATAAATCAGGGTATATCACAAAACATCATCCAATTAATTACATCCATTAATTATTCATCAATTACTTTCCTAAGTAATTATATCTTCCAATTATCAAGTGATTAATCCAAATTAATTATACTTAATTAATTAACTCAAATTAATCAATTACTCAATTAACTAAAGTGAGAAATTAATTTCTTACTTAATTCCCATTAAGTAATTACACTTAAACATTTACAATGTTGATTATCAAATTAATCTAGTTAATGACCTTCATTAACATTTATTTAATTTCTAAAATAATAACTTACAATTTCCTCATTTTTAATTATAAGTTCAATTAACCATTCATTAATTAATTAATGTCAAATCTAAGATTCTTAATTACATATTAATTTCTTAACTCATTATTTACTTTAATTAATACATTTCAACTTATAATTACTAATTTAATCAATACAAATTATCGATTATCATTCTAATTATTCTAATCTATTAAATAATAGTAAAGCGGAAGAATTTAAAGCTCTCTTATTAATTCTAGGAATTTCCTCCTCTCTCCTTAATTCTCTCCAGATATTTTATTTTCACATCCTCACAATTTATTGTTATTATAATTACTATAATGTTTTTATTGGTTCTCTCTTCTACCATTAAAATTTAATACTAATTTTTACAATTACTTACATATTTCTTCCAAGTTTTTCCTGTTATTTTTACATTTAAGTCCATATATATTAAATTTAGTTAGATGATCTTAAATTTAAGCTTTTTAAATAAATACAATTAACATATATCCATTAGTTGATCTAATAAATTTTGAAAAATAACAATTCAACGTGCGTACTGCATTCATATTGACAAAAATGATAAAACCAATTTTTTATTCAAGTCCACATAGTTTTAATTTTCCACAACTATATACAAGTCATACAATATTCTACTAATATTCTCTCATATCATTTTGCATTTAGATGCCAACATTCAATAATTTTTACAATTATTTATGGATTTCTTCTAAATTCTCCTATATTATTTTACATTCAAGTCCATATATTTGAATTTATTAATTGATCTTGAATTTAAAATTTTAAACTAAATCCACTAACAAATGTTTATCAATTGATCTAATAAATCATAAAAAATAATAATTCAATGTGTATACCGCATTTGTACTGATATAAATGGTAAAACTATTTTTTCATTCAAGTATGTATAATCTAATATTTTCATAATTATATACAAAATTATCTTTGATACTTTTACATTTTTCTACATTTAAATTCATAAAATTTCTTTCTTTCTAAAATTAGTTATTTAACACAAAGAAATATATGCATAATTTTTTCTTTCTAAAATTAGTTATTTAATGCAAAGAAATATATACATAATTTTTTCTTTTCAAAGTTGTTATTTCATTACAAACAAATATACACAAGAAAATTCTTTCCAAATTGGTGCATCGTTACAACCATATATAACGTTTTTCATTCCTAAAATCGGTACATCAAATGGACTCTTTATCATTATTAAATTATATTTTATGAAGAATAACATTACAATTAATGATAATTGATGAATGATTATATTTTGTATTATTGAGAAAAGAATAAATATTTGCAAATAGTATGTTTTTGTATAAAAAATTACAACTTGATTATTTATATTCGTAATACGAGTTAACCAATGGATAAAAATTATACCATATTTTGATTAGAAATATTTTTCTTTCATATTTTATTATCTATTTTACATAAATGTTAAATAATTTTTGAAAAGTTTTACTATAAAATAAAAATAGCAAGGCATGAAACAATGTGATTTGTAACGTTTCAGGTCTTTTTTTCACTTAATATTTCTTTTAGTAGTTAAATAAATATTTTTATAAATATGTGCTGAAAGAACTTTAAATGAATACAGATCTATTGAGTCTTTGGTGTTACACTTCTATTTTTAGGTAATTGTCGTCATTCCCTCAAGTAATATATGATATTTAATGTATAATTATTTATTTTTTAGTTAAATGTATCAAAAGCAAAATGTCAATTTCAGATTATATGTACATGAATATTTATTTATGAAATTTTATAAAAATTTAATTTCAAAATTTATTAAAAATACTTATTTTCCTTTACTTGATTAATGAATAATGAATCCTAAAAAATAATAAATTAATATATAACTCATTTTTATCAATAAAAATGATAATATAATTTTTATTCAAATATAAAAGTATACGAATCTCATAAAAAATACACACTTATAATATAGTAATTTCATTTATAATTCATTTATCTTAAATAATTCATGAGATATTGCATAATAAATTATATTCTTCAAAAATAGTTAAAATATTATTATTCTACAACATACCGTGTGCAACGCACGGGAAACACACTAGTGGTTATTGAATTTAAATCTTAATCTTTATTACTTAAAGAAGACTCATTTTTCAATATTGATTAAATTTCACTTCCATATGTTTGGAAACATTTATTTCAAATTTTCTTTTGAACTTCCATTTTAAACTCCAAGTTTAAACGATCACTAATTTAACTTAAAATCACTTTAAAACTAACTTTTTAAAAACCATTAAATTTCTAGTTAAAGCCAATCTTAGTTATGAGGAGATTTTAAATCAAATTACCTTAAGTTCAAAATATTTAAATTTATTTAAAGTATTTAAATTTTAAACTTTCTCTTCATTCCAAAAATCTGGAAATTAAACTTTAATTTAGATTCAGATAAACTTGATTTCGATTTTAAAACCAACATTATAAAACTGAGAACAAGTTTACAGGTAAGAAAAACTGGGAAACAAAACTTCCCGAGTTCACCTTATTTTACTTCGAGTAAAATATAAATTTACTCGAGCCAACAAGAATTTACGCGAGGAAAATCTCGGGCACAAGTTCGAAACCACCTAAGAAAACAGCCTCACCAGAAAAACACTCCACCGTGCACGTGCACGTCTCCAATCACCACTTCCGATCAACTACGACCATCCCCTCATGTCGGCGATCACCTCCACATCCTACCCCAAACCCCCGATCATCTCCACAGACTCGAGATCGAATTCGAGTTGCTCAAATCAAAGCCTGGAAACATTAAAAACGACCTCGCCATGAAACCTGGCAACACCCCGCGCTCGACGCTCCGACCACTGGAGGCCACACAACTCCGGCCATAGCCTCGTCCACCTCTCCTCTACCAAAACCCAAAGTCTCGTGACACTCAATCGCCTGATGGCCTCGTACGAACGAAACTTCCCAGCACACTAAAAACTAGGTTTACGAATTACAAAAGCTTGCCGCGGTCTCCTCGATGATCGAGATCGTCGCCGCCCATTTTTTCCAGCACCCACGTAGGCCCCTCCATCTCCCCGCAAAACCCCGACCGTCCTGATCACTTGGATCACCAGAAATCTCCCAATATACCATTTTCAGTTCAACAAGAACTGCTCCTTCAAACTAGTACTAAAAATCGTGGATTTAGCTTTAAAAATCATAGTTTTGTATGTAGATTCGATTTATACTCCTGAATCCTTAAAACAAGAAGTTTGTTTTTAAACTTATTTGAAGTTGTATCTAACTTTCTTGGTTTCCAGAATTAAATCTTAATATCTTTTAAACACTTAGATTACATTCAAACAAACAATACTTGTTTACATCCTAAGTTCCAACAGTTTTTAGATCAAGAGATAAAAGTTTGTTTACATATCTACATAAAAATAAACAACAGATAACAGAGCAACAGAGTAACAAATGTACATATATGCCCAGATTTGCACAAACACATATCTACAAACATATATTATCACAGAGAAAAGCAAGCTTCATATTAACTTAAGTTATAATTTATATAAAATGTTACTCACATGATATGTGAAAGAACAGAGCCTAGTTTGCTTAGCAACAGGCTTTAACATTTCAAGCTGAAGTCCTTCTTCTTGCTTCTCTGTTGTATTGGGTTGCTTGATTGAGAATGTTTGTTTAGATTTTAAAAGAAGTTTTTATCTTGGTTTTATTTAGTTTGAATGGAAAATGAAAAACTGATAAGGGAAAGTAATTTACAGAGTGAAGTATAAAACATGTTACAGGGTGCACTACTTTATACAAATCAGTGTACAAGATGTACAAATTTCAGAAATGGTTTCTTTGCTTGGTGGCTGAAATGGCATGCTTTTGTACTTAGAAAAGATATTTGTATTAGCAAGCATTTAATGCTACTATCCTTATAAATGTTATTTCCCTTACCAGCCTACAAACTTTTGATTTTTGTTGATCTTAAGTCTGCATCTTGATTTACAAGCTACATGCATACTATCTTTACTTACCAGCCTACATATCTACTAGATTTTAGTTGTACTTAAGACTGCATATCCATTTATCGTTTAATTATACAATTTTAATTCAAAAATTAATTTGATTATCAATTAAATGAAATTAAAATTCGGGGTCGTTACAGACTTCCCCCCTTAAAAGAATTTCGTCCTCGAAATTGCCAAGGAGACAAAAAGATAGATGAAGAATGTTTCATCAAATCAAACTGAACAACTATTCTGCATTCGGCTTACCAAATCAGAATATCAATAACAGATACACGAACGAATCTATTTAACAATCAACAAAATACTCGGGTTATCCAGATCTACGAAATTATGCAGGGGCATCGGTTAGTCCGAAGGGATAACTAACCATTCGTAGAACATATCCGGACCCAAAGAATAGATAGATATATGGATACGATTTCAGAACTTTCAGTTTAGAAACTAAAGTATACCTATCAACCATAGCAACCAATACATCCAAACAAACAATTTTGGTCCATCCGGAGTTTATGTCCCATATAAATATATCGAATCTCTTCCTGGATCGACCAGAAATTATCAGAGAATTGAGAAAAGATGCTGAACAAAAGAGATTGATAGAGAAAAGATTACTTCCTCGTTGTTACAGGGTATTGACCATTTATAGTCGTACTTTCCTGTCCCCTATCTCATCCTCTTCTTACACTCATACTTACTATCAGTGGATAGTAAGAGAATCTACTGAGGCATACGGATGGATATCTGAGGAATACTCATTCTAGAGTTTACTTCACTCTATCTCTAATGAGCTACTTAACGTGTTATACTCCTGAGCTAAAGTTCAACCTTAGCTCTGATACCAAATGTAACGACTGCCGTCGGCGGCGGCCACCGGTAGGCTTTGCAACCATCCCAGTCCCACCGTGGCTTACACTGGCACCTCGCATTTACTTTTACGGCCAGCCTCTCGACTGTCACGGCCTTCGCCTAACCAACCAATCCCTCTCAGGGACATGTAGGGGTAAGAGTCCCCCATTCGCCACCAAACTGTGAAGCGAGAACCCCCTATCATGCTGTAATATAGCAAATGCGATCAATTAGTTCAACCTTAGCCCTGATACCAAATGTAATGAACGAACCGTCGGAGCTTATAACACAATTAAGTAAATAACACAACGGAAGAAAAAGAATAATACATTGATATACAATATCTGATACAACAGAGTGATACAATGAATATCAATATACATCAGAGATATGATACAAGAAATAGCAGCGGAAAGAAAATAGATAACACCAGCAGCGGATAGAATGTCTCCAATAGAATGCTCCAAGGTAAGCAACGTCAATCCATGAACTCCAAGGACTGAACTAGTCCAGATAATCTACTCAACCTGAATATCTGAGAAAACCTAACTCTAGACTGCCCGTGTGGAAAATTGTGGACACTCGGAGTTTAGGAAGGGAACAATAAACTCCGGATCAGTCATGGGACTGGTGTGAGCAACAAAAACAGTTTATCTTTAATACAAGCAACAAAGGCTTTTAAACATTGAAACCCGCAATGCTTTTCGAAAATGAAACTACCATAAGGCCTCCCTCCACACACACAATGCAATCGCAGAATTGGAGGAGATTTCTCCTTATGATAGTCAAACATGCTTACTACGTAAAATCAAAACTCTTTTGATATTATTACTAGTGCATAGTGTAGAAAAACATTTCGAAAATATAATATAAATCTTAGCCAGCATACAACCATTATTGTATGCCTACTATAGCTACTACGTTCAATAGCAGGTTACCGCCACATTCCATAGCAGGTAATACAACTAAAACCGTACAGGGTTCGTATTGTTTCTTTGGATTTCCAACAAATGATCAGGCTAAGGAACTTCCTTACCGAAAAGGGAACGCCTCTGGAAAGACGCCCCGAGAACATAACCGGATCTCTGCAAACAAAAGGCCGACGCTACCTCACGCTGTACAGCTATAACTAGGTAACTAACACATGAGTCATGTCATCCCCCGGTGGTCACCGACCTTTATCTGAGGTACCTCGATCATAAAGCAACAACCACAAAGTATAATAACTGTGCAGCATCCACATAGGTAAAATATCTTGGCTCCATACCATGATATCACCTTTTATCCAGAAGGAAATGACATACCCTAGGGGCGCTACCCCTACAAACCTTTGTCGCAACATTCCCGTTTCGACCATTATCGGGTTGTGAGGCTCGACGAAGTCTCGTCCACAAAGCAACGCTTTTTCACAAAGCCACGCTTTTTCACAAAGCAACGCTTTTCCACAAAGCCACTCTTTTCCACAAAGCCACGCTTTGATCAACAAATGATCATCAGCACTTCGTATGCCACATTACCAAATTGGGAATGTATCACTAGTAACCATTAACTGCATAACCTCTGAGCTCATACGTCTCAAAGAAGGGTGTTAAGCTAAGAGAATAAATTCTCCGCCACCAACAGAAATGTATTTGATAGAAACCAGCTTTACATCTCAAGTGTAATGTCAGACACACATCCATACAAGTCTGTTCCGGGTTCGAACAGAACCGAAGGCACTTCCAAAGAAGCCCTTGCAAATCCGGATAATTTCTAATCACGTCCGGACTTCCCATCACAAAGGGTGATAAAATCTCTATACCGGGGACCAGTCGGTGCAGAGACATTCGACGAGTTGTCCTTTCGTTTTCGAAAATATCCGGTCTTCAAATGCCAGTCTTCAAATGCAGTCCATATACGATGTATCACTATTCGGAATGGGTTATATGACTCAAAGGTCCTCTCCCGGCTAAACCGAATAACGAGCGCAATTAAAAATCATATGGATACTGGGGTCTCAGTTAAATTACAGCTTAAAGCCCAAAACTTTTCATTTGAATGGTTAAAACAAATTACCATTTCCAATCTTTTAAACAAAAAAAGATTTATTTCAACAACCTTCATTGGTTTAAACAATTTCCACACTTTTAATCTTTTAAACAAAAAGATTCAATTCACAAAGTTCACCCCGTTCACAAAGATTCATTCATGGATTTCAAAACAATTTCCATTTCAATTGGATTAACTCGTTAAATCTTTAAATCAAGATTTAACTTATAGCTTTCAAAACAATTCCATTTCAAGTTGGATTAACTCGTTCGGTCTTTGAATCAAAGACTCATTTCATAAATTTCAAAACATTTCAATTCTATTTCAAACTTGAAATTCTTTCAACACAAATTGGAAGTTCATTACTTATGTGAAAGCTTTTACTATTTGAAAACAAATAGTTTCATTTCATAAAAATCTAGTTATATTTACACGAGTCAAAACCCTTGAATTAAATTCAAATTCCCAAATCAATACTTTAAAATGGTTTAACCCATATATAACTTATACAGCATCTTTAATCCCTAGTTTCAAATCACAGAATTCAATTTCAAACTTGAATTCAAATTTAAATCAAATTATTTAAATTTCAAAACTCGATTAAGTTATTCAAAATAACTTTTATCTTTGAAATTCCATTTCAAAAGCTTTTCACTTTAAACCCAAGTTTCTAATTTCAAAATCAATTGAAATTAAAATTTCAATTTCAAAAACATTAATTTTAAATCATATGTGATTTAACCGATTTCCACGTGAAATCCATATTTTTGTGTGTAAGAGTGTGGTCCAGGGGTTTCACACACAATAGTGCACAACATCAATCATCACAGATATATCGATAAGCGGTATAATCAATAACGCTTATCTTCATTCACGGATTCATAGATAAAGTAAATTTATCAGTCACAAAGATTCATCATTACAATTCGATGTGGGTTTCGGATAACCAACTGGAATCCGACTCCCTATCGCATCGAAATTCAAGTGCCGTTTACGGGCCAAAGGTTTGCATATTCATATAGTAATATATCACAGAAATAGAAATTTCAGATCACAGCATAAATCAGGGTATATCACAAAACATCATCCAATTAATTACATCCAGTAATTATTCATCAATTACTTTCCTAATTAATTATATCTTCCAATTATCAAGTGATTAATCCAAATTAATTAAACTTAATTAATTAACTCAAATTAATCAATTACTCAATTAACTAAAGTGAGAAATTAATTTCTTACTTAATTCCCATTAAGTAATTACACTTAAACATTTACACTGTTGATTATCAAATTAATCTAGTTAATGACCTTCATTAACATTTATTTAATTTCTAAAATAATAACTTACAATTTCCTTATTTTTAATTATAAGTTCAATTAACCATTCATTAATTAATTAAAGTCAAATCTAAGATTCTTAATTACATATTAATTTCTTAACTCATTATTTACTTTAATTAATACATTTCAACTTATAATTACTAATTTAATCAATACAAATTATCGATTATCATTCTAATTATTCTAATGGTTAATGAATTTAAATCTTAATCTTTATTACTTAAAGAAGACTCATTTTTCAATATTGATTAAATTTCACTTCCATATGTTTGGAAACATTTATTTCAAATTTTCTTTTGAACTTCCATTTTAAACTCCAAGTTTAAACGATCACTAATTTAACTTAAAATCACTTTAAAACTAACTTTTTAAAAACCATAAAATTTCCAGTTAAAGCCAATCTTAGTTATGAGGAGATTTTAAATCAAATTACCTTAAGTTCAAAATATTTAAATTTATTTAAAGTATTTAAATTTTAAACTTTCTCTTCATTCCAAAAATCTGGAAATTAAACTTTAATTTAGATTCAGATAAACTTGATTTCGATTTTAAAAACCAACATTATAAAACTGAGAACAAGTTTACAGGTAAGAAAAACTGGGAAACAAAACTTCCCGAGTTCACCTTATTTTACTTTGAGTAAAATATAAATTTACTCGAGCCAACAAGAATTTACGCGAGGAAAATCTTGGGCACATGTTCGAAACCACCCAAGAAAACAGCCTCACCAGAAAAACACTCCACCGTGCACGTGCACGTCTCCGATCACCACTTCCGATCAACTACGACCATCCCCTCATGTCGGCGATCACCTCCACATCCTACCCCAAACCCCCGATCATCTCCACAGACTCGAGATCGAATTCGATTTTCATCAAATCAAAGCCTGGAAACATTAAAAACGACCTCGCCATGAAACCTGGCAACACCCCGCGCTCGACGCTCCGACCACCGGAGGCCACCCAACTCCGGCCATAGCCTCGTCCACCTCTCCTCTACCAAAACCCAAAGTCTCGTGACACTCGATCGCCTGATGGCCTCGTACGAACGAAACTTCCCAGCACACTAAAAACTAGGTTTACGAATTACAAAAGCTTGCCGCGGTCTCCTCGATGATCGAGATCGTCGCCGCCCATTTTTTCCAGCACCCACGTAGGCCCCTCCATCTCCCCGCAAAACCCCGACCGTCCTGATCACTTGGATCACCAGAAATCTCCCAATATACCATTTTCAGTTCGACAAGAACTGCTCCTTCAAACTAGTACTAAAAATCGTGGATTTAGCTTTAAAAATCATAGTTTTGTATGTAGATTCGATTTATACTCCTGAATCCTTAAAACAAGAAGTTTGTTTTTAAACTTATTTGAAGTTGTATCTAACTTTCTTGGTTTCCAGAATTAAATCTTAATATCTTTTAAACACTTAGATTACATTCAAACAAACAATACTTGTTTACATCCTAAGTTCCAACAGTTTTTAGATTAAGAGATAAAAGTTTGTTTACATATCTACATAAAAATAAACAACAGATAACAGAGCAACATAGTAACAAATGTACATATATGCCCAGATTTGCACAAACACATATCTACAAACATATATTATCACAGAGAAAAGCAAGCTTCATATTAACTTAAGTTATAATTTAAATAAAATGTTACTCACATGATATGTGAAAGAACAGAGCCTAGTTTGCTTAGCAACAGGCTTTAACATTTCAAGCTGAAGTCCTTCTTCTTGCTTCTCTGTTGTATTGGGTTGCTTGATTGAGAATGTTTGTTTAGATTTTAAAAGAAGTTTTTATCTTGGTTTTATTTAGTTCGAATGGAAAATGAAAAACTGATAAGGGAAAGTAATTTACAGAGTGAAGTATAAAACAGGTTACAGGGTGCACTACTTTATACAAATCAGTGTACAAGATGTACAAATTTCAGAAATGGTTTCTTTGCTTGGTGGCTGAAATGGCATGCTTTTGTACTTAGAAAAGATATTTGTATTAGCAAGCATTTAATGCTACTGTCCTTATAAATGTTATTTCCCTTACTAGCCTACAAACTTTTGATATTTGTTGATCTTAAGTCTGCATCTTGATTTACAAGCTACATGCATACTATCTTTACTTACCAGCCTACATATCTACTAGATTTTAGTTGTACTTAAGACCGCATATCCATTTATCGTTTAATTATACAATTTTAATTCAAAAATTAATTTAATTATCAATTAAATGAAATTAAAATTCGGGGTCGTTACACACTCTTTTTTAGAAATCAATTAACACGTCCAAGCTCTTTCGAACAAGCTATGCGGACTAGAGAGCGAAGAAATAAAAGAAGGCAGGATACACACCAATCACAACCCGCTGGACCTTCTCAACCCCCACCTACTCAAGACGATCCAACTCAACCATGAGTATTCCTATTTTTAGTATACTATTAGTTTGCTTTTGTAATTGAACTATAACTTCTACTTTAATTCGAATGTAATCGAATTTTAATTATGTTATGCTTGAATTTATTTAAGGGTAGTTTTATTTGTTGGCTTTTATGTAGATAAACGTTTGCTATTATTTAAGATTGTGCTTTTGGATTTTGTGTATTTGGATTTGGATTGTTTGGTGAAGGTTGTTGTCCAGGTTTGGACCTGAGATTTACACTGGCGCATTTGGCAGATGTGCCGGTGTAAATTATAAGGGACGTATTTCACAAATGCATCCCGTATTATTTTAAAAAAAAATGGCCAGCTCATCGCTGAGCTGGCCAAATCTAGCCTACAATTGCAAATATTTTTCAAACTAGCCTATTTATGCCAATACTTTTGAAAACCAGTCTCTTTTGAAAATTTGTCCAAAAAGAAATGCACACCTATCCTTCTAGAAAAAAGAAATGCATATCTATCATTGATCAAACATAGTGAATTGCAGAAAATAATCTTACACAGCCAAAGTAGCGGTCTGATTATGTTCATTTTTGTATAAAACTAGGATGAGGCCCACATAGGCTGATTATGGAACTGAACCATGCTGATTAATTAGTTGGTGGCAATAGCCTGATATATTTTGGATTATTGGATTTTATGTCATGTTATTTCTGTATGGGTTAGTTTTGAGTGTTGCAAGAACAAAAACCACTGGAGTAGACGTTTTGAAATATGTACAACAGTTTTGGTTAGCAATTTAGCTTAGACAGAGCATAGGCAGTGTAGTAATAGCCTAATAGGTAACAAATAAATGTCAGAGCAAACCGAAATAAAGGTAGGATGTATAGAATGTCATAGAATAGGTAAAAAGTGATACATGGGTACGTAGGTTACAAAGTGGCAGTAACAGACTATTTAAGTTTAACTAGAAATACAGGAACAAATAAGAAACGTAGGTTACAAATGGTTCATAGTTTTTGTGATAATTTCAACTTGAGTTCTTCAACCTTCTTTCTTGCAACATTTGTCCTGATTCTTGGTGTTGTTTTACATTTTAACCATCATGTCAGTAATAAATCAAAGTTAAAATATGTTTTACCATTATTATTTTGTAATAGAATGTTGTTCTGTTATTGCATAATGAAAAATTGTGTAGCTGTAACAGTCGAAAATATTGACTGAAAGCAAATGTTTCTGAAAATTAGTTGGGTATCCTATTTATAGAAGTGATTAACTGTGTGCGGTAAGTTAATGATACTTGCTACAATATCGTCCGACCAGTTGGTAGCAGTATTTCAGATTTTGTTTCGCCACCTTCTATCTCATTGTTAAAGAAATGAACAAATTGTTATTTGTATTATTATTGAAGAGAAATTGTATTGTATTGCATACATAGTCTCGTGTACAAGTAGTGGTATTTATAGTGAAATACAGACATATGGGCTTGGCCCATTTACAAGTTTACAATACTATACTGGGTTGCTTTGTGATAATTACTCTATCCTTCGATACCCCCCCCTCAAACCAGTACGAGGGTTAGGGTTTGTAGAAACTTAATAATGGCTGCCACGAGTGAGATTTTCTTCAAAGTTTATTCAAAATTCTCTTTAGATCTGGTAAATCTTCATTTCGGTGGTGATTTATCAGGTCGAAGGGGCCTGGTTCAGTCTTTAGTCACTGGAGAGCGTGAGATTTGTAGCTAAAATTAGCGAGCGTGATCGATCTGGAAGGGTTGAGGCTCTAATTTTATGAGCAGACCTCAGATCTAGTCAACAATCACAGGGAGTTCAGGTTTTGCAGAGAAATCAGTGTGACTGATGGATCTGGAAGAGTTGCGGCTTCACTTCGATGAACTGGCCTCAGATCCTCCTGTTGCTGGCAAGTAATTCGAGGTTGTGCAATTTGGATCTGGATTTGCTTCATCGATGTTCAGTTCACTTCTGAATCTGGTAAAATTGATTTTTGACAGTGCTTTGGTAAATACATCTGCCTTTTGGTAAGAGGAAGGTACGTGATTCACCCTTAGTTTTCCCTTTATAACTTGCTCTTGAACCAAGTACAAGTCCAGTTCTATGTGCTTCGTTCTAGAGTGTAGCACTGGATTTGTTGTAAGAGATATAGTGCTTAGATTGTCACACCAAATGATTGCCGTAGTGTTGGTTTTGATTTGTAATTCTGTTAGTAGAGATTCCGCCTACATAATTTCAGCAGTTGCGCTGGCCACGCTTCTGTACTCTGCTTCTGTACTAGATCTAGATACCGTAAGTTGTTTTTTAGCACACCAAGATATTGGATTTTTTCCCAAGAAAATACAGTACCCAGTTGTTGATCTTCTGTCATCACTGTCAGTGGCCCAGTCTGCATCTGCATAGCTATTGATATTGAGTGTCTTGCTTGCATGTAGAGTGAGTCCTTGATTTATGGTCCCTTTAAGATATCTCAATATTCTTTTAACTGCTTTCCAGTGATTATCTAGTGGTTGTTGCATGAATTGACTGACTTTATTGACACTGAAAGATATATCTGGCCTTGTTATTGTTGCATATTGTAATGCTCCAACAATGCTTCTATAAAGTTTCTCATTTTCAATTGGTTCACCTTTGATTTTTGATAAGTGTGAACTGCTGGTCATTGGTGTTGGGAGAGGGTTTGCCTTGTCCATTTTTGCCTTTATCAGAATTTCTGAGATGTATTTCTTTTGGCATAGATGCAGCTTGTTGTCAGGTGTTCTTTTGACTTCAATGCCAAGAAAATAGCTTAACTCTCCCAAGTCTTTGATTGAGAATTCTTTGTTCAATTGTTGTGTGACTTTATTAATTTCTGCTTCACTGTTGCCTGTAATTATAAAGTCATCAACATAAATAAGTATATAAGTAACAGTTGCATTAGAGAATTTAACAAAGAGAGAGTTGTCAGATTTTGTTGAGGTATAGCTGAGACTAGCTAATGTCTGTTTCAGCTTATCAAACCACACTCTTGGTGCTTGCTTGAGTCCATAAATTGCTTTGTTTAGTTTGCACACCAATCTTTCACTTCCTTGTTGTTTGAATCCTTGTGGTTGTTCCATGTACACTTCTTCCTGCAATACACCATTCAGAAAAGCATTATTTACATCTAATTGTTTAATGGTCCAATTCTTATACAAGGCTATAGTTAATACAATTCTGATGGTGGATGGTTTCACAACTGGGGAAAAAGTTTCAGTAAAATCAAACCCACTTTGTTGTGAGTATCCTTTTGCCACCAATCTAGCCTTGTATTTTAGAATTGTACCATCAGGATTTTTCTTCAGTTTATAAGTCCATTTACAGCCTATGATGTTTTTATGTTCAGGTAACTGAACAAGTTTCCAGGTTTTATTTTTTGTAAGTGCATTATATTCTTCCATCATGGTTGTTCTCCATTTCTCATGTTGCATGGCTTGATAATAAGTAGTTGGTTCCTCATTTGATAATTCTGCATTGTATATTTTTGGTTTGAATATGCCACTTTTTGACCTTGTTACCATGTGATGACCACTATTTGCAGGATTAGTCTGTTGAGCTCTATCCTCCATTGTGCTTTCCTGCTGAGTATTGAATGGTTGAGTATCATTCAATACCTGGTAGTGATCTGCTTGACTGATGTAGTCTTGATGTGGTAGCTGATATGAGCCTTCAGATTCCTCATGATTTGATACACTTCTAATTACTTGTTGCTGTGGAGCAACATTATTTTCATTCTGAGACATCTGTCTTTCGACAGGTATGATTATCTCAGGTATTGCAGGTATTGAAGTTTTTGGGTTATATAGTTTCTTTGTAGTGTTGTGTTCAGACTTGATAAAGGGAAATTCAAACTC
The DNA here is from genome assembly GCA_030737815.1 of Allium fistulosum. Classification (NCBI taxonomy): domain Eukaryota; kingdom Viridiplantae; phylum Streptophyta; class Magnoliopsida; order Asparagales; family Amaryllidaceae; genus Allium; species Allium fistulosum. The sequence continues at coordinate 1,125,240,034 of CM060902.1, read as the reverse complement.
ATTAAAGGTTACATGTCTTGATATGTATACTCTACCCTTATTGTCAAGACATTTGTAACCTTTTTGATTGTTTGCATATCCTAAGAAAGTACAAGGAGCAGACCTGAAATCTAATTTGTGTGTGTTGTAGGGTCTCAGACAGGGGAAGCACAGGCATCCAAACACTTTTAAACTCTGATAGTCTGGCTTGATCTTTGTCAGTGTCTCAATTGGACTTTTTAATTGTAGAACTTTAGTTGGCAATCTATTGATAAGATACACTGCAATGGAGAAAGCTTCAGGCCAGAACTTCAGAGGTACAGATGCCTGTGCAAGAAGAGTCAGGCCAGTTTCCACAATGTGCCTGTGCTTCCTCTCAATGAGACCATTCTGTTCAGAGGTATGTGGACAAGTTGTCCTATGATTTATTCCTTTCTTTTGAAAGAATTCTTTGAGTGTTATAAACTCTTTGCCATCATCAGTTTGAATAATTTTTACTTGACAATTTGTTTGCTTTTCAGCACTTGCTATGAACTGCATTGTAAGTCTCAGATTTTTCTTTTAAGAAATAGATCCACACATGTCTAGAGAAAGCATCAATAAATGAAATATAATACTTGTAACCATAATCAGTAGATATTGGAGCTGGTCCCCACAAATCTGTAGTAACAAGCTGTAGTGGTTTATCATATACAGTGTTTGAGTCTGGAAATGCAAGTTTATGACTCTTGCCCATTGGACAATAGGTGCAATTATAGAATGAGGGAATGTTCTCAATAGGAATTTTATTATTACTCAAGATATGTCTTACAACTTTTATGCTAGGGTGACCCAGTCTAGCATGCCAAACATCATAGTTATTACAGCTTTCTATACATTTTGTTTCTGACATGTTATACCAGTTTTTCCTATTTTCATATTTTCTTGAGTTTCCAACATCAAATTTGTATAATCCCCTACATTCTCTACCCTGCAAAAGAATTTCATCTGTTAGTGCATCTTTCACTAAGCAAAACTTTGGGTGAAATTCAAAATATACATTATTATCTTTTGAGAATTTTGAGACACTTATCAGGTTTTTTCTAATAACTGGTACTCTCAAAAGATTATTAAGATATAATTTCCTTGCACCTGTGATACTTGCATTTCCAGTGTGTGTTATGTGAGTTGCTTTACCATTACCCATATATAATGAATGTTTACCTTTGTATTCCTTGTTTCCTAGATTCAAGTTGTTTAGATTGTTTGTAACATGATTTGTTGCTCTAGAGTCTATGTACCAACTGTCATCTTGAATGTCTTCTGCTTTTGTTAGGTGACTGGTTGTGCTTTCTGATTGCTCTTTGCATCCTTGTTGAATGTTTACCATATTTTCACTAGGATCATTCTGCCTTGAGTTGTTAGTATTTTGTTAAGATGGTGTGTAGTTGGTATCAAATCTAAAGTAGCATATGTTTGCTGTATGACCATATTTTTCACAGATCTAACATCTTATCCTGTTATTGTTGTTGGTATTGTTCCATCTACCACCTTTTCCTCTTGATCTGAAATTCTGACCTCCTCTTTGACCATTGTTGGACTGATTCTTGTTGCTGTAGTTTCTTTCTTGACTTCTTCCTTTGTTGCTAGCAATATAGTTTGCAGAGTATTCAGGATTTGATGGTCTTTTTTGTTCCAATCTACCTTCATGTGCTAATAGTATGGAGTGCACATTTTGTAGAGTTGGTAATCTTTCTGTTGATGATATTACAGCCACAACTGATTCATACTCTTCTTCTAATCCACTTAGTAGATATAATACTTGCTCTGTGTCACTTACATTATGCCCTGCAGAGGCTAACTGATCACATATGGTTTTAGTTTTGACAAGTATTCTCTCATAGTTTGACTACCTTTCTTCAAGTTATGTAATTGCCTTTTATACTGCATAATTCTTGCAGCAGATTGAGAGCTGAAATTTTGTTCTATTGTATGCCAAATCTCATAGGCAGTTTTGCAGCCAATTAGTTATGGCAAGAGACTTGCACTGATTGAAGATAATAGCCAAGAACTAACCAAACTATCTTGTCTCTCTTGTATAACATATTCTTGATTATCAATTAACTTTTCTTATGTATCTGCAGTGAACCTTGGAGGTTTAATGATAGTTCGAAGAACATATTCTTGAAGACCATAAGCTTTTATTGCAGTCTCCACTTGAAATTTCCATAGCAAATAGTTGGTTTCATCAAGTGGGGTGGTTATGATCTGGCTATGTGGTTTAATAATGGTTTTGAGGAGTTCTTGGGTGATACTGGATTGGTTTTGAGTGGATTTGGATACATAAGTGGATGAGACAACACTATTATCATTTTCTTCAGCCATCAGTGAAGAAATTGCAGCAAGAAAATGATATTAAGGGTAAAAGTTACCAGAAAATGGAGTTGCAGCCAGAGACTGACTGAATGATGGCCATTGACAGCGGTTTCTTGGCACGGCACTCCAGGTTAGACAAACTGAATCTTTAGATTTCTGATAGTCTGATGCAGCCAAAGAGATGATATATGATGAGACTTTTCTGATATTGTCTTTTCTTGGCAAGGCACAGTACTAGATGATGAATCTTCTTTATGAATTTGTATACAGTTGTTAAACTGTATACTTGAATCTCAGATGATGAAAATTCTCTGATGAGAGAGATGATTTCAGATCATATGCTGTTAAGCATTAGAATGCTCTGATACCATGTTAAAGAAATGAAAAAATTGTTATTTGTATTATTATTGAAGAGAAATTGTATTGTATTGCATACATAGTCTCGTGTACAAGTAGTGGTATTTATAGTGAAATACAGACATATGGGCTTGGCCCATTTACAAGTTTACAATATTATACTGGGTTGCTTTGTGATAATTACTCTATCCTTCGATACTCATATGCATCCAAATCACCAAGCTTACCCCAGGCTCGGATTCTCTTTCAACTATCTGTAAAAAGGCATCCGAAATGAACTCTGGTTTTTTTAATATTATTGAATCAGTAATATAAGTTTAAACTAACAGAACACAAGGTATCAACACCTCAGGTGATAGTATTGTTGACACTGTTGGAAAGAATTGGACAACAGAGTGGAACCTATTGCTTAGTAAGTGCAACGTGAAGTTCTTTAACGGTTGAGCATGTAACTGCTTTTCATTATCAAATTAAGCAAATTAATGAGTAGAAGTAATCAAACTAAGTGTTAATTATTTATTTCAGATTTTTCACTTTAGGAATGAATATCATTAAAATAGGTAAACCATGGGGAGAGATGCTGTCTTGCTCGTGTGTTGTCTAGTTCAAAGATATTGTCTTGTTGGTCTGTTGGCTGCTGGATGCAGTTGATGTGAAGACAGGGCTGGATAGAGATGTGGATGGGGACAGTTGGCTGAAATTGATGGTTTGGTTCGTGAGTGTGGTTATTGTTGAGGACGTAAAATATACACGATGTTTTATTGTGATTTTTGTGTATTAGCAGTCTTCCTCCATATAAACAGTATTGTAATAAACAAAAATTTCTAGACTTGTAATTTTTCAGATATCAGTGAAGGTTAATCCTCCTCCTTGTTAATGTTATGCTTTGCATTTGTAAGTTCATAGTTTAATTGTCACAAGTACGTTTGTATTACCCTGAAAAAGATTAAAATTAGTTACACTTGTTGAAGCATCATTTACAATTTTATTTGTTTGGTAAATAACAAATTTTGGCTATAGATAAATTTAATTTCTGATATACTTACAGTATTTGTCGGTCAATGTTTAATATTTTATATTATCTTACCTAGTTTGAAATTTGAGTGATTTCATGTACTCACTGAGCAAACATGACCGCACATTTATCTATTACATAGCAGTGCAAGTAAAAAAATAATAGCCTATTAATCTAAATTTTAATTTACTCAGGTATTAGACTTCAGGAGAGAAATCATTGAATTTATAGATTCAGGACACTCATTATTTTTGCTGAAAATTATGTGCTATGGAGGTAAAAGTTGCACAGTTGAGCTTCGAGAAGTTATGTTCATTGCATGGGAATTCATAAATTGCTCTTTTGTTTACATAATCCAATTGCCGACGTCTAAATTAAAACATAACTAGCCAAGTTCAACGTAAACGACTTCAACCTAGTGAAACACTGACCAACAAAATATCATCCGTACATTGAGTAAGAATTTAATCTCAGGAAACACAACAGCATATAGCATGTTCTACAACAAGGGTGACAGATCCAAAAACTAAAATGGTTCAAAAGAAGAAGAAAACACTAAAATAAGCATTTTGAATATAGCTAGGAATGAAGATAATGCAATCTTGTATGGTGCATTTTGAATTATATTTTAAGCATGTGAAGCACTTATACTAAGCAAGCAGATAGCAAAAGCAAATAAGATGAGTTATTAACATGATTAATGATCACTCAGTCGCAAGGGAAAAAGTATTGGAACAAAAGTTTGATTATTGGAATTTAACCTCAAGAGGAGAAACATGCAAGAAAAGTAAAAGCTTTTATCCAAGTAACAGATAAATATAAACTTGAAGTTAGGAATCCAAAACAGAAAGAAGTGAAGCAAAGCAATACGACATCCTTAGCTGAAAAAGATAACTATGACGAAGATGAGCTAAATTGTATTAAATGCCTTTCCGGGCCTAATTTTAATTTCAGTGGTGAAGGTTTAGTAAAATAGCGTGAATTCAGAAATTTTGTAAAAACATAGCATTTGCTAAATAACCGTGAAACAAAGTAACATATTTTTGTGAAAGAAATGATGTTGTCTAAATAAGCGTGCAAAAGAACAAATGATCAAACCTGAGTGTAATTTAATGGAATCTTCTGCAACTCAATAACCGTTGACGTCAAAAATGGACATCAACACCCAATAAAATCTAGTAGAGATTAAATGAATAATGAAATTAAAACAGAGCAAATATCATAAATGAACACACAAAATTTTATAGTAGTTCGACAATCTTGATCTACATCTACTTATTAACCTTGCACTTGATTATGGTTACAAGAATGTTTGGATCAGCTGGGATCCATTAATACAAAAGTGAAGAATAAAATTGACAGAGCCTCGGCAGAGAAAGCAGGATCCCTTTTCTGATGTCATGTTTACTGTATTTATGGGGAAAGACGTGCACGAATCGGACTGAAATTTTGGCAAAAGGTCGGGAAACTAAGACGATGCCACCCAAAATTTCCAAGCACGTCAAGGCCAACAATAGAGATCGGTACGTAGGCCCAGCCCTAGGGCGAGGCTGGCAAACCAGTCGCCTAGGGCAATAGAGTTGGGAAGGGAAACAACCTATAATTTCATATAAGTATAAACTTTTATTATAAGAATATGTCAAATGTTGAGTTGTCTAAGTAGTAACAGGTATTAGATTTAAGTAAAGCAACGTGGGTTCAAATCTGGGATTACCCACCTTTAAATTTTTTTACTGTTTTCTGAATTGGTTAGAAATTTTGCCTTGCCTAGGGCAACCAAATATATCGGCCCGGGCTTGTCGGTACCGATCCCTATTGGTGTGTTCAAATGGGCTGCGATCCCTATGAGGGGTGTCCCATGATGTTAGCTACTTGCCCCCCAAAATTTGTGCAATTCCGACGTACGGTTTGTGAGATATCGCATTTTCGGTGAAATAGTGTTGCTTGAATTCTGATTTCTACCGATCCCTCCAACTTTCTCCAATTGAAATGAGATCCCTAGGGGGTGTTCCACATGTTGTAGTAAGCTTGTACTTCAAGTTTCATGTTGATAACATGTGTAGATTTTGAGTTATTGACCGATGATCGCTTGAAAATTGAGTTGTGGAATCGATACGATCCATAGGGTCGAATATGGATCTTACCTGATCCATCTTCAAAGAGTAGTGAGCTTTCATGCTTCTGCTTCATATTATTATCTATGCTTGATTTTTGGACCCCACAATCATCGCTTTGGGCTACTGGCCTTGATGACAGTCGAGTCTAGCTTGTCCAGTCAGTTCGGATATAGCCGGGTCAAAATGCCGAATAACATTTGCCCCCTTGTTGTGTACATGACATGCTTTGAATTGAATCAAGTTAGAGTCGTCAGAAAGAAATCCATCCCGTTTCCTGAATAGTCGTTATCCTTCCGTTGAATTATCTTCCCAAAGTGTTGTATCCCTCTTTGATCGTCATAACGCTTGGTTGATTTCTAATAGTATAAATTCAGGATTGTATTCCATTAGTTGCTATCTGCATCCGGTTCTACAGGGCTAGTAAGCTTTGGCTAGCTGATCCAGTCTTTTCTTTAATAACTCCAGGTGAAAATTCAATTTCTTTCGATTTCAAGAAATTGAATTTTTTGAATATATATTTGCACGTTCAGGTACACGTTCTTGTCATTGGCTTCTAAATGCATTTGTACGCTCACAAGTCGTCACCAATTCCTTCTAGTTTAATTGCAATTGGATTGCAATTTCTTGTTTATATATTATGTTATAATGAAATAGGGGTTGTATAAGTCATTCGATGAGGGGACTTCCAGTTCTACAGGGATGACGGCCTAGGAGCCGTAAGCAAGGGTGAATGGAGTATGGCCAGTCGCGGACTTGTGGGTGGTTCTGTAAGCCTATAATGCTATTGGAAGTTCATCCACTCACTTGCCTCTAGCCTTTTCCAAACGTTTCTTCAGAATGGACTTTATGATTTTGTTCACAGCTTCAGCCTATCCATTTGCTTGAGGGCGAGCAACTGCCGCAAATCTCTTTTCAATATGATGCCGATGGTAGAAGTCTTTAAATTCAGCACTGTCGAGTTGGGTTCCATTATCCGTTATAATGGTTCATGGAAGGCTAAACGACAGATGATGTTCCGGATGATGAAGTTGATTATTTTCTTCGTCATGGTCGTGGTTAAAAGTTCCGCTTCCGCCCATTTGATGAAGTAATCAACTGCTACGATGGGGTATTTCGCACCACCTTTAGAATCGGCAAGAAGTTAATGATGTTAATACCCAAGTGACAAATGGCTATGGATTGGCTATTTGAGTAATTTCTATCGGCAGGGCTCTCGGAATTTTTGCAAACATCTAGCACTCATCGCATTGTCTAGCGTGATCAGCTACATCTCGATTCACAGTTGGCCAGTAATACCTGTAGCGGAGTATTTTCTTTAACAAGGTTTGTCCCCTGGTGTGATCACCACATTCTTCTTCATAAACTTCTCTCAAGACTCGTTTGGTTTCATCATGGGCGATACACCGAAGCAGGGGAACGAAGAAACCCTTTCTATAAATAACTCCTTCTTGGATGATGCAGCATGAAGCTTTGGAGAGGATCTGTCACTTTTCATTCCTCCGTCTAGGAAGGATCCCCATTGTAGATAGTATTTGCTAGGAGTTATCCATGACTCCTTTTCTGGCTCCATCCCCAAGATCTAATCGATCTCCATCTATTAATACTTGGGATGTTAAGTAGTTCAACCGGGACAAAGTCTGTTTGTTGCGCATCCTCATAACTGGCCAGCATAGCTAATGACTTGGCTTTTTCATTTTGTTCTCTGAGGATGCGTGTAATGGTGTAATACTCGAAGTCGGCTAGTAGCTCTTGGACTTGGCCGAGATAAGGAGCAAGACGCAGCCTCTTATCAAGATAATCTTCCCTGACTAGGCATACTACTAACCATGAATCACAAAAGATATGTAAAGTTTCACTACAAGAAAAATATCATTTTACAACATCGTTTAAATGTAGTTAACACTACAACAAAATATGATATTAATAACGTTATTTAATAACGCGTTATTCTGAAGCGTTATTATTGACCCTTAATTATCTAGTTACCGGTTGATTTTTGTTCTCCCTACAGGTGTAACGCACGCATCTCCCTTCCCCTTCATATGTAACGCTGCCCCAAAACATCGTGGAAAATAGGCACAAGGACAAATTTTCATAAAATTTTTGACTGAAGGACAACAAGTTTTATTTTTAGGCTGAATGACAAACTTTGGAAGATAATTAGGCTGAAGGACAATGCTAATACAACTAGCATTTTGTACAATGTAAAACTGGATATAATGCTAGTTATAATTAGCATTTTGTACAATATTTGCATTGTACAAAATGCTAACTATATTTAGCATTTTCCTTCAGCCTAATTTTATTTTAAAGTTTGTCATTCAGCCCAAAAATGAAACTTTGTGTCCTTCAGCCTAAATTTTTTTCAAAGTTTGTCCTTATGCCTAATTCCCTCCAAAACATCTCCCTCCAACTTCCCAAATTATTTTCCCTCTCCCTCCAAAAACCATTCCGCCTCCCTCCAAAACGCGCGCATCTCCCTTCTCCAAATTACGTTAGCGATTCGAAGACTCCAAAACGCGCGTAGCTCCCTCCTCCAAATTACGTTAGCGATTCGAAGAAAGCATAAACCCTCTCAAGTTTTGTCGAAGAAAGCAAACTCCTTCGATTTCGAAGCTAGTGCTTTGCGTGTAGCTCCGATACTGCAATCTGCCCTTTCTTTCGCCTGATCGCCTTTTCTTCTTTCCTTCCGTTCTGTTCCGTTGATCTCTTCGTTCGTCGCCTTGCCTCGTCTTTCCCATACCAAAGAAGAAGAAAAACAAATTCTTGAATTCAATCGATTCAGATCTAGAAAAGAATGAGTCTTTGACTTGCTCATGCTAGTGCTACAAAGCAAATCGGATTCAGGTTCGCGAGTGTGGTCTGTCGCCTGTCTTCTCTAATTTGGTGAGTTCAACAGTGGTCGTTTCTGCCGTTGAACCTTCTGCTGCTATTTCGTTTGCAAAAGAATTTGTTTCGTCGGCTCTTGTTAACGAGATAGAATCCCATATTTCAGCTTCTTCTGATGATCCTCAACGTGCAGCTGGTTTCCTCGCTTCGACTGCCATGACATCAGGCCTTACTCCTGGTCTGATATCTCCTGATACTCTAATTTCTGACAATGACTTAGGGCTTCGTGTGGTTGGGGATAAGGCGTTGTCCCTCTTGGCTCTGGTCTCTAAAATCAACGATGCAACCTGCTCCTCTATTCCTGCATGGGATTTGTACCCAATTCTGGTGAGCATCCTCTTTCTCTTCTATTAAATGCTACTGATATTCATAATAGATGGAGTGAAACAGCTGTTGGTTTGAGAGATGATATGGTTTTGGGGAATAATGCTGGGTCAGATACTATGATATGGTGGGCAAGTCGAGTTGGAGAAAAGAAAGACATCGGCGAAGACGGGAGGTGATTTCGTGGCTCCTAGCTCCATATCACTATGTTTATGTAAACGGTGAAAATGGGTTGTGCACACTGATACTGTAAAAGACGGAGAAGAAGAAGAGAAGACAACCACTTCGGGTAAGTACAGATTTAATTGTTGTACCTGATATGTTTTGTGTGTTTAATTGCATTTGCTATTTGTTATATTAAACATTTGAATTAAAACAGGGTATAGCAGTAAGCGTCCCTTTTATGTGTTGATATCGACCATGACAATAGCGCGTTGGTTAACATAAATGTTATAGGTAAAAGTGTAAAACTTTGGACTATCATTATTCGAGTATATAAAATATAAACTCAATACCTCTTTTATTGTTATTTTTTGGTTGTCTGAGTATAGGGGTGGAGTGTTACATTTCTATTAGCGGAACCCGACTAACAATGGAGAGTTCAACTTGAAAATTGCCTGGAATTATATCAGATCTAGTGATTATATCAAAGATAGGAGTCATCACCTCTGGAACAAGATTCTACCCCCTAAATACTCAACGTATTCATATCTTGCAGTAACAAAAAAAACATAAAACTTTGGACAAAACCTGCAAATGGTCAAACATCAATTCAACCATTTGTAAATTATGCCTTAAAAGAGGATGAGACAAGTGAAGCATTAGTTTTTTAAATGTGATGCAGCAGCAATGTGTGGTCCTCATTTAGTAACATGCTTCAATTTCAAAGCAACCATAGAATCAGACTAATTGACATTCTAGATACGGTTGTTTCCAGATTCAAATAAATAAATCTATATTTAGATTTCGAAGCTAGGGCTTTGCGTGTAGCTCCGTAACATCCAAGAAGCTAGGTTTCATGACTGTTTTGGGGTAGTTAAAGACTGATTTAATTTCGTACCCGAACCCGAATTGACGGTGACGCAGGCACATCCACCTCCACCTCCACAGAGAACTACGTTTGGAGCTCCGCAGGGATATGTTACAGTTTATGGTGGGGATGGGAATTTATACCATGTGTTTCCAGCTGCTTCTGGACCGCAGGGGGTTTACAGTAATATGCAGAGTGCGGTGGTGCCGCAGGCGTACGGTAACTATTATGTGCCAAAGATGGAGCAAGTTAGCGGTGCGGCGCATGGTACCAGACCTGTTTATTTTGCGGGGGCAGCTGGCAATCACCAGACAGTTTCTAGCACCGTGGCGTTTTGTGCGGAAGGCAGTGGTAGTCATATTTTAAAACCTTCTCGGGTTTCTTCCTGATCTTTCAACGGAGCAAAAATTATAACTTTATAACTTTAAAGTAGGTTCTGTAGACTAATATCTTTCTGTACTCTACTAGAATTAATGAATATTTTAAAGAACTACCTAATGGGTGGAAAATCGGATTCGTCTCAGAAAAGAAAGGCACTAATGTACATGGATATCAAAAAATAGGTATTATATACAACATTTTATATTTGGAAGGCTAATATCTTCCATTTATGAACAACCAGGTCATCTAGCCTTCCTTCACGCGACAGAGTAAGATCCACAAGGGTTGGTGACATAGGATCAAAAGCTAAACTTGAAGTCACTAAACGTGAAGAAGTGGTAAGTTTTTCTATGACATATTTTGTATTTTATTATTATTCCCCTAGCGCTACTAATTATTATTAACTTTTTGATACTTAATTTTTTAAGTTTGTGATCAATGTGTAATAGTCATCCTTAATATGAACTGAAAAGTCATATACCTTATGTCCTTGAAAATTTCCAATTTTTACTGCAGAGATTTAGATTCATCCCAAAACACAAAATGGTCAGAGAAATTAGGGTGATATGCAGTCCGACTATTTATTTATTCAGTAAATATAATTTCTTTAAACATTGCCATGTGTTTTTGATTCACATATTGACATTCTTGAGTAGTTAATCATTGACTTTCGTTTCCAGTTGAATATGTGAACATATCATTTCCTTAACTGAAAATCTATTCATAGATGGAAACATGACAAGGATCATGACATATTGGTAAAGCATTTGAAGTTTTTTTTAAAAAGGTATTGTAATTAACCTAACCAAATTCACTGCTATAACTTTATAAGCTATACGGAATGTGATACGATAAGCAGGCAGCACTATTTTCGAACAGCTACTGCAACGTGATCCAAAACAACCCACGTCTACCCAAAATGTTGTTATTCACACCTTTGATCGTTCTCATCCACTAATCAAAAGCTGCGTCCATATACGCTCCTATCTATTCGTCGTGATTGCTACTACTACAACCGCTATCTTTTTAATATTTCTTTTTCAAATACTCGAGCTTACCGCCTTACAGCGACAGCTGACACCTTCAGCAATTATAAAAGCATTTATTTGGCTCTCGTATTACTGGCAATCAATTTATTGATCATCTAAGATCAAAACTTTTTAAGTAACCATATTTGTTTTCAAAATTTATATAAGATAAAGTTATAGGCATGTTTATTTTTATTTTTTATATAAGATTTTAAAACTGGTTCAAAACAAAACTTCAACTTTACTATTTTAAGAGCCAATCCATATATCATTTAGTTTTGTAATACTCGATATGTCTTCAAGGAGACCAATGTTTAAAGGTGTAACTAGCCTCTAAACATATTTGAAGATTCAAATTTGAATTTTCAAAAAGCAGTCCTAGTCATTTTATTTACAGCCAACTACAGAAAATCAAATCTTTCAACAGAGCAAAAATTTTGACACGATCAATTTCATAACAATTAAGCTACCTCCAAAAACATCCAAGGTTCTGGAAACAACTCTTCCATCACACTCACCTCGACAGCATCGAAATATCCACTGCCTCCGGGATCATGACTTTGTATCTTGTCAAAACCCTTTTGAGTCGTGAGTTTTCATAGAAGCATGTAGTCGAACTCTTTAGAATCTACAGCATAGACGGTGATCTTTAGAATCTACGGCATAGACGATGAACAAAAACAAGGCAATGCACAACCGACAGCCGCGAGTCAACAAGACCAAGCTTCGCACTTAAATTCAAATCGACAGCGAGCATCAAGAACGGAATCTCCATACCTGATACGTGAAGCATCGGCGACACAGCTTCGTCAACGGCGTCTGGCACCACCATGAGTCAAAAATCCATAAGCTATATTCAACTCAGTTGAGATCCAAGCGTAGCAAGGAAGTTCTTTTCAACTCTGTCAAGATCTAGGTGTGGTATAAAACATCAAAGGCAGATGGCTTCACAAATTATTAACTTCAACACAACAAAAAGCAACTGCGACTTCAAGCTAGTGCGCGATATCCAAGCTAGGCAACTCAACCTTAAGACGTTGCTTCATCTCTGAAGCGCCCCTCGTCTGAAACTGCAGGAAAAATAGCGATTTGTGAACGTTATTTTTAAACTTGTTTAATGCTTGGTCAATTCTATTTTTAGTAATGGTTAGAAGTTGTTTAGTTCAAAATAAAACGTGCGGTTGCTGCAGCAGATGGTTGGAGAAATGTATGGCAAAAATGTTGGAGTGTTAGAAATGCTTCAACAGATGGTTGCTGCAACTGAGAAAAGTGAGGTTAACATTGCTTTAATCTATTTTTCATATTGGAAAATAGATCAGTAGAAATAATCAATTGTAGTTTCTAGTTCATTTAGTTCATGCACTTGCTTTAATGTTTGTACACTGTAATGAAAAATATATATCACATTTCTATCTGAGCATGCATTTGTTTTAACATTTTCTGTTTCTTTGTGTTAACTTCGCAGGCTTATTTGGAAGAAAGCAAGGTCCTTAGTACGCAACTAGATCAGATCTTGCATGTTGGAACTCTGTAATGTTTGTACTCTGTAATATTTGGAAGGATTGCTTTAATGTTTGTACTCTGTAATGTTTGTACACTTATTAAATTGACATTATTTTCTGTTTCTTTGTATTAACTTGTTGATTATAATCTTTATTCGTTTATGAAGATTTAGTTTGATTGCTATTATTAAAATGTAATATATAGGCATAGCTCTTGAAAAGTGTATCTACGATTTTTATAGCGGCATATATGAGCTGTAAAAGAATTTATCAATACTATAACATGTTGATTTAATAGCGTGAAATGACCGCTATTGAATAAATATTTTATAGCGGCAAAATGATGTTATAAAGATTTCTAATTCCGTTGAGATTTAGCTGTATTATAGCGGCTATAATGAGCTATTGAATAAATATTTTATAGCGGCAAAATGGTGTTATAAAGATTTCCAGTTCCGTTGAGATTTAGCTGTATTATAGCGGTTAAAATGAGCTATTGAATTAACGTACCATAGCGGCGAATTTGCGTTATAAAACTAAGCTCAACCATAACGGCATATTTTGTGTTATAAATATTCAACATTTTTTTATAACATGTCGATATACAGCGCTTATCAAACCGCTATGGTTGTGATTAATAGCGGCTATATGCCGCTATAAAAGACACTTTTTGTTGCAGTGTAAAGTATTATAACAACATTTATGGTTATGTTGTTACATCCATAGTTGTGAAAAATGAGGTATTTTTTACAACGTTTATTTAAATGTTGCGTAAAATGTTGTGCAAAAGTTAGCTATAACAAAACATAAATATTGTGAAAACACCAAAAAGTAATTAAAAGATGTTTTTACTACGTTTTCTGATTGTTTTAAAATAGTCAACTACCATATATTTCATATGTTATAACAACCTTTTTTCGACAATATGTATATGTTGTCTGCATACATTTTCAGTGATTTCCATATGTTGTATTTTATTTCGACAACGTTATTCACTTATTGTAGAAACATTATCCACGTCATCTAATAAAAGTTGTGTATTGGTTTTATACAACTATTTCCAACTATGGCATTTTATGTTTCAATCATATTTAATAAACGTTGCAAATACAAGTTAGACAACATTGTTTAAATGTTGCTCTAATTTCATTTGCATCATTCGTCAAACATTGTAGAACAAAATTCCCACAACTTTTTTTACCTGTTATACTATATATTACCACCATGTTTGTGTATGGTTGTAAATAATTTTTCAATAACATTGCTCTAATATAACAAAAAATACATTTGATTCTTACAATAAACGTTGTGCACAAGTATTTTACAATAATTGACAAACATTGTAAATTATGCATTTCCCAAGGAATAGCATATATAGAACAATCTGTTAGATCAACACATGATTTAATGTTAATAAAACATCACAAGTCACATCTGAAAGTATTTTGACATTGACATGCATCAACGCAAGCTATGGTATGAAATACAAATACACTGCAAACATGAGCCTAAAATCTAGAACAGAAATGCAACTTGTTTGAAGTTTCCAAAAAAGATTTTAATTGGCAGAGCAAGCTTTCCAAATAACAGTGTAGCAGCTGCAACAACCTTCTTTATAAGAGTGCCTGTAGTTCCTGCAGCATGGATAACATATATGTTAATTAAAAGTAGTTACTGTAATGTAAGAACTGCATTTAATTTCGCTTCTGGGTAGATACAAACCGTGAAGGTTTGATGTTTGATTTATTATGTTTAGCAAATGGTTTATCCAATGAAGGTCGTAGTCATAACATTAGGAATTAATAAACTATAGATGTTGCCTTTTGTAAAAATTATAGTTAATATCATAAAAAATACAATTCAAATGCACAGTTTGAAGCCTTCAAAAACTAATGAAGCATTATAAAATAGGTTAGTTGGCATCATACAGTCAGAGTTGAAATTTTTCATAGGCAATATAAAGTCATCGATAACACTGTTATGCAGGGTTGGAATTGTAGTCTAAGGAAAGCGTACGGAAAACAGATGTAGGTAAATATTTGTTGTAGACCATATCTATAACAATTCTATCATCTTTCAAATGCAAAAAACAACAGTCATATGTACAGTTATGATATCAATTGTACATGTACTATGTAGCAGTTTTGGCATCAAATGATGGTGTGGCTGACTTTGAAAACACCACTGTACATCCTTTGATAGCTTAATAATATATTTGCATTGGTGAACAATAAATTAATGAAAACAGTACATTATAATGAGGAGTAAGTGCATTATATTGAGCAAAATAAGAATAGTAGACAGCAACAATGCTTGGTAATATGCGTTTCCTAACCATTAAAAATTTGAACAGAACAAAGACGTAACAATTCTATCATCTTTCAAATGCAAAAAGCAACAGTCATATGTACAGTTATGATATCAATTGTACATGTACTATGTAGCAGTTTTGGCATCAAATGATGGTGTAACGACCCGTATTTTTAACACTTTAAAAATACGAATTAAAATAAAAATTTTGGATAAAAATCCGAAGAAAATAAAATTTTTTGTTGTTAAATGTGAATTACAAGTTAAAATACAAAACTGAATTCTGAAATAACTTTTTTGTAAATTAAATATGGATGTTAACTTGTATTGAATGTAAATAATGAATTGAATTTGAGTGTAACAAGTAATTGAAACGAATTGAATTTGATTGTAAACAACGAAATAAATAAAATGTTACATTTAATATTGAAGTTATAATATTGAAATCAACGTAAATGAATGTAATTTAATATTACTGTGAATTTAAATAAGATGATAGCTGAAGAAAATGAAAGTAAATGAACTATAAACTATTGATAATAATGTATAAGTAAATGTAATGAAAGTGTAAATCGAAATAAAAGAATTCAATTGGAATTAAATAACTTGAATTTGAATTACAATATAATTGAACGCTGAATCTAATGTAATCTTTTATACTGGATTTATAATGGAAACTGCATTGTAAAAGATTGTCAATTACTGTGAAATAAAAAATGAAATTTGTGAACAATTGAAATTTGATTTAAAAGTTAATAGTTTAAAATTGGGAATTTTATACTGAAATTAAACAGTAGAAATAGCCATGTTTACAACTGTCTCGGATTTCGACGAAACTAGTTTCATCGGATCCGTAACAGTGAATTATTGTAAGGTTTCAATTTTCGTAGCAATCGGACTTGCCGTTTGGCCGTGCGAGCTTGAAACGCGTAGAAATTTAACGTCGAATTTAATTAAAATAATCGACTTCAAAAGCTATCTTCCACATACGATTGAATTAGGCCTTGGGACTAGTTCCATTGCGTTCGGAATATGGGTAAAACCTTATAAACGCCTGGCGGCACGTCTCGAATGGAGTTCGGACGATTTTGGACCTACCTTTATAAATACGCTTGCAAACCGAGATAGTTTTATCATTATTTCATTTCAGAAACCCTAATTCCAAACCATGGCCGCCACCTATTCTATGGCCAGAAATTGCCGAACTTCTTTCCTCTTTATCTCTCAATCCGTTCAACAAAATCGAAAAATTCCAAAAGCAAAGTTGTAGATCTCGACGAGCTCTTCAAATCCATACGGTTGATTCGTGCTAATTCGTCACGGATTGGTCCAGATCTGGCTTTGAATGTCGTGCGTATTTTCTTGGTTTGCGTGCAAACGGTGGCGAATGGGGTGACGAAACTTGGCGCGTAGGTGGAGCAAGGAGAGGCGCACGCGATGGCATCCCCTGATCAACGTCCGGTCGTCGTTTGCCTCGTGCGTGGATGGGGATGAACGGCGTGAAGTGGGTCTCGGGTGTGCTGTACGTGAATGAAAGAAGGGTATACGTTCTTTTTTTTTATATAAATTAATCATTTAAAATTTTAAATGTTCAATCGTTCTAACGTATATAACTTTTGCATACGAGCTCGGATTCATGCGCGGTTTTCTCCATTGCGTTCGTATCGAAATTCCGGACAATATGGAGCTGGTTTGGTTGGATTCCGAGACTGTTCAAATTTGGGCCTTTATTTGGATTTTAAATCGTTGATAAATCTAAGGTGAGTGTTTATACGCTCACAATTGACTAAAATAACTTTTGTTAGTTAAATTTATATTCTGAAGTGATATGAAATTTATTGGCTATTGTTTGGTAGGTTTAATTATCATCTGTATTGATATATGAATTAATTGATAGAATTTAAATTGACCGTTAAAATAAATTTAAATTTAAATTGACAGTATATTACTCGATATTGATAATTATAAAATTGTTGTGAATGCTATTGGCTTTATGGTTGATTGGTTGTGATGGATGCTATTGGTCGATATTGGTTGTTTATTTATTTTGATATATCATGTTATCATCATGTATATTGTTTATTGCATATAAACTGTAAACTGAATCATTTCGAATAAATTAAGAAATAGGTTGAAATGATATACCTATGACATCTATTTGGATTGAAATGATATATATCCATCCTTGAAATTAAAATTGAAATAATTATCCACTTGGCCATAGGTTAGAAAATTATATACGGACACCGGGTTGGTTAAATTAAATGATTTTAAAAGTTGTTTTGAAATTATTTAAATGAATTGATTTTAAGAATAAAATCCAATTTATGGAAATTGAATTATTTTGAATTGAAGATCGAGATGTTGGAATTTAAACTTGGTAAATGAATTTGTTTAATTATTCGAAGTTTAGATTTTGAAGAAAAAGTTGAAATACGGCGTGAATTTTCGAAAGTTGATTTGTTTTAAAAGATTGGACTTTTAATCGAACTCTGAATATTTCTAAGAAATTTATATGAAATGATATTTCAAGTTGAATTTGAAATTGAAATTTAATTTGAAATTGAGATTTAATTAATTTGGAATTGAATTGAAATCAAATTGAGATATAAATGGAATTATCAAATTTAGTTTTGAAATGTGAATATTTAAAGCTTTGAGATATAAGGAAATTGGAATGGCTTATTTTGTGGTTCAAATATGTATTTGAAAGTGATAATTTGAAATGGTTTATTGAGAAGCTGAATCGAGTTGAAATTGATGATTTGAGATTTGATTAAATTTTAAATTTTGGAATTCGAGTTTATGTGAATCGTTTTGTGGAATTTGAGGCGAAAAATGATTTTGAAATCGAAATGAGATTTTGAGACGAAAAATGATTTTGAAATCGAAATGAGATTTTGAGGCGAAAAATGATTTTGAAATCGAAATGAGATATTAAGGCGAAAAATGATTTTGAAATCGAAATGAGATATTGAGGCGAAAAATGATTTTGAAATCGAAATGAGATATTGAGGCGAAAAATGATTTTGAAATCGAAATGAGATTTTGAGGCGAAAAATAATTTTGAAATCGAAATGAGATTTTGAGGCGAATGATTTTTTGAAATGAAATCATATATTTTGAGTAGATATGACGATTTTGAAATTGAAATGAGATATTGAGGCGAAAATGATTTTTGAAATGAAATCGTATATTTTGAATAGATATGATGATTTTGAAATGGCTTTGATTTTTGAAGCGAATATGATATTTTTGATAATCAATTATGAATTGATTTTGTAAATGTAAAAGAGCCATCGGTGTAATAATTACGTAGTTATTGAAGAGTCCGGGATCGGATATGGACATACTCTTTGTCGATACCGAAAACCACTTTAATAACTATTATACGCGGAGTGTTGATCCAGAATGAAGTGGATGGTTTGATGAACTCGCTGACTGAAGAAAGAGAACGATATTGGATGACCCCTGACATGACTAAAACAGGAGCCACACCGGGCCATTGAGGTTCGCCACCTCTAGCGGACACACTTCTTCGTTACCATGTCTATTGCTTTTGTGATTCGATTTGGGTGCACCCCTCGATTATGGGAGTGTTGTTTCGCGGTGTTGGGGTAGTAGCTGCTATGCCCAACATCAGTCCGGATCACGCAACTACTAGTATCCTAGTTGGTATTGCCTCATGTACCTTGTCATACTGATTATCCTATTCGCGACCACTACGATTTTGGTTTGTACCTTTAGTATATGGATTGCCCTCTGGTGACTTCCGGTTTTGGGGAAACTACGGTCTTGTATATGCTTTTGGGAATAAAATTGTGTTAAGGGTGGAATGGGCCATGGCTTAACGCTAGTTTGATATTTTACTTTATGATAGACATTATTGTATATAGCGTATTCTATTATATAGTAGATAGTTTAACGGATCCTTATGAGATGGAAATCCCGAACATCTCTTAAGTTAATGCACGCACGTTAAACACTGGATATGAGGCGTCTAAAACCCGTAAACATCTCCGACGCCATCGCACTCATATTTACTTATTCGATTTAACCTACATGAGATATTTTAGTCCTGACTCGAGTGTTTTGTCTTTTCATTACGCTCGGGTCAGCCTGAGCATTTCAGATTAGGTTGAAGGTATATTCTGGAGGACGAAGACGGAGTTTGGTATTACATCATTTGTATTCTACCACTGTATTATTTTTCTGCTGCATTGTTGTATTATCTCTGATATGTATGTAACTCTGATTTATGATGTATAATAATAATCAAATTTATTTATTTAACAGCTTCATGAACTATTATTTTATTATTATATCTTGTTCCTTCCGTTGCGAGATTCTGAGTTTGTTTCTGTTCTCTCTTTTCTTTTCTAATTTAACCCCAATAACTATCTGTATTTTGGATTGCTTGAGTCGGCATGTGTGTATGTTTTGTCGACTTGAACGGTCGAAAATGCTGGTCGTTACAGATGGTGTGGCTGAATTTGAAAACACCACTGTACATCCTTTGACAGCTTAATAATATATTTGCATTGGTGAACAATAAATTAATGAAAACAGTACATTATAATGAGGAGTAAGTGCATTATATTGAGCAAAATAAGAATAGTAGACAGCAACAATGTTTGGTAATATGCGTTTCCTAACCATTAAAAATTTGAACAGAACAAAGACGTAACAATTCTATCATCTTTCAAATGCAAAAAGCAACAGTCATATGTACAGTTATGATATCAATTGTACATGTACTATGTAGCAGTTTTGGCATCAAATGATGGTGTGGCTGAATTTGAAAACACCACTGTACATCCTTTGACAGGTTAATAATATATTTGCATTGGTGAACAATAAATTAATGAAAACAGTACATTATAATGAGGAGTAAGTGCATTATATTGAGCAAAATAAGAATAGTAGACATCAACAATGCTTGGTAATATGCGTTTCATAACCGTTAAAAATTTGAACAGAACAAAGACGCGATGGATATTTTTCGACATGGAGAAGTCTCTGGGTATTATGCAGTCCAACTTATTTGGGCATTTTTGGAATTCCAAAAAGACACCGAGTAAATTAGTTCAACCAATTTTATTAGCAGTAGAGATGTTGTAATTAAACTACAGTATATCCATACTGTGATTGTACGTCCTCATATAAAATTGTATTGGTACACAATAAAATGAATTGACAACCTATGGACTAAATTTTTTTGAGTTATAATTTTAATTTGGTTGAAGGTACACATTTAAATGAATTTAGAATCTATAAAATTGATTGGGCACTCAATGATTTAGTTCATCTAAGGTCTAAGAATGCTTAGATGTTTGTAGTGAGCATTGCAGAAGTATTGTCAATGTCATATTCTGTTATAGTGTTGGTCTTTCTTGCAAGAAATTGTATTTAATATTGCGAAACAATTTAGATTAAAAATGATCCAAAACTAAAGCTCAGTCCATCCTAATGTCAATTCCTGGGTCCGCCCGTGGCCATAAGTCAAGTATCCACCAATTGATTTGAATTCCTTATAAACAAACATAATCAAATCTGGATCCAAACCATACAGACAGTGGCAGGTATTTGAGTTATAATTAACCAGGATGGTTCTGTTGAAGCCTAATGTTAGACAAAACTTTATATTCGCACACGTGACGTGAATTGCGAAGGGTAAATTGGGAATTTCAAAAAGACATAGTTGAACGCAGGGGAGTGAATTTACATTATTAGTAGTTGAGAAGTGTGTTTAAAATATTCCTGTACAATAAATTGTACAACATATTAAACATAAACGACGTAGAACTTAAAAGATGAATCTCATAAGAGGATAATTATTATCAATGGAACAAAAATGGGTTGGAGGAAAAATATTTTTATGGGAATTAATTAGTAGATTGGTGGTTGTAAGAACTTACAAAAAGAGGTCTTTAGTTTATATCGATATCCATTTTTCCAACCGTCCTCGCATTGACATATAGCAAGCCTACAAACATGAAATAAGAAACGCATTAGTACAAACAATAATAGCTATTATTGCTACACCAGTACCTAGGGAATCACATAAGATGCAAGTATGTGATTGAGAATGAAATGTAAGCCATATTATTTTCACTGCCACTCAAAAACCATTATCAAAAATCAGTATGCATTGAGGATTTGATATGACAAAGGTTACATAAAATTTACTTAATTTTTTGCCAAAAAGAACACGAGGAACTAAATGTATAACAAATAAACAAATTTCTCATGTATATCACAACAATTTAAGTTGAATAAATAAACCATTGTCATATCAATCCATAATCTATACTATATTATTATTCGTGAGTTAAATTTCAAGCTCACACAGGCCCCCTTGAAATTTGGCAACTGAACGGTCTCTAAATCTATATTTCCTTTCTTTTATTCTTCCTAAGCGTAACATTCTTCCTCTCATCTCCGTAATTGTAGGAAAAACAAAACAACAAAATTCTTTTTCCTGCTAATGGCCTCTCTTCTCTCATCTTCACTTCTAGACTTCCGATCAAATCAAATAAAATCGAACGTCTAAACCCTAGGCTTTAGTTGACATCCTCAATTCCTTCCCTCTACATCAATATCCACTCTCCACTCCTTTCCTTACTCTCTAACTCCTTGGTCGATTAGAGCTCCGCTAATCCTCATCTCTTGCTCAATATTGGTCATCCTCTCCGTTTTCAAGCCTCTCCAATCCCAAACGCTTAAAAAATGGCGATCTCATTTTCCGTCTTCTCTAGATCTTGGTCTACTCTCCTCATTTCTATTCTCCACCTGGATCCGAGATGGTCAAAAGTTGCAAGTCCAAACCAGAGTTTGCTTCGTTCGTGACTAATCATGTTTCGGCTACAAGATCTGACCGCGTCTTCGCTGCACCTAATTCATATGAGTATCATTCCGTTGAAGTCACCGTAAGGAAAAACGGCTTGACGTCATAGATTTCTCTTCCCACTCTGTTTGCTTTGGCGATCTTTGTTTTACTATCCAGAAAACTACTAATTTGCTATAAAGGTCACTTTCTAATTCTTATACATATTTTTGGTTTCTAAAACTCTCGACTTGGGAAGCATATATTATAGGTCAATATTCTGTATTTGAATTTTAGTATCCTGCATATAGAACATTATAATGTGAATTCAATGTATCTTCTTTTCCTATTAGTTCTTTCGTTTAATTATTAGATTCAACCAATAATCTACAATAATATATCATGTAATTTGATTCAGGCACAATTTTTAAGCTAGGAGCCAAGCCATTCTAGATGTCAGTTTCAATAGCAGCAGCATGTACAACTCGGCGCAACACAGTAACACACTAAAGCAATTTGCTTATACTGCTGCTGCATTACATGGCTGTTTGGAATCTGCTATCCAGGTATCAATTATCCATAAAGTCTATAGTTTTGACCTAATAGTCATAATTCGCTATAAAGTATTGCAAATTTAGAAAAATCTGTTATGCCTACAAATATATACCAAAGTTTGCAAGCAAAACATTTTGTAAACTTTGAGATAGGTTGCGTTTTTTATGCTTTTGAGAAACCATAGAAAGTTATTACAAAATTTTGAAATCAGACCTTTTGTGATATCCACATAATAGCACACTTCTTTGAACGTGTATTTGTATCATCTTCCAAAATAGTTATATGTGTTTATCCATGTGTGTGTGTATTTGTATCATCTTCCAAAATAGTTATATGTGTTTATCCATGTGTGTGTGTATTTGTATCATTTTCCATAATAGTTATATGTGTTTATATATATATATATATACGCGTGTGTCCGTGTGTGTTTGTGTATTTGTATCATTTTCCAAAATAGTTATATGTGTGGATGTGTATATGTGTGTGTCTATATATATATATATATATATATATATATATGCATGTGTGTGTATTTCCCCCTACTCTATGTTGTCGTTCTCATTTTTTTAATAGAATGAAATTAAAGGAAGTTGTTTCTGCATTTGTTCGTATTGCTTACTTTTTTAGTTTATTAGAAGTTTGGAACAAGTGAATATCACCAATTCATATTTCTTTTCTTCCAACAAGCTGCACTATAACTCAATTTTGAGTCACAATTTCAAAATTTTCAGACTGACTTCAGTCATGCTGTTAGGTAAACTTGCATTTTGGATTCCAGCTTCATTTTCCTTTGTTGTGCATACTGCTTTTTTTCCTTATTTCCTTAAATTTTCACTTTGCAAGGTAACATATGCAAGCATTTTATAATTGATTTTCCAAGCTTTATTGGGGTCAATTTTGATTTCTGGATTATGGTATATGTATTAACAATTTTTGAATTTAGTATAATTTTGGGAATTTTTCAACCAAAATATATTTCTATCAAGTTCCTACTATGATATATCAGTTGTATGGTTTACTCTGAGAGCTTTTTTGGATTATACTTCATATTTCAGAATTATATGAGTTAGGGATTTTATTTTTTCATATAGAAAATTGTATTTTGTGATATGCTAATTAATTTTTCTGTTAAAGTTTGGTGACTGCTATTTTTCTATTAATAATTATTAATCTTTATTGTTTCTTATAATGTTTTGAAATATTTGGAAAAATGTGCTTCCTGTATGATTTAACTAAAAAAAGCCAAAAACTAATAACATGATATATTTTGTTATTAGTTTTGGTTTACATTTCTTCCGTAGTTTAAAATTACCATAAAATCAAGTTCCTGTTCCTATTCTTCTTTCTCATAAGCAGATCTCTCTTTGATTCCTGCGGTAATTTTGCAATTTTCCCACTTTAATTCGTTTACTCTACCATCCGTTCTCTTTGGCTTACTTAAAATATGTATACTAATTAAAATAGTCCCTTACCCTCTTTTCTTTTTTCCTTTTCTTCTCTAATCAATTAGTGCTCATTGGTCTCTAATTATCTTCCTGATTTCCTCGCTTTTGTTCCATCTTCATCTTTTATCTTCCAGCGAACAAAACTGGAGATTTATTTGCAAGTTCCAAACAATTTAACAAGTTGGAAGACCAACTTAAATTAAAAGAATAAGATAAGTTATTTTAAATTTAACATTCTCTATAGTCAATTTTGTTATGTTTTTCTATATTTCGATTTGTTTTG
Organism: Allium fistulosum; assembly: GCA_030737815.1. Taxonomy (NCBI): domain Eukaryota; kingdom Viridiplantae; phylum Streptophyta; class Magnoliopsida; order Asparagales; family Amaryllidaceae; genus Allium; species Allium fistulosum. The sequence goes on along the minus strand of CM060902.1, from coordinate 1,125,215,638 downwards.
TTTTTCCTTAACTACCCATCTATAGTTACCAATAGATCAAGTCCAAAACCTTTAGTAATAGTTGCTTGATTTATCCAAGTATGCATATCTTAATATCGTTATACATCAAAATGAAACTTCGGTCTTTATATTTTCATGAAACAGAGTATATACCAAACATTCTCATTAAAAGATGATACCTTTCATTCCGATTGTCATGCATCTAAAAGAAGAGTGAGTATATTTAAGAAGGATTCATTAGTTTTAGGCATGTTATGCAGTTTTGTATCCGATTATTTTGACACCTCCAAGGATGCATTCAACTGATCTATAATTCTGTTAAAATAATAGTTTGTATTGTACATATTGTTTCATTTATACGCCTGTTGTTTTTGTTTTGTTTTGGTACCTTACAAGTTAATGAACATCAGAAGAAACTATTTCATAGTTCCGGCATTTAAAACAATCTTATATATTTTGTTTGAAAAATTAACTAGGGATAATGTTTGCTATTGATTAACTCCAGGTTATTTGTAACAGCTTTTACAAATACAAAGGTAAGATATATTTTTATTAACATCGTATACTAGAGACAACCATTGTTATTGACAAATATTAGTATATCTCTCCATTTTTGTGTTCCAAGTTCAAACTCAATTTATTCATGGGTCCAAATCAATAAAATATTAATTGCATTTTCACCATATCACCGTATACAATATTATATGAACTGAATATTTTGCTAATTTTCATATACAGTATTATATTGTTTTGAATTTTTTTGATACTTTTGAGTCTAATTTTTATGATTGATTTTTAATACATTGCTATAACATTTAGATTTTCTCCATATTTCACACTGATTTTTTTCCATACATTTTGATAAGTCTAACGGCTTCCAAATCATGGGAGTAATATTTCCATCATTGAATTTAACTATTGTGATTTACCAACTTTAAATTATTGTTCTTAGGTAGAAGCTACATCTATCAATAATGCAATAGGTTTTGAATTTCTTTGGAATAAATTCGATAATGCATATTTGTGTGCACCAAAAGTATGTGAAGATGCTAGGAAACTACATCATTATTTGTTGCCAACTTAAATAGTATGGTGGATACTAATGTAATTATTTGATTTTATTAGAAATTTTATAGGAATGTCTACTTCACCATTTTGTTATTATAACACATTACTTGGTTTTCAACATAAACTTACTTTAAATAATAGGCATTGTTAAAGGGACTACTTTTGAATATGAAGGAGCAAAAAATTCGGCCAGACCCTGTCGAAAAAATATACTATGCATGGTGATCTCACACAAAATGCATCCAAATTCGGTGAGCCCCCTTGCCAAAACTTCATTATATCCAAAATTAGAGTTCCATTAACAATGTCCTAAATTATTTTCACCACAAATAATTACAACATAGATTATTGATGCAGCAGCGGAATAACAAAATGATGATTCTATGAAAGTAGCAATCGATGGAATGAAGAATACTGAATGGCCCAAATTCGTTGATCCGAAGATACCGAATTCTAGCTATCTTCGTCACGTTGATCGCGCACGATACCGTGAAAGAAGATCTGCAATTCTTCAGACGTTGATCAAGCGCACTTGATACCGTGAATTGGCTTCTACGATCGTTGATTCGAGCGCACTCGAATGCCGAAAAAGGAGATAGGAGATTACACTCAACTACCAATTTGGTGAAAGCACAAAGCTAACAAAACAAAAGTTTTTATTCAAATCAACTTAACTTTTACAAATGGCACCACCGGCCTATTTATAGAAGTTACAACACACGCGACTCAAAACTGTACAACACTTAGGTCGTTTCCGACCTAACAAACCAACAACTTACGACCTACAACAACACGCGCGACCTACGACCTAAGTACAAGCGACTTAAGAAAACGTGGTACAACATCATACAATGACTCAACATATACAATATTCCAATGACCTAAAATAACAGCGACATAAAAGAACATAGCGACTCAACAAAGTAGCGACCTAACTCATAAGTTGGCAGCGACCTTCTTCAGCGACTTAGCAAAGTTCATGACCTAACTCATAAGTCGGCAGCGACCTAACTTCTTCAGAGACTTAGCAAAGTTCACGACCTAAGGCTTTTACGTGACCTAACTAGGTCGTAGGTCGTAGAGCGACTTAACTTAGGTCGTGGGCGAGCTAAGGATTTCTTCCTTTGAACAACTCCGCGTGCATCCTTTGTTAGATCGTACGCGACCTATCATAGGTCGTTGGTTCCCTTCTTCTGCAAAACTCGCTTCTCCGCCTTGCTCCGGTACCTTGTTAGGTCGTGGCCGACCTAAAACTTCTCCCTTAGGTCGTGGCCGACCTAAATCATGCTCGTTAACCCGTAGGTCGCTAGGTTGTTTGCGACCTATCACTTCCTTAGGTCGTATGCGACCTAAGACTTGAAACTGGGCTGCATCATCCTCCCCTGGTTGGGAAAAATTCGTCCTCGAATTTGCATTCACCTCTTCCATAACAAGCTCATCTCCATGATACGGTATCAAGTGTTTGACATTGAAAACATCAGAAGTGTATACATCTTCCGGCAGCTTCAATCTATAAGCATTTTCATTGATCTGTTTCACAATCTTCATAGGACCAATCTTTCTGGCTTTCAACTTGTTGTAAGTGCCCATTGGGAAGTGATCCTTCATTAACACAGCATACACCCAATCTCCTTCATTAAATTCAATGCTTCTTCGCTTAAAATCCGCAGATCGCTTATACTTTTCATTCGCTTTCTCTAATCGTTCCTGAACGATTTGATGACATTCTGCCAATCCATCAACAAAATCAACAGCCCGTTTAATGGTTCACTTTGGTTGTGGTACTATCGTCAAATCCAATGGCCCTTTTGGTAATCTTGAATAAACAATCTGGAATGGACTGAACCCCGTACTACGGTTTATAGCATGATTATGAGCGAATTCCGCTTGACATAACTTCATATCCCAACTCTTCAGATTATCCTTCACCAGGCACCGTAATAAATTTCCCAAAGATCTGTTAACAACTTCAGTCTGACCATCGGACTGCGGATGGTAAGCACTACTGAAATTTAGCTTTGTTCCCACCATCTTCCACAAACTTAGCCAAAAATGACTTAAAAATCTAGTATCCCGATCAGAAACAATGGATTCTGGTAAACCATGTAAGCGATATACTTCTTTAAAGAATAATTCGGCAACACGGACGGCATCAACTGTCTTCTTACAAGCGATGAAATGTGCCATCTTTGAAAACCTGTCTACTACAATATATATCGAATCATTCCCCCTCTGAGTTCTCGGTAATCCCAAAACAAAATCCATACTGATATCAACCCATGGTCTAATCGGTACGGGTAACGGCATATATAATCCCGCATTTGTCGCTGTCCCTTTGGAAATTTGGCAAATATGACATCTCTCCACAAACTTTCCAACTTCCCGCTTCATCGAAGGCCAATAATAAGATTGAGAAATCAATTGCAAAGTACGGTCTCGACCCACATGCCCTTCCTCATGCAACTCCTTTAGAATCTTCATACGTAAGCTGCACTCTGGTATACATAATCGATTTCCCTTAAAAAGGAAACCATCCACCATTACAAACTCATCCGTCTTTCCCTCCTTGACTTCATCAACAAACTTCGCAAAGTAAGGATCATCAACAAATAATTCAGGCAACACATCAAACCCTGTCACTTCAACTTTCATTGTAGTCAGCAAATGATTCCTTCGACTCAATGCATCTGCTACTCTATTCGTAATTCCCGATTTATGCTTCACCACAAATGTAAATTGTTGTAAGTATGCAATCCACGAAGCATGCCTAGCCGCAATCTTGTCCTGTCCCTGCATATGCTTCAACGCCTCATGATCAGTATATAAAAAAAATTCTTTATGAAACAAATAATGCCTCCAATGTTTCACAGCTTGCACAATAGCATAAAATTCCACATCGTAAGTATTATATCTCATCTTTGCTCCTGATAACTTCTCACTAAAATATGCAATAGGACGTCCCTTCTGACTTAACACCCCTCCAATTCCAACCTTCGATGCATCAGTATGCAATTCAAACAACAGCTGAAAATCTGGCAACACTAGAATTGGTGCTGTCGTCAAAAGTTCTTTGATTCTCTCAAAAGCAAATCCGGCTTCCTCCGACCATGAAAATTGCTTCCCTTTCATACAATCAGTAACTGGAGCCATCACGCTACTGAAGTGTGGAATAAACCTTCGGTAGAATGATGCCAAACCATGAAAGCTTCTAACTTCTGTAATCGTCCTGGGTTGTTGCCAATTTCTGATTGCTTCAACTTTATTCTGATCCACCTATATACCTCCTCCCGATATAACGTACCCCAAAAATAAAACACTATGCGTCATGAACACGCATTTCTTCGTTGCAGCATAAAATTGTTCCTATCGCAATACCATCAATACTTCTCTCAGATGTTGCAAGTGTTCCTCTGAGCTTCTACTATATATCAGTATATCATCAAAATACACCACCACGAATTTCCCAATGAATGGCCTAAAAATTTGATTCATCACTCGCATAAATGTACTCGGTGGATTCGAAAGACCAAACAGCATAACCAGCCATTCGTACAACCCTTCACGTGTCTTGAACGCTGTTTTCCATTCATCCCCTGGTCTTATACGAATTTGATGATATCCGCTTTTCAAATCAGTCTTCGAAAAGATAGTAGCCCCACTCAACTGATCCAACAAGTCGTCCAATCTAGGCATAGGAAATCTATATCTCACAGTAATCTTATTCAATGCTCGACTGTCGGTGCACATTCTCCACGTCCCATCTTTCTTCAGTACTAACAATGCTAGCACAACACATGGACTTAAACTTTCCTGCACACGCCCCTGCTCAAGCAACTCTTCCACTTGCCTTCTCAACTCCTCATGTTCCTTTGGACTCATTCTGTAGTGTGGTCTATGTGGTAACACAGCTCCTGGAACAAGATCAATTTGATGTTGAATGTCTCTCAACGGCGGTAACTCCGTTGGTAGCTTCTCAGGAAATACATCGTCAAACTCTTCCAGCACTGGTTTCACTTCTTCAGGGATCTCAACCACTTCATGACTCTCACGTCCAATCAACAAGAATACTTCAGGCTCCTCTTGTACCTCTTTAACAAACTCCTTCAATGATAACAAAGTTTTCAACTCTTCAATCTCCTCCAACTTGCTTTCTTCTTGTTATCGCTTCTTGGGAATTAAAGTAATCTTTGTACCCTCAAACATGAAACTGTAACTGTTAGTACGTCCATCATGTTGCACAGCCCTATCATACTGCCACGGTCTTCCCAACAACAGATGACATACATCCATGTCCATAACATCACACCAAATTTCATCCTTGTATTTCTTCCCAATTGAAAAATTAACACAAGCCCTTCGTCCAACTTTCACCTCCCCACCTTTCCTCAACCAAGCTAGCTTGTAAGGTTTCGGATGCTTCTTTGTCTTTAATGATAACTTCTTCACAACTTCTGTAGAGATAATATTATCACAGCTTCCCGCATCGATGACAAACTTGCAAACCCTTCCCAAGATAGTACATGTTGATTGAAAGATGTTACTCCTCAACCAGCTAGTTTCCTCCTCCTGTTTTGGTGTTAAACACGACCTCTTCATCATCAATGAATACCCTTCATCTCCCGACACATTCTCTTCCTCCTCATTATGTAGTGAATTAGAACAGTCAGCCTCTACCTCATATTCCTCTGCCTCAGCAATCATAGTTCTCTTCTTCGGTTTTGGACATTCGCTGCTCTTGTGACCCACTTCTTGACAATTATAGCATTTGAAATTAGTGTTGACCCTTGGTTTAGCCACTTCCTGAACAACCGGTTTATTCGATGCTTTAGGAACATTAGAACTACTACCTGCTCCTTTGTTCTGCCCTGTAAAACTTGGAAACACACCTCCCCCACGTCTTCCTTGTTTCTCCCAAGCCAACGCCTTTTGATGTGCTTCTGCCACAGTTCTAGGGTCGAACATGTTCACCATATCCTGGATCTGTGTTCTAAGTCCCCCAACAAACCTCACGGTCAATTGTTCTTCTCTCTCCATGATATCATTTCGAGCAATTAATTGGTAGAACTCATCAGCATAATCAGCAACCGTCTTCGTTCCTTGCCTCAAGTTCTGTAATCTCTGATACATTAGTGATTGGTAATTATAGGGCAAGAACGTAGCCTTCATCAATTTCTTAATCTTTTTCCAAGCAACAATCTTCGACTTTCCCATCCGTTCTCTAGTAAGTTTGGTTTGCTGCCACCATGCCATAGCTCTCCCCCTCAACCTAGTAGCAACCAACTTCACTTTACGATCCTCCAGAACCTCCTTGAAGTCAAATATTTCCTCAACATAAGCTAACCAATCAAGGAATTCCTCGGCTTTCATACCTTCCTTGAATTCCGGTATTTCAGTTTTCATCCCAGATTCCCACTTGTGATCATACTCCAACTGATTTCTTCCTTGTCCTCGTCCATGAACACTACCACCATCAAACTCCTCCTCGAAATCTGATGTATATCGATGTCAATCCTGACCACCAACATCTCTACTACCATTCCGTCTTCCACCAACATCCCTTCTCTCTACATTCCTTCGATCACGATCATTCATATTCCTATCACGTCTTCGATCATCATCACTTCTATAACAATCTCGACTCATACTTCTATGATTATTATCAACACTTCTGTCTCGATTGGAATGTGGTGAGACTCTACTTCCCCCATGGTTGGATTCAGGTGAAACCCTTCTCCGATTTTGATTCATCTCTAACATCATCTTCTCTAATCGTCCAATTCCTTCATTAAGCTTCTCACTAAAGTTTTCGTTTATTCTTTGCTCCATCTCATCAGCTTCTTCTCTTCTATACAAAGCTTCAATATTTTGATGACGATTAGCTCTCCTTGGTGGCATGGTTGATTCTTCAAAACTTTAACTTTCGGCTTTGCACAAACAAATGATCAAACGATACCAAATGATGCACTACACACTTCACTTAGTTCGGCTCTCTACTTCAAACTCTGGCGCGCAAAGCTTCCCCGTAAAATTCAAACACTTTTCAATCTTTGATCCGAAATGAAAAGGATCGAAAACTCCGAACTTGTTGCAACTTGCGATGAACACGATGAACAACCCACTTCTCAAACTCTTCAATAGAATATTGGCTCCAAGACTCGGCTTCGCTATGATTGGCTAAGTCTAGCTCCGATACCAAAATGATGCAGCAGCAGAATAACAAAATGATGATTCTGTGAAAGTAGCAATCGATGAAATGAAGAATACTGAATGGCCCAAATTCGTTGATCCGAAGATACCGAATTCTAGCTATCTTCGTCACGTTGATCGCGCACGATACCGTGAAAGAAGATCTGCAATCCTTCAGACGTTGATCAAGCACACTTGATACCGTGAATTGGCTTCTACGATCGTTGATTCGAGCGCACTCGAATGCCGAAAGAGGAGATAGGAGATTACACTCAACAACCAATTTGGTGAAAGCACAAAGCTAACAAAACAAAAGTTTTTATTCAAATCAACTTAACTTTTACAAATGGCACCACCGGCCTATTTATAGAAGTTACGACACACGCGACTCAAAACTGTACAACACTTAGGTCGTTTCCGACCTAACAAACCAACAACTTACGACCTACAACAACACGCGCGACCTACGACCTAAGTACAAGCGACTTAAGAAAACGCGGTACAACATCATACAATGACTCAACATATACAATATTCCAACGACCTAAAATAACAGCGACATAAAAGAACATAGCGACTCAACAAAGTAGCGACCTAACTCATAAGTTGGCAGCGACCTTCTTCAGCGACTTAGCAAAGTTCACGACCTAACTCATAAGTCGGCAGCGACCTAACTTCTTCAGCGACTTAGCAAAGTTCACGACCTAAGGCTTTCACGCGACCTAACTAGGTCGTAGAGCGACTTAACTTAGGTCGTGGGCGAGCTAAGGATTTCTTCCTTTGAACAACTCCGCGTGCATCCTTTGTTAGATCGTACGCGACCTATCATAGGTCGTTGGTTCCCTTCTTCCACAAAACTCGCTTCTCCGCCTTGCTCCGGTACCTTGTTAGGTCGTGGCCGACCTAAAACTTCTCCCTTAGGTCGTGGCCGACCTAAATCATGCTCGTTAACTCGTAGGTCGCTAGGTTGTTCGCGACCTATCAGTTCCTTAGGTCGTACGCGACCTAAGACTTGAAACTGGGCTGCATCAATTATAGACTTTACCATACGATGTTAGGAATCCAAATAAACTTCTTTGGATTAGAAAAGTAAAGGTATGGACTTAATTTACTTTTTTGGGTGATAATTTTGCAACCCCATATTATTAATTATACATTTGAAAGAAACGTACTGATCAAACAACTACTGAACGTTGGGTTTGGTAGGCTGAAAGTTCATTCACCTTTACTAATTAATTAGTTTTTTAGTTGCCCTTGCTTTAACCTCTTTAACCTCTTGAAGTAGTTATGGCAAAAATGAAATCTGATTTTGGTAATCTGGTACTGATAGAAGAAGAGTTAACCCGACTTATGTTAATTTTTCTTTAATTGAGTTATTTGTAATCTGGTGTAGATGTATAGTAGGATAATTTTTTCCCTACTTATTGTTTGGTAAATATTTGACTCACTGTAATAAATCGGTTACTTTGTAAAAAGTTCCACCTCTGTTTTCAAAATGAACCTTTCAAAACATTTACAATTTGCAAAATATTTTAACCTATATGGCTATTAGTTCTAAATTTAAATGGTAAGAAGAAATATATGTTATTTTACTTAAGAAAATGATGGTTATATCAGTAATGTAGTGTCACCCATGCATGTTTTTAAAGGCTAAGGTTTATTTTAAAGTATTTTCATACTCATCATCAAACTAGGATCCTACACATAGCTTTGCATGTTTGTTTACTTAAATATGCATCATGCATGTTATTGTGCATAAAATAGTACATGCATAGATTCAAATAGTTATACAGGCTTATATCACCCACATATGTATTTATTTATTTACGTATCTGTATGAAAGTATGTACTTACGTTATCTAGGGTACACACTGTTATACACATAAAAAAACGTGTGTATATACATATAAATCCAGAATATCGTAGAGATACATATTCAAAAAAGCAAAAAAAAAGCATAAGGTTATATATCTAATGTTACTTACAACATGTGAAAGTTAAACTTGACAGTAATTAGTGTAGGTTTTGGAGATATGGGCAAGGCATCAATCGAAGTCGACAATAAA